>OY757310.1:95352660-97752660 GCA_963583905.1 Stenurella melanura | reverse complement strand
TTCAGTGACATCTGTTGAAAGTTTGCTAACAAAGATGGATTCTTTTGGTGCAATTTTAGCTGCAATAATTTTAGTGTTTTCTATTTTTCTGGTACCTATAACAGGCAACCGACGCTGCTTTGTGTTTTTGGAGTCAGGTTCTTTATTATAGTTAACATTTCCAGGTTTTTGTATTTTATTTCCCGTAGTAGAAGCAATACTGTTCCCCATTTCATTGAATTTTGTTGAGGACTTTAAGTCATTATTAACTGTGGGGACGTTGCGTGAAACTGATGAGTTGCCCTTCATTAGATCTTTAAGGGTCGAAATTTCTTTATCCAAAAGTATAAACTTGGCTTGAAATTTATTGGTGAGAGTACTAAGCAATTTATCAAATAAAGTAATTTCCTCAGATTTACTGTGTGATGGAACAGCTAAATTTGAATTATCTTTAGTGAGAAGTTTAACCAGATCAATATTGCTGTCCTTTAAATTAGTAATCGCATTAGTCAGCGAATCAAATTTGGCATTTAGAGATTCGGTGAAGAGAGACGAAAAGTTACTAATTGCTGATGATATTTCTTCTCTTACTGCTTCTGATATAGTCTGCTTGATATCTTGATTGGGAGTTGATACATTTGCCCTACAGTCTGAGCACCAGAATATTAGAACTTTGGAAGATTTCATTGTGACCGCTCTGTATTCTGTAGCAGATAGATTTGCACAGGTTTGGCAAAGCTTGTTGCCACATTTGTCACAAATGACTAGTGATTCTTCTTTGGAGTCAGAACTTTTACATTTACAACAGTTCATGATTTATAGTCCGGTCCTGTTCAGGTTTTTATGTTTCAAGAGATTAAATTTGTTTTTTGTCAGCTCTGTTTTTTTTTTTTTATTGTAGCTTGATAAGTTTTTCAATGTTAATTAGTTTTGTTATCACTTGGATCAAATTGTTTAATTAAATAATTAACCACTTCTATTGAGATAAACAGTTTCAGTAAAATGTCCAACTTATTATGGAGTAATGGAATTAACAGATGATCAAAAATCTGATTTTTTAAAGTTACTTTTACACTAAGAAAATTCGATCACAAGGAGAGCACAACAATACACACACAATATATTAATATCTATAGTTTCTATGTAATTATTATTTTTAGGATTATTGGTTAAACTCTACATGTTACCGAAACCTTAGTTGAGGATCTGAAATATGTACTGCTTATCTCTCAACGAAACAACGGTAGTGCTTCTGTTGAATTCACAGAAACATTTTCTCAATGTGAAACCAAAGATGATTTGAATCTGTTGGATAGGGAACTTTGTGATCCAATAAAAATGAATACGATGGTACGTTTTACAAAATTGTTTTAGTTTATATAATTATAACTCTTTTTTTATTAATGCGCATTTTCTAGAGTACCAGTTTACAAACACTAGGTGGTACAGATGTGGTGGACACTACTCGAGGGATATTAACCAGGATTATATATGACCAATAATGTTGCAGTTACTTACAACTGGTCTGGGAGGAACGGGAAAAATTATTTTGGACGATTACAAAATATTATCAAATTAGTTTCTTCCCTTTTTTCTGCCATATATTTAAAAGAGTTTTCTTCACTTACGAGAAAAAACATATTTCCCATCAGGTGTGTGTCCTTTTGCACATGATCACCTTTTACATGTTTTATAAATGTTATTATAAGGAAGTAATTATGTTATGCTGTCCAGTTACAAGATGAAATTTATTTTAATATATATTTAATGTATATGTATATATTTTATATTATCAAAATACAAAATGAAGATTTTGTTGCAGCATTGTTTTTTTTATACCATTTTGTACGAATAAGTAAAATTGCTTGACAATAATATATGTACATGTATTATTTATTTCCAGAACTGGGAACTGGTAGATGCGTCTCATTTTCTTATATTTAATTTTGCAGTACCTGTTGGCAATATTATTTTTGATTTTGTAAATTTTGTGCACTGAGTGTATATATATGAATTATTGTTGGGCTTCGGGGTGTAGCCCCGCGTGGCTAGTTGGTCCCTAAAGAAGCCGTTTTTGTCTAAACGACGTTTCGACAGAATCGCATCTTCCATTTTCAGCTTCTCGCTGGTAGCCGCCTACTGGTGCTCCTGATTGCCCGAACTGCAAGTAGGAGGTTACCAGTGAGAATCTGAGTGAGAATGGCAGATGTGATTCTGCCGAAACGTAGTTTGGACAAAAACGGCCCCTTTAGGGGCAAACCAACCACGCGGGAATCCCAACAATTCATATATATATATATATATATATATATATATATATATATATATATATATATATATATATATATATATATATATATATATATATATATATCACGCTATCTCTTCTGCGTCTGTATATGGACGCAGAAAGGTAATTCCACGTTATTTTGAATCTCGACATTTGTACTGACCTCTATTGAAACTCCACTGATAGTGCTAGTTTCATTCATTTGAATGTCGCAAAATAGAACACTGTAAACCAATTCGTTTAAATAATACAACCTATTGAAATTTTCTCTGCAGGTCGCAGAAACAATACTAAAATGTACAAAATTGTATAAATTTAGTTCATACATTTGAACGGCAGGTAGCGCTGCAACTTTATGTGTATACTTTCTTAGTGTATAATTTAAAACAATTTGAAGACGTTTCTGCGTTCTAGGAGGTGGCAACCATGTATTTATTTCACATACATCATTAATCTTAAATAAAATTGCGATTTAGTGTGTGTACGAGCCTAGATAGCAAACTTTTAGAATTTCTTCATTTTACTTCCACATCCACCAAAAAAATTTTCAAATTCTTTTTTCTTGAAATAGGTTTAGAATGTCATGAAACGTCGGGATTTTAAATTTGAGCGAAAATATTTGCGTCCATCGGTCTGTCTGTCTGTCTTGAACCTCTTTTTGTCCGCACGTTTTCTCCGGAACGCTTTAAGATATTTAGTTGAAATTTCGTACACGTATAAAATATAATGAGATCTGGAACTGGATTGTTTTTTGAACATACCTGGTGAATGAGTGGGGGGTAAATAGGGGGAAATAAGTAAACATGCTAGTAGGAGTACAGAAACTTGAAATTTGGTGTGTGTATTAGAAGCCAAGGCCTCAAAATTTTTAATAATATTTTTCTCCCCCCACCACCCCCATTCCATTATTAAAGGGGCTGATAAAATAAAATTGAGATATTCACTTCACATCAGGAACTAGATTACATTTTTTACTATTACAGTGAAGGGTTGGGGGTTAAATCGGGGTAAATAGGGGAAAATGAGTAAGCAAACTGGTAAGATACAGAAACTTGACATTCGGTATATGTACTAGAAGTCAAGGTCTCACATTTTTTATAATATTTTTAAACCCCACCCCTACTCCATTATTAAAGGGGTTGATAAAATAAAATGGTATATTCACTTGAAATTTGGTAAACGTATGTATTATAACGACATCTGAAACCAGATTATATTTTGACATGATTTCATTGAAGGAGTGGGGGTAAATAGAGTTAAATAGGGAAAATAGGTAAAACACGCTGGTAAGATTACAGAAATTTGGGATTTGGTGTATATACTAGAAACCAAGGCCTCAGAGTTCTTTCTAATATTTTTCAACCCCTGCCCTCTCACCACCTCCACTCCATTATTAAAGGGATTGATTACATAAAATTGAGATATTCAATTAAAAGTTAGTACCTGCACGTATGTATTGTAATGACAACTGATTGCGATGATTCCTTTCTAAGGGGTGGGAGGCAGTAGATTGTGATTAGGGGAAAATAAGTAGAACAAGCTAGAAACTAGAGTGCAAATATAGTCAAGATGTTTCCTTTATAGTGACTTGGATGAAAAATATGGATATGGAAGTAGTGATTCCTTGGACAGCTGTTTTTCATTTATGTGTTATCTTTACTATAGGATGACTCCCTGTATACTTTTTTAAATAAAGGTATGTCAGGTTTTCTTCCTAACAAGCGATAACTACATTCCAAATATTATTTTCCTCTGCCATTTAGTTATTTTTAAGAGTGACCTCCCTGTATACCTTTCATTCAACTATGTCAGCTTTTTTCCTCGGTAATTATGTCAACTACAATCCAAATATTATATCCACCATAATGGGCTTGTTCGGCATTTTTTTTTCATTTCATAAATCGAAAGTGCAAGTATAAATTAATGGATCTGCAAAAAATCAGAATCTTATTCGCACGTTGGGGTGTGGCCAGGCGCTACGTCACTATACGCATAGACTCGGCGATCTCAATAGACTTGATGCTCCTTACTTGTTATAATTATTATAAGTGTTTTCAAAGTATTTTTTGTTTTGCTTACTACTTGACAGTAGGGGAGTACAATTTGGTGAAATGTCAAAACATTACAATTTTCTCTCGTTCCTGCCGGGACGAATTTTCGATTTTGACCCCGCAATTTACGATTAAAATTCATCGCCGACCTTCTCCTTTCCATAGACACATAGAGCGAACTTCCACTCGACGTATTTGTTTAGTTACCAGCGTTTAAAAATTCCATGTTTTTCGACTTTTCAGGTTAAATTTGAAAGGTCCCAGAAAGCCATTTTTCTTACGTCACTTGCATATAGTGAGGTCATAAATGAGCGCTCGGTTTTTGCAACTATTACTAATTTCAACTCCTTATATCTCGAGAACGGAAAAAGCTAATAATACGAAATTTTAAGTGTATAATGAGAATATTGAGTACTATATGAAAGAGTATAAAAAACATATAAAAAGAATATCATGGAACAAGCCCATTATGTTTCACAGTTCCCACCTTGTATATTTTTCATATTTTCCCTGACAGTTGTGTTAACTACATGCAAAATATTATATGTTACATTCCTCATAATTTTCTTTATGGTGGCCACCCTGTATATTTTCGTTTGACATTTGTATTAAGTGCATGCGAAATATTATCCATCTCATTTTTGAATAATTTTTTCTGGGTTCGAAATATTTCCATCCGTCGCATTTCTTGTTTATTTCTTTAGAGTGACCACCTTATAATTTCATATTTTTTCAAATATTATCCTCCTCCGTCAAGTGGTTTTGTAGATATAGCGCCAACAGACGCCAGACCGACAGACAGGCAGACTGGTGGAATTAAACGGTTTTAATTTTCGTAATCTGCTTACTCTGAAACGTGAAAATGCGGAGAAATCTCGGAGGATGTTTTTTTCACGATTACAATACTTCGGTAAGCGAGGGAATTAAAACTTCAAAATATTTCTATTATTGCGCTTCGTAAACCAAACATGTTTTTGTGTGATTATGTGCATATATTGAGGGGGGAGGGGGTGCGTGTGCTGCGAAATTGAATTTGAGACCTAATACCGACTTAAAAGTGGCATAATTTGATACGCTTTTAACTATAATGATTTTAGAAGCTACAGATTTCTTTTGATAACATTTGTTAGCAAAGTAAGGCCATGTTTGTCATACAGGGTGATCTCTGAGGCATGTAAACTCTCATATTTTAAAGAAACTGTATTTTATCGTAATTTTATAACAAATGTTACTAAAGTATTTGATTGGGCACACAAGAATATGAAGATATACAAAATATTAATACTATATAATATACAATGTGTTTCTCAGGAGCCAACTTTACGTATTAGGTATTCAATTTTACTCTAGTGTTATAAAGGTTAATGAGGACTATCAAAAGATACAAAATTTCGATGTACTGCTAGGATACAGTTGCATGTTTTCCAGCCGGTAATCTTGCTAATTTCCAAGTGTTATTACTTTTTAGAGTATTCATCTCTTCTTTTACCGCTTTCTTCCAATCTTCCTCGTTTGGTCTTCCTTTAATATCTGACATGGTTATATGCAAATCTTCAATATAAGATTCAGCGCCAAGTGCTAAATAGATCATGTCATAATCCCTAACCCAGGACGGTGGATTTCTAATTCTAGCTGTTCTATTTCTTCTTCGGGTTCATTTCTGTATTCATTATCAACTTGCAATTGTTCACTGATTACAGAACAATCATCATATTCATCATTTCCAACATATTGCTTTCCAATATATTTGATACGTCCGAATGAGTAAACTTAGTTTCGTGGAAGGTAACGTCATATCCTATGACTATTTTTTGATTTTCATGATTCCACAACCTATATTCATTTGGCACATAGCCCACAAAATTTAATTTTTTACATTTTGTATCGAACTTTCGTCGGAATCTTTTTGGTATATGTAAATATTCAATACAACCAAAAATATTCATTTTAGATATATTTTGTTTTTCACCATACCATTTTATTTTTCAAACAGGATGTCGGCCTACGATTTATGACATGAACTGCCGTCAAAACACTTTCACTCCATAAATTCTTCTCAAATTTCGTTCCACACATCGTTGAACGAGCTGTATCTAGAATAGTGCGACCTCTCCTCTCTGTAACTCCATTTTGCTTGGGCGTATACGGTACTGTATATTCAACAATTATCCCTTTTTCAATACAAAAATTTTCATTAAATGTGAATTATATTCAGAACCATTATCGTAACGCAAACGTGATAATTTTGTTCCAAAATGAGCTGCCGCCATAGCTTTTATTCTCGGAAATATTTGAAAACCTCCATCTTATTTTCCAAAAGATAAGATATCGTGAAATGACTAAAATCATCAATCAGTGTAAATAAATACCTCTTTCCATTCCAGGAACATGGTTCTCTTGGACCACATATATCCGGATATGTTAATTTGTTAGCCGTCTTTTATTTGTATGAGGTTTTCTTGTTTGCTTTCCCTCAATACAACTAACAGAAATACTTTTATTTACTGACAAGTAATTGTTAATGTCAAGAACCATTCCAGAATGAGCTAACTTTTGCAAATTTGTGTTTGAAATATGTCCCAATCGTTTATGACACACTTCCGTTAAATCATTAGCTGTTTGAGTACCTTTTATCCATACATTTTTACACTCGAACTAAACTTCATAAAGTTTATTATTCTGTTTGCTAATCACAATTAGCTCTGAATTTCTGAAAATTTTAACTAGTCCTTTTTCAAATACAATGTTTAAACCACTCATTTCCAATTCTCTAACTGACAATAGGTTAAATTCTAATGCTTCAATAAACAATACATTTTCAATGTTACATTATATTTTGTTGCCATTAACTCTACTTATAGCTTGGATCTTTCCAATTTTTGTTGCAACCATAGATTCATTCACTTTTGCCACAGATATTTTGATTTTTCTCATTTTCGTTTAAAGCTGCTTGATTTGATAAATATATTTCATTTTTTATCATATGTTCTGTTGCCCCAGAATCCGGTACAAACATTAATTCATTTGGGTTTGTTATATTATCAGTTCTTTTACTTTCTGCCAAGAAACTTACTGCAGCAATTTTATGTTTTCTCTCATTTGATTTTTCAACTCTTGACCTTTGCTCATACTTGCTTTTACATTCAGATGTCTTATGTCCAATTTTTCCACAATTATAACATTTATATTTAAATTGACCTGTAGTAGAAACAACTGATTTTTTACTAGGACTTTCAGATCTAGTTAAACAATCTTGGTTTTGTTTTATCATCTCGTCCATAAGTTTTTCCTTTACAAATTCTAATGTTAGTTTTGTTCCTGATACAGTTTCTAATGCAGTTATAATTCAATCATAATTTTTAGTCATTGTTAGAAATAAATGACAAATTCTATCTTCGTCTGTCATTTTCATTCCAGCATCGACTAACTCCCTAATAACTTTATAAAATTTAAAAAACTGTACCTCTAATGTTTCGTTTTCTTTTAATTTCATTATTAGTAGTTGCTTTCGTAACATTACTTGATTTGTAGTTATTTTCTGCTGCCGTTGCTTTTGGTAAGACCACATATAAACTATCACCACTTTCAGTTAAACATTCTACAAGATTGTGCCCTTCTAGCAATACTTGTATCCTGAATTTTCAATTATTGAAATTCTTTCCGTCAAACAAAGGAATTCCATATTTTTCACCTTCCGAATTCATTGTAGACAATTATATTTTACCAAGTGCAAAACACATATTCAGCAAGACAATCCAAACTTTCAGTATTACAATATTTATTCTATAGTACACACTTCTGGGCCCATAACCCGTTGAAGTATCGCTGCACTTGTCAAATAAATATTAACTTCTGGAAAATTACTTTTAATGAATTTGTCGTGGTAACACAACTATGTTAATTCAACAGGAACGTGAGAGAGCCCAGAAGTATTTTTTATAAAATTGGCATTTGTAGTTTACCACGCCCGTCTGCCACTTTTATTCAGTTTTATTACAAAATAATTATAGAAATTAATTAGTTATAATTAATTTGCTTCCAATACATTTCAGAATTCTCAAACAATGATAAATTCAAGTTAGAAATTAAAAAGTTCCTTATTAACGAATGTATTTGTGTATCTAACTATTTGTGTATTTTATATTATTTGTTTTAATTGATGCTATTTGATTGTTTTTACTGCTTTACCTGTTTATCGATAATTATCGTAAAGCTGTCTCTAACATCATTACTACTATAAAGAATATGTTTCATCATTACTATAGGTAATAAAATTGTAATTTTTTCGCTACTTCTCGCATTTAAAGTCCAATTGCGCTTTTCACAGCATATTCAAAAACTATGACGAAAACTGCATAATCAGTCAATTAATCAATATACCTACTGGTGTTGCAATTTGTATTTGCGTGAATATAAAGATGAAAAGTCCAATGTTAATGCGTGTCTATATGCCAACGAGGTTTAAATTTCATTTTGGCACTACGTATAATGTAAGTTCTTTATTATTAACAAATTCTTGTTAGAGTAAATCGACGTTACAATTCAGTTATTAATGAGCATAGTTGCAAGGCTATATTATTTATTTACAGCCCAATGCACCAATTTATATACCTGCCAGGATAAAAAATAGTAATTTTTGGGTTAATAACAGACTTTTTAATAAGATCATAAATAATTGCATGCGTTATCTTCGATATTTCTGATAAAAGTGCGGCACAAGTAATACTCGCAGCTTCTTCGATATCTATATGTATGGTTAAATACACAATAAATAAATATTATGCCCTAACTTGACTTGACTATCCAAGGAATTATTTAATTATTGAGCGGTCATTTGTTAAATTCTAGGCTGTGCTTAATTTATTAAAATAGAAAATTCCAGTTTAACAGGTCGTTGTCAATAATTCAATATATAATTACTTATTACCTTTCGTTGATTTGCACAGTACTGCAAAAACTATTTGCTAACAGCGAACAGTAAGTGATTTTTCAGATCTCGAATGAAACCTGGGGCCCACCTAACTGCATTCTCTATTTGAAAGTATCACTTACAATTCGTGGTACGTAATACACTGTTTTCTATAATTATATATATATATATATATATATATATATATATATATATATATATATATATATATATATATATATATATATATATATATATATATATATATATATATATATGTTAGCGGCCACGTCAGCGGCCGTCCAATTACCCTTCCTCTGAAATGGCATCGTTACTACTGAGCGCCCGAGTTGCCCGACGGCTGCCGAGCGGTCTGCGCCGGCCTGGCTGAGCAGGAGTTGAATTTAGGCAGTCTAATAAAATATTTTGTCAAGCGTACGCATGGAAATAAACCAGTTTTAAAAAGGGTGTTTTTCTGTTTTATTTGGGGTTGAAACCCTTGTGGTTAACATCAGAAGTGGGATTCTATCCCGTGTGTCCGATAGATCAATTTAGTAGTGAAAAACTCAAATTTTATCATGGAGAACTCGCCTAGTGACGCGGCAACTAGTGCACAGGACAGTGACAATAGTGAACAAGGGCAAGAGGAAGTGGAGGTTTCCTTGCCAAAGCGAGCAAAAGTACAGTGGCAGGACACTTTAATAGTTTTGGTGGAAACCCAACAAAAGCAATTAGAAGAATTGATGCGTAGTACAAAGATGGCCGCGGGGGCAACGCCCGTGCTTAGTACAATGGATGAGCCTAACGCGCAAGCGTCGACGTCCACATCATTCCGTTTAGCTGAATATGACCCTGATACCAGCACGTACTCCATCGAGGAGTGGCTAGATGACGCAACCCAGCTAAAAACAGAACAAAGAGTCAGTGATATGTTAATGATAGTCAAGGCTGGTGAAGCATTAAAGAATAGAGCACATCGCTTTTATTGCGACTGGAGACCTGTCAGCCGGACATGGGAAAATTTCAAGAATGATCTTGCTGTCTCTTTTCCTGACCACGAAACTCCAGGTGCTCGGGCCTATACTGCGGCTACTTTGCGAAGCCAGGATTGCGAGTCGCTTAGCGATTACGGAATTCAGAAATTACGGAGCATTCGTCGTTTCCATGATGATCTGCCGTTGCATAAAATGCTGAGTATGGTCGAATACGGCTTGGATCATTCAGAGGCACAAGCAGCAATCCGTATTCAAAAACCGGCGACCGAACGAGACTTATTGAAGTTGCTAGGAAAATTTGACGCCCGTAGACGGAAACATCGGCTGAAAGCAGGTCCACCTCCACGGCCTATAAATCGTTTCCAACCGAGCACGCCTACGCATCAACGACGTTTCCGACTTCACACAACGGACGGATCATTCAGAGGTACGTGTTTTAAATGCGGGAGACAAGGTCACCGCCAAGACGCGTGCAGTTACGCTGTCAACAAGAAAACGGATGTCGCGCCAACGGAGTCCGTCAGAAAGACCGAATCAACACCGCCCAAGTGTACTCATTGTAAGAAAATTGGACATACAGAGAACGACTGTTGGTACAGAAACACGACACCAAAGAAAGTATTGCTGATCCGGCGAGGACGCGACCTAGCCACGTCACCCGTAGCAACCTTGTTATGTAACAATCAGGCGATCTCATTCAGTTACCTTATTGATAGTGGAGCTGAATCATCGATTTTGAGCAACATCGCTGCCGAAAGACTTGGTGTAGTGATTAAACCCGACGTTCGTGCTTTATTGGGTTTTGGGTCACATATTGTTATGACTATTGGTACATGTGATCTAATAGCTGTAATGTCAAATGTTACTATTGAAATTACGTTTACAGTTGTCAACAGTGATGTAATACCCGGTAATTTAGACGCGATTATCGGTTGGGATGTTATCGGTCAAGAACACTTGCGTCTTGAAAAGTGCAAAACAGGACTCGAATTACACTACGACCTAAAAACTGTTACCAAGTTGTTCACGGTAATAAACGACGACTGTTTAGAAATTAATGTGTCAGGACTGGACGAACCTTTAATTATACAACTCCGAGAGCTGTTAGTTATAAATAGAAATAAAACACCAGATCATGTTACTACCGGGAAGCTTAGTATAAAACTAAAAGATGACATTCCCATAGCGTATCGACCTCGGCGTCTGGCGTATGCAGAGCGAATACAAGTTCAGAACATAATTAGTGACTTATTGAAAACCGGCATAATTCGTGAAAGCCACTCTGCTTATGCCAGCCCAATTGTGTTAGTGAAAAAGAAAACCGGTGATTTTCGTTTGTGCGTTGATTACCGTGACATAAACAAAAAGACTATCAAGGAGCGATATCCATTACCGCTGATCCATGATCAAATTGATACTTTATGCCAAGCTAGATACTTCACGAAACTAGACATGAAATCCGGTTTTCACCAAATGGAAATCGAGGAAAACTCAAAGCACATTACTGCGTTTATAACTCCCGATGGTCACTATGAGTATAATCGAATGCCGTTTGGTTTTGTCAACTCACCAGCTGTGTATCAGAGAGCTATTGACAAAGCTCTTGGCGACTTAAAAGGAAAAGAAGCCTGTGTTTACATGGATGATGTCCTTATTTCCTCAAAAACAATTGAAGAGGGTTTTCGATTTCTGCGGAACGTGTTGCATGCCCTAGCCGTTGCAGGATTTTCGTTGAACTATAAGAAATGCAGCTTTTTTGAGGAAGAAACGGAATATCTAGGGGTTTTGTTGAGCAAGGGACTAGTACGACCAAGTCCGAAGAAAGTTGACGCGTTGGTAAAGAGTGCCCCACCGACGAATTTAAAAGGTGTACGCCAATTTATGGGACTAGCTGGCTATTTTCGAAGGTTTATCGAGAAGTTTTCGTTAATAACAGCTCCAATTTCCTCTCTATTACGAAAAAATCAATCATTTCATTGGACAACCGAGCTAGAGAATATTCGGCAATTGATTATAAGTAAACTGGTATCACCCCCAATCTTACGCATGTTTGACCCCAATCTAGAGTGCGAGTTACACACCGATGCGAGCTCGCTTGGAATCGGTGCCTCACTTCTCCAACGCGAACATGGCATTGTGCGCCCTGTTGCCTATTATAGCAGACGAACAACTGACTGTGAATCTCGATATCACTCATACGACCTTGAGACCATGGCCTTGGTGGACTCGATCGAACATTTTCGCGTTTACCTGTACGGTACTCATTTCACTGTTTATACAGACTGTAGCGCTGTACGTGCAACAGCAATGAAGAAAAGTTTGCACCCGCGAGTGGCGCGTTGGTGGGTGAAATTACAGGATTACGATTTCACAATTGAATATCGACCCGGACAAAAGATGAAACACGTGGACTATTTGAGTCGTAATCCAGTGGAGACTGTGTGTGCCGTAAAAACAATAGCAGCCTCACACGAGATAAATTCTGTTAGTGCACTGAGGGATTACCAGCGATGTGATGAGTTCTGTCAACAAGTGATGAAAAATCCGTCTGAACAAGCCGATTTGACGGTCATCGATAATGTAGTTGTTAGGAGACATGCACCTCACAAAAGTTATGTGCCTGTCACAGCACGCTTAAAGACAATGCGGTTGTATCATGACGAATCCTCTCACATTGGATTCGATAAGTGTATTGCTAAAATGCGCGAGGATTTGTACTGGCCAAAAATGGGACAATGTCTAAAAAAATTTATTAAAAACTGTCGTGCATGTGTTCTTGGTAAATCCCATACTGGACGAAAAGCTGGACTGTGGCAAGAAGGAGAAAAGACAGAAGATATTTTAGAAACTTGGCACATTGACCATGCTGGTCCCTTGGTGAAGTCTCAAGGATGTACGCAAATCCTAGTGATTATCGACGCCTTCTCAAAGTACTGTAAGCTTCAACCTATTGCAAAGAAAACTACCGAAGATTCTATCAATGCTCTATTACTTGTGTTCGAAAAACTGGGAAAGCCCCGACGCATAATAGCTGACAGAGCGGCTGCATTCACCTCAATAATGTTTCGAAATTTTCTGAAAGAACAAAATGTCCAACTACATCACATTGCGACTGGTATGCCACGCGGCAATGGACAGGTAGAAAGAGTTATGCGCACTGTGTTTAATTTGTTGCGAGCTACTCTTACTGCTAGTAACGAGAAAACGTGGGTATCTGTACTGCCTGAAATCGAGACGAACGTGAACAGCACCATCCACGGAACAACAGGATTTGCCCCAACTGTCTTGCACTTAGGGACAAATCCGAGATTGCCAGCAACCGAAAGTTTCTTAAGAAATACACCAGTAGATCATTATGTTGACCCCGAAGAAGCCGTCGCTGAAGCACGGTCACGAATAAAATACAGTGCGAGTAAACGAGCCAAACAATTTAATCTCACGCGCTATTCAGCCAATCTATTTCCTCTTGGTGCCGAAGTCGCTGTAGAAGACACCCAAGTCGCTGGTGGAGGCAAACTGAAACCGAAGTATAAAGGTCCTTACATAGTTCGGACGATTTTACCTAACGAGCGATATGTTATTTCTAAAAAGGGAGGTAGACCGACAGTTGCAGCTCATGAGCAACTCAGACAGTGGCCGACGGCCGATGAATAAAACAAAGAAAATAATAGAAAGTAGGTAAGGTAAAACAAAGATAACAATAATAATAAAAGCCGGTGGGAGTACCACTCATAAAATAGGGGAATACGAGAGTATCGTATTGAACCGAAAACGGGAGCACCGTTCAGACAAACAGACATGACATTAAAACCCTTCGAGAATGACATTAAATAAAATACGGGAGTACCGTTCAGAAATTACACGAGAGTATCGTGGTAATAAGCTTGAATAAAATACGGGAGTACCGTTCAGAAATTACACGAGAGTATCGTGGTAATAAGCTTGAATAAAATACGGGAGTACCGGTGAGCTATAACAGTAATTCATGAAAAGATAAATGTTGTGGTAGTCCCACATAAACAAATGCTTAGTAGGAATTTTTAGTCGCTGAAATAATAAACAAACTATCGAGACCTCAATCAAGGTTAACAGATGACATTGTGGGAGCACCACATAAACACGTAATCGTCAAAGCAAATAAAATGTGAAATCTGAGCTGGGTTACATACCGTATAAACAAATGATTGAGAATGACCGTAAACAAATTACGAGTCTTATGTTTCAATATAACAATCTCTGACACATGAACCAAAGATTGCTTATGTTGCTGTTGTGATCTTAGACTATGAAATACTTGATCTGTTTTCTTCTAGGAAGTTGGAAGTTTACTCCTGGTGCGAGGCCGCCCCGGATTGCAGAATGGCCGTGTTAGCGGCCACGTCAGCGGCCGTCCAATTACCCTTCCTCTGAAATGGCATCGTTACTACTGAGCGCCCGAGTTGCCCGACGGCTGCCGAGCGGTCTGCGCCGGCCTGGCTGAGCAGGAGTTGAATTTAGGCAGTCTAATAAAATATTTTGTCAAGCGTACGCATGGAAATAAACCAGTTTTAAAAAGGGTGTTTTTCTGTTTTATTTGGGGTTGAAACCCTTGTGGTTAACATATATATATATATATATATATATATATATATATATATATATATATATATATATATATATGAAGTGTTGGTGTTCTTCCGGGTGTTCCCCGTGTAGTTGGTAGGCTCCTGTGGGAGCCACGCTTGTCTGAACGCGTGTCAGACAAGCGTGGCTCCCACAGGAGCCTACCAACTACACGGGAAAACACCCGGAAGAACACCAACACTTCATTTAACACCCGTGAAAACCTAAGAAACAACATATATATATATATATGTTGTTTCTTAGGTTTTCACGGGTGTTAAATGAAATGTTGAAGTTCTTCCGGGTGTTATCCCGTGTAGTTGGTAGGCTCCTGTGGAAGCCACGCTTGTCTGAACGACGTTTCGGCGGAATCTCATCTGCCATCCTCAGGTTCTAGCTGGAAGCTGCCTATTGCTGCTGCTGCTGCCGCCGCTACTGCTGCTGCTGCCGATGCTACTGCTGCTCCTCGTTGCTCGAACTGAACTTCAGTTCAGTTCAGTTCGAGCAACGAGGAGCAGCAGTAGCACCGGCAGCAGCAGCAGCAGGAGCAGTAGCAGCAGCAATAGGCAGCTTCCAGCTAGAACCTGAGGATGGCAGATGAGACTCCGCCGAAACGTCGTTCAGACAAGCGTGGCTCCCACAGGAGCCTACCAACTACACGGGAAAACACCCGGAAGAACACCAACACTTCATTTAACACCCGTGAAAACCTAAGAAACAACATATATTATATATATATATATATATATATATATATATATATATATATTGCTGTGTATCCACACTGTGGAACAATACCCAAGTATCGTGTTTGAAATCATAAATAAAATTCACAAATTTGTATGTATTTTAGAAAATAACCATAACAGTTTTACTTTAACGGATCATACAGAAGCAGGAGTATCTGTGGATTATTTAATTGATTCAAGTTCACTTAGTCTCAGCGAGTAGGATGCAGAGAATGAAACTTGATATTGAATACGAACAAAATATTTGAATAAACATAAAATGAAGTTAATTTAGTTTAACAAGGTTATTCTAAATAGTATATGATAAAACATGAACTTATAGAGAATCACAATCTCATATAAAATGATTTAGAATGAAATTGGAAAACAAAAAAGTAAATTTTATAAAATCTGACATGCATGTCAAAACTTAGGGCTGAAAATCATATTTTGTGTAGAAACACTGTAAATCTACACAAATTTTAAATTAAAATTAAATTTTGAATTAGATCAAATTAGAAAAAAACAATTGAAATATTGGAAATTAACCCAATGAAACGACTAAAAATAACAAATCAGTTGATCATACACCGCTGAACAGCGAGCTGCGAAAAATATTCATCCACGAATAATTAATAAATTGAAAATAGAAGAAAAGTGGTGAATAAGTTGAAGGTTAGGATATTACAATCCAGATATATTGATATCAAGAAAAATTTGTAAAAGTATATTAAATATAAAAGTGAGTAAACTTAAAAAGTATTACGAAGTAGATTATCCGGAAAGCAGATTTAGAAGAGGGAAGTATCCAGTTAGCAAATTTATATGGTGAAAAAACTCAAACGTCAATCAAGTGATAGAAATATTTCAAGGAAATCTTGAAAACAAATTGGAGGTTAGAAACAAACGTCAATCCAGTAAAGAAGAAGAAGAAGAAGCCTTGAGAGGTTAAAAAGTCAGTCAAGTGACATAATATTCAAGGGGACTGTCTACAAGGACGCCGCGGCGGACATGTAAGATTTCTTAGCTGTCCGCCGCGGCAATTGGTTTGGTTCGATACTATTTATTCCGTGCTATAGCGGTATTTTACACGTGGATCGCTGGCCTATGCGTAACGTTGTCGCGTTGTGGAGCGACAGGTCCCGGGTTCAAATACTGCCCACTGGACTTTTTTTTTTTTAATATTTTGTAACGATTAATAACTTTTTTCACAAATTCTGGTTGGATTTGACGACAGAAATGTTCTTTTTTTTTCATATAATAATTTATCTCTTTCATGTGATGGTAGTTTGGTTAGTTAGGTTGATTTTTATTTTGCTAAATAATTGTTAATAAATTATCAGCGCCGCAGGCAGCATTAGCGTCGCAGACAAAAACGGGGGGCGCGGGGGGTGTCCCCCCGCCTTCTTTTCCAGAAAATTGCATAAAAACATTCCAATTTCTCTGTGCGGCGGTTCAATAAGTCGTGCAAAAGCGAATGCGCATGCGCGGCAGACAGCTAAGAAATGATATATGTCCGCCGCGGCGTCCATGTAGCAACTCCCTATTTCAAGGATCATAATAACCAGTTAGAGGTTATAATATAACATTACTCGAGTCGAAAGAAAGACAAGGTAAAGCTTTACAATATCAGAAATCCATGGTACATATTTATTTTAAATAAAGACCATATTTATCATTTTAAGTTAGATTTTGTTATTTAAATTTGTTAATTACATTCCAAGTTCAAATTTGTTAATAAATTAATACTTTGTTCGTTCAATACTGAGTTTGATTTATTTAGATTGTTATCTTGATCGATGAGCATTTATTGAACCGACCTCGTTGGACCTTGAGTAAGAGTCATTCTATAGATTGTAGATAGTCATGCTAATGGTGTTCTATAGTCTATAATATTAACAGCTTTTAAGAAACTGTTTGGCGCCCAGTAAACTTATTTCAATTTACTTTTAAGAAGTAAAATTCGAACGTATAAAAATATAAAATAGATATCAGAATATAGAACATTTAATATATATATATATATATATATATATATATATATATATATATATATATATATATATATATATGAAGTGTTGACGTGCTTCCGGGTGTTTTCCCGTGTAGTTGGTAGGCTCCTGTTGGAACCATGGTTGTCTGAACGACGTTTCGGCGGAATCTCATCTGCCATCTTCAGGTTCTAGCTGAAAGCTGCCTGCTGCTGCTCCTCGTTGCTCGAACTGAACTGTTCAGTTCGAGCAACGAGGAGCAGCAGTAGCAGCAGCGGCAACAGCAGCAGCAGCAGCAGGCAGCTTTCAGCTAGAACCTGAAGATGGCAGATGAGATTCCGCCGAAACGTCGTTCAGACAACCATGGTTCCAACAGGAGCCTACCAACTACACGGGAAAACACCCGGAAGCACGTCAACACTTCATTTAATACCCGTAAAAACCTAAGAAACAACATATATATATATATATAATAGCACTTTCCATATATATATATATATATATATATATATATATACATATATTTATATTACCGGTTAATTAGGTATGTCAACTGTTAATTGCCTTTTTGTCAATGGGCACCTGTATGCATTCGTATTACTAAATGGCACCTCTCCGGTACTGGGGGCCATTAGTACAATTAACAGGCGATGCAATTCATCTTTACATGCCCATTAGCAACATCAACGGCAAAGTACCCTCTAAAAACTGACGGCCGTAGGGACACCGGGATGTTGACCCGCTAAATTGTGCTCATATCGGCCCAGTACTTACGTTTCAGGCAAAGGGTAATATGCCTAATACTGGACCATATAAAAATGTTAGCTGGGTTGTACATATTTTGTAAAATCATTTTAAATGTTCGTTTAAATTAACAAAAAATATGTGTACATAAGGTTTTACTATCAGATTGTACACGGCTTGTAGAACCATGTTGAGTGTTATTTTAAATTTTACAAAAGATATTTGTACAATATATTTAGATGGTACATAGACCATAACTTGACAAACCTGTTATGTTAAGGTTCTTTTGGACTTAGTGTGGGAGTGTTGGTTCCGCGCAGCCAATGGACCACGCATGAGCCAGAATCGCCAAGCAGTACAGACTCTCTCGCATCCCGACCTGCGAGTGGTCAACACGTGGTACGGAGAACGCATTACAAAAGTATTCATTGTAACTAGATAAATCCACGTACTTAAATGTATATCGTTAATAAACGAGTAAAAGTTATAGTGTGCTTTATTCTACTACTCCACTTCAAACATAACACTGAAGATTACTTTTGTAGACTGGCTAAGCCCAATATAAAATCACATGTGCAAATAAATGCAAGTATTAGCAGTAATAACTTTAATTCAGAATACCTCAAGTACTATGCCTGCAGCACTAAGATTAACGGGAAAAATAAATACCAAATTGCCTATCCACAAGCATGGCGAGGAGGCAAGTCTAAAACATTCACACGTCTTTTAAAAAACTTATTGTTAAACCGATACACATTTTATGTAAGAAAAATTATCATTAATAGGTTTTAAATATTATAAGGTGTTCTCAAGTCGCAATTTTAAAGATTTCAAAGTTTAAATAAACATATAGTTTGATTTTAATGTAACTTTTGAAGGCAAGTATGTAATACTAAATTAATAATTTGAGAATTGTTTACTGCTTTAAAATTGGCCCTGGGAACACCTTGCATATTTATTTACTCATGTCATTTAACAAATACGTTAGCAAAAGTGGGCAGTGACCTGCTAACTCACCCCCCCCCCCACTTTATTTATGAGACACCCGTGTCACGCGAAACTCGCCTCTACATTTAAGGATAAAAAAATTGTTTAAAGTAAAATTCTATTGATTTTTGAGAATGCTCACATTTGTGAACCCTCTCCCCGCCATTGTTCACTGGTCAGCGAACCCCCACCCGTCTTAAAAGCAACGTATTTGTTGAATGGCTCCTAAATTAAAAACATAGATACCTTTTACAAATTGTATGTTCTCTTGTGTTAATGCATAGGGAATAAGTTCATAAGCACGATAATTCAACATCCATAGATATAAAACAAAATCGATAAGCGTTGTAAAATCATTCTTGAATTCTCCAGCTTCCAGTCGTTTTCTTATGTTGGGAATTATTATATTTTTAATATCACTTATATCAAGATTTCTATAGCCAGAATTACTTAAACTCCATAGGAACCTTTTCATGTCTTTAACTCTAGGCTGCTCTTCCAAATAAGTATGTTTTGAAGAATAATTGCTACTTTTAAGTTGTTGAATGCACAATGCAGTAAATACTTTTAATAAATTTGAATCATAATATAAATAATCACAATATAAAGCTAATATATGGCACAAACCAGAAAATGAATAATATTTATAAGTTTTATTAAAAAACATGGCACAACTCAAAGTTGCTAAAAAATCTTCATTTTGAAATCGATTGTGTCTAATAGTTTTTATTAACGTTATAAAAAATGCAGAATCTTTTAGTAAATATAAGTTGTTAATCAAACAGTTGGTAACTTTATTTAAAAATAACTGATTATTTATCTTTGTACTGCTTTTAAAAGTTGAGTTACAAATAATGCATATTTCTTCTGTCGATAAGTTATTTATAAATGTACTGTTAAATAATTTTATACATTTCCTCAACATATATTGAGATTTGGCTGTCTTCTTCTGCAATCCTATATAAAAAATTAACTTAATTAAATCACGTTTGGAGAGCATGGCAGATTTATTGAATAATTCATTTAAGGCAGCATCGTAATACCTACTCTGTACTATTCTATTTGGTACAATATTCATATAGATTTGTAATATTTTGAATATATCCTTTGTTTCTAATTCAAGTAGTCTTCTACAAAATTCATTATCTAATACATTCAACAACTTTAACATTTCATACCTATCTTTAAAATTGTCTCGATTTGATAATAAACTCAGAGCTGATATAACATGTTCTGCGTTACATTTTCCCAACTTATTTAACTCCTTCCTTTTCAATAAATCTAATATTTTTGTGGTTCTATTTTCTAGGGCGGGCTTATGTACATGATCGTTATGATTTAAGTAAATTAGCAGTCGTCCTGTAAGAGTTCCTTCATTAAGTTGAGTTATATGATCACCAGTAATTGTCTTCGTAAAATGTTTTATGCCTATATCTTTAACAGAATACATTTGTTTTGAATAAATCCCAAATCGTTTAACAATAAGCATCCACATTTTAATGAGCACTACCCACTACCACCAGTGTTGCCAACACTGTTAGGCGAAAAACTGTAGATGATCAAAAGAAAACCATTAGAAAACTGGGATTTTATTTTAGTGAAACGGTAAATCTACTGTTTTTTGTTCAAACTGTGCTTTTGCTAATATAAATGTAATATAAAGTAGGGAAGTAACACAAATTACGTGAATAATATTAACTGCTATATATATACATATGATTTAATAATGCATGTTCTTTTCTTATGAAATTTACTTTTGTCTTTGTTCTCTTACTTATGTGTTGGTATTTTTTATATAAAATAAATATTTGTTTATATCTTATTCATTATAAGTACATACAACTTTGACACTGGTTGTCATTATTGATCAGATATTTTTATTGATAGGTGAGAATCATCTGCTTCTAAATAACCGGCTTATTAAAACGTACCTTTCGAGACAAATTTTGGGAGTAAATGATGTCAGAGTTTCCTGCGTATCGGTTCATGTTTAAAGCAGTATACTTCTAAAGCTACTTGTCACACTGATCTCGAATTTTCAGTGTTGTAATAAAAAATGCTGTATGAAATTTGACTAAATGACCCCATTATTCCAGTTGATGCGGCATTTTTCCTCTTTGGTGGATTTAAAAAAATTCAGGTAATACACCTTAATAAAATAATTGTTCTATATGCAAAAAAAAAATCACAGATTTCGCAATTCTTGTAACCATCGGGACATTGGAAATGATAACACCATACATAAAACATAAACTTTTTCCGGACTCGGCTTCGCCTCGTCCGGAAGCAGCTAATCCACTTTCGATTGCGACACCGCTGTATTTTGAACTTAAATGAAAACTGGTAACTTGACCCCCTGTGATCTATGCAATCTATATTACATTTGTATATATCAGCCGTTGCATGGCTTCGCCTCGTCCGGAAACAGCTACGATCCACTTTCGATTGCGACACCGCTGTATTTTGAACTTAAATGAAAACTGGTAACTTGACCCCCTGTGATCTATGCAATCCATATTACATTTGTATATATCAGCCGTTGGATATACGACACTCTCACTCGACCGCGACATCACAGAATATTGGGATTCTCTAGCAATATACTGTGATATATGATATATCATTCCGACATGGTTCCCGTTGGTTCAATGCGCAGAAAATTAAAATTCTCGTAGCTCGGGAGAGCATACCTTGTATATATTTGTACCATATATTTGTACCTACCATGTTTGTACCATGAATAATTTCGGAAATTGGGTGCATTCAGCCGACTCAACAGTTGCGCAACTGTTGAGTAGCGATCGACTGAATACCACTGCTACCAGCCGGTTACTCAACTGTTGAGTGGTAGCGGTAGCCATTTTTTGTAGTGGTTTTCAAGAGCGCTCACTTGTTGAGAGAACGTAATTTAGTGTTTGAAAATGGCATGTTATACCGCGGATTATGAATATAATACGAATAAATTTTTGAATTATAAGATAACAAATAATAATAACTCGTGCAGTTTAGAATGACAAGAGTCTAGAGAGACCGAAATGCGAAAGCTTCGAGCATGCGCATTACCTTGTAAATGTATAATAAATTCGTGCAAGTGGAGAAATTGAAATATTTCCTCTTATTTTGTGGAAAAAAGGCGGGGGGACACCCCCCGCACCCCCCATTTTTTTGTCTGCGACGCTAATACTGCCTGCGGCGCTAATAATTATTAACAATTAGATATCAAAATAAAAACCTACTAACCTAACCCAAAGAAATCACACGAAAGAATGAAATTATTATATAAAAAGAAGGAAAACCTAAAGAAATCAGAAAAGAATTTGTAAAAAAATATATTAATCGTTACAGAATTTTAAAAAAAGTTGTGCGGGCATACGAATTTGAACCCGGGACCCCTCGCGCCATAAGCAAAAGCGTAACCTATGTGCTAACCATCTCGCTGGAAGTAAACGCTAGAGCAAAGAAGAAATAGTCCAAACTAGTGATATCACGTGTTGGGCGTGTCTAAGCTTTCGCATTTCGGTCTCTCTAGACGCTTCTTTTAGAATGACATTAGTAAAATCTATGAGTACCGAATACCTACTTAATACGTACTTATATCATATGTCCCTCTAGACATGCGAAACTGATCTTTAAATTGATCATCCAAATACTGTGGCACGACAACCTCAACATAGTCCTCATTCCTTTTAAACAGTCGTCTTATATATCAACTCAACATTATTCACCACCTCTAAGGGCTGACCTAACTCTTCAGCCACATTTACGATAAAATTAAACTCGAACCCTTCAGCTTCAACAAGCAAAAATATATTAAGATCATCCATTTCGATTCAAAGTGTAGGTATAATAAATAAAAATAACCAATCGATATATATTTTTTTATTTTATAGGTTAGAAAATAACTAAACGATGAGAGCTTCAAACAGATGCTACTTCAACGGTAATATATTTGCTATTCAGTGGGTTCCACGTCGCTCCAAATGAACGGTGATCTGTGCTAAAAAAAAAAAGTTTGTACGATATGAATCTTTGCGTGTGCGTCATAAACAAGAACTGTATGAAGTAATCTGTTGAAGGTCATTGCTTCTCTTCAGCAGTGACGTGCATAGAAAAAATGAGAAAATTGTTTTTACTCTCAGTCAGCATCCGACAAATTAGAAGCCATATTTTTTTCGTAAATACTCATGAAATGACAATTTATTTTGTAGAATAGAAACAGATATATTATTTACCACTAATTATGGTTATAACAATGAAGCTTAAAAATGTATTTTCATCAAAAACGCAAGAACGCCCCTGATCTAAAATGACAGATATTATAGTCGTTGACAGCACTTCACTACGACAACTGTTCATATCGACGTCTCTTTTTAATTCCACTTGAATTTATCGTTCGGCTGTCTTAGCATGCTCGAGCGGTTAGAAGACATACGTAACTAAATATTTGCTCGTTTCAATGCGTTCAGCAACCGCACATATGTCCTACCTAATTTCATACTCGCGCAAACATTCATCGTACAGACTATATCTCAACAGTTGAGTCGGCTGAACGCACCCATTGAGCTCCTCCAGTGTTTGGTAATTTTCTGAGTCTGTGCTTTCGGAACGCACCCATTTTCATTTTAAATATCCAATGTTTACATCAAACAGTAGATTACAACGTCCACGCGTGGTGTCATTCAACAAACGATAATAGTGTAAACTTCCAGTTCCAGTAAAATTTAACATTAATTCAAATTACCTACATCGCTGTTTTTTCGATTGTGTTGTGTGTCCACTTCCAGACGTCAGTTTTAAATTTTGTACCTATTGACACTGTTCAAAATAATATATATTTATAAATGGTAAGTAGTTTGAAATCTAAGCTGATTTAGAATTCCTTTAAAATTCTGCTTCCTAACGGTTGTGTTATTTTTGAAATGGCGGAATAATAATTTTACTTATGTTAATTTATTTTATCTAGGACCTACTCATCACATTATGGTATACAAACTAATAAATAATTAAGTAATAATTAAATTTTATCAAAAATAATAGAATATATATTTACTCATTGGTAGAGTATGTTGATTGTGGTCGTTGTGGAGAAACTTATTGCACTTAAAAAAAAATACGTGTGAGAAAAGTATTCATGTTCAAAAATAGAACTAGGTGATTCAGTTTTTCTATCACTAGTTCTAGTTCTAAACTGAAGGGTAAAAGGATAAAGGTTTTAAGTATGTAAATTTTTCTGAAATTTTCAGCCCTTCACTTGAAGATGGTAAGTACTTATGATCCTTTATTATCATCTCCATCATTAATTTTCAAATTACTTAGGTGAGAGGTACTAGTTGATGAAGGTGATAAGTTTGCTTAGGTGTACTTATATGAGGCATGTAGAAATGTGTAGATGCAAAACCGTGTTTATGAATGTGATGTCATTTCGAGTTAAGGCCAAAAAACTTTTAGACAAATTATTTCTACAATCACAGGAGTCAATCTTTGATTAGAAGATGACCCTTAATGTCTCGATTCAATTAATAGAGGTGTCAGTAATCAGAATAGGACTACATTGAGGCAACATGCAACAACTATTGCAGATTACTTTTCCATTATTTGGGAAGTCTTTATTTATTGGGTACATAAATCCAGTGAACTCAGCGGGGGGAAGTAAGTAAATGTGTGAGGCGAGGTACGGTGCCAGTTTAAGTGGCGAGAACTCGATCGGCGAAGTTAAGCAACGCCGGGAGAGTCCGTTAATTGGATGGGGGACTGTATCTCATTTCGCCGTCCCTGGTTAAGTGGTGGAATAGCTTTAGCTAAACTTCGCCAGGACGTTAAAATAAATAAGACGTTAAAATAAAAATAATGTTATTATGGGGAGAGTACAATACAGAATACAAGTTAGTACCATTAGTGAATTAATTTTATTGCATTTAATCTTACTATAAAATGGTGTTCCAGGGGGCGTAGCCCCAGGTGGGGTCCAGGGACGACGCCAGTAGTATGGGTGGCACTGGCCTTGAAAAGTGAAATTTAATTAGGTCATTAACGTTAATGAGGTAATTAAGATAATTAGGTCACGTAGACCGCCAAATCGCGGATTTTGGAAATTTTAATCACCATGAGATAATTATCTTATGTGGTGGGTGGCCCCGGTCAACTTGGCTGGATTTTTTGAGCGATTAAAAAACTTGATTAAAACTCGTTTTGGTCTACCTGATTTTCAACAGGCATGCACGTGGAATTCTGACTGGAATTTTTTAGGTAATTAAAACACCGATTAAGACCCTCGTTTCTTAATATAAAAACACACAGTCATGAGCAAATAAAATAGTACTCAGTATTCAACAAGCTTTTCAAGAAACGTAGTGAAGTATTTGGTGCTCAATAAGTTTTTTTTAAGAAGTGTGGTAAAATATGTGTTCAAACGATGCATGTTGTGAATCCTGGGATAAGCATAACTTTCCAAGCTACAATCCTTTACAGGATTTAGAAACAAGGAATGTTTTGAGAAGTGCGTTTTCGGTAATAGGGAAATCTAAAAAAGCCAAGAGAGCCTTCCGACTTGCAGAACGTAAGCTTGAGGAAAAAGAACAACTTTCAAAAATGGAAAATTTGAAAATAGATAATGTCGCAAAGAACTTAAAGTGGACGGCATTAAACAGAAAGGAGCCAACCCACAAAATTTTAAAAATTTGTTTCTTAATTTATTTAAATGTAGAATATAGTAATGTGTGTTCAGCTGAAAAAGTCCAACTCATTTTCCTTAGAAGAATTTAATGGTGTCGTTTCAATATTGTAATTAAGATGCAAAACCTTTCTTTGCAAGCTTGTTTCTTGATTTTAGCTTAGGGTGCTGGTTCCTTTCTATTTAATGCTATCCAAGTGATATTAGAGGAGATAGTACAAGTTTTACGTGTTTAAAAAACCGTTAAAAAGTGGTGTGGATATAGACAGCGACTTTAACGTTCACATACCGGAGTGCCACAAATAATTTAAGGCGACTCCATCTAGATTGCACAACCTGTATAACCAGACGGTACAGATAATATAAAGAATCTATAGTTGTATCTTTACTTCGATAAAGGCTAACTTTACGTTATGGATACAGCATCGCTACGGTATTCGTACCGATCTAATACAGTTTATACTATCGCCTGGTTAAGGTATTAGTATCGATTCAGTAAGGTTTTGTTATCGCCGAAGTAACGTTTGCGAATCGATGCTCTAAAGTTGTAGTAAAATTTGCGTATCATTAGTATATAAAGATGATGTAAAGGTTGATTATAATATTTTGTAAATAATGAATAAATATTAAATTTTTAATATCTATGATTTATTTACAGTTATATCTCTGACGCTGTACAGGAAGATTAAATATCCTATAAAGAAAAATTCTGTATTTTTAATTAAAAATAAAAGAAATTTAACAATTTTTTATTCACTTTTACATTGTGCCGTGCCGTAATTCCAATATTACTGTTCTAATTAATTTTGTATCCCAACAATTAGTGCTACCTGCAAGTATTAATTAAATTATGTTATTAAACTTACCTCCAGGTTTCGAACCCGCGGTCACCAAGTTGCCTTTTGAATGTCCTAATGGATTTACTCACCGCGCCATCCTGTTTACTACTAATTGGCTGATAAAAGTGGTGGTATTGTTTCCGGAATTATTTAATGGCATTTTTAGTAATATAGTAACGAACGAGTTCATAGTAATTACCTACTAATACTGATAGATTACTGAAATCAAAATATTGGATGAAAATTTATATGACTTTTAAGACAATGTAAGAATTAGTTGGGTAACTTTGTTATAGAGAACTTGCAGAATATCCTTCTATACTTTCCTACCTAGGTGTATATAAGTATCATGTTTTTTGATTTTCTTTATTTTTTATTTGTTTACCCAAAGCTGAGTATTCTCTGTTCCCTAATTATTTTATATTTGACAAAACAGCGATTTGATATTTTTGCATAGTAGTGCCAGTTTCAGATGTATATAAAAAGTAGTTTATATCTATGTTTATGCTAGCCACTATAGGCACAGAAAACATAACCTCTAAAAATGCCAAAACTGCAAGAAAAAAATATCGGAAAAGTGCTCGAGATGCAATAACAGAGAAAAGCAGACGTTACAGAAGACGAGAGACTACTACTAAAATAAATCAGGATGCACTTGGCAATGAAGCTCCCACATGTATTAATTGTAAGTATTATTTTATTTTTTGCAATTACCTATAAATTGTAGTATAATTTTTTTTTTAGTAGAAAATGATAAAGCTATTGCTACAGCTCCAGTTACCACAGAACAACTCCGAGAAGATCAAGGTGATTCCTATTTGGATGTTCAAGAAGAAATATTAAACTTTGTTGAAGATGGCAGTGAAGTGTGAATTCGATAGTGATTTTTTATTTTTCTCTTGTAGATGAGGATGAAATGTTCCAGAAAAATGAATTTGTGAAAAAATTACGAGAATGGGCTGTGTCATGCCATATCGAAAGTACACACGTTTCAAAATTACTTAAAATCTTGGCACACTATGGACATCATACAGAACTACCTTTGATGCAAGAACTTTATTAAAAACTCCATAAGGTGTGAATGTGCGTAAGTTAAGCAATGGGCATTATGTTCATTTAGGAGTTAATGGCTATTTGAATAATCTTTTCACAATGGCAGAAAGTGACATTGGTAAATTAAATTTGGAATCTTTGGAATTATCTTTTAATATGGATGGTACTCCCATCAGTACAAGCGGTGGATCCAGCTTCTGGCCAATCCTGGTAGCATTTGTAAAATTTTTGATACTCATCCAGAAGTGTTTGTAGTAGGGATATTCAATGGCCCTTCTAAACCAGATTCATACAACAATTATTTATCTGAATTTGTAGAAGAGATGGAGCTGCTAATGATTAATGGATATCAGTGGAAAACAAAAATATATCCTGTAAAATTAAAGCTATGCTATGTGATGCTCCAGCGCTAGCTTTTATAAAAACAGTAAAGTGTCATGGAGGGTACTGCTGTTGCACAAAATGTTTTATAAAGGGTAGAAGCTTTAAATGTCCAAATGGCAGTTCTAAAATTGTCTATACTGATGTTAATATTCAACTAAGAACTGATGCTACTTTCATATATCACGAACTACATTGTCAGGTGAAGATGACTTCGACCACCATATGAATAAACAACGCAGTGTACTTGAACGTCTCCCAATTGATATGATAAAAACTTCCCTTAGATAAAATGCACTTGATTGATGAAGGTGTAGTTAAAAAAATTATTAAAATTTGGTTGGGCAAACCAGGGCCACAAAAAATGAATGCTTCTCAAATTGCTGTAGTTAACAATCGTCTTACAAAATGCTATGTGTATACACCAACTGACTTTCACTGTAAGCCAAGAACTTTTAAATATGCGAACTTTTTGAAAGCATCAGAATGCAGAATATTTTTACTGTATACTGGACCTGTAGTGCTAAGAAATGTTTTACCAAAATCTACATATAAACATTTTATGTCTCATCTGAGTCTTGCAGTAAGAATTTTAACCTCTCATTTATACTATAGCACCTATAATAACTATGCCCACAACATATTAGTTTATTTTGTAGAACATTTTATAGAGCTCTATGGTTCATTGCATGCTACGTATAATATGCATAGTTTACTTCATATAGCACAAGATGCGAAATACCTAGGCCCTTTGGATGCAAATAGCTGCTACTTGTATGAATCTTGTATAAAAAAATTAAAAATATGTTACATTCCTTCAATCATCCACTCGAACAGGGCAGTAATAGAATTAGTGAAATGACTAGAGTGCATCAAACATGTAAGATACTCCAAGACAGAAATATGAAATCCCATGACCAATCTGTTTTATTCCATTATACAGAAGGAACTAGCTCATTCAGTACAGCACAGTTCTATAATTTTATGATTCGAGCAGATTTAAAAAGTGACAACTGTATAATGTTGCAAAGTAAAAAAGTGATTTGTGCTAAGTACTTTAAAAAAACACCGAATAATAATAGTGCAATAATAATTGGTGGTCAACGTTTAATTAACATTAGACCTCTTACTAGCACACCTAAAGAGTTGCAAAAATTTTATTTTTTGATAGGGAGATTTGAGGAAACAATTTGGGAATTTATTACCACAGAGGATGCAGTGTTATGTAAAATGTGCTGTCTTCCTACCGATTGTACATCTGAAAACGATTATTTTGTTGTACCTATTATCCACACTTTATTAAATGATGAGAAGTAATAAATATTAAACAGTTTTTAAGAATGTCACTGTATTTTGTTTTAAAACAATAAATAAAATAGACCTTTTTTCTGTATTTCAGGGTGAATATATGAATATCTTGTGGAAGATGTACAGCAAAACTGTTGCCAGAGTTGTGACCATTTTTCCTTCATCTTGTTTCTGAAAACATTGAAACAGTCGTTCAAACATATGTCATCTGTTACCTCGATTCCACAGTTAATACTTTGTTTTGCTAATGTGTTGACCAGTTCATTATATTGTAAACCATTATGCCCCTTAATCCATACAAATGTGATACTGCCACCATTTGCTTTCCGTTGGGGGAGGGGTTGTTAAATTTGAAAGAATATTGTATTGTATTTCGAAGTATGCAAAACTTCAACAAAATCGAATCGATTGTGAATAAGTGGGTAAAAAATTGATTCCGGCTTTTGGCCTAATAAACAGAGAGCTATAAATCAAATAGTATAGAAATGACAAAATTCTTTATTTTAAAATGCTCACATTATATAAAAAGTTACATTCAGGCTCTCAACTGAAATGATAAAAATAAACTAACTGCTGGCGACTTAAAGTAATTATGTACATTTCTAAGAACATTTTGAAGAATATTTTTAAAATGAAAGAGACATTAAGATTCGGTATTATTTATCAAACTAAGTAGAGTAATATTTGTATTGTTTAAATTAAGCTCATTAATTATGAGTTGTGGCTTATTTTATCTGCAGCTCTTTTTGCACTTCGCATGCAGTCACCCACATGTTGCATATGGTACATGTACTCATCTACTGCTTCGGCCTGGGTTTTGTTGCTATTCCTTTGCATTACTTCTGAAATAATAAAGAAATATGTATTTCTGAATTACTTACCGAACAAGTACCTAATGTATTACCTATGATAATTTTTGTTTGTTGTAAATTGTTTGTGGCGTATTTCCCCTCACGTCCAGAATAGTTCATCTTTGATTGTAATGTCAAAGAGTACAGTTCTCTGATTTGAAATTTAATTGTGCTTTTTAAATTAGTTCCTCCTAATTGAAGTAAAAATGATTTCTGCAAATAAGCTTAGTTTAAAAGAAGCCCAATGGAAAGTAACTAGGTATACTTACAAAATCTTCTTCCATGTTTTGGTTCATTAAAATTGTTTCCAGATCCTCTATACCTTTTGTATCTTCTAACGGTAGTGGTATCATTTCCTTAAACTTCATCGAAGTTCTTATGTTAGATGAATCCCCTATAATATTTTCTCCATTTTTAAATTTCATTTTAGTTGATAATTTCTTAACTACATCCGTTAATACCTCAATTTTTTAGCTCTGTTCATGTATTATTGAAGTGAGATATTCTGTACATATATTAATTTTTCATCATCGACATAAATTTCGATTAAGCTGGCGGTTTTTTTTTTTGCTTTCAAAATTATTAAAGTGGTACCTATGGATATAGAAATCAACTTTAACATTCAGACATTTTCGGTATTCACAAAAATTTTACCAATTATCTTAAAAAACATATTCATGCACCTTGCTGATGGTTAATCAAGTTTGGTTTATTAGATGATACAATTGAGACTGTCACCGTTCCAGGACACACACGGTTTAAACTTTTTGGAAACAAATAATCAATATAAAAATATTTGTTATTTAATTTTATCAGTTTTATATATGTAAATCTATACGCAAAGCTATATCGCACTTGTTAGAAACAAACGAGTTTTGTGGTAAAAATGTACACTAGTGGATTTCTTGTTGAACATTGAATCTATACTTAAGGCAATATCGCAATATGTTAGAAACAAAACCATTTTGTATATATAACTTATGTGCAATTATATACCTAGAAATAAACGGTATTTATAAAATACATGTGTTTATTATTATAGCAAATAAGAAACCTATGCTACTACCACCATCGAATATAATTTTGTAATCAACATGTCGAAAATATTTATATGGTTCTTAAAGAAAAAAAACTATAGAAATATTAATAATAAGCATGCATATTTTTAACATCCTCCTCCCATTTAATCACCGAGTGTATTAAATTTAGAAAATGTTTTATAGAAATTAATAAAACTATCCCATTTCAACGGGGTGACAACAATCGCACAACTGAATGTTAAAATATTTTTTTTCAATCAGTCTGATTTTGCAAGTTTTATAATTCACCCACTGGGCCATGTTTAAAATATTACAGCTAAATAATGAACCTATCTTTTAAGCATCCTTTGACAGCAATTATTGCTGGTCCTACATATTGTGGGAAATCGGTTTTCACAACTAAGTTTATGGTGTTTTGTAGTAAAAAACATTGTGTTGTAAAATGTAGCAAACTTAAAGTTGTATTACAAGCATATAGTTTAAAAACCACTGATAAACACATATAGCAACAGTGATTCTCGAATATTGTGTCTAAAACTGCATAAACAAGAACTTTGCGTTTTTCCGCTTAAGTTTAACAGCAAGCTACAAGTTTTCTAATTCACTCATTTATTGAAAATATTTTTACATTATTTTTTTGATCAGTAATTAATACTTTGCGTCGTGGCTCTACGAAAGGGTTTCTTATGAGTGATAAACAAGAAATCGTGTCCAAATATTTTAGAAGAGTGCGAGCCACGCAGACCTGTGGGTCGGATGTGAAAAAAGGCAAGGTTAGAAAAGGTTGATTTTTATTTGGAGCCGATGTTTTAATTCTACGAGAAATTTTGATTTCAATTCTATCCGCATGAACTATTATACCATTAATTTCAATAAGACTTAGAGTCTGAATGCGCTGCCCTGTTGCCAGGGCTATTAAGCTGGCCAACTTTTGCATAAGGATTTGTAGGGAAATTATGTCATTATCGAGAGTTCTAAGGTAATTAATCACGAGTCGGGATCCCAAATATTTTCATATCTGGGAGAAGGTTGCCTCAAGCCAAATACTCCTTTAAAGAACCTCTCTAGCCTGAAATCTTTTCCAAGGTCAGGACCCGCTATTTGAGCTACAGCGGACCGATATGATTTAAGTGTTCCGAAAGACGCTCCTTTCCGAAACTGGATAGTCAAAAAGTCCAAAACACTTGAAACCGTAACTTCAAATGGATCGATCTGCGATGCAGAGCAGAACTCCTACCAGAGTTTTAATCCCGAGTTATATTGTCTTAGCGTAGCTGGTGTTATAGAAGACAAGCAAATCTCTAAGGAATCCTTCGGCACATGTCCTAATAGTAGAGCTTTCCCGATAACTTGCCTGCCGCCAGGGAAAGGTTCTGCCAAAGTGGGTGGGGATTTCTGTTAAAACAAAAGTAATGATTTATTCGGTTTAAAAATAATCATGTCTTCTATTAATAGTGATTTGAAAATGGGAAACCATGGTTGAGAGGCCCAGATAGGAACAACCACAATTCCCTCTGCTTTCTCTTCTATAATTTTTTGAAGCATTCGCAAGACCATACAAAAAGGTGGAAAAGCGTAGAAATTTTTATTTTTCCAATTTGTTGTAAATGCATCAACAGCAGAGGCCTCTGGGTCTCTCCTCCATGATATAAAAATTTCACATTTTTTATTCAGCCTACTCGCAAAAAGATCAATATTTGGTTTGCCAAAACTGTTCACTATCTTTTGGAAGGCATAATTTGATAGACTCCATTCGGTTTCATTGTGAACATCGCGAGATGCCCTATCTGCTTCGGTATTATCTTTCGTATTTATATAGCTAGCGTACAGGAAAATATTGCGCTTTTCGCACCAACACCATATCTGGCGAGTGATGTCATTTAACGCACTGAATCTGACACTACCCATCCGGTTAATACAGGCTATTGCAGTTGTATTTATCAACCCGACATAAAATATCACTGTTCGAAAGATCTGAAGGAAACAGCTCAATCCGAAAAATAGTGTCAAGAGCTCCAAGTAATTTATGTGGAATTCTTTTTCGCTAGTTGACCAGAATCCAGAAGTACTCTCGTTCCTACAAAAAACCCCAAAATCTGAATTGGAAGCATCAGTGAACAATTCCAGTTGAAACGATGTGACTCGCAAATGATTACATGCCCGTGGAATAGCTTGCGTAAACCAAGTCAAATCAGTGAGTATGTGTTTTGAAAGAGACATTTTTGCATCATAATTGCCCCCCGAACGCTGCAAAGCTAAATATTTGTGACGTTCAAAAATTTTCGTATATAAAAAACCATATTTAACGGCTGGACAGGCAGAAACAAGAGTACCTACGAATTTTGCAAATTTCCTAATTGTACAGTTAGGTAACTGATGAAAAAACTTCAATAACGTCATGATCTTAATTCGTTTTTCATGAGGTAATGATATTGTCATGGAGTTAGAATTATAAAAAAATCCCAGAAAGGTACATATCTTACTGGGTATAAGTCTACTTTTACTAAAATTAATTAAAAACCCTAGCTCTGTTAGCAAACCTATAGTTACTCGTACATTATGCTCACATTCATTATAAGTTCTTCCTAAGATCAAAAAATCATCTAAGTAAACAACAAGAAAAACTCTCTTTTTCGGAAATGGGTAACTATCGGTTTGATGAGTTTGGTAAAAATTCGTGGCGCGCAAGATAATTCAAAGGGCAAACATTTGTATTCATAAAGCAGGTCCTTAAAAGTAAATCTTAAATATTTACGGTGAGCTTCACGTATGGAAACCAAGTGGTAAGCATCTTTCAAGTCCACGGTACACATAAAACAGTTTTGTGATATAAACCTAACCACCACTTTATGATCTTCAATTTTAAAATGCTTATCTTCCACGAACTGGTTTAAATTTTTAAGATTTAGTATTAGTCGATGTGTGCCATCGGGTTTTTGTACGGCAAAAATTTTTGATACAAACTGCCCCTCACATGGATTGACCCTCGTTATAGCACCGTTTTGCTGTAATTTAATTATCAGCTGGCTTAGAATTCACACTTCATTCTGAGACCACCTATTCTCCTGAGGGGCTATTGTCTGCTGTGGTTTTTTAATAAATGGAATTTTAAATCCTTTTATATAAGATAAAATTATTTTATTAACTGGCAATTTTTGCCAGTGGTCAATAAAGAATTTTAAACGACCACATGGTTTACTGACCTCTTGTTCTAATAGTTGCGGCGCCGCTGATCGCTCTGATAAGGCCTCTCTCTGTACCCTATGGGAGCCTGTTGTCCTCTTTTCCGGGCTGCTATTTGGGACGCTCGATGGCTCTGCCCCCCTTTTCGAGCTCCATACCTTTGTGAAAGGGGGTTCCTGAAGTTTCCCTGGTTATGCCTTGAAGTAGAAGCGTGTGCGGTTAGTTTAACAGTTTTCTTGGGTATTTTTAACTGTTAGCCAGACTTTTCTAATTCTTTAACCGCTCGGATTCTGTTGTCCAAATCAGTACCAAATAGCAGGTTCCCAATGGGGGTATTGATTAGAGTTTCCTTCAACTCTTTATTCAAGTTTAGCGCAATCAACTCTCGACGAGACACAGATTCTAAATAGTGTATATTGGCCAATAACCATCCAGCATCGCTGAACTGTTGAATCTGTTCTTTGTTTTTATCCGTGTCGGAAAGCATGTGTGTCAGCGCTAAACCAATAGCGGACAAACTGGCCGCCACCTGTCGTTGCAGGGCCACCAACCGACTATCCCGGTGGAGAACTGACTCCGACACTGCTATCTTCACTTCAGGGTTTACATTTGGGGGCTTCAATAAACTACAGTTCTCTGGAGGCAAATATTTTTATATCGAAATTTTCTGGCCGGCCTCATCCAATCCCGAAACCAAAATGTGCGACCAGCGGCTGGCCACCTCTGTTTGAATTGGGTCGGCAAAGGATCTTTTATTTTCCTGATCGGTACCAAGTATAGACAAGATATCCTCATGCAGTACTGGTGTGTGAATAGCAGCATTCTCTGTCCCCTCACCTAGCTGCCCCTCCATCCCTGAAATTTAACAAACAAATTGCTCTTTTTAACAGCCCTGGAGTAAGAAGAATGGATTGAAAAAACCAATATACATATACACATATATACATCCCTATATATATAGACTAGTTGTGTGCTCAAAACCTGTTTTCCCTAAACAAGTTAAAACTTTGAGAGTTCTGTTATCCCAAACAGATATTGTGTTTTTCCCAAACACAAGAAATTAGTTGTCCACTTGAAACCTATTATCCCCAAACAGATTAGAGTTGTGGAAAAATCTGTTATCCCAAACAGATAAAGTGTTTTCCCTAAACACAAAAAATTAACAGTTCCCTTGAAACCTGTTGTCCCCAAACAGGTTAAAGTTGTGAAACATCTGTTATCCCAGACAATTAAATTATATTCTAGATAAAAGTATGATTAAAATTTGTTATTCCAATAGAAGAAATCGCTGAACATACAGTCCAGCATTATTTAAAACCAATAATTCAACGGTGTCAGAGAACACGTACTTATTAATTTCTGAAGTTGGCGAAATTACTGCCTCGTCTCGCTCCTCCTCGTCTGACGAATCCAGCATCTTACTTCATTGTTTCGGTCGCTCCACGATAATTTCACGTGATCGGGAGCTATCACTTTCACTGTCCATACCACTCACATAATGAGAACGTTTTAATTTTAATTGTCTTTTTTCCACTGCCGCTAATCTTGCGTCAATCTTTTTAAATAACTTGTACAATCCAGCACTCGATCTATCCGAAGATGGGCTCCGGCTTCTGTGCCGTTTTCGCGATGAAACCAGGCGTTGACATCTTGTATAATAATTACTAATTACACTTGGGCGCGATATGTGTGGATACTGTAGCACAAAAACGAAGACTGATCAGCGGTAAAGGTGGGGCGTAGGATTAGGGAATATTTCGACGCTTTAAAGTTTGTGGATATTTAGCCAGAGGCGGGGGTACTACATATCATTTATTTATGAGACGAGGCTGAATATAATTATGAAATATATTCTTTATAGGATTTTGCAAACAGCGGAATCCTATAAAGAATATGTTTCATTACTATAAGCAAACAAATAATAAATAATTCACTTTTAAACAGTAATAATTATTTCTTAATAAAAAAATCTGAACATTGTGTGTCTAAAGGTGCACAAACAAAAACTTTGTGTTGCTTTCAAAGTGTTTAAATTAAAAGTTATTAAGCTTTTGTTCTTTCTTTTTCATTTTTGTTTGTTTGATTTGATAGAGCGTAGATAGAATTTTTGCAGCTCTAATTTATAAAAAAAATCTCGAAATTAAAATGAGATGCGAAACATCAATTATTTCACGGAATACTTTTCCACCAGAAACAAATTAATAACGAAACTTTGCCTTAATAAAACTAAACTTTAAAAATCATATATTTCATTTACATTTGAATATTATAATAATAATGAAAACGTTTTTGTACATAGTCTAGAAACAAATTGTAAAAATATATGTAAGCTTGACGAAAGAGAACAACTTTAAAAAAGAAAATTTGAAAATAGATAGTATAGCAACGAACTTAAGGTGGCTATTCGTGGAAGTTGTACAAGTTTTCGTGTTTAAAAAAAATCCAAATGTCTTCAACATGTCTCAAAAGTGCAAGTCTGTCTAATTTTTATTATCATATGCAAAATGTGATATAATTCAATAGTAGGACCTGTGGCATGTCTTGAATTTATTTGTTTGAAAACTAAATAAAACATTTTAAATAATAACAGAAAGCTGCAAGATTTCTAATTCACTCAGTCAATGAAAAATGTTTCCATTATTTTTTGATCAGTAATTATTTTTTTTTAAATTCTGAACATGCTGCATAAGCAAAAAAAACTACCAACTTAATCGAAATTTTATGTCCATGATGAAAAATCACAAATTAATATTTGTACGGAAAATTAAAAGTTGCGAGATATTGCTTATTTCATGAGATATTTCATAGTTAAGACTAAATCAGCGCTGGTTAGCCAGATTCGTGTTGTACAACAATTATTTTAAATGTTTAAAAGTGTAAAGCCGTTGAAATAAAAATCATCGAAAAATATTCTTATTCGTAGCTTACAAGAACTTATAAATGTGTATGATGAAAAAAAAACACAAGCTAATATATGTACAAAATGAAAAGTTAAAATTCTTTTAAAAAAACCAACCAGTTTGTTACGTTATAAATCAAGCATAATCTAATTAATCCTACACATTGGTAATCTTATTTTAAAATTAAATATGCAACAAGTTTTTCGTTTTCCTTACTTAAAGGCACTCACCTGATAGAACCATGTCCATGGGAGAGTAATGACATAATATGAGAAAAAAGCAAATTACTTAGGTATTCTGCTTCTATATTTTAAGAGAAAATAAATCTTTTTCCTGAGTGCTTTTTTAAATAATAGTCTATAACAGCAAGAGACTTCATCGTCATTTCAAGGGCATACATAGTTTTAAAACATTGCGAAATGATATAGGGAGTGATATCATTTAAAAGGGTTGTCGTTTTAGATTCAGGCTAGTTTTTACTGTGGGCTGTCTTTGATAGTTGCACACACAATGCTTTTAAAAATAATGTTTTTTTGTTATTGTTGCAATAGTGACGATCCTGTTTTAGAAAATATCTATTTTTGTAAACAAATGGTACACATAATGTTGAGCGTATTTTTTATATTTCGATGTTTGCATGCGTTTCATACAACACCAACCTGGTAAAAATACAGTGAACCACATTTTTTATTATCTGTTAATTTATTACTTAAAGGCAGTAAATAACAATTATAAAAATTATGTGACTTGTAATTTTAAGAAACTATATCTGAGATGCAAGTTGATATTACGCGAGTGCTTAAAAATTGTGGAAATAGTTTTTGATATTTTGTGGTTTCATTATTTTGCTTACTAAGACTGACAGATCTTGAATCTTACATCGTACAAAATAATTTTTTTGATAATTGTTATTTAGTGTTTTTAAGTAAGAAATTTCCAAGATTTTTTTTGTCGTGTTTCTCTAACATCTATTTCGTATCTTTTAATTAAAGGAAGCCTCCTGCTAAGTGACTGACATAATAATAATTTTTCTACAGCTGGTCCTCAGTCATCAAGTGCTCTGGAGAATCACTGTTGCTATACGTGTTTATCAGTGGTTTTTAAACTATGTGCTGCAATACAAACAAAATACCATAAACTACAGCTTTTAGTAAGAAAAAACGAATAGCTTATTGCATATTTAATTTTTAAATAAGTTTCTCTGAGAGTTCTTGATTAAAAAACTACCAGTACTATGTCCTCGCTGATAATGCGCTCCTCTATAAATCGTACCGAGGCCTGTCCCTGCCTGGTCCGCGTGGTTTTAATTTTTTGATCATTGTTATTTGTAAGAAAACGAAAAAACTTGTTTCATTTTTAATTTTAAAATAAATTTCTCTGTATCATGTTATGATAAAGTAATCCTATTGTTGGTATCATCATAACCAAGTAATAGCTCGTCATTTTAACTTTTAATTTTGTACATATATTAATTTGTGTTTTTTTTTTGTCTTGTAAGCTACGAATAAGAATATTTCTTTGATAATTTTGATTTCAACGGCTTTACACTTAAAATAATTATTACTGACAGAGGCGTTAAAAAAATAATGGAAACATTTTTTTCATTGACTGAGTGAATTAGAAATCTTGCAGCTTGCTGTTATTATTTAAAATGTTTTATTTAGTTTTCGAAGAAATAATTTAAATACATGCCAAAGTCTGTATGGATATAACTAACATTTTTATATTGGTTATTTTGTTTCTAAAAATTTTTAAAATAAACTCATCGTCGAAAGTTTCGCAGGCACCCTTTTCAATGATATCACTCCCTATATCATTTGGGAATGTGTTAAAACTATGTGTGCCCAGAAACGGCGATGAAGTCTCTAGCTGTTGTACACTATTATTTAAAAAAGGCACTCAAGAAAAATACTTATTTTTCTTAAAATATAGATATATTTAAAGTTGCATGGATATAGACACCAACTTTAACATTCATACATTTTCGGTATTCACAAGAAAAACTTACCAATCATCTTAAAGCATATTCATGCACCCTGCTAATTGGTTAATCAAGTTTGATTTATTAGATTATGCTTGATTTATAACGTAACCAACTGGTTGGTTCATTTTTAGGAATAAATTTTAGCATATTTTCTATTATCATTAAAAACGACTGTTATAAATGTTGAAGACATTCGATTTTTTTAAACACGAAAATTTCTAGTGAAAAAATATTCCATGAAATAATTGTTGTTTCGCATCTCGTTTTAATTTCGACATTTTTTTTAATCAAATCATAATTTGGGACTTTTAAAAAGTCTTTCATATTGATATATAGACTAAGAGATGTCTATTTTAAAGCCCGTCTAGACATTTTACATTAATATAATATGGTTATTTCAAAGTTTTCGTATATTAGAGGTATTTTAAATAATATGAATATAACGATAAAAAATCTTTCACACTGTTACCCCAGTAATTATCTGCACCAAGCATTATCTAGAATATGTTAATATTTTATTACAGCTGGGCTGCAACGGTGTTTCAAAATACATTAAGCCAGACCTTTCAGCAGGGAATGGCCGCATGGTTTTTAAATTTGATCATTGTTATTTGTAAGAAAACGAAAAACTTGTTGCATTTTTTTAATTTTAAAATAATTTACTGTGTATCGTGTTATGATAAAGTAATCCTATTGTTGGTATCAACATAACCAAGTAAGTAATAGTTCGCCATTTTAACTTTTCATTTTGTACATAAGTATATTAGCTTGCGTTTTTTTTTTTATCGTCATACACATTTATAAGTTCTTGTAAGCGAATAAGAATATTTTTCGATGATTTTTATTTCAACGGCTTTACACTTTTCAACACTTAAAATAATTGTTGTACAACACAAATCTGGCTAACCAGCGCTGATTTAGTCTTAACTATGAAATATCTCATGAAATAAGCAATATCTCGCAACTTTCAATTTTCTGTACAAATATTAATTTGTGATTTTTCATCATCGACATAAAATTTCGATTAAGTTGGTAGTTTTTTTTGCTTATGCAGCATGTTCAGAATTAAAAAAAAAAATTGCTGATCAAAAAATAATGGAAACATTTTTCATTGACTGAGTGAATTAGAAATCTTGCAGCTTTCTGTTATTATTTAAAATGTTTTATTTAGTTTTCGAACAAATAAATTCAAGACATGCCATAGGTCCTACTATTGAATTATATCACATTTTGCATATGATGATAAAAATTAGACAGACTGCACTTTTGTGACATGTTGAAGACATTCGAATTTTTTTTAAACACGAAAACCTGTACAACTTCCATGAATAGCCACCTTAAGTTCTCTGCTATACTATCTATATTCAAATTTTCTTTTTTAAAGTTGCTCCCTTTCGTCAAGTTTACATTTATTTTTATAATTTGTTTCTAGACTATGTACAAAAACGTTTTCATTATTATAATATTCAAATGTAAATGAAATATATGGTTTTTAAAGTTTCGTTTTATTAAGGCAAAGTTTCGTTATTAACTTGTTTCTGGTGGAAAAGTATTCCGTGAAATAATTGATGTTTCGCATCTCATTTTAATTTCGAGATTTTGTTTATAAATTAGAGCTGCAAAAATTCTATATACGCTCTATCAAATCAAACAAACAAAAATGAAAAAGTAAGAACAAAAGCTTAATAACTTTTAATTTAAACACGCACCGTGTCTTTTAAAGCAACACAAAGTTTTTGTTTATGCACTTTTAGACACACAATGTTCAGATTTTTTTTATTAAGAAATAATTATTACTGTTTAAAAGTGAATTATTTATTATTTGTTTGCTTATAGTAATGAAACATATTCTTTATAGGATTCCGTTGTTTGCAAAATCCTATAAAGAATATGGTTTCATAATGGGCTTGTTCGGCATTTTTTTTTTTTATTTCATAAATCGAAAGTGCAAGTATAAATTAATGGATCTGCAAAAAATCAGAATCTTATTCGCACGTTTAGTATCTTAAAAACTATTACAAATTTCCATCTCGCGAAAATGGGGCGTGGCCAGGCGCTACGTCAGTATACGCATAGACTCGGCGATCTCAATAGCCTTGATGCTCCTTATTGGTTATAATTATAAGTGTTTTCGAAGTATTGTTTGTTTTGCTTACTACTTGACAGTAGGGGAGTACAATTTGGTGAAATGTCAAAAAATTACAATTTTCTCTCGCTCCTGCCGGAACGAATTTTCGATTTCGACCCTGCAATTTACGATTAGAATTCATCGCCGACCTTCTCCTTTCCATAGACACATAGAACGAACTTCCACTCGACGTATTTATTTAGTTACCAGCGTTTAAAAATTCCATGTTTTTCGACTTTTCAGGTTAAATTTGAAAGGTCCCAGAAAGACATTTTTTGCACGTCACTTGCGTATAGTGACGTCACAAATGAGCGCTCGGTTTTTGCAACTATTACTAATTTCAACTCCTTATATCTCGAGAACGGAAAAAGTTAATAATACGAAATTTTAAGTGTATAATGAGAATATCGAGTACTATATGAAAAAGTGTAACAACCATATAAAAAGAATATCATGGAACAAGCCCATTATTACTGATCAAAAAAATAATGTAAAAATATTTTCAATAAATGAGTTGCTATACCTACGTGTTTATTGGTGGTTTTTAAACTATATGCTTGTAATACAACTTTAAATTTGCTACATTTTACAACACAATGTTTTTTACTACAAAACACCATAAACTTAGTTGAGAAAACCGATTTCCCACAATATGTAGGACCAGCAATAATTGCTGTCAAAGGATGCTTAAAAGATAGGTTCATTATTTAGCTGTAATATTTTAAACACGGCCCAGTGGGTGAATTAGAAAACTTGCAAAATCAGACTGATTGAAAAAAAATATTTTAACATTCAGTTGTGCGATTGTTGTCACCCCGTTGAAATGGGTTAGTTTTATTAATTTCTATAAAACATTTTCTAAATTTGATACACTCGGTGATTAAATGGGAGGAGAATGTTAAAAATATGCATGCTTATTATTAATATTTCTATAGTTTTTTTTTTCTTTAAGAACCATATAAATATTTTCGACATGTTGATTACAAAATTATATTCGATGGTGGTAGCATAGGTTTCTTATTTGCTATAATAATCACATGTATTTTATAAATATCGTTTATTTCTAGCAGGTATATAATTGCACATAAGTTATATATACAAAATGGTTTTGTTTCTAACATATTGCGATATTGCCTTAAGTATAGATTCAATGTTCAACAAGAAATCCACTAGTGTACATTTTTTCCCACAAAACTGGTTTGTTTCTAACAAGTGCGATATAGCTTTACATATAGATTTACATATATAAAACTGATAAAATTAAAGACCAAATATTTTTATATTGATTATTTGTTTCCAAAAAGTTTACACTGTGTGTGTCCTGGAACGGTGACAGTCTCAATACGCATAATTAGTGTGACGTCACATATGTCATTTTTGTTGCAGTTGAGTGATTCTGAACCCAAACAAAGAATTTGACGTTTATATTGAATGTATTGTGAATTTTATTTTGTTGATTATATTGTCTTTTGTGATATTTTACGTTCAGGTAGGTAATATACTAAATAACGATTATGTAAAGATTTAATTCATATGAAATTTATCATATTTTTGTTACCAACTTTGGGCAAATTTTGAAATTTCTAACATGCAAATATAACCCTAAAACAATGAATCATAATTAGATTTTTATTTCCCAATTAGAAACTTTTTTACCTTTTGGTATGTAATATACTAAATACTGATTGTGTAAGGATTTAACTCATATAAAATTTATAATATTTTTGTTATTAACTTTAGGCAAATTTTGAAATTTCTCGTGCACATATAACCTTAAAACAATGAATCATAATTAGATCTTTATTTATCTTTATTTCTTTAAACTTTTATATTCTGTTGTATAATTTATTTATTCACATCTCCTTTTTAGTGCTAGGATGGGTGGTATGTGTTAGGCATATGGTTGTAAACATTACAACGTAAGGGAAACATGCCATTTTTTTCGATTGCCTAAGGACCCTAAAGAAAGACGGAAATTGACAAAGGCTCTAAGGTAAGTAATGGAATTGTTAGACTTGATTTTGTTAGTTACATGAATTATTATTTTAGGCGTCTTGAAGAACCTGGAAGAGGTATGTAGTTATCATTTCGTAGATGGAAAGAAAGAAAATGGCCCTACATTATTTGCATTTTTCTCCGCATTGCTTAACACCCGAGAAGAAGAAGAAACGACGATGAATGACACATAAGATGGAGAACAGAGACGAGGTTGAAGAACACACTTTAGAAGTTGATCAACCTTCCACATCGAGACCATCTCTGGAATTTTTATATCAGCCAAGTACCTCAGGTGTGCAAAGTTCACCATGGCATTCACAAATGTGCATGAAAATGGTGATATAGCTTTTAAAGTTGTGTAGAAGAATATTTTGAAGAAGATTAATGTATTCATATTTCCATGTCCAAAAGCTATGAATATAGATTTGTAATCAAATGTTGTTTATATATTATGTTGAAAAATAAAATGTTTTAATTATTTATAATATACTTTTTCTTTCATATAAAACAGTTGTTAATTTCAAATTAAATTTGGAGTTATACCTATTATGCAGATATTAAATTAAATTTATCAATACTTTTAAAAAGATACATTCATTCGTTGGCACAATAGCACAGAGGACTAAGGCGTGTTTTGTGGTGAGCACGTTGGTGTCTGTCGTGTCTTGATCTCCAGCTCCGATTTTGGGTGACAATACCATTAACCATTAAAATTATTTATTCATTATTTTCCATACAAAGTTTTTAAGCTTAAGACTAGGTACTTACTTGATTTCACATTTAAGTTATCATATTATAGTTTTATAAAATATAAAAACACATAATCTGATAAGAGCCGATGGTATGGCTGGGGACCTTGTGAGCTTAATCTTACTTTTAACGGCTATCAAGCATTCCAATAATTTATGTCTGTTATCTTTCATTTTTTATTTTTATAAAGATAATGGTTATAGTTAGGTGTTAGAAGAGCAGAACGGAAATAACTATTGTGGTTTATATAGGAAAATAGAAAATAAAAAACCTATTGGGTGACAATACTGGTGGGTAATAGGATATCTGTATTTTTAAATATGTAGCCCCCTTCCTGCGGCCTTCGCTCTGGATTTGGGAGTCTAGTATATGTGGTGTGTTGTTTATTAGTGACGCCTATAAATGTTTCTTAAAATAACTACAAAAACTTTGTTCAGTTAACTTTTGGGCACCATCAATACATATTTTTAGACATAAAATAATTTTTTATGTTAATTTTATTATATAAAATACCGGCTGAGACTATAACCTTTGGTGACAAAACAAAAAACACTATTAATAACACGCAAAACACATAGTAATCAAATACAAATACATTTTATTCATCTTTGTGCCATATAAACATGGAATATAAGTCAAATGCCCTTATATGGGCTTACAGAAATAATACATGTAAAATACAGTAAAAAAAAGATACAAGTAAAGTATACAATAAAATATATAAAATACCTACTCATTTAAATTTAGTTAGTAAATAAATAGAATTAAATGTAAACATAAAATAAGAATTAAAAAATGTAATGAACATCAAACTGCATGGATAAAATCACAGAATTCATTAATTGTAGAAAAAGTTTCATGCAGTAAAATTTTCTTAAGTTTATTTTTAAAAATAACTTGAGACTTACTATTTTTTATTTCATCTGGTAAAAGATTATAAATATGACATCCAGCGTTTATGGGTGACTTCTTAAAGAACTCATGCCTATGTTGGTAGAGAGGTATATCATCTCTTCCTCTGGTGAAATAATTGTGGAAATCTCTATTTCTTATATATTTGTTTTTGTCATAAATGTACCCCAAAAGTTTTAACAGATATATAGACACCACTGTCAGTACATTATATATTTTAAATGTGTCATGACAAGACTATAGTCGAGATTAAAAATGAGTCGAATAATTTTTTATTGGATAAATATCCTAGACTTCACTCGCTTGCCCCCATACCACAAAATTGTATGCAATGGTAGAACGTACAACAGCATAATAAACGCTAAAAAGAGTGTATTTAAATTATTTTTAAGGAGCCAATGACGTAGAGTTTTATTTAATATAGATGATGTTTTATCTCTATATGTTGTTTCCGGTGAAGATTACTGTCAAGTGTTATTCCCAAGAAGGAGGCTGTACTTACAGTTCTAATTGCATGATTGTTAAATGTTAATTTTTGATAACTGCTTATTGTACGCCTATTTTTAAATTCGATACAATTGGTTGATAATTAGACGGATCTGCTAACACCAGTTATTGAACTCCTTTAGTGTTGTTTTTGCCTTCTCTAGAACAATATCAGGTTTAGAGTCGGATGCGACGATGGTTGTATTGTCAGCATACATGAAAACTTTACCTTCTGTAATATAATTTGGCAAGTCATTTACGAATAATATAGGAATAATAATGGACCTAGTACACTCCCTAGGGGGGTGCCAATACTTGTATCAAAAGTGTCTGACATTGCTTCATCAATATTTATTTATTTTTTTGTCTATTAGTTAGAAAAGATTTTACCCACTCGTTTACTGGCCCACGTAAATCCAAATTAAAAAGTTTCACAGACAAAAAATCTTTGTTGATGGTATCAAATGCTCTCGTAAGATCAAATAAAACGTCGGTCACATATTTGTTTTCATCTAATTCAGCATGCACATGTTGAATAAACATAAAGTCGATAGTACCTGATTCAGTAGAATGGCCTTGCCTGAATCCATGTTGACAGTCTATTAAAATATTATTATGATCTGAAAAATAGAGAATGCGATTGTAGACTACCCTTTCAATAGTTTTTGAAAAAACGCTTAATAAGGATATCGGTCGATACTTTTCAACATTGTGTGGGGTCGCCTTTTTTTAAAAACCGAAATAACTACATTCACTTGACATATTATTTCCAAAATGTTCAGTAATTTTAATTATATTTTGTTAAGAAAATAATTGTATATTGTACAACGTACGTTGCTGATGTGTGATATATCTATTTAAAAATGCAAATTGAACTCTTTTGATATTTACAAAGTATAGATGTTTTACATCTGTATTTACCTAGCTCATGCTAATTATATATGGCACCAATATTTGTATATAAAATTCTTTTAAAATATCAATATTTTGATCCCACCATTCGTCTCTTTCTATTAAAAATATTTCAGTTTCTCCCGATGTCCATGCAATTAAGTAACATTTATTTTTTTCACATATATAAAGAAGTCCCTGTATTTCATGGTAATAATTGTGGTTCACATTGACTATGGCAGTTTCATTTCCATAATAAACAATATAATTTTTATCGCTACGTAAGCACTCAGATAGTGACAAATTTCTAAATTTATAAGGGCACTTCACTTCAATAATAGCATCATCGCTGAATATCCCTTCAGGATTGGCTCCCAAACAACTGCAATCGTGTAACCACAAGTCCAAAGGTGAAACATCAAAAGCAGTTTTTTGCTTAAAATCTTCTATTGCAGTAACTTCATTATACTTTTCCCATTGCACTGCCGTTACAGAATTTAAACTATAACCTTTAACGAGGTTTTTGTATAACGATGGGGGAAATTTATTTCTTCTGCAAGCACCTAATACACTACCAAATTTACTGGCCGTTAAACGATATTTGTGGGCTACCAATCAGTTTTCATTTGAAGCTTGTCCTTCTGTATACTGTTTAATTAAATTTATCTTTTCCATATTTACTGCAACTTTTTGAAGAGATATGTTTCCTTATTTTCAGCATTAACATACTCCGAAGAAAATAAAATGTCCTCTAAGTATATGAGGCACAAATACTTAATGAAGGAGGTGCGTAAAAGCCATGGTAAATCCTACTTTGTTTGTACCTAGATTTTTCTTAAACCTTGCTGTTTCTTCCTCTGACGCATTTCTCTTTACACCACAAGCAGCTTGTAAAGGATATATGTCAGATATTTTTTTTCTTGCAGTTCGCTGTGCATTCGTACATTCCATGAGCAGGAAGTGTCGGTAACACTGATATTATAATGACCATATAATATTAAAGCTGCCATATGGCGACAAATAATTTGCCCTCTTGGACATAAGCATTTGGCATTTATAATTTTGTCCTGATCTAGAGTTACCTACAAAATAAATATTAGATTAAGTACCTGATATCACAATTGTTTATATATAACAAACCTCAACAGGATAAGTTTTCTTTTCATGCTAGCCAATACATTTCCTTATAAAATTGGAGTCTGAACGCTACTGTCATAAACCATTTCGGTGACATGACCACTTATGAACGCATTTTCACCTCTTTTTAGTTGAGTACTATTATTCTTAAAATACTCACGTATTGTTAATAATAATAATAATAATAATCTTTATTTCCCAATCACAAATACAATTAATTGATAACCATACAAGTAATTTAGGAGTGCGTCAAAATCGAAGCTAATATGCATAAACATAATACATTTTAAATAATATAAAATAAAATACACCTAAAATTGTATAAAACAAAACATATTAACAAACTACACAAAATATATATATATATAAATATATAAACACGCAATAAATAAATGGATATATAAATGGTCAGACTAAGTAAAATTCATTGACATCATACAGGCATTTTTCTGTTAACAAATTCTTTATCCTCTTTTTGAAAGTAAATAGGCTCTTGCAATTTTTCACATCAGTGGGTAAATGATTATAAATTTTACAGCCGTTGTAATACACGCTTTTTTGATACAATGCTGTTGTGTGCTGATGTGGAAATTGACTGATCTTTAAATCTTGTTTGATAATTGTGGTGTGTTTGATTTGTAAGAAACCCTGATTTGTTTTTAAAAACATAGCAACAGATTTCGTAAATATATAGCAAGGCAGAGTTAATATTCTTAAGGTCTTAAAAGATTCTCTGCATGAATCTCGGGGATGTAAACTCTCCATAATCCTAATGACACGCTTTTGAAGAATAAATGCCTGACGAACATAAGTAGTACTCAATCCCCACAGCATAATTCCATAACTCAGATGAGAATGTATGTTAGTATAATAGAATGTCATTAGAGAATCTTTACCGCAGTGATTTTTTAAGTTGCGCATACCATAACAACCTTTACTGAGCTTCACACACACACTATCTATATGAGCAGCCCACGTCAAATTTCGGTCGAACATAATACCTAATATTTTAGCAGAATCTGTTATTAGCAATTCGTCACTAGAGTTCTGCTCGATATTATACCTAAATGATACAGTGTTTGTTTCCTTCTTTATTAAGCGTAAGCCGATTCTTCTCTGACCAAATTATGATGTCTTTATATAGATCCTTAGATATATTTCTTACTGCGTCAGGACTTTTTTGAACAACTAAATAGTTTGTATCATCGGCGTAGCACGTAATATGAACATTGTATTTGGTTTGAATGTATAGAGCGAGATCGTTGGCAAAGATGAGATAAATGAACGGCCCTAATATGGAACCTTGTGGTACACCGGCATTTATTATACATGTATTGCTCTTTGTTCCATTCACATAGACTACTTGCGTACGGTTTTTAATATAGCTTGATAAAAAATCTAAGGCAGGACCCCTAATACCATATCTAAACAACTTCGCAATAAGTAAGTCATAATCTACACAGTCAAAGGCACGTGAATAATCTATAAAAAGTCCAAAAGCAAATAATCCTTTATCTAAGGCGTCCACTATCGAGCTGTGAAAATTTACTAATGCAGTGTCAACACTTTTATTTCTTAAGAAACCATGTTGAACTGATGATAAAAGGTTATTTTTTTAAAAAGAAACCACTCAGCTGTTCTAAAAATGCAAGTTCTATAACCTTCGACATACTTGAAATTATGCTAATCGCTCAATAATTGTTATAAGAGTTTTTGTCTCCTTTTTTAAATAGTGGAATGACTCTATTAATTTTTAAGTTGTCAGGGAAAATTCCGTTTACAAAGCATAGGTTAATTATATAGATTAACGGTAGGGTGAAATTATTTTTACATTTTTTTAATAAATTGTTAGACATATTGTCCAGACCACTGGAGGGAGAGGACTTTAACCTGCTAATAAAAGATACTGTATCTATTTCAGTGACTGGTTGAAGAAACAGAGATTGAGAAAAAAGTGGTATGTTTTTGTTTAATAAATTGAAGTCGATGGGGTCAGCTTGGATATTTATATGACTTGTAGTAAAGTGAGCATTGAAGTTATCTGCAATAACTTTATCTGCGAGAAGGGAACCATTCTCATGAACAACTATTTTTGTCTGTGAGGCAGAAGATTTTCCTACCACCTCGTTTATCTATTCCACATGGTTTTAACCTTGTTTGTTGACTCTGAAATTTTATTACCATTATATGCTATTTTGGTTTCTTTTAATTTATTTTTATACTCAATATTTACATTTCTGCAGATAGGCTTTAGTTGAGGATATTTTTGAGCAAAGTCCGAGATCAAACACACTCTCTGTTTTAATTCTAGAAGCTCCTCTGAAACCCACATAGGCGGAGATTCCTTTTTATTTTGTTTGACACGTTGCAGAGGGAAACAGATTTCAAAATAATAACTTAAAGTATCGGCGAAATTATTAAAGGCAAAATTTGGGCAGCTTTAAGAAGAAACATTTGTCCAGTTTTCATTTGCTAAAAGGTCATTAAATCTGTCGATGTTCTCTTTACACATGTTTCTTTTGTTGGCTTATTTGACTCATTTTTATTTCGATACGCATTAAAATTTAGTATTTGAGTATAATGGTCAGAGAGACATAAATTAATGTTTTTGATCGTGTAATCGACAAGATCTACATTTATAAAAATGTTGTCAATACATGTGGCACTATTATCCTTTACTCTCGTTGGTAAATTAATCGTTGACTTAAGATCATACATCACCAACAAGTCGTCAAACAACAGTTTATTTATAGTATTTTTTAAGCGGTCAACATTAAAATATCCTCCTATAATAATTGTTGACGTATTTTCAAATTTACTAAGTAGTGCACAGAAATACTCAAGAAATTGATAAAAGTCACCAGAGGGTGACCTGTATACAACAATAACTATGATGAAAAGCTCTATACATGAGCATTCAATAACATTTTCGACGCAATAGTCTTTAATGTCGATTACCTTGAATTTTATTTTATTGTTACAAAATATAGCGCTACCGCCATGCTCACCCGAGGTGCAGCAAAAGGAGGAACAAATTTTGTAATGTTGAAACACTAGTATGTTTCTCTGCCATTGTATCTGGAAAAAGTAAGAAGTTTAGTTTTGTTTCACTGGTTTGCTTGAGATTTTCTTAAATCATTTAAGTGAGGTTAAGTGTCTTTTAATAATCTGCATATTTCTTTCATATTACAGCAATAAGTTGCGAAATTTGTATGTAAACAACATTTGGAAATCATATTTGTTTAATACTAACCTTAGCTGTTTCTTAAAATCACCAAATAATAATAAATATTTGTATAATAATAAATGACATATATGACAAACCACTTCCAAATATTTGTTTGGGTTCAGTCTCTTGACATAATCCGTCAAGCAACGTCATCACTAATTACGCATATTGTATAATCTAATAAACCAAACTTGATTAACCAATCAGCAGGGTGCATGAATTTGTTTTTTAAGATGATTGGTAAAATTTTTGTGAATACCGAAAATGTCTGAATGTTCAAGTTGATTTCTATATCCATACCAATTTTTAAAGCAAAAAAAACCGCCAGCTTAATCGAAATTTATGTCGATGATGAAAAATTAATAGATGTACAGAAATTTAAAAGTTGCCGGAGGGGGGCCGCCAGAAACTACTTTACTTGCACTTTTAGTTGGCACCTCTTCTCCTGGAATATGATTTAAGATGCCTCTGGTAGAATTTTGTAAAAACCGAAAATGTTTGTGTGTGTGAATGTTAAAGCCCATGCCCAAGTAATTTTTTTAACATTTTTTTTAACACGAAATACTTGTGCAATCTAAATGGAGTCACCTTAAGTTATTTGTGGCACTCCGGTATGTGAACGTTAAAGTCGCTGTCTATATCCACACCACTTTTTAACGGTTTTTTAAACACGTGAAGTTTGTACAATCTCTTTTAATGTCACTTTAAGTTCTTTGCGACACTATCTATTTTCAAATTTTCTTTTTTTGAAAGTTGTTCTTTTTCCTCAAGCTTACGTAGCCCTTCTCGTTCTACAAGTCGGAAGGCTTTCTTGGCTTTTTTAGATTTCCCTATTACCGAAAACGCACTCCTCAAAACATTCCTTGTTTCTAAATCCTGTAAAGGATTGTAGCTTGGAAAGTCATGCTTATCCCAGGATTCACAACATGCATCGTTTAAACTCATATTTTACCACACTTCTTAAAGAAACTTATTGAGCACCAAATACTTCACAACGTTTCTTGAAAAGCTTGTTGAATACTGAGTACTATTTTATTTGCTCATGACTGTGTGTTTTTATATTGAGAAACGAGGGTCTTAATCGGTGTTTTAATTACCTAAAAAATTCCAGTCAGAATTCCACATGCATGCCTGTTGAAAATCAGGTAGACCAAAACGAGTCTTAATCAAGTTTTTTAATCGCTCAAAAAATCCAGCCAAGTTGACCGGGGCCACCCACCAGATAAGATAATTAACGTTAATGACCTAATTAAATTTCACTTTTCAAGGCCAGTGCCACCCATACTACTGACGCCCTGGTGGGCGGTAAAAATAAAATTCATACTTTAACATATAGTGAATTCTCAATAAAAATTTTTTTAAATAATTTCAAAAGTAAATTTTTATTTTCTATACATTTGCGCAGCATTCTATTACTCAAAAACACTTAATAAACATATGTTTATGGCATGTGTATAAATAAAAGATAAAAATCAAGTAGTCGCTAAAGTAAAAAATTACCCATATTGCATGTAGTAGGGCAGCTGGGTGGCTCTTTTGGCATGTCACCCTTTTATGCTCTATGAGATATTTTTATCATTTTATGAATGATAACGATTCACAGAATCGACTTCTGGCGGGGCACCTCCCCTCAAAATACGTCACGAGTAGTCAAAGTTGGAAAAGAAAATGGAGTTATAGTATGTCACCGTGTTTTTAATTATTAACTATATTGCCATTATTTTTTTTACATTGAGAATATTTATTTAAACATTTTGAATATGGCAAATTATTCCCAGTTAATTAGCCACATACAAAAATGTTTCCAAATTTAGAAAAAATTCAGATTTTTATTATATATTTGATCTCAAAACTCTAAACTCATTGTTACAAGTTCTTTCTCTTTTTTAAAACCTTCCTAAATATATGCTCCATTAAGAACAAAATAACCTTCCCAGAAAGTTATGGTTGTAAACGTATGCCCTTAACTATAGAGGAATTTAATATTTCCTCTAAGTTCTACCACATCTCAGATACCTAGATGTATTATATTATTATTAAAAAGTAATTTTTATATTTTTAATAATTTCTTGTAAGTTTTCTAGAGGAAACATTATGCATTTTAAGACTAAATTTTCGCCAAAATAATTTGCATATGTATTTAAAAACGAGAAAATATACGATTTTGAGCGAAAAAAACCTTTATCATGAAATATGGCCAAACAGTGTATATTAGGATTTCCTATTCAATAAACCTTATTATTATTATTATTATCATCAAACAGATGGGATGACATATGCTAAAAGTCTATTTTATCATGATTTATGTTCAACAGAATTAATTAACTCATACAAAGCTTTTATAACGAGAAGTTTTCAACAAAGGCACCTAACTCCCGAACCGTTGTGTAACACCATCAAATTTTTATTATATGTACTACATCTTGACAGGGTGTCAGCTGATGAGACTATAACTTATTTGGTGAAATAAACGAAATTAGAAAGTTCACACAATCACTTACTAAATATCAATTATTCAAAATTTCCATTTTGGAATCATAACATCTTTATCCACTTGCATCTTGAGTTATAATAAATACTCTTTGAGTAACAATGAGTGTATGAGCATGACCACAGTTTGATGTCTGACATTTACTTCCAAGAGAAACAAAATAAAAATTATTAAAATTCCTTCATATGGTACATGAAGCACTAAGTATTGCCAGGCCCGACGAGAGGGGTGGGGGTCGGAGGTGTTTTCTTCCTGGTCCGGAATTTTTGAGGGGACCCAGATTCCACCCGAATTTCTGAAATCCAGGAAAAGTTGGAGAAGCATATATGCAAATTTTGATTGCAAACCTTAAAAATTGTTTTACTGGTTCATCATCTATATTAATCGTGGAAAGATCTTATGAAGGCGGCCAGGCCTTACACCTCAAAAGTATTTTAAATGGAGAACCAGAAAGAACGAATACCTAATAAATGTTCATGTTTGTTATTTGTATTTGTATTCTCTACAACGATGAACTTAATTTCTATAGAGATAAATATTCTATTATATGACTGACTGGTAACTGTGTAGCACAAAGGAAAAAATTATATTGAACAGTGGGGAGGTGAGAGGGGGCCCATATGTCACTACCCCAGGGCCCTGATTTTCTCTCGATGGCCCTGAGTATTGCCTCATCATTAAGTTAATAGGGACCATTCAACTACTACATTTTCAAAAGTGGGCTAATTTTAATATTCCCCCATTGTACTTGGTAAAAATACATTTTTATTCACACAGAAATCTAATAAGATTTAATTGTTTTTTAACAGGAATAGTGCCTGGGCCAGCAATGAAATGGACTTCATGATTATAACCCTTTTAAAACCTATTCGGGGAGGTTCCTTTTGACGAGTCTACCACAAATATTCATATCGCCCTATATGGAAGAGGCGCTTTAACCATTACGCACCCCTCAAACACGTCATTTTTCAGCCTTTAGGGTTTGTGATAAGAACCTGTTTGTTTTTGATTTTAATGAGAAGATTATATATAAAAACCCCTATACGGAAGCTATTGTCCGACAAAAAAAGTGACGCGTTCGCCCAGTCCGACACCCGAAACATGTCAATTTTGAGCCTTATGGTTTCGTGACTATAACCCTTACCATTTTTGGCACAAAGTTTAAAAATTGAATGTAAAACATCGTGGTAAACTTGTCCGACAAAGAAAATGACGCGTTCGCCCAGTCCGACACCCGAATCATGTCAATTTTGAGCCTTATGGTTTCGTGACTATAACCTGTCGGACAAAGGCACCACGTGATTCATTAACACTTTCTTAAATCATTTATATCTATGTCCGACAAAAATATGGACGGTCTGACAAGAAAAATGCAAAAAAGATGTTTTATTAGTGGTGCTTTTTTTCAGAATAATTATAGCCTAGGAAGCATCTGTTTTCAGTTGGCTGTTATGAAGGGCACGTAATTTTTTTGTGAAAAATCCTTAAGAACAGTAACTGAGGAATTCGCAGCCTGAAAAAGTTTAGCTAAATTTTTGGTGATTAATTTTGTGTAAAATTCCGAAAAAAAATACTTTTTGACTATTTTTTTCTAGTTTTAGTGAAAAGTTCAAAAGAGATAAAAGTTTTGTAATTAAATTTTACATAAGATGTTACTATCTCACTCTTTACTGAACAAATGCAAAATAATAACTGTTTTCTACCCTTCAATAAATACTGTAAATACCCTTCAATAAATACTGTAAAAACGAAATTACGACCACGTGAAATAATATGGAGTAAAACTGATGTACATAATATACTAATGAAACGGAGCAGCTGATGTCCTTCCTTCTTTTTTTACTCCCTTTCCTTCATTTGTACATGCGCTGTAGAACGACTTTCTTGGAAGAGAGATCACCGCAGAACACGGAGTAGTATTAGTATACTACTCCGTGCCGCGGAAATTTAAATTCCCATGAAGAAGCTATATTGTCATTATTTTATTAGTATAGAAAAAATAAATTACGGGTACAAGTATATAGCTTGAAAAGTACTTATTATCAAATAGTTGAATTTGTTAAAGAATAAAGAAATATAAAGAGATAATTATTTGATTAATGAATTCATCTAAATTATTCTAAATTATGACATTACTTCTTTGATTTCTACCTTTAGAAACATGCTAGTACAATTTTTCGCATAGAAAGTTGTTTATTCGTTGCTCATTTATCAAATTTAAATGAAAACTGAGCATTAATTACTAAGATATGTTTAATTAAACATGAAAAAATCTCGATTTTTCCCTCCGTTAAATTCCATTTAAGACCGTGTCAAACACGTAAAAATAGACATACTTATGACTCAAATCAAACACACGCTTGGGCTACAAAAATTAAACTGAGTACTTTTAGGACATTGAGTAATCAATTCTCATAATTTGAATAAAAACTGATCGTTAATTTAGAACCTCCTATGATCTTAACGTAAAGATTACAATAAAACGCATTAAAAAACATTTTTGCATAAAAAAATGTCTTTTTTCCAGTTTTTCTAGATTTTGCGTCACTTTTTTTGTCGGACAAGTTTACCATGGTGTTTTACATATAATTTTTTTAAATTGTGCCAAAAATGGTAAGGTATAGTCAGGAAACCATAAGGCTCAAAATTGACATGTTTTGGGTGTCGGACTGGGCGAACGCGTCATTTTTTTTGTCGGACAGGTTTACCACGATGTTTTACATTCAATTTTTAAACTTTGTGCCAAAAATGGTAAGGATTATAGTTACGAAACCATAAGGCTCAAAATTGACATGTTTCGGGTGTCGGACTGGGCGAACGCGTCACTTTTTTTGTCGGACAATGGCTTCCGTATAGGGGTTTATATATATAATCCTCTCATTAAAATCAAAAACAAACGGGTTCTTATCACAAACTCTGAAGGCTGAAAAATGACGTGTTTTAGGGGTGCGTAAGGGTTAAAGCGCCGCTTCCATATAGGGTGATATGAATATTCGTGGTAGACTCGTCAAAAGGAACCCCCCCCGAATGGGTTTTAAAAGGGTTATAATCATGAAGTCCATTTCATTGCTGGCCCAGGCACTAGAAGTGGGTTATAATTTGCATACTTATTTGGTTCAATAGTTTTGAATTGCTTAGTTTGTTTAAAAAATGTATTATCAGTATACGTTATACATTTAGAATGAGATTTGTTCTCTATTGATTAATAGTACATACAGTGAGTATTCGATAGTGTAAATTTACTGTTTTTCGAAAAGTGTCTTAAATTGTTTATATGGTAATAATGATCCACTTGAATTTTTATTTTTTGAGAACGAAATCGCTTAATAGCCCAAATTGATTTGTTTGGGCATAATGTCACTATTATAGCAAATAAACGCAAGATATGCTTTATATGGTATTATAATTAGTTTTTTGTTTAAATTGCCTAATATCATTTGGTGTGTGATTGCAAAAGTACGCAAGTAGAAAAACACCAGAAAAGTTGTTTATTAAAGTGTCGAATGACATTACAATAAGATTTGGTTTAAACTTGCAAAAAGAGACCCAAAATTATTATCGAAAAGAGGTGTACTGTATTTTTGTGAAGATCTCTTCAATGTAAGTATAATGCACTAACAGTCAGTACCATAAATAACGCCAGAAGGATCCATTAAGTAAAGAATACTTTGTAGTCCGAGAGCTGTTAGGCATTTTTGGGTAGGTGTTTGAGGTACGATGAAAACTTGTTCAATACTTCTCCTATTATACCTAAGTACAGAACCGCAGACCTGGCTGAAGGGTAATGGGGCTAAATCGACCCTTTTCAAATAAGAGATTTTTTTTTGCAAAAAATAATCTTGAGGCATTCTGTAATTTTTATACTTTAAAATTTAATATTTAAAGAGTGAAAAACTAGACAAGCCAGATTATTTAGTCAGGTCTAAAAGTTTGCCAGGTGCTTGTAAAATTTTTGCAAAAAATTCCAAAAAATGTATTTAAGGCATGCTGAAATTTTAACAGCATATTATTTATGACTAAAAATAAATATTTTTAAAAAGACAGAACATTTCGGTGGAACATTATACCTGCCAGGTGATCGAGAAAGTTACATATGAGTGTTAGTGAAAAATGTTATAGGTAGGTTGCAGTGTGAGAGAGAGAGCGTATATCGGCAGCTGTCTGCATCCCAGAACGCTGCGGTGCTATTGGCTTGGGTAAGACCATATGACTTAAAATACCCAAGCCGTTGCTACTCGAAATTTTGGAGTAGTTATAAAATTATTGATCGTAATTTTTTTTATGTTATAATTTTTATATATTTATCTATATATGAAAAAAGTACAGTACCTATGTTGTATATATATATGCCTTGATGCCCAATATAAATCAGCAAACTATTATCGACTCTCTGGTTACTTGAATTGAATTTTATTTTTATTAATTTTAAAAATGTATCGTACTAGGCTGAAGGACCTCGGTCAATAGCCTATTGAATCAGTTTGTGGTTTGTGTATCGTATTGAAAAAATAATTGAATACAAATATAAAATTAGAAAATTAGGTTTATTAAAATTGATTAATTATAAAAGTAGGGAAATTTGATTTTTATTTATTCAACGTCAGAATTTGGTGGTTCTTCATCTTCTGTGAACTCTCCATCAGAGATTGAATCATCTTCTTCGGGTTCCTCTACATGATCTGTGAATAGTAATACATGTTTATTTAATAAATTATAAAATAACGAATGCTGCAATTATGGAAAAAAATGTATTTAAGCTCACCTGCAGTAGCATTTTCGACGGTCGTATCAGGTTTTTCATTAATAATAGCATCGAAAACTAATTACGGCATACAGTCCCCGTCATATTTCTGGAACTACTTATCGGATCGACCTCAAATTTTCAGTATAATAACTATTTTATGATTACTTCGCACAATTGTAATAAAAAGTGCAATATGAAATTTGATGAAATGACCCCATTATAACTTTTCCATTTTCAATTTTACGGTAAGAACTATCTACTCTCTACAGTCTTGTAGAGAATTCAATTATCTACAAAGAAGCCTTAGACATTTTTTTGTGAGACTTACGGTTCTCAGGATATTGCGGAAAAACTGGTTACACCCCCTTCTTCAAGATGGCGGTCCGAAAATCGAGTTTTATACTCACACTGCCAACCACCCACCCCCCTCCCCTAAACATAAAAAAATCTTGTACCCAAAATGCAAGGTCAATGTAACATTTCAATGAACTATATGATAATACGGATTTATGGAGTTGGTTTTCGTAATGTTCATGTTAATTTATATCCAAAGTATGATCCGATTACATTGTAAATCACTTTTTTCGGCATCATAATGACAAGAGATTTAAAATAGAAAAGAATTTCGGCCGTCTCAAAACAGTATATTCTTTGTCTTCTTCAGAACTGTAAGTTTAAAAGTGTATTATTATTTGTTTGCTTTAATTGTATTGAAACATATTCTTTATAGGATTTTGCAAACATCAGAAAAAATAACTATCTATGGGAACTAAAAGAAAAGCTGTGTGTAAAAACATTAATGAAATCTTTGCATTCTTTCGATAACCTGACTTCTGGTTATGCTAGCAAATTAAAATTCCTTAAATGCATTTGTATAATTTCTTATTTGAAAATTCTCATTCAACAACTAGCATCGACACAGTCCCCTACGGCTATGCAGGTTAAACTATTATCTACATAACCTCCTACGGTATATGAAGATTCAGTTAAAAATGAGAACAAAGGCATAAAATGGATTTATTTACCTATCTTTCTTAAACAAATTTTTCATTCTAATGGATTACATTTTCATGAAATCTATCATTCTCTTTTTGGAAATGCTTAGCCTTTGAAACGTTTTTCGTTCTTATTCTGAACTCATCAGAAAGGCACAAAGCCACTCATAAAGATATTCCATGCAAAACCAAGACAATTTCTATGAATAAGTATGAAAAATTATATTTGACATTGACTGATAAAAACAACAGATCTTTTAGTTCCCAAGGATAGTTATTTTTTCTGATGTTTGCAAAATCCTATAAAGAATATGTTTCAATACAATTAAAGCAAACAAATAATAATTCACTTTTAAACATACACAGAGTATATAGGCTCCAATACTAGTTAGCTAATAGATAGGTGAAGATCTGTTGTTTTTATCAGTCAATGTCAAATATAATTTTTCATACTTATTCATAGAAATTGTCTTGGTTTTGCATGGAATATCTTTGTGAGTGGCTAAGCATTTCCAAAAAGAGAATGATAGATTTCATGAAAATGTAATCCATTAGAATGATTTTTTTTTTAAGAAAGGTAGGTAAATAAATCCATTTTATGCCTTTGTTCTTCATTTTTAACTGAAGCTTCATATACCGTAGGGGGTTATGTATATACTAGTTTAACCTGCATGGCCGTAGGGGACTGTGGATTCTAGTTGTTGAATGAAAATTTTCAAATAAAAAATTATACAAATGCATTTAAGGAATTTTAATTTGCTAGCATAACCAGAAGTCAGGTTATCGAAAGAATGCAAAGATTTCATTCATATTTTTACACATAGCGTTTCTGTTAGTTCCCATAGATAGGTATTTTTTCTGATGTTTGCAAAATCCTATAAAGCATATGTTTCAAAGAACTGGAACTATCACTGGAATCAAATAACACCCAATAATCTCCCATATTATTACATTGTAAGCTTTGATAAAAACGAAAATGTTGCTGTCATCAAATTTGTAGGTTATGCTTCACAATAAAGTTGACATTAACTATGCGCAAAGGGCCAAAATCGAGACTACCAAAAATGAAGATTTTTTGCGTAATCCTCCTTTAAAATTGTTTATGGTACAAGTCTAAAAGATAGAAGGGAGCTTTTACGTTTAATGAATGCTTTACTTCCCTTATGGTACTGACCGTAATATATCTTGTATTAATCAATAGAAATAAAACAAAAGAAAGGTAATTATTGTCATAAAATGCCAGTGTTTGTAATTTAGAGGTTATGTTAAGTTTGTAAAAAATGTTCCAAAAAGCTGTAAATCAATGAAAAAAGTTACTTAATGTATTTTATGTTTAAGTTGAAAAGCGATATGGAGAATTATATATAATATAAAATAGTGACTTCAGTCACCTTATATAATATATTATTATGTATATAATTTAATCCACTCCATCTTTGCACAATGTCACATAACCTTAAATATTTACAGTATATAAGGGAAAGGGAGGATACTTGATCACAGTTTTGTTTAGTTCAAAAATTGGAAAAACAGTTTGTATGATTGGAACTAAACCAGATACATTGAAAACTTGGTAGTTATATATTTGATTATTTATATTTAGAACAACCTTTAAAGGCTTTAAACAAATTGTATTGTAGATTTTTGTCTTTAATGAAATTTGCTCAAGTACCCCCACTAGATGGGATCCTTGACGCATTACGTGATCAGTAGGTAGGGGATATTTGGTCACTAGAGGGATACTTGATCAATAATGAGTTTATGTAAATATTAAAAAATGAAACAAGCACTATGAAATGATAAAAGAACTATAATTAAATCGAATAATAAAAGAACATTTATTTTTAATACATACATTTAAAAGACAGAATACATAGGTAAATATTCTTTAAATAAATAGGTACCATAAGAGATGGCTACTGGCATAGGTGTTGTACCTTGCAACCACTTTTGCAAGAATAGTAATAAAAACTTAGTAAAATGACTTTTTGTTAATTCGACTGTTGTTACAATTAATCAGTTCAATTCCCTACACTACAAAGAGTCGGTTTAGTGAAAAATATTTCCTAGAAAGATGATAGGAATTTAAAAAAAAAAAGTGAAATATGGCTCAAGGTTCAACATCGTGTTGTACCTTGAGCCATGTGGTAATGTACCTTGAGCCACGAAATAAAAACACTCATATTAAAACAAATTTTTACTTTTTGATTAATTCACATTATAAGAACTAAGATCTACTGGAAATATAAAATATGACTGCTGTCGAGCTGATCCCATAGTCTTCATAGGAGCCGGTAATTTCAAAATAATGTCAGTTTCTTCAACTATATAAATGTTGTCTGAATCCAACAAAAATTTGTTTGTACCAGTCACTTTCTTTAAATATATAACATTAAGTTCTATACCTTTGATTTTTTCATTCTCTAACTCTTCTTCCAGTTGTTTGGCGTCTACTTCATCAGTCAAACTTAAATCGTCATCGGAATTTGATGAAATTTCCATTCCATCTGACTCATCTGAGCTGGATCTTGATAAATTATATGCAGGTGCTGGTGGTGCAACTTTTTTGTTAAAAACATCTCTTTTTATTTTGGGAGATTTCTTCTTATTTTTCAAATCCCTTGCCCGTTGTATCTCTTCAAGTTCCTCTTTCTCTGGAGTGTCCATTAGAATGCGTGATTTCCCTTTTGGCCTACCTCGATTAATTGATTTCCTGGGCCAGCCTTGGGAAAAGGTTTAACCGCCTCAGGAGTTACAAAACTGGTATTAGAAGAAGGCGGGCGATTTTCAAATTCTGCTGAATTTCGATTAGTGGATGGTCCAGCTTCAGCCACAATGTTGCCGTCCAATGCCTTATTATTGTTTTGTTCCTCTGGCATAGGTCGGTCAGTAATACTGGATGGTAAAAACTCCTCATCGCCAAAAATGTTCTGATTCAATGGAACAATTACCGTAACTCTAAACCCACTAATAATGTTCTTTGGAGTGAAACTCAAGGGATAAGCCTTCCCTACCATCTCGGCGATTTCGTAAATCGACAAAGGTTTCCCACAGTTTTGGGGACTTATCATCCAGTCATTTACGGAAGTATTATAATATGTTTTAAAAGGTCCAAAGACGCCTAAATCTAGTGGCTGAATTTTATGACTTGTGTGTGGATGAAAAGTCAATAAAATTATACCTGCTTTTTTGCACTTAATTATTGCAGGAATAGAGACGTGGTTCTCGTGATTATCCATCAATAGAACCACCGGATCATCAAGCGAAGGCTTCGTATGTTTTATGAAATGGTCCAAGAAGGTAAAAAAAAGTCGCTCATTTGACCATCCAGACAAATTTGCAGCACCTATTGCACCAGGTGGGGCACCTTTCATCATGAAATCCTTAAAATTTACACGTGGGAAAATGAGCATTGGAGGCACACTGTTTCCAATGGCGCTGACTGCAGCAATCATGGTAACATTGTTTCCCCTTTCACCTGATGTCATGCTCCCTATTTGTTTCACTCCTTTCGGGACCAGCACCTTAGGTGGAACATGAACTGTAGTGATGCCTGTTTCATCACAGTTCCATATTCTGTCTGGTGCAATAGGCCTTCTTTTCAAGATTGCCTTGTAATTATTAAAAAATTTTAACACACTGGCCTTGTTGAATCCAGTGGATCATCCAAGGCTGGTGGCTTCCGGTTTACGTAAAGATAATTCCTTTTTAAATTTATTTCTAAATCCTCTCAGCCATGACTTTCCAGCCATGTTTTCCAAGTTCCATTTCTCAGGATATTTATTGTTATTGGCTTTCGCAAATTGGAAGGCCAACAATCGAACTTCACGCAAAGTCAAACCATAGTGCAACATTGCAGCATGTTTCAGGTACGAAGCAAGTTCAGCCTCCTCATGATGAGAGAAAACCCTATTTACATCACAGTGGGTAATATATTCGAACTTCTCATTAGTTGACTGACGATGCTTTTTAACATGCCTCATTAAAGTATGTCTTGAAACGTTATGTAGCTTAGCCGCTTCTCGAAATGATATTTTTTTCTTTAAAATGTCTTCAACTGCCCTTTCAAAGTTGATTTTTTGAACTGGAGGTCGTTTCACACCTTGCTTACTGCGGGGCATTTCTGAAATGAAATAATCGATTGTGAAACTATTCATTTGTTGCATGTGTTATTATAAAATAATATATTACAAAAATGATGTACCTTGACCCGGTGCAAGGTACATTACCCAAATCTGGCTCAAGGTACAGCACACGTCATATCAGAAAATAAATTGACATGCCGGTTTTCTTGGTTAGGTTATAACTAAATGTGATATCATCACTCGACGGGTAAACTAACGCACTATCTTAGACTGTAAGAGCTAAATGTGTTTAAACAGAAATGAACATACAATTACACATAAACTTACCTTAAATTTATTCACTTTTCAGGTCAACAAGCACTTTTTATGTCACAATTCTTGGCTACTTGAGTCGAAATATTTCATTTGCAGGTGGCAACATCTAGTGCTGTAGGCGTTAACTAGAAACTGTATATAAATGATTCGCGACCAAAACTGGCGCTAGAAATGAATGTGGCTCAAGGTACGAACCTGTGCAAGGTACATCACCTTCCCCTATATTTAAAGGTTTCATAAAATTGTAAAATAATCGTTCCCTTTTCATGACGTTCAATAAAAATAACTTTCGCGTATTATCTATACATTTGAGAGACGTTACCCTGCATTTTCCTTTCTCGTGGTCTACATTATTTATAACACACAGGTATCTAAATGCCATGATGTTTCGTTTTCCGCCTCTAAAAGTTACAATGGCAAATTTTCCTTTTTTTGAGGTGATTGTATTTCATGGGCAGCAGCTCTTCAAACTCTTCTTCATCTTCCAATGAATCGTCTGTTTGATCAAATATACAGTCTTCTTCACTTTCAGAAGATGATGCAAGAACTTTCTTTTTCACAGTTTCTTAGTATTGGCAAGAAGTCTTTTATTCGCATTTTCTGTTATCTTTTGCTTTTTCTCTTTTCTTAACCTTATTTCATTTTCAATTATTATTTTCACAGACGTATCGGTTAGAACTGCAGACTTTCTTTTTTTGTATTTTTCTTTGCACCTGCTTTAGGAAATGGCAAGACTGAATCAAGTCTAAATAGAGCAGACGTTTCTGTTTGAACCGTAGGTGTAGGTGTTTTACTAGGCCTTGCAACTTCTAATGAGGGACATTCAACTTGCTATGGGATAATTCTCTGCCACAGACAACTTTTTTGGTTCCTCTCGATCAGTGACAAATGAGGGCAGGAAGTCATCTTCAATAAAAATTGAGTTGTATGGAAAAATACCAACTTAAAATCTAAAGCATGGGATACTTGATCACGTGATTTCCCTGCTATTGATTAATCTAGACAAGTATGAAATGTTAAAGTCAATATTAAGCACAGAATAATTTTAGAAATATTTACTTTCTTACAGTAATATAAATAAACACTGTCAGGTGCTAAACACTAAACAGAAGTCAAACTAGGATGTGGTTACATGTTGCTAGATTGTGTAAATCTTACCCTAAAATTGTCGATTCTGAAACATTTGTGTTTTAACTGAACAATGTCGATATGATCAAGTATCCCTCCTGATCAAGTATCCCCCTCTCCCCTACAGACACACACAATACAAATTAACTGATCGATACATGTTATTCTAACAATATTCTTAGTTAGGTTTTAAATTTGAACTTGGCGAATAGACGTTATGATGTTCCTAAACTCAGCACAGCAGAAATCGGGATTAGATGCAAAGAATTTCGCCACCATTAAAGCATCGATTCTCGACAAAAGACCCCACTCATTTCTTATGGGAAGTGGCCCCTGGTGAAATCGACTGGAATTAATATATGTTCTTCCCCTTGATCTCCGGATCAAAAGTTCTCATGGGCACAACGTCGGAAAACGGCCAGTTTTCTAGATATCGGGGATGCAAAGGGGTGCTCATTTCTTATGAGAAGTGGCCCCCGCCATTCGCTGGAATTGATATACGTTAATCCTCTCAGGCTTCTGATCAAAAGTACTCATGGACACAATGTCGGAAAATGGACAATTTTTCAGGTATTAGGAGTGCAACGGAGGTGCTCATTTCTTAAAAGAAGTGCCCCCCGGTGAAATTCGCTGGAGTCGATTCATGTTATTCCTCTCGAGCTCCTGATCAAAAGTTCTCATGGGCACAAGGTCAGAAAATGCACAGTTTTCCAGATATCGGGGGTACAAAGTCGACTTTACAACCCCAGTTATGTAGAAAACTGTCCATTTTCCGACCTTCTGTACATGAGAACTCTTGATCAGGAGCTCAAGACCAATAACATATATTGATTTCAGCGAATTTCACTGAAGCGGAGGCCACTTCCCATAAGAAATGAGCACCCTTTTTGCACCCCCGATATCTGGAAAACTGTCCATTTTCCGACCTTGTGCCCATGAGAACTTTTGATCCAGAGGTTGAGGAGAACAACATATACAAGTTCTAGCCAATTTCACCGGGGGCCACTTCCCATAATAGTTAGGGAAATGGCGTGCAAAATCGACGACGAAAGGTTACCGGCTGCCACTCAGTAATCAAAGAGAGCATATAACTACGAAATATTTTTCTCTCTGATTATTTTTGGCATGGTGAGAGAATATGGAGAGGGGAACATTTTTTTAACTGAATGGTTATCGATATCTGTCCAGATAGGTAGTTAGTATATGTACTTCACATACCCCAATTACACTGACAGACGAAAATTCCGTTTGGTGCGCGGTAGAGGGAATTTAAAAAAAAATAATTTTCTTCTCTTTAAAATTCCCTCTACCACGCACTGAGCGGAATTTTCGTCTGCCAGTGCAACTGGGGTATGTGAAGTACATATACTAACTACCTATGTGGACAGATATCGATAACCATTCGTTTTTAAAAAAATGTTCCTCCCTCCATATTCTCCCACCATACCAAAAATTTTCAGAGAGAAAAAAATTTCGTAGTTATATGCTCTCTTCGATTACTGAGCGGCAGACGGTAACTTTTCGTCGTCGATTTTGCACACCATTTCCTAGACTATAAGAAATGAACGGGGGCCTTTGTACTTTCTGCTTTCACAAAACCATTTTCCATATTTAATTCTACATAAACCACCAAACAAAAATATTAAGAAACATGAGAATACTCCAGAGATATGCGAACTAGTAACATTCTAAGAAATCTTTGCTTTGTGTACTATATCAGTTATTTACTATTTTACATTTGTATTTTGACTTGTGCAAAAATTTTATAATTTAATGCATCAATAAACTATCTATAATAGTGATGTCACATACGAAACCATCATTAGCGGTAGCGTTTCACTACATGTGACATGACTAAAACTCACTTTTTAAAACTTCAATATTAAATTAATCTTGTATTTTTATCAATAAAACCAATATATTTATATTTCTCAATACTCAAATCATCTTATTTTCATTATTATACTCTTCACAAAAACAAAACGAAGAGTATATTGCATTCGATCGGCACATTTCCAAAAACAGTAAAATTGCTTGTAGAGAAGAAATTTTCATATCACTGTGTTGATGATCAATTCTGAACAGCTTTCAAAATGTCTGTTCGTCTGTCTGTCTGTCAGTCCATCACGTTTCTTGTAAGCACAATAGGTTAGGTTAGGTTCATATGTGAGTGGGCTCCTGTCAGACCCTCCACTGCGACCATCAGGTCTATTGTGGCTCACTCCTAGTTATAGTTCACCCAACAGATTCAGCTTTTTAATAAAGCTGATAATCTTGTTGGGTGAGAAACTGTCCAGGTCCTCTGGCTTCAGTCGCCTTTTGCCAAACAGTGAGAACCTGGTTCTTTCTGCAGCAGGACAGGTACATAAAATGTGCTCTGCCGTTTCGTCATCCTCCAAACACAGACGGCATTCGGCGCTTTCCACCAGTCCAATTCTGTGTAGGTGATAATTTAATCTGCAGTGCCCAGTATATAGGCCAATTAGAGTTCTTAGGTGTAGCCTATTCAACTCTAATAGTTTTTTAGTTCTTGACTTCAAGGGGTATGTAATAAACTCCTTTGAGTGAACTAATCCTGGTAGTTCCTGCCAGTGCTGGATTGTTTTCAATTCAGCCCAGGCTAGGATAGCAGCCTTGGCAGATAAGCACGATAACTTAAGAACGAAATGTCCGATTGTATTGAAATTTGGACAGTAACTTAGTGTTAGCTAGAGGAAGAATCTATCGTTTTTGAACAAAATCGTTCAGTAAATAAAAAAGTTATTAATTTTTTAAATTTGGAAAAAAAAATCATGTTCTGTAATTAAACAAAAAATGTCTAAAACTAATATTATTTACAAAATAAGAACTGCGAAAAGTATCCTATAGAATGTGCAACAATGATATATCTAGTTTCATAATTAATTTCACATAGTCTAAAATACCCTATTCTGTAATAAATGTGGTTTATGATAGATAAGTAAGTAACGCACATTTTTTACATAAATTGGCTTCAGGTCAAATTGAATAGAAATTAGATATGTTGTAGATTTTGACCTCCTTACCAAAAGTTGTCATGGAACCAACATTCGAAAATGGACAATTTTTGAGATTGGGTCAATTATAGGGGTCCTTATAGGGATATCCGTTCGCTACTGGTTTGAGGTGATTTGCAACGCCTTTACCCATATAGACGTGGTTATTCATGCATGATAAAATATTGTTACGATCATAAATGAAAAATCTTAAAGATAATACAAAATGAGATCCGAGGTCCTAGACTTTACAAATCCTATACTAGTGAGTGAGAGGAAAGAAATAAAAATATGTATTATGTAATTTCAGATCACATTCACACAACAGTTAACAAACTAGTTTAATGTAACACCCAAAAAAAATCTTAAGTTAAAACACCTTAGTGGTAAGTGATTTACAACAAATTTACAATACTATCTAGAATTAAAATACTTATACTTTATCTCTTTATAATAATACTAATACTTATGGCTATCTAAGTGGTACACAATCAAATAGTAAATTTAAACAAGAAAACTTGTCTTTTGTGAGGATATCACCAATATCAGGTGCTCTTGATCCTAGGGTGCCTTGCTGTTGGATGCCTTGCGTTGAATTAGTTGGTGTACGATATATGTATCTCTATAAAATATGGTAATAGATAAGAAAATAATATCCATAGAACAATATATGACTAGAAATAATAGAAAATTATCGTTTGTTCAGTTTATTCTTAATTCCGAAATCAATCCAAGCCATACATAAATCAAAACCAATATCCGATAAACATTTCCAAAAATATCCCCAAATAATTTACAAAGGTAGGTGGTAGTTAATACGTGTCAACATCCACCGTGCCAAAAATCTTCCAGACTTTTCTGGAAGATAACTTGCTAATCAAATTCGATATGAGATTGAAAAATTACAATTACTAAATAAACCAAATTTAATTGCAATCGAAATGTGTGTAATTTAGTCTTATTCCAATATCTCTAATATTGATTCAGCCCAAAATGGCTACATGACCAAGTACACAAGACAAATTACTTACACCAATTTTTCTAAGAAAAAGGATGATTTCCTGAATTGAGTGCTATTTGTAAGAAATTGATTGAGGAAGCCGTTACTCTGTGGTAATCCATAATTATAACGAAATTGAGTAAAACACTACTATGTTTTTTACAACTATATTTGCACAAATCGTGACTGCAGTTTCAAACCTTTTTAGGTCATTTTCAAAAAAATCTTTTGTATTTCATTCTTAGTTGAATCATTGTTTGAAAATGACCTAAAAAGGGTAGAAACTGCAGTCACGATTTGTGCAAATATAGTGGTAAAAAACAGTAGTGTTTTACTCAATTTCGTTATATGCTATTTGTAATGTTACCTAAATACAAAAACTATTTCCAACAGACGTAGTGCACAGAATCGATACCTTTACCAACCTTCAAAGTTTTACACGAAATAATCTTTATTATCAACTTTTGATTTATGTAAAACTATATAGAATAAAGTATTTAAAAAAAAAAGTTTAGATATAATTAATTATAGAATAATATACTTAATATTATTTTATTTTTCATTTAGTATAATCATTTATTTATTTATATATAATCACTTAGGCTGTTACAATACAGATGTGAACGCCAATAAGAAGAAAAAAACACATAATTCAGTATACAAGGTGGGACAATAAGTAGTAAATATAAAACACAATAAACAACAAATATCACACAAATGCAGATTAAAATTCATTGTACGAATATAAACATTTCTCAAGTAAAAGTTGTTTGAGACTAGATTTGTATTTGTTAAAATTGTTGACCTCCTTAATCACACTAGGTAACTTGTAAAAACTGATACCAGAGAAATGAGATGATTTTTCAAAATGAGAGGTATTATGATGAGGCAGAACTAATAAGTCATCATGACGAGTATTATGATTATGGTAACTTGCAACAGTTTTGAATTGGTCAATGTTACTTTTAATGTACTTTAACAAAGAAAAAAGATATATGGATGGTACCGTTAATATTATGTGACTTTTAAAAGAGTTTTTACATGATGTGGTGAAATCTAAAAATTAATCTAATTATGTGCTTTTGGCAGATAAATACGTTGCAAATTTTTTGCACGTCCCCACATTATAATATAATAGTTGAGTTGGAAAGGTAAAGTAAACATCATAGTGATAGTTCCCATATTTAATCACAATTTTCGAGTGCTAAAAATTGACTTTAAATTTGAGTCTTTCCCCAAATAAACCTTAAAGTGCAATCTATCCAGTGGTATACTTACAGACTTTTTACTCCAGCACCACGTCTGCAATTTGCTGTGAAAAGTGCATTATCAATAATTGTGTCCAACAAAATTGATCATTTTTTGTACCTACATTAATAAAAACTTATCTACAATTCAATTATGACTATGAAAAACTCTGTGTTCATGTAAAGAAACAAACAGGACCGGCTCTAGATATTTTTAAGCAATGTCTTGTACTAAGTGCAAAGCTGTGGAAACAAAAGAAGAACCACTGGCTACATGTGACAAATGTCAGTGTAAATTATGCCAATCATGTGCCAAGCTTTCCAGTACCGAGTATAGAGCAGCAATCCTCAAATCAGCCAGAACCCTAATATACTTGTGTTCAAACTGCAGAACAACTTCAAGCCTAACTCAAGAAAATAAGACACTCAGCGAAATCCAAACTGACATAAAGAAAATGTACAACAAACTTAACGAACTATTGAAGCTTAATGTACAACAAAATAATGCTACTAATACTGATTTAAATGGTCAAATCATTGAACCACTACAAAATGAGCTGAAAACCCTAAGAAGTGAATTGCAACAAGACATCAAAAATACCAAACAAGAAGTTACAAACTTAAAAGAATCAAACATAGAATTGGTTAAATTACTTACAAATGTCAACACGCAACACACTTATAGCGTAGCAGCCCAAAACTCAGCTCTACTGACCCCAAATGCCCCAACCTATTCACAAAAACTAAAGGGACCAGCCACAAAAGTAAACACAAATACTTACCAACAATCAACAAGAAAGGATTACTTACATCAATCCAATCCAAATAAAAAAAAACCTAGTGCCCAAGTTATAGAGCAACATATAACTAATACGACTAACGCGATAAGTCAATCAAAACAAGTTCAAGATCAAGTCGAGGACGGATTTCAAGAAGCTAGGAGAAGACCTAGAAAGAAGAATTTTCAAATCGGAACAAGTGCGATTCTTAATGAAGATAAACAGGAGAACGAGTTTGAAGGAAGAGCAAACGATACCAACAAGGAAAAAAAAATATGGCTTTTTATATCGCGAGCAAAGAGTCATGTCACTGATGAAATTGTGAAGTCTTATATATCAAAAAGAACTCAAACGGAAAAGGCCAACATATCAGTAAAATTCCTTAAAACTTATCACCAGACTTTAAATAATAACTGTTTCCTAGTGGGTCTCGACCCCAGTCTAAAAACAGTAGTGTATGACCCAAATTTTTGGCCAATAGGGGTAGGTTTCGCTAGATTTGATTTTAAACGAGGGCAACAGTTTCTTGACAATCCACGTAATTTACAAAATAGAAAATCTGATATATCTGGTCAACAATTTAATGATTTTTTATCCCCGATAAAAAACTCCTCACTCTAAAGCACCTTAATAATCAAGGAATATATAACAAACCTAGACCTAACCAAGAAGAAAAGAAGTCAAGTCAAAGACAATTAAAATATTTTTCCATCTTTTATCAAAATGTCCGAGGCCTAAGATCTAAATTTAAACATTTTTATGAAAATATACTCTCGAACAACTTTGATGTAATATGTATTACTGAAACCTGGCTCAATTCCTCAATTTACGACCAAGAGCTTTGTGATGAAAGATATCTGGTGTTCAGGAATGATAAAATGTACGAGGCAGCAGGTGTCCAACGAGGAGGTGGTGTTCTATGCTGTGTCAAAAAAAAATATCAAGTATTGTCTGTGCACCAAAGTGAAGATATTGACTTTCAATGGTTATGTGTCACAGTTAAAATCAAAGAAATTCTCATTACATTATGTTGCTTATATATTAAATCTGGATCTAATCTGTCGGTGTATGAGAGACTTCTAGACTCATTCGAAAACGTGGATTTTCACATAGCTAATTTATTCCTTATAGGCGATTTCAATGTCCCCGAAATCAATGGTGCTTCTTATGATCTCGGAAATGGTTCCCGCAAGGCCCAATTAGTACAAAATATTTTATGCAAGTATGATCTATATACAATAAACAATGTTTTAAATCATATTAATAACACACTTGACTTAGTCCTAACGAATATGACCGAGGCAGAAGTATCGCTTTCTGAAACCCCTTTAGTAAGTATTGATCAGTATCATCCTCCACTAGAGATCAATTTAGGCCTTATTGTTGGCAAAAACTTTAATAATGAGATTTGTGACAACAACTTCCACAATTACAATTTCAAAAACGGTGACTACATCAGATTATATCAACTATTGAGCCAGTGCAACTGGGAGGAAATTATCAAATCAGATAATCCGAACGAATGTACTGAGCAATTTTACAACATGTTATATAGCATACTAGACCAATCTGTTCCTCAAAAAAAAAACCCAAAATCAAAAAAATATCCCAGTTGGTTCACTTCAGAGCTCATCCAAAAGATAAAAACCAAAGAACATTATTTTAAGAAATCTAAAAAAAATCCTGAATACATACATAAATTTCGCGAGTTAAGGCAGGAAACTAAACATTTAATCACAATCTCCCATGCAAATTACATTCGAAACATCGAAAGTGATATAAATAATAACCCAAAGAAATTTTGGGATTATATTAAAAACAAAAAAAGGACCTCAATTGTTGCACCTAGATTTTCTTATAATGGCGAATCCCTTGAGAACGGAAAGGATATTTCTAACGCATTTGCGCATTATTTTAAATCTATTTACAGCGGTAGTACTCCATCACAACAAGACTCTAAATGTAAAGACTATAACCTAGATAGTTTTAACATACACAATATCAGTGCAAGCGAAATCTTAAATGCAATAAAATCATTAAAACACCAAGCCGCTATAGGAGTGGATGGACTGCCCACGTACTTCTTTAAGGCCTATGCCGACATACTCGTGTTACCTCTACAAATTGTTTTTAATAAAGCATTAGAAACCAATACATTTCCTGATAATTTCAAAATTGGCCGAATAACTCCTATACATAAATCTGGAATTACTAACCTAATAACAAACTATCGACCAATCACGGTACTGCCATCACCATCTAAAATCTTTGAACGTGTTATCTATAACAGAATATACTCTCATGTGTCACCAATACTTCTGGAAGAGCAACACGGTTTTGTTAGCAAAAAGTCCACCATCACAAATTTGTCAGTATTCAGCGACTACGTTGCAAACAATATAAATGACTCGCAAGTTGATACCATCTATACTGATCTAGCAAAGGCATTCGATCGAGTAAATCATAATGTCTTGTTAGAAAAACTAAAGTCCTTTTCTTTTAATAATGATTTATTGAAATTCTTAGAGTCATACCTAACCAACCGTACTAATTTTGTGAGATTTGTCAATAGCAACTCAGATAGCTTTATTTCTACCTCAGGCGTGCCTCAGGGCTCCATATTGGGACCGTTGCTTTTTGTAATATTCATTAACAACATTTCGGATTATATTAAATATGCCAAATTTCTCCTGTACGCGGATGACTTAAAAATCTATCTTACGATAAGTTCCAATGAAGACATTGACAAGCTCAAAAGTGATATCAATGCAATTTCTGAATTTTGTGAGGATAATGACCTGGCTCTAAATGAATCCAAATGTAAAGCAGTAACATATACAAGAAAGAAGAACCCCTTGATGGGAATATATACTGTAAACGATGTCCAAATCGAAACATTAGATGAAATCAAAGATCTGGGTATAGTATTTACCAAAAACTTTTCATTCAATAACCATATTATAAAGTTAACGGCCGAGTGTTACAGAAAACTTGGTTTCATTCTTAGAGCTAGTCAAGATCTTAATTATGATACATCCATAGTCCTGTTTAATGCATACGTGCGATCTAAATTGGAATATGGTTGTGTTATCTGGAATCCTGGAACTCTCACATACACCGACAAGTTAGAAAAAATACAGAAAAAATTTTTAAGATCCATGTACCTAAAAAGACATGGGATATATCCCTTTTTAATATCGTATGAGCATCAGAGAGCTGAATTTAATGTTACTCTCCTAAGCAAGCGTCGCGAAAACGCCCAAATTTTGTTCATCTTTAAGATATTAGATAGCCAGATAGTTGTACCTGACATACTTTCAGCAATAAATATTAACATACCCGATATAAGACTAAGACTCAGGGATAATCTATTTAAAATATCTAATCTAATTTCTCCCATTCAAAAATGTTTGCTTACCATTAATAATTTCTTAAGAACCTGTAATATAGATATTTTTAATATCAATAAAAACAGCCTACTTTCCCATCTGTAATACTACTATATACGGATTTTGTACTTTTTGAAAATTATGTTCTTTTTTTCTCCCTTTTTTGTGTGTATGTATATGTATTTATATATATTTATATTCTTGTATTTTTATATTACAATACCTAACTGTGTACATATAATTGGACCTTGTCTGTTTGTATGCAGTATAAATAAAAATAAATAAATAAATAAATAATATTGTAGGATATATGGCAATAAGCCATTGAATAATACAGTTGCAATAAAGCCTCAGTATCTGGGAAGTTCTTGAGCTTACATATACAGTAATATGCTTTGTTAAGTTTTTTGCATACTTCGTCGATTTAATAATAATAATAATAATCGTTTATTATCCAAATGACCACATTGGTATAGGATTAGTCACAAAAAAGAAAATTGAGCATCTTACTACTGAATCGTGCTCTCATTATTGTTTAAAACTAGGTACAAACAGAAAAAAAAGAGACATGTCATAAACGTAAATATGTATAAAGTTATATAGCATAATATAGCATATCTAAACAATTAAAACCACCTACTAATTTTCCAAATATTCATCAACTGAATAAAAACATTTAGCTGTTACCTATTTATTTGTTTCGTTTTTAAATGCTTTTGTATTTTCGATACTTTTTAAGAAATTTGGGATCTTATTATACAATTTTATTCCGATATATTTTGGGCTTTCTTCATATTTTGATAACTTATGTAACGGTGTGCTTAAGTTATTACTTTCCCTGGTATCATAATTATGATTATAATTGTTTGGTAGAAATTTACTCAGATTATTTTTAACATATACCTATTAGAATCTCTAGAATATAAATACATGGCAATGTAAAAATATTTAAATCTTTAACCAGATTTCTATACAGGACGTATATTTAGGTACTCCCATAGTATTACGTACAGCCTTCTTCTGCAGTTTAAATATTCTTTCAAAATGACATTTGAATATCCGAGCATAGTTTTCGTATCTATTGAAATACCTAAAAATCTTGTATTCGGGCTAAATGGCAGGATCATGTTAAAATTTAACTGAGTGTTGAAAGGTAAAGATTTTCTTTGTGAGAAATACATGCACACAGTTTTCTCAAGGTTTAATATGAGATTATTTCTGCAGCAGTAGTCATCAAATTTTGTCATAACAGCCATACCATCATCGAGGTGCTCCATGAGGTTCGGTGCAGATATGCCAAAGAAGTTATCATCGGCAAACATGGTGATGTTTCCTTTTGATTTGAATGATGGTAAGTCGTTTACAAAAATTAAAAAAATCAAAGGTCCCCAGCACCAAGCCCTGTTGCACTCCAAGACTAATGTCATGTTCCTTTGAAATCGTTTGGTTGATTTTTGCCTGACGAGATCTGTTCGTTAAATATGACATGATCCACTGTAAAGAAACTCCTCGAATACCAGGCTTAAATAATTTTCCTTTCATAAACGACAGATTGAGAGTGTCAGGCGCTCATGATAGGTCAAAAAACAATCCCATGATGAGGCTACCGAGGTTATTAGAATACTAAAATAATCGAATACTATGTAACGTTCTTTGCTTGGGTAGCTCGTGCAACATAGGGTCCTCTTGTACAAAATTGGTGAAAATACAAATTGAGCACCAAAATACTATTCTATTACTTATTTGGGAAGGTAAATAACCCTTACTTGCGGACAGCAACTTTTTGCCCGTAGAATGTCCTAGATAAAGAAGTAATTTTTGCGTAACTTTAAAACATAACAGTACTAGAGCGCCATGCAACTTAAAAAAGAAAAAAATAATATAAATTATATATTCAGATTTGTGTTTCGCGAAGTTGCGGAATACAAAACATATTAAAATTTCTGAGAATAAGATATATCCATATCACATTGAATACTGTGGACAAACAATCAAAAGGAAATGATATAGTATATTGGACAAAATAAACAACAGAACGTGGAGGTGGATGTGCTCTATTTATTAAAGACCATTTACAGTATAAAGAAATCAAGGCAATGGAAATTGATAACATCACATATCTATTAATACGGCTGGAAGAAACAAATAAATATATTGCAGCCATGTATAATCCTAGCAGTTCAGTTGACAACTTTAATATCACAATTAATATCATGGAAGAGGATTACCTAAATAATAAACAGGCATGCATTTCTGGAGACTTAAATATAGACCTATTAAGTTGTAACAATAAAAGTCTTAGATACCAAGATACTTGTCGATCGAATGGATTTAGGTTCTACAACAAAACAGTTGCAACTAGAGAGTCTAAGACTCTGATCGATCACACCCTGACAAATAGCAATAGCAACAGCAAACTAGCTGTATTATTAGATACATATAAGTGATCATGACTTGCAGATACTCAGTTTAAAGGACACATACATTAAAAAGAAGAATACTGTCACTTACAAATCCAAATTTGAAAATTATTCCAAACTGAAAAGGTCTCTGGTTAGGATGAGCAACGAACATTCAGCATCCAGAAGTGTCGATGAAAACTACAACTTGTTGATCTACCTCATTAATCAAAACACCAGATACCAAAACAAAACCATAAAACTTCAACTAACTCTAAACTGTGGTTTACCAATGTGATACTAAAGTTAAAAAACAAGTATCCTCAGAAATAAAAAAATGCTAAAGGAGCTTTCTATGAAGTGGAGTTCCCTAAGACAAATTGAAATCGAAAGAAAACATGGGATGTGATTAAGACGGTAATTGCAAACAAACGCATGGATACAGGTAATAGCATTTCGAGTTTAAAAGTCGCAGACATATCAACAAGCAATCCTAAAGAAACATGTGAAGAAATGAATAACTTTTTCTAATGTTGGATCTGAGCTTGCTGGGAAAATACCAAATCAGGATGTGAACATCTCCAAAGAAACTACTTCCTGCAGAAGCATGTTCTTACAAGCCACGGCGGAGAAGGAAATCACGCAAATTATCACTGCACTGGACCCTGGAAAAGCCACTGGAATAGGGTCGTTTCCTTCAACAAAAGTTATAAAATATATCATAAAAAAATATACTCAAATCAAATCAAATTTATTTACCAACAGTTATTACATTTCATTTACTTAACTTTAGTCTAGCAAATTGTGTAATTTAGTATTATGGCATGTTAATGTGCCGTTTTAACGTTTTAAAGGTGTCTTTATAACTTAAATAACTATATTGCACAATAACTAGGTATACTTATCTAAGCTATAGAAGAAATAAAATAGAAAACAAAAGAGAGAAAGGACTTATATCTACTTATTAGCTAAAAATTTAAAGTATTAACTAAAATAAAAAAAATATAAGAAAATGAATTTTTAACAATTTGATATGTTCAATCATCATATTGAGCGTGGCGGTTATCAGGCATCATATAGTGTTCATAAACATAGAATAATTTTGAGTTATGAATTGGTTACTTCGGTGCATAAAGATTTTAGATTTTTTAGTAGCTTAATCTCCAAAGGGATTAAGTTATACAGTTTGGGACCAAGGTAATTTAGCGATCTTTGGTGCATGTTCCTGTTACTGTGGGGAATTACAATATGTTTGTTACTCTTTTTTCTAGTTTCATATTGATGTGTACAGTATATTTTTAGTTTTTCATTTTTTTGAATAAAGATAGAAACTATAGAGTTCTAACATTACGAATTTCGCCGGAGTATAGGAGTTCCGTTGGGTGTCTTCTGTTTTTTTTATGTTATTTTTAAAATATAGTTTTGTATCAAATTTAGTGGAATTAAAGAGTTACTATATAGGCCACCCCAGGCCACTATACCATAGCGTAACAGTGATTCTACTAGGCTTTTGTATATAGTAAGTAATAATTTTTGGTTTAGTATTTCTCTGAGTATATAGAATTTATGTAGAAAGCATCTGATTTTCTTAGTTAGTTGTGCTATATGAATATCCCATTTTAGGTGTTTGTCGATTATTACTCCTAGGTACTATTATCTTGTAATAGTGTTAAAATTTGATCGATTTACGTTGGTTATAGAGAAGGCAACATATTTTGTTTTTTTAATGTTTAGGGATAATTTCACGGTGTGAAGCCAGTCTACAACTTTTTGCATTCCTTTTTTAACCAGATCTTTTGTTAAATTCCAAGTATTGCTAGTAAATAGTAGGACGGTGTCATCTGCATATGATATAACTTTTCCACCAATTTGAAGTTTGGTTAACGAGTTAATATACAGATTAAATAATATGGGACCTAGAACTGTTCCTTGCGGAATTCCGATTTTAATAAATAGGGGTTCACTGAGGGTATTTTTAATTTTTACAAATTGTGCTCTTAGGCCCAGGTAATTTTTAAAAATATCTGACACTATGCCTCTTATACCGCACCGTTCGAGAACTATCAGAAGTATGTCAGGGGTACAGTATCAAAGGCTTTTGCCAAGTCCAGGAATACTGCAATGCATTTGTCGTTGTTGTCTAGAGAGTCTGTAACTTTCTTAGTTACTGTATACAGTGCGTCTTCAGTGCTTTGGCCTTTTACAAAACCAAACTGGTTGTGGGATAGGATGTTATTAATATTTAGGAAGTCAGTCAGCCGGTCTTTTAAGCATTTCTCAAAAACTTTTGCGAAGTGATTAATGAGACTGATGGGTCTAAAATTTGAAATATTCTTGTGATTTCCTGCCTTGTGGATTGGTGTGATAACTGATACTTTAAAATGATTGGGTACTATTCCCGTTTTAAAGGAGTTATTTATAATATGTTTGAGAGGTGTACTGATATATGGATGTATGATTTTTATCATTTTTGAGGTGATTTCATCGATTCCTGGGCTACTATTATTTTTAAGGTCATTAATAAATTTAATCAACTAAATATATATTTCATATATCATATTAAAGAAAGACCTAGTAATCACATGCTAGAATAAATTGGTTTTCAAAATAACAAGGCGGTAAATGATGACGTATGTAATGAGAATTCAATTTAAGAGAATTTTCATGTTTTCGTTTATCATGTTGTTACAGTCTATTTTCGTATCTGCACATTTACAATTTGAATATCGTAATATGTTATCGTTTTAGTCGAGGCTATATATAGTATAACTGGTTGCCTACCGTTCGTGCTCCATGTGAGCCACGCACAGTGATGTTGGCAACGCATTGCTGGCAACGCATTGCTAGCAACGCACCGTAACTGTAATTTCTTAGGAAGCGAGTTTCGAACGTCTCGATTATAACCTTTTCAAGACCGTTATTATCAATTAAACCTATTGTTTTGTTAATGGAATTACGAAATACTGTATTATGTGTGAAATATAGACGTCATTAAGGGAGATTTATCAGATTTGTGGGTTATGTTGTATAGTGTTCATTCGGAACGTACCCATGAACAAATTTTTAGTCATTCTCAGATTTTGACAGAGGTTTCCGTCTGGGCCATTTTTGGGGATTTTTTCCGTTTGCCGGCTGGAGGATAAGTTGTGTCACTGAGCACGTGGATAGCATTTTGTGAATTTGCTCCTTTAATGGGATTTAGTGCTGTAGTGACAAATTAGCAGTATTTTATTTTGATATTTTTATTATTTTCTGTTGGGAAGTACTGCTACGGAATTTTCCGGATAAATCAACTTGCTGGAAGCACATGGCAAAGGTTCTGAAAGCCCACTCAACATCTAAGGTATACCTCTGAAATCTCTTTAGAAAATAGATTTGTAATATTCGTTATTTCTTTATTGCAGGGCTTTTTGGGTTTTTTGTTCCTTTTGTTCTTTTAGTTTCATTTTCATTTTATCTTGGACTTTTACTGGTATCGCATCATAAATGTTTGACCCCACATCTTACCTGTTGGATTTGTACATCTGTATGTGAACTTTGGTTTTACTGAAACTTGGTTGGCAAGCTGTTCGTCGAATTGGGAATCCTGAGTTGTACTGGTGAGACTCTCCTGCCTGGTTCCATTGGAAGCTACGCTCCCCTGGTAGGCCTAGTGGTTACATTGTGAAACCTGCTGGAGGTAAACGACTTTGAATAGCCTAACGAGGTACCTTATATCACATTCCACCTTCTACGTGAGGCATAGAGAGCCCGTCAGTTTTGTTACAGTACTAATTACACCTTTAATGTAAATTATCAGTAACTATTTTGCACATGACCAATTAAATTTAGTAGTTTTGAACACCACGCTTGCAACTTTTTTAACATTAGTGAATTTAACCTATCGTCACTTACCTAATTCACATTATTTTGTTCATTTCATGTTATTTTTCAGTATTTTAATGTAATCGTCTAAGCCAATATATTCTGGGGGGTCATATTTTGCCTATTATTAGTTAAGATTTTATTAGTTTTAAGTTGTCGTATATTTTGTGTTAGGTTAAGTGTGGGCCACACCTAAGTATACCGATTGTGTGTAACGTTATTTCTGTGGGATTTGGCTGTAAGCGTACCTAAATATAATCATTAAATCTGTTATAGTAAGACGCATATTTGTTTTCACCAGCGTACATTTAAAGCCCCAATTTGTCGAATCCACTCCCCAGGTACTTGTCTAGTCGGCCGTGTGAGCCTCTTTCGCCACCAATTAAATGCAGAGAGGGGACTGCATGGAAAACATAAAAATTTTGTTCAGGGCACAGGGTGACCACCCTACCCTGCTGTATTGCTGGTATATCAGCCTCTAAAGTTAATTTTTTTTTATATATTCCCCTTTTATCTGGGAGCCCTGCAACAATGTTGGCAGTAGTGCTCGGTTGATCAGTTGTGTATTTGTTGTTTACAATGTATGATTTTCCATTATAAATTATAACCTAAAAATTTTAAATTTTACTTTCTATTTTAAAACATATCTGCAACAGTATGTTATTAATAGAAAATCATTTATATACTTACTTTAGTTTACAGTGTATTTCATATTTTAATCAAGTTAAATAATAACAATAACAATAGTTTGAAGACAATTAATATGACAATGACTTACGTCGATACTATAAGAGTAAACGAACGATGCCCGTCGATTATTCCTCTATTTGTTAACTGCGCATGTTCTCACATCTGACGTCACCATAGGCGCCAAATCAAAATTTCATGACTTAAATAATTAATTTCACCATTAAAATGAATTTGGAATGTAAAATAAAAAAATACGTGTCAAATAAAATTTTATAAATTTCTTAAATATAACATTTTTAAAAAATGGTCAACGGACCCTATTGATGATGTGGATGTGAAAACTGTGAAAGAGTGTAAAAGAGAAATAGCAAGTGTATTGTGCAAAATTATAAATCAGTTTCTGACAACTGGAGAATTGCCAGAAAAGATGAAAGAGGCCCGGATCATCCCACTCTTTAAAGATAGCGAGAGATCAGCTGAATAACTACAGACCAATTTCTATCCTTCCGATAGTATCAAAAATATTTGAGAAAATTGTAAATGCCTGAATCGTTTCCTAATTGTCAGAATGTTTCCATTGATTACCAGTATGGGTTTCACTAAAACAGTGACACAAGTCTACTAAACTATCGATATGATATTTGAAATTCAAATTAAAGTAGACAAAAAATTAAAATCTGCCACTGGATCTATGTAAAGCCTTTGATACTGTGTGTCATACTATATTATTAGATAAACTAAAATCGATTGACATTAGAGGAAACTGCTTAAAGTGATTTCATAATTACCTAACAAACAGAAAGCAACAAGTGTCATTAAGTGGTGAGCTAAGTAATGTAAGACTATTAAATTGTGGTGTACCTCAAGGATCTATTCTGGGTCCCACGCTATTCTTGGTATGACCCATTTAAAAGCGGGGCACCTTTATAACTTTTTTCTTTTTTGTCCAACTTGTACCAAATTTTACCAAAAGAGAGAACAAATTAGGATCTACTTATGACCAAAAAAACACTTGTGTCTTACAAATGCAAAGCCACCTGCGGTACCAAAATAAATGGAAAAAATAAAGAAATCGTATTAGGCATTTTTTTTATCGAAAAACCTTACCGATGAAAGTTGTTCAGAATTGTCCAAAATCCTAGAGTCCAAAATTTCAGCAATATTAAAGACTATTGAAATTTTGTTTAAAACAGTGTCCGAGCCCGAAACTGTTATTTAAATTGTTTTTTTTTTCCTTTAGAAAATTTTGCTGACAATTTTGTTTGAAAATTAAAAATAAGCTGCCAGGTAGTTGTCAGTGATTTGTATTTTTTTAAAATTTTGTCGAAATTTTGGAAAAAATTCCATATTTTTTAATATTGCTGAAATTTTGGACAATTCTGAGCAACTTTCATTAATAAAGTTTTTCGATAAAAAAAAAATGCCTAACATGATTTCTTTATTTTTTCTATTTATTTTGGTACCGCAGGTGGCTTTGCATTTGTAAGATGCGAATGTTTTTTTGCTCATAAATAGATCCTAATTTGTTCTATCTTTTGGTAAAATTCGGTTCAAGTCGGACAAAAAAGAAAAAAGTTACAAAGGTGCCCCGCTGTTAAATGGGTCTATGCAGATGACACTATGCTTCTGTACTTCGACAACTCGTTTGCAACATTAAGAGAATGTATTGAAAATGATATGGGAGTTATATCTGAATGGCTCTCCAGTCATAAAGTCACACTAAATATAAAAAAATCTTCCTACATGTATATTGCTAAAGAAAAATGTAATGACACCTCTGCAATTGTGCTCAATAACCAATCACTGACCCACACAACTGTCATAAAATATCTTGGCTTACTAATTGATGAAAAATTATTGTGGGGGAACCATATCAATATGATCTGAAACAAAATAGTAGCCCCCGTTGGCATTCTGAGAAGGTAAGGATACTGCATCCCTAAACATTTATTACGGTCTATATATTTTTCTTTGGTGCATGTCATGAAAAAACACGCAAATATCAAGTTTGTAACTATATACACAGCATCCTAACTCATTCCCATCGTTCGAACTTAAAATTCACCAGAAGGAACCAAAACCACGATTACTTTACTAGAACTAATGATAACTTAGAATTACCACAAATAATCTCAAATGTTGATTGTGCCTCAATCTACTACTCCGGTGTGTCCATGTACAATGTGCTCTTCGCTGAATACAAAAATCTTACTGTAAAACAATTTAAAATACAATTAGAAAAATATATTCAGTTCATGATATAAAACTTTTCTGTATGAAGACTTAGTACCTTAACTTAGCATGGATATCTTACCTAGGTGATACAATAATGTAATAATTTTAATCAATCTACACTCGCTATTTGTTTAGTTTAGTTTACTAGTTAGTTCCATTTAAAATGTGTCTTTTGTATTTATTTGTATCATGACTAGGTGCAATATGTATGTATAAAACCATTGTATCTATCTATTTTTGCTATTTTGTTATCTTTTGTATTTTTCTATCGATAGTAGGAGATAACCTTATGTATAATTTTGTAATTATTTTGGGTTAGTAAAGACTATTTCATTCATTCAATATAAAAAAGATTATATATAAAACTTAAGATTAAAATCTTACACTAAATTTACAAACAAACACAAATCAACATAAAAATTAAAAATTCTTTAAACATTCTACAGATTATCCTTAAAGTACTGGTCCAGAGTGTAATAAGCTTTTGTTACAAGTATGGCATTTAAATTAGTTTGTAGTTCTTTAATTGTACTATTTTTTAGGGTACGGACATACCAAAGATGCCTCGATGAGTGGGTAGAGGTCGCTACATCGATGTCATATCTATAGGTTTGTTCCAGCACACTGTTATGAATTCATTCTGAACATTTATGTTAGGCGCATATTCGGTCCCTAACTCGTTACGAACAAGTTCCAAACAATTACTGGTGGAACGAGCCTTGGCGCAATAAAATCAACATAACTTATAGACAGTTTGTGGTCGTAGCGGTATCGGTTTAAATTGAGGTTATTATACTCAGCCAATGCCAAATACATCTAAAATGTCCATTTTAAGGAAATTAGGTATTTACGTTTTAGGTTTTGACGCTGGAACAATTTATAGATTACATTAGGTTTGTTCCAGCAACAATCACGAACTAGTCAGATGTAATATGATTGGTAGAAAACAATCTCTGATTGATCACCTGACCACGTTAAAATCAAACAGATGCCATCTAGGCCGGGTCCGATCACAGCGCATGCGCCAAACTTGTCACACCTGAAAAGTTCCGTCTTTTTCTTAGAACAGTTTTGCAGCCTCCAAACTTGTTCCGAACATGTTTGCTGTGTTGCAGGAACATAAAACATTTATTCAAATATCAGAACTTGTTGCTGGAACGCAACTATTGCATTGCGCATACTCACGTAGTTTGTAACAGCGTGCTGGAACAAACCTTATGTAAAACAAAGCTCTATATAGCAAAGATGCATTCACCAAATCACCCTCGCCACTTACCGCACGGTTTACATCGATGTACATATCGAAACAAAATAGTTTGTTTTTCCATCTTGGTAGCACCGTAGACATCGTGGTAAATGCAAGCTTATTGGTTCATATTGATCGCGCGTTACCAGTCATGCCAAAGCAAATCAACTATGATCGCTGAGTTATTAGGTTTGTTCATGTGTGTTGCTGGAAGCAGATCTGAGCATCTAAATCATAAATATGCCGTTCATTAGTGTCAGATCATATGATCTGGTTCTGTTCATTTGTGTTGAGCAACTTGCTTGAGATTAAATAAATCACTGATTTCTTGCTCGAGCTCAGGAGTCCGAGCAATAAAATCAGAGCAGGAAACATAACCTCTCAATCCTTGGTAAACAAACAATAAACCGCGAGTAAAGTAAATTATATGTATTTATTTATTAAAAATGTTCAAGGAACAGGGAGGTGTTATTTTAAATGCCATCGTAAGGGCTGTGCAAGATGATCATTACATTCTGTAAACCGAGGACGAGTAAAATTTGTAATATTGAGTATAATATAGTTAACTAGGTACCTTTGGCTACTTACATTATTAATATTTATTGATATATTTTTTTTTACAAGATAATTATGCATTCGCGGTAGGTGCAGTATTGTATAACCTTACAAAATTCGAAATCCTGCAACAAATACCTTTCACGCGTTCGTTTGTGTTTTGAATTGTTTTGATTGCAAATGCTGTCATTTGTCAAAATAAGCTGCCAAAATGTGATTTTTTAAAATCAGTTGATCTCATTCTAGCAACACAATTGAACAAACCTACTGTGACAGGTCTGAGAATATTTAGAGGTTTATTTAGATTTAAATTATTGCAATAAAATAATGGATAAGGACGAATTGATTGATGCAGTATGTAATGTACCAGCCATTTGGGATAACCGCCATAGATTGCGCCATAGTATTATAATTGGTGGTAATTATTATAGTTGCACAGATCAACCTTGGTTATTGTATTATCATAAATATAACGAAATGTTTCAGGAGTCATTCTCATATATGCATAAAACTTATCTGGATGTTTCTTTAGCTGTTTAAACAGATTATGGTGTTCACTTAAATATTCTCTCTTCTGATTTATGAAATGTGCATGAAAGCGGCAATTTGAGAAATTAGAAATAATTCACCATTTTACACTTAAGACACATCGTCACTGTCTTCGCTGCTATCACTTCTATACATTTCTAACTATTTTTATAACCCTATGAACCCACTGTTCTACAGTTTTGAATGTTTAATAACAAAGGTATTTCCATTAAGAGTGAACACCACGTAAGGCTAGTGAGGAGGGGATAAAGCTCCAAATGAGAAGATGTCTCCCTAATCATCAAATTTTAGCCAAAAATAGCCTTCAACAATCCTGTAGTAATTATTTATGTACAACTTACACTGATTTACAGTTAAATAACATCACCCAATTTGCAAAAAACAGCTTATTGTTAATCATTATAATTATGATTAACAATAAGCTGTTTTTTGCAAATTGGGTGATGTTATTTAACTAAAAATAAGTGTAAGTTGTACATAAATAAATACTGCAGGATTGTTGAAGACTATTTTTGGCTAAAATTTGATTATTAGGGAGATATCTCCTCATTTGGCGCTTTATCCCCCTCCCCACTAGCCTAACGTGGTGTTCCCTCTTAAGAACTGATATTAAACCTCTCCGACATGTTCGCCGGTTATAAATGTCAACGTCGACCCCGACCGGGACCTAGACAGCGACCACGACCTCCACCTCATCAATGCATCTTCGGCATGTTCGTACTCTTGGAGTATGTGGAAGCTTATTATTTATACATTTTGATTTTGGTATACGGCATGTTTTTTTGAATAAAAGTAAAACATGTTTTAATGTTTGAAAGATCATCTTTATTCCTCAAGTCGTGTACGTGGTTTCTATCATGATTTGCAAACAGACAAATAAATATTCCGCACAACAAAAATAACGGACTCATATATGTAGTGACTGACTATGGTGAGTATTTTTTTTTTCTATAAATAAAGGTTTGCAACTAACTGTCTGGATAATGTTGAATATTATTCTCAAGCATATTTTTTGTACTACAAATATTCCATACATATGACTTATTCCGCCGCAAAAGATAATACCATGTCTAGTCTAGATTCCACATAGGCACAAAAAGGTAGGTGTGAAAATGAACACGAACGTGACTTTCGTTTTAGTCAGATTCGTGCACAAGAACACTGCACAATTTAATTTTGAATGAATTTATTTTACTTGGCTCGGCGAAAAAGTAACACCCTGTATCGGTTTTACACGAATGATTAAAAGTCAAATTTTCTGGAGTCAAAATAACGATATATTACTATTCACATTCTTACAATACATTTGTTTATCACTAAATAGGTTTGATGTAATTAATTATGTTGAATATTAACACTTTAGAGTAGAAATTTGCCTTTGGTTGTTGTTTTGTCGCGTGGCTGGATCCCGAACTGATTTACTGACTGACTCTACTTACTCGACTCTCTTTACGCGATTGAATGCGTTGAGCGCGTCTCGGTTTATATACGTTAAATCAAAGCTTCTGGAAGTGTTCGAAAATCGAAGACTCCAGGCGTTCTAGTCGTTCTAGACATTCCAGATTGTTCGCCGTTCCCGAAAATTCGATCGGTAGGGGAGAGTGGCTCGTGTATATCCTCCAGCAGCCGAAGTCTTGCTTTTCGAATTATTCTAAAAATGTAAAAAGTGTATTTTCTAGCTCGCGGGCTTTACAGAGCGACGTTAATTCTTAATTTTGACAATATGAATTACCGGATTTAATTTATTAATGAGAGATACTTTGACATTCCCCCCGTTTGCTACGGCAAATTTCTACGATTGAGTGTTTGAAAACCTAAAGTATACAATTCTATCTAACTTAAGATATTTACAACGTGTTTTATAAATAATAAAAACTAAATTTATACAATGCTGAAACTTAAGATATGTACAATAATGAAAATAAACGTAATTCTGAAAAGAAGGATACAATTTCTAGGGATTCATGATGACCAGTCTTGCTCGTCGTCGCTTTGGTTTATATGGTCTGTTCGTCTCTCCATGTGTTTGCGTTGGTCTCGTGGAGGTGATTGGTTCATCGGGTGCCGGAGTGGATACGGTTACTTTCTCTTTATTTGCTGGGGCAGGCAAGCTTTCTTCATGAGCTAAGGCAGGCAAACTTTCATAGTGCGCTGGGGGAGGCAAATTTTCTTGGTGCGCTGGGGCAGGCAAATTTTCTTCGTGCGCTGGAGTAGGCAAATTTTCTTCATGAGCTGGAGCAGGCAAATTTTCGTCGTGCGCTGGGGCAAGTAGATGCGCTAAGGCAGGTAAATTTTCTTGGTGCGCTGAGGCAGGTAGATGCGCTAAGGCAAGTAGTCTCTATCGTCATCATCAGGAGGATGTTCTTCAGGGCCTTCGTAACGGTCTGGGAAATCGTCTTCAGGATGTTCGTCATTTAAGTCGTCATCATCGGGGTCCGATTTTTCATCGGTGTCTAGCTGCTCGGGAGGTTCATTTCCGGCGACTGGGGGCCTGATATCGTCTACGTGTACCCGATAAGTGTTGTTTCCGCGTCGGACCTCGTATACTTCGTCGGAGACTTTTTTGGTTATTAGATGTGGGCCTGTCCAAGAGGGTAGGAATACATTTGGTTTCTTTCGAAGGGCCTTTACCATTACTTCTTGTCCTTCCTCGAAGGTAACCTCAGGTCTATCGTTTGGCGAAGAATACCTCTCTTGATATTCTGCTTGGTTTGCCCTTATTTCTTCTGTTCTTTCTTCCGGGGTCTGTTCTTCTTGCTCGTCCCGTTCCTCTTGATATGTTGGTATATTTAGTTCACCCTGCTGGGGTAATTCGTATCCGAGCAAAGCCCTGCTTGGTGTCATTTGAGTGGCGGCATTGTATCGTGTTCGGAGGGTGCGTAAGACCTTTGGTATATATCTATAGTAGAGGACTTATACCGGAGCTGGATACACCCCCCACCACTTTTCGTGACGTCATAGGTGGGCGGGGCCTATGAGGTGGGTGGGGGGTAATTAGAGTGGTGGGGGTAATTAGAGTGGGGGGTAATTGGGGTGGTGGGGGTAATTGGAGTGGTGGGGGGTAATAAGAGTGGTGGGGGTAATTAGAGTGGTGGGGGTAATTACAGTGGTAGGGGGCAATTAATGTGGTAATTGCTGTGTTAACTGCAAAGGTAGTGGGGGATAATTAGGACGTTACATACACTGGCGGTGGGGGCATTGCATGGTGGGTGGTAATAAGAGTAATTGCATATGTGTACTTACTGTAATTATTGCAGTGGAGGGGGGTAATAACAGTAATTGCATAACGAGAGCACTTACTCTAATTATTGTGGTGGAGGGGGGTAATAACAGTAATTGCATAACGAGAGTACTTAGTGTAATTGCATAACGAGAGTACTTACTGTAATTGTTGTGGTGGAGGGGGTAATACCAGTAATTGCGTAACTAAACTACTCACTGTAATGATTGCAGTGGAGGGGGGTAATAAGAGTAATTGCATAACGAGAGTACTTACTGCAATTATTGCAGTGGAGGGGGTAATACCAGTAATTGCGTAACGAGAGTACTTACTCTAATTATTGTGGTGGAGGGGGTAATAACAGTAATTGCATAACCAGAGTACTTAGTGTAATTGCATAACGAGAGTACATACTGTAATTGCATAACGAGAGTACTTACTGCAATTATTGCAGTGGAGGGGGTAATGAGAGTAATTGCGTAACTAGAGTACTTACTGTAATTATTGCAGTGGAGGGGGGTAATAACAGTAATTGCATAACGAGAGTACTTACTCTAATTATTGTGGTGGAGGGGGTAATAACAGTAATTGCATAACCAGAGTACTTAGTGTAATTGCATAACGAGAGTACTTACTGTAATTATTGTGATGGAGGGGGGTAATGAGAATAATTACGTAACTAGAGTACTTACTGCAATTAATGTGGTGGAGGGGGTAATACCAGTAATTGCGTAACTAGAGTACTTACTGCAATTATTGCAGTGGAGGGGGGTAATAAAAGTAATTGCATAACGAGAGTACTTACTGTAATTATTGTGGTGGAGGGGGGTAATAACAGTAATTGCATAATGAGAGTACTTACTGTAATTATTGTGGTGGAGGGGGTAATAAGTGTAATTGCATAACGAGAGTACTTACTGTAATTATTGTGGTGGAGGGGGGTAATAACAGTAATTGCATAATGAGAGTACTTAGTGTAATTATTGTGGTGGAGAGGGGTAATAACAGTAATTGCATAACGAGAGTACTTAGCGTAATTATTGTTGTGGAAGGGGGTAATTTGTGTGGTAAGTAGAACATAATGCTGTGACGTTGTAATCTTATTCACGGGAGTGGGGGTAACCCTATCCGTATAAAGGCAAAAGAGGAGTTAACATTTGATCATTAAATAGGCTAGGCTCCTATAGTAAATATTATTATGCATTCGTGTACATCTTGCGGTAAAAGCTTTACTCGTATCGATAGTTTACGTCGTCATGAAAGAGAGTCGTGTAGGAATGATGGACCTCTCGCAAAGCGGTCCAGGGTTGATTCAGCTCCTTCAACATCTTCTAATATGCAAACATGTGATTGCTGTAATGTGACTCTAACAGCAACTCAGATGAAATCGCATAGAAGAACATTGCAGCATAGGACAAATTCATGTGCCCCTATGGTAGATGGTGTAGCTATTGTTCAATCAGCTTTTAAAAATAGAATTATAACATATCGAGTGCATTGTGAAAATAATTATTTAGATTTTACATTGTTCTTCAACGAAATCAGACCAAAGATTCTAAACCTGCTGGAGGAAGTGTTGAGGATTCACAAAACAGTGAAAGTAAATATGGAAACGTTCGCCAAGTACATTTTACCGACACAAGACCTAATTGAAATGAAATCGTTTAATACTCCCAATAGTATTTTGGATGGATCCATGAATCTGAATGATGTTTTGGATAGTTTTGTGGATTCTATGGTTATGCAAAGTACTGAGTTCCAAGAACGTGATTCAGGTATGTTAATATTTTTTAAATTATAAAAAATAATTACTAATCATTATCTACTTTTTAGGTTGGGCCCTCGAACGAATTACTTTTGTTGAAATTAATGTTAACAAGTACAGTCCTTTGGGTGGCTCATCGTACATAAAATTACCGAAATATATTGAAAATAAGAAGGCGGTAGTGAATGTACAGAATCAAGATCAATGTTGCTTTGCTTGGGCTGTGACGTCAGCGTTATATCCCGCAAATCACAATGTATCACACACATCATCATATCCACATTATTCGAGAGTATTAAATGTAACAGGTATGAATTTTCCGATAAAATTACGAGATATATCGAAATTTGAGGAAATGAATAATATTTCCGTTAATGTATATGGTTTAGAAGAAATGTTTGAAAATAATAGAATTAAGTATGAAGTTGTTGGACCTTTACGTTACTCGGGTAGAAAATTGTATACTCACGTAAATTTATTGCTAATTTCGAGTGAATGTGTTGGGGATGAGAATCACCGCTGTAGCAACGATTGTGCTAACAGTCACTATTGTTGGATAAAGGATTTATCTAAGTTAGTCTCCACCCAAGTTTCCGGTAGCGACCATAAGAAACATTTTTGTGACGGTTGTTTACTGTACTTTAATAATGAACGTCACTTACTTCAACACCAGAGAAATGACTGTAACCATATTTACGCAACAACACCCACAACGAAATATCGAATTAATAAATTTGGGAAAGAAGTTGCTGAGAATATATTAAAATTTGAAAACATCGAGAAACAAATGCGAGTACCATTCGTAGTATGTGCTGACTTTGAGTCTATTTTGAAACCAATCAATACGTGTGAGCCAAACCCCGAACGCTCTTTCACGAATAAGACTTTTAAACATGAGCCTTACTCTTTTGCATATTACATTAAGTGCTCTTTTGACAATTCTCTATCTAAATTTAATTTGTATCGGGGATCTGATGCAGCTCAAGTTTTTGTAGCGCATATAGAGGCTGACTTAAGGAATATATATAATACACATATGAAAAATATAGTCCCAATGGTTGAACTCACAGCGCAAGAAAACGAAGACTTTCAGAATGCGACCGTTTGTGGTATATGTGGGGGGCTTTTCGAGGGGGAGGATGTTAAAGTTCGAGACCATTGTCACTTAACGGGTAAAGTAAGATTCGGTGCTGCACATTCTGTCTGTAACTTGAATTACAAGTTACCCAATTTCATACCTATTATATTTCACAATATGAGCGGATACGATAGTCACCTGTTCATCAAAGAGTTGTGCAAATACAAGGATAAGGTTGATGTTATAGCACAAAATAAAGAAAAATACATATCCTTTACGAAACATCTTTATATGCATGATTATGTTGATAAGAAGGGGGTTACAAAGAAAAAATATTTACAGTTACGATTTATCGATAGTTTTAAATTTTTGTCGGCTTCATTACAAAATTTAGGCGCGAATTTAGATGACGATCAGTTGAAAACAACGCGCAGTTTTTATAGTGATAATGATAAATTTAATTTAATGAGACAGAAGGGGGTATTTCCATATAGTTTTATGGATAGTTTAGAGAAATTGAATGGAACTGAATTACCATCTAAAGAGGAATTTTATGATAATTTAAATAAAGAGCCCATATCAGATGTTGATTATTTGCGGGCTAAGGATGTTTGGAGGTTGTTTGAATGTCGCAGTCTTGGCGATTATTCAGATATTTATTTGAAATCAGACGTGCTTCTTCTATGCGATGTGTTTGAAAATTTTCGGAGAATTTCTTTGGACAAATATAAACTGGATCCTGCCCAGTATTATACAGCGCCGGGACTATCATGGGACGCAATGTTAAAATTAACCGGAGTAGAGTTAGAACTGTTAACGGATATCGATATGATTCATTTCTTTAAAAGGGGCATAAGGGGTGGAGTAAGTCAGTGTTCAGAAAGAAAACATTTAGCAAATAATAAGTTTCTGCCTAATTACGATCCCAATGAGCCATCGTCATATATCACATATCTAGACGCCACGAATTTATACGGACATAGTATGTCACAGATGTTGCCCACGGGGGACTTTACGTGGTTGTCTGAGAAGGAAATCGGTGATTTAGAAATTATGGATATCTCGGATAACAACCCCCATGGGTACGTCTTTGAGGTGGACATACATTATCCAGAACACTTACATGATTTGCACTCAGACCTTCCCTTTTTAGTTGAAAATATTGTACCCCCCGAATCAAAATCAAAATTAACAAAGTTAATACCAAATTTAAATGATAAAATAAACTATGTGGTGCACTACGTAAATTTAAAGCAGGCTATTAATAACGGGTTGGTGGTTACGAAAATCCACAGAGTTCTTAAATTTAATCAATCTAAGTGGTTAAAGAAATATATCGACTTAAACACCGAGATGAGAAATAAAGCGACAAATAAATTTGAAAAAGATCAATATAAATTAATGAATAACGCGGCGTTTGGTAAGACGATGGAAAATGTGGAAAACAGAACAGATATAAAGTTGGTTACTCATTGGGAGAGTATTAGGCGCAGTATGGGTGCAAATGCATTAATAGCTCGTCCAAATTTTAAAACATGTTCGATGTTCACTGAAGATTTTGTAGCGATCCATATGGGTAAGCAAAAGATAGAATACACCAAACCAATTTTTGTTGGTTTTTGCGTCCTGGAATTGTCTAAAACGGTGCTGTACAACTTTTTTTATAATGTAATTAAAAGAGAGTTTGGAGATAAGGCTTCATTATTGTATACGAATTACTGATAGTCTGATTATTAAAATTTTAACAGACAATTTTTATGATTTTATGATAGATAACCAAGACAAATTCGATACTTCGAATTATCAGCATGTAATACATTTAATGTACCTAAAGGTCCGCCGATTTTAGGTAATTTTAAAGATGAGTTCCCTGCGGATCCAATAATTAGTTTTTATGGCACTGGAGCAAAAGCTTATTGTGTAAAATCAGTGGGTAATGAGCTAAAAAAAGCAAAAGGTGTGAAGAGATCCGTTATTCAAAAAGAGTTGTCAATAGATGACTACAGACAAATCGTTGAACAGGGTGGCTTAATATTCAGAAAAATGAATACATTTAAAAGTCAATTGCATGATATTTTTACCGAAGTAAAGAACAAAGTGGCTTTGTCTCATCGTGATGATAAGCGCTTTGTCATTCCCAACACAGCAAAGACATTACCGTGGGGTCACTCTGACATACGATTTTTTCAAACCGAGCAGGAACAAAATGTTCGGTGGTTAATGGCTGCTATTAATGACGTCCAAAGTAGTTCTGTTGAAATAAACAAGATGGATGAATTACTTGCGGCAATAGCGGAGTTAAGCCAGTAATGTGATTAAAAGACGAACGTTTGTTTAACGTAAAGGTCCAGAATATTTTAAATTAGGTTTGTATATGTATTTTTTCATAGAGATATTGTAAACTAAGTTTTGTTAGGCAAGTAATTTAACATTAAATCGTATTTAATTAACGTTCAGTTCCAAAGTGTTATAAGTTGTTACCTTTATGTATGTAAAAAAAAAACATCATAAGTTAATTTCACATTTAACATGTAATTGAAATTATATAATGTATGTGTACTTATATGTAATTAAAAATAAATGGGGACCCTGTTTTAATTTCTGTAACTATTATTGTAATAAAGTATTCGTAAAAAATAATTATGTGTTGCTATTATACTTTACACCGGAATTCCTATTTGAAAGTAAATTATAGCCAGCGTGGTGCTTGACTTACGATGACGCGGCACTTGGCCTGGTGGTGTGATACATTTCAACCAATGAGCAGGAACCACAATTTCTCCTACTCTAAAAGTGGTGGAAATGGAGGGGCGAGCGTGGTGTATTTATACTTTCTGGGCGCTTCCAAAGTTCTCTTTGCCTTCAACTATTGACTGGTTCAATTGTGTGATCTGTGTTGTTGTGTTCTGTGCCAAGTTTCACTTGAAATTTTAAATTGTAAGTACATTTATTTGTTTCAATTCCGATCATTTATCTCATAATGGTGAGAAATACTGTTTCTGGTGGTAGCCGTAAAAAGACCAAAGAGTCCGAGGCTAGTAATGCTCAGAGGATGCTACAAGGTGTGGCATTCTTAACAAACTTCGTATCGGGCCCTGCTACCACAGTAGGTGCTTCAGTTACAACGACAACAAATGCTGTATACGCTGCAGCTCCAGCGGCTGGGTCTTCTAATAATAATGTTACACTGACACCGAGTGGTAGCGCAGCAGGTCCGACACCCCTAGAACCTGGTACTGGAAGTATGGGCCCGACATACAGCATAGCAGGTAGGCCGGGATTGGGGATAAATATAATTTCCGACATTAGAATCCCGGCTCCAAACGCATCATCTTCAAAAGCCACACCTAATGCAACCTCTAGCGCTAGTACTAGCACTGGTATTCATTGGTCAGTTCATGGCAGTCAACAGAGGCACGCTGTAAACCAACCTGACGCGGACATTCATCCTGTAATTCATATCTCCGACGACGAAGCTAGAGGAATTCATTCCGAATTCGCAGATGATTTACAGGATCGTGAAAGCGATTTTCTTGATGCTGAGGAGCTCATTCGTTTAGATGCAAAAGTGAAAGCATCTAAAAGGACAGCTTCTGCATCGAGGAGTCAGGATGGGCGTCGCGTTACCTTCCAACCCTCTTGTGCATCTATATCGTTGGTTACTAGTGATGACTCTGAGGACGACTTTGTGAAACCGTCAGGAATCAAAAAGCCCAAAAGGGGTGCTATTCATAACGATGACTCCGATAGTGACTTTGTTGTTAAGCCTAAAGTTAATACAAAAAATAGTAAAGTAGAGAAATCTAATAGCCGTAAAACAAAGTCATCATCGACGGCATCTGGGAGTGTTCGGGGCAGGGGTCGACGTGGTGCAAACCCCAACACAAAGTCGTTGTCATCGGCATCAGGCCGTGGTCAAAGAAAGGTGGCTACTCCACTAACACCGGACTTTTCCGACGCTTCACGTAATATTATTCAATACAATATGGTTGCTTTAAATACAAATTTACCCGAACCGTTAATCCCTATCCTCAACGATCCTCCTAGGCCTGTGATAAAAACTGTAGGCAGAGGTGTAGGAGGAAAGGGTAGATTAATGAGCCTTAATGGTGAGGTAAATCGCGACGTGGCCAATAGTCCGGTTTTAGGCGGTAGATTTGACGACGCCGCATTAGAACAACCAAGCTGTTCTAATGCGGTGCCGCCACAACCATCCTCAGGTGGCAACGACGCGTTAGAAGAAGCTGGCACTTCTAACGCATCGGTGCCATCACCACTCCGAGCACCAAGTCAGAATTCTACACATTCTGACATAATGTTCGGGGCGGTACCACAGCTCGAACCTGTGGAGGAAATCGCAGAACTGGATGATATTCAAATTGAAGCATTATTAAATATCCTTTCACCAGTTCCACCTATTCAGAATCCCTTAGATTCTGATTCGGATTGTGATTTTCTTTCGCAGGTGGCGGACCGGCATTTGTTTAGAAGTGCCTTTAAAAATCTCAAAGATTTAAGGGCACAAAAAAAACAAAAGTACGATGAAGATGTAGCGGCGTGCGCTAATGATGATTTGTTGCAACAGCAGGCTAAGGCACAGGAAGCCAACGTCGAAGAGCGGCTTCAGCAAGCTGAAAATTTAAACTTGGAAATTGAGAGGTTGCAATCTCAAATTACACGATTAAGTTTAGAAAGGGAACAAATTATCATTAGCGCAAATGCAGAGAGGATTGATGCCCAACATATAATGGAGGGCGTCAATAATCGCCGCAACGCTGCGGCTAAGTCCCGTCGAGAGCTGGAAGGTCTTGACAATAAATTAAAAGTTCTTGGCCAGAACATATAAATAAAGGCAGAGAGGTTATATTTTATAATTCTATAAAAAAAAAAATTGTACATGTAGTAATTATTAGGTTTATTTTTTTTTTATTAGATAGTGGTACATCTTTTATAAAAATTATATATAATTTTGTCAAAAGAAATCTGTTTAGTTATAAGTATCATTAGTGTAAGTTCTTATATCTGTTTAATTGTAAGCAATATCAGTGTGTGAAAATGTCTTTTTTTAAATATTAAAAAATAATAAAAGAGAAAAAAATTAATGACCATAGAAAAATAAAAAACCCAACAAAATCTATTTAGTTGTGAGTATCATTACTTTATCTATTTATTTATTATTAATGTGTGTAAAATAATTAAAATTGTCAATAAATTAATTTTTAAAATATGTATTTTCTTGTTACTGTAGTCGTTCACCCCTCCCTTTACCACCCCTTCCAAAATTTTTCCTTGTTACAGAGTTACATATTAAACGCAGAAACTCAAATGAAGAGAAGTATACTAGTTTCTCGTCCACTTTATTTTACGCTTAAAATAGAAAGTAAAAAAAACAAACATTTTCATAAATAGATCTATTTATTTACAAATAATAAAAACATTTATATAAATTATGTACAAGAGAAATAACCTAAGAACTAATCTATATATTTATTTACTTACAACTCTAATATAGTAAATAATTTATAACACAAATTCGCCCAGTTCTTCCTCTTCGGGAGAATCTTCATCAATCTCGTAATCCGAGTCACTGGCACTCATCGACTCCGTCTCCAGCGACCAAGCTGACGGAGAAGAGGGTCTGCTTGGTGGCTCCACTTCCATGGATGGACTATTCGGCGGCTCTGCATCCATTGGTGGTAATGTCCCCCACCAATCGCTACTATCTGGACCCTCTTCGTGTTCCAGATCTTCTAGATAGTGCATTTGTACCACCCAATTGCTACTATCTGGGCCCTGTCCATTATATGATAGCCCCAACATCACATCGTATTCCCAAAAAGGTGTTGTTGACTCTGTGGAATCGCTGGAACTAACTGCATTGTCTTGGGAAGCCATTTGTTTTCACAAGCTTTGCAGTTTTACTGAGGTTCAAGAGACGAGGAGTTTCTTATATTAACGCACCCCACTCCAACAAACCCTACATTAACAAGAGTAGGTAGTAAGTTTCTTACAGACGATTTTTTAAAGTATCAGTCATCAACAAGATAAACAAGAGTACATGAGGCTGTAAGTGGATTTACCCTCACTTCCCTCAGCGGGTCACAATAGAAAATGCTGGGTGTGTAATCAAGAAATTCAGTTTTTGAGGTAGGGATTTAATTAGGGTGTTTGATCGTTATTGTATTATTGTTGTTCCAAATAAAATATATTTCAATAATGAATATTAAACACTTAAATAAAGCACATTAGTGTAGTATAAATATTTTTATTTCTGTATTACTGATACATAAGTAAATAACATGATTATACATATTTTGCATTATTTAAAGTTTAATAAATTATACAACATCCAATTTGTCAATCCAAGAATTGTGTTCTTTGGAAAGTCCAAGCCATTTGACAAATATTTTGTTTTTCTTTTTTTTCAAAACCTTCTCCACTAGATATATATCGGGATATTTAGTTTTTTGTAACTCCATTTCATAAAAACATCCTTTAATTGGTTGTCCATACATATCTTCAAGCTGGTAAGTTGTTGGGTTAGTTATATTGATTTTGACAATTTTGAAAAGTTCAGTTGAAAAATTGACTAAAACCTTTTTCAAATACACCTTTGTATGCACTTATTCGAACTACATCACCAATATGAAACTTGGGTTTTAAAGCAATCCTAATGTGATTATATGCATCCAAACGTGTGGTTGGCTTAACATCAGCGGGTTTCATACCAATCGTGCGATGTATTTTATTGTTGTACATTTTTGTAATGTTGGATAGAATATCGAGCCATTTGTATTTACCCCTAGCTGAGAATTCTTTATATAACCAATTTTTTAATGTTCGTATCACTCTCTCAACAATTGCAGCCTTTTTCGTACTGTATGTAGAGTAATGATTAATGGCATGCTTTTTCATTAAAGTAGAAAAGTTTTTGTTGTAAAATTCCGTACCCTGGTCGCTTTGAAGATTCTTAGGTGAGTAGTTCGATTGTTGCAAAATGCTCCTCATACCCTTCGTAATTTCTATACCCGTTTTATTTCTTAAGGGTCTTGTCCACACATATTTCGAATAGCAGTCGATCACTACGAGGATATATCGATAACCTTTATTAAGGTTCGCAAATGGCTGCATTTCAGCCAAATCCATTTGCCATAAATCGCCATAGCCCTTGATAATTGTTCTTCTTCTACGAAAATTTTTTCGGGGTAACCTGTGCAGTTCCTGCACAACGGCCTTCTTTGTAGCACTAATTTCCATGTTAACTTATTGGATCCAATGGGTGTGCAGAGAATACACTAAGCTGTTACATGTTTGCCGATAGACTAATTTCTAATAAGTTAATTCTTCTAATTTATTAATTTTGTCAATTATTTTCTGAAGCTCTCTAGCTTGCTGAGAAATTGAATTTTCCACTGTTTTATGTTCCTTATCAATATCCGCTCGTATTTGTTCATTAATATACTTTTTCATCTCTGCAACAACCCGTACATTTCCTTTATCAATTTTTTTCGGAATTTCCTCATTTACATAAGTTTTTGCAGTAGCAACAGCTAACAAAACTTGACCATTAACGTACTTTTCCATTGCCGTAATAATTAAGTTAGTGGCCTCATCCATAGCCTTGCGGATGTCTGCAAAGAAGGTAGTAAGTCGCTCTTCAACATAGTTACGTGTTACACCATCCTGACTATCCACCGGTTCTCCAATGTTCTTTAAACGTTTATTCTGAATATCGAAGTGATTATCTGCAGTGAGCTTAAAGCCAAGACCTGGTGGACCGCGCACGACTAATGATTTATTAGCGCCGCCTCTTCTGCGTCCAAATTTATCAATTGTGTTGTGACCAGGTAGCATTTCTAATTACATCTGATCTGATTTAAGCATTTCACAGTATATTATACTTCCCCATTATAATTTTGTTAATAGATTATTTTTTCTTCTCTCATTTCCTCCAACAAACTAATTATTTCATTATTAACACCACTGTTACCTGCCATTTTTGAGCTATACAGCAGACGTAGACGATCTACCAGCTCTTTTGGCTTATTCCAATAAACATAATCGACACCTCTACTATTGTATATTTTCTGAAGTGGCATTTGTGGAAAACCCAAACCGGTTCTCGATCTCGTCACTATTGTAGAAGATGTTAGTGGTTTTATAATATCACTGAATTTCCTCCATTTAGTTTTATTCAAACCATTTTTTGCATCATAATTCTTATATGCCGCTCTTGTCTTTTTTAATATTTCACCATATATTTGATACTCTTCGTCACCAATAGATACTTCATCACTGCGTAGTATTGACGGATACTTCATAAATATTACATCGTACAACTTAGGACTGCCAGGATACGTTCCCAATGCCTTAGTACCATACCACAATGTAATGCCCCCATTAGAAAAGCGCACCTCGGCGTTACCCATTCGTAGTTTGCCTGTATGGGGATCTAGACGTACACCGTATACAGTGTCATATTTATAGTGACCGGACTTTAAATTATCTAAATGTTGTTTGATCACGTCACATTTCTTTTCTGCACTACCAACGGATCTTTCTGAACCTGGGGTACTCATTAATGACGATCTTGGTGGTGTTTCCATATAATATGCTTCAGTTGCACTATTCTCCCCATCTTCACTGCTACCTTCAGATGTCGCGTTAAGCGTACTGGTACTAGCTTTTGCACTGCCTTGAGATTGCGTTGATTTTTGTGTCGGTGTTGGCGGCGCCTGGTTATGTGATTTTACCTGTGAGGCAGATATTACTTTTAAAGGTTTTGTTATGGGTTCATAAACCTTTTCAAGTGCTAATTGACTCTCAACATTTCTACGCTTCAGTGAATTAAATTTTTTACGCACAGAATCAGTAGCTTCAACTAGTTGTCGTTTGAGGTTTACTTCCCTTGCCATGTCTCCATCGATATTGCTATTGTGTTTAATCTTCATTTCCAGTGTCTAACCTCACCGATGTAATCTCGATGCTGTCTACAGGCCGATTGAATCTTTAATTCTAATACTTTACGGATATATGAAACTATCAAGTCCTTTCCTGTATCTACCCTCATTCACCTCTCTATCCTTATCAATTACAAGAAACCCATATTTGTCTTTCCAACACTCTGCACACATTTCTTGAAATTGCTTAAAAGATATGTCTGGTGAGACATGGTCGGAGAAAATGTGATGTAAGTTCATATCATCCTGTCTGAACATCGCTATAAAATTAGCGTTGTCCCTAACAAGTTGCTTAGGTATGCGAGAATATGTTTGTGCCAAATAAAAACAGTCTACATTTCTATGGCGACCCATTGAGAAAAAGGTGCGAATTATGTCTTGCTTTTCACATATAACATCATCGAATATAAATATAGAATCAGGCTTGGCTTCAGATGGTTGCACTATTTCCGCATTATTATTAAAGGTGTAAAACCCCAATCCCTTAACTGGTGTTAATATGTTGCGCAAGTACTCATACTTGGGTTGATTTAAAGACTTTGAATATAGGTATATATTTGCGAAACGTATTCCAAGGGGGTGAGTAATTAGAGATATCATTAAGTTCGTCTTGCCACAATTACTTGGACCAATTAGAAGTCCACGAACAGTTGACGGAAGTAGTGACCCATGGCGCGATTCGATTTGTAATCCACATCCTACTTTTTCGTCTAAATTGTCTATAGGAAACTTCTGTCTCTGCTTTACAATACGCATTGTACCACGGTTGAAGACTATATAAATAGATCTATGCATTACAATTGTTATTTAAATGTTGTCAGTCAAGCAGCGCACAAGTAAGAACCGCCGTTTTTTAAAGGTCGGTAAGGGGGTAGTAAATTCCCTAATAAATAAGCTTCCATTTGAACTGCATTTACCCGGTGGTTACCAGTATTGTGGTCCAGGCACCAAATTAAAAAAAAAGATTAGCGCGAGGCGATCCAGGTATAAACAAGCTCGACGCTGCATGCAAGCAGCACGATATTGCATGCGACCAAAACTCGGGCGATTTATCAGCTCGACATAGAGCAGACTATCAACTTGAACAAGCTGCGTGGAATCGAGTTAAATCCAAAGAAGCAAGTTTAAAAGAAAAGGCTGCCGCGTGGTTGGTTACGACTATAATGAAGGGAAAACAGCGTCTTGGAATGGGATGTAGATCAACAAAATCTCGTAGTACAAAAAGAAAAAATATAATTAAAAAGAAGAATAAAAACAGGAAGAACGTTAGAAAGGTAGCCTTTGGTGCTGGGATAGTACGCAAGGTTCGTGATGATCTGCGTAAAACTGGTGGTAAGCGATCTGCAGCTAAGGATACTAGAAAAGTTATGCAAATAGCGCTTCAAGCTGCACGGCGACACATGAGATCAGTTGGTGGAAAACGAAATATTCGTACGCCTCGCACAATACCGATTCCGAAAGTTGGTGGAATTCTACCTTTAATACCTATTTTTGCGGGTTTATCGGCGTTAGGTAGCTTGGCAGGATCTGCAGCGGGTATAGCTAAAGCTGTAAATGATGTGAAAACTAGCAGAGAAGAATTGGCAGAAAAAAGCCGCCATAATAGACATATGGAGGCAATTGCTATAGGGAAAAGTGGTAAAGGGCTTTATTTGAAACCATATCGTAAAGGACTGGGTCTCTATCAAAAATCACAAAGTTCAAAAAACTACTAGACACCCTACCTCGAAAACCTCTCACCAACATCGATCTCAAATATTATGTTGAGAAGATGAAGGTGCCCCATTTTCGAGGTATATTTATGCGCGACACTACCAAATTCCGGACCGCATCGTAATGAATCCGCCATCATAAATTTGGATACTATAGATGGTCCGGGAACGCATTGGGTGGCATATAAAAAACGAGGTAGTTTGGTCACATATTTCGACAGTTTTGGAGATTTGCCCCCACCAAGAGAATTAGTCCTGTACTTGCGCAACGGTTCAAGGTTTACGGATAAAATCTACTATAATTATGAGCGCCAACAAAATTTCAACACAGTGTGGTGTGGCCATTTGTGCTTAAAGTTTCTTTCTTCAAAAGTTAAATAAAACTCTTCAAATGGCATGTGTGACCCCATCAATGGATCGAGAAGCAATTAAACGGATGGGCCACTCGTTGATTGCTTTCTCTAGACTACGCAGCTTGCTGAAGATGAGTAAACAGCAACTTTCAGATATGCCTAAAGAAGTAATAATTGCATGTGTCCCTTATGAAATTGCATTAGTGTGGGATAAATTACCCAAACATCTTCAGGATGACATTGATATTTTAAAATATCAGTACTGTCAAGAACACTATTCTAATCAAGACGAAAATAATATTGATGTTAACGATGGTCCATCGCCTCGAAAAATATTTTGCTGCTACTGTAAAGTGGACGAGGTGAACGTGGCGTCAAAAAATGATGTGAGTATATCTCCATCACCGCCCAAAAAAAGAAGATTAATCCACGACTATTGCTGCAAATCGCAATAAAGACATGCAACAATCTCCAAAAAACGTCAGTCATGTCACACACTTTCACTTTATCAAGCCGCTCAAGCGTGCTCAGTGCAGAGTTTTATCCACCGATTGAACTAGATATAGGCAGTCGATATGGTCTGGGATTAACCGGATTTTATTCATACAACTCTATATTTAATATAGACGAGACGAACAATGGTTTCTGTTATAGGACTTCACCGAAAGCAGCTCCCACATTTCTCCACATACCGTACGGAGTCTATGAAATTGATGAAATATATAATGCAATACTGAAAGCTATGCCAACTAACAAAAATGAAGAAAAAGAAAAATTATTTCGACTGCGAGCAAACAATAACACAATGAAATGCGAGATAAGATCAAAATACGAAATTGACTTTACACAAGCAAACTCTATTGGTAGTCTGTTGGGATTTCAGCCGACATATTTAGAACCAAACAAGACTCATGAGTCAACACTCCCCATTGATATAATGAAAGTAAGAATGATACGTGTAGATTGCAACATTATTTCCGGAGCGTATCTGAACGCTCTTAAATCCCACACACTCTTTGAGTTTGATATTGATGTTGAACCTGGATACAAACTTACCAGGGAGCCAGCTAACATAATATATTTACCTGTTAGACCTGAAGGACGTCAGTTTATCGACAACATTACTCTACGCATATTGGATGACAACGGAGATTTAATTAATTTTCGAGGTGAAAAGATTATTGTGAAGCTAGAATTGAAACAATTTTAATATTAAGAGCAAAAAAAAAAATGGGTTTTCGATATAATCAGGAACGATTAGCACACTGCCGATATAAAGTGTTTAACGATAAAAAGAAGAGTGATTGTAGAAACCCATTCATTCAGCGTATACCTCTTAAACAGTTAAGACATAGATTGTCGGTAAAGGACCGCGCATTTCTTCAATCTATTGGGTTAGAACTGAGAGAAAATTAAATAATAATGACAGCTACTACATCTAGTGAAAAACTTGAAGTGTTCGACGAACCTGTGTTTGATCAGTCACTTATCAGTTTACATGAGCATACGTATAAACCATATGGGTCACCATATTATAGAAATTCTGATGAAATACGAATCCCTATCAATTTTCATGACCTTATACTCGACATTGCAGAAAGCTACATCTATATAGAAGGGAAATTTACACCTAGCGATGTTACCAAGCGGTGTTATTTATCCAATAATGCTCTAGCTTTCCTCTTCGAAGAGATTAGGTATGAAATGGGTGGCGAGCAAGTGGCTGTAGTTAGGAAGCCTGGCATCACTACCACAATGAAGACTATGGTATCATATGGACAGACACATCTGCGATCACTATTAACTACGGGTTGGGGCCTCAACGAACAGAAACAAGATATTTTAGATAGTACTAGTCATGTGTTTAGTGGTAGACTACCCCTTAAATACCTTATGGATTTTGCAGAAGACTACACCAAAGGTATTTTAAATGTCAAGCAGGAATTAATTTTAATAATAGCTCGCTCATTCAAAGATTCCTACATTGGGGAAGTTGATGCAGATTTAGAAATTAACAAAATTGAATGGAAGATTAGACATATTGTGCCTGAGGATAGACAAAAGCTTAAACTACTAAACAGAATTAATAAAAGTAGTAATAATGCTAAAGTTAAGATGGCTTATCGTATGTGGGATCTCTATGAGCTACCTACTCTGCGCGATACTGCTTCTGATGTTTGGGCCGTTAAAACCACTAACAGTCTTGAGAGACCTAGATACATAATTATTGGATTTCAAAACAATAGTCACTCCAATGATAGAAGCAAAGATGTGACAAATTTTATACATGCAGATATTAATAATATTCGATTATATCTAAATGCCGAAGTATTTCCTTATGAGCGCTGGAACTTAGATTTTGATAAGAAATTGGACTCTGCAGCTTACTATGCCTATGAGAACTTCCAGCGTAGTTATTATGATAAAGATATGAGTGAACCTATGATGGATCTTGCAGAATTCAGAAAATCTCCATTATTTGTCATAGATTGCTCCCACCAACCGGATGCAATGAAATCATCCACCGTCGACATAAAGATAGAATTTGAAACCCGAAAGACGAAGTTCCCCGAACAAACTCGTGTATATGCACTTATACTTCACGATACATATTTAAGCTACAGTGCATTGGATGGTTCAGTTCAAAACGGTTTTCTTGCTGCTAAGTAAAAAAAATATTTATTATGGAGCAAACAAAAAATACAGTTCCTATGCTGATAGTTGACTTACAAGGTTTTCAATGTAAAAACAGTGAGTTCATAGTGAAGGAATTGGCTGCTGTGTGCTGTAATACTGAACAACAAGCACATTACTTTTTCAAACCACCATATCCATTCTCATCACTTGCACGTGACAGGAAGATGCAATACCAATGGTTGGAGAAAAAATACCATGGTTTAAAATGGAGCCACGGATACATTCAACTGACAGAATTACCACTGATCCTTCAGCGACTTTGCCAGAATGTAGTTAATAATTATCAATGTCAATTACTATTAGAGGATGTCGTAATTGTATGCAAAGGCAGAATGAAGAGGAATTTTCTACTGCAACATCTAAGTCGGAATAAGATGACTATTTGCCCCATGCTCCCAGCCTTAAATCATTGAACATACCAAAATGTCTAGAACATTTTCAGTACAATAATATTACTCATTGTGCTCTTGCAAATGCTCATTTTCTTAATAGAAGTATTATAGATTTAAATATAAAATTACAGTGAGACTGTTTAAGTGTAAGGTATATTTTTCTAGATATGTAATAAAAATAGGCAATAAAATAAATATAATCTTTTAATGTGGTTTTTATTTATTTAACTTCATGATATAATTGTAAAAATAATAAATATCAATGAGATATTATACTGTTTATTACACAATTATTTATTTACAATAATATAACTTAAAATAAATATTATTTGTCTTCATCAAGTTGATGTTTTTCAATAACTCCAACTGGTAGGTACTTCACTAGGTCATACAGGAAGCGTTTTAATTTCATTCTAATCATAGACTCACAAAATTCATCTAAACTTAAAATGCCTCGAGAGTATTTGTCACATAAATTTGCTCCAGATTCATATGTATTACAAGCTTCTTCAACACGTCGAACTTCTTCAACATCCCAGCAGATATTTATATCGTAGACTAACGAATGCTGTGCATCCCTCCTTAAGTCCCATAGTTCACAAGACAAGCTTTCGATGGCTGATTTAATGTCTTCTGCCCTCACCCATCGTTGAGCTGAATATTGCATCCACATATTTTCTTGGTATCGGTTAAACTAAAAGCAAACAAATATATTAGAAATGCATATAAAAACTCTAAATTATTCACTTACTTAGGTAGGGTGTGAGCGCTATTTAAAACTGATGGAGTTATATTGTGCAAATCAATTAACCAAAATAATAACGTTCCCATATTTTCGAATGAGATAGCAATATTACGCTTTATAGTACTCCTACCATTCTTTCTAACTGTATTTTATTATCTAGTAGAAAATTAAAACTAAGAACTAAAAAGTAACTAGTACAATTATTGTTTTTAAATTAATAACCTAAACGTATCATTGCACTGGATTTCGCTCCCACATATACTGGAGGACGCTGACCTAAATATGTCAACGTGTATTTACCACCCGATGAATTAATCTTATTGATTACATCTTCACTTATATTTTCTACAACTCGTTTGGGTAAAAATGATTTGAAAGTTGTTATTGTACTTTCCTCAAACAAATTTACGATGATTGATTTTCCAAACCGCGTATTGACCACTGACATTTTCTTTATGACATAGGCTTTGTCCTTAATTAATGATGTAATAGGCTTTTGCTCCAAAACCTCAGTACTCACTAATTATTGCATTAAGTGCTAATAAATCTTGTTCCGAAATTTCCATGGTTAAAATGGATGTGTACAGTGAAAGAACCGCAAAAAGTAATATAAAACTATTGCTCACTTGAAATAATTGAGGTGGTTGCACTACACTCACTTGTTAACTATTGAGTAATCAGAGATAGATTTGACTTTTGTCATACTATCACAGGCCATTTATAGTAATAGATCTGCCCCACTACAATAATTTTCCTTTCCCCCACCACATTAATTGCCTCCCACCACTGTAATTACACTTATACAATTACTCTTATTACCACCACCCACTATGCGATGCCCCCACCACCAGTGTATGTAACGCTCTAATTACCCCCACTACCATGCCAATTATCCATCCCCACCACAATAATTACACTAAGTACTCTCGTTATGCAATTACACTTATTACCCCTCTCCACCACAATAATTACACTAAGTACTCTCATTATGCAATTACTGTTATTACCCCCCTCCACCACAATAATTACAGTAAGTACTCTCGTTATGCAATTACTTTTATTACCCCCCTCCACTGCAATAATTGCAGTAAGTACTCTAGTTACGCAATTACTGGTATTATCCCCTCCACCACAATAATTGCAGTAAGTACTCTAGTTACGTAATTATTCTCATTACCCCCCTCCATCACAATAATTACAGTAAGTACTCTAGTTACGCAATTACTCTCATTACCCCCCTCCACTGCAATAATTGCAGTAAGTACTCTCGTTATGCAATTACAGTATGTACTCTCGTTATGCAATTACACTAAGTACTCTAGTTATGCAATTACTGTTATTACCCCCTCCACCACAATAATTAGAGTAAGTACTCTCGTTACGCAATTACTGGTATTACCCGCTCCACCACAATAATTGCAGTAAGTACTCTAGTTACGCAATTACTGGTATTATCCCCTCCACCACAATAATTGCAGTAAGTACTCTAGTTACGTAATTATTCTCATTACCCCCCTCCATCACAATAATTACAGTAAGTACTCTAGTTACGCAATTACTCTCATTACCCCCCTCCACTGCAATAATTGCAGTAAGTACTCTCGTTATGCAATTACAGTATGTACTCTCGTTATGCAATTACACTAAGTACTCTGGTTATGCAATTACTGTTATTACCCCCTCCACCACAATAATTAGAGTAAGTACTCTCGTTATGCAATTACTGTTATTACCCCCCTCCACTGCAATAATTACAGTAAGTACTCTAGTTACGCAATTACTCTCATTACCCCCCCTCCACTGCAATAATTGCAGTAAGTACTCTCGTTATGCAATTACTCTTATTACCCCCCTCCACTGCAATCATTACAGTGAGTAGTTTAGTTACGCAATTACTGGTATTACCCCCTCCACCACAACAATTACAGTAAGTACTCGTTATGCAATTACACTAAGTACTCTCGTTATGCAATTACTGTTATTACCCCCCTCCACCACAATAATTAGAGTAAGTGCTCTCGTTATGCAATTACTGTTATTACCCCCCTCCACTGCAATAATTACAGTAAGTACACATATGCAATTACTCTTATTACCACCCACCATGCAATGTCCCCACCGCCAGTGTATGTAACGTCCTAATTATCCCCCACTACCTTTGCAGTTAACACAGCAATTACCACATTAATTGCCCCCTACCACTGTAATTACCCCCACCACTCTAATTACCCCCCACCACTCTTATTACCCCCACCACTCCAATTACCCCCCACCACTCCAATTACCCCCCACCACTCCAATTACCCCCCACCACTCTAATTACCCCCCACTCTAATTACCCCCACCACTCTAATTACCCCCACCACTCTAATTACCCCCACCCCACCTCATAGGCTCCGCCCACCTATGACGTCACGAAAAGTGGTGGGGGGTGTATCCAGCTCCGGTATAAGTCCTCTACTATCTATCCCAGCTATTTTGTGTTCGCCTATAGGTTAACGTCTTCAGGACTTTCTTGAATTCCTGCACCCTTCTCTCTGTAGGGTTGGAGCGCTGGTGGTAGATTGGTGTAAACTTCCATTGGATTTCATTACGGGCGCACCATTGTTTATACAGGGTGCTGCCAAAGTGTCCCGCCATTATCCGAAACGATTATCTTCGGTGTTCCATACCTCGTAATGATTTCTTCTTCCAGGTAATTGATTATAATGCGGGCGTTTAGTTCGGGGAATGCCTTGACTTCCACCCATTTTGTAAACATGTCTTCTACTATGAAAATGTAACGATTATTGCGAGGAGTCTCTTTGTAGGGACCCATGACGTCAATACTTATGGCTTCAAATGCGTAGCGTGTTTTGTGTGGTTGAAGCGGTGCTTTGGGTTGTAGTTGGCGGGCTTTCACCTCTCTGCAGATTCGACAGTTTTGTATATATTTTGCTACGGCTTTGTGCATATTAGTCCAAAAGTATGTCCTTGTTAGATTTCGTATAGTCTCATCTCTCCCTGGATGAGCGGCGATGTCTTCGTCATGAAAACTAGCCAATACATGGGGTATCATGCTTCTGGGTACTACGAACTTTCTTCTTCCTTGGTAGTTGCGCCATAGTTGCATGTCGTGGACTGTGAAGTTGTCAAAAAATTTCTGTTCCCTATAATTTCGAGGACCGTCAGCTTGAATTCTTTCCCATTTTCGTATGTCATTTTGAATACGTCTGTAATGGAGTTGTGTATGCTTCACTTCTTCATATAAGTCAGCCCTTGTGAATATGTCCAGTCCTTCCGGAGTTAAGGCAGGGGTAGCATTCTTTTCTCGTCGATTTCCATCTGCGGTTCTTGGATATCTGGATTTCTACTCAGGAAATCGGGTAATTCGTTGTCCTTTCCTGCACAATGTTCAATATCGAAGTCGTATTCTTGCAATAGAAGAGACCATCGTGTTAATTTTGTCTTGGCGTCTTGATATTTATTTAACCACACCAGGGCACGGTTATCGGTTCTAAGTGTGAATTTTACATTTTCTAGGTACATCTTGTATTTTTTGATATATGTGACGACGGCTAGGCATTCGATTTCGTTGATATGGTATTTCTTTTCAGCTGGGGTGAGACAAGCACTAGAAAAGGAAATGATTTGTTTTGAACCGTTTTCGCCTGGTTGATATAAAACTCCCGATATGCCGGTGAGGGAGCCGTCTGTTTGGAGGATAAATTTCTTCGTAAAATCAGGGCGATGTAGTTCGAGAGGCTTGGAAGCTTCGTCCGTTATTTTTTCAAAAGCTCTCTCGTGTTCGTTGGTCCAGTGAAATTTCTTGTTTTTACTGAGAAATTCGGGAAGTGGCTGAATAAGCGAAGCGGCATTTTCTATGTATTCTCGAATCCAATTAAATGTTCCCAGGAAGCTTTGGAGTTGTTTTTTATTTTTTGGTGGTTGAAAATTTTGTATTGCCAAGACATGTTTTTGTTGGGGTAGTGTTTTGTCCTGGGATATTCGATGTCCGAGATAGTTCAATTCGTTGGTTGCGATGTTACATTTTTCCGGTGAAACTTTTACATTGTGTAGACGGATTCTTTCGAAGACTAAATAAATGTAAATGTCTCTGGTGTTCTTCTAGGCTGTTACTGTATATAATGATGTCATCGAGGTAGACTTGTACGAAGTCATGTATGTATCCTGCTAGTACATCGCGACCCATGAAGTTCTGAAATGTGGATGGAGCTGTCTTTAAGCCGAACGGCATGACTGTAAATTGATAGGATGCTCCGTCTGGGGTGGTAAAACCTGTGTATTTCTTTGATTCCGGGTCCATGGGAATTTGCCAATATCCCGATGTTAAGTCTAGCAACGTGAATACCTTGGCTTTTCCTAGGGTTTTGATAGTTTCATGTATTTTCGGTAGGGTGGATGATTGGTCCTTGGTTATCGCATTAAGCTTCCGATAATCCACGCAGAAACGCGGTTTTTTACCAGATGCTTCGATTATGACTGGAGGTGAACTGTAAGGTGAGTTGCTGGGTTCTATTACACCAGCTTTTAGCATCTCGTTTATTTGTTCGTAGAAAATCTTCTTTTTATGAGGTGTCATTGGATAACATCGCTGATTTATTATGGTTGGGATGGATAGAGTAATGACGTGTTTCGTAGTCGTGGTTGTAATTCCTTTAGTAGGTCGTTCGCTGAATATGTCGGAGAATTCCATAAATACGGGTTTAAGTAATTGTTCAGCCTCCGGTGGAATACGAATTTTTTCGTGGAGTTGTCGAAATTCGGGGGTATACCTTGTTTCTTGGTTCCAATATACAGTTTTCCTTAAGGTCTTTCCCATATACATGCACTTCCTTTCATAATCTAGATGGACACCCTCGTCCTCCAGGAATGGCGTACCAAGAATAAGTTCTTTGTTTAATTTGTTAATTACCTCAAATTCACCCTTTCACCCTTTTGTTACCTTGTATGTCTAGATCTAGGACGATATTTCCCAAGGATACTGTTGTTTGGCCTCCGCATGCCATTGCAAACAATTTTCTGTCTTTGATTTGAGGCTTGGTGTAAACGAGTCCTGCCCTGACTATGTTGCTTTCCGCACCTGTGTCAATAACAGCGTTTATTTCCTGTCCGTTTGCGAGGATCTTAATATGTGGTAATTACCTTGATTTTCGTAAATCTTGCGTTGATAATAACGGGACAATTTCGGTCTGCGTCGCCACGTGTTTTAGCGTTGTTTTTTCTAGGATAGTGGAAATGTTCATAATGTTCTCAGAATCAGTCTGAGTAGCCATGTTATTTATCGGTTTTTCTTGAAAAATTGTAGATATATTTAAGACATTGTCGAAATTTGGTGGAGTCGCCGGGTTGGTTATATTGTTTGGGCCGGACGCCGAGGAATCGTTATTTAGTTGTTGGATCTGGGACGGGCGCCGGCCCTTTGGTAGTTTTCCTGGCGCCTATTGACTTGTTGGTTTTGCCCTGTGGTGTACGGATTTTGTGGGCAATTTCTTTGCCAGAGCCATCCCCCGCAAAATCGGCATGTCGTCGGTGGTCGGCTTTCTTGCGTATTTTCCCCTGATGATGCTGTCCTCTGGTTCGTATTTCTGGTGGTCGTATTGGTTGCCTGTCTTGGTGCCTCGTCACGGTTACTATTATTATTATTACTGTTGTTTGGACGATTTCTCCAATTGTCATTATTGGTGCTTCTCGGAAGATGATATTCTTCTACCTCTGCTGCTACAGTTAGTAACTCCTCGGGGGTATCGAAATCGCGGAATCGAATTTGTGCTCTTATTTCGGGGCGTAGTTGTCTATAGATGCAGTGCGCCTTCTCTTTAGGTGGTCTGGTTGGGTCTACTCTGATAAATAAACCTATTTTTTTTTAGAGATGAATAACGTAACTGATTCATTAAATCCTTGCATTTTTATAAGCAAAATGTGTTCTGCCTGAGCCCTTTTTGCTATGGTCTCGAAGGTCTGCCTCAGTCTCAATTTGAACGTTTCATAGTCGTATATTAAATTTTTATGTGGCTCGTACCATTCCTTTGCATGGCCTTTTAATTGTGATGTGATCATTATTAATTTTTCTGTTCGGTCAGTAATGTCATGTTTTCGAAAATGTTCTTCCATATTGAATATAAACATATTTGCACTTTCGTGATCCAGCCCTTGGAAAGTATGCATGAGGAAGTTCCTTATAGTTTGCATAACCTTTTCCATTTTGCCCCCTTCATGACTTGTAGTAGCGTTTTGAATAGCCTGCTTAATTGCCTCCGCCATGCCCACGAAGATTTGATTTAGTTCGATATTTACATTTGTTTGCTCCCCTCGTTGTGGGGTTGTATGTAAAATCGACTCACCTGGTTGTGCAGTATTCGGGTATATGTGTTGTACGGAGTCCTCTTCCCTTCCTGAGGAAGATGTGTCCTTCTAGGTGTGGCAGTTCTATTCCCCGTCGTGCCGCTGCCTCTCCTAGCGTTTTCATAACGTTTTCGTAAGATTCCATGTTCTTTTTTTTATTATAAAGATTGGACTTGAGACGTTCTGGCCCTTCGATGGGTCTTCACGTAGCGTTATTGCCTTACCTTTGAAACCCCTACTCAGTTCAGAGCCCCTCGAGTAAACCACACTACTCTCATCTTCTTTCTTTGTTCTTTTCTTCTCGGCCACTTCTCTAAGCCCACGTTGTACGGGCGCCATGAACACGAACGTGATTTTCGTTTTAGTCAGATTCGCGCACAAGAACACTGCACAATTTAATTTTGAATGAATTTATTTTACTTGGCTCGGCGAAAAAGTAGCACCCTGTATCGGTTTTACACGAATGATTAAAAGTCAAATTTTCTGGAGTCAAAATAACGATATATTACTATTCACATTCTAACAATACATTTGTTTATCACTAAATAGGTTTGATGTAATTAATTATGTTGAATATTAACACTTTAGAGTAGAAATTTGCCTTTGGTTGTTGTTGTTTTGTCGCGTGGCTGAATCCCGAACTGATTTACTGACTGAATCTACTTACTCGATTCTCTTTACGCGATTGAATGCGTTGAGCGCGTCTCGGTTTATATAATTTAAATCAAAGCTTCTGGAAGTGTTCGAAAATCGAAGACTCCAGGCGTTCTAGTCGTTCTAGACATTCCAGATTGTTCGCCGTTCCCGAAAATTCGATCAGTAGGGGAGAGTGGCTCGTGTATATTCTCCAGCAGCCGAAGTCTTGCTTTTCGAATTATTCTAAAAATGTAAAAAGTGTATTTTCTAGCTCGCGGGCTTTACAGAGCGACGTTAATTCTTAATTTTGACTGAATTACCGGATTTAATTTATTAATGAGAGATACTTTGACAAAAACAGCAACGGTTTACCAGCAACGGTTTTTAAAAATGATGTCTATTAAATCTTATTACGTGAGTCTATTGAGGACACTAGTAGTTAGTGTAGTGGCGTGAGACAATTTTCCGCTCTGTACTAAGGGTGCAGGCCACTCCCAAAATACAAGAAAAATTATTTCTCCATTGCTTGATGATGTCTGTTGAATTGTATTATAAGTCTATTGAGAGGGACACTAGCAGTTAGAGAAATAGCATGAAACAATTTGCCGCCCCGTACCAAGGGTGCAGGCTACCCCCAAAATACAAAAAAATAATTTCTCCATTGTTTGTTGATGTCTGTTGAATTTTCTTACGTCATTCGGTTAAGAGGGACACTTGTAGTTCCAAAAATAACATGAAGCAGTTTTCCGCCCCGTACTAAGGGAGCAGGCCACCCCCAAAATACAAAATAAATCATTTCTCCATTGTTTGACAATGTCTGTTGAATTTTATTACGTATGTCTATTGGGAGGGACCCTAGCAGTTAGAGAAATAGCATGAAACAATTTGCCGCCCCGTACCAAGGGTGCAGGCCACCCCCAAAATACAAAAAAATGTCTCCATTTGTTGATGTCTGTTGAATTTTCTTACGTCATTCTGTAAAGAGGGATACTAGTAGTTCCAAAAATAACATGAAACAGTTTTCCGCCCCGTACTAAGGGAACAGGCCACCCCCAAAATACAGAATAGATCATTTCTCCATTGTTTGACGATGTCTGTTTGAATTGTATTACGTATGTCTATTGGGAAGGACACTTTCAGTTAGAGGAATAGCATGAAACAATTTGCCGCCACCTACCAAGGGTGCAGGCCACCCCCAAAATATAAAAAAATAATTTCTCCATTGTTTGTTGTCTGTTGAATTTTCTTACGTCATTCTGTTACGAGGGACACTAGTAGTTCCAAAAATCACATGAAACAGTTTTCTGCTCCGTACTAAGGGAGCGGGCTACCCCCAAAATACAAAAAAATAGTTTCTCCATTGTTGATGTCTGTTGAATTTTCCTACGTCATTAGGCGTTACTTATTTAATCACATGTAAAACGTAAATAAAGTGAATAAAATGTTGTGTTTAACAATTTTTAAACGCGATTTAAGAAACTAATATAACCAATGACGTCACCGCGTGTTTTGCGTACTCATTCAATTACTAAAACTCTATGTTATTTATTTGTTGAAATTTTAATTTCATGAACGATATAATGCTGTTTAAATATCAATAAGTGCTTTAGTATAACAAGTACTTCATTTTAATAATATCAAAAAAGCAAATGCAAATTTGCACGTAGTGAAAACACCTAATTGCTGATTATTTAGCAAGTCTATATATACAGGGTGTTTCAGTTAAAAGTCCCCAGGCCATTATCTCTAAAATTAATAAAGATATTTTATTTTTGTAAATGGCAGATGATTGATACCAAAGAAAGGTTTAAATAACGGTGATTAGAATTTTTCCTCAACAGCACACAGATGGCGCTGCGATGCAAAACTATTTTTTGATGGCTGGAACCTTGAAACATAAGTCATGTGATTAAACAATAATTTGTGAATAATTTTGATGGCATAGAGAATTCACAAAAAACAAGCCGTTTTGGAGTTACATGAGTTTCTTTCATTAATGCCAGTACACGTGAATTTTGATAAATCCCTAGAATTTATTTATTATTTATTATAGAATATTGGTTACCAAACACTTTTTCAAGATAAGGAAAGTGATATAATACACTATCATAAAATTATGTTTACCACTTCCGGCCAAACCGGAACTAACATGATGAACCAATATCCATATGTTCCTACATATTACATTTTTTTTCTAATAACGCTTCTAATAAAACGGCTCCCAAAACTTAAAGTAAGTAAGACAACAAAGAAAATACACACTAATTTAGAATGGTAATGAAAAATCTACTTAAGCGATATTAGTAGGCTTTGATTTAATTTTAAGTTTGACAGTTATTAAACAAAGTTTGTAGTTGGTGCATTTCAATCATAGTTTCAAACAGAAATAGTGTACTTAGAAACAATTCAAAGCAAATTAATCCAAATAAGGCAATAAAAAAAAATAAATTTAAAAAATGGTTAGATACACCAATGAACATAAGTTAAATATGATTTTAATAAACGGTGAATGCAAAAGAAATTCCCGACAAGCAAAACGATTGTTTTGTTTACGATTTCCAAATAGACCTACACCCGATAAAAAAACATTTATCATGGCTGTTTAAAAATTTAAGAAACTGGGGTAGTTTTAAGAAAACTATTCGTAACAGAAATAGGCCAGTTAGAAACGATGAAAATACAGCCTTGGTGTTAAATAGTGTTGTCAACAATCCTCAATGTTCTCTCCGGAAATTGGCATCGGAAACTAATCTGTCGATATCTTCGTGCCATAGAATATTAAAATCAAATAAATACCATCCATACAAATTAAAATTGATCCATCATTTAAGGCCTGGTGATTATGAACGAAGATTACATTTTCTAGCTGAATTTTCAGTTCTTTCTGAAGAATGCCCAAATTTTTTAAAAAATGTGCTCTGGAGCGATGAAAGCCGTTTTCACAACAACGGAGTTGTGAGTAAGCATAACTGCCGATACTGGTCACAAAATAATCCTAGATGGATGAGAATGACCCGAAATCAGGCAACTTTTGGAGTTAACGTGTGGTGTGGAATATTAAATTCATATATTATTGGACCATATCTATTCCATGGGACTTTAAATGGAAGAAAATATGAGATATTTTTGAGAAATGTATTGCCAGGATTATTAGAGACTATCCCTCATAACCAGGAGAATATTTGGTTTCACCAAGATGGTGCACCACCCCATAACTCAGTACTAGTCAAAGATTGTCTTAATGAAATGTACCCTCAGAGATGGATTGGTACTAATGGAGTAGTCAGATGGCCAGCACGATCACCTGACTTGACTCCATTAGATTTTGACCTTTGGGGGTATTTAAAAAGTGTAGTGTACATTGAACCCATTGTGGATATGGCCGATTTGTATAATAAAATATATGCAAGTGTTGCTGCTATAAATAGACATACGTTACAAAAAGTTTGCAATGAAGAGTTACTGAAACGGTACAATATGTGTATTCATGAAGAAGGGAGAAATTTTGAACATTTAATATAATAAGTACCTACTAATAAGAAAGAAATTAGTTTAATTTCATTTTTAATAATATTTCGATAGTTTTAAATGTTTGTTTATAAAACTTTTGTTTACGTTCTTTACTGAATTGTTAATATAAATTTAGCCCATTCTAAATTAGTGTGTATTTTCTTTGTTGTCTTACTTACTTTAAGTTTTGGGAGCCGTTTTATTAGAAGCGTTATTAGAAAAAAAAATGTAATATGTAGGAACATATGGATATTGGTTCATCATGTTAGTTCCGGTTTGACCGGAAGTGGTAAACATAATTTTATGATAGTGTATTATATCACTTTCCTTATCTTGAAAAAAGTGTTTGGTAACCAATATTCTATAATAAATAATAAATAAATTATAGGAATTTATCAAAATTCACGTGTACTGGCATTAATGAAAGAAACTCATGTAACTCCAAAACGGCTTGTTTTTTGTAAATTCTCTATACCATCAAAATTATTCACAAATTATTGTTTAATCACATGACTTATGTTTCAAGGTTCCAGCCATCAAAAAATAGTTTTGCATCGCAGCGCCATCTCTGTGTGCTGTTGAGGAAAAATTCTAATCACCGTTATTTAAACCTTTCTTTGGTATCAATCATCTGCCATTTACAAAAATAAAATATCTTTATTAGTTTTAGAGATAATGGCCTGGGGACTTTTAAGTGAAACACCCTGTATATATATATATATATATATATATATATATATACTCCGTTAGATGAATGTTTGCACGAGTATGAAATTAACTAGGACCTATGTGCTGTTGCTGAACGCATTGAGATGAGCAAATATCCAGTTACGTATGTCTTCCAACCGCTCGAGCATGCTAAGACAGCCGAACGATAAATCCAAGTGGAATTAAAAAGAGACGTGGATATGAACAGTTGTCGTAGCGTAGTGCTAGTCAACGGCTATAATATCTGTCATATTAGATCAGTGACGTTCTTGCGTTTTTGATTTTTTTTTCATTCTCCTTGGCTCTATTTCTGGTGTTATTAGAGAAATTCTAGGTGTAATCGCTTTCTTTTATTGTTTTTCTGTTTTATAGAACTGCAAATAATAAAAGTAAACACAAATTCAGTTCTTAAGGAACTAACCTAAGTAACAAATTTCTCATTTTTTTGATGCACGTCACTGCTGAAGAGAAGCAGTGACCTTCAACAGATTACTTCATACGGTTCTTGTTTATGACGCACACGCAAACATTCATCGTACAAACTATATATATATATATATATATAGAGGTAAGATTAGCTCGACTGGCTATTTAAGGACGAAAATTTGAAGTTAAGTTGGGTAGGCAGTCATAAGACTCGAAAGCTTGAACAGAAATAAAGAGTGTTCTTTAATTTTGTACCTTATGACTGCCTACCCAATATATATATATATATATATATATATATATATATATATATATATATATATATATATATATTGTTCTATTTTCTGATATCTATTTTATTTTTTATACGTTCGAAATTACTTTTTGAAAGTAAATTGAAATGATTTTATTGAGCGCCAAACAGTTTCTTAAAAGCTGTTAATATTATAGACTATAGAACACCATTAGCATGACCATCTACAATCTATAGAATGACTCTTACTCAAGGTCCAACGAAGTCGGTTCAATAAATGCTCATCGATCAAGATAACAATCTAAATAAATCAAACTCAGTATTGAACGAACAAAGTATTAATTTATTAACAAATTTGAACTTGGAATGTAATTAACAAATTTAAATAACAAAATCTAACTTAACTAAAATGATAAATATGGCCTTTATTTAAAATAAATATGTACCATGGATTTCTGATATTGTAAAGCTTTACCTTGTCTTTCTTTCGACTCGAGTAATGTTATATTATAACCTCTAACTGGTTATTATGATCCTTGAAATATTATGTCACTTGACTGACTTTTTAACCTCTCAAGGCTTCTTCTTCTTCTTTACTGGATTGACGTTTGTTTCTAACCTCCAATTTATTTTCAAGATTTCCTTGAAGTATTTCTATCACATGCTTGACGTTTGAAATTTCTTCACCATATAAATTTGCTAACTGGATTAACAAATACTTCCCTCTTCTAAATCTGCTTTCCGGATAATCTACTTCTTAATACTTTCAAAGTATACTCACTTCTTATATTTAATCAACTTTTACAATTTATTCTTGATATCAATATATCTGGATTGTAATTTTCTAACCTTCAAATTATTCACCAATATTCTTCTATTTTCAATTTATTAATTATTCGAGGATGAATATTTTTCGCAGCTCGCTGTTCAGCGGTGTCTGATCAACTGATTTGTTATTTTTAGTCGTTTCAATGGGTTAATTTCCAATATTTCAATTGTTTTTTTCTATTTTGATCTAATATTTCAAAATTTAATTTTAATTTAAAATTTAAACTATTCAGTTTTGTTTGTTCTTTATATTAATTGAATACTGTTTTTCATTCTTTAATTTTCCTGATGAATTTCTTATTCTACTTTTCAGGATTAAGTGAATAATTGTAATTACTCGAAATATATTGACATATTACATATACTTTTTAAAATCTACTTATAACTACAATTAACAATTCCAATCTCAAATAAATACTAATTCATACATTTAGATGAATAGCAATGATAAACACAAAATGCTAGTAGTTAAAAACGTACTGCAGTTTTCATATTGACATAATACTGATATTATAAACTAAAACAAGAAATTGATACGCCAACAAACATTTAACATCATACTATTAGTCCTTTCTTTCTGCATGATGTGAAATATCATTTACAAAACACCTTTCTGCAATGATATTTGAAAATATCTGAAAACTTAAAATGTCATTCAGTGTTTTGTAATCTATGGACTTACTATTTCTAAAATAATCACGCTGCAATGCAACTACTGTTAATAGTCTTTCATCCAATATTCAGTTTGTGTAGATTTACATTGTTTCTACACAAAATATGATTTTCAGCCCTAAGTTTTGACATGCATGTCAGATTTTATAAAATTTAATTTTTTGTTTTCCAATTTCATTCTAAATCATTTTAAATGAGATTGTGATTCTCTATAGGTTCATGTTTTATTATATACTATTTAGAATAACCTTGTTAAACTAAAATAACTTCATTTTATGTTTATTTAAATATTTTGTTCGTATTCAATATCAAGTTTCATTCTCTGCATCCTACTCGATGAGAATAAGTGAACTTGAATCAATTAAATAAACCACAGATATTCCTGCTTCTGTATGATCCGTTAAAGCAAAACTGTTATGGTTATTTTCTAAAATACATACAATTTTGTGAATTTTATTTATGATTTCAAACACGATACTTGGGTAGTGTTCCACAGTGTGGATACACAGCATAAAACCCCCAAACTAATAGAATTTTGACATGTGAAAATTTTGTTAGTTTTAACAACATGATGTGACATTCACACTGTCAAAGTTTATTTACAATTTAAAACTGATCTACTCAGGATCATTTGGATAACTTAAGAGTAATCTATCCTGGATCATATGGATAAATTAATTCTACGTGAAATTTCCCTCTTATTAATCCGTTATAAGTATCTACTAACTCATATGAGTTTTCATTTAATACTTTTTCTATCGTATATGGACCTTGATAAGGATATTGTAACTTTGCACATATGTTGTTTTTGTAGTCTGATACCTTTAGTCTTTTAATTACTACTTGATCTCCTGTTTTAAATTTTATTTTCTTTTTAATCTTTTTGTTCTCTCTAAGTTGGTACCTTTTAGCGTTGCGTTCTAATCTTTGTTTGACAATTTTGTGTACGTTTTCTAAGTTATAATTTTCATCATTTTTCCAAGGCCTATTTGGTAACTGACCTGACAAGATAAAAATTGGCGATTCTTGTGTCACTGTACTTGGTATATTGTTTATATAATTCTCTACATCTACCACGGCTGAAGGCCATTGGCTATGATCATTTTGCACAACCATTCTTAAAAACCTAATTACCTCTTGTATGTACCGTTCAGCAGGATTTGCCTGTGGTCGTCTGATTGTTGTAAATACTAACTGAATTTCATGTTTTGTAAAATATTTTTTTAGTCTTTCATTATTAAAATATGTAGCGTTGTCAGCCAATATCCTTTCTGGTTTACCTATCGTCTTAGAAAAATGATTTAAATTTTTTATTACTGTCAAAGTATTACACCGTTTTGTGGGATACAGTTTAATAAATTTTGAGAAAATGTCAACTATGACTAAGATATGTTTAAAACCATCATAATCTGGAATTAAATTACTTACAAAATCTATAGCTACCAGTTTTAAAGGTTTATCAGTAATAATGCTGTAAACTGTGTTTTTATTTACATAATTTTTAGTTTTTCCTAAACAACATTCATGACACATATTTATAAGTTCCTTTGCTAACGGTAAATCTTTTTCGCAATAATACGTCTCTCGAAAAATCATCCAGGTTTTCCGAATACCTATGTGTCCATATCTATAGTGTAAATCCCAAATAATTTCTGATGCTAAACTTTCATCTATAACATATTTTTCTTCATTTAAGATAGTTTTAATGATAAGATTGTTTTTTAGTGTGTATCCCCTATATGGATGTTCACGTATTTTGTTTCTTAAGTCGTGTAAATGTGTTTGACTGTTCAAAACTTGTGTATATGAGTATAAATTGTTATGTTGTGATAATGTATTTAAAGCTACTGTGAAAGTGTTTGTCATTTGTGTGAACTTTTCGGTTTCGTGTAAGTGCGTCTGCTGTGATGTTTTCCTTTCCTGGTCTGTGTTTAATTGTAAACGAATACTCTTGAATTAAAAGTGACCATCGGTAGATTCTATTATTAGCAAATCGATTTTTCATTAAAAAACACAAAGCTGAGTGATCTGTCTCTATTATAAAATGATTTGAGGTTAGGAAATATGACATCCTGGATATCGAATATACAATGGACAATCTTTTTCGCTTGTAGAATATCTAATTTCGTAAGCTTTCAATATCCGCGATATGAAACATATGGGCGTTTCAATTCCCCCTTGAATTTGTGTAAGTTCAGCGGCAATAATGTTATCAGATGCGTCTGTCCGCAACGTAAATGGTAATGTAAAATCCGGACTATGAAGCAATAAATTATCATGGAAGTTTGTCTTCACATTTTCAAACGCTGCTTCTCTCCTATCATCCCATTCCCACTGATTAACATCTTTCCTAAGTAATTCTATTAAAGGAACTTCTAACTCCGATAATCTAGGTATAAATTTCTTATAATAATTCAAAATACCTAAAAAGCCCCTTAAAGTTTTTAAATTTGTTGGTCGCGGATAATCTTTTATTTCTTTGACTCTTTCTTGTCCTATGCTAATACCTTCTTGCTTAATCTTGTAGCCTAAATATTGAACATATGTACTATAAAATTCACACTTTTTTATATTTAGCTTGAGTCCAGCTTCATCTAATGCATTCAATATAATTTCTAGGTGTCTACTATGTTTATCCTCTGTTTCCGAAAATATTAAAATGTCATCGATATAATGTAAACAAAAACTGTCATACTTGTCAAGTATATTTTGCATTGCACGTACAAGTGCTGAAGATGCAGATTGCAAACCAAATGGTACCACCTTGAATTGAAATATATGTCCATCAACACTGAATCCTGTGAATTTACGTGAATCTTTATGTAATGGTATCAACCAAAATGAATTCTTCAAATCAAGTTTAGAAAAGACAGTATTTTTACCAACTCTGGACAACATAGCATCGATTGTTTGCGGTGCATCAAATTGTGACTTTGTAATTTGATTCAAATTTCTAGCATCTAAGCATAATCTAATCGTTTCATCCTTTTTCTTAACAACAACTAATGGATTTATGTAATTAGTTTTAGCTGTCTCAATAATATTAGAGTTAATCATATTTGAAATTTCATTTTTTACTTTATCTCTGTGCTTATAAGGAATAGGATAAGTTTTACATTTAAAAGGTTTATTTTCATCTACTTCAAGATTGTGAACATAACCTTTTGCTACTCTGGGTTCATAATTAATTAAAGAAATGTATTTTTTCAACAAATTTTTAACAATTATATCATATTTGGGGGGACAAGCTATCAATAAAATTTCAGGCTTATTAAAATTAATATTTTGAACATACGTGGTCGTTTCCACTTTATGTTCATTGCAAAATGCTTTATTATTGGTCTCTATACCATTTAATACATTAATTATTTCGGCACCATTGCCATTCAATTCATTATTCATATTAAAGATAGGTATTCTTTCACCTTCTATTATTAGGATTTTCTCTCCTAAATCAATTTTTGCCTTTAACTCTGATAGAATGTCTTCTCCCAATATAACATCAAAGTTCATTTGTGCTACAATAACAAAATTACCATTAAAGTTTTTATTTCCAATCCTGAAAGTAGTATTTAATACCTTATTGCACTCGGCAAACTTTTTCCCGCTTGCATTAATTAATTTAATCTTAGTAACTCTTATACCATTATTTCTACCATTATTTAAATGATTGTTAAAAATTGTTTCACTAATTAAGCTTATCTCCGATGCAGTATCGAGTAACGAATTTAACTTTATATTATCTATTTCGATTTTTATTATAGGTAAATCACACATTTTTACATTTTTTGTTCCAATATCATTATCAATTCCTATATATTCGCGCATATGTTCATAGTTAGTATTTAAATTTAAAACAATTTTGTCTAAAAATCCTGATTTCTATTATCATTTATTTGTGCTGTTGTTTCTATTTTATTTATATTAGAGTGTGTATTTTCATTTACTCTATTTCCCCTTTGAATGTTAGTATTGGCAACTTGTGCATATGACTTATTATTTTTATCATAACCCCCTCTCTTTCTCCAATCATTGTCATAATGACGTTTCTCATAACCCTGTTTTTCCTTCCTATCATATTGACCATAACCCCCTTGCTCCTTTCTGTCATTGTCATATTGACGTTGACCATAGCCTTGTCTTTCTCTTTTATCACTTTCATTCTTATTCTGATCATAACCCCACTTGTTATAATATCTACTATTATTTTCCCTATTCTGACTAGCCTTCCTATCAAAACTCTGAAGATAATCATCTAATTCTCTTAAATAATCAATCAAATCATCTAACTTTGCAATTCTTTGCGTAATAATAACATTCTGGATATCCCCTGAAAAATGCCTAGCTAAATATCTGACCATTTCACTTTCTGTGAATTTTGGTTCTAGATGTCTAATATTGTATACTTTTCTAAGTACATAATTTTCCCTAGAAATACCTTTATTTTCTACATAATTACCATTAAATAGGTCTTGTCTTATTTTTAACTGAGTGTAATCACTCCAATATTGTTTTAAGACTAGAGCTTCAAATTCCTCTATAGACTCAAACCTGTCCATTATAACTGAGTACCAGATTTCCGCTTCTCCCTTTAACATGTCTTGTATGTTTGCTTTTAGGTTTGCATTTGCGTGTTGTGTTTCCATGTGTTGTTTCAAACGTGAAATGAAAATTTTAGGGTGTATACGGTTATCTCCGTAAAAATAAAATGGTGTTTTGTTGCATGTGTAAGTATGTGTGGGTAATTGTGTTAATTGTGTACGTGGGGTATCCTTCAACAACTTCGTGTTCTGTTCTATCTTGCTATCCTGTTCTTTTATTTTGCTATCGTATTTATCCTCCTGTTTCTTCATTCTGCTATCTACGGCAGTCATTCCATCTTCAAACATAGTTACTACTTCCTCTCTTATTTCTTTTACTGCCTCATTTACCTTAATACCAATTTCTTCGTTGACTGTCTCTCCCATTCTCTCCCATTTACTCTCTAAATTTTCAATCTTATTTCTTACTTCTTTATTGCTTTCTTCTATTTTTTTATTAATGTTTTCTTCTAAAGTTTGATTATTATGTACCATCTGTGTATTTATGTTACCAATTTTTTCTTCTAGTCGTTGGTTATTTTTGTCCATGTTTTCTTCTAGTCGCTGGTTATTTTGAACCATTTGTGTATTTATGTTTGCCTCCAAAGTTTGGTTATTCTTATCCATTTTTGTATTCATGTTGCTAATGTTTTCTTCAAGTCTCTGGTTATTTTGATTCATGTCTACCTTCATTCCACCCATCATTTCCATGAGTTTCTGGAACATGTTTGTGTCTGGTTGTGTGTTTGTGTCACCAACTTGTGTTTGTGGAACTGTGGATGTACCTGGTGTAGTTTCTTCTTGATTCATGGTTGTCTTACCTGACTTTAACCTCATATAAATTATATTTGTTTTTAATTTGACAATGCCTTGTTGTCAAAACTATCAAAATAAGTTATTTGTTCTATTATCTTTCAAATGTATGCTTGAAATGATAAACTATTCTCAAGTTGTATTTATTCAATCGCTTTCCTGATCGCTCCACGTTAACAAGCCATAAATGTTCTATTTTCTGATATCTATTTTATTTTTTATACGTTCGAAATTACTTTTTGAAAGTAAATTGAAATGATTTTATTGAGCGCCAAACAGCTTCTTAAAAGCTGTTAATATTATAGACTATAGAACACCATTAGCATGACCATCTACAATCTATAGAATGACTCTTACTCAAGGTCCAACGAAGTCGGTTCAATAAATGCTCATCGATCAAGATAACAATCTAAATAAATCAAACTCAGTATTGAACGAACAAAGTATTAATTTATTAACAAATTTGAACTTGGAATGTAATTAACAAATTTAAATAACAAAATCTAACTTAACTAAAATGATAAATATGGCCTTTATTTAAAATAAATATGTACCATGGATTTCTGATATTGTAAAGCTTTACCTTGTCTTTCATTCGACTCGAGTAATGTTATATTATAACCTCTAACTGGTTATTATGATCCTTGAAATATTATGTCACTTGACTGACTTTTTAACCTCTCAAGGCTTCTTCTTCTTCTTTACTGGATTGACGTTTGTTTCTAACCTCCAATTTATTTTCAAGATTTCCTTGAAGTATTTCTATCACATGCTTGACGTTTGAAATTTCTTCACCATATAAATTTGCTAACTGGATTAACAAATACTTCCCTCTTCTAAATCTGCTTTCCGGATAATCTACTTCTTAATACTTTCAAAGTATACTCACTTCTTATATTTAATCAACTTTTACAATTTATTCTTGATATCAATATATCTGGATTGTAATTTTCTAACCTTCAAATTATTCACCAATATTCTTCTATTTTCAATTTATTAATTATTCGAGGATGAATATTTTTCGCAGCTCGCTGTTCAGCGGTGTCTGATCAACTGATTTGTTATTTTTAGTCGTTTCAATGGGTTAATTTCCAATATTTCAATTGTTTTTTTCTATTTTGATCTAATATTTCAAAATTTAATTTTAATTTAAAATTTAAACTATTCAGTTTTGTTTGTTCTTTATATTAATTGAATACTGTTTTTCATTCTTTAATTTTCCTGATGAATTTCTTATTCTACTTTTCAGGATTAAGTGAATAATTGTAATTGCTCGAAATATATTGACATATTACATATACTTTTTAAAATCTACTTATAACTACAATTAACAATTCCAATCTCAAATAAATACTAATTCATACATTTAGATGAATAGCAATGATAAACACAAAATGCTAGTAGTTAAAAACGTACTGCAGTTTTCATATTGACATACTACTGATATTATAAACTAAAACAAGAAATTGATACGCCAACAAACATTTAACATCATACTATTAGTCCTTTCTTTCTGCATGATGTGAAATATCATTTACAAAACACCTTTCTGCAATGATATTTGAAAATATCTGAAAACTTAAAATGTCATTCAGTGTTTTGTAATCTATGGACTTACTATTTCTAAAATAATCACGCTGCAATGCAACTACTGTTAATAGTCTTTCATCCAATATTCAGTTTGTGTAGATTTACATTGTTTCTACACAAAATATGATTTTCAGCCCTAAGTTTTGACATGCATGTCAGATTTTATAAAATTTAATTTTTTGTTTTCCAATTTCATTCTAAATCATTTTAAATGAGATTGTGATTCTCTATAGGTTCATGTTTTATTATATACTATTTAGAATAACCTTGTTAAACTAAAATAACTTCATTTTATGTTTATTTAAATATTTTGTTCGTTTAGAATTATTCATCGTACAGAAATAAATAAAAATAAAATACTTGTTTTTAATTTAATTTTTTGAACCATACCTTTTTCTATAAATGTAAGTCTTTTCAGTTATTTACGAAAAACGGTCTTGAGTACCAATTTTTTAAAGCTAAAATCGTAATCTTCAAATCGTTATAACTGAAAAAATATAGTTTTATGAAAAATTGTAAACTTACAGTATAATTCTATATCAGATTCGTTGATTTTCTATTTTACCTTTTTGCTCACTCCTCCAGAAGGAGTGGGAACCACGCTCAAGTAAAAAGCGACAATTTTTGTACTCAATATTACAAACTCAATGAAAAAAGAAACATGAAAATCCATTCATGATAACTGGGTTCCGTGATTTCTTACTTTTTGTGTCTAATTGCACTCAACTAAATGATACTATGGTAAGGCGAGGTACGGTGCCGGTTTGAGTGGCGAGAACTCAATCGGCGAAGTTAAGCAACGCCGGGAGAGCCCGTCACTTAGATGGGTGACCGTATCTCATTTCGCCATCCTGGTTAAGTGGTGGAATAGCATTAGCTAAACTTCACCAGGACGTTAAAATAAATAAGACGTTAAAATAAAAAAATAACCAACAACCAGAGTAAATAGTATACTCTCCGCTGGTTTATTAAACTTTTTATATAATTGTTGCACATTGTATGGGATATTCTTCACCGTATATTTGTAAATAATGTAAGTTTTGGACATGTTCAATTACAAAATATCAAAAAAAGTTGTTTTTTTAAAATTTAAGTAATTAATAACTTGTTTATTTACCCCGATTAATCTCTTCCTCTTGACAACACTTTATTGTCCTAATTTCATTACAATCGGACTCTTCTTTTAGTTATCGTGCTTACAAGAAACATGACGGGCGGACAGACAAACAGATGGACAGAGTTGTTCAGAATTCGATTACTAACAACGATATAAAAAGTTTTCGCTACCAACGATATTTACGGTTTACAATATTAATTACTTATTATAATGAATTTCTTGTCGCGAAAAAGTAACACCCAGTATTATAAAGCATTAATTTGGCCGTTTCCTATTAATCCGCATTTCTGTCCTCGATTCATAAAAACGAGGTATCAGATAATTTTTCTCCCACTTCCTTTTATCAAATTCCAGCAAAATTAATTTAAAATTGAAAGATCCTAACGGTCCAATTTAATTAAACAAACATCTAAGTCAAAGAAACATTCATAGACGTGAAATATAATATTCGAGAAAGAGATTTGGGCAAAAAAAAAAAGTAAAAATACTTGTGGCGGTGTTGTACCATTTGAACCCGGAACCTCTGCATGCGAAGTATTTCTTTAACAGCTACCCCATTCGCCTTCTGAAAGCTCAGGCTTTGTAGAGGCAAATAAATAAATATGTACTTAAACGACAACCACTTTAAAAAATTCCTGGGCACTCACCCTCGTCCTTTGGGCATACCGGCCATTCCTTCTTTGGGGAGATCTAAACTAACATTTCAGCATATTTCTAGCCTCGTTGTCGAATTCGGTAGCTGTTAGACTATTTGTATTATGTACAATAATGTCTAGTCAATTCGCTCGAATTTTCGTGTCAGTTAAATTTGCTGTATTTACCTTTTATTCTTTTTTTTTTCTAGATGGCTCAAAGACGTGCTGTAGAAGGAATTTCAAATCAAGAAAATATTAATTCAAGATTAATTGGTAAGGCAGCCCTACTGCAACCAACGAAAGGACTTTTACCAAAGAGACCAGCCCTGGGTGAAGTTGGTAACAAGCTTTCCGTTTTAAATAATAGTAATAATGTTGGTAAAAGAGGGGGAAATACGTGCCCACCTCAGGCACTGCAAAAGAAGGCTGTGAATAATGTAACAAAAAAAGAAAGTATCATAAAAGTAGAAGAGAAAACTTCTGTTGCTAATTCTTATAAATATACGTTAAAAAATCAGGAAAATGTATTAAGGAATATTAATGACGAGAATGCCACTGCAGTGGTAAAATCTTATTCATCGAATCAACTCTGTATTATTGATCCTGATGAGAGCTCAAAAAATGAACCACAAATGGTAACAGAGTATTTAGCAGATATTTTCAAATATCTGCGAGATTTGGAGTCCAGATACCCTATAAGGAAACATTTTTTGGAGGGACACCAGTCAACGCCACGAATGCGTGCAATACTAGTTAATTGGCTAGTGGAGGTTCATATGAATTTCAAGTTATGCCTTGAAACATTACATTTATGTGTAGCAATTGTTGACAGATATTTACAGGATAATAAAAATGTTGGCCGTGATACTCTTCAATTAGTTGGTACTTCTGCAGTGGTCATTGCAAGTAAATATGAAGAAATATACTTACCTGATTTAGAGGACTTTGTTTACATTTGTGATGACTCCTTTACAAAAAAACAAATTCTTCGGATGGAAATAGAAATTTTGAAAAAACTTGATTTTAGTTTAGGTCGACCTCTGTCGTTGCATTTTTTAAGGCGTTACAATAAAATTGCTCAAGTCAGAAGTGACCATCATACTCTTGGAAAATATATTTTGGAATTAGCTCTTTTAGATTATGATGTTAGTCATGTGAAACCCTCAATACAGGCAGCTGCTGCTTGCTGTTTGTCTATTGGTATTTTAAACGAAGTAATGGATCTCATGAAAGTATGGACACCAACTTTGGTTCGTTATACAACATATGAATATTCTGACTTTAGATCGGTAGTTTTTGACTTTGCCCATTTAATTGTGAAAAGTGAAACATCAAAATATCAAACAATACGAAAAAAATATGCCACTGCCCATTATACAAAGATAAGTTTAAATTCAAAATTACATGGACCTCTTATTAGAAAGTTAACAACAACACGTTTATTGAAACACTAAAGTATAATGGGTTATTTGTTTTATCATTTAATTAGCATTTTAATCTATAATTTATATTATTTTTTAGTATACATGACTTTTACTGCATTACTGTATCAATATTTTATTATATAAATAAATGTATGTCACTATATTGGCTTCTGTATTTTATTTAAACTGAATCAAGAAAAATAATTAAAATTGTACTCACATGTCTATTACCTACTAAACCTAATCTCTTGCTCTCCTGCCACTCCTATAAAGGTAGTTAAAAATTTAAAGGAAGTCACCTTTGCGCCAAATGAATCAAACCGAAGTTAGTTTATGAATAATTAATTATTACAGAATATCTTACACCTAAAAAATATTGGTAAAGCCTGACGTTCTATAATTTTAGTTTTTTTCTTTTAAATAAAATTTAGTTTTAATATTGGTTTCTACATAATTCTTATTAATTTGATAATTTTGAATTATTTTCGTGTGCCTTAACCTGGAACAAACTTTATATCCCGCATGTGTGAAGTTGAGAAGACAGAGGGAATCAAGATGAAAGGTCAGTATATCACGCATAAGTAAACCGCTTTTAATATTATTCTTACTCACATTTTAATATTAAATAGTATTGAATTCTTGGAAATTGGGTTAAACCAAAGTTATTGTGCCTGAACCTCTACCGTCCACAGAAAAATCCAAGGAGCTCGAGAACAACTGATCCTTCAACCATCCAGGTTCCAGGTGAGTTTCAGACTTCGCTCTAATTTTGGCCCTTAACGTATCGAATATGAAAACTAAAATAGTGTTAAATAATAATTGAAGATGAAAGCTAAAGGCTAACGTTTCGAATTTGCTTTTTATTAGAAATCTTAAATCCATTATCAGATTCCTCCGAGTCATTAAAAATAACACATTTTTTGGAAAAGTTATCAGAATATAATTTTAATAGTATCATCTAATGGTTAGTTTTGATGTAGTAAGCTGTTTTACAAGTGTTTTGGTAGGTAAAACATTAATAACAAACCAGAAAAAGGTAAGGTAACTTTAGTCAAAGTACTGTTATGCATTACACTCCCTATGATACGTCTATGCCTAATAGTGACAGGAAACTTGTAGAATGAGATAGAGTTTTCTAGAGTGTGGTGGGAGAAGATTCTCGATTGTGTTCTGGATGACTCCGGAGGCAATTTCAGAGGCGCGATTCCCGGCGGAAGGGGGAGAAGTTTTACTAAAGTGAAATTTAGTAGCGAAAATGAGGTTATAAATTCGAAGTGTAAATATAAACATTGTAAAAGTTAGTTTAGAAGTATTTGTATAATCAGTAAATTATCAAATAATGTGTTAGTGGTTTACCCCTTGTTAAACTTTTTAGAACCCACGGATTCATACAGGGTGTTTCCTAAGAGATGGAAACACGTAACAGTATATATTGTGAATATATAATACACTAAAACCAATATATAATTGTAAATCTAGTTTTTTTAACTTTGAGAGTCCCTGCCACTACTTCTCATATCCACAAAAAAAGAAAAATCCTGAAACAGTAGAAAAATCGTCCCGATTCATAACCTATATGCTGAAAATGACATGTACCGATTTGTTGAATATAATACGCGTAATTAGTGATTAGTCACTTGACGGATTATGTCAAGAGACTGAACCCAAACAAATATTTGGAAGTGCTTTGTCATATATGTTATTTATTATTATACAAATATTTATTATTATTTGGTGATTTTAAGAAACAACTAAGGTTAGTATTAAACAAATATGATTTCTAAATGTTGTTTACATACAAATTTCGCAAATTATTGCTGTAATATGAAAGAAATATGCAAATTATTAAAAGACACTTAACCTCACTTAAATGATTTAAGAAAATCTCAAGCAAACCAGTGAAGCAAAACTAAACTTCTTACTTTTTCCAGATACAATGGCAGAGAAACATTACTAGTGTTTCAACAATACGTGAGTGTTTTAAGAATAATAGTACTCAACTAAAAAGAGGTGAAAATGCGTTCAAAAGTGGTCATGTCACCGAAATGGTTTATGACAGTAGCGTTCAGACTCCGATTTTATAAGGAAATGTATTGGCGAGCATGAAAAAGAAAACTTATCCTGTTGAGGTTTGTTATATATAAACAATTGTGATATCACGTACTTAATCTAATATTTCTTTTGTAGGTAACTCTAGATCAGGACAAAATTATAGATGCCAAATGCTTATGACCAAGAGGGCAAATTATTTGTCGCCATATGGCTTTAATATTATATGGTCATTATAATATCAGTGTTACCGACACTTCCTGCTCATGGAATGTACGAATGCAGTGAATGCACAGCGAACTGCAAGAAAAAAAATATCTGACATATGTCCTTTACAAGCTGCTTGTGGTGTAAAGAAAAATGCGTCAGAGGAAGAAATAGCAAGGTTTAAGAAAAATCTAGGTACAAACAACGTAGGATTTACATGGCTTTTACGTACCTCCTTCATTAAGTATTTGTACCTCATATACTTAGAGGACATTTTATTTTCTTCGGAGTATGTTAATGCTGAAAATAAAGAAACATATTTTCTTCAAAAAGTTGCAGTAAATATGGAAAAGATAAATTTAATTAAACAGTATACAGAAGGACAAGCCTCAAATGAAAACTGTTTGGTAGCCCACAAATATCGTTTAACGGCCAGTAAATTTGGTAGTGTATTAGGTGCTTGCAGAAGAAATAAATTTCCCCGATCCTTATACAAAAACCTCGTTAAAGGTTATAGTTTAAATTCTGTAAAGGCAGTGCAATGGGGAAAGTATAATGAAATTGCTGCAATAGAAGATTTTTAAGCAAAAAAGTGCTTCTGATGTTTCACCTTCGGGCTTGTGGTTACACGATTGCGGTTGTTTGGGAGCCAATCCTGATGGGATAGTCAGCGATGATGCTATTATTGAAGTGAAGTACCCTTATAAATTTAGAAATTTGTCACTATCTGAGTGTTTACGTAGTGATAAAAATTATATTGTTTATTATGAAAATGAAACTGCCATAGTTAATGTGAATCACAATTATTACCATGAAATACAGGGACTTCTTTATATATGTGAAAAAAATAAATGTTACTTAATTGCACGGACATCGGGAGAAACTGAAATATTTTTAATAGAAAGAGACGAACGGTGGGCTCAAAATATTGATATTTTAAAAGAATTTTATATACAAAGATTGGTGCCATATATAATTAGCATGAGCTAGGTAAATAGATGTAAAACATCTATACTTTGTAAATATCAAAAGAGTTTAATTTGTATTTTTAAATAGATATATCACACATCAGCAACGCACGTTGTACAATATACAATTATTTTCTTAAGAAAATATATTTAAAATTACTGAACATTTTGGAAATAATATGTTAAGTGAATGTAGTTATTTCGGTTTTTAAAAAAGGCGACCCCACACAATGTTGAAAATTATCGACCGATATCCTTATTAAACGTTTTTTCAAAAATTAATGAAAGGGTAGTCTACAATCGCATTCTCTATTTTTCAAATCATAATAATTTGTTAATAGACTGAAATTTAATAAGTTTGGGTTGTCAGTGATGCAATTAGATTTCTTCTCTTCATATCTAAAGAACAGGCGTCAGTATGTGGAATACCGTGGTCACAGGTCGATTGACGTTCTCGCCACTCCCGGTGTTCCCCAGGGCTCTGTACTGGGCCCACTTATGTTTGTTGTTTTCATAAACGATATAGCTAATCTCAATGTAGAGAGCCTCTTATATGCTGATGATTTGAAAATATATTGCGTAATAGAAAACGAAAATGACTGTGAAAATCTTCAGAATAACCTAAATATCGTTAATGAATGGTGCCTATCCAATTGCTTGCCTCTTAACATATCCAAGTGTAACATACTCACCTTTTCTAAAATGCGTCATCCCATCTATTACAATTATCATATAAATGGTCAAATATTGCAGAGACCTGATACAGTAAAGGATCTTGGAGTTATTTTTGATAAGTGCCTTAATTTTAAGTAGCATATTACTTTCACCATCGCGTCAGCTTTAAAAAGTTTAGGTTTTATAATAAGAAACTAAAGGATTCAGCAACACTGATATTATGAAGTTGCTGTACTATTCATTTGTACGATCAAAATTGGCATACTGCTCGTTGATATGGTCTCCAGGATATGCAATTTACATAAATAATGTTGAGAATGTTCAGCGCCGTTTTGTTAAGTATTTGTGCTTTGTTGAAGATGGTACCTACCCAATAACTGGTTATTCGCAAAATATGCTGGATAGATTTCACATGTCTAACTTGGAAAATAGAAGAATAATACATTCAATAGTCTTTCTTTATAAAATTATTCATAACATGTTTGATTGCCCTCTCATTTTAGAACAAATAAATTTTCACATACCTCGTATAACAAGTCGGAATCGTGATACTTTCTATCTTCCTACCCCTCGAACTAACTTACTAAAATTTTCACCTTTATATTTCATGTGTAAAAATTACAATCTACATCAAGATCAGCTAGATATATTTAACTGTAATATTAATTCAATTATACAACTTAATTTATGATTTATAGCGTTCTCTTTTTGTACTTCTCCTATAATTATCTTATATCTATTTTATTATAATATTTTTACTTACATATATGCAATGTTTTATGTCCTGATAGTTTAATTAGCTTAATTAGTTTTTAGTTTATTATACTGTTTTCGTATTCTGTATTGTAATGTTCCCACCCTGTAAATGGTTACCTGTTGGGTGGTTGTATTCAAATAAATAAATAAACATGGATTCAGGCGAGGCCACTTTACTGAATCAGGTACTATCGACTTTATGTTTATTCAACATGTGTATGCTGAATTAGATGAAAACAAATATGTGACCGACGTTTTATTTGATCTTACGAGATCATTTGATAATCAATGATACCATCAACAAAGATTTTTTTGTCTGAAACTTTTTAATTTGGATTTACGTGGGCCAGTAAACGAGTGGGTAAAATCTTTTCTAATAGATACTTAAAAAGAAATTGATGAAGCAATGTCAGACACTTTTGATACAAGCATTGGCACCCCCCTAGAGAGTGTACTAGGTCCATTATTATTCCTATATTATTCGTAAATGACTTGCCAAATTATATTACAGAAGGTAAAGTTTTCATGTATGCTGACAATACAACCATCGTCGTATCCGACTCTAAACCTGATATTGTTCTAGAGAAGGCAAAAACAATACTAAAGGAGTTCAATAACTGGTGTTAGCAGATCCGTCTAATTATCAACCAATTGTATCTAATTTAAAAATAGGCGTACAATAAGCAGTTATCAAAAATTAACATTTAACAATCATGCAATTAGAACTGTAAGTACAGCCTCCTTCTTGGGAATAACACTGGACAGTAATCTTCACCGGGAACAACATATAGAGATAAAACATCATCTATATTAAATAAAACTCTTTACGTCATTGGCTCCTTAAAAATAATTTAAATACACTCAATAAACGCTTAAAAAAGCGTTTATTATGATTTTGTACTTTCTACCATTGCATACAATATTGTGGTATGGGGGCAAGCAAGTGAAGTCTCTAGGATATTTATCCAACAAAAATGATTATTCGAATACACTCTTTTAAGCGTTTATTATGATTTTGTACGTTCTACCATTGCATACAATATTGTGGTATGGGGGCAAGCGAGTGAAGTCTCTAGGATATTTATCCAACAAAAAATGATTATTCGACTCATTTTTAATCTCGACTGTAAAGAGTCTTGCCATGACACATTTAAAATATATAATGTACTGACAGTGGTGTCTATATATCTGTTAAAACTTTTGGGGTACATTTATGGCAACAAAAACAAATATATAAGAAATAGAGATTTCCACAATTATTTCACCAGAGGAAGAGATGATATACCTCTCTGCCAACATAGGCATGTGTTCTTTAAGAAGTCACCCATAAACGGTGGATGTCATATTTATAATCTTTTACCAGATGAAATAAAAAATAGTAAGTCTCAAGTTATTTTTAAAAATAAACTTAGGAAAGTTTTACTCCATGAAACTTTTTCTACAATTAATGAATTCTATGATTTTATCCATGCAGTTTGATGTTCATTACATATTTTAATTCTTATTTTATGTTTACATTTGTAATAGTGCACATGCTCATAGAGCTCCATGGTTCAGGTCAATAAAACAGTCCATAGTCAACTGTCGTTTAATTCATACGCTACCTTTCCCGCTCTCCCTAACACGAGGTCACGAGAACAACACATGGCGCAGTCGAGGTTAAAATAGCAGCAAAAAATTTCGCCATTTTAAAAATTTTTAAGAAAATTGCAATACGCTTCCAAATAAATTGGCTAAATCAAAGACAAGAGGGAAAATACTAAAATGGATTTCCCAGGTGTTCCACCCATGAAGATGACAGGAAATTTAGCGGAAAACTGGAGATTCTGGCGGCAGAGGTTCCAGACTTACCTGTTAGCTACGGAAATCTCCAAGAAGGAAGAAATAACGCAGTGTGCCCAACTCTTAACTCTAATCGGAGAAGAAGGTATGAGAATTTCTAATACATTTATTTTTACACAAGATGAAAAAGATAGAATAAAACCACTACAGTAGTGTCGCGATAATCCGGATCAATTAAAACCAGGCTAATCCGGATTATCAAATAATCCGGATTATCAAAACATTTTAAATTCAGCTTTTAAAATTGCAAAAAAATAAATAAAAGGCTGTATTTAACAAAAGTAAGCACTGTACTTATATAAAAAAAGAAGACAAATAAAAAAGGGATCCCATATCAAGAAAACGAAATATTAAAAATATGTAACTACGTATGTATGTACATACATAACATTTTCATCACTTTCTTGTACATTCATTTCATCGGCTTCATTAGAATTGTGTGGTACCCTCTTTTACAATTTTCGGGACCGACTAAAAAGAATGATTTTACTCTGATGACTTACGTGCTGTTGTTTTTCAAAAGCAATTTCTTGAGATTCTGAGATTTTGTAGCATCATAATCATAATCTTTTAAAGGAATGTCATTTTCTGTAGCCCACTGTAAAGCAAGATTTAAGCTTTTGACAGCATCTTCATTTTTAACTTCTGACCGGAGTGGCAATTTCCATCACATCATCAGTCAGCACTATCATTTGCATGAATTAAATATTCTTGTTCAATCAATCCACATTAATTTCTTCTGCTAGTATCTTTTGTTGCATAGCACTTAAAGGGATCAAATCCTCGGGGTCATCTTCTAAGTCATTCTCATTTATTGGTTTTAAAATCGTTTTCCAGCATTTTTCTAAGGAACTGGCTGGTGTATTTTCCCGAGCATTGTGAAGCAAACATACAACATGTTGTAAATTTAAGTTCTTAAGACACTTTACAAGATCAAAGAAGAGTTACCTGAATGAATTCGGATTACAAAATCAAGTAAAATCCGGATTACAGAATATTTCAAGAGAACCAGGAGGCAATCCGGATTATAGAAGCATCCGGATTAACGCGGGATCGGATTATCGCGACACTACTGTACTAGAAAAGTTTGAGCAGCATTTTAGTCCAAAACGTAACTTAACGTATCAGAGGCACAAATTCCTTGCTTGTAGACAAAAACCTGGCGAAACTGTTGAACAGTATATCACGGAGCTTAAAAATTTGGCCCTAGCGTGTGAATTGGGAGTAATACAAAATAGTCTAATTAAAGATATTTTAATCTGGACTTCAGTCAGAAGGTCTGAGAGAAAAACTACTCCAAGAAGATCATGAAAACTTGGATGATGCAGTAAAAGTTTGCATAAATATGGAAAAAACGAAGGAGCGAAGTCGAGAAATTACCAACACCCGAGACAACGGTGATGTCGATGCAGTAGAAGGAAGATAAAGTTGCAGAGGTAATAAGAGAAAGTTAGAAAAGCGAAGTCACGAAAGATGTCAGAAATGTGGACTGACCCATGGTTATGGTAGATGCCCTGCCTATGGTAAACGATGCAACCAGTGCGGGAAATCGAATCACTTTGCAGCGTTATGCAAAAGGGACGGTAAAAGTATCAATTTTAATGTAACAAACGTTAGAAAATTTGTTAAAAGAAACAGAGAAAGTAAATTTAATAATGTTAACATTGTAGAAAACGATGTAGATTCTTATGAAAATGTAAATTCTGTTGAGGATAGTGATAATAATGATTTTCTCTTTATAGGCAGCATTGAACAGGGGAGTGTGTGACGTACAGGAGGAATCGTGGGTTGCAGCACTGGAAATAAATGGTCAAGAGGTGCAGATGAAGCTGGACAGCGGAGCAATGGCCAACATCATTCCTATAAAGGTGTTGCGTAAGATTAGTTTCGATTTTAGTAAAATAAAACATACGGATGTCAGATTGACTTCTTATACAGGCAATCATTTGTCAATAATAGGCGAATGTGTCTTAAAATGTAAATATAAAGATATTGTCGAAGATATTTCATTTTATGTTGTCGATATGAATAGCAGTTGCATATTAGGCCTTAAAACTTGCGTGAAATTGAGATTAATTAAAAAGATAGGAGACATAGAAAAGAATCATCCAACCAAAAAAGTTGAATATTTATTAAATAAGTATAAAAAATTATTTAAAGGTATATAGGTTGTCTTAAAAAACCATATCACATAGACATAAAAAACAATGTAAAACCAATTGTTCATTTACCTAGAAAAGTACCTTTTGCTATCCAACAACAGTTTAAAAGTAGTTTAGATCAATTAGTAAAAGATGAAATAATTGTTAAAGATGATAGTTGTGCAGAGTGGATCAATCCCGTGGTACTAGTGAGAAAACCTAACGGCTCGATCCGCATCTGTCTAGATCCAAAATATTTAAACGAAGCTGTAAAGAGACATTACTTTCAAATCCCAACACTAGAAGAACTAACGGTGAATTTAGCGGGTTCTAAAGTATATAGTACATTAGACGCTACTCAGGGATTTTTGCAAATTCAACTAGATTATCAAAGCTCAAAACTCTGTACATTTGCTACACCTTTTGGCAGATATCGTTTCCTCAGACTTCCATATGGGCTTTCAAGCTCACCGGAGGTATATCAAGAACGTATGTCAGAGATATTTGGCGATATACCTAGAGGGTTGTAGTATTTACATTGATGACATTATTGTTTATGGCAAAAGTCAAGAGGAACATGATCAAAGGTTAGAAAAGGTTTTGAAAAGAGCAAAAGAACATAATTTAAGATTTAATAAAAATAAATGTAAGTTCTCCTTGAATGAAGTACGCTATATGGGGCATAAAATATCAGAAAAAGGTATAACACCAGATGAGTCAAAAGTGGAAGCCATAAAAAACATGCCAATACCCCAAAATGTTAATGATTTGCAGAGATTCCTGGGATTAGCAAACTATGTAGGAAGATTTATAGAAAATCTTTCAGAAAAAACAGCACCTTTGCGGGAATTGCTGAAAAAAGACATACAGTTTGTTTGGGATAAAGTTCATAATGATACTTTTAATAAACTAAAAGATTTAATTTGTAAGGCTCCATGTCTAAAATATTTTGATGTAAAACAGCCCGTTACAATTTCAGTCGATGCATCCCAAAACGGAATGGGCGCGTCGCTTTTTCAAAATAAAATGCCTTGTGCGCATGCGTCACGTGCCTTCACGGAGACACAGTAAAATACGCTCAGATTGAAAATGAACTGGTAAGTGTGTGGTTCGAATGTGTCAAGTATCATCAGTTTATTTTTGGTAGAAAATTTACTGTGGAAACCGACCATAAACAATTAATCTCAATTATTAAAAAACCTATAAATGCATGTCCTGCCAGATTGCAGAGAATTATTATCCAACTGCGAAAGTACGATTTTGATCTTGTTTATGTGCCTGGGAACAAATTGGTAGTAGCGGATGCTCTCTCGAGAGCATATGAGAATAAAAACTTTGAGGAAAATATAGATATAGAACTCGAGGCTCAAATTTGTTTAATTTATCATGAATTTATTAACATAACAGAGGAGAAAAGAAAACAAATTAAAAAACTAATTGAGCTCGATGTAGATTTAAAAGTTTTAAAAAAACTTTGTGATGAGTGAATGGCCAAACAAGATCAAGGAAGTACCTGAGAACATAAAATTTTACTATAAGTTTAGAGGTGAAATAACATTGGCAGATGATTTACTGTATAAAGGAACAAAGTTAATAGTGCCGAAGGCACTTCAGAAGGAAATTTTGAAAAAACTTCACATAGGCCATTTAGGCATAAATAAATGTATTAAAAAAGCTAACAATTCGTTTTACTGGCCATATATGAATAAACACATCGAGGATATGATCTTGGCATGCGGCACCTGTCAGCAATTTCAGAAATCAAACAGCTCGGAACCCATGATTCCCCATGAAGTCCCAAGGCTACCGTGGTTCAAGGTTGCAGCTGACATTTTTCACTTTGACAACCACGTTTTCTTGTTACTACATTTTGAAAAAAAATGTAGTATACGTTTAGCATTTTTACGGTGGACCGTCGAAACCCGAAAAAAACGTCGGATCGATGTGAAAGTCATATCTATCGATTCGAGAGCGAATTTAGAAAATTCCGTCCGTCGGTCAGTCGGTCTGTCTGTCGGTCTGTCCGTCACGCCCAGCCCCCTTAATCCGTTTTCGGATTGCGATGAAACTAGGTTGGTTAATAGGAGGTCTTTAGAAAACCTTAACGCCGGAAGCTCGGCTCCGTTCGGAAACCGGAAGTACCCGATATAGACGTTTCAAGTTTTTCGGGAGAAATTGAATAACTCGATAACGGGTAGTCGGATCGAGACATTTCAAAAAGAAATGGTGCCGCTGGCAAAGCTCTACAAATAAGTATACCAGAGGCTATGTCGAAAAACAAATGAAAATTGATTTTTTTTGCAAAAAACTGGTTCCCTCGAAATCGGGCTAGGAAGCACGATAACTGTCCAGAATATTGATCGACTTCGATGAGACTTGGTGGGATCAAAGGTACCCGGCCACAAATCAAGCCTATTGCTGGCGGCCCGAATCCGTTGACCGCAAGTATGTTTTCCAGGGCCGAGTATGATTTTTCAAAGAAATTAATAACTCCCGAACCAAAGGTCCGATTTTGATTTTCAAAAATGGCAATTGTAGGGCTCGATTAGGTCTATTAGTTGACGTTTGTGAAAAATTTGAGAAAACAAAAGCGAATCTACAAATCCTGGAAAACTTGATTTTTTTGATAAATTCTACAAATTCCGAACAGTTTCCTATAAAAATAGAAAATTAACTATTCCGTCGATCGATCTCTATAACCAGTATAAGGCACGGACCTTCTTGGACAAAAAATCTGAAATAGAGATTTTTCGAAAAATTTAAAATAAACGAGTTATTTACGAAAATGCATACCATAGAATTATTTTAAAAAATATTACAAATTGATAAATGATGTTATATTTAAAATATCATCATTCATTTACTTTCATTTATTAAATAAAAATAGAACCGATGCCCTTTCCGTGTTTCAAAATGTAGTTAGCTTTTACTTTAGTCAATGCAAAAAAAAGAAAAATAAAACATGTCAAAGCACTGAGTCATCTTGCGACCCTCTGCTGAAAATGTAATTAGTCATCCCAACAAATTGGACAAAAAGCATATCAAAATGTAGTTTTTTTCACTTGTTAGTTATAGATTACTATTCTAAGTTTGTTGAAATATGTAACCTAAATAAGGATTTGAGTAGTGAAAATGTAATTTTAAATTTAAAGTCGATCTTTTCACGACAAGGCATACCGAGAATCTTGCAAACTGATAATGGGCCTGAATTTTCAAGTCGTTTATTTAGAAAATTACAAAAGAGTGGGAATTTCAACATGTAACTTCATCACCAAGATACCCACAAGCTAACGGTGAGGTAGAACGCGCGATACAGACCATAAAGTCAGTACTAAAAAAATGTAAGTACAACAACACAGATCCTTATTTGGCTATACTATCTTTTAGAAATACCCCCTTAGATAGACAAACCTCTCCAGCAAATATTTTATATAATAGAAATCTAAGAGACCTATTACCAAAACAAAATAGCACTTTTAAGCCTAAACGTTTCAATAAAAAAGAGTACGACAAGTTCGTACAGAAGTCAAAAAATAAACAAAAATATTTCTATGACAAAAGAGGTGTAAAAACTCTACCAGACATAAAAAATAATACCAAGGTATTAGTACAGGATACCTTAGGAGGTAGCTGGAGAAAGGGCAATGTAGAAAAAAAAGTAGGTATAAGATCCTATAGAATAAAATTGGAGAGTGGTACAACAATAACTCGCAATAGAAAATTTATCAAAGAATACAGAGTAAATGAAAAAATTGTTGGACCACCCCCCAGTGATTTAGGAAAAGGGACTGATAAATGTGATATTTATGACTATGTATATAATATATACATATTATACATGTAGAACCTAGTAAGGAAAATGACACGCACCTACAAACAGGTGCTAGCGAAACTTTAGTACAAAATGAGTCTAGTGAGCTTAGAGAAAATCAAAATACAAATTTTGATAGCACTGACACTGAGAGCAGTTTCGAAAGCTTTACAGATGAGCCTCCGGGAGAAAATTATAGAGCCAACCCTAGTTTAAATGTCAGCTTAGATAAGTCTACAGGTCCTAATAGTAAGACAGAATTGTTTACCACATTGCCAGAACAAAAATATACTACAAAGTCTGGCAGAACAATTAAAAAACCTAAAAAACTTAATAATTATCTACTATTCGAGTAAAATTCACAGTAAAAGGGGGAGGTAGGAAAGAAATAATAGTGTTTGTCCAACTGTAATGTAAAATTGTAATATACACATGTATAACTAATATTGTTAATAAGATTTTGTACTTATACTGAAAACTAGAATTATACAAATAAATAGCTAAAAAGGGAAGATGTAATAGTGCGCATGCACATGCTCCTAGAGCTCCATGGTTCAGGTCAATAAACCAGTCCATAGTCAACTGTCGTTTAATTCATACGCTACCTTTCCCGCTCTCCCTAACACGAGGTCACGAGAACAACACAACATTTAATTCTATTTATTGACTAAATCTAAATGAGTAGGTATATTTTATTGTATACTTTACTGTATTAATTATTTCTGTAAGCCCACATAAGGACGTTTGACTTATATTCCATGTTTATATGGCACAAAGATAAATAAAATGTATTCGTATTTGATTACTATGTGTTTTGCGTATTATTAATAGTGTTTTTTGTTGTCACCAAAGGTTACAGTCTCAGCCGGTATTTTATATAATAAAAATAATATAAAAAATTATTTTCAATTTAATTATGTCTAAAAATATGTATTCATGGTGCCCAAAAGTTAATTGAACAAAGTTTTTGTAGTTATTTTAAGAAACATTTATAGGCGTCACTAATAAACAACACACCACATATACTAGACTCCCAAATCCTGAGCGAAGGGGGCTACATATTTGAAAAATGCAGATATCCTATTATACCCACCGGTATTGTCACCCAAAATCGGAGCTGGAGATCAAAACACGACAGACACCAGCATGCTCACCACACAACACGCCTTAGTCCTTTGTGCTATTGTGCCAACGAATGAATGTATCTTTTTAAAGGTATTGATAAATTTAATTTAATATCTGCATAATAGGTATAACTCCAAATTTAATTTGAAATTAACAACTGTTTTATATGAAAGAAAAAGTATATTAGAAATAATTAAAACATTTTATTTTTCAACATAATATATAAACACTTGGTTACAAATCTATATTCATAGCTTTTGAACATGGAAATATGAATACATTAATCTTCAAAATATTCTTCTACCTCTTATTAGTGGATACTGTAGATTAGTTATGGCACCCACAACTTTAAAAGCTATATCAGCATTTTCATGCACATTTGTGAATGCCAAGCATGATGAGCTTTGCACACCTGAGTTACTTGGCTGATATAAAAATTCCAGAGATGATCTCGATGTGGAAAGTTCATCAACTTCTAAAGTGTGTTCTTCAACCTCGTCTCTGTTCTCCATCTTATGTGTCATTCATCGTCTTTTGTTCTTCTGGGGTGTTAAGTAATGCGGAGAAAAATGCAAATAATGTAGGGCTATTTTCTTTCTTTCCATCTACGAAATGATAACTACATACCTCTTCCAGGTTCTTCAAGACGCCTAAAATAATAATTCACGTAACTAACAAAATCAAGTCTAACAATTTCATTACTTACCTTAGAGCCTTTGTCGATTTCCGTCCTTCTTTAGGGTCCTTAGGCAATCGAAAAAAATGGCATGTTTCCCTTACGACGTAATCTTTACAACCATATGCGTAACACATACCACCCATCCTAGCACTAAAAAGGAGATGTGAATAAATAAATTATACAATAGAATATAAAAGTTTAAAGAAATAAAGAAATAATTATGATTCATGGTTTTAAGGTTATTATATGCATGTTAGAAATTTCAAAATTTTCCTAGTTAATAACAAAAATATTATAAATTTTATGAGTTAAATGCTAGCTTACACAATCAGTATTTAGTATATTACATACCAAAAGGTAAAAAAGTTTCTAATTGGGAAATAAAGATCTAATTATAATTCATTGTTTTAGGGTTATATTTGCATGTTAGAAATTTCAAAATTTGCCCAAAGTTGGTAACAAAAATATGATAAATATTATATGAATTAAATCTTTACATAATCATTATTTAGTATATTACCTACCTGAACGTAAAATATCTCAAAAGACAATATAATCAACAAAATAAAATTCACAATACATTCAATATAAACGTCAAATTCTTTTGTTAAAATAAATTATGCTGCAACTCGTTTGTAATAACAATAAGCTTTAATGTGATTATACATATAACATAACTTAAGGGTGTTTACAAAAAGCAATAATGATTCTAGAACTCTTTTGTAACCGCCACTTGCGTAAAACTCTTCATAGTTGTCTGTATCTTTCTGACATCTACGCAGACTCCGCACATGTAGTTCCACTAGCACCCACAGACACGGAACTGCAATTAGATCGCTCACTTTTAAACTCTCACAGATACATATAAACAGGCATAGAATGTCGCTTTTGAAATCAATGTCTCAACACACCTCCTTTATTTCAGAAGCGGCACCCTTACAATTTTCTTTTAAAATATAACTACATATGAAATTAAATAAACATTTTTAACAAACATTAAGTAAACTTCTAAGCTTTTCAAAACGAACAGTTCCTAATGCTTTTGTTAATATATCAGCAAGCTGATCTTCCGAAGAAATTTTTGAAACTTTAATTATTTGTTTTTTAACATAATCATGTACATAATGATAACCTACATCAATATGTTTGCTATTTTTCGAAAAATTACCATTTATAGCTAAATGCTTTGCAGAAGAATTGTCTTCAAAAATTTCAATCGGTTCATTTATTTTAACTGACAAATCTTTAACTATTCCAATCAAAAATAAAATTTCATCCATTGCTTCGGCCATTGCAATATATTCTGCATGACAAGATGATCTGGTTACAACTTTTTGTTTTCTTGAAATCCATAATATTGGATTTCCTAATACTCTAATAAAAATTCCACTACGTGACTTACGATCTGTAATGTCACTAGCCCAGTCAGCATCTACGTAAGTATCAATAGGAATCTGACAAACAGAGTTAAAATGCAATTTCAAATTTTTTGTAAAGAACAAATATTTCAATACTCTTAGTGCATATTTATAATGAGTTTTCGAATAACTATGAAAGCCACTTAAGTAATTTACTGCATAAGAAACGTCGGGGCGTGTTCCCTGACTGATATATAGTAAACTACCTATCAAGTTTCGATATTTTAAATCTGTTTCACACTCTTCTGCAGGACTTAACTTTAAATTCATTTCTATTGGGGTTCTATAATTTTTACTTTCGATGATATTATACTGATTTCCAACTTGTTCTATATACTTTTCTTGACTCAAAGTCATTGTTTTGTTTATTTTATCATAATCTATCTCTATCCCTAAATAACTTTTAACTTTACCAAAATCTTTCATTTGAAATTTCTGGCTTAAACATTCTTTTAAATCATTCAAGCTTTCATAATCAGAACTGCAAATTAGATCATCTACATATAAGATGACGTAAACAACTTTATCGCCTTCATTTTTTAAATATAGACAATTGTCATATTTTGAACTAACAAAATTTAAGGATGACATATAAACATGAAAACAATCGTACCATGTACGAGGACTTTCTCTTAAACCGTACAAAGCTTTATTTAATCTACATACTTTATTTTTATCTTTAATAAAACCTTCTGGTTGATAAGTATATACTTCTGAATTTATATTACCGTTTAAAAAAGCTGTTTGTACATCCATTTGCTCGATGTACCATCCCTGGTTACAAGCTACTGATAATAATGCCTTCAGCGTTGGCATTTTTGCAACAGGTGAGTATATTTCTTCCTCTAATGATTTAGGTTGTTGATACCCTAACGCTACTAACCTAGCTTTAAAAATACGATGCGGTTTAACCTTGTATACCCACTTTACTTGAATAATTTTCTTATCATCCGGTACTAAATTTATATCTACTAATTCCCATGTATTGTTTTTTTCTAAACTATTAATCTCACTTTCCATAGCCTTCTGCCAAAAAATGTTTTCGTTCGATTGGACTGCTTCCTGATACGACTCAGGCATTTCAATACTTGAAAAATGCGCGTTTATAACATGATCATCCTTTTCTATAACATAATCATCATGCCACACTGGCTTCTTTATTTCTCTTTTTGGTCTTTCATTTTGCATCTCATTTGACACCTCCTGAACTCTAACCCGAGTTTGAACGTCTTTATCATTTTCATGATTGCTACCCTTGTCGCTACCCTTATTCTGATTCTCACTTGTTTCACCACTTCTATAATCATTACCCCTCTCTCTATTTTCATTTATACAATTTTTGTCTTGACCGTTATTCTCTACTAAATCAACTGGGTCATCATCTGAAATCTTTATAAATTTTTCTCCGTGTTCTATGAATTTAACATGTCTACTTTCTATTATTTTATTATTTATTAAAACACGATAAGCCATATCACTATAACCAACTAAAATACCCTTCTCTGACTTCGGTTCTAATTTTGAATTTCTACGAGCTTCAGGGGTTCTAACAAAAACTGTACTTCCATAGAGTTTTAAGTTTGATACGTTCGGTTTCTTATTCATAAAAATTTCATGTTTTTTCAAAATTATTAGCGCCTATTGTTCGATTTCTTAAATACGCGGCCGTTTTTACACATTCTGGCCAATATTTTTTATCTATTCTAGCCTCTGACAATAAACATCTAGCACTTTCCATTAAAGTTCGATTATATCTCTCCGCGACGCCATTTAACTCGTGTGTGTAACTAGGACTTGGACGTATCCAAATACCATTTGTCTTTGCAAAAGCATAAAACTTTTTATTCAAATACTCTGTACCCCTGTCACACCTAATTTGTTTAATTCTTTTTCCTGTTTGATTTTGAATTAAATTTGTATACTTCTCAAAGCAATCAAAAACTTCATATTTCGTTTTAATACAATAGACCATTGTTAATTTACTAAAGTCATCAATAAAAGTTACGAAATATCTTTCTCCGCCATACCCTGTAGGGTTTATTGGACCATTGACATCAGTATGAATGATTTCACATGCATCACTAGCTCTTTTTCTGTTATTTGAAAATTTGACATTACTCATTTTGGATGACAGACAAGTTTCGCATTTTAGATACACCCGTTCAATATTTTTAGGTAGACCTTCACACATTTGACTTTCACACATTTTCTCTAAATTTTTAAAGTTTACATGACCCAACCTCCTATGCCATAATTCCTTACCGGTACCTACTTCAGCTGTATTGGACTCAGTACATTTTTTATGCACTATTGCACCTTTTAACTCATACAGATTATCTTTCTTATTTGCTATTGCTATTACTTCATCTTTTCTATTAAAAATTTCTAAATTATTATCTTGTGCCCAAATTTTATTTTTATTATCTGTAAACTTGGACATAGGTACTCAAAAGGTTTTTTGACATTTCGGGGGCAAAATAACAATTTTTAATCTTAGTCTATATTTCTTTTTCTCCTACATTAAATTAAAGAGCTTTAATTAAATATCCATCGCCTACTTTTATATTAACAGCATTTTCTAATTTACGAATTTCGGAGAAATACCTGTCATTGTTCACAATATGATCGGAGCAGCCGCTGTCTAGCAGCCAGGTGATGCCGGTCTCCTTCTCTTGGTCAGCCTTTTCCTTCTGCGATGACATCACAGTGACATGGAAGGTGTTGTTCTCTTGACTGTCTTTGTTGCTTTCTCTTCCGGTTTCTCTCACCTCGACTGAATTTCCTGATGCATGACTTCTGCTTACACCTCTGTAGCTCTGCCGCCTTGATTGTTGAAAATTTCCTTGACTTGTTCCTTGAACATCATTAGTTTGAAATCTCGATCCCTGCGTGTTATTTCCTCTCTCACTACTTCCGCCTCTATTTTCATTTCTTTTTCTACAAAATCTCTGTATGTGACCTATTCGCCCACATCCATAACACTTTTTCTGGTTTTGGTTTCTCAGATACCCACTGGACGAGCCAGAGTTGAATGCATAACTTTCATGGGTTTTCTCACTGTCTGTGTTCTTCTTGAAATCTATAAGCAGCTTCGATTTCACATATTCCACATTTCTCTGCGCGGCGGGTAGTACATCTACTATGTCAACAATATGGCTAAAATCTTCGGGTAAACACAACAACAAGTGGTTTAATTTATCGTCTTCCGTTAATTTTTCTCCTGTACTTATTACTTCATTGATATGCTGTTCAAATTTGGGTATAAACTCTTTAGGGTCATCACTAGGCTTCATTTACAAATCAAGCAATCTCCTTTTTGACAACAACTGAGCGCTGTCGATGTTGGTTCATAAATAGAATTTAATTTATTTACCATTTTCACTGCCGTAGTCTCATTTATTTATGATTAGTTCTAACTGTGCATTTGATACTCCCTGTACAATAATTGACCTTGCCTTTACATCATTCTTTTGCCAGTTCACTTTATCATTTCCTTCTGCCTCTGGCATTATTGTATCGATAACATCTTTCACACCTTTGCTTTCTAAAACTAACATTAATCTGAATTTCCATTTTGCCCAGTCTTTTCCATCGAATATTGGTAATAAAAAAGTCTTCCTTATTCTTATCGGCCATTTTCTTTTTCGTTGCAGCGTTCCTTTTTAATTATTCGAACCACGGACCTCTGCTACCATGTTAAAATAAATTATGCTGCAACTCGTTTGTAATAACAATAAGCTTTAATGTGATTATACATATTACCATTGATTAATTAGAAATAGATACTTAACCAAAGAATTTGTACTGTTAGTTCCGGTCTTAAATTCATAGATGTCGTGCGACTTTTCGAATCGAAGTTTTGCAAGCAAGGAGGGATAGATTAAATCTATCCCTCCTTGGTTTGCAAGTCGGGTAAATTAATTCATGAATGAAATGAAAGGTTGGGCGGGCGGGCGTTGGGCGGGCGGGCCCGTGGGGTGTGGAGGGAGCTAGACGACCTAGCAACTAAGACTGCAGTGCAACCAACGTTGCCAATAATTCGGCATGATAAGATCCACCTACTCGCAGAAAATTATCCGATTTTGTAAGAAATTATCGGCGTTTTTTACTTTTAAAAATAGCATGGAAAATAGTTACATGTGTATATATTGTTTATAATACTATAATCGACTAAAAACATTATGTTTAATTAGTCTTAGAAATTATTTTACGAAGAAGAGCTTTTTTATTGTTTTGTCATCTTGATGCAAATAAAAGAATAGGTAGGTAGGTAGGTAGGTAGGTATATGAAACTTATTTAATAGGAATGAATAAAAGTTTTTTTTATTCAAGAAAATACCAGGAAGAAAATAAAATATGTTTTATATATAAAAGAAATATAAATACAATAAAAAAATCACAAATATTTGGCAGGCATCACCATTTGTAGCTATAGTGTAATAGATTTATTCCAAATGTACCCCGAAACGAAAAATTAAAGATACCTCCACTGAAAGAAACCGACCAGATAGAATGTTTTGCTAAGATGATCTGCATTATCATAAGTATTTTTTTTGTTAAGACTACATTATCATTATCTAACCATAAGAAAAACTGTTTTGCTAATGAGATTTTGCAACGGTAAATCTTTGACTATTTGTGCCAATAACAGCACTTACTTAAACTAGGTAAAATATTGTTTTAAGTTTTTTTTTATTAGGGGTAACTAAATAATTTCCTACGATAAATAAGTGCCTTAAGTTAAAGTTAACTATTTAATGGTTAAAACTCATATAGACCTATGGTTGGTAAGTCACCTGTTAACTGTAAAGACGGGCTTACTAATCCTAACGTCTTACTTATTTATTTTTACACATGGCGCAAGCGCAATTGAGATTTTATCATCGCGCGCCATTTTATCCATGCAGCGACGCATGCAGTAACTAGTAACTATACTTCACGTATAAAAATTGACTCATGTAAAAGAGGCCAAGAATATTGAATATCATGCTTTGGCAACACTTTTATTTAGTTTTTCGTAAATACCGAAAAAAATTAAGAATTTTAGAAAATAATGTTTTACATGACAAATATGTTGCTAATAAAAAGACCTACAAAACCCAATAATAAATTTTCCAACAGGTTAATTTGTTTATCTGCAAAATAAAAAAAACGTCAAAATGGCCTCTTATTTCAATTATTAATAACTTATGATAAATTAAGCCTTGTGACATCGAAATTATCGGAAGTTGTACGTCTCAATTTACTTTAAAAATGCTAAAAATTTCAAATCGATAATTTTATTTAAGGTTTTTGCAAAAAGTTATTTGTTTATTAAAAACTTGCTTTCGTAAAATTGTCGTAATTTTTTTTAGACATTTTAGAGTTACGGATCAAAGTGGATTCACATTTTGACAAGTTGTACTATCATGTACATATCAAATTTAATTGATTTTCGCAAATTTCTTTGTTTAAAATCGAGTTCGAAGAACACTTGCATGCGTTTTAAAGTTATAAACAAATTGAATAACTTATTTATTTTTAAGGGTACGTCGTTCGGGCTAGGATCATTTTAAAGCTACGATTTTTCTGCGAATTTAAAAAGAATAATAAATGCCCCAAGTCACTTGGGAACTGAGATAATTTATTTCTAAAATTCTTAGTTTTTTGGTATTTACGAAAAACTGATTTTCTCAATTTTGCGAATTATTTAAACAATGTGGCACTAAATAAAAAGTGTTGCCAAAGCATGATATTCAATATTTTTGGCCTCTTTTACATGAGTCAATTTTTATACATTTGGAATAAATCTATTACACTAATGTAAATTTTTGTCGCATCGGTAATTTAGCTCAACATGTTAGAGCGCTCGTGGTTGTACGGTTGGCTCCGAGTCTCGATCCGGGGAGGCAATTTCCTGTATTAAAAGAACTAAATAAATTTGTTATGATGATGATGACATAAATCCGAGGGTCGGGGGATCGATTCCTACCCAACACGATTTTTTTTTTTTTTTTTTTTCGTTAAAAATATATAAATATTGTCATATAATTAAACTGCATCATATATTCATTTGAAATTGTCACACAATGCAGAGCAGGTCTTGATCTACTTAATGTGTTAATTTTAAATACAAATGTCAATAATTGAATCAGCTGTGAGTATAAGAAAAATAAAAAATTATCTCAGCTCACAAGCGGCTTAAACATTCTCTTTTCTTTTAAAATTCGCAGAAAACTCGTAGCTTTCAAATGGTCCTAGTCCCAATGGAGTACGATTAAAAATAATTGAGTTACTCTATTTGTTTATAACTCGAAAATGTACGTGTTTTTCTAACCCGATTTTAAGCAATTAAATCTGCGAAAATCAATTAATTTTAAAATATGCTTGATGGTACAACTTGTAGAGAAGATAATCCATTTTCGGTCATTAGTCTACGGTGCTTAAAAAAAATTTGGACAATTTCATATTTTTAATAAACAAATTGCTTTTTGCAAAAACCTTAAAAGATATCCGTCCGAGTTTTTTAAGTACATTGATACGTACAACTTCAGATAATTTCAAAGTCACAAGGCTTAATTTATCATTAGTTAATAACAGTTGAAATAACAGGCCATTTTGACAGTTTTCTTGATTTTGCAGATAAACAAATTAACCGATTTGAAAATTTCTTACTGGGTTTTGTAGGTATTTTTACTAGCTACATTTGTTATATAAAACATTATTTTTGAAAGTTCTTAGTGTTTTCGTTATTTACGAAAAATTGATTTTCTCAACTTATTATTTAAACAATGTGGCACTAAATAAAAAGTATTGCCAAAGCATGATATTCAATATTCTTGGCATATTTTACAAGAATCAATTTTTATTTATGAAGTAGGAGCAGTTAACAAAACAATGAATATAAAAGTACATTATACACTAAGGGAGAGAAACGTCTTACTTTTCCTGAGGGGTAATTTGAGGCCCGAGAGCGAAGCCCGATCGAGGGCAACAAATACATCGAGGGAACAATGGCGGTCGTGTATATTTAACAATATTCTGAGTTCAAAGTCGGAATATAACAAAATTCCGACTTCAAACTCGGAATTTAACAAAATTCCGAGTTTGAAGTCGGAATTTAAGAAAATAAAATATAAAATTTATTGCGGCCCTTCTACGCTTTTATAATATACTATAAATATAATAATCCAATAATATTTTTTCTTTGATGTAAGCTTTGTTGAACTTAAGTTCAAAAGTTACAATAAATTTAGTGTAGCGCGTCTGAGGCTGCCCACGCTACGCGGGCGTACACTGTCGTGTCGCCGCGTCGTACGTTTAAAGAAAATAATGTGGAGCCTAAATTTTTGATCGTAGGAAGAACTTCGAACTTCATATTCTCGAATGGCGCAATTAGTTTTTTTTAAGAAATAAATATTTTAAGAGATATTTGACAAAAAATAATTCTCAAGTAATTTGTTTAACCAATGACGCTCAAGGATTATTGTTGGTAACTTTTATGTCGTTCCTGACATGTTCAGAGATGTTTTCTCAAAAGTAACCGCTTCCCGGAATTTTTCCGAAGTGAAAACCTCTATCGATTCCACTACTACTTGCCCTCTAGGTATCGCATTACTATTGACAGTTATTAGCTAATTACAACTATTTTTAATTCTGTAAAAGAACAAAAAAATATTTTCATATAGAAAGTAACTAGATGAAAATATTCGATCGACCTAATTTATAATCACTTGAAAATTATTTTACTCAAAGGCAGCTTTTTACTGTAAATATAAATATATTTTGACATGTGCCATCTTCTGATTGTATATACCCTATGTACATATTTACATGTTTAAATTTATACACAGAAATTGATGAAAAATGCGTTTTAAATATATATATATATATATATATATATATATATATATATATATATATATATATATATATATATATATATATATATATATATATATATATATATTGTCCACGTAAGTTAGCCTTTTCCGTGGCGTACAGCTGTGATTCGTTACGTGCAGTAATGGGTGGCCGGCAATTTTCTTGCTGCCGGGTAATGGAGGCTAGGTTTGAAGTGGTCAGAGCCAGGAGTTGCGCTAATTGTTCATAAGTGGGTAGTCCCAAGCTCGGTTGGGGTTGGTCCGTTATGGCGGCAGAGGGGACTGGGATCGTTCCAGTCGTTTGGTTTTGGAGCACTATTTGTCTTTGGGGCGTAGCACTAGGTCTTGCCGTCTGGTACGGCGGGGTGACGTGGTAGGCGCCGGCCGACGAGGTAGGCGTGACGAAGTACTGTGCGTTGGGCGGCGTGCTTGGACTTGGGCTGGTTGCTGTTGGTGGTACCATGCAGTGAGGGGTGGCCAGCTGGCGGCGAGGTGTCAGCGAGGCGTCGCTGAAGAGTTGGGGCCAGTCGGGTGTGGCAGCAATGGTGTACTGACCGCTGGGCAGCCCTGAGCCAGAGTGGGAGGCTTCCCCATGTGTGGAAGCGAATCCAGCGAAGCGGCGATCTCCCAGCGTCGAGGAATCGTCGTTGGCCCGGGATGCTGTTGGGTCCACCATACAGCGAGGGGGCATCACCATATCCTCATCACCATCCAATCTCTGTTCCATCGCCGAGTTTCCGTGCCACGATGCTGCGTTGCGCTCCATGCAGTAATGGGGCATCGCCTGAGAATCGTTGCTACTCCATTCCATATTTGTTGCCTGGGCTTCATGCCAGGTGGCTGCGCTGCGTGCCATGCAGCGAGGGGGCATCGTCGTGATGACGTCATGCGTGACCCCAGTGTCGTGTCCTATGTTGGTGGCGAGTCCTGCCTCGCTATGCCTAGGCGCTGAGCCCGGCGACGCACAGTAGTGGGGCGCCGTCGTCGCGACGCCATGCGTAGCACTTGTGCCTGTGGAGAAATCAGAGGACATGCTTACCTCGCCGAGCCGGGTTGCTGTGTTGCTTGCTGTGCAGTGTGGGGCCACCGTCGTGGAGACGTCGGGCGTGACCCCCGTACCCCTTGTCAGGGCGTCGTGTTGGCGGAGCACTTCGTGGTCAGATGCTGTGAGGGGCGTCGTGCAGTGAGGGGGGGCCGACGTGGAGACGTCGCTCTCGACCCCAGTGCCTACTGCCTTGCCACTCCGGGTATGCATTGCCACTTGACACTCAACACAATAAAACTCAATTAAAACACACTGTCTGGTTACAACACAAGAGGAAGGGATAACCTCATCAGCATTGGCGTTGGCGTCTGTGCTCAAATGACTTCTGTTTCGGCAGAAGACTATTAGTTGCTGAAGGCTGGAACATTACTACTTGAAGGATCGATCACTACTTGCTCGCTGAGAAAAAGTGTTTTCTTATATAGACTTTTTTGTGCTCAAATGACTTCTGCTTCGGCAGAAGACTATTTCTTGTGCTCAAATGACTTCTGTTTCGGCAGAAGACTAAAACATGAGCACAGCGCGCTAGACAAGTCATAACTTGTTCGCGACGCCGACGCCGATGACAATATATATATATATATATATATATTTCTGCGTCTTTCCATTTTGCAAGGGTTCTGCGTCCATCAAAGTATATCTACATATTTTGAAATCTACAAACGTAACCTATTTTTCTGTGCTTATTGATACATAATTTTCATTATATACATATATACTTGTTTCAAAAATCACTATTTTAGTTTTGTGTACACTTTGCAATGTTTCTGCGTCTTTACAGTTTCCTATTATTTCGAGGTCCAGTATATATTTTACAAAATTCTATGTTTTCTGCGTCCGTAAAAATATATATTTAGATAATTCAGACCTTTATGCGTCTGACATTGTTGCCGCCTCTCTTAGACAGCATTTCCAGCTGACTGGTAACAAATCATAGAAAACAGTATATTACGTACCACGAACTGTAAGTAATACTTTTAAATATAGAATGCAGTTTAGGTGGGCCCGAGGTTTCCTAAACATTCGAGATCTGAAACATCACTACTGTTCGCGGTTAGCAAATAGTTTTTTGCAATACTGTGCAAATCAACGAAAGGTAATAAGTAATTAGTTAATATTCAATTATTGACAACGACCTGTTAAACTGGAATTTTCTATTTTAATAAATTAAGCACAGCCTAGAATTTAACAAATGACCGCTCAATAATTAAATAATTTCTTGGATAGTCAATTCAAGTTCGGGCATAATATCTATTTATTGTGTATTTAACAATACATATGGATACCGAAGAAACTGAGAGTATTACTTGTGCGGCGCTTTTATCAGAAATATCGAAGAAAACGCATAAAATTATTTATGATCTTTTTAAAAAGTAGGTTATTAACCCAAAAATTACTATTTTTTATCCTGGCAGGTAAATAAATTGGTACTTTCCATCTTTATATTCACACAAATGAAAATTGCAACACCAGTAGGTATATTCATTGACTGATTATGCAGTTTTCGTCATAGTTTTTGGATATGCTGTGAAGAGCGCAATTGGACTTTAAATGCGAAAAGTAGCGAAAAAATTACAATTTCATTACCTATAGTAATGATGTTAGAGACACCTTTACGATAATGACTATTGAACAAAGATAACATACATAAACAGGTAAAGCAGTGAAAACAATCAAATAGCATCAATTAAAACAAATAATATAAAATACACAAATAGTTAGATACACAAAAAGGACTAGTTAAAATTTTCAGAAATTCAAAGTTAATTGTGATTTGCAAACGGAATAATAAACTCTATGAAGTTGAGTTCGAGTGTAGAAATATATGGACAAATGGTACTCAAACAATTAATGATTTAACGGGTGTAGCATAAACGATTGGGACATATTTGAAACACAAATTTGCAAAAGTTAGCTCATTCTGGAATGGTTCTTGGCATTAATCCGGACTTGTCTGTAAATATTTTATATAATAATTTTATTTGTGATAGTTGTATTGAGGGAAAGCAAACAAGAAAACCTCATACAAATAAAAGACCGCTAACAAAAAGGCCCTTAGAATTAACAAATCCGGATACATGTGGTCCAATAGAACCATGTTCCTGGAATGGAAAGGGGTATTTATTTACACTGATAGATGATTTTAGTCATTTCACGATAACTTATCTCTTTGAAAATAAGATGGAGGTTTTCAAATATTTCCGAGAATACGAAGCTATGGCGGCAGCTCATTTTGGGACAAAATTATTACGTTTGGGTTACGATAATGGTTCTAAATATAGATCACATTTAATGAGGAATAATTGTTGAATATACAGTATCGTATACGCCTGATGAGCAAAATGGAGTTGCAGAGAGGATAGGTCGCACTATTCTAATACAGCTTGTTCAACCATGTGTGGAACGAAATTTGAGAAGAATTTATGGAGTGAAAGTGTTTTGACGGCTGTTCATGTCATAAATCGTAGGCCGACATCCTGTTTGATAAATAAAATGGTATGGTGAAAAACCTAATATATCTAAAATGAAAATTTTTGGTTGCATTGAATATTTATATATACCAAAAAGATTCCGACGATAGTTCGATACAAAATGTAAAAAATTAAATTTTTTGGGCTATGTGCCAAATGGATATAGGTTGTGGAATCATGAAAATCAAAAAATAGTCATAGAACATAACGTTATCTTCGACGAAACTAAGTTTACTCATTCGGACGTATCAAATATATTGGAAAGCAATATGGTGAAAATGATGAATATGATGATTGTTCTGTAATCAGTCAACAATTGCAAGTTGATAATGAATACAGAAATGAACCCGAAGAAGAAATAGAACAAGTAGAAGTTGAAGAGCCAACTACAGCTAGAATTAGAAATCCACCGCCCTGGTTTAAGGATTATGACATGATCTATTTAGCACTTAGCGCTGAATCTTATATTAAAGATTTGCATATAACCATGTCAGATATTAAAGGGAGATCAGACGAGGAATATTGGAAGAAAGCCGTAAACGAAGATATGGATACTCTAAAAAGTAATAACACCTGGAAATTAGCAAAATTACCGGCTGGAAAACATGCAACTGTATCCTAGTAGTACATCGAAATTTTGTATCTTTTGATAGTCCTCATTAACCTTTATAATACTAGAGTAAAATTGAATACCTAATACGTAAAGTTGGCTCCTGAGAAACACATTGTATATTATATAGTTTTAATATTTTGTATATCTTCATATTCTTGTGTGCCCAATCAAATACTTTAGTAACGTTTCTTTAAAATATGAGTTTACATGCCTCAGAGATCCCCCTGTATGACAAACATGGCCTTATTTTGCTAACAAATGTGATTAAAAGAAATCTGTAGCTTCTAAAATCATTATAGTTAAGAGCGTATTAAGTTATGCTACTTTTAAGTTGGTATTAGGTCTCAAATTCAATTTCGCAACACGCAGCACCACCTCCCCCCTCAATATATACGCATAATCACACAAAAACATGTTTGGTTTACGAAGCGTAATAATACAAATATTTTGAAGTTTTAATTCCCTCGCTTACCGAAGTATTGTAGTCATGACAAAAACATTCTCCGAGATTTCTCCGCATTTTCACGTTTCAGAGTATGTAGATTACGAAAATTAAATCAGTTTAATTCCACCAGTCTGTCTGTCTGTCGGTCTGGCGTCTGTTTGCGCTGTACCTACAAAACCACTTGACGGGGAAGGATAGTATTTGAAAAAATATGAAAAATATATAAGGTGGTCACTCTAAAGAAACAAACAAGAAATGTGACGGATGGAAATATTTCGAAATAATTATTCAAAAATGAGATGGATAATATTTCGCATGCACTTAACACAAATGTCAAACGAAAATATACAGGGTGGCCACCATAAAAAAATTATGAGGAATGTAACATATAATATTTTGCATGTCAGGGAAAATAGGAAAAATGTACAAGATTGGAACTATGAAACATAATTATGGTGGATATAATATTTGGATTGTAGTTGACATAATTACCGAGGAAAAAAGCTGACATAGTTGAATACAATGTATACAGGGAGGTCACTCTTAAAAATAACTTAATGGCAGAGGAAAATAATATTTGGAATGTAGTTATCGCTTCTTAGGAAGAAAACCTGACTTACCTTTATTTAAAAAAGTATACAGGGAGTCATCCTATAGAAAAGATAACACATAAATGAAAACAGCTGTCCAAGGAATCACAACTTCCATATCCAGATTTTTCATCCAAGTCGCTATAAAGGAAATATCTTGACTATATTTGCACTCTAGTATGTGGAAATTATTGGTCACAGAATTTTAATAATACTTGGGGCAGATGTCATAGAAAAATTTGAGTCATTGGTTTCTACCATTTACGTTAAAAATGAAGTTTCTTGTTCTACCTATTTTCCCCTAATCACAATGTACTGCCTCCCACCCCTTCAACGGAATCATCGCAATCAGTTGTCATTACAATACATACGTGCAGGTACTAACTTTTAAATGAATATCTCAATTTTATGTAATCAATCCCTTTAATAATGGAGTGGAGGTGGTGAGAGTGAAGGGGTTGAAAAATATTATAAAGAACTCTGAGGCCTTGGTTTCTAGTATATACATCAAATCCCAAGTTTCTGTAATCTTACCAGCGTGTCTTACCTATTTTTCCCTATTTAACTCTATTTACCCCCACTCCTTCAACGAAATCATGTCAAAATATAATCTGGTTTCAGATGTCATTATAATACATATACGTTTACCAAATTTCAAGTGAATATCTCCATTTAATTTGATCAACTGTTTTAATAAGGCAGTGGGGGTGGTGGGGGAATGGAAAAGATTATTGAAAAAATCTGAGGCCTTCGCTTCTAGTGTATACACCAAATCCCAAATTTCCGTGGTCTTACCAGCTTGCTTTACTTATTTGTCCCTATTTAACTATATTTAACCCCCAACCCTTCAACGGAATCATCTCCAAATTTCAAGTGAATATCTCAATTTTATTGCATCAACCCCTTTAATAATGCAGTAGGGGTGGTGGGGGATTTAAAAATATTCTAAAAAATGTGAGGCCTTGGCTTCTAGTACACATACCGAACGTCAAGTTTCTGTATCTTACCAGCTTGCTTACTCATTTTCCCCTATTTACCCCTATTCAACCCCCAACCCTTCACCGTAATAGTCCAAAAATATATTCTAGTTCCTGATGTCATTATAATATACACGTATATCAAATTTCAAGTGAATATCTCAATTTTATTTTATCAACCCCTTTTATAATGGGGTTGGAGGGGGGAGGAAAATATTATTAAAAATTTGAGGCCTTGGCTTCTAGTACACACACCAAATTTCAAGTTTCTGTACTCTTACTAGCATGCTTTACTTATTTCCCCCTATTTACCCCCCACCCATTCAACGGATATGTTCAAAAAACAATCCAGTTCCAGATCTCATTATATTTTATACGTGTACAAAACTTCAATCAAATATCTTAAAGCGTTCCGGAGAAAACGTGCGGACAAAAAGTGGTTCAAGACAGACAGACAGACCGATAGATGGAAATTTTTTTTTCGCTCAAATTTAAAATCCCGACCTTTCATGACATTCTAAACCTATTTCAAGAAAAAAAGAATTTGAAAATTTTTTTGGTGGATGTGGAAGTAAAATGAAGAAATTCTAAAAGATTGCTATCTAGGCTCGTACTCACACTAAATCTCAATTTTATTTACGATTAATGACGTATATGAAATAAATACACTGTTGCCACCTCCTAGGACGCAGAAACGTCTTCAAATTGTTTTAAATTATACACTATGAAAGTATACACGTAAAGTTGCAGCGCTACCTGCCGTTCAAATGTATGAACTAAATTTATACAATTTTGTACATTTTAGTATTATTTCTGCGACCGGGAGAGAAAATTTCAATAGGTTATATTATCTAAACGAATTGGTTTACAGTGTTCTATCTTGCGACATTCAAATTAATGAAACTAGCACTATCAGTGGAGTTTCAATAGAGGTCAGTACAAATGTCGAGATTCAAAATAACATGGAATTACCTTTCTGCGTCCATATACGGACGCAGAAAAGTGGTGGACGCAGAAAGATATGTAAAAATGCAATGTACAGACGCAGAAAAGATAGCGTGATGTATATATATATATATATATATATATATATATATATATATATATATATATATATATAGTAAACAGCGTGCTTCCAGAGGGCAGAATATATTAAAATAAAATATTTCTGTCAATCACCTCTGTGAATCCTTATTTTCATAAGGATAATAAACCAAACTGCAAACAATTGCGAGCCTGGCCGCGTTAAGTATAGAAATCACATTCTACAACAAAACGCTTTGTTTTGATTTAAACAAGCACCAGCCGAAAGAATTATTCCTAATTAAAGGAAACTCTCGTACCAGCCGTCTCAGACTAACTTGCATACTGCAGTTTCGCACTTCCTGGTGCTCATCAGTGCAAGGCGAGCCCGAGACGACTAGTACAAGAGCCTGGTTAACCAAGTGGCCAGATCGACGTTGTAAAACGACGAAATGGGGGAGGCTCCATCTAGCGACAGCTGCCTGTTGAAATCAAAACAATAATATCCCGACATGGGGCACGTAATAGTAAACAGCGTGCTTCCAGAGGGCAGAATATATTAAAATAAAATATTTCTGTCAATCACCTCTGTGAATCCTTATTTTATTTTAATATATTCTGCCCTCTGGAAGCACGCTGTTTACTATTACGTGCCCCATGTCGGGATATTATTGTTTTGATTTCAACAGGCAGCTGTCGCTAGATGGAGCCTCCCCCATTTCGTCGTTTTACAACGTCGATCTGGCCACTTGGTTAACCAGGCTCTTGTACTAGTCGTCTCGGGCTCGCCTTGCACTGATGAGCACCAGGAAGTGCGAAACTGCAGTATGCAAGTTAGTCTGAGACGGCTGGTACGAGAGTTTCCTTTAATTAGGAATAATTCTTTCGGCTGGTGCTTGTTTAAATCAAAACAAAGCGTTTTGTTGTAGAATGTGATTTCTATACTTAACGCGGCCAGGCTCGCAATTGTTTGCAGTTTGGTTTATTATCCTTATGAAAATAAGGATTCACAGAGGTGATTGACAGAAATATTTTATTTTAATATATTCTGCCCTCTGGAAGCACGCTGTTTACTATTACGTGCCCCATGTCGGGATATTATTGTTTTGATTTCAACAGGCAGCTGTCGCTAGATGGAGCCTCCCCCATTTCGTCGTTTTACAACGTCGATCTGGCCACTTGGTTAACCAGGCTCTTGTACTAGTCGTCTCGGGCTCGCCTTGCACTGATGAGCACCAGGAAGTGCGAAACTGCAGTATGCAAGTTAGTCTGAGACGGCTGGTACGAGAGTTTCCTTTAATTAGGAATAATTCTTTCGGCTGGTGCTTGTTTAAATCAAAACAAAGCGTTTTGTTGTAGAATGTGATTTCTATACTTAACGCGGCCAGGCTCGCAATTGTTTGCAGTTTGGTTTATTATCCTTATGAAAATAAGGATTCACAGAGGTGATTGACAGAAATATTTTATTTTAATATATATATATATATATATATATATATATATATATATATATATCGTTCCACTCTGAAAGACAAAAAATCAATGTGCTGTTGGGAATGAAAAATAGGGTTATAAACACCTCACATACCTCTCTTGTAGCAGATAATCTTAAAAAATTGTCAGAATTATTTGTTAAGTGTGGTTATCCACCGACGTTAACAAAAAAACTGATTTTCAGCAGAACAAGGGCTAATGACAGTTTAAATGATGGACGTCGTGACAGAATTGTGCCTGGTATGGTTGAGAACCAGGACATGGGTAACAACATATTTTATTTTTCTGTACCGAACATAGCACTGGTGTCTCTTAAATTAAGGAAATTATTTTCAAGATTCTCACACATAAAATTAGCATTTAAAAACAAAATAACCATCAACAATCTTTTTGCTAAATTGAAAGACAAAGACGATTTAAAAAATTATTCTAATGTGGTATATTGCATCTCTTGCATGAATTGTGAAAAAAAGTATATAGGTCAAACTGGTAGAAAAGTTAAAGATAGGATCACTTCACACAGGAGCGACGTGAGACTCAACAAAGAGTCTTCGATGTTAACAAAACATGCTCTAACGTTAAACCATAATCTTAACTACGATGAAGTTAAGATTTTGGACTTTCAAAAAAACCCTCATAAAAGGACTTTCCTGGAGATGTGTCATATCTTTAACGAACCAGATGCTATGAATGCCAGAAGTGATATCGAAGGTCTCAGCATTTTATACACGTATTTATTACATGCACACGCTAATAGAAGGAACAGTGACAACACCCTGTACACTACTTTTAACAATTAGTTGGTTTCATTTGATCTGTTGTGTTGGCATCCATTTATGTCAGGCCTGGAGTAGAGAGAGAGGGGCTTGGCACCCCCTCTCTCTCTGCTCCAGTCCTGATATTTCGTGGTTTTTTGTCAACATTCCGCTGCTTTTTTCGAATTTTCATAAAACGTAGTTGACTGGTATCTGTTCAGTTTTCGAAGTGGCTGATGCAACTTCTTAATTAAGGATTTTGCTTTTAACTTAGATTGAATCAAAATGTAGTGTTTTTAAATTGTAATAGCAATGTTTTCTATAGTCCTTAGGACATGCCAATTTTATTTATAACCTCAATTTAGTAAGTACCTTTCACTTTTTTAAATAATATAATTACAATGTATAAACATTTTTGTAGAATTCCTGAGGAAGAAACAATAAAGTTTCGAAAGCTTGAATTTAAAAAAGAGTCTTCTTTTTTGAACCCAGTGACTGCATCCCTGAAGTTAAATTAAAAATTTTTGTTTTTAACTTAGACAGTCGTCTAATTTCAATCTCTGTATATATATATATATATATATATATATATATATATATATATATATATATATATATATATATATATATATATATATATATATATATATATATATATACCATTAATCAATACAGAACCAATATGATTATCACACTTACTCCCTATAATTGTATTGATTTAATGTAAGTAGGTTGTTTTTGTTTTTAGTAATAAAAACTCAAAATATATTGGACTTATTTGGTTATTTGTTAATATTTGATGTAGATGTAAAAAATTGCTCAATGTCAGAAAATCAAAAATATTGACGAAATTAACTAAAATACATGTAAGCATCAAGTCTATTTTTGTTGTTAAATTGATTACTTTAAGAAATTATCATAAATAAGCAAGTACAAGTTTTATAAACCGTTTGTAGGTACATTTATTTGTAAAAATCGCTGAACAATGATCACTTGACGCTAAGAAGACAGACACGTCTCTCTCTTCCTCTCTGTGATTAGCGTCCACTGGATGTTTTCAAAGATTAGTACACGATTAGTACAATTATTGATCATTATTGAATTATCAATGGTAGCAAGACGTAATATCGCGTACTACGGTAGGCGGGGCTTACCCGAGATCGGCGCTCAGAGGTTAGCGGTAGAGCAGAGTAAAAGTCAACTGTTTTGTCGAGTGCCACATTATTATGGGATTACGTTGCTTCGGACATTCATCGATAGGTACCGCCACTCTCCAATAATTACGGGATTAATTATCTATTTCTATTTAATCAATGGTGAAACGTACTAAATAGAATAAGGATTAAAACCACTTGGTATTACCATTGATTAAAATAGTAATAGATACCCATTCCCGTAATTATTGGAGAGTGGCGGTACCTAGCGATGAATGTCCGAAGCAACGTAATCCCATAATAATGTTGCACTCGGCCGAACAGTTGACTTTCGTTCTATTCTACCGCTAACGTCTTAGCGCCGACCTCGGGTAAGCCCCGCCTATTGTAGTACGCGATATTACGATATTGCCACGTCTTGCTACCATTGATAATTCAATAATTATCAATACTTTCACTAATCTTTGAAAACACCCAGTGGACGCTCATCACAGAGAGGAAGAGAGAGACGTGTCTGTCTTCTTAGCGTCAAGTGATCACTGTTCAGCGATTTTTACAAATAAATGTACCTACAAACGGTTTATAACACTTGTACTTGCTGCTTATTTATGATAATTTCTTAAAGTAATCAATTTAACAACAAAAATAGACTTGATGCTTACATGTATTTTAGTTAATTTCGTCAATATTTTTGATTTTCTGCTAAAGGAATTATATTGACATTGAGCAATTTTTTACATTTAGGTACATCAAATATTAACAAATAACCAAATAAGTCCAATGTATTTTAAGTTTTTATTACTAAAAGCAAAAACAACCTACTTACATTAAATCAATACAATTAGGGAGTAAGCGTGATAATCATATTGGTTCTGTATTGATTAATGGTAAGTATATATGTATATATATATTTAAAACGTATTTTTCTGTGTATAAATTTAAACATGTAAATATAGGTACATCGGGTATATAAAATCAGAAGATGGCATATGTCAAAACATATTTATATTTACAGTAAAAAGCTGCCTTTGAGTAAAATAATTTTCAAGTGATTATAAATTAGGTCGATCGAATATTTTCATCTAGTTACTTACTACATGAAACTATTTTTTTGTTCTTTTACAGAATTAAGTGTAGTGGAATCGATAGAGGTTTTCACTTCGGAAAAATTCCGGGAAGCGGTAACTTTTGAGAGAACATCTCTGAATATGTCAGGGACAACATAAAAGTTACCAACAATAATCCTTGACCCTCATTGGTTAAACAAATTAGTTGCAAATAATTTTTTGTCAAAAATTGCTTAAAATATTTTTTTCTTTAAAAAAACTAATAGCGCCAATCGAAAGTATGAAGTTCGCAGTTCTTCCTACGATCAAAAATTTAGGCTCCACATTATTTTCTTTAACGCACGACGCGGCGACACAACAGTATACCCCGAGAGCTAGCGTCACAGAAATTTGTACTATTTCACAGACTAGTCTGTGACTATTTGTAAATGGACAGAATATGTCTTAATAGGTTGTCGATGAGCCACTGAATACCCGCCCATCAGTCTGCCGGGCTGGGACCGCTGCGTTTGGCGGCGAGGGGCGGTTTAGTCAATGACCTGACAGCGGTACTGTTACAAATGTCAAAAAAGCCGTTTTTGATTATCTCGTGCCGAGCCGAATTTCCGGTTTTGCCGTCGCAATTTACGACACCGACATAATACCAATCTTTCTTTTTCCGTAGAGTTATCACACGATCCTCCACCCGACGTATTTATTTAGTTCTTAACACAGGCGCCTTTAGGCCTAGGCGCACTAGGCGCGCGCCTAGGGCCCCACTTTTCCAGGGGCCCCCATTTCCCGATTTATTGAGGTAAAAAAGCGATGTAAAAAGTTTATTTCTTTGTTATGTCGTTGTTTATTTTCGTTTTACTGATAGCAATAATGATATTTACAACTATCATGAAATACATTTCTTCCCTTTTCCATATCATCCTCATCAGATCTCAATTGCAACAAAAATGACAAAATAAGAATGGTTCATGCGAGAATGTGTTCACGAACATTTGTCGTTTATTTACATTTTATATCATTTGAACTTGAAATCATTTTATAGTTCTTCCTTTGCATTTCATTTTTTTCATATTTCAATGTAGAAGTCTATAGGAATTTATTGTTTGTGTGTTTGAATATTCTTGAATATTAATTTTTTTAATCTTTATTCACTGTATCACACTGAAAAAAATATGTTCGTAATATTAATGAATCGGTTCATCGACTGAAAAGTGATGAATCCGTTTAAATATAATGTACGTTTACATAGTAACAATAAGTGTGTACATTGTATTAATGAACATATGCATTATATCAATAAACAGATTCATAAATTCTCAATGAACTTTCATTCACTGAACATATTTTTTTCAGTGTATTAAAAAAAGATGCAATCAATTAACAGACCAATTTGGCAATTCCTCAGACGTTACTATTTAAGTTTCGGCAGTCAGCACGTGCCAGATGACGAATCAGCTTTTCGGTCTATTTCACATTAATGAAAATAAATCTACTGATGATGATGATGCGAAAATTCAAGAACCTGAGACAAACAATCTAGAAAACCCGAGAAAATAACTGAGAAAATTTTGATTTTGAAACCAGTGATGAGGACTGCGAACAGGAAGAACCATTAGGAAACGATTCTAGTGAATCTGGCGATGATGAACAAATAGAAAAAGAATCTGAAAATAAAGAAAATTTGGAAAAAGAGTATGAGGATGCAAAACAAGCTAATAATCAGTGCACTGCAATGATCAATGCATTAGTATCAACCTATAGAGGCGACATAGATTCCGAGCTATCTCCAGATAAATTGCATCAATTATTGATATATGTCGGCTTAAGTCGCCTGCTGAAATATATAAAGGACCAGTCGATAGTTCTGAAACTTGGGGAAAATGTTGTCCTGGGCCCCCTGATTAAAATTCCCTTTAACCGAATTCGATTTTTGACCTAGAGACGATTGAAACTGTGAACATCTGCGAAGGTCTGCTTAAATGTTCCATAAAAATTCTGAAAATATTCAGGCTCATTTTTTAGAGAAAATAAACATATTTTGTTTCTTGGTGTTTTTTTTCCAAAGTGCTTCCTTCTCCCGGAAAAAAAATAAAACAGAAAAAAATTATTTTTTTGCAATTTTTTTACGGGAAAAGGAAGCACTTTGAAGAAAAAGTTGAAGGGGCATAAGCTAATTATTTTTACCTAAAGAACTTGCCTGAATATTTTGGGATTTTTCTGAAGTAGAAAAAAATAAAATTTTAGGGAAATTCTTGGTAGAAATTATTTTTGTCTAAGAAATTCTGAAAACCGGTAGGCGTGTTCTTTGAACAAAAATAATCATCTTTTGTCTCTTGGTGTTTATCTTCAAAGTACTTCCTTTTCCCGTAAAAAAATACAAAAAATATTTTTGTCTGTTTGTTATTTCTTTCCGGGGGAAGGAAGCACTTTGAAAAAAATGCCAAGAGGCAAAAGATGCTTATTTTTCTTCAAGAAATGAGCATGAATATTTTCAGAATTTTTATGGAACATTTACGCAGACCTTCGAAGATGTTCACAGTTTCAGTCGCCTCTAGATCAAAAAATCGAATTCGGTCGGTCTGGTGGTCAAAGAGAATTTTAATCAGGGGATCCAGGAGAATATTTTCCCCAAGTTTTAGAACATTCGACTGAAACCTATTCTTACTATAAAAAACTGCGGAGTCCTTTATTCTCAATGTGTTGCAGGCGACATTTTTTAATGTTGAAACCCTTTTGTGTATTTACTTGACCATTCCTGTCAGTAATCCCTCATGTAAATGCACTTTTTCGACGCTCAAAATAATTAATAACTACCTACAAAGTACTTCGGGGCAACAGCGACTTCAAAATTTGTTTCTTCTGAACACTGTATCAGAGGAAACACAAAACTGTGATATCAAACGTTCAAATTGACAAGTTTGCTAACATATAAAGCCGGAAAAAATATATGATAATATGTATTTGTAAAAATATACTTGCCTTCAAATCTTGCATAATATTTTTTTAATCGAGGGGCCCTCAAATCTCAGCGCCTAGGGCCCCAATTTACCTAAACGCGCCCCTGGTTCTTAACGTTTCAAAAATTGATGTCTTTGAAGTTTTGCGTTCTCCGAGATTATAGTCAATTTTAAGTTTTGGATCCGCCGTAGCCCAACGTGCTAAGCGGCGACTACTTTTAAGTGGATTCCCGACTTCGAATCCTGCCCAGGGCTACTTTTTATTTATTTTTTTTTTTATTTTTGGCAGATATATTTGATTCTATAATTGCTCATAGCTTATTTCTATGCGACTAACGTGTTAAAATTATAAATTTTTGTCATTTTTTCTGATTTTTCGGTGATGCATAGGGAAATACTCTTTAAATAATCTTTCTAGTCCTCCATTTATCAGTAGGTTCGGTGGTGTAACGGCTAGAAGTCCTGATTCCCAAACAGGTGATCCGGGTTTAAACCACGTACTCGGAAGTTTTTTTTTTTACCTTTTTACAAATTTAATATTGCTTCCAAATTTTATCATTCATGGTCCGATTCGAATGAAGATTGGTATCTGAAAGTAGTCATGGTTGTAGTTTATAAATATGAAATCGAATCTCAACAATTCTAAATGGATACGCCAATTTGGCTGACACGCACAATTTTTTTTTTCAATTTCCAACAAAATTATTTTGAAGCTGAATGAAGCTCCGAGAAACCCTCTTTAATTAAGCAAATACGAAATTTTAAAAAAATTACTCATGTGACATATAGGTAATATTTGAGCATCAAATTATGACCGGAAATGTAAAAAAAAAACTTCAGGGTGCGTGGTTTGAACCCGGATCACCTGTATGGGAATCAGGATTTCTAGCTGTTACACCACCGAACCTACTGAGCGATGGAAGACTAGAAAGATTATTTAAAGATTAATTACCTATCTATCACCAAAAAATCAGGAAAAATTACAAAAATTTGTAATTTTACCACGTTAGTTGCCTAGAAGTAAGCTAAGAGCAATTACAGAATCAAAAATATCTGCCAAAAATTTAAAAAAAATAAAATAAAAAAGTAGCCCTCGACGGGATTCGAAGTCGGGAATCCACTTAGAAGTAGTCGCCGCAATCAATCAATCAAAACATATTTATTTAACATTAAAAGATACATTGCCTCCCCGGACCGCGATCCGGAGCCAACCAGACAACCACGGCACATGACGCCGTGGCGGACGCGAGGTTGGGCGGGTCGTGGCCGGTTCGGCTTAATAAAATTGATAACAAAATTAAAACTCCTGCCACTTTTTTAATTATATGACAATATTTATATATTTTTAAGGAAAAAAAAAAAGTCGTCTTGGGTAGGAATCGATCCCCCGACCCTCGGATTTATGTCATCATCATAACAAATTTATTTAGTTCTTTTAATACAGGAAATTGCCTCTCCGGATCGAGACTCGGAGCCAACCGTACAACTACGTCCGAGCGCTCCAACATGTTGAGCTAAATTACCGAATACCGATGCGACAAAAATTTACATTAGTGTAATAGCTTTATTCCAAATGTATAAAAATTGACTCATGTAAAAGAGGCCAAAAATATTGAATATCATGCTTTGGTAACACTTTTTATTTAATGCTACATTGTTTAAATAATTCGCAAAGTTGAGAAAATCAGTTTTTCGCAAATACCAAAAAACTAAGAATTTTACAAAAAAATTATCTCAGTTCCCAAGTGACTTGGAGCATTTATTATTCTTTTTAAATTCGCAGAAAAATCGTAGCTTTAAAATGATCCTAGCCCGAACGACGTACCCTTAAAAATAAATAAATTATTGAATTTGTTTATAACTTTAAAACGCACGTGTTTTTCGAACTCGATTTTAAACAATAAAGAAATTAAATTTGATATGTACATGATAGTACAACTTGTCAAAATGTGAATCCACTTTGATCTGTAACTCTAAAATGTCTAAAAAAAAATTACGACAATTATTTTACGAAAGGAAGTTTTTAATAAACAAATAACTTTTTGCAAAAAACCTTAAAAGATATCGATTTGAAATTTTTAGCATTTTTAAAGTAAATTGAGACGTACAACTTCCGATAATTTCGATGTCACAAGGCTTAATTTATCATAAGTTATTAATAATTGAAATAAGAGGCCATTTTGACGTTTTTTTTATTTTGCAGATAAACAAATTAACCTATTGGAAAATTTATTATTGGGTTTTGTAGGTCTTTTTAGTAGCAACATTTGTCATGTAAAACATTATTTTCTAAAATTCTTCATTTTTTGGGTATTTACGAAAAACTGATTTTCTCAACTTTGCGAATTATTTAAACAATGTGGCACTAAATAAAAAGTGTTGCCAGAGCATGATATTCAATATTCTTGGCCTCTTTTACATGAGTCAATTTTTATACGTGAAGTATCTTTCATTTTTCGTTTCGGGGTAGGTACATTTGGAATAAACACTATAGGTAGCTATACAAATGGTGATGCCTGCCAAATATTTGTGATTTTGTTATTGTATTTATATTTCTTTTATATATAAAACATATTTTATTTCTTCCTGGTATTTTCTTGAAAAAAAAAACTTTTATTCATTCCTATTAAATAAATTTCATATACCTACCTACCTATTCTTTTTGCATCAAGACAAAACAATAAAAAAGCTCTTCTTCGTAAAATAATTTCTAAGACTAATTAAACATAATGTTTTTCGTCGCTTATATATTTATATACACATGTAAGTATTTTCCATGCTATTTTTAAAAGTACCTACAAAACGCCAAGAATGGATAATTTCTTACAAAATCGGATAATTTTCTGCGAGTAGGTGAATCTCATCATGTCGAATAATTGGCAACGCTGGTTGCACTGCAGTCTTAGTTGCTAGGTCGTTTAGCTCCCTCCACACCCCACGGGCCCGCCCGCCAAACCTTTCATTTCATTCATGAATTAATTTACCCGCCTTGCAAACACCAGCTTGGACTTCGACTCGAAAAGGCACACGACATCTATGAATTTAAGACCGGAACTAACAGTACAAATTCTTTGGTTAAGTATCTATTACTATTTAATCAATGGTATTACTGTTTCACAATTATTATTCAGATTTCTCTGACATATATGTTTCAGCCTTTCGACCGTTATCAAAGATTTATAACAACTAACCTAAAAGTGACCATTACAAGATATTTATAGGATTTGAGAGGCATAGATAACCTAATTAACATTTTATTACTTATTTCTAATATAGGTACTACTAGGAAATACCCAGAACTAGTGATTAAAATTTAAATTAAATTCCTATAGTAGTACCTATATTAGAAATAAGTAATAAAATGTTAATTAGGTTATCTATACCTCTCAAATCCTATAAATATCTTGTAATGGTCACTTTTATGTTAGTTGTTATAACTCTTTGATAATGGTCGAAAGGCCTAAACATATAGACGGAGAGCTGGCTACGGAGGGGTAGGGGTGACTCGGTGTATTGAAAATTTTATCATTTACAGATTCGATTGTTACCGACATAGCGTGACGCGAGCCGCCAGTAGGCACCCTGGAAAAATAACGCGAGGATAGGGGGTTAAATATGCAATTTTTTTACGTAAATTAATTGATAAGGTGCAATGCTGAAAATTTGCAGAATAATAGGAGATAGTACGAGTAAGTAGGGAAAAAATTGCCAGAAGACTAGGCGGAAGATAAAGAGCCGCCAGAAGGCGCTAATGTTGCGAGAAATTTTGCAATAATTATGTGACTCAGTGCACTTCTGGCAATTTCTATACTTATTCTGTAATTCAAAACTAGATTACCTGCAAAACGCCAGATGGCTAAGTGGAAGAATGACAGAGATATCAGCGATACTAAGAACGTCGGTGGCCTACCCTGATAACACCAAACGTCCCCAGGACGTTCATTTAGGTCCTCGTTTGGTCTGAACGTCCCGGGTTTACATGGTACGTCCCAAGGACGTCCGTTTGCTATCGTCCCTAAAACGTTCTGAATAAAACGTTTTGAGGACATCCTGCTAGAGTCTAGTCAAGACAAACCTAAACACATTTGTGAAATAACCTCTAGGAGTGATGTTTTTTTTTAGCAGATGAGGATATGATTAAAAAAGGAAATTAAAAACTAAAAATGAAATTACAATCCTTAAAAAGTTTTATTAACAAAATTTCTTTTGATAACAAAATATTTTCACATTTCATGGTCCATTTAAATTTTGTCAATTTGATTTTTCTGATTTCAGAAATCTTATATTCGTTTTAACTATTTTTTTCATGAATTTCGGTTATATTACAGCCATTTTCACCGCAATATTTAAGCAGAGCTTATGTAATGTTACTCAATTGCTGTCAAACGTCAAACTGGGAAATTCAATTTGGCAGGCATTGCATCATTTTTACAAAGAATTTATATAAATTCATTAAATTCTTTGCATTTTTATTTCTTCCGCACACTGGCACTAGTCACTTTTAACGGCTACAAAAGAAAGTACCAAAAACAGGTAAGTCTATTTAATTGATTTACTAATATATAAGTATTTAGATCGATATTTTATTCTAGATAAATTTGGTGCGGCTTATTTGTAGGTTATAATAAATATACTACCACCACCTTATTTGGATATGTTAAAATTCTATGGGAGATCACCTGTGAACCTGAGTATGTAGTTTTTAGTTGTTTATCATGGAGCGAACTTATTCACTTAAAAGAAGATTGTTGGTTAAACATTATAAATACAATACTTCCCTTCGGTATGCGAGGGAAGTAAAAATTGAAAAGAAGTACCTACTCATGCAGTGTGTTGAACGAAGTGTTATATATGGTTCGACATCTCTGATGAACAAGTGGAGGTGATGAAACTTTTAATAGGTAAGGTTTGATACATCGAGTAATAAAAACATTCGCCAGAAAACATCAACAAACTTGTAAAGTATATTTAGGGATTTCAGTAAATTAATATAAGGAAAAAACTAATAAAGGTACTTTTTGAGGAATATTTACAAATTTGTAACTTCCCTGCCAAAAATGGCTCATAGAAACTTATAAAAAAAATATATAGGAGGATCTATAAGATTTAAGTTGGATAGTGAAACCGTAATTCCAAACAACCTCTCATTGAAGTTTACCAGTTTCAAACAGACTTTGCCTATACATCTTTAATTAGTATAAAATGGTTATTCCATATGTGCCTGCTATAAGTCGGTATAAGTTATGTGATGGGCAGGTAACAGCAATTTCTTATATATTCTTATGTAAAAACAACAGGAAATCCATATAGACTAATTTTGTAGTTTATTCGAATTTTCCTATCTAATAGTTACGAGATCTTTTGAGAACGTATGCGGAAAAAACAATTCAATTAGTTGTTATTTATGAGACTTGATGTGACCTCAAAATGATATGTATGGGAATTTACCTGGGAATTAAGGCCCAAATGATCTGCATCTATTAGAGTCTATCAGTCCCTTTAATGGTAATCATGAAATTTTATGAGAATACATGTGGGAAATTGAATGGAATATATGAGACTTGACGTGGTTCCACAATGGTTTATATGAGGATCCATCTGAGAGTTGAGGGCTAAATGATCCAAACTTATGAGATTTTTATGAGTCCCTTCAATAATTGTTATTAGATCCTATGAGAATATATGCAGAGACCATAATGGAGTATGGCTGGATGCATGAGTCTTAATGTGGCTTCAAAGTGATATTTATGAGTATTTATCTGTAAATTGAGGTTCACACGATCTGCATCTATTGGACTGTATCAGCGCCTTTTATGGTAATCATGATATTTTATGAGAATACATGCGGGAAACATAATGGAATGCATGAGACTTGATGTGGTTCCACAATGGTTTATATGAGGGTCTATCTGGGAGTTGAAGGCTAAATGATCCAACTTTACGAGATTGTATGAGTCCCTTCAATAATTGGTATAAGATCCTATCAGAATATATGCAGAGACCATAATGGAGTATGTCTGGATGCATGAGCCTTGATGTGGCTTCAAAGTGATATTTATGAGGATTTACTTGTAAATTGGAGCCAAACGATCTGCATCTATTGGATTGTATCAGCGCCTTTTGTGGTAATCATGAAATGTTATGAGAATACATAGGGGAAACAATGGAATACATGAGACTTGACGTGGTTCCACAATGGGTTATATGAGGATCTACCTGAGAGTTGAAGGCTAAATGATCCAAATTATGAGATTGTATGATTCCCTTCAATCATTGTTATAAGATCCTATGAGATTATATGCAGACACCATAATGAAATATGGCTGGATGTATGAGTCATGATGTGGCTTTAAAGTGATATTTATGAGAATGTTCTTGTAAATTAAAGCTGAAACGATCTGGCATCTATCAGATTGCATTAGCCCCTTTTATGGTGCATGGCCATGAAATTCTAATATAAGTGGGAACCATAATAATGGAATACATGTGACATGACATGGTCAAAATGGTATGGATGAGGATCTATCAAAGATTAGAAAACCAAATCATCTCAATCTATGAGTTTGTATCAGTTCCTTTAATAATTGTTATAAGCTCCTATAAGAATATTAGCAGAAATCCTAATGGAATTTGCCTGAATGTGTAAGCTTTAATGTGGTCCTAAAATGAATTTATGGGGTTTTATAGTAGAACTTACTAGAGACAAAGAAAGCAATAAAAATTTAAAAAATTTACAACCTTGTTATAAATAATATACCATTAAACTGTGACCTGGGAACTGAAGCCCAAATAATATGCATCTATGACATTGTATCCCCTTCTTTAATGGGAATCATACAATTCTATGAGAATATATGTGGGAATCATAAATGCAAAATATGAATGATCTGAACCTGAGACTGTATTAGCTTTTTTAATGCTACTTATGAGATCCTATGAGAATGCAGAAAAGAAAATGAATTTTTTCTGATGGTATGGTAATTGAATCTTAATGACCAGTATCAATAAAATTGTATAATCTTTGAACGGTAATTATGAAATTCCTTGAAAATATAAGTTGCAACCACAGTGGAATAATATAAGACTTGACGATATTTCAAAATAATATGTAGGTACGAGGATCTATTTGGGTTTAGTGTGAGAAGTCTTGTCAAACTACAAACTCGTGTGTTGTTTTTCTTTCCTGTTAAATAAAATATTACCTACCTGTTAAATACGACTGTAAGAAATAAAAGATACATAAAAAATATTGTTTGGTATTCTTTTCTTTTATAAGGACATGACCATACTGCAACCAACAGCTATTCTCCGGACTGCTTGCCCCACCGATTACAATGGACCTCGATCACTAGATTTAGCTTCCTAATTATGCTGCATTTCGAAATCTTAAAATTTTAATTTACTAACTGTACCAATGGGCATTAAAATATATCATAGGTATATAGTATAGTATTCTCATACTCACATTGTCTTGATTACTGTATTATTTGCTGGGGAAATTGTTCTAGAATAGGGGGACTTCTTGTAATGCAGAAGAAAATAATTAGTGCAATGACTTTTAATGTGATTCCTGTAAAACTTTATTTTCAGAACTAGATACACTTATTGCACATATATTTTTATCTGTCTATATTTTAACACATAACTCTTTACTTACTATTAAATATGAGAATTATTATTATTATTATACATTTAAGATCCTTTTTTAACATTTCCTTTGTTTTTTTTACTAGATTTCTATACTTTGCAGTCTATGAAAATAAAATTATTATTATAATTATTATCAGTAAGGCTGTATCTTTGTTAATACATAGGCGTAGAGTGGCAGAAGTCACGGTTATACAACGCAAATAACTTTCTGTCTACCATTCTGTCTTTCTGTCTGCAGTCTATGAAAATAAAATTATTATTATAATTATTATCAGTAAGGCTGTATCTTTGTTAATACATAGGCGTAGAGTGGCAGAAGTCACGGTTATACAACGCAAATAACTTTCTGTCTACCATTAAGTTAATTTCTTGCAGTTATATCATGCTTTGTAGTAGGGTGTATCGAAAAAAACTTTTTTAAAATTTAAAAGTTCAAATTGATAGAAAGTTGTCTCTATGAATCCACATACACCACTCAAAAAATTAGTCCAATTGAAAAAAATTAGGTCTCTCGCAAGAGGCGTAAAGTTTATAACTTTCTTCAAAAAACTGAATTTTTTCATTTTTTTTTTTTTTTTGATTAAGGATTAAGGACCTGTCTTAGGATAAAATACTTATGATGATAATGAAGAATAAAATATTTAACGGCCTAAAAAAAAGACTTTGATCGACATTTTAAAAAATCTCTTAAATTAGGAAGAGAACCCCATTATTCTAAAAATTCTTTAAGTTTAAATAAAATGCGGGAGACCTAAACATTTCATTAGAGTAATATTTTTATACTTTCATTTCACCTTCTATTGTTAAAATTTTTCAACTTGAAAAATAAAATCACTTAATCTTTCATTCCTAAATAATATGGAAAATTCAGTTTTTGAAGAAAATTATAAACTTTAGGCCTCTTGCAGGAGACCTAATTTTTTTTCAATTGGTTAAATTTTTTTGTGGTGTATATGGGTTCATATAGACAACTTTTTATCAACTTGGAATTTCCAAAAAAAGTTTTTTCGATACACCCCACTGTGTCACTTTATAATTATTGAAAATATAGTTTCACTACTTTATATTAATTGATATAGACATGATGTAAATGATTTATTTATAACACATTATTTATTTATAGTAAATAATGTTAGTTTAATGAACAACTCCGAAAATGATCCAATAAAAGTAAATATAAATACTCTCCTATCGAGCAAAAAATATTGATATCTGCAAGTTCATCGTTATCGCCTTAGAGTATTAGCACTAACCTCTTTAGTTCTATTTCATATTACACCACAATTTAGAATTTTAGAATTACTTAATTACAATACTTGACTACTTCTAACAGTTTTCTTAGGTTTCTTCATCCCTAGGCTTTGTCCAAGTATACTCCCATTTCTCTAGCTTGAATACTGATATATTTATCAAACAGCTTTACAGGGCACCTGCAACACAAAGATAGGAATAATACATATATTGAAATTTATTAAATACCTGAGCTGGTTTTTTTCGATTCATTGTATTGATGTGCTTATAAGCGGACAGTTTTGAGGTTATTTATTATGTATCTTGACAGTGTACAAATAAAAACGTAACAAGGGCTAGTCGAAATTACAATAAAGGCTTATTAATCACAGTCGATTCGGAGACTGCTCAAATTTTGCTGTTATTTGAGTAACATACATATTATTGGAGTAACGTCTTCAGTGCCATTTAACAGATGATGCAATAATAATAAATTGCTCTTGGTTTGATCATTTATTAAACTAAGATAAAGAGTTAGAGAGTCTAACTCCATTTTAATACACTATCCAAGGGCCAAATACTTAAAAACAAAACGAAAAAACCAATGGCGACAAGGTCGAAGATGTCAAATCGAAGCGTATGCATTTTCTGCAGAATTCATTTTCGTGACGTCATCGTACAATGCGCTTATAAGTGCTCTATTAATACGCTCAATCAAAAAAAAACAGCTCTAGTAGCTGACAACATTTTGAGTATTTTGTTTACGTAAACATCACATATAAAACAATAAAGCTGTGTGCCTTCTTAATTATACACAAAATACCAGTTTTGCAAGTCATCAAGGTACTTAATAATTTTACTATAAAATACAAATATATACGATCAGAGCTAGTGTTAGAAACATATCAGTATATAATCATTGTCTAATTTAGACAATAATTAGAATGAAACAATGACTACAGCAGTTTGGCAGTTGATTTGAAATTTAGACACAAAATCTTTAAATTCATTATAGTATAAATGGGTCTGAAGTTAATTGCCATTATGATACGTACAATAATAGATTATGGAGATGTGTATAATTATGTATAAATTGATTCGTTCTTTAATATATGAGCCATTTTTATAGCCAAGCGAGCTTGCGGGCAGGGTTAATAAGAACAGTAAGTCAAGTAAAATTTTATTATGTATGGGTTGTTTACTTATATAAAACTTTATTCAAGCTCAATTCCGAAATTCAGTTTAGCAACTATATCTTTTCTGTCGATAAAATATTTGATATACCTACCTATTTTCATACAATAATACGATGTCGCAAAGTATCCTTTTGGTGTTACTAATAATAGCTGGAGTGAATAAAAATAACATGCATTGCATGATTGATATTAATCGCATACGTAAACAACTTAATGTTAAAAAAACCTGTTTTATTAAATTTTATTTTTTATTCCATTCTGTGTTAAAATTTGGTAGCTTTTTATTTCAATAAAACGTTCACGACAAAATTTTAATGCTATTAATTGCAGTACAAATTTGACATTGCTTGTAATTTTTTAATAAATTTGTTATTGACGAGTGAATTCAATTTACCCACATTACGATTAAGGTTCAGTTATAAACACAATTATATAGAAACTCCATTGTATATTATAAATAAAATATCATTTACCTGGGTATAACTGCATAAAACAATTTCATCACAGAGAAAGCTCTTGTTTATGACCCAGAAGGGCTATTCAGGCTCATATTGTACTATCATCGGTCTACTACTCTGCTCAAAATTTTTCTAATACATTCTTCTTTGAAATAATTTCCTCCAATTTGAAAAGGACTTTTTACCTGTAAAATTTATTTACCTAATACATTTTGTCATTGGAATTCAGAGAATTAGGATAACGATTAATTTAAGTATATGTTATTGTTTTGATTGAGGTTATGGTCTTGTAAACATGCACCAGTAGGGTAGATTCTTTACCGTTAATTATAGTTACTTCAAATATTTATTATTCTGAACTTCCTTTGGTACACCTTTTCTACCAAGCACTACTTGCTTGGATACTTTGGTTTATTGTTATAAATGATACCTACAAGCAAATAAAAATGCAGAAGAAATATTAAAAATAAAGTATGTAAGTAAGTACCTACCTTGTAATGACGATTCATGTTGATAAGTGTGTATTAAAAACCTTCTTTATTTTCAACTTTACACCAACAGCTAACAAAACAAACAATTAGGTATTATTAAAAACTTTTACGACAAAAATTACAACGAACAAATGGCGTCAGCGTTCAGCGTGCATAAACAACTCTCAACCTGTTGTAGGGAGCGAGGGGACGTATTTTCTACAAGTGCGCAGGCGGTAAATTCAAATTTTCAGTTTTCAGTTATTAACGTAGAAAAATGAATCTGTATGTACATATTTACCTACTTTAATGGATAGACTCTGAAAAATGCTCAAACATTTTATTCGGAAAATTGGCTAAATTATTCTGAATCGTGTTGTATAATTCAAAATTAAGTCATATTGAGAAAATCATGAAAAAATTTGATGAATACAGAATTTAACATATATGCAAATAGTTCACTTCGTAACAATTATTCTTAGAATTTTCCTTTAATATGATATCAAATGTATTCTAATGGGAATAATACTGAAATATTTCGCAAGGATATAATTTTGGGATATATTCGGATATGCATATTCCGATGACACGTAGGTATACTTACATTCCAGGAAAATGTAAGGATGATTCAGATACTTAGGTATATTAATGTGAGAAAGGAGATTTACAAAAACTCAAATTAGAATGGTATTTGTCTTACAAAAACTTAAAAATTAAAAAAAAAATTTCATGTGTGATAAAAACTTATAGGCTTTGATCAAATATTAATACTGTATTATCATCATCACAACTCATAAACCCATATAGTCTGATAAAAAAACTAATAGGATACGATAGAAATTATAACTGTAGTTTCAGTTAAAAATTCATAAATCCTTAAGTATTTTGTGCCAGATAAATACTTATAGATAATTATAAGAATTTGATCTGTGTTGTCTTATTCAAACTCGTTTATCACCCAAAATGTCTTGCCTAATAGAAACTAATAGAATACGATAAGAATTAAAACTGTGTTGCCTCATTATAACTCACAAATCCTTAAACAACGCTCTTCTCGTAAAAGCTCATAGAAACCAAAAAGATTTAATAAGAAACTCGTATATAGTACCTATATACCTATTCTTAATTATTTCTTTTACCGGATAAAAACTGTTGGGATACAATGTAAACTGAAATTCTGTTCTCCAATAAAAACTCATAACTCCTCATGCAAGCACATAATCTGTCGTACAACTCATAGAATATGATAAAAATTAGAACTGTATTGTCTTACAAAAACTTGAAAATCCAAAAGAACTTCATGTCTGATAAAATCGTATAGGGTTTCATAAAATATTAATACCTACTGTATTATCATCATCAAAATTCATAAACCCGTAGCTTGATAAAAAACTGATAGGATACAATAGAAATTATAATAACTGATGTAGTTTCACTCGAAAATTGATGAATCCTTAAGTATTTTTTTCCGGATAAATGCTTATAGGTAATTATAAGAATTTGATCTGTGTTCTCTTATGCGAACTCATTTATCCCCCAAAATTTCTTTCCTAATAGAAACTAACAGAATACGATAAAAATTAACACTGTACTGCCTCATTATAACTCGCAAATCCTTAAACATCGCTCTTCTTGTAAAAGCTCATAGAAACCAAAAAGAGTTAAGAAACTCGTGTATAGTATATATCCTTATAATCATTTCTTTTACCGGATAAAAACTGTTGGGATACAATGTAGCAGTCTACAATTGACATTCTCATCTTCTCCAGTAAAAACTCATAACTCCTTATGTCGTACAACTCATAGAATACGATAAAAATTAGAACTGCATTGCCTTACAAAAACTTGAAAATCCAAAAAAACTTTATGTCCGATAAAAACTTATAGGGTTTCATAAAATATTAATACTGTATTATCATCATCAAAACTCATAAACCCGTAGCTTGATAAAAAACTGATAGGATACGATAGAAATTAAAACTGTACTTTTACTTAAAAATTGATAAATCCGTAAGTATTTTTTTCCAGATAAATGCTTATAGATAATTATAGGAATTTGATCTGCGTTCTCTTATACAAACTGATTTATCCCCCAAAATTTCTTGCCTAATAGAAACTAATAGAGTACGATAAGAATTAACACTGTATTGCCTCATTATAACTCGCAAATCCTTAAACATCGCTCATCTTGTAAAAGTTCATAGGAACCAAAAAAAATTGGAACTGAATTGCCTTATGAAAACTGGTATTTTCTCATTTAGCCCTAGAAACCTTATTAAAAATCATAAAAATTCTTAGAAAATGTATAAGTGACAGATCACACACTCATACATTACAGGTTTGGCTCATAGATCCTTAAAGAGACTCTTAATTTGTTTATATTTTTTTATAAGTCTGTATCGGGCATTTTTGGCAGGGTTATATGCCCTATTTGTTATATTTTTCTGAAATTATGCTGTACTTACATACAAAGACTTTTATACATCATCAATGTTCAACCTAATAAACCTGCTTCTAACCGTAAATCCTAATGCATCTTAACCCATAGCCATTTTCTTTACTTGAATTCTCTAATAATATTGCCAAAAAATAATATAACGTTAAACTTATAATAATGTTATTAATCTGCGGTAGCATTAGTCAACATATATTTCTGCTTCTCTCGGTCTTTGGTATTATTTGTAGAATTAATCATTCATATAAAGAGGTGTTCTTAAAATTTTTAAATGAACAAGGGAACCTTTCAAATGCAAAAGTCAGTTAAACAAAACAATGTTCACATTTAAACTGTGATTTTTTTTTAAATAGGACACCAAGAAAATTATAACAATTTATTTTAAATATAAGCTTGCCATCATGTGGCATATATTAGTCTTAATGTTTTTTGCCAAGATTTCATCTGAAATGTTAATTTTTCTTTTATTTGCACAGGGGCTGCTGCAGTCGCTAACGCTTCAAAGTCTTGGAAGGACACCGAAATGGCTATTACATCGTGATTGAAGAGGGCAAAAGAAAGAACAGAGAGGGTGTCAAAAAAGAGAGAATATTATAGTAGGGGAGCCCAATAGGGGATTTTGGGATTTACTCAAGCGCGGCAGATTAACATATAGGGAATACCTTGCACCCTGTTGGGTACCTCCACCATATCTAAGCCCTCTATATAGGGCCGCGCGTGTAGGGCAGCCGATCAGAATAGTAAAAAAAATCCATAGTTGGAAATACTCGAGCGCGTCAGATTAAGGTGTGATGGGTTAATTACATGCTCAAAAGTGTGCGTTTCAATAATCTGACGATTTCAGCGTTACGCAAGGGAGTGGGAGGGTCACAAACTTGCAAAAAAAAAACGTCACCTCGACATTCTCGAGCGCGGTCGAATTTTTCTTGTTTGAAGGAAATAATTCAAGGATAATGGGAAAAATATAATCTGCCGATTTCCACAAGCCGAAGTAACAAAAATCGTCAATAAAGTTTAGCGCATGCGCCGCAGTGAAGCACGTATTCCCCACTCCGCGCATCTCTCTCCCTTTCACTCTTTCTCTGTCTCTCACTCTTTCGCACCGTTCCCACACGCCAGACATCACGCCATTGGTGATCAATTACCAGAAGTATATGAAGATGTAGTCATAACGCCAGATATTCTAGGGGATACTCCAGATTCAGGTACATTTGCTTTTCAATACTTTAATAATACGCTTTTCATTAAATAAAAAATATATTGTCAAGTATTATAAACGATTTCTTGTTATAGATATGCAGGCTGTGGGTGAAATTGATGATCAAATCGAACCAGACTTGCTGTATGATGATAATTCCACGGATGAAGATGAAGATCAAAACAAAATATTTTTAACATGTTTATTTTGTTTCATTAATTTTTTGTGAATTCTGTAAAGTTATCACCCACCAATAAAACTATCAAAAAGTTTAAAAATATCGTTTTTTATTAACCTCGGTCAAAATTTTTTTACCTGTTATTTATTTATCATTGGTAATTTTATCAGAGAAAGAGATTACCGAAAGTATATATACATGTAATATATGTGTTTATATGTATTATAATTAAAAGAAATAGATTTACGTGTGCAGAAAATAAAATAAAAAACTTTCTTTACAAATTTCAACAAAATTTGTAATTTTTTTTTATTTGCATGCTATTTTCCGTGCATTTTGTTTATCACATTCAGTGGTTTAAAAAAAAAATCATAAAAATATTTTTTTTCAAACCGTCAGATTAAGAAAATCCCTCCAAATAATCGTCAGATTATTGATCAGCACGACCAGGACATCAAGCTAAACCATCTGTATGAAAATTTTATGCGCTCGAGTATTTCAAAATGGCTATTTTCCTTTGCATTTTCAAAAAGCCGCCACAAGCTTGCGTCACATCCGAATCGTCAGTCTTTTGAATGGGAGCTTCGTTCGGGTTCACTTAACATCCCCTCTGAATATCTGACGCGCTCGAGTAAATTTTTATTTTTCCCATTTTTAACACTTCCGTGCGGCCGCTCCCACCATGCAAACCGGCAGATTAACATACCTCCGTCATCGGAGACACGTGGGGCATATACACTATCAATATCTGACGCGCTCGAGTATTTCCATGTGATTGTTTTTTTTTTACATTTTTGAAAGCCTGTAGACGCTTCCCCCACCGGGGAAAGGGTATACATCATATAACCTTTTTTTCTTTCTACCATCTAATCTTCAAAATCAAATAGTTCCCTACGACGCTCGAGTAAATCCCCATTTAGCATCGTGGGCTCCCCTACTATTAGGAAATAATATAAACTATTAAACTAAGATAATTATAAAAAGACGAAGTGTGCGAAACGTTAAGAAAAGGTGAAATATACATTTATCTTACGTTTTATTGCATACTTGGCTTATTTCTTATAATATTCAATATGACTTAATGTATATATAACTATATTATACTGTACTAGGTATTATAATATATAACTTTTAAATCCCATAAAAATTGTATTTTTGACAGTTGACACTTGAATTTGTAGAGTAAGAAGTTAATTTAAAAAAAAATACAATTGCCATAACTTATTTTTCAATAGCACAATAGAAATAAAATGTTCGCATAAATTTGTCATTTGGTGTTGATAAATAAAAGTACTAAGTTTTAAAATCAATCTAATTGAATAATTTTTCTACATGGTAATTATATATTGTCATTTTTTTATCTTTTTGGCTTTTCTAACCACATTTATTCCCTTCGAAATAGAATCCAATCACTGGATTCTATTTCGAAAGAAATGCATGTGGTTAGAAAACCCAAAAAGGAACATAAATACCCTCTGCTGTCAATACACCTTAAAAGTGGTGGAGGGGGAGGTACCTATATGTTTTGCATAGTATGTCCCAACAACGTTTTCAGGACGTCCTCTCTAGACCTACATTCGTCCTACATAAGTCCTGGGTGGGACGTCCTCGGGACACCCCGTTTTGCTGACACGGAACGTCCCTCAAACGTCCTCGGTACGTCTTACGTCGGTAGAGTACGTCCTCGGGACGTTTTCATGTCCTGTGAGTACGTTCTTGGGACGTTTTCGGGACGTCCATGTGCTATTAGGGTACTCGATGGTTCAATTTTTCTTATATTTTATATTTTATTTCATTAAGTGTACTTCTGGCGATTTGTCAACATAATTTAGGATATTTCATGACACCATTGGACAAATGCCAGAAGTAAATTTGAAAGACATATATAACACGCCGTAATTTTATTAATGAAAATATATGACGATTAATTTTATTTCTATCAAAATGACATTAATCATTTTGAATATTTGTCGAATGTAATTATTATGTCATGTTTGAATTTTCAATATGCCCTATAATATAATTTTTATTTCTACTTCTAATACAATATATATCTTTAATACTACGAATATTGATATTAATTTAATATTAATTGAATAAAAAATTATTCCGTTGAATAACCCTCATTTTCTATGTCGTCATCAAATTCAATGTCCTCGTCATTGTCATACCTACATTGTCATCATCTTCAGCTGGAAAAGGAAATCAATAATTTAATAAAATTGATAAATTATCAAAATCGAATTCAAAATTAATTTCCGAATTATCACTATCAACGACAACGTCTTTGCCAGATGGTGGTAATTGTGGTCCTTCAAACCATTTGAATTCGTATTCGGATCCGTTGAATATCCATCCGCAATTTTCCGCTTCTAATTCGTATGGATCAAATAACGTTGCATTCGTCCATATATTTTCAATGTAGTGTGTTCTTTCCATTTGTTGGCGTAATTCCACGTAGCAGGGTGGCAAGCAGGAAGCGTCGAAGTTCTTTAATTGTTTTTTTTTAAAGGCTCGTTTACATTTTTATCGTGTAATTTTGATGGAACAATTCGTATCGGAGCTCATTAACTTTGTCGCAAGATTTGATACCATACATATTGCAAACGAATGATTCAACAATGGAGACAGTATTTTCTTTATTTACATCTGTATTACCTAAATCAGCGAATGCATTTTGATATTCTTTTGACTTCAAAAGCATTTCATATGGACGTTGTTTTTCTTTTCTGAAAAATACGGGGTTATAGTCACATCCCGTTAATGCATGTAATCCCGGTAATGCTTTGCACATTTCTAATCCCAGGGATTCATGAAGCGCATTGACATCGATAATGTGACGTTTGCCGAAAATTCCGCACTCAATCCAAATTTTCGATTTAAGGGCGCCATGTTCGCAAAAGAGAACAACCTCGACAACGTCATAGAAAAGGGTAGTCGTTAACCATCCGTTAAGTGGTGGTACCTAGCGGGTAGCGGACGAATCATTTACTATAGATGTTTATTCGTGAAAATTCAATAAAGAATCCTATAAACTAATCCAGTTGTAAACATGACTTCGCTTGAGCAATCCAAATAACAAGTGTTCCAAATCGAAATAATGTAAACAACAAAAACATCTATCTACCTGCTTTTAACCGCATGCCGATTCCCTTCCCCCCTTCCATATCGAAACTCTTGGGTCGAAATATATTTCTCATTATTTTACTGGATTTTAATTTATAGGTCAAAGGTACATTTGAATGTTATTCTGGATCCAGAAGAGCTTTCATGTGAAATATTGGCATTTATAATTAATATATTATTACATATATCTATTATATTACAATGTATTTATAATATCTACTGTAATTAGACTCGAACAAAGATATACAGGGTGGACCGTCTAAAGGGAATAGATAATGAAAGAAAAAATTTTTCGCTCAAATTTAAAATTTCCACGTTTCGTCATTGTAAAAAAAGAGAAACTGACAATTTTCCACTACTATACTTCCACTCCACTACGTGCATGTACAACTAAAAATGTGACAGATGGCGCTCTGTATATTTTCTTGGCCAAAAGTTATCAGGTTTCCTTTGTAATAATAGTGATACCTATACATTCCGATTATTATTCTCATATGTCGTTTCGTAGTTAATAATTTTTTAGAACGACCGCCCTGTATAAATAAAGTTTTTTCCTTAAAAAATCCCCTTGGAAATCATTAAAAAATTTTAAAATGTAAAAAAATATATACTGAAAGAAACCCCAAAGTATTTCAAACATATTCATTGGACTACGGTATAGAGCAATTATTTGTATGAAATCTAATAAGATGGCGATGGTCAAGAGAGGGACATTCCATACATAAATATTTATTATTTTTGGCAATAACTTTTTTACTTGGTAACGTATATTTAAAAAAGAACTATAATATTACCTAAGTATAAAAATAACCAGTTGAATGAAGTGAATGAAAAGTCATAGTAATATTCTTATGTTTTTTTTTTAAATATACGTAGTACGAAAGAATGTTATGGCCAAAAATGATTTCCCCATCCCATGTCCCTTTATTTGGCCACCTATTGAGAAGCCAGTATATATTTTGTTCAAATTTGGTGAAAATGGGTTTTTGATGGTAGTGAATACAAATCTAAAATAAGAATTTCTATAAAAAAGTCGATAATATTTTTTCTTCAAATTTTCCTTAAAGTAACGCCACACTGTAATGAGAGATATCAAAGTTCACTACTTCAATGCAATCACATTTTCAGTCTGCACGTACCGCCTAAATTTGAAATAAATCCCGCTCCTAATTCGTGAAATATATACTCATGAAAAGCGGATGACAGTGTAATTTTTTCAAACATCTCTATTGAAAACTCCCTAAAAAAATATCGGTCGCCTCTATGGGATAGTACTAAGATAGAAACTCTTTCAAGCCACTTTAATTTTTACAAACTAATATGTTCATAGCCTGTACAATAGATAAAGATAAACGCAAAAAATCAGTAATATTGACATTTGACCATAAATTCAAGGTAAAAACTTAAGATAATAAAATGAAGACATAACACATCTTAGTACTTCATTTAAGGTGGCCAATCCCTAGAAAGCGACATCCGATAGGGATATATCTATTATTTTTGCTCATAACTTTTATATCTTAGTACATATATTTTAAAAAACTATAAGAGTACCTAAGTAAAACTATAACAAGACTATTACTATGAATATTCACTCAATAATTTCAGTGGTTTGCAAAATAGCTAGATTCAAAACTACGAAATAGGGAGATTGACATAATTCTTAAATTTAAATCTAGCTATTTTGCAAACCGCGGAAATTATTGAGTGAAAATTCATAGTAACAGTCTTGTTATGGTTCTACTTAGGTGCTCTTACAATTTTAATAAATATACGTACTAAGAAAAAAAAGTTATGGCCAAAAATAATAAATATTTCCCTATTGGAGGTCTCTTTCTAGGGAATGGCCACCTTAAGCTTAATTTAAGTATGTTTCAAACAACCTGCACAAAATGGCTACGGGAAGACACAATACAAGTTACTACACTATATAGTATTTGTAAATTTATTTGAATAATAAATATTATGAAAATTTCATAAATTATATAATGTAAACAAGGTGCACATACTTTAATGGGGAAGATGCATAAATTTTAAAAATGGTTTAATTATTTTGCCATAATAGTATTATACCACCTTATAAACTTTTTAAATTTTATCCAATTTGAACAAAATTTCTAAATAATAAACTGAAAAACTAAAAAAAAAAATTAAATGAAAATTGTTTAGAACTACACAAAATGATTAAATCCAAAGTTTCATGAAATTTAAGATATTGATTGTAGAATTTTCAGAATACACAAAAAGCAAAAATAAATTTACAAACTACTTCTCAATTACTTGACAGTTCAGGTTACATTAGTAAAATTTACGAATAAAAGATGCTTAATATGCTTTTTTCATTTTTTTTAGTACATATAGTCATAAGTAGATCCTAACATGTTGTAATTTGATTCAAATCGGGAAAAATTAAAGTTAAATTTTACACTATAATAAAAAAAAGTCACAAAAGAGGATTCTTAAATATATGAAATTTGAATTTTTATGTAACGAAAACCATGTGACTGAGAACAGTACAATGTTGACCTATATTATGGATGACTGACGTCAGTTAGATGCACAGAGCTTCAATTACTTGTTCTACGGCTACCTCAAAAACATGCTTTTGTACAGAGTTTATTGTAATAATGCTCGTACCACAACTCGTAAGAAATTTGCATTATTCTGCACTTTCGCACAATATGCTATATATTCTAAATAATTATTATAACCCATCACTTTTGACAAAACATTAAAAAAAAGAAGATACGATTGAGCATATTGTTGTTTTCGTCGATCAATCTGTCATCTGTGAAATCGTGCTTGTCACTGAATAATAAAACCTTCTGTTCTGTACTGAAGATGTGTGAGGGCCGATTTATCAATGCGTGGATAAGTAGTGTCATCCTATAGTGAAATAATAGTTTAATAATATAGTAGGACACTTCCCCTACCGAGTTAGTTCACGCGTCGATAGCAGGAGTGAGGCTATCACTGTCAGAGGAAGTGACCCTACCGTATTATTACAAACTGTGCTTTAACTATAGGATAACTTGTTATCCTCGCATTGATAAAGCGGCCCTTGCTTATTTTCTTGTGTGATATTAGTGATACTGTTATTACAATTTCATTAATATTATCAGTACCTACTTAGTACGTCATATATACTTTGTATCCTAGTAAGATATTCTATAAATATGAATAGATAATATTGTATAATATATTTGGCATTTTTTACTTATTAATTATTCTGGAGATTATTATTTTCTTCTTTTACCACATTGTATACTTTATCTAGTTTTAAAGTTATAACAGGTTCTCTTTTTTAAAAAGCGTCAACTATATTCCACTTACGTATACTCATTATGCTTCCCTGTCACATTTCTTTTATGTTTTGGTGTCCACCCTGTGTATAAAGTATTATTTGGTTTGATTCTTGTCAGTTATTATAACGAAATGTCATGTTTTTTCATAAAATAGTTTTATAAATATAGCGCTAACAGATCGACATAATTGAAATATATTAATTCTTGTAATCGATATAATCTGAAATATGAAAAATCGAATAAATGCCGGAGCGAATGCTTGTTTCACGAATACAAAAAGTATAGTTAGTTACCTTCGGTAACATTAAGTCAGTAAAGAAATGGGATCTCACGACTCTACCACACAAGGTTCTTAGCTCATCAGATTTCTTTACTTCTCGAACATTTACCAAAACAATTTATCCTAATAGCGGTTGCAGTCAATATAAGTATAAACAAACAATCGTTTTTTGTCCATGTTAAAATAATATATTTTTACCGTAATTCATCCAAAACAAAGAAATTTACGTTAGTGCACGAAAACATAAACAGGATGTCATTATTGTAGGTATTATTAAACATCGAAAGTTTCCTAAAGAGCCTATACATTTTCAAATTTCACATTAATTGTAAATGCAGAACAGCTACAAACCTTTAAAACTTAATAAATGTTTAAAACCAAGATGTTTTAAAAAAATAACTGTGGGGAATAATGATTATTAACGATTATATCGATTTATATTGGATCCATTTTATTGATTTTTTTATCCACCCTATATAAAAATATAAAATTCAGATAATTCCCTTTTTCTGTTGCGTCATCTATGAGACAGTAACCGAACTAAGACAACAACTTTTAGCTGAAGAATCTTATAAAATTCCATTCTATGAAAATGAAATATGTCAGAATATCAGTAAACATGTGAAAAGTGCACCGCAAAATTTAATTCGAGCTTTCTAGTACATGAAGGGTCTAATAAGACTTTTTCTTGTTTCATAATATGGGTGAATGTTTAAGTTAGGACTTGTCTGTATTGGTTTTCCCTATTTTTGATTTTAACTAGTGCAAAATAATTATTGAAGTGGCGAGCTGACATCGTTTCTAAGGTACATGTTAAGCATTTTTTTTATCTATGAAAATATTACTTTTTAACAATATAAAAGCACACGTTTCCTAAGTTAAAGTTTCTAGTTTCCGTTTATGTGCAACTTTTATAAATATGACCTATACTTTTTAAAATAGCTCGCTTTAAAATCATGTGATTATACCCACAATTTAGCACATAAATATGGCCACCTTAATAATACAATATTTGAATTTGAATCAATTTTGAAAGCATGATATATTATCTTCGTGTCAGCCTCCTCATGAGGAGAACAGCAAAATTCAAACATGATATAATAATTACATTCGACAAATATTCAAAATTATTAATGTCATTTTGATAGAAATAAAATTAATAGTTATACCTATATGTGTCTTTCAAATTTACTTCTGGCATTTGTCCAATGGTGTCATGAAATATCCTAAATTATGTTGACAAATCGCCAGAAGTACACTTAATGAAATAAAATATAAAATATAAGAAAAATTGAGCCATCAAGTGGGCCACCGACGCTCTTAGTATCGCTGATATCTCTGTCATTCTTCCACTTAGCCTTCTGGCGTTTTGCAGGTAATCTAGTTTTGAATTACAGAATAAGTATGGAAATTGCCAGAAGTGCACTGAGTCACATAAATATTGCAAAATTTTTCGCAACATTAGCGCCTTCTGGCGGCTCTTTATCTTCCGCCTAGTCTTCTGGCAATTTTTTCCCTACTTACTTGTACTATCTCCTATTATTCTGCAAATTTTCAGCATTGCACCTTATCAATTAATTTACGTAAATAAATTGCTTATTTAACCCCCTACCCTCGCGTTATTCTTCCAGGGTGCCTTCTGGCGGCTCGCCCCACGCTATGTCGGTAACAATCGAACCTGTAAGCGATAAAATTTTCAATGCACCGAGTCACCCCTGCCCCTCCGTAGCCAGCTCTTAGACTAATTGTCCAGGAAATCTGAATAATAATTGTGAAACAGTAATATCGAGTGTTTTTAATCCTTATTATATTTTTTAAATTTGCCGCTTTGTGTGGGCCAGAACCATTATTACAGTGTTCTGTAAAAATCATATCTAGTAGTTGTAGGTTGTAGGTAAATGGGAGTACTGCAAATTTTAATTTACACATAGTAATGTGTCCCTGCAAGGGATGTCGGTACTTGATGTTTTGTGATTCAAAATTTTAACATTGAGTGTCCTATCTATAGTGTAGTTTATCTACGATCATTCCAATATGGTTCCCGTTGGTTCAATGCGCAGAAAAGTCGAATTCTGGTAGCTCGGACGAGCATATTTGTACCACGAGCAAAACAACAAAATAGAGATGGGCGGACCGCTCCTTTAGTGGATTCGGTCCGTTTGGATCCGTTCCGCTTGTGGACCCGTTCAACTGGATTCGTTCGATTGGATCTACTTCAAAATTTCCTCATCGTGATGTGTGACTGTGTAATGTGATTGTGACTCACTGAATAGTTTTATTCATATTATAATAAAATAATTTTGCAGTAATACGAATGGGTTTGGATAAATAGTAAATACAATCTTGAAATCACGGCGCAGAAACCTAAGTATTAAGTGTGCAAGTGGGGTATTTACTATTTATGGAGCGACGACAGTCAACTCAAACTTCATAAAAACTATCCAAGCAGTCAGTCAGAGTCCAGGGTCAGGAGTTCAGGAGCTCAGCTCAGAACAGTACCAGGACCACTGAACTATACATAATAAATGGAAGACCAATGCAGATATATGCGCGTGAACAAAATACTTCAATCATGCAATTCAAGGTCCCCGGGATTTGCGTCGCCGCAGTAGAAATCTAGCTTTAAAAGTATGTTGGTGATTGAGACAGAATGCTTCTGGAGGCCATTATGCGCAGACGCAATTTTTCTTTGTTTTGTCTCCCGTAGCGGGAGGTCTTGGATTAGTGCAGAATTTCAGAGCCGGCGTCAAGTAATTCTCTCGTTTTTATCGCTCGTTGAAATTGAGAATGAAATAATTATGTTTTGGGCATGACAGCTTTTATGTCCTTTAATAAAAATTAAGACAAATGTTAACTGTATAAGAAATGTTAATCTATACATGCATATTTTTCACGATTTCTGAAAAAAGACAAATTAAAAACACTTGCAATAAAAATAGAGTCGGCCCTGGGCGTTCTACACACTGCGATTGCGCTCCTACCAAGCTCGGATCCACCGTTGTGGGCACGGTGGGCATGCCCACAACCCTAATTGAGGTCGATGTTATTTATATCCAATGCCTTTTGTTAGAATTAGAAAAGAAAAACAATGAACCGTGCGTAATTTGGAACGCAGCGCATTACACACACACATTGTGAGCGATTATAGTAGTACATTTTCTTGCTAGTCGCTCAGTCGCTGCGACCAGCGACATAAATGAACCACGTGATCAAATTTTTGTCGTAGTAGTAGTAAAAATACATTGAAATGTAAGCGGAGTAGCGACAAATCGCTTAGAATTAAACACTTCTTTTTTTCTGATGATCACTGATCGGTGATCATTTTGTTTATCGTAAATTATTTTATTACTTTATTTAATAACAAAAAGTTAAAAATGAATCGCAATATTCTTAATTGTGAAAAAATGGATTTTAGTGAACTTGTAAATGTTGATTATAATAAAAATTGCATTTATGTATGCATTAAAAATTTATGGCAATGTATCATTTATTGTAATAAACTAGAGGTTATACTTATAATTTTTTTTGAAAAGGAAGCACATATTGATTATTTTTACCCAAAGAATATGCCTGAATATTTTGGGATCTTTCTGAAGTAGAAAAAAATAAAAATCTAGGTAAATTCTTGGTCGAAATTATTTTTATCTAAGAAATTCTGAAAACCGGCAGGCGTGTTCTTTGAAAAAAAAAAATCAACTTATGCCCCCCAACTGTTTCTTCAAAGTGCTTCCTTTCCCCGTAAAAAAATAACAAAGAAAATATTTTTTTTGTTTTTTATTTTTTTTCCCGGAGAAGGAAGCACTAAAAAAAACACGACAGACAAAAGATGCTTATTTTTCTCCAAAAAATGAGCCTGAATATTTTCAGAATATTTATGGAACATTTAAGCAGACCTTCGCAGATGTTCACAGTTTCAATCGCCTCTAGATCAAAAAATCGAATTCGGGCGGACTGGTGGGGACCCAGGAGAACATTTTCCTCAAGTTTCAGAACAATCGACTGAAGCCCATTTTTACTATAAAAAACTGAGGGGTCCTTTCCTAGCTCTGTTGAAATTTAGAATAGATGCAGGCGACTCAGTTATTGAGCACCATTTATCATCAACAAATTCTACAACAACTTACATAAGCAAAACTATGCAAAATGAACTTATAAATATTTGTAATAAAAAGATTCAGGAAACCATTTTACAAAGCGTAAAAAAATCAAAGTTTTTCGCTATTCTGTTTGACCGTTTGACGAGACTACAGATATTTCTCATACCGAACAGATGAGTCTATCATTCAGATATTTGAATAATAATGTTATTACGGAAGATTTTGTATGCTTTTGCGACGCTTATAAAATGCTTCAATGTGAAGAAGCAGATAGCTCAAACGGCACAAAAGAATTACGGTTAACAGGCATCGCATTATCGAAAATCGTGGAAAATCTTTGCCGCAAATTTGATGTAGATTTATCTCTCTGTGTAGAGATAGGAACTGACAGCTGTTCAGTGATGGCATCCGACGTAAAAGGTGCTGTTCAGGAAGTCTCTAAAAAAGCCATTTACGCAAAACGTTGTCTTGGCCGGGGCGTCATACATTTTGTAAATGTCTCCTTTATAGGAATGCAATATATCGTAAGCGAGTCCGTAATCCGACTCGCACTTGGCCGATTTTCAGATGGCCGTGCCCACAACCCATTTTCAGGGCTGGATCCGCGCCTGGCTCCTACCGGGGGCCGCCATACTTGCGCGAGATTCAATTTGACACACAAATAGGTATAGACATTGGCATTCCATTTATATGTATAGCTCAGTGACCAGGACTTATATACCATAACAGGTCAATGGACCGGACCGCGGACCCGGTTCGATCGACATCGTAGATTCGGTCCGACCCGTTCCACCTTCGGATTCGTTCACTTGGAACGGGTCTGCTCCAAAGAATTTATATACATAGAAGCAGATACACATTTACAAGTGTGTTGACAACATAGTTCAGACATTTCATTTTATAATCATCTCTTTCTTTATGACCAAAATTACTATAGCCCCATCTTTGTTGCAGCCACCGTCATTTTGACACGACAAATAAATGTAAATATAACCTTAAACGCCCAATTTGTGAAGCGTATTGATCTGTAAATAAACAATTTTCAAGTGCTGAGGAGACAAAATATGACTTAAAATTGCCTCAAATAACGTTTATATGCTGTTTCTCTAATACGATGACAGTTTAAAGACAAAATATGTGTCGGTCATCAACCTATTTTGAGCTGTATACTTACATATTTATTTTCCTAAAATTAACACTTTTATTTACCATCAAACTACAGCAATATAATTAATTTTAAGGGGCCATGGATTCGGAAAAAGATGTGTACTAAGAGTCAAATTAAGTAGAGGTTAGTAGATAAGCTATAGGGATTCTGCGCCAAAATCCCATGTTATTTCTTATGGAGGTTCATTCTGGTCATTTTTGTCTGATTTTACCCCCCACTACTTTTAGGCTCCGCCTTCGGGGAAGGTCCTACTGGTCGAAGAGATATTATTGGCCGAGGTGTTTGGGCACATGATCGAGGAGTGTGAGATACTATTGGTCGAGATTCTATTGGCTGCAGAGACGTAGGATTCTATTGGTTGAGATTCTATTGGTCGTGTGGTGTAGGATTAATGGGGGATAGTGTTTCTATTGGCTGAGATTCATAGGTATGGTGTTTCAAAGATGGTGGTCTGGTTTTGGTCGTGGCAGCAATGGGGACTTAACAAATCGGAATATAGGTAGATGGTGTATAGGTGGTGGTGGAGGGAAAGTAATGGCGCTATAACAAATAGCGATCTATTGGTAGAGAACGGAAATGGTTGACAGCGTATCAGATACAGAGGTCTATTGGGGTATGGAGACATGGCAAATCAGAATGGTGAATCAGATAATAGCATAGTGGTATAGCAAATCAAATGTCGGATGGCATGATAAGAAAAAATATGTTCGTATCATAGGTGATTATTTTTCAGTCAGGATAAATGTTTAAGAGAAATTTTATTTTTAGATGTAGGATTTAACATATTAAATAACGGGAGACAAAATATTGGTCGGGAGGTATAGGATTAATGGCTAATCAGAAGGTCTGAGCTCGTCCTATTGATCGAGGTGACTTAACAAATCAGAAGGCGTGGTCGAGGCAGCAAAGGATACCTAACAGATCAGAAATGTTGACTTAGCGAATCAAATAGCAGCATAGTGGAATAGCAAATAAGATATGGTGGTCTTACCCTAATAGCACATGGACGTCCCGAAAACGTCCCAAGAACGTACTCACAGGACATGAAAACGTCCCGAGGACGTACTCTACCGACGTAAGACGTACCGAGGACGTTTGAGGGACGTTCCGTGTCAGCAAAACGGGGTGTCCCGAGGACGTCCCACCCAGGACTTATGTGGGACGAATGTAGGTCTAGAGAGGACGTCCTGAAAACGTTGTTGGGACATACTATGCAAAACATATAGGTACCTTCCCCTCCACCACTTTTAAGGTGTATTCACAGCAGAGGGTATTTATGTTCCTTTTTGGGTTTTCTGACCACATGCATTTCTTTCGAAATAGAATCCAGTGATTGGATTCTATTTCGAAGGGAATAAATGTGGTTAGAAAGGCCAAAATGGAACATAAATACCCTCTGCTGTGAATACACCTTAAGATAAAAAAATGACAATATATAATTACCATGTAGAAAAATTATTCAATTAGATTGATTTTAATACTTAGTACTTTTATTTATCAACACCAAATGACAATTTTATTTCTATTGTGCTATTGAAAAATATGTTATGGCATTTGTATTTTTTTTAAATTAACTTCTTACTCTACAAATTCAAGTGTCAAGTGTCAAAAATACAATTTTTATGGGATTTAAAAGTTATATATTATAATACCTAGTACAGTATAATATAGTTATATATACATTAAGTCATATTGAATATTATAAGAAATTAGCCAAGTATGCAATAAAACGTAAGATAAATGTATATCTCACCTTCTCTTAACGTTTTGCACACTTCGTCTTTTTATAATTATCTTAGTTTATATTATTTTCTAATATTCTCTCTTTTTTGACACCCTCCTCTGTTCTTTCTTTTGCCCTCTTCAATCACGATGTAATAGCCATTTCGGTGTCCTTCCAAGACTTTGAAGCGTTAGCGACTGCAGCAGCCCCTGTGCAAATAAAAGAAAAATTAACATTTCAGATGAAATCTTGACAAAAAACATTAAGACTAATATATGCCACTTGATGGCAAGCTTATATTTAAAATAAATTGTTATAATTTTCTTGGTGTCCTATTTAAAAAAAAATCAGTTTAAATGTGAACATTTTTTTGTTTAACTGACTTTTGCATTTGAAAGGTTCCCTTGTTCATTTAAAAATTTTAAGAACACCTCTTTATATGAATGATCAATTCTACAAATAATACCAAAGACCGAGAGAAGCAGAAATATATGTTGTGACTAATGCAGATTAATAACATTATTATAAGTTTAACGTTATATTTTTGCCAATATTACAGAATTCAAGTAAAGAAAATGGCTATGGGTTAAGATGCATCAGGATTTACGGTTAGAAGCAGGTTTATTAGGTTGAACATTGATGATGTATAAAAGTTTTTGTATGTACGTACAGCATAATTTCAGAAAAATATAACAAATAGGGCATATAAGTTACAAATTTGTAAATTTTCCTCAAAAAGTACCTTTATTAGTTTTTTCCTTATATTAATTTACTGAAATCCCTAAATATACTTTACAAGTTTGTTGATGTTTTCTGGCAAATGTTTTTATTACTCGATGTATCAAACCTTACCTATTAAAAGTTTCATCACCTCCACTTGTTCATCAGAGATGTCGAACCATATATAACACTTCGTTTAACACACTGCATGAGTAGGTACTTCTTTTCAATTTTTACTTCCCTCGCACACCGAAGGGAAGTATTGTATTTATAATGTTTAACCAACAATCTTCTTTTAAGTGAATAAGTTCGCTCCATGATAAACAACTAAAAACTACATACTCAGGTTCACAGGTGATCTCCCATAGAATTTTAACAGAGCCAAATAAGGTGGGTTGTAGTATATTTATTATAACCTACAAATAAGCCGCACCAAATTTATCTAGTATAAAATATCGATCTAAATACTTATATATTAATAAATCAATTAAATAGACTTACCTGTTTTTGGTACTTTCTTTTGTAGCCGTTAAAAGTGACTAGTGCCAGTGTGCGGAAGAAATAAAAATGCAAAGAATTTATATAAATTCTTTGTAAAAATGATGCAATGCCTGCCAAATTGAATTTCCCAGTTTGACAGCAACTGAGTCACATTACATAAGCTCTGCTTAAATATTGCGGTGAAAATGGCTGTAATATAACCGAAACTCATGAAAAAAATAGTTGAAACGAATATAAGATTTCTGAAATCAGAAAAATCAAATTGACAAAATTTAAATGGACCATGAAATATGAAAATATTTTGTTATCAAAAGAAATTTTATTAGTAAAACTTTTTAAGGATTGTAATTTCATTTTTACAGTTTTTAATTTCCTTTTTTAATCATATCCTCATCTGCCCAAAAAAAACATCACTCCTAGAGGTTATTTCACAAATGTGTTTAGGTTTGTCTTGACTAGACTCTAGCAGGATGTCCTCAAAACGTTTTATTCAGAACGTTTTAGGGACGATAGCAAACGGACGTCTTTGGGACGTACCATGTAAACCCGGGACGTTCAGACCAAACGAGGACCTAAGTGAACGTCCTGGGGACGTTTGGTGTTATCAGGGTACGGGTTGAGGATGATGGAGTCGCAGGCGTTTAGAGAAAAGGTGGGAAAAACGTATGCTAATATATTAACGAATGAGGTTCGGGAAGGCGGTGTCTATATTAATTATAGCTCTATATACTTAATAGGAAAAATAATTTAAAAGCAAAAATAGTATTCTGTCTAATCGGATGGTCGACAATTGGGACGCTGATGCTGATATATCTGACCCCTTATAGTGACAGCTTCTTTTGTAGGGAAGTCTAACAGACACTAGGGTCGATACTGGTCCCATGTAGAGACGCGTCGCACAAGCCGTATCGTCAACCTTTTACAACATCTCAGCGAGATGACAACCAACTAATGACAAACATACTTATAGTATTGATGTACATCATAACTTGAAGTCTACGGATACAAATTTCCCAGTCACCCTGTATATGAGCAATTGTAATTTTCTCATTCATTATTATTGTTTATTATTTAGGCGCATTTAAGGTAAGTTATTTTTATGATCAACAGAAATATTCATAGGTAGTCAGTACATCAAGATATTATTTTTATTAGATAGCTTTCCTCATATGTATGCTCAAGATCTGAGAGTTTCGGGAACCTACTTTACACAAGAAGGTGGATATATGGAACCTACATTCTAAAAGCAGTACATAAGCCTCAGATACAAAGTCCGGGGCCATCCGGTATACAAGCATGTCACAATAGGTCATACATTAATTATTTAAGTATTGCTACATACATGAAACAGAGCTTTTTAGAAGAAATCACGGTTAACCCGATGAAAATAAATACCTGTCCACAGGTGACAAGGCGGAAAAAATCGAAAGGTCTTATTTATTAGAAATATATGATCAATAGGGTTGAGAACTAGGAGTTAACAAACGGCATAAGATATAAAAAATCTGAAACTTATACTCGGCTACTAAAGAAATATATAGAAAAAGCATGCGCAATGAGGCAATCTGTACAAAACAAAAGACATGAAGGAGCAGGAAAAAAAGGCTAAAAAATCTATGTTAATTACTGGAAAACGGCGGCCTACTATCCTATAGCAAAGTCTCAACTTGTGGTAAAAACAAAAGAGTGACGTCATCATCACACCACATGTTCTCTTATAACTCAAGAACGGAATAATATATAAAACATCTAAACTTATACTCGTTTACTGAAGAAATGTATAGAAAATCATTAGAGAAAAAGCATGCGCAGTGGAGGATTTTAGGGAAAAAATATCTGTTGCTAAAGAAAATCATGCGCTGTGGAGATTTATAGAAACATCATAGACATCGTGAGGATTATTAGATAATGAAATCGTGTGTATATATAGAAAAGCATATACCTACGCAGTAGGAACCTTTTATACTCTCTGTCTCTGACGTCAGACTATGAGGGGCCCATTATAAAAAACAATCATGAACATGTAATAAAATATCCACTGGATGGATACTATATTAGCGTAATCAAATATTTCTACATCATAAACCGTATTCACCGCAATACACCGAGGGGACCTCTACATTACGTTTAAAAATAAAACATCAGGTACAATAAACAGAAAGCATAAAGTTCTATAATCTTACTTATCACTTTACTGTGGACCAGCACTTCAAGGTTGCATTTCTAAGAAAAGAACATCCTGAGCTATCATAAACCTATAGTTTAAGTGAATAATAGAATAATCAAATTGATGGATACAAATTCCGGTCCACCCTGTATACAAGCAATTATAATTTTCTCATTCAATAGTTATTTAAATATTGTTTATTATTTAAGTACTTCCAGCTTAAGGTGGATCATTACTGAAATAAATAATAGCTAGCAAAAATACATACCTATTCGCAGGTGGTCGGTATATGGTGTGTTTTCATTAACAAGCTTCGACAAGTCCCTAGCGGTATCATTGATATTTTTTAAGCATGACAATTTCTATGTCTCACACACAGCTGTATTCCAGCTCAGTGTTTGATGATTCAACTAGAGTAACATTGCGTAATGTGCATTAATATAAATACAACCGAAAAGTTGACACGCTCAGTCACTGTTTTAGCGTGTGCGCGAATCAATAAAGTTATTTTTCACCCAGTTCAACAATTATTCTTTAGTGTGTACTTCACCAATAAAATGTAAGTACATATTTTAGTTACATATGGTATCAAGGTATCATCTAGCTATGATTTGATATAGTATAATTGATGCATCTTTAAAACATAAATTATGGGAAACATTTTTACTATTCTACTTAAGATAAAATTGTTATTAGTCTAGGGCCTGTTGCATGAAAATAATACTTTCACTAATATATGAAAATAAGTGTCCTTTGTGTTTAGAGCTTAAATTAAATGGTTAGAGGTATTTTAATGCAGTCGTTTTTCTATGCTGTTTTTAGCTTTGTAGTATGAAGTAATTTATTTTTTAGTAACTTTATTTTCAAAGGATTAAGTTCTTCACGTTAGACCCTTAGGACAAATAAAGTGATCAGAGGCGGTACATTAGATATTTGGAATGTTCTTTTTTAAATGATATTTTAGCATTTTGTGTAGTAGATATTTGAAACAGTTCAACGACGTTTTAGAATTGCATGCAGTGTTATAGTATATTATTTCTTATAGATATTAGTCCGAGAGCTGTGAAACAAAAATAACACTTTTCACTAAAATGAGGAAATTAAAAGTAAAAACATACTTAAGATAATTATTTATAGTCCGGGGGCTGTAGGAGAATTTACAGTAATATGGAAAAATAAGCATGATTATTAAGTGCTTTGCGTTTAGGCGTTTAGAACAAATTAAATGGTCAGAGGTATTTTTGATGTTGTTGCTTTTATGGTGTCTTAGCTTTTCATGCAGTGTTATAGTATAAAATAATTTTTATTTATGTACCATTGTATTACGTATAAGTCACGATAATACCTACCGAGACCCAGTGAACTGTACTGAATCGGTGACGGGAACGATATTTTTCTAGAAATTTTGGTTTCAGCCACAAGAATAATTTTTAAATCCGTATGCGAAAGACCTTCGGGCTATCGAAAAACATTCATATGGCCGTCTTGTTTTCAATGGATATTTTCTATACTGTTCATTAACCCAATGGCAGCTGGATTGGATGTCTGCATGTTTTCTGTCGTATATTACTATTATTATCATAAGTCCACCCACGAAATTTTTATGTGTTAGCTTATGCTGTTCATTAACCCCATTGGTAGCTGAATTGGATGTCTGCATGTTTCCAATCGTTTAGTATTTTAATTATCATAAGTCCACCCACGAGATTTTTATGTGCTATCTGTATTGGATGTCTGCGTGTTTTCTGTCGTCTACTGTTTTATTATTGCATGTTTATTTATACAATGTTTTACCTACTAGCTTATGCAGTACGTTAAACAACGGTAACCGTATTGGATATCTGCTTGTTTTCACAAATGCTGTTCGAAAATCGTACAGACTCTGTTTAAAATCGTACAGAGTTGTTTACAGATTCTGTTTAAAACCTGTACAAATCTGTTTAAAAGCTGTAAAAACCTGTTTAAAATCGTACAGGCCTGTATACAGACCCTGTTTAAAATCGTACAGACCTGTATACAGACTCTGTTTTAAAAAGCTGTTCAGACCGTGTTTGAAATTATGGTGGCGGGAAAATATTTGAGGACATTTTGATTAAATAAATGACATATTTAAGTATTATACTTTTATTAGCGTATATACAGATAAAGTAACTATGCTATTATGATAATCAAATTAACTAGTTGTTTAACATATTTTTCCACGCTTTACACATAATGGTTAACTATTCTTGTTTGGATCGGTGTATTTATTCAATTTCAGTTCACAGAATTTTAGATCTATGAGTGGCTTCTTTCTTTTTGGTGTTCTTATATTTTCAGTAAGTGGAGGCTTTATTTACATATTTCCACATGTATGGTTTCTCTTCAATAATAATTCACTTAGATCTTCTGTTAGTGGACTTCACATCTAACTTAATACAAAGTATTTTAACATGTTCATAAAATATCATTGCAGCGGGAAGATAAAAGCTATAATACTATAATCTAATAAATATATATTTGTCATAATTAATAGATTTTAACACTTGAGCACTACTGTAGCCTAGTAAAGTAGCACTTTTATATGTTTTTCATACGTTTCCTACTCACGCTCACTCAGAACTTTTAAATGATCTATTCAGTCGATATCTTGAATAATTTAGGCAATAATCCCCATATCTTGCAAGGTATTTACACACATTTGATAGTCTATGCCTAAACGGTCGCTAACTCTCATTAGTTCGACTATATCATTAGGATCAGTATTAGAGTCCCACTTCAATACTTCATTCTTTCTCATTATCTCTGAAGTAGGGACCGATCTATCTACGGATGGAATTAACATGTTTTCATTTTTTTGTTTTCGATGTTCAACAATATAATATTTTTCTGCAGGTAATACTTCTTTGTAACAGTTTTCTTTTAGATCTTCACTCGCCTCCTGAACGGTGTATACTCTTTGCGGATGACATGTTAAATTATCTTTCCTTTGTTCAACTATTTCATCAGGCTCGTTGCAGCCATATCGCTCGATAAATTCTTGATCTAAGGATAACGTATTTCGAGACCTTTTTCGCTTAGCAGGAAATAATTTCGATATGATGTTTTGATATTTCCAAGACCTACAAGCATTAATCCGGAGAATATTACCATATTTTCTCATATGTGCATTACTTAGTGTTACACTGAAAGAAATTTCTATTATCTATAAAGAGAAATTGACTAACCCCTAATAAATATCTGCATTAAATAGGCTCCAGCAAGACTGCTCTGTAACCGCAACAAAAACGATCTTGCTAAGATGCACTTATTTACCGTTAATAAAAGTTTTTCTTATTATTTATTTGTAACTGTAGGTTGATAGCTTTGCTATCTGGAGTCACCACCTATTTTAATCTTAATAAGTTTTTTGTTATAGTTAGTAAGTTCCTATTTCTATACACCATTACTACCTTGTAACCGGAAAAGAAGTTTCCTGCTGCTAATAGGTGACTTTTTAACCACTATGCAGCTTACATTATAATGGCAACAAATAATCTCTCTTGACCTAGTAATGTCATTTTGCAACTATACGTTACTTGTAAATTCAATATTTTAATTTTATATTTTTTAGACTTCACACTTTATATTAAAACATGTTTTTAATACATTTCTATGTTGACTCAGACAAAGAATTATTGTTGGTAAAATTAAAATGAATGATTCATAAGATTCATTTAAGGAAACAAACGACTAATAAACAATTCAGGGTGCCTATTAAAAAAGGGGAACTTTGACTTGTAAGAAGACACAATCACAGTTTACTATATAATAGCTGGTTTCGTTCAGCAGAGTGATTCGTAATGATAAGGCACCTACCTGTTTCATGTGTTGTCTCTGTCCCTATACCATGCAATTTTGCATCATATGATTACTGTTCATTGAAATCCTGTTTATTATGATTATGAATCACTCTGCTGAACGAAAGCTACTAATATACAATAACATAAAACACAAGTTTTTTTATAAAAATTCCTTGCATAAAACCTTTCCCACAACTGTCTCATCGAACGCCGAATTGCTTGGAATTGCTTACTAGTTACTGCATGCGTCGCTGCATGGATGAAATGGCGCGCGATGATAAAAACTCAATTGCGCTTGCGCCACGTGCAAAAATAAATAAGTAAGACGTTATGATTAGTAAGCCCGTCTTTACAGTTAACAGGTGACTTACCAACCATAGGTATATTTGAGTTTTAACCATTAAATAGTTAACTTTAACTTAAGGCACTTATTTATCGTAAGAAATTATTTAGTTACCCCTAATAAAAAGAAAACTTATAACAATATTTTACCTAGTTTAAGTAAGTGCTGCTATTGGGACAAATAGTCAAAGATTTACCGTTGCAAAATCTCATTAGCAAAACAGTTTTTCTTATGGTTAGATAATGATAATGTAGTCTTAACAAAAAAAATACTTATGATAATGCAGATCATCTTAGCAAAACATTCTATTTGGTCGGTTTCTTTCAGTGTAGTATACGCTTATAAATCATTAGATCATCACTGTTGAAATCCTGAGGCTGCTGCTTCGTTAGTAATTCTCTTAAGCCTTTGGTTAGATTAAATTTAGATCCTTTGATATAAAGAACATGGTTTTTAATCTGCACTGGTACTTCTCCAATTACAAGATTTGGGCCAATATGCTTTAGTCCATAACTGTTAGGCTCGATGTTGAGTAGGAAAGACATGTTGCCTTCACTAGGATCTATGAGGCTAATAACTTCGCTGTAATATTTTCATACATTTATATGGTTTCATGGCCATCTCATGACCACTTCGTGACCACCTCATGACCACCCCATAGCCACCCCATGACCACCCCATGACCACCCCATCACCACCCCATCAAACAGGTATACATGTACAGATGTTGGTATATATAGGAACACATTAGGTTAGGTACGATTGCGGCAATCGTTAATGAAAACACACCATATACCGACCACCTGCGAATAGGTATGTATTTTTGCTAGCTATTATTTATTTCAGTAATGATCCACCTTAAGCTGGTACTTAAATAATAAACAATATTTAAATAACTATTGAATGAGAAAATTATAATTGCTTGTATACAGGGTGGACCGGAATTTGTATCCATCAATTTGATTATTCTATTATTCACTTAAACTATAGGTTTATGATAGCTCAGGATGTTCTTTTCTTAGAAATGCAACCTTGAGGTGCTGGTCCACAGTAAAGTGATAAGTAAGATTATAGAACTTTATGCTTTCTGTTTATTGTACCTGATGTTTTATTTTTAAACGTAATGTAGAGGTCCCCTCGGTGTGTATTGCGGTGAATACGGTTTATGATGTAGAAATATTTGATTACGCTAATATAGTATCCATCATTAGGTGGATATTTTATTATATGTTCATGATTGTTTTTTATAATGGGCTCCTCATAGTCTGACGTCAGAGACAGAGAGTATAAAAGGTTCCTACTGCGTAGGTATGCTTTTCTATATATACACACGATTTCATTATCTAATAATCCTCACGATGTCTATGATGTTTCTATAAATCTCCACAGCGCATGATTTTCTTTAGCAACAGATATTTTTTCCCTAAAATCCTCCACTGCGCATGCTTTTTCTCTAATGATTTTCTATACATTTCTTCAGTAAACGAGTATAAGTTTAGATGTTTTATATATTATTCCGTTCTTGAGTTATAAGAGAACATGTGGTGTGATGATGACGTCACTCTTTTGTTTTTACCACAAGTTGAGACTTTGCTATAGGATAGTAGGCCGCCGTTTTCCAGTAATTAACATAGATTTTTTAGCCTTTTTTTCCTGCTCCTTCATGTCTTTTGTTTTGTACAGATTGCCTCATTGCGCATGCTTTTTCTATATATTTCTTTAGTAGCCGAGTATAAGTTTTAGATTTTTTATATCTTATGCCGTTTGTTAACTCCTAGTTCTCAACCCTATTGATCATATATTTCTAATAAATAAGACCTTTCGATTTTTTCCGCCTTGTCACCTGTGGACAGGTATTTATTTTCATCGGGTTAACCGTGATTTCTTCTAAAAAGCTCTGTTTCATGTATGTAGCAATACTTAAATAATTAATGTATGACCTATTGTGACATGCTTGTATACCGGATGGCCCCGGACTTTGTATCTGAGGCTTATGTACTGCTTTTAGAATGTTGGTTCCATATATCCACCTTCTTGTGTAAAGTAGGTTCCCGAAACTCTCAGATCTTGAGCATACATATGAGGAAAGCTCTCTAATAAAAATAATATCTTGATGTACTGACTACCTATGAATATTTCTGTTGATCATAAAAATAACTTACCTTAAACGCGCCTAAATAATAAACAATAATAATGAATGAGAGAAAGTTACAATTGCTCATATACAGGGTGACTGGGAAATTTGTATCCGTAGACTTCAAGTTATGATGTACATCAATACTATAAGTATGTTTGTCATTAGTTGGTTGTCATCTCGCTGAGATGTTGTAAAAGGTTGACGATACGGCTTGTGCGACGCGTCTCTACATGGGACCAGTATCGACCCTAGTGTCTGTTAGACTTCCCTACAAAAGAAGCTGTCACTATAAGGGGTCAGATATATCAGCATCAGCAACCCAATTGTCGACCATCCGATTAGACAGAATACTATTTTTGCTTTTAAATTATTTTTCCTATTAAGTATATAGAGCTATAATTAATATAGACACCGCCTTCCCGAACCTCATTCGTTAATATATTAGCATACGTTTTTCCCACCTTTTCTCTAAAAGCCTGTGATTCCATCATCCTCAACCCGTATGACCACCATATCTTATTTGCTATTCCACTGTGCTGCTATCCGATTCGCTAAGTCAACATTTCTGATCTGTTAGGTATCCTTTGCTGCCTCGACCACGCCTTCTGATTTGTTAAGTCACCTCGATCAATAGGACGAGCTCAGACCTTCTGATTAGCCATTAATCCTATACCTTTCGACCAATATTTTGTCTCCCGTTATTTAATATGTTAAATCCTACATCTAAAAATAAAATTTCTCTTAAACATTTATCCTGACTGAAAAATAATCACCTATGATACGAACATATTTTTTCTTATCATGCCATCCGACATTTGATTTGCTATACCACTATGCTATTATCTGATTCACCATTCTGATTTGCCATGTCTCCATACCCTAATAGACCTCTCTATCTGATACGCTGTCAACCATTTCCGTTCTCTACCAATAGATCGCTATTTGTTATAGCGCCATTACTTTCCCTCCACCACCACCCATACACCATCTACCTATATTCCGATTTCTTAAGTCCCCATTGCTGCCACGACCTAAAACCAGACCACCATCTTTGAAACACCATACCTATGCATCTCAGCCAATAGAAACACTATCCCCCATTAATCCTACACCACACGACCAATAGAATCTCAACCAATAGGATCCTACGCCCCTGCAGCCAATAGAATCTCGACCAATAGTATCTCACACTCCTCGATCATGTATATATATATATATATATCATTGAGTTAGAAGGAAGGGAGAAGCAGTCACGTGATCAAAAACGGCATCACTTCGCCATTTTCTTACAACTTTTACGTCAAATAGTGACAGTTCCGTGTTCCGTGTGATTTATTGTGATTTTTACTGATTGTTTGTTAAATTTTGGACAATAAATATTAAAAGGACTATGGTGTCGTGTGCTAAAAGAAGTTGCTGTTCCAGAGATGGTGTTGACAAGAAGAAATCAACGGGAATAACATTTCATAGGTAGTGTAAACAACAAACAGAGCCGTATTAAAAAGAAACAGCTAATTAAATGTTTTTTAAATATATTCTGGTTATATATTTCGTAGAATAGAAAAAATAGTTTATTGTAGGAAAACATTGTACATTTTATATATCAAGGCGAATAAAAAGTATTGTATATTTTGGCAATAATTTTTTAAATAGTTGTATATCAAAAAATGTTGATACAAAAATATTTTTTTGGCGTTCTCTTTTTATCTACAAGACTGGTTTTTATGCTGTTAAATAAGTTATAAAATCATGTCATAGGGCGTGATGTAAAAAACAAATTACCAACTATCAAAATAGTGATTTGTATAAAAATTCAAACCACAAATCTGTTTGTTTGTTACTTTACTAATTTTATATGAAACATTATTCAATAGGTACAACTAGTAATTAAAAAATTATGAAAGCTGTGCAGTACTTTATACTTAAATTGTATGCATATAGCTTGACACATAATGCCACATTTTCTTATAAACGTATTGAACAGGTCTAATATATGTTTATGTTTTAGATTTCCTGCTGATCCAGTACGTCGACAGAAATGGATTCAATTTGTGAATAGAGGTTCTTGGTTACCTAAAACACATAGTGTTTTGTGCTCAAAACATTTCTCCGAGACTTGTTTCGACCGATCTTCAAAATGCTATGTTCGTTTAAAAGATGATGCAGTGCCTTCTCTTGACACCGCTCAGGTAATTAATAGTAATAGTCTAATAATATAGTAATTAATATATTCAGATTATAGTCATGCAATGCAAAAATTAAATATATGGCAGAATTTGACTCTTTTAACAAATATTATTCTATAAGAGAAAACATGTAAAACAGTACTATTTTTGTTTACCGCTATATATACTAAGGATATGTTCCGTTAATACTATTAGAACCAGCACAAACCAGAAGTTTTTGACAGCGGTTGTATATTGGTTAATCGGTTAAAGGTTATTAACGGGACACAAACTGGAATTATTTTTTGTCAACATAACCTAAGATTTCTAATAAATTTTCTGACAAATGGATGCTGCAGCAGCGTTTTATTTCCAAGAAGAACTTCTGGATAGTAGCAGTAGTTCAAGTAGTGAAGATGAATTTCCAATGCGAGGTCATATGGTTCTTCGACCTAGAATACAAAATTACATTGAGGACATAGTTGATCTATATTCAGCTATCGAATTCAGGGGAAACTTCCGTATGAATCGAACAACGTTCAATCACATTCTCGTATTAATTAGTGATAAGATATCATCAGAAATTTTTGACATACAATATCAGATAAGGAGTAGTTACTGATTGCTTTGTGGTATTTTGGAACACCAGACTCGTTTAGGTTAGTGAATAGCGTATTTTAATTTGACTGTTGATGAAAATTAAAATGTTTTACGTATGCCTACACTGAAAGAAATTTCTATTATCCATAAAGAGAAATTGACTAACCCCTAATAAATATCTGCATTAAATAGGCTCCAGCAAGACTGCTCTGTAACCGCAACAAAAACGATCTTGCTAAGATGCACTTATTTACCGTTAATAAAAGTTTTTCTTATTATTTATTTGTTACTGTAGGTTGATAGCTTTGCTATCAGGAGTCACCAACTATTTTAATCTTAATAAGTTTTTTGTTATAGTTAGTAAGTTCCTATTCCTTACACCATTACTACCTTGTAACCGGAAAAGAACTTTCCTGCTGCTAATAGGTGACTTTTTAACCACTATGCAGCTTACATTATAATGGCAACAAATAATCTCTCTTGACCTAGTAATGTCATTTTGCAAGTACGTGTTTACTTGTAAATTCAATGTTTTAATTTTATATTTTTTAGACTTCACACTTCATATTAAAACACGTCTTTAATACATTTCTATGTTGACTCAGACGAAGAATTATTGTTGGTAAAATTAAAATAAATGATTCATTTAAGGAAACAAACGACTAATAAACAATTCAGGGTGCCTATTAAAAATGGGGAATTTGACTTGTAAGAAGACACAATCACAGTTTACTATATAATAGCTGCTTTCGTTCAGCAGAGTGATTCGTAATGATAAGGCACCTACCTGTTTCATGTGTTGTCTCTGTCCCTATACCATGCAATTTTGCATCATATGATTACTGTTCATTGAAATCCTGTTTATTATGATTATGAATCACTCTGCTGAACGAAAGCAACTAATGTACAATAACATAAATCACAAGTTTTTTTATAAAAATTCTTTGCATAAAACCTTTCCTACAACTGTCTCGTCGAATGTCGAATTGCTAACTAGTTACTGCATGCGTCGCTGCATGGAGGAAATGGCGTGCTATGATAAAAACTCAATTGCGCTTGCGCCACGTGCAAAAATAAATAAGTAAGATTTTACGATTAGTAAGCCTGTCTTTACAGTTAACAGGTGACTTACCAACCATAGGTCTATTTGAGTTTTAACCATTAAATAGTTAACTTTAACTTAAGGCACTTATTTATCGTAAGAAATTATTTAGTTACGCCTAATAAAAAGAAAACTTATAACAATATTTTACCTAGTTTAAGTAAGTGCTGCTATTGGGACAAATAGTCAAAGATTTACCGTTGCAAAATCTCATTAGCAAAACAGTTTTTCTTATGGTTAGATAATGATAATGTAGTCTTAACAAAAAAAATACTTATGATAATGCAGATCATCTTAGCAAAACATTCTATTTGGTCGGTTTCTTTCAGTGTAGGTATTTAAATAAAATTTGGATTTTCTTCATCTGTGTCACTACTATTCTTCTCAGTTTTTATCGTAGACCCTCCTGTAGTTGATGCCGTTGCTACAGGCGTAAAATGGGGGTCTCACCTGTAAATATCTTCCAATTCTTCATGGTTTCCTTTTCGTTGCTAGTCGATGCTATTGATGAATCGTCTCTAGCCATACACGTATAATACCAATTTTTCAGGAACCGCGTTCCTTAATTTAACTTATTTTCATGGCTATGACATTTACGGGACAATCAAAGCCCAACCAAGAAAACCAAGTCGATTAACGGAACATATCCAAAGGTTGTGACTTCAAATTTGACTGGTACGTCATTATTCAAAGTAGAATGAATCAATTTTCTTATCCAACAACAAATACATTTTTTCACCTAACAATACATAACAATAACTCCAATTTTTTGCCTTGCGTGACTAAATCTTCAAAGTCATATATAGAGGAAAGTGTTGTTTTGTTGGCAGTAATATTCCAACATTATTTACCTCATATTTATATGGGTGTATTATTTTGCAGGAGCAAGTGCAAGAAATATCAATTCCACAAACCAAAGTTAAGATATTATCAAATATCTTACTTGCCCGTCCTAACGTATGTAATGAAGAGAATATTTCATTGCCTAGTACCTCTACGGCAATAGTGAATACCCCCAGTAGGTCAACGGCGTCTTTTGTCCAGGAGGAAATAGTAACACCGAGAAAACAGAAATTAATAGGTAAACTTCGAAATGCTTTGCGTGTTAGCAGGGATAGAAACAAGAAGTTAGCTTCACTGCGTAAAAAATTATTTCGACGAGATAAATGTATAGCGAATATGAAGGATATTCTCATTGATATACGAAAGAAGAACTACATGCAGGAAGAACACTTGGATGTAATTTCCAAACTAGGAGGGCCCCAAGAGTTATATTTAAGGCAATTAAAAAAATCAAACAAAAAGTCGGTACCAGTAAAATATTCAGAAGAATTGAGAATTTTCGCGCTAACGCTTCATTATTACTCACCTGCTGCATACCAGTATGTAAGAAGAACTTTCAAGACATGCTTACCTCATACAAGAACTTTGAGCAGGTGGTACCAGAGTATCGACGGAGAACCTGGGTTTACCAACGAGTCATTTGAAGCCCTACGTTTAAAAGTTTCTACAGAGAAAACTAAAGTTATCTGTGGACTCATTATCGACGAAATGTCTATTCGTCAGCATGCAGAATGGGTCCCAGGCAAAGATAAATGTTATGGCTATGTTGACATGGGAACTGGTGCAAAGGAAATGACTATAGCCACAAATGCCTTTGTTTTTTTACTAAGTTGCATAAATGGCAATTGGAAGATACCCGTTGGATATTTTCTTATTGCCGGAATAACAGGGGATCAAAAGAAAGGTTTGATACTCCAGTGTTTAGAAAAATGCCATGATGTAGGTGTTCATGTGGTCAGTCTAACATGTGATGGGGCTCCTGTAAATTTAACAATGGCAAAACATCTAGGATGCCAACTACAGCACGATAAATTAAAAACCGTTTTTAAAGATCCATCCACAGGTCAAGATGTTGCTTTCTTTTTAGATCCAAGTCACATGATAAAATTAGTTCGTAACACGTTAGGAGAAAAAGGCTTGTGTATTGATAATGAAAATAATATAGTTTCATGGAAATATTTTAAAGCTCTAAATAACTTACAGGAAAAGGAATCATTTCATCTAGCAAATAAATTACGCTCTCAACATATAGCTTTTAGTAAGCAAAAAATGAAAGTCCGGCTTGCAACACAGCTATTTAGTGAGAGTGTTGCAAATGCTCTGGAATTTTGTGAAGAATTAAACATAAAAGAATTTCTCGGAGCTAGTGCTACGGTTAAATTTATTCTGATAATGAATAATCTCTTTGATATATTAAATTCCAGAAATTTATTACAACAAGGCTATAAACAACCTTTATCGAAAAAAAACTATGAAAATGTTGTAGAATTTTTAAACACTGCAGACGAATATATCAGTGGATTAAAAACGCATGTGGATGGTCTTTTACTTTTAGATACTGATAGACACACTGGTTTTCTAGGTTTTAAAATATGCATTGCAAGTCTAAAAGAGCTTTATGCAAAATTAATTACTGATAATATTTTAAAATTTTTTCCTGTATATAAAATAAGTCAGGACCATATAGAGCTGTTTTTTGGAACCATCAGGTCTCATGGAGGTTATAATAATAATCCTACTGCTAGACAGTTTGAATCAGCATATAAAAAAACTATATGTCATATAGAATTACGAGAAAGTTTTCGTGGAAATTGTATTCCATTAGAACAAATCAAATTTTTAAAATGTAACCCTATAAAACAAATTAATCATTCTTGTAGAGACTACAGAATAACCGATGAATATACAGAGAGCATACAATATGAAGCTTTATTGGATCATGATTATTTACCTGACCAAGTTTCAGAGTTTTCCAAATATGTTATAGCATATATTGCAGGATATGTCGTTCATATTTTAAAGAAAAAAATTAAATGTGAAGAATGTGTAAACGCCTTAGTGAATAACGAAAAGGATTTAAACATTTTTTCTTTTATAAACAAAAAAGAAAAAATAAATCTACAATATCCTTCAGAAGATGTATTAGATATATGTCTAAAATCGGAAAAAATTATAAAATGCAAATTTCTTTCATGTCATGATTTTTCCGCAGAAGTTGTAGTGGGTTTTGTTTTAAGGGAATTTGTACATGAAAATATATTTTTAAACTTATTGACACACAGTTTTGATCAATCGCCTTTAGACAGCCATAGAGTATTGTTAATAAAAGCAATAGCCAATAAATATGCAGATATTAGACTGTATTATTTAAGTAAAAATACAATTAATAAGTCTCAAAGTATTAGGCATCAAAGCAATAAAATTGTATTATTTAGAGGCCAATAAATATATTTTAATTTGTTTATTTTGTGTTTTATTTGAATATGTATCCATATTTATTTTAATTATTTTTGCTAAAATCTTGCATTTATTGAATTGAACATTTATTTGCGTTATTAAGATAGGCCGCCCGTCGGGGTACAAAGTTCTTATAATTTTAAATAGTCCGGGTCTGGCAAAACCACCATATTGTTCCAACATTTAGCCACGCCTACTGGTGCCGTTTCTGTATAGGAAATTTGTACAGGATGACATCTCCTTACCTTCTACCTCAATGATATATATATATATATAAACTTTATTAGCAGAGCTCTTAAAAAATACAAATACAACAAACGTACAATAAACTTACAAACAGTATACAATTAACATATAATAATATTTATTTAAAGTTTTTCTTTATGTACTCTATGCAAAGCCTCTTAAAAATATGCTCGTTCTTACATTCTTTTAGCTCACCTGGTAAGTCATTAAACCAAATCAGTCCTCTTCCCAATATAGTATTGGATTTTACATGTTCAATTTTTATATAAAAATCATTATTTACCATAGCTCTTGTTTTATGAGAGTGTAAATCGATTACATAGCTTAATTGGTCAGTTAAGTAAGATGGCATCATTCCATTTTTCATTTTGAATATAAAGATTAGTGTGTTATAAACAATTCTTTGTTCAATATTCATTAAATTCAACACACTTAACATTGTATTGATTGGTGTATATTTACTACAATTTAAAATTGCTCTCATGCCTCTATTTTGAGTTTTTTGTAACATTTGAATCTGTTGTTTATTAAGTAAAATAAATGAGGTACCACAATAATCAATATGTGGGGAAATCATAGACTTATAAATAGTTAATTTAGCGAACATTGACACTTTATTAGACAATCGAAACAACAAACCAGTCTTTTTTGCCATTTTATTTTTTATATAGTCACAGTGTGCATTGAAATTTAACTCAGAATCAATAATCACACCTAAATATTTGAATTTGCTAACTTCCTCTATCAAGCAGTCATTTATTTTTATATTAAGTTTTATTTTATTTTGTTTTATTTTTTTTAAATTATTTTTTGTTGTTACAATCATGAATTTAGTTTTATCCAAGTTCAGTTTTAGTCCATTGTCACATGTCCATTTATATATGTTTTTTAAATCATCGTTTAATTTAATTTGGATATCTTCTACTTTACCTTTCACATATAACATTGTATCATCCGCAAACAGTTTGATGTTACATTTCTTGCAACAATTACAAATGTCGTTAATGTATAATAAAAAGAGTATAGGTGCAAGTACTGACCCTTGAGGTATTCCATGTTTTACAGCTAATTCTTCCGAATAACTGTCATTAAATTTAACAATTTGCTTCCTATTTTCAAGGTATGATGTAAACCACTGTAACACTATTCCGTCAATTCCATATGTGCCCAAACACCTCGGCCAATAATATCTCTTCGACCAGTAGGACCTTCCCCGAAGGCGGAGCCTAAAAGTAGTGGGGTGTAAAATCAGACAAAAATGACCAGAATGAACCTCCATAAGAAATAACATGGGATTTTGGCGCAGAATCCCTATAGCTTATCTACTGAGGTTGTTTCATTTAATAAGCCTATTCAGACATTTGTTTGCATCCCTTACGAATCAGAAAAGAAATACCTAACTAATTTACAGGAAATCATGTGGCAGTTCATTTATATTTTGACAAATTGACCTAGACTTTTTTATTTAAAAAAAATAATATACTTCCTGTGACAAAAATAAAACTATTCTACTTACCAACTGTTCTTAATTCCTACAAGGCTAGAAGTAGTGGATTGTCTAGTAACATGGAATTCTACCCGGCCACAAATTGGACTGTGAATTTGAGCATCCGCAAAGAATGTTAAGGGGCAAGGGAATAAAACAATCGTTTACAATACTTATATATTTTTGTACAGAAATATTTGCACTAAACATGAATATAATTTAAAGGTTAGTTGAGTCAAACGTCAAACATGAACAGCTGTTATTAAATAACTAGATTTAGACATATGTCTATGCTACACTCATATGCCACGGCCTTGAACAGGCCGCAACAGAGATAGCGTTAAGGGCAACGTTGTATCTTAGAAAGAAATGGCGAGAAAAAGGTATGTTGGACATGTTGGCAACAGTATCGTATGACTTTTATGCTTTATCTCTGCTTCTATTTATATAAATTCTTTGGTCTGCTCGGACCGCCCATCTCTACAACAAAACACAGCGCCATCAACTGCATAAAATCGAAGCTCGGTGCGGTGTTCAGCTTTTAGCATTTCGTCTAGTTTTCGACGTTTTCGTGCCTATTCCTATTATGATGTCAAAAAATGTCGTCTTTATCTAACAAAAGTTCAAATTGAGCACTCCTTCCTGTTTGTCCTTCTTGGTATTCGACTTGCCGCTGCAGCAAACTCCACTAAACATTATTTTTTCTATATAACAGTTGGTAATACTAGTCGCAAAGACAACTGTGAAGAATGAATTAAAATAAAATAGACAATTAAAATCTATTTAAAACGGATATTCTACAGTAGTGTTTTAGTGACTGAAATTGACCTAAATGAGCTGAAAAGTAGCTATAAAGAAAAATGGGAACAGAAATATTGAAATCTTTCGGCAGCCTACAGTCCGAGCTCGAACAAGCCAAGAGTAGTTTGAAGGGCGTAAATGAAAACATAAAAAGATTAATAGGCAGAGACCCTTCGGAATTACCTGTACGACCAGGCCAGAAAAAGATGCTTCCGATAGAAGATAAAGGAAGGCTTAATTTAAAAACTGTAAATCGAAATCGAAATTTTCCTCATGAAAATGACGAACCTCCAAATAAAAGAAGAAATAATATATCAGTCTTTAGGAGGCTATCTGACAGACTAATCCATGAGGATGATGTACATCATGGACCTCAAAAACAAATTATAAGCAAAGTTATTGTAACTCCTAAAGAAGTTCCAAGTAGGGAAGAGGCATTAGAAGCCCAGAATAAAGATGAAAAATTTAAAGCAAGGAATAGAAGAATGTTCGGTGCTCTTTTAGGTACTTTACAAAAATTTCAACAAGAAGAAACAAAATTAAAACCACGTGTAAGAATATGTTAACATTTTTTATTTTTTAGGCGTACTTATGTGTTATAGTGTATCTATTCATAATTCAATAACTTGTTTTTTAAACTATTATACGAGGACTGATCGGTATTACGCACCTTCGCGAAAATAAACACTGAAAACATGCTTCTACGTTATTATCAATATTCCCGATAATAAAGTACAAATGACAAATGAAATACTCTGCACGAAGTTTGCCAAAAGATTTGTCAGTAATTATTTGCACGGGTCATAACACGTCGAGCCAGACACCTGGCATGATTTGCAGCATGGATTGATTTTCATCGACTCTATGTATTTATTTCATGCTTTAATATGGATTTTTAAAATTAAGATGGCCTTTTTGAGACCTTTTGAATCGAATGAAATAAAAAAAAAAACTTTGAATGGCACTTGGGCTTATTCAAATCTAAAATATACCTAAATACAAACCCAATTACTCCAGTGAAATAAGTTAAAAAAAAAGGCCATCTGCGGAATGAGGCCGAACAAGCTGAATTTTTGCAGAGACCTTCGTTTTGATGTTCCAATGAAGCACACAAAAATCTCATATGCCTACCCTTGTGCGTCTTGAGATATCGAAGGTCAAAGGTCATTAAAATCGGTTTTTCGCGAAAATCTCGCTTCCAGTGCATCTGACGTCATAAGAACTCATAACAAAACTTACGTAAAATAGTATTCTCTACAAAATTGTTTATATATATTTTTTTCGTACGACCAACCGTTTTCGAGATATAGCATGATAAAGCGGGAAGTTAAGAAAAGTGCTTTTATAGTTATAGCTCTGCAGTATAATACAGTATTACCTATTACGAATGCGCGCTCCCGCTTTATCATGCTATATCTGGAAAACGGTTGGTCGTACGAAAAAAATTTATATGAACAATTTTGTAGAGAATACTATTTTACGTAAGTTTTGTTATGGGTTCTTACGACGTCAGATGCACTGGAAGCGAGATTTTCGCGAAAAACCGATTTTCATGACCTTTGACCTTCGATATCTCAAGACGCACAAGGAGGCATATGAGATTTTTTTGTGCTTCATTGGAACATCAAAACGAAGGTCTCTGCAAAAATTCAGCTTGTTCGGCCTCATTCCGCAGAGGAAGTTTTATTTCTCTGGGGTAAATAAACAATTTTTACTTTACTATGGTGATTCAATTCTAAATAGATACATTACACTTATAACATTGGGCCATTATTTAGAAGTGTCACAATGTGACAAATTTTGCTAAAGTTTGACAACCATTCAGTCTTTGGTTAAATTAAATGTCGATATTTTATGCACTTCTCACTTACATACAATAGGAAGGTACTAACATACTCTACAGAATCCCAGAAACACATTCTACACCATTATCGGCCACTTGCACCCTTTTTATTTTAAGCGGTGAATAAGTAATTTAGGTTTATTTTTTAAATCAAGAGTACCTCTCGTCTTGTTGCACTGTACTCTATTGTTTCCGGTTTACTTAACTTGATAGTTCGCGCGTACGAGCACCTAAAAGACAAGCACGGAACCTCTAACTGCACATGTCAGGTATATTGGGATGCTATTTTGACAACACTACTCATTATTTAAATCTCGTAGTGCTTCTGCGGATAAAATTGTCTACAAATAAGAAAATTTGTTTATTTTGCACAATATGTTGTGTACTTATGCAAAGAATTTGGTGAATATATCCGAGAGGGGCAAGGAACATTTGCGCCGTTTTTGCAATTGAAAATGAATTCCGAAAACGGTATAAATGCTCTTTACCCTTCTCGGATTAACGGTACTACCTTGGCCTACCTCAAAATTTTGCAAACAAAATTCACTGTTCAAAATTACTTAAATTCCACACCAAAAATTTTTAACCTGTAGCAGTTGTTTGAAAATCAAGCAGCCAGTTGTCGTTTTCTTTTAAAACTATACTTATTAACAAATCAAATTACATACGCCATTATCATTTGTCGAATAGTTAGGTTGAAATCAAACACCAATGACCTTCGAATTGACGGAATACTTTGCTGTAATTACGGTCTCGTCACATCCCAATATACCTGACGTGCAGTTAGAGGAGCTGGGTTTGTCTTTAAAAAAAGTATATAGTAGCAAATAAAATGAATGATAAAAAAGAAACAAAAAGCAATTGCGATATATTAAATATATGTTTTTTATTTAGTTACTTTAGGGAAACTCATAATAGTAGTAAAAGAGCAGTATCCGCTAATTATTCAACAGATGAAAAATTGTACTGTTAAATACAGCCACAAAACGTAAAAGTATATGAGCCAGCATGTAATTACTCAATACATTTAACCGTGGGACGTAAGTCAATCTTATTTTTGTAATTACTAAGTGGTAATTAATCGACAACAAAGAAATCAAATTGATACTTCTTTGTCATGCCCGCAGTGACATAGCTAGTAGATTTAGAATGTCTCCCTCTGGATCTTCACTAACTGGGATGTATGCCAATTATGTTTTTGTATTCACTAATTGATTAAAAAAATATGCAAACTCTCCCACTAACTATAAAAGACATTTCGAGTTATTTAGTGCAGTTTTAATCATTAAGAAAACTTTTCATATCACTTCATTATCTGCCTGTACTAATATCTAGCTGATCTGATACAAATCTGCCAGGTAATTGTATGCTGGCTGCCATTTTTAGAGAATATTCCTTCATCCTCAATAAGAGTAAATACAAAATCCCCCTGAAGAAGTTCAGATTATCTAAATTATTAAAATGGTCACATCCTTCCCCCCTTTCCCTTTTCAAGGGAATTAGAAAGCTATTATCTTAATTATATCGAAATTGTCATTGAAGATATCAGTGTTGAAGTCGGAATCCATTTCTCGATTTGTAAATTTGTGTTAATTATAAACAACATAATATAAATAAATATCACTTTCTGACAAGATGTCAAAATAATGAAAATATAATAAATACTGAGGTTATGAAACTACGATTAATTTTAAACGTACTTTAAGCGACCTACTTTGGGGTTTAAATTAAACTTGGTTTAAGCCGATTTAATCTAGGATTAACGAACGGTGCACGTTTAGTTTAAACAATACGGTGCAAATGGCTGTATATGTTGCGTAAATGATTATATACACCTTTAATTAAATATTTAAAGTTCATGTTGTCACTTAGTAGCGTCAAAACACTGACTTCATTCAGTTGTCAAAGTTGCCGTTATTTCAATAATTCCAATTAGTGTTCGTTTCTTTATAACAAGCTATGTGTTCAGTGAAGGCGTCGTCAACATCTAGTGCCATTCCAGTGCCTGTGTCAAGTTGTGATTTTAATTTATGTGACGATTGTGATTTTACCTTCGCCACTTTTTATAACACCAAAAATTTATACTTCAATAAAAATTGAATTTTCAATAAAAAAAAACTATTTAATTGCATTTTCAAAATTCAATATAAAAAATTGTATCGACTACAAGTGTCAGATTTCGACGCCCCAGATATCGTACTCGAACCGTTATTATGTTATGCTGTTATGTATACTAATTTCTTCTTCGAAAGTTGTATGAAATTTTTTGAAAGTACCACGAACCTTTTTCGAAAGTATCACGAACCTTTTTTGAAAGTACCACGAACTCTTTTCAGTAGTACCACGGACATTTTTCCACGTTTGCCGAAAGTATCACGAATTTTTTTCAAAAGTACCACGAAAATATTTTCGAAAATGTCGAAAAATAAAATTTATGTGTATATGCTTATGAATGACTGTTTAATTTTGAAACGTGTGAATAAGTTTAAAGACGATGTCAGAGGCCACAGCTATGATACAAGACTCAAAGATACTCTCTCATACCCAATTCATAATACAATAATTCTAAAAAGAGGCTGTTTTTATAAATGTTTGCATTATTATAACTTTTTGCCGACCCAGCTAAAAAAAATTACGTCTAAAATATTTTCAAAGATACAGTAAAAAATCTCTTAATACTTGCAGACCCTTACACCCTAGAGGAAGTGAATAAGACAACATTTACTTCAAAAACAAAGAATTTATTATTTTTACCAAGTTAAGCTGTTATCATTATTATTTGAATTCTTGGAAATTTTTGGACATGTAACAATCATAAATTCTAAAATTGTTGCCACCGTTACACAATGAAATTCTATTCTATTCTATGACCCTTTCCAAATTCCAATAGCCCCATATGCATCATTTGATCATAGGGGTAGCTCTTATCACCCTGTAAGGGTAATCGCTAGTCCTCTGTCAGTAGTTGGAATGAATTCACTCGATATTTGTTCCTCCTGCCCAAAACCACAAAAACCTGAATTTTTCCCGTTTTCAAACTTATGAGATGCCTTCGTCAGAAAGGGGTAGTTTTAACCCTCCATAGAGATGAGAGTAAGGGCTAGTTGGCGTACCAGAGTCAGGTATTTTGCACTAAGAGGTACAAAAATTTGGTCTTTATGCATGTTATTCACACTCCCTGCGTCTTAAGTTTTCACCCCCCATAAGGGCGGATTTTGGTTTAAATCATAGAAATAGCTTATTGTAGCTCAAATTTATATTCTCTACTCTAGACTACAAAACATCTACCATTTTCACACTTCATGAAAAGTTATAACATTATTTCTATTTTACACCATTTTGAGGGATGTTGTTGACTATGGAAAAAAATTGACTTCATAAACCCTTTTTTGGATTCGGAGATTCGGCGTCGAGAAATACACCAAATCCATATATTTTAGTTCGTGGTACAGAGCATTAATTTTTTTGTGTGACTGTGTTATCCATTATTATTTTATCTGGTCTAAGTAAATGAAATAATTCACAAAATCAAAGTACATAACATAACAAATTTCAAATGTAATTCGAAAATTGTTTAATTTTGCACTTTCCTGGCTTTCGATGTCAATACCACGCAAAAAACAGTGTGAGATATGCTGCAACTTCAAGTGAACAATTTTATAGCCCATAAAATTTCTCAAAAGACATAGTCAGAGACATTTTGATACAGCTATCAAATCAGATCGAATCAAAATATAATTTATTGTCCAGAAGAACATTTCTTGTTGACAAAGTGCTGTATAAACAGATATATAAAAAAGGATTATTTATTTGCTAAAATGATAGTTGATAGTTTTAATCAGTTTTCTTTGATATACCTATTACAAGAAAAATATGTATATAGCATGTCAAAAGGGTAAGCAATAAAAAAATATAAATTAGACACAACACTTATTGTAATGATAAAAAGATACAATTCTGCACTAAGAGTGATAAAGATAAAACTTAAAAAATGTTACAGAATCAAGAAATTCTGAATTGAATATAGTTCTATGTTACAGATATTTTAGAAAACATGTCCTCTTAAATCCTTCAGAAAAATTGTGTTTTAAAGAGAGAAAAAAAATGATTGCTGAATAGAATGGTCCTTTCTGAGTAAGAGTTAAATGGTGCATCGGAAATGCATAATTGCTTTTGTGAAGAGTATCATAGATATGATTTAGTTTTAATGTTTTGAAATTAATCCGATGATTTCTTAAATATTGGTAGTGGCTTCGCACGGACACCAATGTTATTGAAAACAATCTAGATATTTTATGTCTTTATGTCTTTTCGTGTAGTAAAATGTATTTAGGCAGTTGTATTATTATTACTATAATTACTAATATTACTGAGAAGAAGGAAAAAAATTTAACGTTAATTCCTACTGTATTGTATGTAGCATCCTCTATAAGCAAAGCAGAATAAATAACATGCTATTGTTTCTCGTCTTTAATGATCCAATTTTGATTCTAATGTGTACAATTGTTCATGTTCATGTTATTTCAAAAAAATGTTTAAAATGAGAACATTATGTATCTAATGTGTTTACAACCTCTGGTAAACACTCCCAAAACCGTGGGTTTGGAAATTATAACACGAGATACCACTAACACTGTTTATTAGTTGATACTTCACTTTACAGTTCACTTTGTTACTTGTTCTTTTTGAGCTTTCTGAACTAAGACTGACTTGGTCCTGATATATCCCACAAAATGGCCTCTCTAACATTCAGGTCTGCTTCTGGAATGAAATCTCGAATATTCCAAACTTCTCTAGAAAATTCTCAATTCTTACTTCTTTGGAAGTTACACTCCTAGCGCCATCTTTGAAGTGGTAGTGGAACTCCAGTATAGCACAATACACGCTTCTGTAGAGAAGTAGCATGCTATCATTAGTAAGTTTGCCCCAAGGATGGCATATCATTATTAACTAGCAGTATTTTACTAAAGCACATTTCGCTGAATTATTTGGTCTTTGAAATATATATCACTACTTATAAAACCATCCTGCATATATTGTGTAGGTTGGCCCAAACTTATTTTAAATAGTAAGTACTTTACTTTAAAGTAAAAGTATTGAATATTCTCAATTATCTCATGTACTAAAAACGAAAGAATTTGCTGCCTTTGGCCTAAGCACTACAATATTTACTATTAACTACTAATTTGTTATTAGGAGGAAAAGAGAGCTCAATTAGAAAAAAAAATAGAAGAACATGAAATAAAGGAAAAGGAAGAAATAAAGAAGGAACGTCAAGAATTATTTTTAAATAGAAAAAAAAAACAGACAGAAATAAAAGTTATTGAATTGAAAATGATGAGAATGAAAGAATATGCAATTTGGGAAGAATGTCAGAAACCACGAAGCAGTTTTATTTTAACCAAAGCTGTACCTCACATACACTATCGCCCACGTCGATTAAATGATAAAACAAAAGAACTTCTTGATGCAAGTGTACTCGAAATTGAAAGTAAGTGCTAAAAATAATGCCTGTATTGTATAAAAATGGCTTATGTATGCCTTAGTTAATGATCACAGGAATTTCAAAAATAAAATTAAAGTGTTATGTGAATCATGAATATTTGACCCACAGTATAAAACACCACATATCTCCCTAAGTTCAGCGACAGAGCTGTCGCGACAGGATTGCATTGTTAAGAAAACACTAATAACAACCAATCTCTCCGAAGTTGCCATTTGTCAGAGCTGAAATTTAAATCCAGCCCTATAGGCAGTGCCTAACTAGTCGTGGCACTATTTTCCCTCTTACGACTGATCCTTATTTAAGAATCTTCTCAAAAACGAGGCACATTTAAATTAATTCCTGACGATGCATGTGTATAGATATTGAGATGATTCACTGTAAAATAACGTAATGGCAGTTACTCGAAAATTATTGATATTATTGAATGGAGGGTATGAGTAGTAGATGTGGCCATGTCGCACTATTTCTAATACTTGGCGCAAATATTTGAAAATACTTTGCGTTTATTTTAAATGCAGTATCATAAAAAAGTAGAAGATTTACAAATTTTAATTCCGATTCTATTGTATTATTTGTAATAATATATTTTTCCATTAATCAGGAGCAATTTATGAGTCGGTGGTCTATTATTAAGTAAGTAGGTAGTATTTAGTCTTGATCTATTTAAAAAATTTCTTCCATCGTATTCTTCGAAAAAGTTAGGCCTATACCGGATTACCTTGGCTCATCACTGCTATATGCATTTACTTCGTACATATCCATTTTTAAGCGAAATATCAACAAATTATTTTGTGACAGTTATTTTATAGGTTATAAATTGCCAGTAAACTGCCAACTTCTAATCTACTCACACCTCATCTGCTAGTAAAGTTAACTACTAGATAACTACAACATTGAAAATGACCAGCTATTGTAAAACCCAATTTCTATAATAACCTGAAAGTTAACTCTGACTGGAAGTTAACTAGCGATTGTAAAACCGGTAAAAGAGGTAAAAATATGTTACCATTAGTGACGAGTCGATCAGCTGTCGTCAGAAATTATATGTGACGTTGCCAAATCTTTCCCTTCTCTCTCTCTATCTGTCTTCCGCGTCTCACGTTTATTGATTTGCTAACAGATGTCGCACCTATCGCGATATAACTATACCTTAATGAAGTACGAGAAGTAATTAGTAATCTAGAAAACAAAAACTCTATGGATATTTATGGCTTTAATGTAAATATCGTGAAACATAAGAATATCATAATATCTCCTTTAACTTATTTAATAAATCTATCCATACTGACAGGGAAATTCGTAGATGCTCTAAAAATTTCAAAAGTAATCCCAAATTGAAAAAAAAGAAGCAAGGATGATCCAGGTAATTATAGGCCAATATCTCTAGTACTGTCGTGAGCAAGAAAAATAGGACAAGTATTTTTTTCTATTGTAAGTCTGTCTCTATTTGAATATGTAATGAGTAGCCGAAATAAAGCGGCACTTTTACTATATTTTTTATTGTAATGCTAGACCAGAAGATGGATTGTCAATGACACATATTGCACTGCGTTATAACATTAACAAAAATTCTGTGTTTAACATTTTAAAAAAGTGGAGAATAAACAGTACAATTGGTAGAAATCCTGGATCAGGACAACAAAGGATATCCAACTTAACAAAAAACTAACTATTAATATTTTGTTATTGCACCATTTCTATTTATAACTTCTATAAGTCTGTTTGGCATAGAATTAAATAAAGTTATACAATAATCATTAGTAATAATATTTTCCCATGCATTATTTACTACTTCCAGTAATTCTTGGGCATTCCGTGGTCTCACATTTCGTTTTTGGATACTTCTTACGAGTAGTCCCCATACGTCTTCCACAGGGTTAAGATGTGAACTATGACTGGACCAGTTAAGAACATTAATGTTGTTATTTTGAAACCAGTTAGTCACGGTATGAGCAGTATAAACTGAACAATTATCTTGTTGAAATATGAATTCAGTATTAAGAAATAATTGTCACACAGAAGGGAGCATAATATTGTGAAACACGAATACGACCGCTGTGTGTACATTGGAAAGTTTTTTCATCTGTAAAGATTACATTGTTCCAAAAATTTACATCATGCACTTAAAACTCAAGCACAAATCCTAGTCGAGCATCTTTATGTTTAGCTTTAAGTAGGTATTTCTGTACTGCTGGATGATAGCATAGCTCTGATTCTCTTACTCACCGACGACCAGTACTACTCGATCTAAGAAAATTCGTTTCTTTAGCAGCCTGAATTATTGAGTGAAATGGATTTTCTACTAATTTATTTACCAATTGCCAATCTTGCTGTTGAGTTGATATCCTTCATCGCCCTGATCCAGGATTTCTACTAATCGTACTGTTTATTCTCCACTTTTTTAAAATGTTAAACACAGAATTTTTGTTAATATTATAACTCGGTGCAATTTGTCTCATTGACCATCCATCTTCTGCTTTAGCAATAACTCCAGCTTTAACTAAATTGCTTATATGGGTCATATTAGTTTTGGCACACTTGCAATGAATTTTGACAACTAACTGACAATGTCACAAAAATTAAAGTTAGAAGTACACAACTAGATTTTAGAAAAAATATGTTATAATAATACTTGTCCTTTTTTTTTTTGCTCACGGCAGTACCTATCATTGCTAAAATTGTAGAGTGGCTTTTAGCCAAACAAATTTTGGAGTATTTTGAAAATAATTTATAAATGAACATTTTGGTTTCTAACAAAAAAGTAGTACTGAAATGGCAATTTTAACTCTTGTAACCAGAATAGCCAATAGTTTTTATGAAGCCACAGACATAGGTGAAACTTTTTGTGACCTTAGCAAGACTTTTGATTGTGTACTACATGATACGCAGATTTTAAAACTAAATTACTATGAATTTAGCTGCGTAAACAAAAATTATACAATCATAACTATCCAACAGACAACTAGTTCATTATAATAACATACATTCCAACATAAGTCTAATTAAATATGGAGTGCCACAAGGGCCTATACTGGGACCTTTATTATTCCTAAACTATCTTGAATGAACATGACAACTAAGAACAGCTTCAGTTTAATGAACAATTGAAAGCCTGCTAATGTTTTACAGCAAATCAGCTTTATCTTCAACATTAAATCCATGAATTGTATATTTACTTTAATGTATTGTGATTTTGACAATCCACCATCCAGTAACATTACTTAGCATACACTTGGACTTGCTTTCTTGGGAAACACATAAAACAACTATCAAAAAGACTGTCTAAAAATATATATTTTCTGAGAAACTTATATCATGTTGTAAACAGGTCAGTTATACTAACAGCTTATTATGTTAATCTAATATGTCTTATGCATTATTAGCTTGGGGGCATTCATCCCATGCAGAGCAAATACGTAAACTTCAACGACGAGAAGTTAAAACTATAACTGGGTTAGGATATCATGATGACATAACACAAAAATTCATTGATTTACAAATCCTTACTTTGTATGTATGTCCTAAAATGTTTACTCTGATAAGAGACGATGTTAATCTATTCACTAAGGATGTAATTTCATGAAAGATGTCATCGATTATATTAATCATAACACATGTTGAATTTACCAGGAGAATACAATGAATAAAAATGCTAGGAAGAAACCAAATTAGAATGGAAAGTTTGAAATTGTCAACTTGCAGATTTGACAAATTAAAAGTATTACAAAACTCAAAAAAGATGAAAACTATTTATTGCAACACATATTTTGAACATTAAAAATACAGTTGTTGTAAACAGTTAAGTCTTCCCAATGAGTAGCATTTTATTTACAAATTTGAACCTTTGGAATGTTTGAAATTACCAGTTTTCCTAGCATACCCCAATAAGGTGATAAAATCTTTTTTTTTTATTTTTAACACTGTCATTGCTATATCACCAAGTAAATTCAATTGGAAGAAATATTTTCACGTGACAAGAATTATATTCTTGAAGACAATTTTGCATAATAGTAGTTTGCATTATTTGTTGCTATATGATCATGTGGTTTCCTTCAGCTCTTCTCTAGTAACTTTTATATATTGTTCCTAATAGTGACATATACAAAATCTGATTGTATAAATTCAGAAGACCATTCAATTAAGAATGTTGATCTCATTTAACGATTGAGATTCTTCTCATCAGGCTACTCTCTACCTCGACATTATCAGTAAGGGCACTACTGCTGCAAAAAAATGTTATTTCCAACTTGATCTAGAAATTCTTCTGTGGTATTCTATAATGCTCCATCAAGTATATTTTCATAAAAGGAAAATGAATTGATTAAGCAAATAAACAAAAAAATGTCCCATTATTTAATGCCCAATATTAGCTTTTATTGTATTAATGTTGTTTTTTTTTTTTCTATTTTTAACTTGTTCAATGTACAATTTTTTACATGAACCAATAAATTGTCTATCTATCGATTATCAAATTTATGAAAGTGAGTTGAGTATTGGCATCAGTAAACAGCAAAATAACAGCAACGGAAACAAGAGCCTCAAAGAAAAATTTCGTCAAGACCATAAGACATTTTAGGGTTAATCTTACATTTGAGCAGTCATTTACAGATTGAATTATGAAATTGATTGAGATCTTGAGGCTTAAAATAATTGACATGAGTGTATAGATAATTGTTGTTTTTTAAATATTCAGAAAGAAATCTAAAATATCCAATTTACCAAAAATGAGGGTGGCCACCAAGATAATATCACCACTAGAAATAATTTTGAAAATAGTTGTTTGCTTTCTTTAAGTATATTATTTAAATAAATGTGATTAAACTTGATATATTATTGAAAGAATTTCAATTTTCTAGTTACATTTGAAAGATTTTTGTGTTTTATATATTATGTTGTATTTTGTTCAAATTAGAAAATTGTGCGAAAACACCAATTGCGTTGGAGATGTATATTAAAATTCTGTCTCTTTTTTAGCAATGATTGAAAAAAAGAGGCAGAACGTATTTGAAGAATTAAAGAATATAGAAGACAGAATGAAACGAAATTTTGATAACAAATATGGATCAATAGAATTAAAGGTAGATGAAGGAAACCATGAACCTGAAGAATGTGATCATGATGATCAATTTGATGAAGTTTTAACAGAATTGCCAGCTCTTCATGATGAAAAAGCAAACAGTGTTGGATTAAGCAATGCGAGTGTTGTACCTGTAGAACTTTCATACCACAATAAAACAGATAATGATAACGGTAATCAAGATAAAGAAAATAAAAATCGGGTTAACGATGAAGATGAACCTTGTGTTACACAAATAATCACACAAAACGAAAATGTAGAAGAATCCTTAAATCGTAAGGATAGTGTAGAAAATGAAGATTCTGAGATTGCATGACTGTATAAGTTTGATGTATGTTCACAAATGTTTGTGTATTATATATAAATATATTCAAAAATTAAATGAAACAGTTTGTTGAAAATTTGGTGATCTCAAATTAACTTTACCTCAAATGAAAAAAATCCTGATTGCACAGTCGGATTCCTCCTAATCTAAAATTTTTTGTTTCCCCTAAGACTACTAAAAAATTATAAAATGCAATGTTTTCTCTTAAGATTTTAACTTTCAGGTTTTTATTAGCCCATTATCAGCTTACTTTTGCGAGTAAATAATAACTTTTATTGGACTAACTCTCCAAAAGAATCATTGATCAAGGTCTTTCGGCTAGTAGCTATTATATTAATTTTTCCAAAATTTAAATTACAAATTAATTTTGATACATAACCAAGCTAACCGTTATACTCTTCGCCGATTTACTGCACTTTTTATATAATTGTTGCACATTCTATAGGATACTCATCGAAGTTTTTTTGTAAATAATATTAGTTTTAGACATTTTTAATTTAATTACAAAAGAAAAAAATATGGAATTTTTTTTTTATTTAAAAAATGTATAGCTTTTTTATTTATAGATCGATTTTGTTAAAAAACTAGGGTTCTTCCTCTAGCTAACACTAATTTATTGTCCAAATGTCAATACAATCGGACTTTTCGTTCTTAGGTTATCGTGCTTACAAGAAACGTGACGGACGGACGGACGGACATTATGTCTGCATGAAAAATTTTTTTTGCTTTTTTTTCCCTGCTCCACAGGGCTTAGCTTGTTCGTTTATCTAAAAAAAGTATATGTACCAAAAATGAGCCCTTTCCAACCACGTTTAGAAGTCGTTATGATTTGCAAGTAAAATTATTTTTCAAACTCACCAAGTATGACGTACATAAGTATTTAATTTTCACAATATTAGCGCGTGCGGTTTATCCTGTTGCTATGTAGCTAGTGAGTGTTTCGAATTGCCTGCAATTCCCTACAGCCCACCTTTTCATCATCCTCGCTCGCATGCATGTTTTGTTTCAGTTTGTGAATAGACAAAGCGCCTAGGCATTTGCGAGCGACAATTTATGCTTACTTTCACAAATTTTGTGTATCTCCAGTGAAATATGGCATCTACTAGTAGTTCCGTGTCTACAAGGCCATCTGCAGGAGTGTGGTTAATCGGAAAACCAGCAGATTCTATTTCACATGCGAGACTTCCTTCAAATGGTGATGTACTGAGAAGATTTCACTTTCGTCATTAGAAGAAAACCAACCAGTTAAACAGTGTTAAAAACACTGAACCGTGAAATCTGTTTTGCAAATTTGGGAAAAGGCGAGAATTCCAACGCAAAGACTTCATGCAGCGGAACAAAAACTAAACAAACTTTTAGAAAGACACACTCTTTTGAAAAAGAAAAAAATAGAAAAACTAATCTAGAATTATGTCGTACGAATGAGGACCTTTTCAGATATGACCATCTGGAACTTTTTGACAAGCTGCAAAAGATGCGTTAAAAATAATGAAAAATGAAGAAGATAAAGTATTTGTCACCAAGCAGCGAGAAGATACTCTGAGCTGCAGTATGGCTGGCGTAGATATGAATCTTTGTCAGAAAGAATCTCGAAAACGAAAGCGAGAAACAGGCTGAAATCAGGAAACTGAATCATATCCTATTTCTCGCGTTAATCAAGAATCTTTGATACGAGCTATTGGTTCGAGTTCCAGTAGTTTTGAATCTTCATCTTCAAACGATGAATTCGAAATACCTTCTTCTATATTGGCTACTAGGAAGAAAAGTCCTGAAAGGATCCCTCAATTATTAGCAGAAGATGTTGTGGCAACTTTTGTTCAAGTTAACATATCTGATCAGCAGATGATGTTCTTAGTTGGATCTGTGGCACGAGCATTGGGAACGCCAGTAGCAGAAATTTCTTTATCGCGAAGCACAATCCATCGTAAAAGAAATCAGGTTCGTGAGTCAATTGTGGAATCCGACAAGGCGTCATTTGCTCCTTCAAATCCTCTTTTTTTACACTGGGATGGTAAATTGTTGCCTGATATTGTCGGTGTCGTAGAAAAAGTAGATCGAGTGACCATCATTGTCAGTAAAGCTGGAGTAGAAAAGCTTTTTGACAGTTCCGGCAATCAAAACAGGTATTAATAATAATAATAATAATCCTTTATTACTAGCATAGCTAAAAATACAAAGAAACATACATATATATTATAACGTTACTTTTATAGTTTTACAATAGTTTATAACTATTGTGCTCAGGTAACAAACAGTGGAGTAATTCCAAGGTTCAATAAAAGTCAATGAGAATAATTTCGATTTAACAGAGTTTATTTAACAATTACACAATGGTAATCCAGAACACAGTTTACAAATTGTATTAACGAATCAGTTTAATTAATATTCAAACAAATAAAACAATAACATTTAAGGGGGTGATGACTATCCTGACTTTGATCAAACCTAGCAACCTTCACTATATGAATCTAATATCTGAATGTAGTTTATTATCACAAACGTTCAAGGTAAAGATATGATGAATTGGGCGCTACCCGGTACACCAACTGAATTTCTTAATGACTTTCGATATCTCAACGTTACCGTAGATACCGACTAATTGGACACATGTCCCTTCGACAATAGAGATACTGTTACGGTTCAAAATACCACAAAATTAAACCACCTGAAAATTTGGTGTCGGTAGGCAAGCATAAAATTAAACTGCTCGCGAATAGAATATCACCCAACGTCACAGTGTAACTCTAGAGCGCTCTGTAAAATATGACTGCGCCGGTACCTACCTAGAGAGAGAGAGAGAGGGCTATGCACAACCGCTGAATTATTACTCAACGAAACTCGTAGGTTAGATAATATGCATGTAGGAAATGGTAGAGCAATGTTGGTTGTTACGTGGGTTGTCCCAAGAGGTATTTTCTTGGGCGAATTGGATCATTTCTCCCTCGACGGAAAATGTACTGTCACTTATACGCATGAGTTGCTTATATCAGCTGGTTCAATTTCCTGTTTTTTTTCTTGCTTCTAGAACTTCGACTTGAGCTCTGGAAGGCCCGTGGGCCATTTTGGGAGGTCAGTTTATGCCTAGTCACCTCCGAGGGCAAACGTTGTTTATATAAAACGTCCAAATATTTTCTTGGGATCTATACCTCGAGGTGTTTTAAGTTGTGTCCGTCTTGTGTTGTTTATGCGGATCAACTTGTCGACTGTGTTGTCGGATTTGTGGTTTAAACTCGAGCTGCTGGTAAGTCCACGTGTTCTCCAATTTCATTTCGTGTCTTACATAAGTTTTCCCTATAGTGTACGTCATTCCCTGGAGCTCGGGAGATTGCCGACGGCTGGATTTCTAGAATAAAACAGGAGAACCGCAGTTTATGCGTAAGTGTTGTACCTATTTTTCTGACACGTTTTATAGAGTTTTTCTTTGTCTACTTACAGGGTTCTTTTCTTCTTCCGTTTTTTTATCTTATTCTTATTACCTCATATTTTGGCATCCATTCTCTGGCAACCTACCCCTTGCTGCACGTTCCGGCTACATGTTCTGTTGTTCCGGGTTCTATTATTAATCAGGAACCCCCGGATCAATCTGCCACCCCCCTTAGTCAATTGGAGGACTTATTTGGGATTATTGCGAGGTGTTATTAAGCTGTCAGAGCTCCATGTGCCCGTCTTCGCCAGTCGTAACCACCGCTCCCGCCTAGTCATCGTTGTGAAGGAAGCTACAGCGTCCCGACGCCCACTACCACCACCGTTATAGATAAGTAACAGCTCATGATATTTTTTTAATATAATGTTTTAATCAGTGTTTATTGTCTTTATCTCAAGGGGGTATACTCCCCTTATATTTTATTATATTGTGTAGGCCAGTGCCGTGTGCAGCTTTACTTCGTTTTAACAAGTCTCTTATAATTGGTTATTTACTGTACTTGCGGTTACATGATCACGTAACGCCCCCTTTTAAATGTAATACATATTTTTTTTAAGAAGTAGGGACAGTTTAGGCCTGTCCTATTATCCGCGTGTGATACCATTGTTTCTAATATACATATGTAAATATATCATATACATTATATACATTTCCACATTTTTTTTGGATATAAATTAATTATTCACTGCCTTATTGCACATTATAATAAACTTTATAGTTAGTAACTCGAGTTTTAATTCTGTGTGGGTGTTGTGTGAACCAAGACCCTCTCCGACGACATCAAGGCTCAAGGAAACCCACCCCAGCTCGAGCTAGACCGTGCAGTGGGCCACTTCGTGGATGAGAGCCATTGGGGTGGCGCACTCAAAACAAATTTGCTACACCTAGTGCACTCTCAATTTTTAATAAATCCCCACTTTGCATCACTATTAAATAGAGATATTCTCAGATATTATTGCAGATGTTAATCAATTTATTAACTATCTCTTATTTATTTTGAATTTAATATTACCCTACTATTAACTATTACTCCATTATTATTAAGCATTTTTTTTTCTAATTTTTTTTAATGCGGTGTAACAATGGCGCCCAAATTCTAGTCTTTGTTGTCTGATGGGTGGTTTCTAGTATTTCAGATTTTGGAGATTCTTGTTTCGCACACACTTTACTTGCAGAATTAAAACAAATATATATCATTTTGTTTTAAATCTTTTCAGGAATGTAGTAGATAAGCGTTACTATACATAAAAAGGTGGTTTTATAAGATAATATTTTACGGTGGACGTCGGTTATCGCTGCCATATCGGTAGTTTTAAAATTATCTTTGTTATGTATGTTTTATTCCTTGCTTTCAAAAAAAGGGGTAGTTCTAGATAAGTGTTCCTTTATTTATGATTTATTTTTTGTTCTTATTCGTACAAAGAAAGCTAGTGATAACATTATATGTGTTGCTGGATTTGTACCAATATATTTTAAACTGTAATTTTAACGAAAATAATAGCGATTTCTATTCTGGAATTTTATTAAGTATTTTACTTAAGAAATATTTTCGTATATCTGTAGATATGGTTGATATATTTATGGTACAGGTTAATGGGTGAATAATTTTCATATCTAATTATTTTGTCTGGTTTTTTGTGTTACTTATATCACATTGCTCTGGCATACGACTGCATGCTTCTTATACAGGGTGTACGGAGTACTTGTATACCTACTTAATTAGTTATATATTACGCTAGTTTGTTACTTTACTTTCATACATTTAAACATTTTTTTTCCTTTTTAGTTATATTTATTCGTAAATCTAGTTAATGTTAACGTGCTATGGTATATCAACATTCTTATTTCGTTGATTAGTGCCTTCTGGTGCTTACGGTTGCGTTCTCTCTTTTTTAGGTAGGGGGGGAGGAAATTCCTTCTGGAATTTAAATATGACGCACATCGTAAATATTTTTTTTTACGCTTAGTATATTAATCGACCGGCAAATTTTAATTCTAGTTGGTCAATACTTTCATAGTTCAATAGTTAATTCAGTTAATAGTTTAATTTATATTTAGAATATTTAAGATCAATTAGCTAAATAACTTAGATACGTAAGATAGCGATTGCTGCGCATTCCTTATTTTTTTTCTTCTATTTAAGACGAGAGTTAGTGGTTATTGCTCTACTCTCCCATTTTTTTAAATTAATATAAATAGGGAAGCTACGATTAATTGATAACCTATACATTTTAATTAGTTTAGGAATTCGATATACATATTTTCTTTTTCTCATTTTCTATTGTAAGTTATACAGTCTCGCGATGGAGATTAATAGACTCTTAAGTGATGAACTGTCATATGAGCTGCGCATGCGCAATGCCCCAGATCAAGGTACAGTTCAAGACAAGCGATCGCGGTTACGTGGGCTAATGAGGTTAGAGAAACTGGGAAGTTCTATCGCTTATGCAACTATTGTTGATGCAGATGCAGAGTTAGAAATTTGCAGACTTAAACTAAATGAGCTAACGTATTCTGTCCGCGATTTTGATGTCCAAAATGCAACTAACGAATATAGCCGGTTACAGTCCAGGATTTTACATGTCATGAATAGACTTAATCGTATTACCGAGTCACGAGCTGCTCCATATAAAAGCCAGTTGATTTCTCAATGTGCAAGCTTAACAGCCAAACTCGAGGATATTATTAGTAATATAGAAATACATAACTCTGCTTCTGCACTTCAGCAAGGTTCACTCATTGACGCACCACTTCATCTACTCCCAGAAATAATTCATCAAACCCAACAGCCTAGCACTTCTCCAGTTCATGCGGCCTCTTTAATTCGCGCAGAAGAGAGCGTAACTCGGGCTGGTCCATCTCATGTGAGATTTGCAGACGGCAGCAGCCCACGAAATTTATCAAATAGTTCGAGCATGTTACCAACAGTCTCTCAACTTGATAATGTCGCTACTTTGGCGTCTGCGGATAATCGGATTAATAATGTTGATGATCCATTGGTGATACATCCCATTTTACCCTTCCCGTCGGTAAATATGGAGATGCGACCACAAGCAGAAACACACAGGGGTGGATTGGACCCAAACTCTTTGAGATATGGTGTCCAACCACAGACTGCTGTGAATTGGAATGGACCTAACTATCAGTGTCCTAGATCCGGTCCCATACATGCACAAAATCTTGTAGATGTATCACGGGAGGGACATACTAATGAAATAACCTCACTTGGTAGGAACATGAGAGATCTGAATTTAAACGATGCTTTATCGTCGTCCGCGTACGATCAAATCTATAGAGTTGACAGCAACACACATGATGATTCCTTGCGTTCTTGCTTCGTGACCGTGTCTAGGTGGCAAGTATGTTTTGACGGTAGAACTAGTGTCACTAACTTCTTGCAACGAGTTGAGGAGCTTCGTACGGCGAGTGGTATTACCAAACCACAGTTATTGAAATGCGCCTCAATTTTATTTAATGGTGCAACATTGGAGTGGTATAGGGCGAACAAGTCAAATATCCTCACTTGGGATGACTTAGTTTACCAACTTAAAATTCTTTATCTATCGGACAATTATGATGAGAGCATTATGGAGACTATCCGTAATCGCACTCAACGAATGGGGAAAAAATCGGCAATATACATAGCGGTGATGGAAAATTATTATAATCAACTATCACAAAAACCCTCGGAGTCTGATCGTCTCGTTACTATCCGAAGGAGGCTATTGCCTTACCTTCAAAATCAACTTGTCATGCACGATCGTGACATAAAGACTATTTCGGATTTAACATCGGCGACTAGACATATTGAGAACACCTTCTCGCACACACAAAAACTTCGGTTATCCACGGTGGCAGGACGGGGCGTAGAGAGCCGTCGAGTGAACGAGCCCATCCATATGTTAGACATGGAAGATTTTGATGTAGGTGTAAATTTTCAGGGTGGTATATCGGATACTCCGATAAATCAACGACAGGGCCAACGGTTGATACTCATCGTGCTGCGAGAAATCAACAGTCGATGCGGATGATCAAGTGCTATAACTGTAATCAAGTAGGCCATCATAGGATCAATTGTTCTCAACCTCTAGTAATTCGTTGTTATAAATGCAATTCTCCCAATTATACCGTTCGCACATGTCCCAACTGTTCGGGAAACGTCAATCAGGGTCAAGGTCGGGTCGAACCTTGAACCCTACTCTTGGAATATCGACCCACGATTCTTGTGAATATCGTAAAGTCGACATAGTTTTAGACTACGTACTGGCTAATATAAACGGCGACGAACGGCCGTATTTAAATGTTAAAATTTTTGGTATTAACTTCCTAGGACTTTTGGATTCGGGAGCTTCCCGGACTGTTCTTGGCTCAGCGGGTTACGAGGCGTTTAAGCGCTTTAACCTTGAGTTATTGCCTAGTAATATTCAAACTTGTAGTGTGGCAAATGGTGAATCATGCCAAGTTATAGGAAGCTACGACGTGCCCATTTGTGTAAAGGGTAGAGTCGTCGTGATGAACACGCTGGTGGTACCAGGCCTACCACACTCAATTATTCTAGGTGCCGATTTCTGGTACAAGGTAGGAATCGTTCCTAATTTAAGGAATGGTTCTTGGACATTCACTGATTCACCACAACCAAACATTTTAACAATTGCTAACAACAATACTCTTGATCCAAAACAATCCGCGGAGTTGGAGAACTTGATAACAAGTATATTTGCTGAAATGCCTGATAAACTTGGTTGTACCTCACTTACAAAACACACAATTAAAACAAAAGCGGAACCTATCAAACAAAGATTTTATCCGATTTCTCCGGCACTCCAAAAACATGTAAATTGCCAACTCAATGACATGCTAGAACAAGGTATTGTCGAGCCTTCATCCTCGCCATGGGCTTCGCCTATAGTGATGGTAAAGAAGAAGGACGGGTCGTACCGGTTCTGCGTAGACTACCGTAAACTTAACCAAGTCACAGAAAGAGATGCTTATCCCTTACCCTTAGTCAGCAGTACGCTCGACAAATTACGTGATGCGAAATACCTTTCGTCGTTGGACATTAAAAGCGCATATTGGCAAATCCAAATGGCAGACGATAGCAAGCCCTTAACAGCCTTTACTGTCCCAGGGCGAGGATTGTTCCAATTTTGTCGCATGCCTTTTGGGCTGCATAATGCCCCAGCACGGTGGCAAAGACTAATCGACGATGTTCTCGGTCTAGACCTAGAACCGTACGTATTCGTATATTTGGATGACATCATTATTGTCACCCAGACATTCGAGAAACACCTCGAAATATTAAGGGACGTATTCCGTCGCCTACTGCGAGTGGGACGGGATAAGTGCCACTTTTGCCGTCCAGAGTTAAAGTACCTTGGATATGTCGTGGACAGGAAAGGGCTGCATGTAGACCCAGAAAAGGTTTCGGCCATATTAAACATTCCTGATCCTAAAAATGTGGTAGAAGTACGAAGAATATTAGGTATGGCAGGATGGTATAGACGCTTCATCCCAAATTTCTCTACGCTTGTTGCTCCGATAAATAACCTATTGAGAAAACACACCAGGTTTGCCTGGTCAGATGCATGTAAGACTGCTTTTGAAACTCTTAAACAGCATTTGGTGTCAGCTCCGGTTATGAGCTGTCCGGATTTTAGTAGGCCCTTCACTATTCAGACCGATGCAAGTGATTTTGGCCTAGGTGCGGTTTTGACGCAGTCCTATCCGGAAGGTGAACGGCCCATAAGTTTTATTAGCCGGTCGTTAAGTGCCAGCGAGCGTAAATTTAGTGTAACTGAGAAGGAATGCCTGGCGGTACTCTGGTCCATAGAGAAATTTCGCCAATACGTCGAAGCGACGCATTTCACTGTTGTGACTGACCATTTTGCACTTCTTTGGTTGCATAATCTTAAGGACCCATCGGGTAGACTGGCACGTTGGAGCGTTCGCTTGCAACAATACAGCTTCGATGTGGTACATCGACGAGGTAAGGAGAATATCGTCCCTGATGCACTGTCACGATCGGTCCCGGTAGTAGCTCAACTTGACTTACAACCTAACGCTTTTGTAAACCACGGGGATATTTGGTACACAAAGTTACTGACCAATATCCAAGAACACCCCTTGCGATATCCTATGTGGCGTACTGACGGAACTACGGTCTTTAAAATGTCCCGAAATGCGTATCCCGGTTTGGAGGATCCTCGGTTCGATTGGAAAATAGTAGTGCCAAAAAAGTATCGCCATCAAATAATTTCTGATTCGCATGATACTCCAGCCAGTGGTCATGCAGGAGTTCACAAAACTTTTCACCGTATCAGTCGTAGATATTATTGGCCGAGGATGCAGGCTGATATCGCTACATATATTCGGAAGTGTCAAGTGTGTTTGGCCCACAAGCCAGAACAAAAGGCACCTGCTGGACATATGTCTAGCCGTTCCAAAATTACCAGGCCATGGGAACTACTATCTGTTGATATAGTTGGGCCTCTGCCAAAATCTAAGCGTGGTTTTATTTACATCCTGAGTGTCCAGGATTACTTTTCCAAATACTGTATTTTCTTCCTAATGCGTGCTGCCACTGATACGAAAATCACTCAACTCTTGGAGGACGAGGTATTCTTAATGTTTGGAGTCCCGAGGGTTCTTTTAACTGATAATGGCAAGCAGTTTGTCAGTACTAAATTAAAATCTCTGACTCAAAAGTACAACATTAACCATACCACAACTGCTTATTATCACCCGCAAGCCAATGCGGTTGAACGTCAGCACCGCACATTGAAAACTATGTTGTCTTCTATTGTAAGAAACAATCACAGAGACTGGGACACATTGCTACCAAAAGTGTCGTGTGCGATGCGTACTGGAGTAAATGAAAGTACAGGGCTAACACCATTCTTTATTAATTTTGGTAGAGAAATGATTTTGAACGGTTCAGATCATATCCCTCCACGTGTCGCTAACGATCCAACGGTACAACAGAAGAACCTGAGCCCAGAAGGTCGCGCGGAAATATTGCAGGACGTGTTTAAGGATGTACGAGCTCGGTTAAATAAAGCACAGCAGGACAGCGCAAAAAGGTATAACCTCCGTAGACGTCCCGTACAATATAATGTTGGTGATAAAGTTTGGCGCAAGAATTACGCCAAATCGGACGCGGCAAATTATTTCTCTGCAAAGTTGGCGCCTAAGTTTATTGGTCCATTTATAATCTCAAAGAGGATATCCCCGTACATCTATGACCTTAAGAGCCTCAACGGGAAATGTTCAGGCACGTGGCATGTAAAAGATCTAAAACCCGATACTTCCAATACTTCATGGGAGTCCGATGTAGAATAATTACCCGTTCGCGACGGAGGATGGACAAAAGATGGTATATATGTTTAAAAAAAAATTACTTTATTATAATTTTTTTTTTCTTGGAGGAAAAGGGGGGAATGTTACGGTTCAAAATACCACAAAATTAAACCACCTGAAAATTTGGTGTCGGTAGGCAAGCATAAAATTAAACTGCTTACAACCCGCCTCGCGAATAGAATATCACCCAACGTCACAGTGTAACTCTAGAGCGCTCTGTAAAATATGACTGCGCCGGTACCTACCTAGAGAGAGAGAGGGCTATGCACAACCGCTGAATTATTACTCAACGAAACTCGTAGGTTAGATAATATGCATGTAGGAAATGGTAGAGCAATGTTGGTTGTTATGTGGGTTGTCCCAGGAGGTATTTTCTTGGGCGAATTGGATCATTTCTCCCTCGACGGAAAATGTACTGTCACTTATACGCATGAGTTGCTTATATCAGCTGGTTCAATTTCCTGTTTTTTTTCTTGCTTCTAGAACTTCGACTTGAGCTCTGGAAGGCCCGTGGGCCATTTTGGGAGGTCAGTTTATGCCTAGTCACCTCCGAGGGCAAACGTTCATATAAAACGTCCAAATATTTTCTTGGGATCAATACCTCGAGGTGTTTTAAGTTGTGTCCGTCTTGTGTTGTTTATGCGGATCAACTTGTCGACTGTGTTGTCGGATTTGTGGTTTAAACTCGAGCTGCTGGTAAGTCCACGTGTTCTCCAATTTCATTTCGTGTCTTACATAAGTTTTCTCTATAGTGTACGTCATTCCCTGGAGCTCGGGAGATTGCCGACGGCTGGATTTCTAGAATAAAACAGGAGAACCGCAGTTTATGCGTAAGTGTTGTACCTATTTTTCTGACACGTTTTATAGAGTTTTTCTTTGTCTACTTACAGGGTTCTTTTCTTCTTCCGTTTTTTTATCTTATTCTTATTACCTCATATTTTGGCATCCATTCTCTGGCAACCTACCCCTTGCTGCACGTTCCGGCTACATGTTCTGTTGTTCCGGGTTCTATTATTAATCAGGAACCCCCGGATCAATCTGCCACCCCCCTTAGTCAATTGGAGGACTTATTTGGGATTATTGCGAGGTGTTATTAAGCTGTCAGAGCTCCATGTGCCCGTCTTCGCCAGTCGTAACCACCGCTCCCGCCTAGTCATCGTTGTGAAGGAAGCTACAGCGTCCCGATGCCCACTACCACCACCGTTATAGATAAGTAACAGCTCATGATATTTTTTTAATATAATGTTTTAATCAGTGTTTATTGTCTTTATCTCAAGGGGGTATACTCCCCTTATATTTTATTATATTGTGTAGGCCAGTGCCGTGTGCAGCTTTACTTCGTTTTAACAAGTCTCTTATAATTGGTTATTTACTGTACTTGCGGTTACATGATCACGTAACGCCCCCTTTTAAATGTAATACATATTTTTTTAAGAAGTAGGGACAGTTTAGGCCTGTCCTATTATCCGCGTGTGATACCATTGTTTCTAATATACATATGTAAATATATCATATACATTATATACATTTCCACATTTTTTTTTGGATATAAATTAATTATTCACTGCCTTATTGCACATTATAATAAACTTTATAGTTAGTAACTCGAGTTTTAATTCTGTGTGGGTGTTGTGTGAACCAAGACCCTCTCCGACGACATCAAGGCTCAAGGAAACCCACCCCAGCTCGAGCTAGACCGTGCAGTGGGCCACTTCGTGGATGAGAGCCATTGGGGTGGCGCACTCAAAACAAATTTGCTACACCTAGTGCACTCTCAATTTTTAATAAATCCCCACTTTGCATCACTATTAAATAGAGATATTCTCAGATATTATTGCAGATGTTAATCAATTATTAACTATCTCTTATTTATTTTGAATTTAATATTACCCTACTATTAACTATTACTCCATTATTATTATTATTAATCATTTTTTTTATGCGGTGTAACAATACAACTGTCGTTACAACAATGAATAATCTGACTTATGTCACTTTGACACTTATTAAGACATCTGTCACATTTGACATTTAATTGACGCGGGCTTGTCACTTTGACAGAAAAACACGCGGCGTTAAAATATTGACATCTGTCACTTTGACAGGAAAAATACGCGGCGTTAAAATATTGATATCTGTCACTTTGACATGAAAAATACGCGGCGTTAAAATATTGACACCTGTCGATATGAAATTCAGTTGCCGTGACGCTTGTCGCTTCGACAGAAAAAATACGCGGCGTTAAAATATTAATATATGTCCGAGACGTCACGACTCAGATACTGACGCTTAACGCATATAAACTCTCCAGCTTATGGTAGTGGCTGTGAATGTCGTACACAATTGGACCAACACACCTGTCAAGCGTTCCTCAGATCAGGCTAGAGTTAATTAGCTCCCTCAGCTCTGAGTACAAAACCTCTCACCACCTATGAGGAATTCATCGTTACAATATATATATATATATATATATATATATATTATATGTCGGATTGCGGAATGTGGGATCAGTTTTTGTATATACATGCGGAATGTGAGATCATGAGATCCGATGCCCGGATCTCAGATCGTAATGGTCTATTACTTGGTGTATTTAAGGTGTCAGGGTGCTATAGGCAACATATTATGCGGAGCTCAATTTCCTTGTTTTCTCCCATGTATAAAACCGTAGTAGTTCTGTGTTTGACAGTATGGTGGCGCAGTTGCTACTTATGTATTTAGCAAACAGGTACCTTTTAAGATCAAACGAGATCCGAAATTTGGCAATGCTGTTTGGATTTATTTGTAGCAGTAAATACCTTTGCTTTTATATAAGTACATCAGTTTTTAACCAAATAACATTAAACGCAACGGATTTTAAATTAGAACGAGTGCAATGATAATGGAAACTTGAACACAAAGTAAAGAACATGTCGATTTAGCGTTAAAACAAGGAAGTAAAAGTAAAAATATTATTAAAGTTTTATGACCAATTATTTCTACATGCTAAACTGCAAATATAGTCAAAATACTTTCCTTTAAAGAGACTTGGATGGAGAATCTGGATGTGGAAGTAGTGATCCCTTAGGCAGCGGTTTTTTAAATTGCTTAGTTCTACACTTTTCATGGTTACATACCTTCGTGAATCAGTTATTAATTAATCGATTTATTTGAAACTTAGGTAAGTTGTGCATCTCTTCACGATAACTGAAAGCACATAAACCTATTTAATTTATTCCATAGAATTGGCGAGAAAATGGAGTCAATTTTTAGGTAAATAGGGATTTAAGAAAATGTTACCACCATCCTTAAAAACCAAATTGTGTCAATTTGAAAAAAAATCATATTTTTATTTTTATTATTTTTTTTAATAACAGAAGTAAACTAGAAATGCTATATTCTTGCACTATTGAGAGGCTATGTGGATGCTAGTGTTACAATAAGAATTGTGAAATAAGAAATAGACCAATTCATTTTTGAATGCAGATTATCAATGAAATACCAAGATTGGAAATTAATATTTTTAGATAGTTTCTTTTTATTTTCCGTGAATTGCTTTCTGCTATTTGCCAAATTCTATATATAAAGAATATGTTTTATGCCTATATGCAAACAGAAAATAATTTACTTTAAAATGTTAGAAAATACTTGGAAGTACTGGATTATCTAAATGATTTATTCATAGACGTACATAAAAAATCCAGAGATTAAAATGCCATATTCCCATGTATTTTAAACCGCTGAACACGATTTGAGATCTAAATTGCAAAATTTCGCACATTTTTTTTTAAATCGCGACAAACATATTTAGGCATTAAATACGATGTTTTTCGCGATTTAAAAAAATGGTGAGAAACTTAACAATTAGCACCTCAAATTTGCGTTCAGCAGTTCAAAATATATGGGAATATGGTATTGTGATATCTGGAATTCATCAATATTTTTCTATTTTTTATTGGTGAAAACTCGGCCATAATGGGCTTGTTCCATGATATTCTTTTTATATGGTTTTTATACTTTTTCATATAGTACTCGATATTCTCATTATACACTTAAATTTTCGTATTATTAACTTTTTCCGTTCTCGAGATATAAGGAGTTGAAATTAGTAATAGTTGCAAAAACCGGACGTTCATTTATGACGTCACTATACGCAAGTGACGTAAGAATGGCTTTCTGGGACCTTGCAAATTTAACCTGAAAAGTCGAAAAACATGGAATTTTTAAATGCTGGTAACTAAATAAATACGTCGAGTGGAAGTTCTTTCTATGTGTCTACGGAAAGGGGAAGGTCGGCGATGAAATCTAAACGTAAATTGTAGGGTCAAAATCGAAAATTCATCCCGGCAGGAGCGAGAGAAAATTGTCATTTTTTGACATTGCACCAAATTGTACTCCCCTACTGTCAAGTAGTAAGCAAAACAAACAATACTTCGAAAACACTTATAATTATAACAACAAAGGAGCATCAAATCTATTGAGATCGCCGAATCTATGCGTATAGTGACGTAGCGCCTGGCCACGCCCTATTTTCGCGAGGTGGAGATTTGTAATAGTTTTTAAGATACTAAACGTGCAAATAAGATTCTGATTCTTTGCAGATCCATTAATTTATACTTGTACTTTCGATTTATGAAATTTAAAAAAAAAATGCCGAACAAGCCCATTAGCACAAACGAAACATGAAATATATTAAAGTTTTATTAAAATTTAAATTTTGATTTACAAGGAGACCAACAAATATGGAAATAATACACCAACTGACAACTAGAAGAGATGAAAACATCAGGAGAGTTCGATCTCACCTGACACAGGAGTTATTACAAATTTTGAATGACAAATAAAATGAATGAAAATTAAAATAGCGAATCGCACGCTATCTTGGACTATAACCAAACTGATGGGTCTGACATATGCATTAAGTCTATTTTGACATGAATTATGTTCGATAAAATTAATTAACGCGCACAAAATTCACGCAACGATGAGTTTTCAAAAAGACCACATAGCTCCCGGTCTATTATGGAGATACTGTAATGAATGTATCAGTCAGTGGTTTTTGCCTTCTATGTACGTATAGAGTAAATATCTTTTACCCTATTAAAACTTTATAGAGCGCCATACCCAATTGCAATTCATACACAAGGTCCCAGATACAATTTTTATCATTAAAATAAAATAAAAAGGCGATATTAGGCAAACAAATCTTGGAAAGGGCAAAAGTAATGCTTTGTTTCGGGTGTAACTTCTATTATGATTTTTTTAAATATTTATGCCACTAATGCTCAGAAATGATAAATTCAATATTTTTTACCAAGGGGTTGGAACTTTTGGTGTCAGTTTGGTTAATTTTTTCGGATTTAGCAATTTTTTAGGAAATGTTTAAAGCTTACGTATTATAAGTGTATTAAAATTGCAGCGTAAAAATAAATCATTTTGTGTTATACCTAAGTAATAGAAGAATTAGATTTTATTTGTACCCAAACCCGAAGCAATCACATATATAACCAAAAATAGTAATTATTTTTCAAATACGTTCCCGTTAGAATTTTGTCCTAATTTAATAAATTAATTAGGTACGTAAACATTTTTTTTTTTAAATAGACCTTTTCAACAAAATCCAAGGGAAGTCACGGACACGAGGTCTTCTTTCGAGATTTCGCGCAAGTTTCTCCACAAAGTACTTAAACCTGAATAATTAACACACTCTGTGTCATATAGAAATTAATTATTCTGCCTAATAATACAAACTTTTACTTCCTTGTTTTAACGCTAAATCGACATGTTCTTTACTTTGTGTTCAAGTTTCCATTATCATTGCACTCGTTCTAATTTAAAATCCGTTGCGTTTAATGTTATTTGGTTAAAAACTGATGTACTTATATAAAAGCAAAGGTATTTGCTGCTACAAATAAATCCAAACAGCATTGCCAAATTTCGGATCTCGTTTGATCTTAAAAGGTACCTGTTTGCTAAATACATAAGTAGCAACTGCGCCACCATACTGTCAAACACAGAACTACTACGGTTTTATACATGGGAGAAAACAAGGAAATTGAGCTCCGCATAATATGTTGCCTATAGCACCCTGACACCTTAAATACACCAAGTAATAAACCATTACGATCTGAGATCCGGGCATCGGATCTCATGATCTCACATTCCGCATGTATATACAAAAACTGATCCCACATTCCGCAATCCGACATATATATATATATATATATATATATATATATATATATATATATATATATATATATATATATATATATATATATGAAGTGTTGACGTGCTTCCGGGTGTTTTCCCGTGTAGGTGGTAGGCTCCTGTTGGAACCATGGTTGTCTGAACGACGTTTCGGCGGAATCTCATCTGCCATCTTCAGGTTCTAGCTGAAAGCTGCCTGCTGCTGCTGCTGTTGCTGCTGCTGCTACTGCTACTGCTGCTCCTCGTTGCTCGAACTGAACTGACATTCTCTCTGTTGTGCGGCTCCTTGTATACGTTGTGAGGTGGGGCGCACCTGCGCACTTGGCTGCGTGTTACTGGCCCTCTTCTCTCTGTTGGAGGCGTAGCGGGCGCCTGAGCTAACCCGACAAGAGGCCTCACTGAAACGTCACGTTTCACGTGACTTCTCGTTGAAGGTCGTGTATCCTCGTATCCAGTCGTCGCTAGCGCTTGTCGTGCTTTACTTAGGTTAGTCAGTGCTTGGCTCCGGCTCCTCGTGATGGGTCCCCTTGTGGCCGGCTGTGATGTCTCCTCGTGAATTGTCGATATTCGACGGTGCCTCGTTGCGATCGGTTCGTTTACCATGGGACGTCGTGTGTTTTCCGCTATATATCTTCCTGACAGTGCGGGCTTCCATGCGGTGGGTAATCTCTGGGTGTCGTCTCTCTTGTTAAGATTTTGCGGTCTCTTTTCAATTTCAATTGCCTCCCTGGTAATTCTTGATCTCCAATGCTCGATGTTGGCTACTGTCCTGGTGTTGTCGAAGTCTATTTTGTGTCCAGTAGTTTTTGCGTGCTGTGCTAGGGACGATGTTTTCTCCTCTTTTTGCACTGCATTCCTATGTTCTTCTCTTCTTACACTTATACGTCTGTTGGTCTGTCCTATGTATGATTTATTGCAATCTTGGCACGGAATTTCATACACTCCTTGGTTTTCTAGGGCAATTTTTGATTTCGGGTTACGGAGAACTGCGCTGATCTTTCGGTCTGTTTTGAATATTGTCCCTATGTTGTGTCTACGTAGAAGTTTGCTGATTTTGTCCGTTGTCCCTTTTACGTAAGGTAGATATGCTTTTGCCACTAGTTTCTCGGATTCTTCCTGGGTTCGTGGTTTGGATGGTTCTTGCGACTTCTGTATTGTATACCTTGAAAATCCATTTCTCATAAGTGCTTTCTGAAGTGATGACATCTCTTCGTTGATATGGTCGCCGTCTGCTAGCCTTTGGGTGCGTGTCACTAAGGTCTTCACTACTGAATTCAGTTGCGCTGGATGGTGATGTGATGCTGCATTTAGATATCTGTCTGTGTGAGTGGGTTTTCTGTATACTGTGTGACCTAGTGTTCCGTCTTGTTTCTTCTTCACTAATACGTCTAGGAATGGGAGCTGGCCTTCTGCTTCTACCTCCATCGTGAATTTGATTTTGTCGTGAATGTTGTTCAGGTGGACTAGGAAACTATTTAGATGTTCTCTTCCATGAGTCCATATTACGAATGTGTCGTCGACGTATCTTAACCAAAGTTTTGGTTTGAGTGGTGCAGTTTGTATGGCCCGCGTTTCTAAGTCCTCCATGAAAAGATTAGCGATGACTGGAGACAAAGGCAAACCCATCGGTGCTCCTTCCGTCTGTTTGTAGCGCTGGTCATTGTATGTGAAGTAAGTGTTGTTTAAACAGTGTGTAGTTAGACTAAGAATATGCTCCTCTGGATTGTACTTTCGCTTGATCAATTCGAGTGATTCGTCTACTGGTACATTTGTGAACAGTGACACAACATCGAAGCTCACTAGAAGATGTTCTGGTTGGACAGTCTCGTTGTTTAGTAACTCGATGAAATGTTGTGCGTTTTTCACATAGGATGTAGCCTTTTCGGCGAGTGGCTGCAACTGCCTAGCTAGATATCTCGCTAATTCTTGCACCGGCGATCCTACTGAGCTAACAATAGGTCTTAGTGGGGCTCCTTCCTTATGAATCTTTGGTAGGCCATATAGTTTGGGACATCTTGAGGACTTCTCTCTCGGTATAATCTGATTTTTTACCTCATCGTCTATGGGGCTAGCTTTGATTTTTGGCTTTAGTGGTCTTCTCCAGGTACGTAGTGGGATCTGTTGTGATTGTTTCATAAGCAGTGTCTTCCAATAGCGCCTCTATTTTGCTGTGGTAGTCTTCACTATTCATCACTACCGTAGCGTTGCCTTTGTCAGCTGGTAAGATTATAATGTCCCGGTTTTGTCTTAACGTCTTCAGTGCCTTCAATTCTTCCTGCGGTATGTTTCTCTTTGGTGCCTTTGCTGTTCTTAGTATACGCGATGCGTCTTGGCGTATAGTTTCAGCTATGTTGTTATCCATTTGGGAAATTGCTGACTCTACTCCACAAATTATATCTTCTACTGGAATACTAGCTGGTGCGATGGCGAAATTAAATCCTTTGGCTAGGACATTTAGGGAAGCCTCATCAAGTGGGTAGTTGGACAGGTTATGGACTACACTTGCCGGTTCTAGTGGTTTGGCTTTCCTACTTGGCTTCTGTTGGAGTTGAAGACGATCAAATTTCCTCTTCTGTTTCTCTGTACAGAAGGTGACATCATTATCTGCTCGAAACTCCGCAAGTTGATCAATAGCAATCCATAATGTGGGATGAATGGTGTTGCTTAGCTGTAAGTGCAGATCTAGTAACTGTTTATTGATCTTGTCTAATGTTCGTCGTGTATCGTGAATGGATTCTCTAAGTAGTGCGAAGCTGGTTTTTCTGAGGATCTTTTTGGTGTGTTGGTCATTTTTATGGAACGTCAGCTGCATGCATTTTGGAACGATGTTTTCATCTCTGCAGCGTTGAAGGAATGTAAGGTTGCAAAGAAGTTTCCCTCTTTTCGACCTCAATTTCTCAAAGGTTCTAGTCTGGTGGAATGTCTTCTCCCCGTAGAGACATATTATGTTGTTTTTTAGGTTTTCACGGGTATTAAATGAAGTGTTGACGTGCTTCCGGGTGTTTTCCGTGTAGGTGGTAGGCTCCTCTTGGAACCATGGTTGTCTGAACGACGTTTCGGCGGAATCTCATCTGCCATCTTCAGGTTCTAGCTGAAAGCTGCCTGCTGCTGCTGCTGCTGTTGCTGCTGCTACTGCTGCTCCTCGTTGCTCGAACTGAACTGACGTTCTCTCTGTTGTGCGGCTCCTTGTATACGTTGTGGGGTGGGGCGCACCTGCGCACTTGGCTGCGTGTTACTGGCCCTTTTCTCTCTGTTGGAGGCGTAGCGGGCGCCTGAGCTAACCCGACAAGAGGCCTCACTGAAACGTCACGTTTCACGTGACTTCTCGTTGAAGGTCGTGTATCCTCGTATCCAGTCGTCGCTAGCGCTTGTCGTGCTTTACTTAGGTTAGTCAGTGCTTGGCTCCGGCTCCTCGTGATGGGTCCCCTTGTGGCCGGCTGTGATGTCTCCTCGTGAATTGTCGATATTCGACGGTGCCTCGTTCGGCAATCGGTTCGTTTACCATGGGACGTCGTGTGTTTTCCGCTATATATCTTCCTGACAGTGCGGGCTTCCATGCCCAGAGAGAAGAGGGCCAGTAACACGCAGCCAAGTGCGCAGGTGCGCCCCACCCCACAACGTATACAAGGAGCCGCACAACAGAGAGAACGTCAGTTCAGTTCGAGCAACGAGGAGCAGCAGCAGCAACAGCAGCAGCAGGCAGCTTTCAGCTAGAACCTGAAGATGGCAGATGAGATTCCGCCGAAACGTCGTTCAGACAACCATGGTTCCAACAGGAGCCTACCACCTACACGGGAAAACACCCGGAAGCACGTCAACACTTCATTTAATACCCGTGAAAACCTAAGAAACAACATAATATGTCTCTACGGGGAGAAGACATTCCACCAGACTAGAACCTTTGAGAAATTGAGGTCGAAAAGAGGGAAACTTCTTTGCAACCTTACATTCCTTCAACGCTGCAGAGATGAAAACATCGTTCCAAAATGCATGCAGCTGACGTTCCATAAAAATGACCAACACACCAAAAAGATCCTCAGAAAAACCAGCTTCGCACTACTTAGAGAATCCATTCACGATACACGACGAACATTAGACAAGATCAATAAACAGTTACTAGATCTGCACTTACAGCTAAGCAACACCATTCATCCCACATTATGGATTGCTATTGATCAACTTGCGGAGTTTCGAGCAGATAATGATGTCACCTTCTGTACAGAGAAACAGAAGAGGAAATTTGATCGTCTTCAACTCCAACAGAAGCCAAGTAGGAAAGCCAAACCACTAGAACCGGCAAGTGTAGTCCTTAACCTGTCCAACTACCCACTTGATGAGGCTTCCCTAAATGTCCTAGCCAAAGGATTTAATTTCGCCATCGCACCAGCTAGTATTCCAGTAGAAGATATAATTTGTGGAGTAGAGTCAGCAATTTCCCAAATGGATAACAACATAGCTGAAACTATACGCCAAGACGCATCGCGTATACTAAGAACAGCAAAGGCACTAAAGAGAAACATACCGCAGGAAGAATTGAAGGCACTGAAGACGTTAAGACAAAACCGGGACATTATAATCTTACCAGCTGACAAAGGCAACGCTACGGTAGTGATGAATAGTGAAGACTACCACAGCAAAATAGAGGCGCTATTGGAAGACACTGCTTATGAAGCAATCACAACAGATCCCACTAGTTTCCTAGTCCACCTGAACAACATTCACGACAAAATCAAATTCACGATGGAGGTAGAAGCAGAAGGCCAGCTCCCATTCCTAGACGTATTAGTGAAGAAGAAACAAGACGGAACACTAGGTCACACAGTATACAGAAAACCCACTCACACAGACAGATATCTAAATGTAGCATCACATCACCATCCAGCGCAACTGAATTCAGTAGTGAAGACCTTAGTGACACGCTCCCAAAGGCTAGCAGACGGCGACCATATCAACGAAGAGGTGTCATCACTTCAGAAAGCACTTATGAGAAATGGATTTTCAAGGTATACAATACAGAAGTCGCAAGAACCATCCAAACCACGAACCCAGGAAGAATCCGAGAAACTAGTGGCAAAAGCATATCTACCTTACGTAAAAGGGACAACGGACAAAATCAGCAAACTTCTACGTAGACACAACATAGGGACAATATTCAAAACAGACCGAAAGATCAGCGCAGTTCTCCGTAACCCGAAATCAAAAATTGCCCTAGAAAACCAAGGAGTGTATGAAATTCCGTGCCAAGATTGCAATAAATCATACATAGGACAGACCAACAGACGTATAAGTGTAAGAAGAGAAGAACATAGGAATGCAGTGCAAAAAGAGGAGAAAACATCGTCCCTAGCACAGCACGCAAAAACTACTGGACACAAAATAGACTTCGACAACACCAGGACAGTAGCCAACATCGAGCATTGGAGATCAAGAATTACCAGGGAGGCAATTGAAATTGAAAAGAGACCGCAAAATCTTAACAAGAGAGACGACACCCAGAGATTACCCACCGCATGGAAGCCCGCACTGTCAGGAAGATATATAGCGGAAAACACACGACGTCCCATGGTAAACGAACCGATCGCAACGAGGCACCGTCGAATATCGACAATTCACGAGGAGACATCACAGCCGGCCACAAGGGGACCCATCACGAGGAGCCGGAGCCAAGCACTGACTAACCTAAGTAAAGCACGACAAGCGCTAGCGACGACTGGATACGAGGATACACGACCTTCAACGAGAAGTCACGTGAAACGTGACGTTTCAGTGAGGCCTCTTGTCGGGTTAGCTCAGGCGCCCGCTACGCCTCCAACAGAGAGAAGAGGGCCAGTAACACGCAGCCAAGTGCGCAGGTGCGCCCCACCCCACAACGTATACAAGGAGCCGCACAACAGAGAGAACGTCAGTTCAGTTCGAGGAGCAGCAGTAGCAGCAGCAGCAGCAACAGCAGCAGCAGGCAGCTTTCAGCTAGAACCTGAAGATGGCAGATGAGATTCCGCCGAAACGTCGTTCAGACAAAAAAATGTCTATATATTTTAAAGATATTATGTATTATTAGTTCCCTCCGAACCTATATATTTTATATATAATAATAACTTGTACTTTCCTCCAGCGCAATTGTCAGATTGTGGAGGGCGCTACGTGTTGTTATTACTATTTCCTTATATTGTTTACGGGGCCGTCTAGAGCGGGTGTGCTACTAAATTCCGGGGTGCGGTATTGATAGCCAACCGAAAACGCCCATTTTTTAGTTTTTCAAAATAATTCAAATACAATGTAAATTTGTAGATTTTTACAAGAATACTTTTTTGTAGAACATTACATTTCCCATATAAATACGTTGTCGAAGAATTTGTTTTCCTGTTTTTAGTCTTAAAAATAATTAAAAAACAAAGTTAGAAATTTTCGAACATTCACTTTTTCTTCTTTTTTCCAGTAATTGGTATATAACTTTTTTGCGGCATCCTAGGTATATATAAATGTTCAAAGATTAAGTTCTTGAAAAAACAAAGAAATTTCTTTTTTTATGCTCTGTACGATCAACGGTGATGGAGATATCGCCATTCAAAGTTGACCATTTTTTGACATATTTTACCGCATTTGCTCTCATACATCCTTTCTTCTAATTTTCAGTAAATCAATTTATTTTTGTACAATAAAACAATAATTTGAAGATAATTTAATAATAATACAAATGTTTCTTTAACATGCTAAAATAAATATTACGAAAAAGTAATATTACAAACAATTAATGTTTGTGGTTGAGCTTTAAAATATTAAAATTAAATTTTATTCCTTATTTAAAATAAACTGATTTTTAAATAAGTAAAAATTATAGGAAAACATTATAAACAATAAACTCATTTCAAAGAATAATATTTTTATTCGTGTAGTTAAAAAAAATATTGTACATTATTAATTTTAAGAAGTCGATTCTTCGATATTAATACTTTCGATGGCAATATCAATTTTGTTGTCGATATCTTTATAGACATCTTCTTGTGACATGTCTGGCACATTTGCATTTTCGCAATTAATTCCTGCACTTTCCTTGCAAAATATGGAGCATTTGATGCCAAACTTTCTGCAACCACAATTTCCATGACAGCCGCAGCCTTTTAAACAGTTTGTCGTCAAATTCTCTATATTTCGCAAGGAATGTGCTGGAATTTATTGCGAAAATGTAAATGTGCCAGAAATATCACAAGAAGATGTCGATAAAGATATCAACAACGAAGTAGATATTGCCATCGAAAGTACGTATTAAATGTAATTTTAATATTATAAAGCTCAACCACAAATATTAATGGTTTGTAATATTAGTTTTTCGTAAAAAAGTAATATTTATTTTAGAGCGTTAAAGAAGCATTTGTATTATCATTAAATTATCTTAAGATTGTTGTTTTATTCCACAAAAATAAAATGATTTACTGAAACTTAAAAGAAAAATGTACGAGAGCAAATGCGGTAAAATATGGCAAAAATTGATCAAGTTTGAATGGCGATATCTCCGTCATCGTTGGTCGTACAGAGCAGAAACAAAGCAATTTCTTTGTATTTCCAGGAACCTTTTTTTTCGTTGAACATTTATACATACCTAGGATGCCGTAAAAAAAGTTATGGACGAATTACTGGAAAAAAGAAAAAGTGAATTTTCGTGAATTTTTAACTTTGTTTTTTAATTATTTTTAATACTGAAAATAGGAAAATAATTTTTTCAACAACCTGCTTGAATTAGAAATTTAATTTTATACAAAAAATGTTTCCTGTAAAAATTTACATATTTGCATTGTTTCTGAGCTACTTTGAAAAACTAAAAAATAGGCTTCTTCGGTTGGCTCTCAAAAACGCACCCCGGAATTTAGTAGCACTTATGATTTTATCATTTTTAGGTGTCAAAGTAACATATTAAATAATAAAAACCCTATAACGCAATTGTTCCTTTCTACCCCTTAATTTTGAACATATTCAATAGCCTATAAACGAGCCATTCGTTTTTTAAATGATTCAGTCAGAGCAATTTTGTATCATTTTCTATATACCTAGTTAAATTTTAATTATCATTGATTGGAAATAAATATGCCTTTGTAACTATAGTGAAATAAAAATTTAGTAAGTATAGCATGTGACAATTTCCAAATCTAACATTTGCTTTAAGAATTTTAATGACAATTCCAGTATCTGTAGCAACAGAAAAGAGATCATTCTCGAAACTTAGTCATTAAAAATTATTTGAAATCGACAATGTCGTAAGGACTATTTTTTTATTTTTATTATTTAAATATTTTAATGAACATATCCACCAAATAAGTAGTAACAAGTTTACATATATAACTACTATAAATGGCTAATATTATTAAAAAGTGGATATGCACAATTATTATTTCTAAGTTTTTATATTAAATAATACCTTCTGATAATTTCCCATATTTATTATTCATTTCTATTTCTTGATCGCAATGTTAATTCTAAGAATAATGTTTTGAAAGTATGATTCTTGTAACAATCATAATGTATGTAGTGTTGTATGGTCTAAGTTCATATTCTATGCAATCTATTCTTGAATATTGCTAAACGGTTTCTTTTTTGTTTTATGATTTTATTGTGATAAGTAAATATCTCGTACTTTTGTTTTTATATATGTGATGAGTACCTACCTGTCTTTCTACTGATATATAATATATACAGGGCGAGTCACTAGTGGCGTGGACGGTCAGTATCTCCTCAACCGTTTGAAATTTAACAAAATGTCTCAGATAAAAATTCATTCAATTCAGTCAGATTAAATGTGGCATATTCTAAATTACTTTGAAATAAACAGTGTGTTTCACATAGCGCTGGCAAGCTAATTCTTGATTTTTTTTAATGGAACACCAAACATATTTTCATATATTTATATTTGCCTCTTGTCTCTAACCAGACATGTATAATTTTTGGAGTAACACTGTGGTGTTCTCACCTTATTCCACAATTTTCTAATAAAAATTGCGTTTGCAGTCAAGATTAAAATATGTAAAAAATGTGTTTTCTTAAATTAGGCCATCATTTTACTTCCATGTCGTAACTTCCAGGCTTCTCATAGTCGAACCTAACTCAACAGGGTGTTCTCCATGATGATTCACAACACAACTAATTTTTTTTAAATGGAACTCCCTTATGTCTTTACTTAAGGGCGCCATGTTCGCAAAAGGGAACAACCTCGACAACGTCATAGAAAAGGGTAGTCGTTAACCATCCGTTACGTGGTGGTACCTAGAGGTCAGAGGACGAATCATTTGTTATAGACGCTTATTCGTGAAAATTGGATAAGGAATCCTATAATCTAATTTAGTTGTAACATTACTTCGCTTGAGCAATCCAAATAACAAGTGTTCCAAATCGAAATAATGTAAACAACAAAAACATCTACCTGCTTCTAACCGCATGCCGATCTCCTTTCCCCCCTTCCACAGCGAAACCCTTGGGTCGAAACATACCCAGATAGCAAAAACATAAACTTAGGTTATTCTTAAGATATTCCTGCAGAATATTTCATTATTCTTAGAATAACACGAAAATAATTATTATCTTTTAAGGATATTCCTAGAAGTAACAAACGGTACAACTATATGTCTCTTTAGAATAATTTCGGAATAATTCGCACAGTATTCTCTGGAGAATCTAGAATAGTTTGAGAATATATTTTTATGGTTAATCATAGATTATATTTTCAAGTTATCTTTATACTAACCCCAAACTATATGTGCATAATATTAAATTATTCTTAGGATATTTTTATGTTTAATCTTGGATCATATTTTCAGGATATCTTTATATGAATGCAGAATAATATATGTAATATTTTTGATCATTACTTTTTTCCTTAGCACGTGCATTTAAAAAAACTATAAGACTGCCTAAGTAAAACCATAGCAAGACTATTACTAGAGTTTCCACTCAATAATTCCATTCGTTTCCAAAATTGCTAGATTAAAAACTACGAAATAGGAAGATTAGCATACCTAATCTTTAAATTTAAATCTAACTATTTTGCAAACTGAAATTATTGAGTGGAAATTAATAGTAATAGTCTTGTTATGGTTCAACTTGGGTAGTCTAATAGTTTTTAAATACACGTGCTAAGGAAAAAAGTTATGGCCAAAAATAATAAAGATTTCCCTATCGCATGTTTCTTTCTAGGAAATGACCTACAAGAATAACTACAAATATTTTCATTTTGGAATAATTTGTTATACAGAATGTTCAAATACGGACATTTTTAACTTATTCTTTAAAAAATACAATAATTACATTTCAGGCAGTTTATAAATAATTTAGATAAGGAATATATAGATTACATAAAAGCAAAATAAGACACTCCTAATAATTGGGTTAAAGATTTATTTGTTAAATCTTTACTCTCATAACATTTTCTAAAATTCCAATAACGGAACAAAACTTAAATAGTAAATTCAGTCGTTAGAAGAAGAACGATATAATAAATATACACTTCAGTCCATGTAGGTCTCTGCTAGCTTATTTGAAGAATGCAAAGGCTACTACTTACTAGCGGTTCTGGTTTTTCTTTCTTTTCTTTAGTTAGCCATAAACTTCAATTTGTTTTGAAGTGACCTCAATATTATTTTTTTAAACTGCATCTGAAATTGAACATATACCATATACCCATTCATTTTATAGCATTAGACAATTAAGCAGTGTAGTATGGAGAAATTGGATATGTCAACTTTTGTTTCATAATGCCTCACACACATTAACACTAAATAGAACAGAAAAAAATATGTGCATATAAAACCGTAGCCTTACCAATTATCACATTGCATAAAATAGAATCTCCAAAGGTTTTCTCCAGTCTCTATGCCCATGTAAAGTAAATAATATTAAAACATCCCCCGAGACAAGTTTTGTCAAAAATCTTCTCCATCCTCAATACGTTCCATCACCCAATCTCGCCAGATTGTTCACCTGTTAATAAAAAAACAGAATTGTTTATTACTTTACTATACCTTTCATTTATAGACATGTGCTAATGGTACTTTATAAACCACGAGCAAATTTTTAAAAACAGAACAATATACGCATCTGAATTTAAGATTCCAGCACGGGGCAGATAACGTCCAAACTGATTAGTGGGTCATTCAGTGTATTTGTTGTTTTTTTTAAATAATAATGAGTAAGCGAAGAATAAATTACGTACCTAAAATATGTAAACATTAAAAGTGACACTGACCTAGAAATAGGTTTAGCCAAAGATCAATCGGAAGCGTACTGCTTATTTTCAGTTGCATATAATACTGCCTTGCCTACACCGTCACCATATAATACTACTTTAAACAGACACATATTAAAAAAAAGGATTGTTGTGTAAAGAAGTGAAGTTTAATACCTATTTTCTTCCTAATAACGGAAACAAATATTCATTTTAAAACCAGCTATAAAGTTAGGTTAGGTTAATTGATGTTGATGGCTTGACAAAAATGATTTGTCTATATCCAAGATACATATATATTTAAATAGACAAAAAAATTATCGATTCACTTACCTTCTTTAATTGTTTTTTTGATTGCACATAATCGCAAACACAACGAACAATGAAATAAAACAAGCAAACCCCAAATTGTCAAGCACGAAGCACGCCATATAAACCTAACCTACGATTTACACGCCTGAGCAACATTTCGCGGTATTTTTTAATAAAAAGTTCCCTTATGTGTTGGTGTAACTACAAAAAGTGATATTTTATTTTTTTACTTTTATTTGAATAATACTTTTCTGTAATAATTCAGATAACAAAAAATTCGAATTTATGCGGAACACTCATGAATATAATAAATTAAACCTGCTGTATGGGTACATCGGAAAATTTATGAAACAGCCTTATTTAATGCCTTATTTAAAAAACGTATATATAAAAACGTATAATAGGTACCTATATACTTATAATACCTACTTGTTACATAAGTCATCGAAAGTAAAATAATGGATATAAAAACGACATAAACATTTTACCATACTTTCTATATACCTACATTATTTTCAAAATTAATAGTCAAAAGTTAACCTATTAAATTATTTATAAAATATATTTCAAACATATTCTATACTTCTCTCTTATTAAAATATTTTTATCATATTATTTTATGAATAAGTATTCTTAAAATAATAATCCAAAGATAAGTTTTGCAATTATTCATAAAATATATTCAAAATATATTCCATACTTATGTATTTCAATTATTCTAATGTTATTTATTAGAAGATATTCTAAAAATAATAATAAATTATTTGGTTATTCAGAGTATAATTTAAAGATATTTTTTATAATTACTCGAATAATATTTTTTGGGAAGATTTTCAGATTATTCCTAGAATATCTTGTGCTATCTGGGTATTTCTCATTACTTTACTGGATTATAGGTCAAAGGTACATTTGAATGTTATTCTGGATCCAGAAGAGCTTTATGTGAAATATTGGCATTTATAATTATTATATTATTACATATATCTATTATATTACAATTTATTTTTAGTATCTACTGTAATAAGACTCGAACCAAAATATACAGGGTGGACCGTCTAAAGGGAATAGATAATGAAAAAAAAAATTTTTTCGCTCAAATTTAAAATTTCCACGTTTCATGTCATTGTAAAAAAAGGGAAATTGACAATTTTCCACTACTATACTTCCACTCCACTATGTGGATGTACAACTAAAAATGTGACTGATGGCAATAATATTAGGCATATAGTTAACAGAATTATCAACTTTTATTTAATATTGAATATTTACTGTCGGATGACCACTCTGTATATTTTCTTGGCCAAAAGTTATGAGGTTTTCTTTGTAATAATAGTGATAACTACATTCCGATTATTATTCTCATATGTCGTTTCGTAATTAATAATTTTTTAACGACCGCCCTGTATAAATAAAGTTCCATTACCTATTTTTTTTTCCTTAAAAAATCCCCTTGAAAATCATCAAAAAATTTTAAAATGTAAAAAAATATATACTGAAAGAAACCCCAAAGTACAGGGCCTTCATTAATGACCGTAAGACACGTGACCGCAAAATGTATGCAACCCACTAAACACCGTTGGCGCGCCTGTTTAACAAAAATCCCTAAATCCAGTGGCGTCGACCTGAAAGTTTAGTGTTGGATAAATTTAATTAAACCCAATATTTACGTTTTTGTAACTTTATTCTCATTGCTAAAATGGAACCAGTGTAACATTAATAAACTCTCATAGATAAATACATATAATTTATTAATCTTATTGAATTTTAAAGATGTAAGTACTCATATCTACAAGTTGGAAATCTAACCTATAATTAACGGTCTGTTTTCAACATTGAGTTAGAATCAATATTCAACAATATTGAAAAATGATATGAATTTTAACTGAAAGAGTTTGTTAATGTTACACTGGTTCTAATCTAAAAATGTGAATAAAAACATTAAAAATATGAGAATAAACTAACAAAGACGTATAATTTGAGGTTATGGGATATGCTTTTTGTTTTTTATTTGCAGACTGGTTTCGAAATTTTCAGTTTTTCATGTGATAATCTTCATCTGTCACTAATTTATCCACCGACTTTAGGAAAAGAAGTAACATCACTGGTGCCGCATGCAATTATCTGACACATTTGTAACCGCTAAAGACATTAATCTTGTTCGTTAGAGTTTGGCTGACAACAAAAGTGATACGATACATTTTCTTAATGGTAGAAACTTCAGTAAATAACTCGAAATGTCTTTTCCAATTGGTGCAAGTATTTGTTTTAAGCAAATATTTTTTTATCGATTACTTGCCACTTAGTGAACACAAAATACAACTGGCATACATCCCGGTTACTGGAGGTCCAGCGACAGACGTTCTAAACCTACAAGCTAAGTCACTAGGAGTGACAAAGAAATATCATCTAATTTCTTTGTGGTCGATTAATTACCATTTAATAATTACAAACATACGATTGACTTACGCAGTTAGTGGAGTTCTGAGATATGTTGAACCAGCAAGGGGTCTACTTTTTATGCATGATTAGTAAATGTCAAGCTGATTTTTTGTTAAATAATTAATTTCATTTATAAATTAAGTTTGCACCACTAAGAAACATTATTTTCTTTTTTCTTACTTACCTGAGATCTTTAGGCCTATGGCAGCAATTCCATATATACATGGTTTATCGGATAAATTACGAAAAGTTGGGAAGAGGTTTTCCGTACGAATGATTTTATCAAAAACCAAAGCTTTAAGCTAAAAGTTTTGAGAACGGATGTAGACAATCTTCCGAAACGTTAACTGGCTTTAGCTTTCATATTCATTTTTTTAGTTTATAACATTTTCCTAGTTTATATATTTTTAGGTGCGAGACATTTTGTGATAAACAAGTACTCAAGAAACAACTTCTATCTGATCCGTTTGGCGGAGGTTTTTTCATTAAAATTTTCAAATATTTTCAGTGGCAAAATACAAAGAGGGGAATAAAAGTCTTATGTGGTATGTTTCATAATTCTATTAATATGCAACTTTTTGAAACTTGGCATAGTCTACAAAAGATACAGTAAATTATTTGCAGATTTGTCAACAAATGGCTTTCAAGACCTGTATAAATGTCAACAAAAACTTACTCGTAAGAATGAATTTATTATATAGAATTCAGAATAAATTAATAATCTTTAATTTCACAAATGTCTATAAGTGTATTATTTATCAAGTTTTAATATTTAATAAGATTAATCAATACTATGAAATAATAAAACATGTTCAAAACCAATAATAAACTACATAAAATTACAAGTATTGAATCTACGTTAACAACCAATGGGTTTAATATATGAATCACACAACTCGGATAGTAGGTAAAAACAGTTACTTGATAATAAAATATTTCATGATAATTCTATTGCCTTTTTATAGTGTACGGTACAAAATGTACTAATTTAGAAGACGATAAACAAATTTTAATACAGATCGATTATGAAAAAATTATAATAATTGTTCAAAATGATGGCCTTGAGCATTTAGACATATATGCACTCTTCGCTTCATATTATCAAATACATTTTTCAACTGGTCAACTGTTATACTGCGAATTTCTCTTTCCACTGCTTGTTGTAGTTCGTCAAGATCATGCAATCGATTTTTAAAAACGTTGCTCTTTAAGTGTCCAAATAAAAAATAATCAAGGGGTGTCAAATCTGGAGAACGTGCAGGCCAAAGTCCCTGGCTGATTAATCTATCATCATAGAATTCCTCTAAAAATTGCATAGTAGCTCTTGCTGTATGGGCAGTAGCACCATCCTGTTGGAAGTAACCAAGTTGCAATTCATCATTATGTAGCTGATTCAGAAAGGGTTCCAAAATTAGATTTCGATACCTTTCTCCATTTATGGTCTCTTGAAAAAATATTGGGCCTATTATTCTTCTCCTAGATATTGCGACCCATACACCTATTTTTAACGGATGTAAACTTGTTTCCACATAACAGTGAGGGTTTTCTGTAGCCCATGTCCTATAATTTTGGCTATTGATATAACCACTTAGGTGGAACCATGCTTTGTCAGTGAAAAAGGTCAAATCCAGCACATCATCATTATTTAAATTTTCGTTAAACCAACGACGGTATCTTTCTCGTTTACCAAAGTCAAGGGGTAGTAGTTCTTGCACAACTGTTACCTTGTAGGGATGTAAATGTAGCTTTTTTAAAGCTTTATGGGCTGTACCAACTGAAAGACCTGAAAAAGTTCAAATTCATTGATTTGTTGTTTGCAGTAGGTCATTTTATAGTCGAAAAGCCAGCGATATTTTTTTCAATGTCAATTGAGCAAAAATAATTTATAATTTTTCCGCCAACTTACTATTTATTAGAGGGTACAACAGCTCATCCCTAAAGCCATCAGCACAAAATAATTGTTAAACTTTTTGAAGCTATTTCTATTTATTAAACGATTAATACAAAAATAAATCATTACATAAGGCAAGATTATGAGCATGATAGTCAGAGAGCTGCCTATATGTTTTTTTCGACAGGTAATGGGACTGTCTGCTAACCATAAAATATAATTGTTGGTAGTGCCCCAAGTTACCTAGTCAAGATTTTCTAATTTCTACGTGGCATCTTACCAGGGTGGTGGGGGGCTTTGAAGTACAGTCGGTTTATGACAGGTCCGGTAACTGTCTGCCGTTCTGATATATCAGTAGATATGATTCCTGCAAAGTCTGACGCTCGCAAGTGGTTGCGATTCAGAGATATGTCCGAAAAACCATCATTTTGGAATTTTGCCGGATACTGTTACATGAATTGAGGTGACAGGTCCCGGTAACTGCTCAAAACCTCGTTAGCTATCGTGGGGCTCATGAGAGGGATGGGAAAATACGTTTGGCAGACACGCAAGTGGTTTTGGGCAAGTGTGGCAGCACTTTGAAAGACCGAATTTTCACAAAACTGCAACTTTTGTTAAATATTGAAAAATATGTAATAAAAATATCTGCTGGTTTTTTTTTCATATACCTAGATGTATTACAAATAACAAAAATCAAACAGCAGAAATTTGTATTCGTATAAAAAAATTTTATGCTAAAAAAAACGAAAAATATATCTACAGATAACTCATTAATACGATATGTATAGAGCTAGTGTACACTTTAGACAATAAATATATGCAATGGGGTTGTCGTTTACAGTACATACAAATAATCCCCCGCCCCCAGCCTCAAACGTTGAGCACTCCATAAATTTGTGCAATAAACTAATTTATTTTCTGGCTTCTTATGGGTTTCTAGAACATTTTAATCCTTTTACGACTTATATAAAAATAAATTTATTTAATGCGGCCTTATTATACAGTACCCTATAAAGAATTTGTATAAAAAAATTACTCACTACCTATGGCCATGAAGTCAGATCGCATTACTAACACTGCAGCATAGGCCTCATATCGTTGCCTTCTACGTACAGTGTAACGTCACACACATCTGAACTGTTTTAAATGACCTGCTGAAGTTTAACACTTTAATTATTTACTCACATTTAAAGCCTCATATTTTACATATTTAATTTTCTTACATATTTGAATATTTTTATGCAATAAAAAAGATGTGCAAGTTTCGTATTCCTCATCGGCAAACTGTGAAATGCAATCGCCAACTTTAATGTAACAGTAAAAATTCCGAATTGTCCTTACCTATGCTGAAATGACATTGGGAAAATATTGTGAGCTCTTCGACTATTGAGAGAATCCCACAAATTTATTTTTATTCAAATTATGATTTCATGTGTAAAGCAAAAGTTTTAGCTATCAGTAACTTAATGTAGGTAATCAAATTGATAAAAAAGTCAGAGATAAATTACCTGTTTGAGCAGATAACTTTGATACAGACTTTGTTGGGCTTTGATCCATTCTTTCCTGAACGTCATTCATAACCACCTCAGTTAAAATAGTTTTCCTCCCAGTTGGCTTTTCCATGCAAATGCAGTGTTTTTCTGCAAAACGTTTAAGGACTATGTGCTCACGATGGGCCAATGTGTCATATAGAATATTTGTATTAGGAAATTCTTCCCTAAATTGATCAATGCACGATTGAAATGAATATATCCACGATCCATCTGCGTTGCGAGATCCACTTCGAAAATGGGCCATTAAAATAAAGGCATCTTGTTCCGGCGTAAAAGCCATTGCAAATTGCACACGTCTGAAACATTAGAATTACACTTAACCTAAAATTATCATTCTCTTTATTATTACTTACCACCAAAAATAGCAATGTATATTAGGCAGTTCTGAAAAGAACTGATAAATACGCAAATTACAATAGTAAAAATAATTAAAGACACTTGGAAATGAAAAAGGACTGGAAATAAGGAAATAAACACTTTCCGTGCGTACGTACGTCTATGCCCTAGAAAATTACTAGATGTCATGTCACAGATTAATATTTTAGAGACTGCTCGAGAATTGTCAAATCGGGCGACGCTGCTTGCTTTTTAGCAGGGACCCGGACCCAAATAAAATAGCGATTCCGATTCGGTTCCGGTTTCAGATTAATTAGAAAATTTGGATTCCGATTCGGTTCCGAGAATATCTTTTCGGTCCGGTTCGGACCAATTTTTTCGGTTCAAACGGTTTTTTTCGGTTCTTTAATATAGTAGGATTAGAAATATGGTGATATGGAATATATTATTATGTATGTACTATAGGGTAGGTCACATAGGTAGTCTATATGTAGTATAAATGGTAGGTAAGTACAAGGTACTTTTACTAATAAAATTAAATTTATTAATAATAAGCAGCTATAGATATACGTTGTACCTGCAGTAGGTATTGTATTTGACTTGCATAAATGAAATGGCTATATATTACAATGATCGCCTACAGCTCGAACTGTAAACTTAATCTGTATATAATATAGCCTACATTATATAAACATAAAACACTATTGTTATTTATTATCTTATCAAATAAGAAAGATTAATTTTTTTTTATTTTAATTAAAATACATAACTAATAATACACTACTACACTATTATACATAACTATTTATAATTTTTTTTTGAAAAGTAACCCGTTAGCAAATTTCTTTGCCTTTTCAAAGGCCTTTTTTATTCTTTCGTTCCAATTCCATTTCTAAATTCTCCATTACTTCTAGTAGAGATCCGACTGTATAGATTTCCTATGAATAAGATACAGGAAAAACTTTGTATGCGTAAGTACTACTACAGATCTACAGGGAGCCACAAATTTTGCCCGCGTCATAGAATTTTACCGGAAGTGACGTCAAAATGGGAGGATGTGGGCAAATAAGAAAAGGCGGCCTAATTTTTTAATAACTGGAAGGCTTATTGTACTTTAACTTGGAAAAAAATAATTTTCTTCCTTCATTACCTTCTCTTTTGTAACTGAAAATCCACTAACTACTAAATCACAGCCATATAGGTATGTGATCAAAGCAGAGTCCAAATAACCGAAAGAACCGAAAAAGAAGTTTGTAATTTTTAGGGGTTCGGGTTCGGCCCCTAAAGTTAACGTAATATGAAATATCTGTTCCGTTTCGGTTCCGGTCCACAAAAAAATATCGGTTCCGGTCCGGTTCCTGCCTGAAAACGGTCCGGTCCGGGTCCCTGCTTTTTAGGCTCCGCAAAGATGCAATGAGCGATCTACGTAGGATTCAACAAATTCATGATAAATCCCTAGAAAACCTGACATAAACATGACAAAGATAAAATTCAAATTAACTGGTCACGTGTCTTACGGTCATTAATGAAGGCTCTGTATTTCAAACATATTCATTGGACTACGGTTTAGAGCAATTATTTTTATGAAATCTAATAATAAGATGGCGATGGTCAAGAGAGAGACATCCCATACATAAATATTTATTATTTTTGGCAAAACTTTTTTACTTGGTAACGTATTTTTAAAAATGAACTATAATACTACCTAAATAAAAAAATTAACAAGTTGAGTGAAGTTACTGAATGAAAAGTCATAGTAATATTCTTGTTATGTATTTTTTGAAATATACGTAGTTCGAAAGAATGTTAGGGCCAAAAATGATTTCCCCATCCCATGTCTCTTTATTTGGCCACCTATTGAGAAGCCAGTATATATTTTGTTCAAATTTGGTGAAAATAGGTTTTTGATGGTAATGACTACTAATCTAAAATAAGAATTTCTATAAAAAAGTCGCTAATATCTTTTCTTCAAATTTTCCTTGAAGCAACGCCGCACTGTAATGAGCGATATCAAAGTTGACTGCATCAATGTAATCACATTTTCAGTCTGCACATACCGCCTAAATTTGAAATAAATCCCGTTCCTAATTCGTGAAATATATATTGGTGTACCTACTCATGAAAAGCGGATCACAGTGTAATTTTTTCAAACATTTGTTACGTAATTTTTTGCGGTGGTAACAGCAAGAGTATGCACCGACTAAAATAAGCTCAGTGGAGTCGGGGTGGTCCGATTTGTGGTATTATTTGCTATTGTATTAATACTCAAGATACTTTAAGGGCGCCAAGTGATTTCTAAATGACTACATACCCTTCTTTAGTTAACAAAGTCACTAAATTAGGTGCAAATTTACGATAAGCCTTCTGAATAAATCAAGCAACGTACTTAATGATCAAAATAAGGATTTAATAGGAAAATATATTTACATATGCATATATATACACTTTTGACAATAATTAATATGAATGACTAGACCAGGGGGGGGGAAATGCATCCCGGATATTTCTGGCACCACAAAAAAAAACATTTTACAATGTATATAGGTGACCTACCCTCTCGAGAGTGCGACCCTTTGATAAAGATATCGCAAATTAGAAAGCAGAATAAAATCAAAGCGATCTTTATCTGAATGGTCGTTACACAAATTGTTAAAAGGTATAGCCAATAGGCAACTTTATTCAGTGATGTTGTATGAAGTAAACTTATCTAACAATAAATTATATCTAGTATGAAGAAATAGTGGATCACACCAATAAAAGGGTAAAAACGTGATTTAGATAAGCAAATTCTTTTTGTAATTGTTTACCGAAACAGGTTGTACTAGACACATCCGCACTATGTGGTACTTATCGTATTCTTTCCTTGTCCGTCTCCTCGCGATGACAGGTTACCACCCCGGGTTTGGCCTTCCCCAGAACCTCCACAGGTACCAAAAAGAATCAACAGTTACTCCCCCAACTAGGCCATGTATAAGGACGACACCCAGTATATATGTAGCTATATAATTCTCTTTCATATAACATCGATTCACTTTATTTATGGACAACAGTCTTAAAATGACACCCTGTCACGAAGCTAAACCAACAGGAATAAAACGCCTAAAAATTAGAGAAACAAGTGTTATTGCTAGACCACTGATAAAAATTAAATAACGACAATGGATGGAGTGTAACACTCACCTCTAGTGCGAATTATACCCTATGCAATTCTAGAGACGTTTTTATACTCCTCACCATCTGAGAAAATCATCCCTCCTATAGGATCAAAGACAGCCAAAGTTCCATACACCATACAACAACCCAAATGACTCGTCTTTTATATGTGTGATAGTGCATAAGCCGTATATCACGATATCTATAATAATTTTGCACTATACACACGTCTTCTCTTTTTACAAAATCACGCCGGCGGTCGAACAAACTCAGCCGCTCGGATCGATAAAATTTCTTGTTCCTTTTTTTTCCCTTATCAAATCGGTTTTTAAATTAACTGCTATACGCAGTTGTACATAAAACAGATAGATGTCTCGACCGGTATTAAAAGTGAATATTTTATATGAACGAAAATATCTCGGAAAATATATACAAATCTACACCAAAGCAATAACCATAATTGTAAATATATTAGTTACTAGAATAGAACATAGAACTGGTAAAAAAAACGTATCAAACTCCCCCCTTACGTACCAAAAAAAAAAAAAAATCTTTTTTTTCCCTTTTTTTTTTTTAATTGTTAACCTTGATGTCTTTCACATGCCAGTTACCTAACGACTTACCAGAAATTACATCTTTCAGCTGATAAACATTTGGAGAAATTTTCTTAGCAACTTTGCATTTTATAAATTTAGGAGCTAACTTTGACGAGTAATAATTAGCAGCATCCGACTGCGTATAATTTCTTTTCCATACGATCTGATCGACTTCCAAAGACAAGGGCCTTCTTCGTAAATTATACCTATTAGAACTTTGTTCGTATGCACTAACTAAACGACCTTTTACTATATTACACATTTCCTGGAGCTCTTTTACATGACTCGCTAAATTATTTCTGTCGCCGAAATCAATCTCCTGTAGATCACTTACGGTACCAAATTTATTATGCATTTTCCGGATGCGATCAATTCGCGGCCAAAATTTAAATATGCCGGACTGAATCCAGTCACTTCATGCACAGCTGTACGAAGAGCGAAACCGAATTTGTGCAGATTTTCATCCCATAACCGATGATTATCTTTTATATATGATCTAATCATAGTTTTAATGACCCGATTAACCCGTTCCGTAGGATTAGCTTGTGGGTGATAGTTCGCATTAAAAATAATTTTAGAGTCATAGGAAGATACTAATTTACGAAACTGTCTACTTACGTACTGACGCCCGTTATCACAGATAATGCGTTCTGGTACACCATATACCATAAAAACATGTTTCTCCATAATGTCCACTACTGCTCGACTAGTGGCAGATTTCACAGGAAACAACAACACATATTTTGTAAAAAGATCGGCAACTACAAAAATAAATCGATTTCGTTTTTTACTAAGGGGAAGTGGACCAATGAAATCTGTACAAATAACTTCCCATGGATGAGAAATTACTCGTTTATTCATAACACCTCGTGGCGATTTCTGTTCAGGTTTTTGGGATTTGCAAACTTCACATTGGCGGACGTACCTAGCAATGTCACAGCTCATTTTTGGCCAATAATACCACATAGCAATACGATTTTTAGTTTTGAAATATCCTAGATGTCCAGAACTTGGAGCATCATGATTTTCTAGAAAGACAGCATTACGTAATGATTTAGGCACAACTAATTTCCAGTCATGATCCTCATTTAACGAGAATGTTGTTTTAACTAACTTATAAATTTTCCCTTCTCTAATACACCATTTCGGATACTTTTGTGGATTGGACCTAATATCCCCTAGCAGATTACGATACCATTCATCATGATCATTTTCGCTGACTTCCACATAAGCTATCGCTCTAGAAAGAGCATCCGGCACCACATGGGATTTACCTTTCCTATGTATGATTTCAAAATCATAGCTTTACAATTGCAAGGACCAACGTGCTAGACGACCAGAGGGATTTTGAAGTTTATGAATCCATAATAGCGAATAGTGATCGGTGATGACCTTAAATCGTACTCCTTCCACGTAACAACGATATTTCTGGATTCCCCAAAGCACTGATAAGCACTCGAGTTCCGTCGAAGAGTATTTGGATTCTTGAGTAGTCAATGCCCTACTCGCATACGCAATTACATGCTCTCCATCGTCAAAATTTTGAGTCAAAACACAACCTAAACCTACCAAGGACGCATCACACTGCAACACGAACTCTCTAGAAAAATCTGGACGAGACAGAATAGGGGCAGACACTAACAACTCTTTTACTTTCAAAAATGATGCTTCCGCTTCAGAAGACCAAACAAATTTTGTATTTTTCCTGGTAAGTTTAGTCAACGGAGAAACCAAACTTGCAAAATTAGGTACGAATCTCCTATACCATGAAACTAAACCAACAAACCGCCTGACATCTTTTACACATTTTGGAATGGGATAATTAAGCATGCTTTCAACCTTACTTGGATCAGTTCTAAGACCATGTTTGTCAACTACATAACCAAGAAATGTCAATTCCGATTTTACAAACTCACATTTCTCCTTATTAACCGTAAGACCAGCTAAAAGTAACCTATTGAAAACTTCTCTCAAAACACTTAAATGAGTAGGAAAATCTTTCGTTGCAATGATTATATCATCCAGATATATAAAGACAGATTCTTGCAAGTCATAACCTATGACGGTATCTACAAAGCGTTGCATTGTTGCCGGAGCATTATGCAACCCAAACGGCATACGCGTGAATTGGAAGAGACCTTTACCTGGAACAGTGAATGCCGTTTTCTCTTTACTACTTGGATCTAATGGAATCTGGTGATATGCGCTTTTCAAATCAATCGAACTCAGAACTCTCGCATCTTGCAATCTATCTAAAATACTGTTTATATAGGGTAAAGGATACGCATCTTTCTTGGTAACCTGATTTACCTTCCTAAAATCAATACAAAAACGATATTCATTATTTGCCTTTTTAACCATAACAATTGGACTAGACCAAGCTGATTTAGATGGTTCTATAACTCCCAAACTAAGCATCTTATCCACTTCTAAGTTTATTAAATTGTTAATATAGGGAGATACAGGATAATAACGTTGTTTTATTGGAATTGCATCACCCGTATCTATACTGTGAAAAACGCCTTTGGCACATCCTAACTCTGCCCCCATATTTTTAAAGAAATCGCCAACTATAATATCTAATTGATGTCTATCCTCTACACTAATAGTACATAACCCAAATGAACTAGCAGTATTCCCAAACTCCCAAGAAAATAGTTCAGAAAATCTCGGTATTATGTCCATATCTTTCCAAAAGTCTATACCTAGGATTATATCAGCTTCAACATCAAGAACAACTAACGCGTTAATAAACCTAACCTTACATTCTAATTGTATAGGTAATTGCACTAACCCTAAGACACTACACATATTACCATTTGCCACCGTAACTGATGAAGTATTTTTTTCTAAATTTACTACATTTAAATTCCTTAATTTATCCCAACCTGATCTACCTATTACGGTTTGACTTGCTCCCGAATCAAGCAATCCAAAAAAATTTAACCCATGAATACTAACCTCTAAATATGGGCGTGGATCTTTTTTTGCGGACGAAAATAAATAATCTATTCGAGATTTCTTATATTGAAGCCCTACAAAATTGACCCAGGCATCCCACGAACTATCTACCGGCTTTAAACGTGAGATCGTTGACCAGCAACCTGACGATCTCTTACGCCGTTTCCCCGATTACAACTACATGTATATTTTGTGACATCACGTTTTCCGCAACGAAAACAAAATCTCCGGTCCCGATGTTTTTTACATTTACTAAAATTATGACCTACCTCATTGCAATTCCAGCAAATGACACTATTTAAATTTTCAACCCTATTTTTTGCTGGTGCTGAACCGCTCCTACTGGGACCCGCTAAATCTTTTTCTAGAAAATGTAACCTTTTAGTTACTGGACGACTAGCAGCCAAGTTCCTCGTCTTCTCTAATTTTTTACATTCGCTTAACAAACCATTAACACAGTTAATATTATAGAGGTTCGAACCAAGGCCATGAATATAATAAGGGTCAATGTTTTGACGTAATGTTTCTAATTTTTCTGCTTCCGAAACTGGATGCGATAATCGACCAAATAAATTTAACATGCGCGCAAAATAGGAACCAACTCTCTCGTGTGGATCTTGAACACTATTACGAATTTCATCTTTTAAATCTTTCTCAAAAGTAAAAGGTAGGTATTCCTCTTTTAAAAGTTCTATAAAATGTGCCCACGATCTAATATTAGCTTTAACTAACCGATGCCAAATTAACGCTCCTCCTTTTAACAAGTCCGTTATGGAATTTTTTAATTCGTCGTCTGATACACACCGTGATAACCGAAACTCTTCAACGCGTTCAATGAATGCATTTACGCTTAACCCATCTTTATCATTCGCATCACCACTAAAATATATACCCCATTTATGCACGGGCACATAGCATCTAGTATTAGAATTACAAACCGGTTGTGGATTTGAACTTACATCTACTGAGACAGTGTTTTCTGTACGAGGAATCCCTTCACCTATTAATAACTTGTCGTCCAAATTTTGCTCAATTTCACCTAACTGATCTCTAAGATTTTTAATAGAATTTTGAAAACCTGCTTCATCCTCAGCGGGTTTTAAACGAGCTAATCTACTATACACATGCTGTAATTTCGTAGTTAAGTATCTATGTTCATTGCTATTTCGTGTAATATCTTTTGAATTCAAATATTCGTCCAAGTGAATAATTTTATTGTTACAAATTGTTATTTCAGAAGCTATGTCCGGATTATAATTTTCGGGTGTAATTAATTCGCCTAAGGTCTCATTGCGCATATCATCCCTTAATTTTTTTCTCATCTGTTCTACTGTCAATGACTGAATATTTCTAACACCTCTTACATCCATTTCAAACTGCAATTCCTCGCGATTTAATCTATTAACGTCCATATTGAGATGTAATTTTGAAGTAAATAATCAGGATACGAAATTATCTTCAAATTTGTGAAAATAATTTGACCTGAAATTTTACCTATTTCACCCGTACTAATAGAATAAAAATGTATAAGTACCAAATAGTGAATATTATTTCCTCAGTAACAAACGAATTACTAATTTTAATGATAGCCTGTTTTTATATTACGTCTACAAACTTATAAAACAAAAAAAATAATTTACTATAATTATTGGATGAAAGAACAGGCCGAAATTTATATTTTAAGGAGCATAGTATGCAAGAGATAAATCACGGTGAATTACTAAACGCAAAAAGAACCAACAACTTATCTGAAGTACATAAAAAAATAAGAAAAAAATAAGTACGTTATTGCTGGCAACCAGGTTTCTTATCAGATGTGATCCAGTAAAAAGTACAATTACCTAAACCTAATATCTATAATCAGCTATCATAAACCCCACACACATTTTGGTTATTACGAGAAAAAACAAAAATATTTCACTACAAAAAGAAATATTTCGACAATAATTATCTACAAATAAAACGCACCATTAATAATAACAATTTCACCAACATGAATAACACATAAAAATATTCCAAATATGTTTTAAACATTTAAACTTTTCAAGTTATTTATAGTATTATACTATGTACTTAATAAGAATAATAAATTCCTATATTAAATAAATATATATTCCTAAACCCTTTACAATCTCACTAATATCAATAACAAGGCCCCAACGTCATGGGCGGCAATTTGACTGTTACGTAATTTTTTGCGGTGGTAACAGGAAGAGTATGCACCGACTAAAATAAGCTCAGTGGAGTCGGGGTGGTCCGATTTGTGGTATTATTTGCTATTGTATTAATACTCAAGATACTTTAAGGGCGCCAAGTGATTTCTAAATGACTACATACCCTTCTTAGTTAACAAAGTCACTAAATTAGGTGCAAATTTACGATAAGCCTTCTGAATAAATCAAGCAACGTACTTAATGATCAAAATAAGGGTTTAATAGGAAAATATATTTACATATGCATCCCATATAGCATTTTTGCATTCAGAGCATGTGCTCGGAATGTACTTTATGTACCAAGGAACTAAGAATGAATATTCATTTTGCATGTAATGTATATAATCTGAATGTCAGAGAGACGTACAGATGACCGCTTCTCAACATCCGAATAAGATTCCCACAACATTCCCATGAACCAAAATGGTACTTGATATGAACCAAGAAGGTATATTGAAATATTGTTAGATACATGAGGTATATAGGAGGAAGGTCCATGCTACATTCATAATGTACACTGCACGTTCACGGTATACGCGCGTACTACCTTCGTAGGAATGAAACTGTAGGTACCTGGTATGTACACGTGGATCATAAATCCACGATGCATGCATATTGTAGGAATGACCATTATGTATCAGTGGCAGCTATAAATACTTCACTCATGCCATGTATCTTTTTCAGAGTTTAATTACTACAATAATTTATGACTTACTGTAATCATAGATGAGTCGCTGCTTCATTCTGAGTATGTTCATGATGAAGCAGCCACTCATCTATGAATTCAATAAATATTAAATTATTATAATAATTAAACTCTGAAACATGGTATGAGTGAAATACTTGCATATAATAAATCCAGTATCTAATTTTAGTATTTAATTGTTACAGTCAATTATTACTTATTCTAATTTTCCACAATACACATTCCTCGTGAAGAACATTATGTAAGTAAATGTGGAATGTATGCACAGAAAATTTGTTTTTATCACTAGTTTTCAATTAAAGTCAATCATGGTTTATCGATCAAATTTTGTTTGAATAGAGCACACAAATGCTGAATTTGTTATAACAGTACTTTACAAAGGCTCAAAAATATCATATGTAAAAAAAATTAGTTTTACGTTTATACAAGATCTGTTCAAAATCATTTTAAAATACATCAAACATTTAACACTGAAAATTTCAACTCTAAAAATCATAGTTAACACATTATTTCTGATGATTATATTACGTTAGCTTAAAGTTTTATCTAATTCAAATCGTGTTTTAGATTGTCCAGAGCAAAACATGATTCTATACTATTAACTACTAATTATTGTTGTAATAATTATGCATCTTGAATTATAAAATAGGAAGAGGTATAAATAAAACAGTTGGTGCTACTTTAAATATATTTTTATTTTTTGTTATAATAGACGCAATCGTTACAGTGACTCTACGAGTGAGACACATGACGAGGTTTAACTGGCAGGAATAACATCTTCCGTCTTTATTATACTTTCACGCATTGAGCCACTATAACGATTGCGTCTACTATACAAAGATGAATTGCAATAATAGAAAACAATTATGTCGAGAATTTAAATTGATATTTTGTTAACAACAAACTGTTCTTTGCTACTTATGAACTGTCATATTTTGCTATAACCAACGTTTTGCCAGTAAATAAAAATTAGTAAAAATTAGTAAAAATTGGAGGGCTTACATTTCCAAAACCAGTGTCTAGATGTTGCCGATACTGATATTTGTAATTGCGAAACTCCACTTGGCATTGTCAACACATGATCTGTGACTGCTCCTATAGGTTGAATACTTTCTTTTGGCTTTTCCAATTTTTCGTAGAAGGTATTTTCTTCCTGTCTAGAGGAGGTGGGGATACACATGCTAGTTCCAACTATAAAAGAAACAACGAGAGCATATTTGAATATTTGTTTCACTTTAAAAACTGGCCATAACAAAGTTGAAAAATATAACATCTTACAAACATCTTGCAGAAAAAAATAAAAATAATCATAAATAAATTAAACAAATTGATATTATCATTAATTGATATTATCATTAATTTACAAAACAGGTATTTTTTTGGAATTCGGAAATATTTGTACTGTGATTTTAATACCTAACAGAGTTATTAGAAGAACAACATATTTTCTTTCAACTTCTAGTAACAGCAAAATTTATTTCACTTTGGGAAGTCGACGTCTTCCAATATGTTCTTCGATATCACTATCTTCATCCGATAATAATCTTTTGGAAGGAATAATTTGCTTTGTAAGTACATAGGCCTTTGATTCGTTTTTGTTCACTCTGTATATCCGATGTGAGTTCTGCTCTTTTCAATTTAACTGCAGCTTATAATCTTCTATAATAGGTATAAAGCAAATTAGTACAAATATGACAACTTATGTGTTGCAATCAAAACCAATGGTTGTGATTTACATAAATAAAAGCTCCTTAATATTGAAAGAGATCGAACCTACCTTCTTGCAAATAAGATTTATAAAGTGTCCACGCTTCATCTGGGAACTCTCTTGTATTTCAATGATTTATCAAATTGTTTCCGTTTGAACGGTGACCACCAAACTTCCTTTTCGTGGAATGAGTCACTTCGAATTAAACCACCTCCGTTTTTTTCCCCCAAAAATCGATGCCCACAAATGTCATTATTATAACTAATATAATATAATATTCTCAGTATTACAAATTACAATAAAAGTACAAAAGGATAGGTAAGTACATTCAACTTTAGCGTCTAAACATAAATTAAAATATCTGCAAATGACAATAAAGGGGACCTTAAACTATGTGGTAGTTGTATTATTGTATATAATTTTAAAATACAAAATACTTACTGCAAACTGCAACGAAACAAAACACAAACCATAAACAAATTGAAATCGACATTTGACAGCAGGAACGGAATGTCATATTAAGCATGCGCACTAACCTAGGGACCGTGGCGCGCGATCGCAAGTCTAGTTTGAATTTAAAATTTTAAATCATGTTTCACATCTACAATTTCGCTAACGATTTAAAAGTTATAAAATGGATGTTATTCGCCACTGGACAGGAAATGATTATAAATATATTTAAATCATATAGAGAAACATTTATTTATTTTTATTATAAGGTTGAGGTAGATCCTATATAAAAGTAACAATAGGTAGTCTCATCAGTTGTGATGCAGCTAGTTTTATTTTTATTACTTCAAAAATCTAACCAATCACCGTTCGCATAAAAAATGCGAATCAAATATTTCTCCAAACAGTACACCTGTATCGTACAGATAAAATCATCGACGAACGTTTATACGATGTACATGGACACATATAAGAACATTCCCTGACATGTATACATAGTACATGCGACTATGAACATAAACTTTTGTGTAGGTATGTACGATTCAGTTCGTATGTATATTCATATTGTATATGAAAATATTATTTATATGAGAATGTTGAGGAAACATACATGGCTAGTACCGAATGCAATTAGAACATTGGGAATGCAAAATGTACATTCGTGGAATAATAAATGCTATCTGGGATATATATATACACTTTTGACAATAATTAATATGAATGACTAGACCAGGGGGGGGGGAAATGCATCCCGGATATTTCTGGCACCACAAAAAAAACATTTTACAATGTATATAGGTGACCTACCCTCTCGAGAGTGCGACCCTTTGATAAAGATATCGCAAATTAGAAAGCAGAATAAAATCAAAGCGATCTTTATCTGAATGGTCGTTACACAAATTGTTAAAAGGTATAGCCAATAGGCAACTTTATTCAGTGATGTTGTATGAAGTAAACTTATCTAATAATAAATTATATCTAGTATGAAGAAATAGTGGATCACACCAATAAAAGGGTAAAAACGTGATTTAGATAAGCAAATTTACTTATTAATTATTCTGGAGATTATTATTTTCTTCTTTTACCACATTATATACTTTATCTAGTTTTAAAGTTATAACAGGTTCTCTTTCTTAAAGAGCGTCAACTATATTCCACTTATACTTATTATGCTTCCCTGTCATATTTCTTTTATGTTTTGGTGTCCACCCTGTGTATAAAGTATTATTTGGTTTGATTCTTGTCAATTGTTATAACGAAATGTCATGTTTTTTCATAAAATAGTTTTATAAATTAGCGCTAACAGATCGATAGAATTGAAACATTAAATCTTATAATCGATATAATCTGAAACATGAAAAATCGAATAAATGCCTGAGCGAATGCTAGTTTCACGAATACAACAAGTATAGTTAGTTACCTTCGGTAAGTCAGTAAAGAAATGGGATCTCACGACTCTACCGCACAAGGTTTTTAGCTCATCAGATTTCTTTACTTCTCGGACATTTACCAAAACAATGTATCCTAATAGCGGTTGCATTCAATATAAGTGTAAACAGACAACCGTTTTTTTGTCCATGTTAAAATAATATATTTTTACCGTAATTCATCCAAAACAACAAAGAAATTTACATGAGTGCACGAAAACATAAACAGTATTTCATTATTGTAGGTATTATTAAATATCGGAAGTTTCCTTAAGAGCTTATACATTTTCAAATTTCACATTTGTAAATGCAGAACAGCTACAAACCCTTAGAACTTAAGAAATGTTTAAAATCAAGAATAAATGTAAAATTTTACTTTTTTAGAGTGGATGTTTTAAAAAAATAACTGTGGGGAATAATTATTATTAACGATTGATTATATCGATTTATTAGATCCATTTTATTGATTTTTTTTGTCCACCTTGTATAAAAATATAAAATTCAGATAATCGCCCTTTTTTTGTTGCGTCATCTATGAGACAGTAACCGAACTAAGACAACAACTTTTAGCTGAAGAAATCTTATAAAATTCCATTCTATTCTAAATAAATATGTCAGAATATCAGTAAACATTTGAAAAGTGCACCGCAAAATTTAATTCGAGCTTTCTAGTATATGAAGGGTCTAATGAGACTTTTTCTTGTTTCATAATAGGGGTGAATGTTTAAGTTAGGACTTGTCTGTATTGGTTTTCCCTATTTTTGATTTTAAGTAGTGCAAAGTAATTATTGAAGTGGCGAGCTGATATCGTTTCTAAGGTACATGTTAAGCATTTCTTTTATCTATGAAAATATTACTTTTTAACAATATAAAAACACACGTTTCCTAAGTTAAAGATTCTAGTTTCCATGTATGTGCAACTTTTATAAATATGACCCATACTTTTTAAAATAGCTCGCTTTAAAATCATGTGATTATACCCACAATTTAGCACATAAATATGGCCACCTTAAAATGTCAGAGTAATTAATTGCCTACACACTATATACATAGTGACCACTTTTTTCTACATGATTTTGTCAAGAACTGTCGAAAAAGTTGATTCTATGTAGGTAATTGATTGTTGAAACATTTTAAGTAAAACTATACAGGGCGTCCCATTTGAAAAAAAATGTTTGAAAAAAAACAGTTTAAAAATGTTAAAATTCGAATCATGATGGAGAACATACTGTAGAAATAGGCGGAATTGAGTGTTCCATTTAATAAGTTCAAGTATTAGCTTGCCATCACTATTTGAAATGCCCTGTAGATTTAAAAACAATTTTAAAATAAGCAACTTTTGATCTACTACAACGTTTATCTAAAATATTTATTCAAAACTTCATATGTACATATATACTTGTAAATTATATATCGTTTACTGTTTTTTAAGAAAATAAAATATCCATACTAACTTATATTGAATCTTTATAGTCCAGTCGATAAAATAAAAAATACAACAGAAGTTCGCAAAAATGTTATCTGATATTTTCCTTCACTAACTGTTAGTGGGCGGATTAAATGTCACAAAACCACAAAAATGAGTTCTGGGAGTACCCCGTAACCAACCCAAAAAACCACCCCTTCGGCGAAGAAAGCCTTATTTTACTGATAACTCGTTAACCGTTGAAGATACAAAAAAATTCCTCATCGTAAAAAATAAAACTTGACTAATTGCTTAAAAAAAGTCCTCTTGTAATTTTCTTGTATATGCCATCGAGAAAATCGATATTGACAAAAATTTCAAAATTTGTATTTTTAATGCGGGCGAATTTTCGTTTATTTGAAATTTTTTGCGCGCGGGGCAATAGAAAAAACGGAATTGCTCGAAAACCAAACAAGCTAGGAAGAAAAATCAAAATGAGTTTTAAGGGCGATATAAAATACTCTCTGTGTTGACATTTTTTATGGCTATTGGTATTTATTAGTATATAAAAATAACAATATAATATAGTTATCTCTTGATTTTTTGTACATCTAACTATTCACAAGCCCATAAAAAATAACTGACTTTAAAATAAGTTATAAATGCATTATCTTTTAGCTCAAGGTAATACTTCAACGCAGAAAAAGTTAGGAATAAAAATATGCACATTTACAAATTTACCTACCAGCATGTTGAAGTTAGTCAAATTTTGGCCAATTATTATTTATTGTTTCCAAAAAACAAAAAAAAGACCCAAAATTTTTTTTCAGTTTATATATCATGTAACTATTATTTCTAATCATTTACTAGTCAAAAACATTGCATAAAATAATATCATCAAAAAATTGAATATGCAGCCTTTTTTGGATTTTTTTTAGTTTCAGTTATTTTTTTTTGGGCCTCTGAATAGTTAAATGCGCAAAAACTCAAGAGGTAACTATATTATATTATTATTATATATCTACTAATAGACATCAATAGCCATCAAAAATGGAAACACAAGAGAGTATTTTATATTTTGTACTTAGATTTTTATGTAATTTTAATGTAATGTAATGTAATAATAATAATAATAATAATAATAAATAATAAAATAAATAATAATCTCCATTGAAACCCATTTTGATTTTTCTTCCTTGTTTGGTTTTCGAGTAATTCAACTTTTTCTACAGGCCGTGCACAAAAAATTTTAAATAAACGTAAATTCGTACCCATTAAAAATACAATTGTTGCAATTTTTTTCGATATAGATTTTCTCAAAAATCATGACATACGCAATAAAATTACAAGCGGACTTTTCTTCAGGAAATTAGTCCAGCTTTCTTTTTTATAATGAGCAATTTATTTTATATCTTCAAGGGTTAACGAGTTATCAATATAATAAGGCTTCTTTCACCGAAGGGGTGGTTTCTTGGAGGAGTTGCGCGGTACCCCCAGAACTGATTTTTGTGGTTTTGTGATGTATAATTCCTCCAGTAACAGTTACTGAAGAAAAATCTCAGATAACATTTTATATCATAGAAATCTTTATAACTATTGGAATATTATGTTAGCACGCCAAAGTTTTTGGTTATTGTTATTTTATTCTTTTTGAAATAGGAGGCAATTTTAAATTGTCCACACCAGCGATCAACTTTGAATGGCGATATCTCCGTCATCGTTGGTCGTACAGAGCAGAAACAAAGCAATTTCTTTGTATTTCCAGGAACCTTTTTTTTCGTTGAACATTTATACATACCTAGGATGCCGTAAAAAAAGTTATGGACGAATTACTGGAAAAAAGAAAAAGTGAATTTTCGTGAATTTTTAACTTTGTTTTTTAATTATTTTTAATACTGAAAATAGGAAAATAATTTTTTCAACAACCTGCTTGAATTAGAAATTTAATTTTATACAAAAAATTATTCCTGTAAAAATTTACATATTTGCATTGTTTCTGAGCTACTTTGAAAAACTAAAAAATAGGCTTCTTCGGTTGGCTCTCAAAAACGCACCCCGGAATTTAGTAGCACTTATGATTTTATCATTTTTAGGTGTCAAAGTAACATATTAAATAATAAAAACCCTATAACGCAATGGGCTTAAAAACGATATTTTATATATATTTTTATAAAAATGTGTACGTTGTAACTTAAACATTGCAATTTAATTTATTTCTCTAGCACTTAAAATGGCTTTACAATTAATTGTTGAAGTTCGAGCAATTAGTCCACGCCCCCATCTTTCCTAGTAGCAGCTCGACTGAGTGCACTACGTCATCGACGCCCATTTACCCCGTAGTGATCATAGTACCGATGCTTTGCTGCGATGTTATAGAGATGGCTACACAAAATATTCGTTACAAATACTGTTGTGCCTCGATGTACCAATACAACAATCACTACGCCAAACAAATTATTTATAAGTATGCCAAAATGTGAAAAAACACGAAAACAATGGTGTGATGCAATAAAGAGAGATAAAAAGAATAATATCACCTCTTCAAGTACAAGTAATCGGTTTTGTTGTGAAGACCATTTCGAAGTTAACTTAAAATTGTAATAGTTATTTATCTCTACCTACATAATGCAATACTTACATTATCCAGCACTCACATACAGGGTGTCCCAACAGTGTATCAGTCATATATCCCAGCCAGCTCGGTGGCGCAATGCTGAAGGTGTTTGGCTTGCTAACCCGACAAGACACACTACCCGACAAAACAACAAACCCCCCCTCCCCAAATCCCACCAACCACCCCTGCCCCCTACCCGTCGATACCTTATAATTTTATTTTTTTATAAGTAAATGCTCACACATAATCATCATTTTTATATCTTTACAATATTATCTGAAGCAGGTTTTTAATTCTACATTTTTTCCTGCATTTGTTAATTGAGCTATTTTCGTTCCGCCAAGAATCTCTCGAACTAATGAGCTTTAAGCTCGATTAAAGCCAAGGCAACACATTGATTATAATTGATATAAATTGATAAAGAAATATCAAGATAAAACATAAAAATAAAAGCCGTGTTTTTCCAAAGTCTCCAGCCATACCAGCGGCTGTGTCATGTTCTATATTATACTTTTTGTGTAGTTTTAGGACGTGACAAATAATGTACTGTACGTACCTACTTTTATATGTGATATTCATATATACATACCTTTAGAAATAAGCTTCATACAATGTAATATTTTAATTAATAAAATTATATTTAAATGGAAAAAAATGTTTGGCTTGCGACCACGGAGTTCCGGGTTCGAATCCTGGCCAGGGTATGGATGTTGGTGGCGTTTTTTCATGTGTTACCGAGACGGTAGCAGTGATTTAGACCGCTGTTGGGTGGCACAACATGTCTAGTCGCTGTTATCTCTCCTGAGTTCGAGTCTCAGCTGCGGTAGATGGCAATATCGCAGGGAATGGTTGTTGTGTTGATGTCTATGTGTACGTGTCCTGGTTGAGTGGTAGAGCAGCAATAGCTGAACTCCGCCAGGACGTTAACAAAAATTAGGCATTAAAATAAGATTAAAAAAAAATAAAATATTGCTCTTATTCAAATAATTCAAATTTTTTTGTATGTAACTGGTGTAATGTCGAAGAGTGCACACTTAAAAATTATTTTTAAATATACAGGGTGATTTAGTACATCTGGCATATATCTTTACATTTTTTTAATGAGGTTAAAATTTTCTTACCAAGTTTTTAAGTTTTTGATGCCGCATTACCGAGCTTTATTAAATATTGTAAATATTTTTTCCAGATAGGTTTAAAAAGTGAATTCGCTGGGTGAGAATTAAGAAAACATATTTTGCTGTTATGTAGCCCCAGGACGAAAATTGATTATATTTTGTATATCAAGCTGGGTAACCAATGGGAATAATAATTAAACGTATTAATGTTCTTTATTTCAGTCAATTTTTGACAAGTTATCCGACTGTCAACGAACAAATCCCTCCTCCATTATTGTCACAACTACTTAGGAACTCAAAATAAGACTGTTTCACTTATATAAATTCATTCAAATAAGGCGAGCGGCGTGCGACATCGGCGCCAATTACGTCACAGCCGGCCAGCTCGAGTTTCGGGCATTGCAGCAAGCCGTATCGTTATTTGCAGATTTTAAAAGCTTATATCTCTGTAATTAATAATCGTATTGACTTGATTTAAACGCTACTGTAATTATAATAATGATTCGTATTGATTGTTTAAAAAAAAGACGAGACTTTTTAAAAAATTTCCAAGCCCATTGTTCCTTTTTACCCCTTAATTTTGAACATATTCAATAGCCTATAAACGAGCCTGATTATTTAATGCTGTAATTGAACTAGAGGTGTTTTCTCGCGGGTACAATACTTTGAAAAACCGGTTCGATACGATTTAAATTTGACATCATCCATCATTTGCATTCGTAAGAAAATTACTTTTTCAAAACCTGATTTTTATTTTCAAATAGGTACCTAATCTCACATTTTTGTTTTTGATTGTTTATTAAATTTTTTTATATTATTTTTTATTTTTCTGTAAATTTTTAACTACCCTTTGTACTTGAGAATACAATCATCATGGATAATCTGTAGCCTGAAACGTATGGATATAATATTGAAACAAAATGCAATTATGTTTGAAACGTTTTAAACCAAGTTTAATGTGACATCATGTCATTACTTTAACATGAAAGTGTCCGATTTCAAAACCTTTTCAAACTGGTTCAAAATTTTGCACCACGAGAAAACAGATTAGGAATTTGTGGAAGTTTAGCTGTTGCGAAAGAGTTAGGTAGTATGCTAAACATAAAAAAAAATAAATGTTGAAATTTATAAGATAAACATATTTATTTATTCTTTAATCTAAGTAAATGTTGAATTTTTGATTTAACAACTGGAACACTTCGTTGAAGTTTATTGATTTTAATAAACTCTTTGATATTATCACTTGAAGGATAAGTATTTTGGTCAAGAAAACATTTGAAATGATTTGTAACCATTTCTACTTCTTCTGATGTCCAACCTAAAAATTAAAAAAAAATAAAAATTATTACCTAATTAACTTTTTTTTTGTTCTAAATAATTATGGCAGTTGGAATTTATTTAAAAAGTTACCGTTAGTTTTTAAGCCAATATTTATTAATTTAGGTATGGATTTATTTCATGGAATTCGGAATTTAAGTGTTTAGCACCCCTGAAGTAAGTTATAAATTTGTCTTTTATAACGGTACTGTACCTTTTTTAATACTCTTTCCTGTTTTCTTTACAGATATATTATTATGAACTGATTTTCGGGCTATTTTATTAAAATGCTCATCGTCGTCTCTTCCTATTTCATCTAAAAATAAAAATTATACAACCCTGCCAAAGATTTGTTAAAAAAAACTGTTTAACCTTTTCTAATATTCACTTCTTTTTTATTTACACGGACGTTATTATGATCGGAAGATTTTTGGCTTATTTTATTTAAAGGCAAATTATCGTCATTTTCTGTTTTATCTAAAAATTAGAAACTTTTTACTAACGGTGCTAAAGAAAAAAAAATATTTACCATTTAACCTCCTATTTTCAATTACGCGTACTTGTATCTCATCTTTCCCATTGTCGTCTTCAACGTATTCATCAGGATTTAGTTCAATTTCAGAAAGAGTTTTTCCTTTAAACTCTATAGGAATTCCCTTTTCCATCATTATTAATAGTTTAACCACTCTTGCTGTTTGAAAAACATCAACAGGTAACCTAAAATACAGGGTGTTTAAGAAATATAGGACAACAGTTGGAGGCAGACTACTTACAGTAAAATAAGAGTATTTTTTTAATATGAATATCGATCCAATTCCAATTCGTTTCGCAGCTACAAAACTACTAGGAGATATAAATCAAATTTAGGCAATTAGAAACTTGTAACTGAGACACTTTCCCAGATGTTTCCAATGATTATGATATACAGGACTGGACTATTTCAATTTTAACAACTTATAGCTGCGAAACGAGGCAGAATGGGACCTATGTTCATATGAAAAAAATCATGTTTTTTTTAAATAATCTGCGCCCAACCATTGGCACATGTTTTTTGCAAGGGTGTGAATGGACGAGTTAGTGTGTGTATGAGGGCGTGTATTACTTACTCATAAAACTCTTGATGGGTCTTTTCAGTGTGTTCCATAAATTTCGAAAACTGCTTACAATCGTTTTTGGACATAGTTAGAACTTGCATCGCTGTAGCAATATGTTTGCGCAGCTTATTGCTTGAAATTGCCTGTGGATTATCTAAATGAATTTTTCTTGTCAAATTTCTGATGGCAACATCCCCTTGTGCCCATTTCAGGGTACTATTTGGTAAGGCAAAAACATACCTATTTTCAGAAGAAATGTATTTTTCCCTATTTAATAACAATAATTCCAAGAAATTTTGTAATATTGGGGGAACTAAAATGACAACAGCACGAGAACCTTTTCCTCCATTAACAACTCTTTTGTACTGTTTCGTTAAAACCTTTTCACTTTCTGATAAAGTAGCTTCAAAATCCTGAAAATCGGTTTTTCTATCAGATATGTAATCGTCTACTTTCAGGTATTGAACATCTCCAATTCTTCGCCTATTAAATAAAATTAATAGAGCAAGAATACATTGCACCAAAAGTTTATAAGTTTGCTCAGAATCTTTTTTTTCAGAAAATTGTTTTTCACACTCCTTGGCATAATTAAGTGCCCCTTCTTTAAAAATTTTTACGTCATTAATTAAGGGTACCAAAAGAGGTTTCCTCCAACGCTTTTCATTCAAATCTTTATTCGCTAAAGATGAAATTTCTTTATTCCACCTAGCTTCAACCAACTTTTGAAAATTCTTTACATTTCTTTGCCATTCGTGAGCCATTTCCTTAGATTCAGATTGAAACCCTTTACTACCTCTTAATATTAGGTGAATTAATTCCTGAGAAATTAGTTTTAAAGTTGTCCCTATGTGCATGGCTAAGCTTGGTGTGTTATAAGTCATATTATTTGGATCATATCCGCATAATTGTCTTGTTGCTAATACAACATTGTCGAAATTTTTCGGATGAAGAAGATCTTTAAAAGAAATACGATTGTCATTTACAATACTTCTGTACGCCAATAGTAAGTGGGCCAACTCCCGTAATTTATTGCTGCAGGAGTATTCTTTTCTTTCTCTTTTTTGTGACTTTAGGTAAGTTTCTCCATAGTGCACTATTAAAAGATCTTTTTTAGCAACAAATGAAATTTTGTCACCCCTCATCATATTAAACACCTAAAAATATTATTATAAAAAACAAAGACAAAACATGTTAAAACAGCTACCCAACATTTCAACAATGGTAAAAGCTGTTTCAAGTTTTTTTACGATCTGATCAAAAGGCAAAACGAGGCTATAAAAGTGATTATAATTTAATTTTGTCAATACAAAAAGTACAAAGTTTGGCCAGAAAAAGCGTTTTAAAAGGTGGACATTTTACCGCGCTTTCAGCAAAGAATAAGATGAAACAAATATAGTATGAAACAGATTTGGATAGATACAAAATTACATACCTCTTTTCTAATGGTTAATTTATGAATAACGTCGGTAGGATCTAACGCACACGCTACGTTTGTTTGTGAAGAAGAAACAACATTGACTCTCGTATGTCTATTTGGTTGTCTATTACCAATGCAATTTTTTACGTGGCGGTTTAGGTAACTTTTGGAGAATATTGCTTTGCAGTAAATACATGGATAATATTCAATTTCTGCGGGTTCGGATAATTGTTTCTTTGGTCTGATTTTTCCAATTAAATACAGTTCAAAATTAGTCATTTCTTAATTTTTCCAACGCATATTTTCTTTCTTTACTCTTTAGAGGGAATGACATAACGTCTCGAACTTCCTTCTCGTGGTTGTGTCGTCTTTCTAAATGACGTACAAAGTTTCTTGAAGACACATCTTCGTCACAAAATTTGCATCGAAATTGTTTGTTTCGATAATTTTTTTTCTTCTAAAATAGCAAAATAAATGTTACTGTATGATACTGTCCCATTTTTCAAATTCCTTTGTATTTCCTTTACAGATACGTTATTATGATCTGAAAGTTTTCGGGCCACTTTATTAAAGACAAATCGCCGTCGCTTTCTGTTCAAAAAAATAATTCGTTTCTTTGACATCTTCGGCAAAAAGTTTTTAATTTTTTAATCCAGTCAACGGAGCGCTAAAATGATCAAAATCTGTAATTTGAATGCTAATGAATGGATTTTGATGACACCTTGTGCAATGTGTTTGCAACGACGTTAATAAAAAAGTTGAAAAAATATTAGAGTAGGAAATGATCGGAAGGGGTAGAAAACACCTCTTTCATCACGAGTTTCGCAACTTGTAGAATTAGGTCAAAAATGAAATGAAAAGAAAATAATATATTTACCTTTTTGGAGCGAAATAAAATGTTTTTTTTACTCTAGTGAATTTTTAAAAAATGCATATTTTTCGAGATATAGCCACTCGAAAATTCCTAAAAGTGAGGGAGGGGAAATACAAAAGTTAAAAAAAATCTGAAAAAATTCAAGTGAATGTATTATCGAAATACAAGACTGGCCATTTTTCTAAAAAATTCACCAGAACAAAAACATCTTATTTTGTGCCAAAAAAGCTAAATATATATATTTTTTTCATTTTTTACCAATAATTCTGCAAGTTGCGGAACCCGTGATAAAAGCAGTTTTCTACCCCTTCCGATCATTTCCTACTCAAATCAAGCTCTTTTCAACTTTTTTATTAACGTCATTACAAACACATTGCACAAGGTTTCATAAAAATTCATTAATTAGCACTCAAATTAGAGCTGAATCCCGTTGACTGTACTATTTAGATGAAAAAGAATATGATGGTGAACTTGTTTTTAAATAAAATTGATCAATAATCTTTGGATCATAATAACGTCTCGGTTAATAAAAATGGAAAAATATCAGAAAAGGTATTTGAAAGTTTTTATTTTGAAATGGTGATTTAAATGAATAATTGCTAAACTTATGCTATCTACTTGTTATGACAAACTATCTTTGACAAATTCTTAACGTACCTGTTCTTGAATGTTTTCAATTATCGACTGCGCTGGTAATACTTTACGGAAAGGTGTTACCTTCGTTTGGTTGGTAAGAGGAATCATGATTTCATCGGAATTTACAGAGCTACACATTTCAGACTCAGACTCTGATTGTGTCTATATGTCTATTTCAAAATCTTTATCTCTACTGTCATCGCTGATACTATCCATACTTTCAGATTCATTAATCAGATCCTCTTTATTCCCATTTTTTGAAATACACGTATTTTGTATTTTATTTTCTTTATTAGATGTACTATTTGTTTTCTCGTTACAAACATCTTCACTCGTTTCTTCTTGAGAGATTAGTCTATTAGAATCATGACTAAGAAAGGGCACGTTTTTGTTATTTTTATATGTTTCTGTTTCCATACGGTCTGGATGCCAGGGGTTGTCAATCGAGTTTATATTTGTTTGAAAACTATTACTATTTTCGCCAGTTTCATACTGTGGCAGCTTAAAAATATAAATGCAATACATTTTATTTTAGTTTATCAAAGAAATGACTACAGAGTAAACCAGTTTTAAACATAGTTATACGGCACGCTCTTAAATATATCAAATTATAATAATTTTGCCTAAAAATATTATTTACCTGGTCATTTTTTGATTGCCAGTCTTCAAGTGGATTTCCTTTTAAGTTATCCATTTCGGCAATAGGAAAATTTTCATTGAAATTTTTAGCATTTATATAGCAATCTTGAAAATAGTTATTTTTATTGGATGAATCTGTGTCAATTTTGTCTTCTGCAGAAGTTTGCGAATTATTTAACCAGTAAAGAACTTTATTTGAAGATTTATCAGTAGAGTAATTATATTTGCTTGTACTGCCACCAAAACTTTGATTGTCCATAAGATCGAAAGAGTAAGGATCTTTGCCTAAGTTCGAATGAATCTGAATATTATTTTCCGTTGTGTTAGTATCCTCGTATTTAACCACTAAAAAATGAATTTTTTAAAATTTTCTTAATATTTTTATTTGTTTTAACCAATTAAACAATAAGCAAAGTAATATCATACTTTAGTTAATTAAAATTTAACATCTTTAAGACTTTTGACATACGAAACACCGTGTACAATTTGCAGGCTATTTTATTAACATTTTCATGGTAGGAGTTTTTAATCAGAATAAATATATTGTAATCAAATAGACCACCTAACTTTATAATTAATATTTTTTTTACCTTATCAGGATCGCAGCAACTTTCAGATTCTGTATCTGACACACGTGACACACTACATTTGCAATTGTCTAAGCCCAAAGAAACTAAAAAAAAAAACGGTGCCACATTATACATATTACACTACCAGTCAGGAGTTTTGGTTTTTAACACAAATCTAGCAAAAATATTGTTATCCAAATATTTCGAATGTTCATCATGTAATTCATCATTGTTTATAATGCTCCTTTAGATCATTATCATAGACGAGGAAATATAGCATTCCACTGTCGTGCAGTTTTTGAGGCAATTAAGAAAAAATTATTATTCTAACCTATTAACCGACCAACAGATCCTAAAAATCTGAAAAATTTCAGAGGTACGCTAAAACGATGCGATGGAGAAATCGAATGGCGTAAACCAGTCATCCTTGCCGTCCTTAGTTTACAAGATACAGCTTCTTAAAGTCACCGGATGGAAAATGTCTAAAATTTTTCCCCTCTTCTCAACGACCTATCTCGAAAACTAAAACAGCTGGAGAGTTCTAGTTTGCGCCATTCGATATCTCTCGCATCCCTACCTACCTCTGAATTTTTTCAGATTTTTAGAGGCACTTTCGTTTTTTCACGAAATTTTAAATACTTTTTATATGCAAAATTATGTGAAAAAACGAAAATGTCTCTAAAAATTTGAACGAAATTAGAGGTGTGTAGGAAGGCGAGAGAAGTCGAATGGTGTAAACTAGAACTTTTAAGCTGTTTTAGTTTTTTAGATACGTCATTGAGAAGAGAGGGCAAATTTTAGAAATTTTCCATTCGGTGACTTTGAGAAGCTGTGTCTCATAAACTAAGGACGGCAAGGATGTCTGGTTTACGCCATTTGATTTCTTCATCTTTTTAGCGTACCTCTGAATTTTTTCAGAATTTTAGGATCTGTTGGTCCTTAATAAGTTAGAATAATTAATTTTTTTTAATTACCTCAAAAACTGCACGCGACAAAATACATTTTTCGATGCGCAAGTGCAATTTCCCAATTGTGTACGATTAGAATAGGCAACAAATTGAATAAATACATCAAGGAATCGAATGCAAAACACCACATTTTGATCCGTCTTACTGCACAGGTTTTCGATAATTTGGCCTAATTTCCTCCTCTATCAGTTGAATTTTAAAAAATTATAACCATCAACATTGGCAGTAGGTATTTATTTTATTCAAACATGCACGCTCCGTAATAAGAATAATTGTTTTTATTAGCAAGCTTTGCAAATTGTTAAGTTGCCATGGCAAATCAGCAGAAATGGGGGTTATGCTCGACATCAATATTTATCGTTTAAAGTTGGTTTGAAGTCGATCAAACATTCGAAAAAAAAGTTGTTTGCTAATTAACAAATTATGCCAATTGGTTAAATAATCAAAAAGTATTGAAGATATCGGAATTAAAAAAATGGTATATTCTTTGATATAAAAGGCATGCATTTTGAAAAAAACAATATCCTGACCTCATTAGTTTCGGAGTAATCAATTTGTTAATTAAGAAATTTATTTTGGACATAACAAATGAACGGGTTGACAAAATGAGTTTTGCCTAGCGCCAAACGATGCGTATTGAAAATATCTTTCGACCGAATATATATATATATATATATATATATATATATATATATATATATATATATATATATATATCCAGCAAACACTAATAGGTTGGCCATAGGTTGGTTTCAGGTTGGAACTGTTGGATTCGCGTTGGCACCGATATTCAGCGTTGATTTAATGTTGGTCTTTAAGGGTAAAATGGACTTATGCTTTTATAATGTTACTTTTGCATTTAAAATGCATTTAAATACCAACCAATATGGAACGCAAATAATAAACAGTGAATTGAGTTTATAAATTATACATTTAAATATAGGCTATAATGTGAATGGCATATATCCTTGAAAAAAATGAAATATTTTTTAAATGATTGCCTAAGATATTAAATATAATTATTTTACCTCATAATATATCTAATTTGAGTTTTATGAAAATAAAAATATACAATGGAGTAAACAATATCCATAACGTATTCCTCAAATTATTTAAGTATGCTATAAATTATTTACAAATTTGCATCTGTTAGTACAAGTACAAATTACAGCTTTCAATTTTGGCACTCTCTTCATTTGGATCATGATCCAGTTACGTCTTTTCGCTGGCTTGGCGCATCATGCCACCAAATCCGCTAACTCTGATTTGTGATTTGTTTCGTTCGCCATTCGCCATTTTGATTCTGTTTGTTGTTAAAGTTTCTTTGTGAATTAAATATACCTAGGTAAGTTGTTTTATTTATTGTGAATTATATATTGTATTGGTGGTTGAAGAAAAAATAATTATAAATAACATGAGCGATAACAAGTTAAGTATAATTTAATTTCACCTTGAAATTTTAAGTCGCTTTGTATTTCTAAAAATTGTTTATCTAGTATTGCCAGTAAACGTAGTCTATTACAGTTCTGTTAAAACAAAAGTTGATATTAATATACGGGCACGAATTATTTTCACTTATAAAAACATTTTTTTTTAAGTTTTAAGTACCTAACCTATTTTTTTTATGAACAATAACATGTATACATGTAGTGGATTGGACTGTCATGCTGTAATACATTTTATACCCTTATTTTTCAATCAACAGCCTGCAGCATATGCTGAAATGATAAGGAAAAAGTCATTAAAAATGCACTTCCAAAACACAAGTTCAGGTTATACGAAATTGTAGGATTGCCAGGCACTGCCACTCTCTAGTGGCAAACAGGCAAACAGCATGGTAGAACTATATAAATCATTGTTTATTTAATAGTAGGTTGTGTTAGATTGTCTCAGAATCACTAGCAGCACATTATCTTCCATATTATTTTTTTTAGCCTCCTATGAAGGGTATAACGACTTTTGCAATATTAATTTCTCATCCGATGATGACAAATAAACACCTAACCCACCAACTATAAAGTATGATAAGCTGAAACAATGTAGGAAAGTTGATGATATTTTAAAAAAGGTAGCATCCCAGTCAATAACAATAGGCCATGTGGAAGATTCAAGAATCAACAATTCAAGCCAGAAATCTTTAAGAAATGAAAATAATCAATGAAAATATATATGTATATGCAAATTCCAAAAAGGTAGAACTGCTTAGTGCATTTTATTATTATTTAATTTACTTTGTGTTTTTTTATAGCTGTAATTAAAGAAATAGAAATTCTGTGTCAAGAAATGAACTACTTAATTACCATTAATCAAGCATACACCAATGATGATATAGCTTCTGAAAATTTGAAGTTAAATGATTTGCCAGCTAAAACTGAGGAAGGTTTAAAGAAATTTAATGAAGGACTGAAATTTTTCACAAATATGGTAAGTTCACTTCTTACTTATTTGCTCTTGAGATTCTGTTAGGTATAAAATATTCTTTTTCATTACACATTTCATAGGGAGCAATATTTTAAGTAATTCAGGTATGAAGCATAGAGTTTATGGGACAAAATTATAATTTTGGAGCAGTATTTGTTTTAATTATAAATTAATGTTTCTCCGTTGGGTCGGTTTGTTTCCATTGCACATAATTATTTCTTCTGCAACTTATTTTTCGTTATTTTCATTAATACTAATTAGCATAGTAAGAATTAAAAGTAAAAAAAATGAATTCATTTCAGTGTGCCTCGTTGCAACTAGTAGATGGCAAAGATGTTGAGGATAATATTCGGAGGTTTTTGAGTAAAACCATGGATTATCCTTGAAATGCAATTGGCTTGGTCGAAATGATAAAATTCCGTTTATAAGATATACAAATATTTTGACATTAATTTTGGGTAGGTAAGTAGGTACCCTATTTTCCTTTTTATTTCTTCACATCTAAACTAAAACTAATTCTTGTGTATTCTCAAATATTCTTCTAAATAATACCTTTATTATCTAAATACTGATGGTCAACCAATGAGATCGATTAATTTATCGTCTATCAAATGCTGTATTAATTTAACACTTATATTTCTAAAGACTGATCTGACACAATTTTTTGACCCTATCACTTTCATTTCTAAACAGAACATATCCAAGTCAAAAAATTATTTGTTACTTAATTGGCTTGTTATTAAATATTTACGATAGTTTCTAAAATATTTCTCTTTGGAGCAGATGCTCCAAAGAGAAATATTTGATTCTTCTTGTTAGATAACAAGAACTCTTAATAAATTCAGGTGGATTTCTGATAGAATTGCAAATTTTTTAAATAGTCAGCTTACGTGCATTTTTTTTTTTTGTAGTTGGCGTAAGAAAAACCCACTGGCGAGGAATGCCACTGAAAAAGATATAGCATCTGAGAGCAAACTCTGGTTTAAGATCTTCCTGTGACAGAAATGGAGGGAGATCCAAACGAAAAAGGCATTTAGAAAGTTAAACACGAATTGGGTATATTTAAAACGTCACAAGGTTATATCTTTTTTAATATTCTTTGGGTATGTCCGTTTTTTTTTCTTATAGGGGAATAATTTTTATTTTTCTTATAGTGGAAATAAAAACCAAGGGCCTAAAAAGGATTTGTCTTACTATAGCAATTTCTTGAAGAAGTGTTGTAAAAAGTTTTTAGATTAAATCCGTGTGGTGGAGTTTTTGTTTAAATAAGAGAATGGTCACAATCGCATTTTTTCACAGTTTCTCTTAAATGTTTCTGGTTGTAAACTCGTATCACGATAACGAAATTGTGAAGAAAACCAGATTTGTCCGAAACTTTTCGGTCGATTTGCCAACTCGCAAAACAAAAACAATTGAAGGAGACTATTTTAAACAACAATGGGTATATTCTAAAGTTTCGTTAAAATTTGTGCCTTAATGTACAAGTTGTTTAAAACTGACCTCCCTCAAATCTTTTTGTTTTGTGACTTGACAAATTGACCGAAAAGTTTCGGACAAATCTAGTTTTCTTCGTAATTTCGTTGTGCACAATTTGTTTCGCTTTCTTAATGGCGATATGGGTTATACAAACAGATATTTAAGAGAAACTGCGAAAAAACGTGATTTTGACCATTGTTTTGTTTAAACAAAAGCTTTCCACCACATGGATTTAATCCAAAACTTTTTACTACACTTCTTGAAATATCTAAAACAAGTTTTAGCAAAAAATTGCTATAGTCAGACAGTTCCTTAAATATATTAGTTTTACTCCACTAATAAGCAGTAGATTTTGTTTAATATTGTTTGGGTAGGCGAGTTTTTGTTACTTACATGATTTCAGAATAAAAAATATAATTTACCTGTAGATATTTTATCTATAAAATAAAACTGTAGAGAAATGTAATGCGTTTTGTTTTATTTTTAAAAGATATGTAATAAATAATTGTATTTGTGTGTGGGTTGGGTTCCCAGGTGAATCTGAGATTATTGAGGTGTTGATGTTTCATCTCCTGCTTTGAAACCATTAGCAAACGACAAATGGTAGGTTTACTGATGTGTAGAAATTATAAGATATGGTTCTCTTCAGATATCTACAAGATTTATCCTGATCTTATACATTCTAGACATTTTTATCCTAACATTTTTCTCTGCATAATGGCTTCAAAATATGAGCTGAAATATCGAGACCTCAATGCTGGTTCAACCTGAGAATCTGTGTATAGAGAGACGTATATACAATATACATAATACATTGGCACTATTGTGGCACCCTTCATTTTGCCAATGCTAGGCTGTTGATTTATTTCTGATTTTACAACATCTTATTGTTGTGTTGCCGGCATTATGCCGATACCATTGGCCGCTGTCTCATTGCAAAAGCGGTCTTGCATTGTTTTCCATAATTGGCCCGGCAAAGAGTAAAATTGGCAAATTATTTGTTTTTTGCATTGGGCCGACCTATTGTTGTTTGTTGGGTATATATATATATATATATATATATATATATATATATATATATATATATATATATATATATATATATATATATATATATATATATATATATATATATATATAATATATAAACGAAAAAAATGTTGTTTAAACAATTATTTGACCATGAAGATCGCGGTTTAGGAAAATGTTTCATAAGAAAATCTTGTTCAGCGGAATTTTTCCTATAAGAATCCGTTACTAACTCAAATGGTTTACAAAATTTGTAAAATCACCTCTTTTTTACCCTAGGCAGACTCGCCTAATAGTGAAGTTTATTGTTCAAGTACCTACACAATCGTTATAAGTATGGCTGATAATTTAAGTTTACTCAAAAAAAAAAAAAAGTTGTAAGACTTCGTGGTGACAATGACAGGTCCGAAAGGGAAGTATGTAGAAATTTTAATAATAGGTATACACTCGGAGCGTTAGATTAGTGCAGCTACCGTTGGTCAAATAGATAAAATTATTAATCATTATGGAGCTGTATCTACACACATTTAAAGAATCGTAATTCACAAGTTCAATAGGCTTCCTCCTTTGCATTCCTGCCTTGACATAGACCCATTTCATAAAAACTACCATTTGATTACACTAACTTTTTTAAATCCCATTAAAATCGGGTTATAAATAAATGTTTTCGTTCAAACAGTGCAGAATATGATTTTAAAAATTCCTAAAAAAAGGGGGCATTTTTGTACCCAACATCATTTTTTAATTATATCGGTATATACCGAATTTTTTATATTTATAAAAAATATCAAATTTATGTTTAGGACAGAATGAAATGTGGGAAAGTTTTTCGAAAAATAGGTTCTAAGCATTTTTTTTCATAGATGCCACGATTTTCGAGTAAATAATTGAACATTTCCCATGTTTCCAGTAATTATAAGTAAACTAAACAATGCTATAAAATATTGAAATGTTAACGTAAAAAAATTAAATTGCAAAACATAGGTTGAACTCTAAGCTTTTCGTTGGCATTATTTTATTTTACTAAAAATTTATTATGTTGCCAGAAATTAGATCGAAACATGAGTCAGAAAACGGTACACTTATTTTCATACTGTTCACGTTACTCTTATAAATAATTTAAAACCTTGGTAACTAACAAAATAAAGACAAAATAAATATAAAAACTTTGGTACTTCGCGCCAAAATCTTTCGGCATACCTAGCTAACCAAGCAAACTTCGTGCACGCATGTAAGTATTTTATATATTATATTTACTGATATATAATTTAAAAATGACGTTGAGTACATAAATTACCCAATTGATACGCGTATTGATAAAATCTTCATTTTTTATATCTCGACTTTTTTTTCCCGACGCACAGTGGGGCTGAAAAAAAATTTATCATTCAAAATTCTCTACATGTCATGAAACGTGAAAATTTTAAATTTGAGCAAAAAAAATTTGTTCCATCTATTCTAGTGGTAAATTTTTTTCCAAAATGGTAAAAAAATAGGTAAAAATATGTTTGGAATGTCATGGAACGTGGAAATTTTAAATTTGACCAAAAAAAAGTTTTCATCTATTCTATAGTAAGTAGTAGTGATAAATAGATTAAATTTTTTTTCGAAAATGTTGAAATTTGTTTGAATAGGTTTAGAATGCCATGGAAACGTGAAAATTTTAAATTTGAACAAAGAAAAAAATTTCCATCTATTTTAGTGGTAAAATCTTCTAATTTTTTTTTGAAATAGGTTTAGAACGCTATGAAATGTGGAAATTTTAAATTTGAATAAAGAAAAATAAATCCATCTATTTTAGTGGTACAAATTTTTTCAAAAATATTGGTAAAAGAAAATTCTAAAAAAAATTTTTTTCAAATAGGTTTAGAATGCCATGAAACATGGAAATTTTAAACAAAGAAAAACATGTTTCATCCATTTTAGTGGTAAAAAATTTTTCAAAAATGTTGATGAAAAAAAATTTGAAAACATTTTTTTTTTCTGAAATAGGTTTAGCGTGTATACGTGAACGTGGAAATTTTAAATTTGAGCAAAAAAATTTGACCTGACCAGTGGATGGTCTGCGGGAGGGTAGGGGGTAGTTTAAGGTCCCCTTTTCACTTTTTCCCTGAATAACTCGAAAGCCACTCTCCAGCGAACAAGTATTTATGTACAATATTAAAGTAAATGAAAATTCGAACAAATAAGTTGCTATTTTTTTTCTAGGATCAATAATTTACGAGATACAGAAGGTGGAAAATTGGCGTATGCCAATTTTCAGTATTGAAAGGAAGTATTTTATCCAAGAAAGAATCACCCTCCGAGATTTTTTCGGATTTTCATGTTTCAGATCATGTAGATTACGAAACTATAGGATTTTCAATGTCGTCAGTCTGTCTGTCTGTATGTCTATCGATCTGCCTGTCGATCTGTCTGTTGGTGCATTAAATAAAAAGCTACTTCACGGGTACCATCAAATTTGGTAGATAGCTGACGCTACTACCACCGAGAGAAGGTTAGAAGAAATGGTTAGACTTTCTCTGCAAAATATACAGGGTGGACCGTCTAAAGGGAATAGATAATAAAAAAAAAACGTCCACTCAAATTTAAAATTTTCACGTTTTACCTGTTTAAAAAAAACAACATTTGTACATTTTTTAACCATTGCTATAGAACAGATGATGGAAAAAAACTTTAGAAAAAGTATTGATCCCAGAAAAAAAAATCGGTAAAGGAATTAACACAGAACTTCCCTCTTTATTTGTGTGCGGGTCACTCTAAATAATTAATAATAAATTTACGAAATGACATTGAAAATAATAATCGAAATATAGTTATCACTATTATTACAAAGAAGACCTGGTAAGTTCTCGCCAAAAAAATATACAGAGTACTCATCCAACGGCAAAAGTTCAATACTAAATAACAGGTGCCAAATATGGAAGGCTTGCGCAAATACCTTAACAAATGTCCACCATGAATTATTTCTTGGAGTGACCACCCTGTATATTTTTCAATAAAAGTATAATAGCATATGTCAAATGTTATTGCCATCTGACATATTTGCAATTCCACATTCACGTAGTGGAGTGGAAGTAAAATGGTGGTTAAAAAATTTCATTTTTTTTTAATTTTTCAAAAATATTGGTTAAAAATTTTCAAAATCTTTTTCCTCTGAAACAGGTTTAGAATGTCATGAAACATGAAAATTTTAAATTTCAGCAAAAAAAAATTTTACTATCTATTCTAGTGGTAAAATTATTTTCCAAAATGGTAAAAAAATTATTCAAATTTTTTTTCCGAAATAGGTTTGGAATGTCATGAAACGTGGAAATTTTAAATTTGAGCAAAAAAAAATGTTCATCTATTCTATAGAAGGTAGTGAAATAGATTAAAGATTTTTTCAATATTTTTAAATTTGTTTGAATAGGTTTAGAATGCCATGGAAACGTGGAAATTTAAAAAGAAAAAAAAATCATTTTTTTGAAATTTTTCAAAAATAGTTAAAAAAATTTCAATTTTTTTTTCTTCCGAATTAGGTTAGAATGTCGTGAAACGTGTAAATTTTAAATTTCAGCAAAAAAAAATAATTCCATTTATTCTAGCGGTAATTTTTTTTTCCAAAATAGTAAAAAAATGTTACAAATTTTGTTCTTCCTAAATAGGTTTGGAATGTCATGAAGCGTGGAAATTTTAAATTTGAGCAAAAAAAATAATTTCATCTATTCTATAGTAAGTACTTAGTGATTTTCAAAATTATTTTTTCTGAAATAGGTTTAGCGTGTCATGAAACGTGCAAATTTTAAATTTGAGCAAAAAGACAGACAGACTGCCGGAATTGAAAAACCTATATTTTCGTAATCTACGTATTCTGAAACGTCAAAATCCGAAAAAATCTCGGAGGGTGATTTTTTCTCGAATACAATACCTCCCTTCGGTATGTGAGGGAAGTAATTAATAGGAATTTATTTGTAGAAAATTTCATGTAGTTTAATATTGTTTATAGACATTTTTTCGCTGGCTTTCAAGTTATTCAAGAAAAACGTTAAAAGGGGACCTCTAAAGTAACCCCCCACCCCCATGTAAACAATCCACTGGCCAAAACTTTTAGTGTGTTGTTCTGGATACTCCTCCCGACAACTATACAGAAATTGGCAATTACACGAATTATTTCCCCTATTTGGCCTTTTTTGGGCTTCGTTGACTGGAGTAGATAATTGCATTTCGATACGACGTTCCTGAGCCGAGATGTTTCATTTGTTTACTAAGCATCGTTTTTTAAAACGTTTTCGGGGAATAAAAAAAAGATAGACAGATAAATGGTAGTTTTTATCAATATTTATCGATTGTCGAGAGTAGAGAGTGCAAGAAATGCCATGAAAAGTTGCAATTCCTTAATTAAACAAATTAGCTCATTTGTTTAAACAGTTGCAAAATACTCGATATATCGACATAAAAATCAGTAAATTCTATGAACAAATTGCAACATTTTGACCACAATAAAATATCCGTTTGACCTTTTGTTGAACAGAAAACAAATTGATAATTTAGGACCATTAATTTGTTTGTAACAATTGAACAGCCAAAGATAGCAACAAGTCTCAAACGCGTATTGATATAGTTCTCTACATATATTTAAGGCAAATAAAAAATGTCGGGGTCTTTGATCTTTACCGCAGTCAAAGGCGCCGACCCTTTTTATGTGCCTTAATTATATGTAGAGGACTACAACATCTTAATTTTTTATATCTTGACCTTTTCTTGTCCGACGCACAATGAAGCCTGTGCCTATATAAAAATATAGTTTCTAATGTCACCATTGTGTTCAGCGAAATTTTTCAATAAAATTGCTCTTTTAAATTTCCGACCAAAAAAAGTCATTCCGACCGGCCTATTTTGATCATACTTTTTTCTTTTTCTTTGCGTTAAGCACTGAACCAGTTTTTTTTTAATTTTACGAAATTATGAACCGCCATTCTCGAAACATACGCATTGTATAAACTAATACCGTCTCCATAACACTGTACTAAAAAAAATCTTTGCTCGACAATTAACATTTTAAAACTGATTTTTACTGCAGATATGTCATGATTTAGACGTAACTAGGTAACAGCGCACCTAAAAATCAAATATAACATTACAGAAATTATACAGGATGTTCCTGAAATATGATTCCACATTTCTACAGCATGTAGTATAATATGTAAAAATAAAATGAAATAAAAAATTAATAAATAAAAATTTGACAAAAATCGACAACATTCAAATGATATTTTGGATTTGAACAGACCATATAATTTGAAACAACTTTTTTATTTCACATTTTGTAAAAAAAAAAAATGGAAGCAGTTTACTCTTACGGAATTTTAAGTTTTTGTAACTCTTGATCACTCCGTATAAAAAATAGAATTTTTGTCTACATTACTATTTCTTAGGCAAGAAAAACTATTATAAAGAATAACTTTCTTGAAAAGTTAAAAATTTTAGCCATCGCCTATTGTAACCCCATCCGCGAACATACTGTGTAAAACGATCGATTTTATGTTTAAGACAAGATGAGAGATGAAAAAGTTTTACGAAAAAATGATGCTAAGCATTTTTTTCATAAATGCCACGATCTTCAAGTAAATAGTAAAAATTGAATAAAAAATGACGTTGAAAAAATGAATTGTAGCAGTGAAAAATCTTTTATTTCAGTTTATCACACTTTGCAAATACGTACAGTATTTAACCGAAAGGTATTTTTAAACATTTTTATTACTTCCGATTATACCGGAAGTTTATTTTTGTATCCGGTTAGGTCAAAGAATGTATATTTATACCAAATATCCTGTACACTAATTTCAAATTCTTATGGAAAATAAAGAAAAATATGAATTGTAGTTGATCCCGGTATATAAATATTAAAAATTTACAAGTATTATTTTTATTTTTAATGATCCGTTAAACATATTTACGAACAATGAGCAACATGCATGAATTTTAGAAATGCAATAATTTATTATTTTTTCGTTATATATGTTATATAAGTTGAGAAAGTAATGAAGAAAAGGTATAAAAAAAATGTGTAGCCTAAAGAAACGACTTTGAAATTCAAAATTTTATGGGAACATATCCACGTGACTGAAAACACCCGCTATTGGTCTGACGTCATTCGGCATAATGTCTAATGGTCGTCTATCTGCCAAGGGGTTAAATCGTAAATTGTTTTGTGTTTTGTAAATGTTTATTGATATTTTCATAAAAGAAATCATTCATTTATTTATTTATTTTAATTATTAAGTGGTAAAAATGACGGACAGTGGGTTTTTACGGGGCCAGAGTGACAATTTGCCCGTTGTTGATGTGTTTATGATGACAAACTTTTTTGCTACTAATACTGATTTTATTAGTGCAGAAATTGGAGGTATTAAAGCAACAAGGTATGTGTCATTCATTATTCTAAACATTAATTCAATTGTGCCCATTTTTATCCTTTTACTGTAGTTAAATATAACAAATAATTTATGTACCTAACCTCAAAATAGGTAAACAAGGCAATGTTTTAATGTTATATTAATTAATATTTTTCATCTTAGAATGCTTTACTTTTTTATATAATAAATACCTCCCGTCACTTACTTACCTTTTAGGTAGGTAGGTACATTCATAGTAAAAATAACTGTTGACATACATAGGTATATATAAATATATAACTGGATAATATGTAGAACGTCGAGAAGTTACATTATTCCCACCGTTCTTATACATTTATATATTTTAATTCAACGTTCCTTTTAACAGAAGTTAGTAAACTTTTGTATTCCTATAAATAGGAAAGTGACCAAATTCACCATGATATGTAAACAAATTATCACAATAATATTAGGGTTAGGTACATATTTTCATAATATTATTATAAAATAATTAGTTTTAATGGGTAAATTTACATCAAAATGATCCTGGCAGCAATATAATCTTGAGGATGACTATAATTCTGCATTTCGGTCGTCTCGTCTCATAGTTCTGCACCATTTCTTCCTAACTTTATCGCGTCTAGGCACATTAAAAAATAACTTTTCTGGAGTTTTTATTGTACTTAGTATTTGTACATTTGGGCACAATACAATATTTATAGCTACTTTTCTTTGTATTTTCCATAACACAACATAAATAATGTGTACACATTCGCAATCACAATACGTTTTCCGTCGGTGCGATGTGCCCAATGACGTCACACACAAGTAGCGCGGAAACTTCTCCGTTTAAACGCAGTTAAATTGACAGCTGCAGTAAATAATTTTTTTAACCTTTAATTAGAACATAAAACAAAAATAAAATACTGGAAAAATAATGTTTTTTAGTGATCTATTCATCTGTGATGTTTAAAAAAATGATGCATTTTGCTCATTACGTTTACTTCATATCTCCCCATTATTTTGACGATTTTTAGACCGAAGCTGCAACCGTATTCTGGTAAACTTTTTTTAATTGTATATCGTTCATACTAGTTGAAATCGAACACAAATTTTGGTTAGTTAATAAATTCAGGTGTTAATGAATGTTGTTCTTTGGAAAATGTTCTATATGTTATTAATATAACTCAATTACAGCTTTAGAAATAGCCATTTGAAAATAAGCGAAACTTGCAAAAAATGCAAAAATTTAAAAAATTTTATTTGAATGTTTTTTAAATATGTTCTTGAACTACAACAGTGCAGGCTATAGGAATCTGAAGGATTTTTTTCTATCTTATTTTTATACTGGCAAACGCTTGAATGAAATAGGTTTTTAACAATTTTTTAGAAAAAAAATCATATTGTTACACATTTCGTAAAATACTGGATTTAGAACAAAAATTCGAGATACATTAAAGTCGATAAAAGTATCTGAAATCGAGCTATTCTTTTGTTTTTGTACCTTTTGATGTGGCGAAAATAAGATATTTTCGTATTGTGCTAAAATTTTAAAATTTCTGTGCATAAAAAATTGCGCCAAGAAAATTAATTTATAATCTAATGAGAAAATAAATGATCTCAACTTGAGCTGAAATAATGTAGTGAAAATTATAGGCTGATAGGTAGCGAACATGGACTGAGAACTGTAAGTTATCATTATTTGATGTCATATTGGTTTAACCACTGAAGTACCAAATGAGAGTTTGAGATTCATATTGTGTAAAGCTAAGGAATTCAGTAATATCGAAACTACAAAGTTTCAGTTGGCCGAAAAAGCACCACTTACATAAAGATACTTTGCCGAAACTAAGTGGCAGCAGCATTATTCAGGGAGCGACGAGGATAATTGATATAAATGATCCAAAGCTGAATTACTTGGTACAAGAAAATGAACCACACTGTTTGATAAAAACAGTTCTAAATTACATTGCCGATTTAAAAATATATATACATCATGAATAACCAACAAAGAAAAAAATTAAATGTAAGACTAAACATATTTATATTTATGCCATATGTAAATATACTATATATACTATATATACTTATATACTATATATACTTGTTTACCATTATAACTTATTATTTGTTTAAGATTACTTACTATATGTATTAGTACTTTTTATTTCTATTCAATAAATGTTATTATTATTATAGTGGAAGGTGATCTAATTCGTGGCTTAACGCGAATTAATTTTACTAAAATATATCTTCACCTGAAGTACTAAGTACAAGAACTATCAGTACACCAAACGATTTAATCATTCGTGTACTTTTCAAATTTCACGACAAATGAAACAAACATTCAGCAGCATCTGCCCAACAGGCGCTTAAGGAAGCGCGCGAGTGAAAAATAAATACGGAAGACTAACGCGAGAGCGAAACAGACAGTTTAAGGTATGGCGCGGCGTACTTGGTAACAATCAAATTTTAATTTAATTACATATATATGGAAATATTGCCAAAAATGGGAGTCCCAAATAAAAAACATTTCGTCTAGTGTGTCTCAAAATACTTAAAGACACTGAAACGAGATGGTTCAACTAGCTTATTATTTTGATATATACGTTTTTGAAAACGGCAGATGTTTAATTAACAATTCTCGAGAAAAACGAGTAAAATTTCTTTTAATTATTTTTTTTTCGTCTCTATCGGATAATTCTATGAGAAATAAGAGCTTCCTAAATTATACTAGAATCACATATAGCCAATAAAAGAACATGACGCGACTTCAAATGAAAATAAGATACTACTTCTTGAAATTGAAAAATATCTTAATATCCTAATCGCGAAATCATTTTTAAGCTACTTTTTCTCAGCAAAGGCACTTTTTTCATAAAATATCAAATTGCTAACCAGCGATAGAAGTTCTGTGTAAGAACGCTTATGGATTTTTTAAAACAATAACGGAGTAATTCACTAATGAGTACATTTTCGTTTAAAATTTAACTAAAAATGTTAAAATGCATACCTTGAACAGCAGTGTGCCGATCCTCCTTTGTGCTTCCATATGTGGTTTCGTACTTAGGAATACTTAGAAGACGATTTCTTTCTGTATCTGAAGTTCGCACCATGGCAATCATTCTTTTGGATCGCGAACACATTTCACCTGCCAATATTCATTATGTTAAAATATTAAAGAACATTATAAATTAATATATTATACATACTTGAGATGAAATAATAAATTTCTACTGCAGTCTTCTTCAGCAAATATAAATATAAACCACTAGTAGAGGGTCCACACCTTCGAAAGCCGTCTAAATCGCCAAGTAACCCATTCCAGCAAGGTAAATAAATTTTGAGCTCGCAGATCGAAAGAGGGTCCTAATGGGCATCCGAAATGGCTTGTTGGACTTTTTTTGGCGCTTGCACAACTTCTCCACAAGAAAAAAAGATGGCGGAACGTTATTTCAAGAATGTGTGTTTTTAAACATATACCTCTCGCTAGAAAATTAACTACGTACGATATTGATGTGATTTTTTATATTTGTATACTACTGACATGAGCGCATATATCTGTACTGTTAGAACTTCAAAATCACTTACGATTTTTTTCTAAATAAATCCTAAATCACAGGAAGCAAATTTGTGTGTTTGAATTTTCGACGTGCGATCAACTATATTAAATGTTTAATTTTTTTATATATTATATGCGAATGAAATATGGTCTAAAGATCAAAAAAGTTTTTGTAAAAAAAATTAGCTCCATATCTTTTACAATTTTTGAGTTACAGACTTTTCAAATTAAATCATAAGTTAGGTCCGTGATACTCCTATTACCATGCGGCTATTATCTCACGTACTGCTATGTGGTTAATTGTAATGCATCAAGATAGTAAGCCAATACATTTTTGATATTGTGTTATTATTATTTATAATTTTACAAAAATATTAATATGTAAAATGAAACTCATTTGGCATAGTATTTATTAGATCTATAGGTTATGAAGGTGTTGTATATGGAGATATTTATTATATATACCATCATTATACAATATAGAAATAAAATATAAACACGTACACAAAACGTGTAATTTATAAGTAATAATAATAATAATAACAATAATAATAATAATGCATAATTATACACAGCTCAGTAAGCATAGACAACGCACTACTAGACTAGTAAGAATTACTGTCTGTTAAACACTGCTCTGTATTATTTCTGCCCTTAAAACAATTGTAGGAAAGGCCACATGCACATGCAACAGAACATCAACATTTTTAGTCACACTCTACTTAATATTTCACTTTTTGTTTTTTTTTTTAACCACTTGTGGTTTTTTGTCATCATTTGTGGGTTTATTTGGTTATTCTCTATCAGATATCCAAATTTTCTGGAAGAGTGTGATGTGTTTTCTTAACCGTTTTTCAAGTCACCGAGGTAATTTGTTTAAAATCCAGAATTTTGTGTTAGGTAAGGAAAGTATAGGAGAATCTAAACCACTTCTTGTGAATAATTTTTACAATTAAAATTATTTTGCAGTAAGCAGGGATTGACCCTGCTTCGCTAAGTACTTCAGTTGCAAGCTAAGCTAAGCATAGCAAACTACTGGACTTAATGACCGTTTCAAATGCAGTAAGTAAGCTCTCTTGTAGGACTTAGCGAAAGTATGTCTAATAGCTTTATGAAAAATAAATGCTACCTTGGTGAATCTAATTAAACTCACTATGGCCATACAGATTCACATAGGTCTTACAACCATCTTCAATGATACGATCACCAATTGCATCGCAGCTATCTCCAAGATTAGTCAAACTGTTTAGATGGCCTGTTTGATTTAAGGCAACTGTAACTGCTCACTTTTCCCCCTTCGAAAAGAATAACTGACAGGTCACACAATTGGTTGACTGCCAATAAACAATATTTACAATATTTTCTTCTTCATGTTTTTCACCTAATTATTTATTGGTTTCGTGAATACTGTAAAATACCCTTTGTTGTCGTATACCCACAAAACTTTTGTAGTTTTTCTATTTTGGAAAAATTAAACATACCTTTCGTAAATATTATTGTGTTCGTTTGTTCATGGCTGCACTTCAAATTTTATGCTAGGCGTGAGGAATCCAAGTTCACATTGTTGGGCAACATTTGTCCTTATTTACACCAATATTCAGGGCTTGTTTTCTTAAGTCATATCGTACTTTTTTTAAATCCGAAGTTTAGGTCAATTTTTATTTTTAAACTCAATGTATTAAAACTTATTAACGATTTCGTACTCTATTTGCAAGTCTATATATACTGTCCTAAACCAAAATGACGTAACTTAAAATTTCCTAAGCAAATTGGACGTACTTTAAAGTTTCCTTGTTAAATGACCGGCTTTTTTCAATAATCAATAAACCATTATTTTTGCATCTGCCTCATAGAATTAAATTAAAAAATAGAATGAAACTATTTAAAAAAATAAGATGTGCTGAGATTAGCGGCATAAAATGTCAAGAAGGGCGTATAATGAAGTACGTCATTTTGGCTTAGGATGGCAGTATATTACATGTAACAAATTATATCATAATTTAAAACCACGTATTTATTGCACCGAAATAATTGTTTAATAATTTTCAGACAATGAGTGATCTAATGATCAAGAATAATATAACACCTAAATCAAATTAGGTATTAGACTAATATATGATCTATCCACAATTGCACAGAACGAGCCCCTGCCGTAGCTGTCACGTTGCGCGCTAATAACAAGACATTATTACGGTCGAATTTAAAAATCCGCATCTCGAAAACTGTATAAGATATTGAGCTAATTTTTTTTGCAAAAACTTTTTTGATCTTTAGACCATATTTCATTCCTATGTAATAGATACAAAATTCGAATATTTAATATAGTTGCCCGCACGTCGAAATTTCAAACACACAAAATTCGTTCATGTGATTTTGGATTTATTTAGAAAAAAACCGTAAGTGATTTTGAAGGTCGATTAGTACAGATAGATGGGCTCGTGTTTGTAGTATATAGATATAAAAAATCAGATTGATATCGCAAGTAGTTAATTTTTTAGGAAGAGGTAAACGTTTAAAAACACAAATTCTTGAAATAACATTCGGCCACGTTTTTTTCTTGTGGAGAAGTTGCGCAAGCGCCAACAAAAGTCCAACAAGCCATTTCTGATGCCCCTAAGGACCCTCTTCCTGAATTCGTTTCCAAAAATCATTTACCTTGTTGGAATGGGTCATTTCAATTTTTAAGGCTTTGGACCCCTTACTACACCCTCACCCTTTCAAATAGAATGACGTAATGAGGAAGTAAACTGGAGTGTAAGTCGATGAAGTCTACTTATTTTGAACAATACACAATTACACAATACACATCCTTTAAAATACCTGTGCAGAAAATAACGTTGACTAATTTAAAAACCAAACATATGGTCAGAGTATGTTAAAATTAACAGATTTCGAAAGGGTTTTTACAATAGAGGTCTTACTCCACGAGCGTCCACAATAAGCCGCAATAAAACTGTCTTTCAGAAATAACAATTTAACAAAGGCGTTTGGAAATAATGCACTGTACTTAAAATCCAAAAGAAATATATATCGCTCATTTCAAAGAGATTAGACAAATAGTTTCATAAATACAACCCATTACTGTCCGTTTAATTGGAACTAAAATAACTGAAGGCATTTTAAACTCTGAAAATGTAAAAAATTCCGCAATTTATTGATACAACTCTCTTAGCCGGCGTATCATACATTAGTGATAATTTACATAATCAACACAATTGAAAGTAACTTAATTGAAAATATTACATTTAAAGCTATTTATTCGTTTTTACAAATAAAAAAAATTAAAGTGCACCTGGAGACATTATTTATTACATGTATTAGACGAGTAAAATTGGGAGGCAAAGTCGCTTAGTTTCCGAGAAAAAAAACTGGCGTAGAACCAAACCAGACTTGGTGCAATTCTTTAATTAGGTGATCGTGTACATGAAACCACTTTTCACGACATTTTCTGGTGGTCAGGAAGTTTTTTATTTCGAAGAAACTGTAAAAAAATGATTTTTCCATGAAACATGTTTTTTAACGTCCCCACCGTTATATCTTTAAAAATAATTGTGCTATGGAACTGATTTTTTTTTTTTTTAAATTGAAGACAATACCGCTTCTAACTATGTACAATGTTATTATAAAATATATTCTTTTTAATTGTTAATATAATAGCAAACATAAAGTTGTTATTTTCGTGAATGTATTTTTCAGCAATCGAGAAAAAGTTTTATTTATGAAAATATGTATATACATGCTGTGAACAAATTGAAGCCAATATATGAAAAAAGTTTTTAGAATCATAATTTTTGAAATGCAGGTTATAGTATGTAGTCAGCGATTTTTTTAAAACGGGCTAAAACATATTCTTGCGCGGCCGGCTCTTATTGTACTGCTTACCGCCTGCGGACTACGGTTGTTGGGTTCATGTGTACTAATCGGGCTTTTATTAACAGCTCCAAAATAGGTACGAACCTAAGGTATAAACCTACCTTTTGGTGTTTTAAGGTAAAAAATATTTAAAAGCAGGTAAATATAAATCATTGTTATAAAGTAAGTACCTACCTAATAAGTAGGTTGTTACACATTTTTGATTGAATTAAACCAAGACGCAGGAATAACACAACTTTATTTTTTTGCAACTATTTTTCTATTGACAAATGAGTATTTTGTTACGTGGGCCCTGCGTTAAAAGCATTCTAGTTCGTCTGTACATTCATCGAAACCTTTAAATAACAGTATTTCAAGTACGACATTTACACTCGTTACAACATTTTAGGCCTTCTTTAACACAATCATATTTTCGATTTTCACAATTTTTATCTGAACAATAAATACTTAATGAAAATATTGTCCAAACATCGTCACTTAAATTCCGTCCTGAACCATGTGCATTTATAAGTGTAGTTGGCATATTGCTTCTGTACGATATTCTAAGTTGATACATAAACCTGCAATAGTTAACTAAATGTGTTAGATAGGAAATCTATTATTTAAATGTATATGTTTAAGAAGGGGTGGTAAAAGGTGCCTTCAGATGAAGGAAGCTCCGTTTGCTGTTGTTGCTAATTTGATCCTTAGGTCGTTTAATATCTGAATTTGTTTATTTTTGTTTTTGTACAGTACTAGAATCAATTTTGTAAAGATTTTTAAAGCTTCGTCTTTAGACGGCAATGGCAGTTCCGATAATTTTTGAAAAACAACAAAATTCTTTAAGAACATCAAACGCAAATTTTTTAAATATTAGTTCCATTTAAGTCAGAGGCCGAAAAAAGGAGAGTAAGTAAAATTAATACATCTATATCAATTGACTTCACCAATATTTGTTTGCTAAATTTAGTTTCGTACACTGCATGCAAAACCATCCTGTATCTTTCTGTTTGCTAAATACATTTTTGGTCATTTCTGAATGACGTTTATGTAGTGAAACTACTTTTTCTGTTAATTTAAATCATCTATCTATTACTAATATTTCGTATCCGATTAAGTACTGTGCAGCATCTGTTGCAAATCGGGCGGCGCGGCGGGACTGTATGATTGCAAAAAAAGTTCATGTTTTGAAAACTTGTCTACCTGTACGACAGTCTATATGATATTTTAATTAAATTTCGTCATTTAAAATATTATCTTTCTGACACAATATTTCCGCAATGTCGTCTTTTTTCAGCACTAGATATTAGTGACAACACACCTTGTATCCTAGGTCTTGGTACCACAGATTTGTCATCATCCCGCGCAATTTTCTTACAAATAATGCACTCCATTATTTTAGAAAACTAAATTGCGAATATTCTACAGCATCGCATTTATTTAAAAGTATTTATCCGTATACTCTAAATCCCGCAAACTACTAATATACGATTCAAATGTATTGACTCCTCATTTTAACCACGAATATCTCAAAAATGGCGGAACATAGAAAATTTGAAAAAATATGTGTTCATTATGTGTCTATTGTAAATTATTGACTGAAGTTTGAATAATGTACATTGGATGGTTTTGAGGTTCTGCTAAGTTATATTGAAAAATGCCCTACATTTTAAGAAAATTTTGACCATACCAGTTTTAAATTCATTATATCTTGAAAAATATGCGTACTATATGAACAATATTTTAGATACCGATAAAGCACGAAGAAATTCTTTCATAATTTTTTATTCTAAAAGTTGACAGTTATTGTCAAAAATGTGACCTCATGTTTATTCGGCTATTTATCAAGGTATTTAAAATATTTTTAATAAAATAGTTAATCATATAAAATGTAAGGATTTTCAGAAAAAAGAATTGGTATATATCAAATATTAATTTAGTTATCAAGTGCAATAGATAATATTACAGAACGCGGGCAATATTGCACTTGATAACTAAATTAATATTTTATATATACCAATTCTTTTTTCTGAAAATGCTTACATTTTATATAATTAACTATTTTATCAAAATTTTTGTAAATACCTTGATAAATAACCGAATAAACATGATCACGTTTTTTTAGAATAACTGCAAAATTTTAGAATAAAAAATTATGAAAAAATGTTCTCGTACAAAAAATACCATGCCTTATCGGCATCTAAAATATTATTTATATAGTAGGCATATTTTCAAATATATAACGGATTTAAAACTGGTATTGTCAAAATTTCCTTAAAAAGTAGGACATTTTTCAATATAACTTAGCAGCACTTCAAAACTGTCCAATGTACATTATTCAAATTTCAGTGAATGATTTACAATAGACACATAATTTTTTCAATTTTTACCGTTCCTCCGTTTTTGAGATATTCGCGGTTAAGGTGAGGGGTCAATACATTTGAATAGTATATTAGTTAGACGCATCTTATCCTACCTTCCATACGTGGTGTACGTTTAGCGCGCTTTTAAAAAAATCGCTGTTGCCAAACGATACACATTGGGAAAAAAATAATTATATCAAAAACTTTTCTAATGTTTGGGCTACATTTGCTTCACTGTATGTGTATAAAAGTTTTCAAAAATAAAAAAGTTTATCGATTGGTGAAAATTGTAATACGTGAAATTCAAATATCTAGTTTTCCTAATTTTTAAGGAAATGAAAATGCGAACTGTGTAAAAACCATTAGTACAGCTATTGTGTGTACTTTAATTGAAAAAAAAAACAACGTCGATAGCAACATTAGTTTTGAAGATATGATGGTGGAAACAAAAAAAAAACACATTTTATTTAAATTACAATATTTTTCCTTTTTTTTAATTTAAAAAGGTCCAAACCACGAAAAAATGTCGTGAAATACGATTTCAAATGCCCAGTGACATGCTTAACAGAACCTACCATGTTTGACCTGGTTCTACGCCAGAAAAAAAAAACGGCACGATAGAGTCTCGAATTCGCTCCTCTATATACTATGTACAGCTCATTCTTCGAATGCACTCACTTTGCAGTTTTATAGTTGTTCACCGTCTTATCAATGTTGTAAGTTATAATATAGTAATTTTTGTTTGCAAGTAAATTAATCTTTTTTTATTCTATTTTTTACGGTTATAAATATTAATATTTACGGCATTTACGCATAAGTAATAAGCATAATAGTGACATACTGTAAATGTTTTGCAATTCCAGTATATTATGATGCAAGTCAGTGGTACTGATCGGCTAGAACGCATAAGATGTGCACTTCAAAAGTCAAAATGGTAGGGGAAAACAATGGAGCACTATAAAAGAACCGCTGCCTAATAGGCAAGGTGAAAAGCTCGCCTTCGTATGAAAAATTTTTCTCATTCGATATGTTTGCATATTCACGTCGGGACATGCCCCTGAATAAGGATCGACAGTTTGCCCAACCAAAATCTGGTTCCAATTTGTTTCAACAAATTTTTTTTAAACAAATTGCAAAAATCGCTTTTTTTGACACGGATGAATTTTTCTAGGATTTTTGGTAATTTAAAAAAAAATCACTAGTCATTTTTTGGTAAAGTCGATCGATTCCGACTTATAAACAATTTAATGTTCGAAAAAGACACAAAAACATCCATTTTCAAGGTTGAAACACAATATTAAACTATGAATTTTTTGAATTCACCAAACTTCTTATATAATCTTTGAACTTCCCCATTAACAAAATTCTGAAGAGTAAGTACAGATTATTTCATTCTAAAGCAGTAAAGCTCAAAATTTTAATTGTTAAATGGACGTATTTAGCATTAACATCAACATTTAATTGTTTATAACTCATAAACGCTCAACTTTACGAAAAAATTAGAGACCTTTTCTGTTTAAAATGACCAGAATAACCTAAAAAAAATCATTCGGGTCAAAAAAAGCGATTTTTGCAATTTGTTAAAAAAAATTTGTTTGAACAAATTGGAAACAGATTTTCGTCTGGTAAACTCTTGATCCTTATTCAGGGGCATGTCCCGAACATGAATATGGAAAAATAACCAATGGGAAAATTTTTTCATACCAAGGTTTTTTAAACGAAAAGATACTATATTTGCACTCCGGTATGTTGAAATAATGGGCTATTTCAGTAGGATTTCTATATTACATTTTATTTGCAAGTACTCATTGAAATAGCATGTGAAAGTAATGGGCAGAAGAGCTCTTACTTCGGATAATCTTAACATTAGCATATGGCACTGTTGTGTCAATTCGTTCTATTTTTTTAATTTTTTTTTATGTTCTCATGTTACTTTATTACAAAAATAGTAATTTCTGAAATTGTTGCAAAATTTGAATTATAATTTGTTACTGATGTAATAAAAGAATTTTTTAAATTGTTGTTAAATTGAGAAATTCTTAATTGTAACATACAAGTTAACTGATCTTAATAAATGATTTGCAGTTTATTTATTAAACAAGCGAACCATTATATTCTTCGCCGATATACTACGCTTGTTATATAATTATTGTGCATTCTATAGGATACTCTTCGCAGTTCTTTTTGTAAATGATATTAGCCTCAAATATTTTTTGTTTAATTACAAAACAAAACAAATTTTTTTTAATTTCAAAAATTAATAACTTTTTTATTTATTATCGATCTTGTTCAAGAACACTAGGGTTCTTCCTCTAGCTAACACTAACTTACTGTCCAAATTTCAATACACTCGGACTTTTCGTTCTTAAGTTATCGTGCTTACAAGAAATGTGACGGAGGGGCGGACAGACAGACAGACATACAGACAGACGGACGAACATTTTGAATGTTGTTCAGAATTCACAACATTCACCAACACAGCGATATGAAATTTTTTCTCTACGAGCAATATTACCGGTTTTAGAAATGTGCTGATCGAATGCAATATACTCTTCGTTTTGTATTTGCGAAGAGTATAATAACAATTCATTATTCTCTTTTCAATATCGCCTCCTTCTAAGGTATGACAATTTGTGGTTTAAAGGGCTTTATTTATTTACATAATTCTCCAACTCTAGCTTGCTAATAAAAATAATTATCCTTATTATGGAACGTGTTTAAAGAAAACAAATGTAGTTAATATTGAATAACTTGATGGTTATAAATTTTTAAAATTCAACCTATAATGATCTAAAGGAGCATTATAAATAATATTATTTAAAGAATTGTGAATTATATTACGAATATTCGAAATATTTCGGTAACATAATATAAATTCTAATTATGCTATATTCCTGTTAGGAACCAATATTTTTTGTTAAATTTCGGTCACACCCATTTGAAGGTATCCTAAACCCACTGTCGTAGTCAGATTTGAGATAAATTGTTAACTCTTTTTTTGGATTCTTGATCTTGAAAAATAAATCGAAATAGTCTTTGAAATTTTAAATTTCGGTCTGAAATTTTGCACCACGGTGAAATTATTGAAGCTCTATCATAAAAAAAAATCATTTAAATCGGCCAAAAAATAAAAATTTTAGAGAGGTGCCCCGCTTCGACCTCTCGAAGTCATTTTCGCCCACTTTTCACTTAACCCTTAATGTTTTTAACATACCAGTCGAGACCGACATCTAATATATCCGGATCGTGTTTACAGAACACAGAGTCAAGTAAGAAATGCAATGTTGTCGAATTTAGGAGGGAACTAAATCGACGATTTAAATTGTAACCTTGTATAATATTGTGGAGGGAACACAGAACGAAATTTTTAATCTGCAAACACGATTGCAGCGCCGCCGGTAGTACGACGAACTAAATCATTCATTTTCAAGAAAAATATATACAAAGGACCCTCCAGACAATTTTTCTAGACGTTGGCACCAGAACCCCAGTGCTTTCTTGGAAAGTGTAAATAAACAATTCGCATGAAGTGGAGTTCCATAGATTCAACAAACATCACCAGCCTACTACAAGAAAGAAAGATAAGATATTATACCTTTATTTAACTGACTGATTAATTACTTAATTAATTCATGATTTATTATTTATGTTTGCCCTCTATTTTTTAGTATTATTTGTACTTTACTTTTATAATATCTTTTTATTCCCATTTGGAAAACGGCAGTTTGAATTAGGCACTACAAAAATCAAGACAATATACAGGGTGTGCGGAGGTTTCTCTCGGGCCGCTTTCTCATTTGCAACTCGCTGTAAAAAGTTATTTTACCGCGATACAGATAACATAATAAAAAGACTCTCTTACAGCAAGCTAATATTGGTTTTGAAAAACAAGGCAAATAAAATGGACACACTAATACAGGACGTTGAAACGAGAACACGTCAATTACTGGTACAAAAAATCGACGGCGACGGAAACTGCCTATATGGAGCATTAAACCACCAACTGGAGGGAGAAAATATAACATCACAGGCACATACCAATGCGACGAAAACCCTACGAAAACAAGTAGCTGACTATATCGAAAATCACTTAGACCATTTCATGCCATTCATGCAGGCATCCATCCATGAACTAGCACCCCATTACAATAGATACAACTCTAATACGGGAAAAATAAATGCATTCATTCGAGATCTGAGAAGAGAAGGTTTTTGGGGGGGGGGGGGGGGGGGGGCAGGAAACAATTGCAGTAACAACAAATATGAAAAACAGGACCATAATAGTACATCAAGAAGAAGGAGAGCATATAATCTTCCATCCTACTAACCAACAGGGAAGAGAGAACACACCACTAGCGATAGTATATAGGAAGCACTGAAACGAAAGAAATCACTACGATAGCGCGATTATTGCACAAGAAAAACATGAAGCAGAACAACCAGAAGAAACATACGCTCGAACTGGGGCTATAACACCCCGCCCAGAATTAGAGGAAGCAACGTACATAAACATGTACCAAATATCACAAAGAACAGAGGAAGCCTACAGTCAAGAATTACAACACGATGACATCATTCTGGCGACATGGAATGTCAGAGGATGCATAACGAGAGAGAAAAGAGAAAAATCGATGAGGTTCTTATGATGGAACACATACACGTTGCATGCATACAAGAGACACACACGATAGACGGAACTGCAGTTACTCAAAACTACAAATGGCATCTAAGTGGAGGGACAAAGAAAAAACCAGCAGAGGAGTCGCATGGGCAATAAGACGGAACACCCCTATTCAGATAAAGACAAGAAAAGTAAACGAAAACATAACCATGGCAGATTTACAAATTGGAAAGGAAAACATATGCATACTAGGAGTACATGTGCCCTCCGACAAACGGGCAGGACGAGTATTCAGACAGATTACCCAAGAGACTAGAAGAAATAGGAATAGAAAAATGAACACAATAATACTAGGAGACTTCAACGCGCATATAGGAAAGGACGACCAAACACATGAAGACAAGAATATCATAGGAAAAACCTTACTTCACACATGGACAAACGATAATGGAAGCTTGCTAAAAAACTTGGCACATCTGTTAGATCTAACAGTTAGAAACACATGGAGCAAGAACCTAATCTGCCTTAATACCTGGAGTAAAGGAAACATCAACTCTCAAATAGACCATATCCTAGTGGATAGAAAAATAAGGGACAGGGTCAAAAATATTAAGGCAAAACAAGCAACAAACGTCAAAACAGATCACAAAATATTATATGGAACACTAGTAATGAAGAAACAAGAACAAAAAAAAAAACAACAAAACAGCAAATGACACATGGAACATCTCACTGCTACAGAACAAAGGAATAAAAAAGAAATACCAGGAGGAGATAGAAAAACAGTTAACAGGAAAGGAACTAAATTGGTCAACAATGGGTTTAAAAATCAAAATAGCGGCGAGGAAAACGTTGAAAAGGAACAAATCCCCTATGAGCCCAACAAGAAAAGACACGAAAAGAAATTACGAAAAACTAAAGAAAATAAAGGCCACAGGAAAACAATATACAGAAAACACTGCAATACAATGGTTTGGACAGACGACGGAATCAAAAATGAAGAATATCGGAGTCAAACAAGGATGTCCCCTATCCCCCCGACTATTCACCACAGTCCTGGACCAAGTCAAAACAGCCTACAGCGTCACAAGAGCTCTACTACCCTTCATTGAGGACAACAAACCACCATGGTGCCTAACCAAAAAGGTATACACGACCATCATAATGCCTACGATGATATATGGAGTCAAAAACGCAGCAACGATAAAGGCCAACCGAAGAAGCCTGAGAAGAGCTGAAAGGGACATTATCCAACTGCTAGCAAAAACAGGAAAACCACAAAAACGACAGAAAACGTCAACATTACTAGAGGGAAGAACAATTATCAAAAGAATAGAATCATACGCAATGAAATACTGGGGACATGTCCAAAGACGGGACACGACACACCTACTGAAGAAAGCGCTGCGAATGAACAGCAACAAACTGAAAATAGGGAGGCCATGCTACACATGGATTACAACAATCGAGAGGATTATGAATAAGCTAGGAAAGGATTATACACACTGGGAAAAGTTGGCACAACAAAAAATGGAATACAATAAAGAAATATCAAGGATATACACACTGCCAGACTCAGAAACAGAAGAAACAGAAAACTCAGAAGTAGAATAGGAGAGAAGACGATCACAGACAGAAACTAAGAAGAAGCATATCACAAAAACCTGAAAGTAAAAAGAAGCACGAAAACCTATAAGAAGCATCTCACAAACGCCTACACTTTCCATCCGATGAAGACAGAAGGAAAACAAGAAGAAACATCTCACAAACACCTACACGCTCCATCCTATACTCCTACCCCATGCGTCATGCGGCTCTCGCTGCTGACAACAAGCATGTCCAATGTCCAATCCAGCGTATGCAGCTGGTCCGGCGGTATATAAAAGCACTGGGGGTTTGTTCTGGCACACGGTGGGATGATCGGTGGGCGATCGGGCTGCGTGGTGGAACAAATCTCCCTGCACCGGAATTGGCAGCAATGCCCACCTTACGCTGGCAAATCAATCAATCAATCAATCAATCAATTGTTAGGAAGAAGGTTGGACTATCGTTTAAAATGAAATCTATAGCAAAACGTTGTTCCCTCCAGAATCGGAGGGAACTTGGCTATATATGAGGGAACTAGGTATTAAATATATGTAGTTTTGAGGGAAGAACGTATGTGTTATATATATATATATATATAGATATGTAAACGGTCAAGGTGAGATCATTTTGTGTTAAAAGTAGGTAAGATGAGATCATTTTTGGAAAGCGAGATCCGATTTCGAATCTCGTCTTTTTCGACGTGTATATAGAGTTTTTAAGACATAAGAGAATCTGCACAGGCCGCTGTTAAATTTTTGATCGGATCTCATTTTCCTCATTTTTATCTGAACTTATACACCTTAAGTTTGAAGAATTGTATGTAGGGGGCGCGCGACACCTTATGTATATGTGTGATATATCTAACCAAATTGAGATCCGGCAACTTGGCAACCTTGCGGATCTCATCTTGATTATTTTTTTATTATGAATATATTATATTAAGTTAATGCACTGATGACATAGCTTTGGGATCACGGGGATACTTACGTCGGTAGACGGGCAATGGGCGGACCTTGATGGCATGTGTCCATTCGGAGCGACTGTGGTTGGGTGAAGGTGAAGAGGTCATCCGACAGCAAAAATTCAATATTAAATAACCAAGTCCCAAATATGGGGCTTGCGTAATACCTTTACAAATTTTCGCCATGGTTTAATTAATTCTTAGGATGACCACCCTGTATATTTTTCAATAAAACCATACCATTCTTGTCGATTGTGTTATCTATATACCATCTGTCTCATTATTGGTTGTACATTCACGTAGTAGAGTGGTAGTAGTGGTTAAAAAATTGTCAACTATCATTTTTTTGAAATAGGTTTAGAATATCATGAAAAGTGGAAATTTTAAATCTGAGCCAAAAGCAATGTTTTCCATCTAGTCTACAATATGCCTCACTTTTCAAGACTCCCATATCACAGCCAAGGGGGCAGCCCCATTATTAACAATGCGATTAAAAAAATGGGGATTGTTTCACGGTAAAATATTTTAAAATCCGCCAGTGGCATTCGTCCTTATGAAGAATGAAATGAAATGAACCTGTTTTCCAAAAAAAATATTGGACAAAATTTTAACTGTGAAACAATCTCATAATCTTATTTGCTGTTATCAGAAACTCACTAATAATGAGTTTCAATAAGATAATGCACTTGCAATGAAAAAATAAAATTTCTCTTCTTAAATTATCAATTATTACAGTCATACCTACCTAGTTTTATTTTCGGACGTAATGAAGAGTTAATTAAGATGGAGAAAGACAGGTTTTCTATTTATAATTAATTATGTGACTTTAGAACTTAACAGTCAAAATTAAACATTAATTGACTTAGAAACAAAAAAAGTTCAATTTTAAACGAATTTAATTCAGGAGCAATTCAATAAATAATAGCACTTACATAGATAAACTTGTTGTGAACCTCCGCTTGAGACCAGAAAAAAAATTGTTTTGCATGGTTTTCGCTCTCTTATGTAAAATATTATTGTAAATAAAGTCATTTATTATTATTACTATTATTATTAACTAAATCGCGGGAAAAACTTGGACAGAATGCACTTTAGGAAAAAGTCATAAAGGAAAAAAAGTCTTGCATTTTAATAATATATTAAGGCAGTATTACACGAAACGATTAATTGGTCAAGAAATCGGCCAATTAATTGGTCAAAAAATCGATCAATTAATTGAAAAAAAGAAACTGTATTACACGCAGCAATATTTATTCGATTTATTGTTGTTAAATCAGGTATGTCAATCCTCCGTTTAGTTACTCCCTGGACGGTTGCCGTTTGGTTGTCGCCCTGATTTCAATGTCTGCGAGGTTTTCTATTTTTTATTTTCAACATGATCATCAGAACATAAACAATGTATTTTAGCTTATTAGCTTTCGTATTCTCTTCTGGCGATTTGAAAGACAACGTAAATTACGTAGACGTCCCATTTTTGCAAAAAACAAAGTACAAAGTTTTAACACAGTACCTACATTAATAACAAGGACAGCAGATAAAACTTTTTAAGTGTTTGTCATAAGAGATGGATTTTTGGATTTTTCGGTATATCACAACTTTGTTTATAAGCAAGAATGAGAACTAAAAACAAATCAAACTAACCTTACAATTCTGAATGTTGGTAATGCAGTGAAATAAAAAATGTTCCCTATAAAATCGAGGAAAAATAGAACATGTTCTAATTGCTCGATTTATTGACCAATTTTACTTGACCAATAAATCCGCAGATTTTTATGCATTACACACACCAATAAATTGAAGGACAAAAAATCGGTCGATTTATTGGATCGTGTAATACTGCCTTTAACAAGAATTTTTGTGGATTTTTCTCGTCACTTTTTATTCCCCCTCCCCCTTCTTAGAAAAATTCGAACCGCCATATCTCGGAAAATAAGCATTTTCTCGAAATATTTACAAGAGTAAAACGTTATTTTTCGACGAGTTCTAAAAATACATATTGTTTTTTAAATTTTGGTAGTCAACAAATTAGTAACAAAATCATTGTTTAAAAAAATTTCGGGGCAATAGAGACAATTTTTTTTTTATGGAGTTTAATCGAGACATTAATACGAACAAAATCCAGAAAGCTCTATAACAATAGAAACAAATGAAAATATATTACTAGAAAATACTAGTAATTATTTAAACTTTTACAAAATACTTATATATCCTTCTTATAACAATTATAAGGAAATATGCCCATTATAAACAGTACAACTGTTATCATTAACAGTTGTACTGTTCATAATGGGCATATTTTCTTTCTATTAATTGTTATAAGAAGGATATATGTTAAATAATTACTAGCATTTTCTGGTAATATATTTTCATTTGTTTCTATTGTTATAGAGCTTTTATAGTTCCAGGAAGTTGCATTTGCATATAATTATATTGAAAATCCAGGAAGTTTCGTGAAAATCCTCTCATTCGGTAAACTTTTTAGTTTTACTTGAATAAACCGGATGTCAATAATAGGGTATTTTCATTAATCTGAGATGAAAGTGGAAATGCTTATATTTGAAAAATGCATATTTTTTAAATATTTTTGGCACAGAAAAAAATATGTTATATAAAACTATAAAATTATAATTTTAATTACAAGTTTCAATTTTTCATAATGACGTCACTAAGCGAAAACTAGGTAAATCACCAAAAAACTATTGGCAACACTGACACCACACTGTTAATCTGGTGACAGTGGTGTGACTCATTAATTTTCAATAGGGCGCGTGCAAAATCTGACAGCTAACGAGAGTGGAGGGCATATAACCTCAATGTTCCAAATTAATTAACGTGAAATTCGCTGTTTTCGTTTGATTTTTTAACTTTCTTGTGTTTTCAGCTATTAAAATAAACATTTTTAAGTTTAGTTTTCATTATATATAGACAATTACGTGTTTTCTACAATAATATTTCCTTTGATTTGGTGAGATGTGCATTGTTTACCTATGTATTTTTAGTAAATTTCTTCGTAATTAAACAATGTATGGGATTGATATTATTATTATATATGGAGCATATTTAGATTATTTGAGATTTAAACGCTGTTAATAATTCTGTTGTCAGTTTACGACAAAAAGCCATTATATTCTGTGGTATTTTTGGTTGTCAAAGTCTCACCGAATTTTAAAGGTATGTGATTATTACTTAACATTGGAATTTACTGTTTATTATATAACAAAACATATTTAATAAATACATAGTAGTAAATACCTTCTGCATGCACGAAAATAAAATTATTAATTTCAGAATGCCATCGATTTACACCAAAAGAAGAAAAGTTTGTGCTCAATCCAAAGAGCAAAGCGAAAAGAGCATTAGAGAGATCCGATCTTACTGAGTCAAAGGTGAAATACGGTCATAGTTCCAGACATTATCTTAACGGATAATCTTTATTTAGAATAATTTAATTTAAATTTTATACTCTACAATTTTTAGGAAAACCTGCTGAACTAGATAAGGTAACTCATCTAAGAATGACTAACAAATAAATGTATGGGTTATGCAGCCTTAAAGCATTTAATCACTTTTCTTTTGAACTCTTAATTGATCACAAACTTATCTTCTTTGATGTAATTCGATGGCAATCTGAAATAACTATAACTTTATTTTCGTGCATGCGCCATGCGGTAGGTATACTACTATGTATTTATTAAATATGTTACATAATAAGTTTTAAACTCCAATGTTAAGTAATAATTACATACCTTTTAAAGCTTAAATTGGCATTCAGTGAAACTTTGACAACCAGATTCCATACAATATGATGGCTTTTTGTGGTAAACTGGTAACAAAATAATTAACAACATTTAAATTTTTAATAATCTAAATATGCTCTATATATAACAATAAGATCAATCCCATACGTTGTTTAAATACGAAGAAAATAACTAAAAACACATAGGTAAACAATGCACATCTTGCCAAATCAAAGGAAATATTATTGTACAAAACACGTAATTGTCTGTATTTAATGAAAACTAAACTTTAAAATGTTTATTTCAATAGCTGATAGCACTAGAAAGTTAAAAAAGCAAACGAAAACAGCGAATTTCACGAATATTAATTTGGAACATTGAGGTTATATGCCCTCCACTCTCGTTAGCTGTCAGATTTTGCACGCGCCCTATATTTTGTTTGTTTAGCTATTTGTTTGAAAACATTCTATACAAGCATACAAATATGGAAACTAATTACGTAGAAGGTAGATCAAACGTCGTTTTTAATGAAATTTTACACTCATTCACAGGTCGATATTAGGTGCTACACAAAACTGAACATCTGTTTATGAAACAAACAAAAAATAAGGTTATAGTTACATGAAATGTCAAATCACAAATCACCAACTTGAAACTCCCTAGAAATAAGTACATTTGGCGCTCTATTTGAATTATCGCTTAATGACGTCATGAAAGTTTAACTAATTTTTTTCCGGCTTAAATAAAAAAGTAAAAAAGAAAGAAAAAACACGTATTCCTTATTTTTATTTCTAGTTTTCAATTTTCAAATAAAAAAAATATGGGAAAATACCCCATTGGTTACTCTTTCTCATATTTTAAAATACTTATGCATATTTCTTGTAACTCCTGTTTTACCTCCTGAATAAATCAGCTATGTAAAAAAATCGGTAAAGGTATTTACACAGAACTCCCTCTTTATTTACATAGGGCGGTCACTCTAAAAAATTATTAATTAAGAAATGAGATATAAGAATTATAATCGCAATGTAGTTAACCATATTATTACAGACAAATCTGGTAACTTTTTCCATCATCTACTCTATAGTGGTGGGGGATAAAATTTTCATTTTATTTTTATTTTCAAAACATTTTTTTTGTTGAAATAGGTTTAGAATGTAATGAAACGTGGACATTTTAAAACTGAAATAAAAAAATTCCATATAGCGTAAAAAAATATATTTTCAAAACAATTTTTTTAAAATATGTTTAGAATGTTTAGAATAGTCAACAAATTAGCAACAAAATCATTGTTTAATAAAATTGCGGGGCAATAGCGGCAAATTTATTTTATGGTGTTTGATCTAGACATTAATATGAACAAAATCCAGAAAGTTTCGTGAAAATCCACTCATTTGGTAAACTTTTCAGTTTTACTTGAATAAACGGGATGTCAATAATTGGTTACTCTTTCTCATATTTTAAAATAATTATGCGTATTTCTTGTACTCTTGTTTTACTACCTGAATGAACCAGCTATGTAAAAAAATTGGTAAGGGTATTTACACAGAAATTCCCTTTTTATTTATGTAGGGCGGTCACTCTAAAAAATTATTAAATAAGAAATGATAAGAATTATAATCGCAATGTAGTTAGCCCTATATTACAGAGAAAACCTGATAACTTTTTTCCACCATACTTCTACATCACACTCTATAGTGGCGGGGGATAAAATTTTAATTTTTTTTTTATTTTCAAAACATGTTTTTGATAGATTTAGCATGTAACGAAACGTGGAAATTTTAAGACTGAAAAAAAAATTTCAGTGGATAAAAAAAAATTATTTTTAAAACAATTTTTTTTCAAATATGTTTAGAATGTCATGAAACGTGAAAATTTTAAATTTGGGGAAAAAGAATTTTTCCATCCATTTTATAAATAATTTTCAACATTTTTTCTTTTCGATTTTCAAAAAAAAAACATTTTTTTAAAATATGTTTAAAATGTCATGAAATGTGAATATTTTGAATTTGAGAAACCAAAAATTTTTTACAATCTTCCATTTTATACAATATTTTTAAAATTTCAAGATTTTCTTCCATATTAAATTTTCAAAATTTGTTTTTTTAAATAAGTTTAGAATGTCATGAAACATGGAAATTTTTAATTTGAGGAAAAAAAATAGTTTCCATCCATTTTATAAAAAATGTTCAAAATTTTTCTTTTAGATTTTCAAGAAAAATATGTATTTTTTTAAATATGTTTAGAATGTCATGAAACGTGGATATTTTAAATTTGAGGAAACAAAAATCTTTACAACCATCCATTTTATGCAATATTTTCAAAATTTCAAAATATTAAAAAAAAAAAAAATTTTGTTCTGAAACGTGAGAATCCGAAAAAATCTCGAAGGGCGATTTTTTCTCGAATACAATACTTCCCTTCGGTATGCGAGGAAAGTAAAACATAATAAAGTATGTGTAAATATCTTTATTTTTCCAAATCTGCTTACTATAAAATATCTATATCATATTATTAATGTCGAAAAATGTTTTTACATGTCAACGACTGTAATTTTTACCTTTGGTAAAGAGAACTATGAAACTTTTAGATCGAGCTCCCACGACAAAAAAGGTACCCCTCGAACACCTCAAATTCAAAAGGTGAAAATGGTTGCAAAACATGTAAAAATCACGTTATGCCCGCCAGAACAGTAAAAATTTGTTAATTATTTTTTATGAATTTTTGAATTCAGCTTAAAAAAATGATTCTTCTTTTCAAAACATCTGCTTGAAATTTACGCAGTTTGTGGTATCTATTACAACTTATCTGGCTGATAACTTTTGTTAATTAATTTGTCAGACTGAATTTTGCAGGTGCAGCATCAATGCATCACGATCAATCACTGGTATAACACCTTATAAAAAAACAACTGAAGTTTAAGATCTCCTCTATACATAAAAATTTGCATGTTATTGAAAAAATGTTTTTCATCATGTCAGACTTAAGTTTTAAGCAACAACGCTCTCTTTTTAAAACTAAATTTTCACAATGTTCGCGTCAAGACACCATCTTAATTTTTTTCTGTAATTAAGTTTTGTGCATAAAAGAGATCTTAAACTTAAATACAGAAAAAACTAAGATGTTGTTTTGAAGCGGTCATTGTAACAGCTTATTAAAAAAAAAAAATGTTACGGCGCTTAAAAATTTGGTCTGACATGGTGAAAAATATTTTTCCAATGTCAAACAAATTTTTATGCATAGAGAAGATCTTAAGCCTCAGTTGTTTTTTTTTAAGGAGGAATTCTGAAATGCTAGTAATTGATGCTGATGCATTGATGCTGTGCTTTCAAAATTAAGTCTGATAAATTAATTAATAAAAATTCACACAGACAAGTTGTAATAGATGGGAGAGATGTTAAATTTCATTTTAAAACAAAAATCAAGGAGGTGTTATGAAGCGCACCTTCATAAAAAACATAATTTATAAGTAAGTAAGTAAGTATTTATTGGTGCGTTATACGATGGTATTTACACAGGTCAAAATAGAGTATAACAAAAGGTCTGCCAAAAGTTAATTAACAAAAATGGTCGCCAGACAAATTTTTGTCAAAAATTGTTCATTATTTAGCATAAATTGCGTAAATTTCAAGCAGGTCTTTTGAAAATAAGCATAATTTTTTTAGCCAAATTCAAAAATTCATAACAACAAGAATTAACAAATTTTTACTAATCTGGCGAGCGTAACGTGATTTTTACATGCTCTGCAACCATTTTCACATTTTACATTTGAGGTGTTCGATGGGGTACCTTTTTTGTCATCACCTTTAAACAAATTTTGTAAGAAAATGCGAGCGCTATAAATCACTCCCGATAATCGTAGATTAGAAATTAACTACCTCAATTTTAAAATATTATCTTCACGCATGCGCCATGTCTTAAGATACTTGGCAACAACGCCGGAGCTCGTCTTGACATATACTGCTCTTTTTATACATTAGAGGATCTCTACTTGTGCGTAAATTATTAATAGATTCCAACGGATCTCGCCCGGACAAACTTTTATAAAAAAAAATCAAAACATTATTCCTTTACCCCTCTCGGTGGATTTGACTAATACCAACGATTTCTAAGCTAATTATAGAATACATACTCTAATATTACTTTGATTTGTGGCGGACCTCGGGTAGTCCAATTTTTATCCGGATCTCAACTTGGTAAGAAAACGTATATATATATATATATATATATATATATATATATATACATATATGAAAAATACTAGGTTCACGGGTTGAACCGCGTCTGAGATTATTGGAGTCTCGACGTTTCGGCTCCCACTTTGGAGCCATTTTCAAGAGAAAGGGGGGGAAGAAGAATCGATAATGTATGGGATATGGGAGGTCTAGTCTAGGAAGTGTAAGGAATGGTTCGAGTCCGGGGCCTCAATCTGCCTACTCCCCAGGTCGAACCGTGGTTCGTCTCTAAGATCTCAATCTCAGTTCTTAGAGAGAACCGACGAGTTGTGGGTTGGGGTGAGGTATTTATAGTAGGGTTGGTGGGTGTGGCGAGCACTGGTGCAGAACGGTTGCGCATGGTAGGAGGGTCGCTGTGTGGTCTTGGTAAGGGTTGTATAGTTAGTGGAGTTATTAGTGATTTCCAAGCAGTTGGAAGTCGAAGACTGTCGTCCCTTTTGTTTAAACAATTAGGACGCTTCTCGATTTCAATTGCTTCGCGGATCGTTCGTGTTTTTAGGGAATATATAGGTGCTATTGTTTTTGTGTTGTCAAAGTCTATGTTATGTCCAGTCTGGAGACGGTGTTGGGCTAAGGATGAGGTAGGATCAGTTTTTCTGACCGCTAAGCGATGTTCGTATACCCTGTTGTTAATGCGTCTGTTTGTTTGTCCAATGTAAGTTTGGGGACAGTCGGAGCAAGGTATTTCGTAAACGCCATGGGAGTCATTAGGGACTTGGTCTTTTGGGGACTTGATAAGGTTGGAAATAGTCTGTTGTGTTGTGAATATTGTTTTTATGTTGTTTGCTTTTAGGACTTTGGAGATTCGGTCTGTGACACCTTTGATGTAAGGTAGGAAGGCTTTGTGTTGTTCAGGTAGGGATGTGTCCGGATGTTGTGTTTGGGATGGGTTCTGTGCTTTATTTATGGTCCGTCTTATATGGTTTCTGTCGTAGCCGTTTTGTAGGAGTGCGTGTTCTAATGTGTGCAATTCAGTTTGTCTGTTGTGGCTGTCAGTTAGTCTGAGGGATCTTGTTATGAGGGTGTTGACGACCGAATTTATTTGTGAGGGATGGTGATGGGAGTTTGCATTTAAGTAACGGTTTGTGTGGGTTGGTTTTCGGTAAACAGAGTAAGAAAATTGGTTTGTGTTATTTTTGGTGATAAGGACATCTAGGAAAGGCAGAGATGAATTATTCTCTACTTCCATGGTGAACTGTATCTTGGGATGGATGTTGTTTAAATGGGATAAGAATGTATTTAGGGAATCCCTACCGTGCGGCCAGATGACGAAGGTGTCATCAACGTATCTTAACCAGCACGTAGGTTTCAGGTCAGAAGTACTGAGGGCTTGAGTTTCGAAGTGGTCCATGAAGATATTGGCTATGACGGGGGATAGAGGTGATCCCATAGGGGCTCCACTTATTTGTTTATAAAATTTATTTTGGAAGAGAAAATAGGTGTTTGACAAGCAATGTTCTAGGAGGGATAGGGTACTGGGAGAAATGTCGTGTTTGGTTTTGAGAGTGTTTAGGGCTTCAGAGAGTGGGATATTCGTGAATAATGATACAATGTCGAAACTGACTAGTATATCATTCTGCGAAATAGGATATTGTTGCAGGAGGTCGATAAAATGAGCGGAGTTTTTGACATAGGATGACGCCCTTTCGGCGATAGGTTGAAGGGCTCTGGCTAAGTGTCCAGCTAGTTTGTGGGTTGGGGAACGAAAGGCACTAACAATGGGTCTTAAAGGAATGTTTGGTTTATGAATTTTAGGAAGCCCGTAAATTCTAGGAATTCGAGAAGACTTTTCTCGTGGAATTAGGGATTTACCGATATCTGGATGGAGGTCAGAGTTGTTGATGATTGTCTTGGTTTTCTTTTCCAGATAGGTAGTAGGGTCGTGTTGAATTGGTCTGTAATCAGTACTTGTTACTAGGTCGTTCATTTTTCGTAGGTAGTCAGATGTATTGAGGATGACAGTGGCGTTACCTTTGTCTGCTGGTAGGATAGTCAGTTCGTCATTGTTATATAAGTCTTTTAGGGCTCGTCTTTCTCGTAAGGGTAGGTTGGATTTGGGAGGTTTAGCTGTTCGAAGTATTCTGGAAATGTCTTGTCTGGTGTCTTCAGCTTGGTTGTCTGGAAGGTGGGATATAGAGTTTTCGACTTGGGAAATAATAGCCTCAGTTGGGATGGAGTTGGGGGAAATAGCAAAGTTGAAACCTTTAGCTAAAGCTTGAAGAGCTGGATCACTGATGGGAAAGTCGGAAAAGTTATGGACTACATTATTGGGATCTATTGGAGGGGTGGAGTGTGGTTTCTGTTTAGTGATGAGCTGTGAGAGTTTTTGTTTTTGTGTGGTAGTCTTTTGTTCTGCTATGTGTTGTGCTGTATCGTTAGAGAGTCGGTCAAAAGTGTCCCAAAGTATTGGATGAATGAAAGAAGTGTGGATCTGGGAGTAGGTTTTGTATATCAATGTGTTGGTGGTGTTGAGGTTATGTCTTGTGTTATGTATGGAATTTCTAAGTAGAGCAAAGTTTGCCTTATCTAGAATTCTGGAAATGGAGCGGGATTTAGTGTGATGTTTAAGTTGTAAAGATTTTGGAATGACCTGATGATCACGACAGGCTTTTAGGAAGGTAAGATCACAAAGGAGTTTGGATTTGCGGATAAGAAGTTTACTATAGGTCTTAGTCAGAGAATAAATTTCCTCCCCGTAGAGGCGAATGAAATGTTCGGATAGGTTTCCGCGGTTGTCTGTATGAAAAATACTAGGTTCACGGGTTGAACCGCGTCTGAGATTATTGGAGTCTCGACGTTTCGGCTCCCACTTTGGAGCCATTTTCAAGAGAAAGGGGGGGAAGAAGAATCGATAATGTATGGGATATGGGAGGTCTAGTCTAGGAAGTGTAAGGAATGGTTCGAGTCCGAGGCCATTCCTTACACTTCCTAGACTAGACCTCCCATATCCCATACATTATCGATTCTTCTTCCCCCCCTTTCTCTTGAAAATGGCTCCAAAGTGGGAGCCGAAACGTCGAGACTCCAATAATCTCAGACGCGGTTCAACCCGTGAACCTAGTATTTTTCATACAGACAACCGCGGAAACCTATCCGAACATTTCATTCGCCTCTACGGGGAGGAAATTTATTCTCTGACTAAGACCTATAGTAAACTTCTTATCCGCAAATCCAAACTCCTTTGTGATCTTACCTTCCTAAAAGCCTGTCGTGATCATCAGGTCATTCCAAAATCTTTACAACTTAAACATCACACTAAATCCCGCTCCATTTCCAGAATTCTAGATAAGGCAAACTTTGCTCTACTTAGAAATTCCATACATAACACAAGACATAACCTCAACACCACCAACACATTGATATACAAAACCTACTCCCAGATCCACACTTCTTTCATTCATCCAATACTTTGGGACACTTTTGACCGACTCTCTAACGATACAGCACAACACATAGCAGAACAAAAGACTACCACACAAAAACAAAAACTCTCACAGCTCATCACTAAACAGAAACCACACTCCACCCCTCCAATAGATCCCAATAATGTAGTCCATAACTTTTCCGACTTTCCCATCAGTGATCCAGCTCTTCAAGCTTTAGCTAAAGGTTTCAACTTTGCTATTTCCCCCAACTCCATCCCAACTGAGGCTATTATTTCCCAAGTCGAAAACTCTATATCCCACCTTCCAGACAACCAAGCTGAAGACACCAGACAAGACATTTCCAGAATACTTCGAACAGCTAAACCTCCCAAATCCAACCTACCCTTACGAGAAAGACGAGCCCTAAAAGACTTATATAACAATGACGAACTGACTATCCTACCAGCAGACAAAGGTAACGCCACTGTCATCCTCAATACATCTGACTACCTACGAAAAATGAACGACCTAGTAACAAGTACTGATTACAGACCAATTCAACACGACCCTACTACCTATCTGGAAAAGAAAACCAAGACAATCATCAACAACTCTGACCTCCATCCAGATATCGGTAAATCCCTAATTCCACGAGAAAAGTCTTCTCGAATTCCTAGAATTTACGGGCTTCCTAAAATTCATAAACCAAACATTCCTTTAAGACCCATTGTTAGTGCCTTTCGTTCCCCAACCCACAAACTAGCTGGACACTTAGCCAGAGCCCTTCAACCTATCGCCGAAAGGGCGTCATCCTATGTCAAAAACTCCGCTCATTTTATCGACCTCCTGCAACAATATCCTATTTCGCAGAATGATATACTAGTCAGTTTCGACATTGTATCATTATTCACGAATATCCCACTCTCTGAAGCCCTAAACACTCTCAAAACCAAACACGACATTTCTCCCAGTACCCTATCCCTCCTAGAACATTGCTTGTCAAACACCTATTTTCTCTTCCAAAATAAATTTTATAAACAAATAAGTGGAGCCCCTATGGGATCACCTCTATCCCCCGTCATAGCCAATATCTTCATGGACCACTTCGAAACTCAAGCCCTCAGTACTTCTGACCTGAAACCTACGTGCTGGTTAAGATACGTTGATGACACCTTCGTCATCTGGCCGCACGGTAGGGATTCCCTAAATACATTCTTATCCCATTTAAACAACATCCATCCCAAGATACAGTTCACCATGGAAGTAGAGAATAATTCATCTCTGCCTTTCCTAGATGTCCTTATCACCAAAAATAACACAAACCAATTTTCTTACTCTGTTTACCGAAAACCAACCCACACAAACCGTTACTTAAATGCAAACTCCCATCACCATCCCTCACAAATAAATTCGGTCGTCAACACCCTCATAACAAGATCCCTCAGACTAACTGACAGCCACAACAGACAAACTGAATTGCACACATTAGAACACGCACTCCTACAAAACGGCTACGACAGAAACCATATAAGACGGACCATAAATAAAGCACAGAACCCATCCCAAACACAACATCCGGACACATCCCTACCTGAACAACACAAAGCCTTCCTACCTTACATCAAAGGTGTCACAGACCGAATCTCCAAAGTCCTAAAAGCAAACAACATAAAAACAATATTCACAACACAACAGACTATTTCCAACCTTATCAAGTCCCCAAAAGACCAAGTCCCTAATGACTCCCATGGCGTTTACGAAATACCTTGCTCCGACTGTCCCCAAACTTACATTGGACAAACAAACAGACGCATTAACAACAGGGTATACGAACATCGCTTAGCGGTCAGAAAAACTGATCCTACCTCATCCTTAGCCCAACACCGTCTCCAGACTGGACATAACATAGACTTTGACAACACAAAAACAATAGCACCTATATATTCCCTAAAAACACGAACGATCCGCGAAGCAATTGAAATCGAGAAGCGTCCTAATTGTTTAAACAAAAGGGACGACAGTCTTCGACTTCCAACTGCTTGGAAATCACTAATAACTCCACTAACTATACAACCCTTACCAAGACCACACAGCGACCCTCCTACCATGCGCAACCGTTCTGCACCAGTGCTCGCCACACCCACCAACCCTACTATAAATACCTCACCCCAACCCACAACTCGTCGGTTCTCTCTAAGAACTGAGATTGAGATCTTAGAGACGAACCACGGTTCGACCTGGGGAGTAGGCAGATTGAGGCCCCGGACTCGAACCATTCCTTACACTTCCTAGACTAGACCTCCCATATCCCATACATTATCGATTCTTCTTCCCCCCCTTTCTCTTGAAAATGGCTCCAAAGTGGGAGCCGAAACGTCGAGACTCCAATAATCTCAGACGCGGTTCAACCCGTGAACCTAGTATTTTTCATACAGACAACCGCGGAAACCTATCCGAACATTTCATATACATATATATATATATATATATATATATACATGCAAAACAACATATACGCCTCCGAATACATAGGTATTCATAGGCGACGCCTCCGAAATCGGAGGCGAAGACGAAAAAGCGGAGGCGAAGACGAAAAAGCGGAGGCGAAAACGAATGACCGTGTATCTATGGTTTAAAATGATGTTCGCCGTCTATACGTCATTTAGGCAGATTTTAGCGTGGAGTCGAAAATGACCCATACGTCTATACACATATACACTGTAGTATACGTCATCGCGCATCAGAGGGCGCGACTGTTTTTATATTAGATACGCTGAAATATATCAACCAGTTGTACCGGCTTCCTTGAACTTATAGAGCGTTTTTGCCTCATATACTTGGCAACGTTGTACGGAGTGGAAATGTGTTATTAAGATTTGAATTTATAGAATCAGATTCAACCATATCCTAGCGCATACTGAGTAATCAGCGTTTAAATATTAGTACTATTTTTCACTAGTAATCTGATGGTGAGGGAGCCAAGTGGCTTTTTAAAAACTCATAGTTACAAGAGCTTTATTAGATAATTATGGCGAACCTGAATCACGATAAAATGACTGGCATGTCCATCCCATCAGTTTATCCATAGTTGAAGATAAACGTCTATAAAGCGTAAAGTCGTACATTTTTCGTTTTTAAATACGCACAGAAATTATCCTGATGGGAATATAGTCTTAAGATGCATATTTGTTTCTCTGGGGAACTTACAACAAATTACTAAAAATAATAATAATATTTTAATAATGATAAAATACATCTGAAATGCGGTAGAAACTCAGCGGAAAATGTTAAATTCCTCAGTTTAGTGTTTGTAGTGCTTTTGTTTATAACGATAACTTTCTAGTAAAGTTTTTATTTTTAAGGTAGCATATATTCATGTTCAAAAAAGAGATATGACTTGTAACGATGAGTGGAATTCTGGAATAATATATACAATAAAAATATAATTTCTTTTTCTATATTTGGAAACAATTTTCTTTATGGATAATTAATTGGCAGGAGTTTCATTCTGGGAGTAATTTTCTGTATTCAGAATGCTTAAATATTCTCTCCTTAAGAAAAATCTTGTAATGATTACGTGCTATAACTTTCTTTCTAATTACAACTTTGACCATTTGTGATGTACTTGGCGGTAGGTGCCCTCTAGAAGTCAATTCTATGAATCATTATCATTCATAAAACGATAAAAACATCTGATATAACATAAAACAGTGACGTACCAAAAAAGCCACCGAGCTCCTGGACTATGATTGGTTTATGATCAATATTAGAACAATACCAACATTTAGGAAAATTGACTTTGGTTTCTATTTAACAGTATCCAGATTAGAGCCTAGCAGGACTACAGTCTGGCAAATATTAGAGATTAGTTGCCTAATACATTTTTAATTTAACCGAAGTTAACCAAGAAACCTGCATAAAATCATTCATTTTTACTAAAGTCATCGCCTAAATACATTTTGTAATTAAATATAGTTTTAAATAGTTTTTTTACGAAAGACAAAAATGCGTTAATGAAAACCCACTTTGAATGTTTTAAGTATAGTTACATAGGACATAAACTTAAACATACCACAAATAATAGACAACCACAAAATCCAAAGCCTAGGCAGCCCGGAAGGGGGTTACACATTGACATTGTCAGTGTCATAGCTGAGGATCTTATCCAATACACGGCATCGTGAAAAGTGTACTCGCTTTTTTAACCCGAACGAATTTTTCTAGGTTTTCTTCTTCTTTCTAAACAAATAAGGTCTCTTTCAATTGTTTATAAGTCGGAAATGGTCAACTTTACGAAAAAACTTCACTATTTAAAATTACCAAGAAAAACTACAATTAGGGTAAAAAAAGGCGATTTTTTTAAACAAATTAAAAAATTTTCTCATTTTTACCCGAATGAATTTTTTTTAGCTTTTCTTGGTCCTTTTAAACTAAATAGGGCTCCTATCACTTTTTCGTAAAGTTGACCGTTTTCTATTTATTAAAAATTGAAAGAGCGAGCGCCCGAATTAGAAATTTAAGCCCTAGAATGAAAACAATCTGCACTTATATATATTTTGGAGTGTTTACTTGACGCAATATAAAGTGTTTGTAATGGAAAAAAGAAGCTTTCTATAATAAAAATTTCAAAATGGGCGGCATACTCTGGGATCTTCGTGGTTTAAACATATTTGTAAGATGTAAATATTTTATAGGGTGAATCATAGTGAAGTATTAGAAGTATATGGAGAAACGATATGTTTATATCGTTTTGAAAATTTTGGGAGTTACTAAAGTCAGTGGGGCCAATCGAATACCGGAAGTCGACACCAATTTGCTTATTTTAAATAGAACACTATATATTCTCGACTTTTCGAAATAAGCATAAAAAATTTTTATTGTTAAACACCCTGTATTTTTTACACCAAATTATGTAGAATTAATTTCCCTTTTTTCAGGTATAGGCATTGTAGGAGTTAAGGTTACAACTTTTTTAAATATTGGCGATTTTCATAAATGTCCAAGAATTTATAATAAAAATTGCCGTCAACTTAGCCATGATTAGAAACAACTATGAATGTCAGTCATTCTCTTATGTCGAAAAAGGCCATAACGTTTAAATCACACCCACGAGGACTTTAGATTTGTTTATTATTTATCGAGAATGTGATAAGGTAATATCAAGAACATGTAACACACTTGCTACTCAGTACCCACAAGAACAGAAACCATCACCATGCACTGTAAAACGCATATTGGTTAATTTTAGAATATTTGGCTTTATCGAGACAGGAATTTTAGGGAGAAAGTCTTAGACATATTAGCTGAAGAAGAAATCTTTCTAACTTACTATTTAAGTTTTCCTCAAAAAATTGTAATGACATCACTCTGTCTCATGGCACAGTAAACACTAAACCGCTAATGTTCTTAAATATTTCGCTCTCTGAATTACATGAGGTTGCAAATTATGAAAGTAATGGGAATTGTGTTGATTAAAAAATCCATTTTTGATAAATTTAGCATCATCTGTCCATATATTTCCCAAGAAATAATCGTCACCTTCATGTCTCCAGAGCAGCTTGCCTTAATGATGTAATTGGAAAGACTCGAAAATACCCCAGAATTGCTATTTCTATTCTACAAAAATACAGGGTGTTCCATTTGAAATAAAAAAGCTATTGAGGTTTGAATTTGACAGAATATAATGTGAAAAATAGAACACTTGGTATACTATTATGAAATTTATTTTTATTATAGGGACTAGGTCATCTTGTGTTCTTTCTACGTACCAAGGAGAAAACTACGATCTCCTACATGAAGAAAGTTGTAACGGTTCTTGCAAACCGTTGCACCTGTCAAATTTATTATAAAATGTCAAATGTCTCCGAAACCGCTAGGTTTAGGGTGTGATACATGCTTGAACTCAGAAATTTACGGTGATTTTGGTAAGTCGAAAATATATAGGGTGTTCCATTTAAAATAATTATTTTGGTTGGATTGGCCACACTGACTTTAGTCACTCCCAAAATTTTCAAAAGGATATGTTCACTTGTTCTCCATATACTTCTAATACTCCATCCACTATGAGTCAACCTGTATATAACAAGGTGTCTTATTGTTTTCTTCTAATTTTAATTGTTGTTAAAGTTACTGTATCATAATGTTTGAGAAATGGACAGTTAGTAGTATCGAATTAAAATTCAGCTATACATAACATTACAAAAAATTAAAATTCATAAGAAACTACATTTTATATGTATCTTTTATAATGAAAAAATGACTACCAATTTAACACCTATTTATGGGGTATTCAAAGGTTGGATACTATTACTTGAAATATTTTTTCTTAAATTTTAGTTAAAGCTTTTTTACCAATGAACGCTTTCTAATCGGGACTAATAATCTACCCCTAAAGAATGGTATAGGCCCCACATACTTTTATATGCTTCATTATGATATACCGGGTGACTCAGGCAATAGATATACTTTTTTAACTTTTCAATGGATTAAAATGCATTATTTCCAAATTAGGCATAGAGACATCGAGAAAAAATCAATTATGTGATGTGATGTAAAAAAACCAAAACGGCCGACTTTCGGTTTCAATGCAATTTACATTAAACCAAATTCTTGATTTGGACATCCTATATATGTTTGCATATTTGAGTTCTGCTGGCTAAAATACGTATGATTCAATACTCAGATATTATTTTGATAAAAAAAAAATTGAATTTTATTCATAGATGACCGTGACTTAAATCAAAATGATGAAAAATCTGTCTTCAAACAGTGCAAATACCTGTAATAATATTACCTCTTTAAATATTAGGATTAAACATGATTAACTCTTAATTAATTTCAACGAGTTTTTATTTAATCTGTTCTATAATTAGACCTTTGAATTATGAAAAGAATGATATGCATTAATGTCTACTTTCTCTTTGAAATAGATCAGTAATTAAAACAAGAAATATTTGTTATCCAATTTTCATAATATAATTATTCTGAATAAGTTGGCCCCGAGTAGGGTTGATTTCTCAAACCTATGCATAATGAAGAGTAAATCGCATTTAATTTTAGGATTTACAAAGACAATATTTTATAGATGCTTGTGGACCGAATTTTAAAATTTAGAATAAGTCACAAGTCGCTATCATCTATGAATAGAACTAAAAAAAAATATTTCTTGAAAATCAAAATAATATGTGAAGATTAGATCATATCTATTCTGGTCATCAGAATCTAAATATGAAAAAATATGAAGGTTGTTATTGTGCGAAGACACCGATTATTATAACACCGGGAAACTTTTAATATTAATCGGCTCACACAGGCTATTCACTAAGAAATCACATATTCATTATTTACGTATAAAGAAATATCCACAAGCAGATTTTACATATTCAACTCTACATAATTGGCAACGTCGTCGGAGGCGTACACAACTCATAGATCAATATTAATTATACAAATTGAGTTGAACTTGTATGTTAAACATTGGGATGCAAACATTGTTGTTAATTGGATATGTTTTTTGTATAAAGCATATATGAGAAATTATTTCCCCTCTTTGGCTGCTCAACATAAATAAAACATATCAGTACAATATACATCGACAAAATGTATCTAGAAGTGTTCCCTATAGCGGAGTCTTGGGCGCCTTATAGACTAGTGGAGACGAACATGATAGCTATGCACGTATATATATATATATATATATATATATATATATATATATATATATATATATATATATATATATATACATCACGCTATCTTTTCTGCGTCTGTACATTGCATTTTTACATATCTTTCTGCGTCCACCACTTTTCTGCGTCCGTATATGGACGCAGAAAGGTAATTCCATGTTATTTTGAATCTCGACATTTGTACTGACCTCTATTGAAACTCCACTGATAGTGCTAGTTTCATTAATTTGAATGTCGCAAGATAGAACACTGTAAACCAATTCGTTTAGATAATATAACCTATTGAAATTTTCTCTCCCGGTCGCAGAAATAATACTAAAATGTACAAAATTGTATAAATTTAGTTCATACATTTGAACGGCAGGTAGCGCTGCAACTTTACGTGTATACTTTCATAGTGTATAATTTAAAACAATTTGAAGACGTTTCTGCATCCTAGGAGGTGGCAACAGTGTATTTATTTCATATACATCATTAATCGTAAATAAAATTGAGATTTAGTGTGAGTACGAGCCTAGATAGCAATCTTTTAGAATTTCTTCATTTTACTTCCACGTCCACCAAAAAAATTTTCAAATTCTTTTTTTCTTCAAATAGGTTTAGAATGTCATGAAAGGTCGGGATTTTAAATTTGAGCGAAAAAAAAATTTCCATCTATCGGTCTGTCTGTCTTGAACCACTTTTTGTCCGCACGTTTTCTCCGGAACGCTTTAAGATATTTAGTTGAAGTTTTGTACACGTATAAAATATAATGAGATCTGGAACTGGATTGTTTTTTGAACATATCCGTTGAATGGGTGGGGGGTAAATAGGGGGAAATAAGTAAAGCATGCTAGTAAGAGTACAGAAACTTGAAATTTGGTGTGTGTACTAGAAGCCAAGGCCTCAAATTTTTAATAATATTTTCCTCCCCCCTCCAACCCCATTATAAAAGGGGTTGATAAAATAAAATTGAGATATTCACTTGAAATTTGGTATACGTGTATATTATAATGACATCAGGAATTAGAATATATTTTGGGACTATTACGGTGAAGGGTTGGGGGTTGAATAGGGGTAAATAGGGGAAAATGAGTAAGCAAGCTGGTAAGATACAGAAACTTGACGTTCGGTATGTGTACTAGAAGCCAAGGTCTCACATTTTTTAGAATATTTTTAAATCCCCCACCACCCCTACTGCATTATTAAAGGGATTGATTACATAAAATTGAGATATTCATTTAAAAGTTAGTACCTGCACGTATGTATTGTAATGACAACTGATTGCGATGATTCCGTTGAAGGGGTGGGAGGCAGTACATTGTGATTAGGGGAAAATAGGTAGAACAAGAAACTTCATTTTTAACGTAAATGGTAGAAACCAATGACTCAAATTTTTCTATGACATCTGCCCCAAGTATTATTAAAATTCTGTGACCAATAATTTCCACATACTAGAGTGCAAATATAGTCAAGATATTTCCTTTATAGCGACTTGGATGAAAAATCTGGATATGGAAGTAGTGATTCCTTGGACAGCTGTTTTCATTTATGTGTTATCTTTTCTATAGGATGACTCCCTGTATACTTTTTTAAATAAAGGTATGTCAGGTTTTCTTCCTAAGAAGCGATAACTACAATCAAAATATTATATCTACCATAATTATGTTTCATAGTTCCAATCTTGTACATTTTTTCTATTTTCCCTGACATGCAAAATATTATATGTTACATTCCTCATAATTTTTTTATGGTGGCCACCCTGTATATTTTCGTTTGACATTCCATCTCATTTTTGAATAATTATTTCGAAATATTTCCATCCGTCACATTTCTTGTTTATTTCTTTAGAGTGACCACCTTATATATTTTTCATATTTTTTCAAATACTATCCTTCCCCGTCAAGTGGTTTTGTAGGTACAGCGCAAACAGACGCCAGACCGACAGACAGACAGACTGGTGGAATTAAACTGATGTAATTTTCGTAATCTACATACTCTGAAACGTGAAAATGCGGAGAAATCTCGGAGGATGTTTTTGTCATGACTACAATACTTCGGTAAGCGAGGGAATTAAAACTTCAAAATATTTGTATTATTACGCTTCGTAAACCAAACATGTTTTTGTGTGATTATGCGTATATATTGAGGGGGGAGGTGGTGCTGCGTGTTGCGAAATTGAATTTGAGACTTAATACCAACTTAAAAGTAGCATAACTTAATACGCTCTTAACTATAATGATTTTAGAAGCAACAGATTTCTTTTAATGACATTTGTTAGCAAAATAAGGCCATGTTTGTCATACAGGGTGATCTCTGAGGCATGTAAACTCTCATATTTTAAAGAAACGTTACTAAAGTATTTGATTGGGCACACAAGAATATGAAGATATACAAAATATTAAAACTATATAATATACAATGTGTTTCTCAGGAGCCAACTTTACGTATTAGGTATTCAATTTTACTCTAGTATTATAAAGGTTAATGAGGACTATCAAAAGATACAAAATTTCGATGTACTACTAGGATACAGTTGCATGTTTTCCAGCCGGTAATTTTGCTAATTTTGTTGTGTTATTACTTTTTAGAGTATCCATATCTTCGTTTACGGCTTTCTTCCAATATTCCTCGTCTGATCTTCCTTTAATATCTGACATGGTTATATGTGAATATTTAATATAAGATTCAGCGCTAAGTGCTAAATAGATCATGTCATAATCCCTAAACCAGGACGGTGGATTTCTAATTCTAGCTGTAGTTGGCTCTTCTACTTGTTCTATTTCTTCTTCGGGTTCATTTCTGTATTCATTATCAACTTGCAATTGTTCACTGATTACAGAACAATCATCATATTCATCATTTTCACCATATTGCTTTCCAATATATTTGATACGTCCGAATGAGTAAACTTAGTTTCGTCGAAGATAACGTCATGTTCCATGACTATTTTTTGATTTTCATGATTCCACAACCTATATCCATTTGGCACATAGCCCAAAAAATTTAATTTTTTACATTTTGTATCGAACTATCGTCGGAATATTTTTGGTATATACAAATATTCAATGCAACCAAAAATTTTCATTTTAGATATATTTGGTTTTTCACCATACCATTTTATTTATCAAACAGGATGTCGGCCTACGATTTATGACATGAACAGCCGTCAAAACACTTTCACTCCATAAATTCTTCTCAAATTTCGTTCCACACATGGTTGAACAAGCTGTATTAGAATAGTGCGACCTATCCTCTCTGCAACTCCATTTTGCTCATCAGGCGTATACGATACTGTATATTCAACAATTATTCCTCATTAAATGTGATCTATATTTAGAACCATTATCGTAACGCAAACGCAATAATTTTGTCCCAAATGAGCTGCCGCCATAGCTTCGTATTCTCGGAAATATTTGAAAACCTCCATCTTATTTTCCAAAAGATAAGTTATCGTGAAATGACTAAAATCATCTATCAGTGTAAACAAATACCTCTTTCCATTCCAGGAACATGGTTCTATTGGACCACATGTTAGTGGTCTTTTATTTGTATGAGGTTTTCTTGTTTGCTTTCCCTCAATACAACTATCACAAATACTTTTATTTACAGACAAGTCCGTATTAATGCCAAGAACCATTCCAGAATGAGCTAACTTTTGCAAATTTGTGTTTCAAATATGTCCCAATCGTTTATGCTACACCCGTTAAATCATTAATTGTTTGAGTACCTACCATTTGTCCATATATTTCTACACTCGAACTCAACTTCATAGAGTTTATTATTCTGTTTGCAAATCACAATTAGCTTTGAATTTCTGAAAATTTTAACTAGTCCTTTTTGTGTATCTAAGTATTTGTGTATTTTATATTATTTGTTTTAATTGATGCTATTGGATTGTTTTTACTGCTTTACCTGTTCATGTATGTTATCTTTGTTCAATAGTCATTATCGTAAAGGTGTCTCTAACATCATTACTATAGGTAATGAAATTGTAATTTTTTCGCTACTTTTCGCATTTAAAGTCCAATTGCACTCTTCACAGCATATCCAAAAACTATGACGAAAACTGCATAATCAGTCAATGAATATACCTACTGGTGTTGCAATTTTCATTTGTGTGAATATAAAGATGGAAAGTACCAATTTATTTACCCGCCAGGATAAAAAATAGTAATTTTTGGGTTAATAACCTACTTTTTAAAAAGATCATAAATAATTTTATGCGTTTTCTTCGATATTTCTGATAAAAGTGCCGCACAAGTAATACTCTCAGTTTCTTCGGTATCCATATGTATTGTTAAATACACAATAAATAAATATTATGCCCGAACTTGAATTGACTATCCAAGGAATTATTTAATTATTGAGCGGTCATTTGTTAAATTCTAGGCTGTGCTTAATTTATTAAAATAGAAAATTCCAGTTTAACAGGTCGTTGTCACTAATTCAATATTAACTAATTACTTATTACCTTTCGTTGATTTGCACAGTACTGCAAAAAACTATTTGCTAACCGCGAACAGTAAGTGATGTTTCAGATCTCGAATGTTTAGGAAACCTCGGGCCCACCTAAACTGCATTCTCTATTTAAAGTATTACTTACAGTTCGTGGTACGTAATATACTGTTTTCTATGATTTGTTACCAGTCAGCTGGAAATGCTGTCTAAGAGAGGCGGCAACAATGTCAGACGCATAAAGGTCTGAATTATCTAAATATATATTTTTACGGACGCAGAAAACATAGAATTTTGCAAAATATATACTGGACCTCGAAATAATAGGAAACTGTAAAGACGCAGAAACATTGCAAAGTGTACACAAAACTAAAATAGTGATTTTTGAAACAAGTATATATGTATATAAAGAAAATTATGTATCAATAAGCACAGAAAAATAGGTTACGTTTGTAGATTTCAAAATATGTAGATATACTTTGATGGACGCAGAACCCTTGCAAAATGGAAAGACGCAGAAAAGATAGCGTGATGTATATATATATATATATATATATATATATATATATATATATATATATATATATATATATATATATATATATATATATATATATATATATATATATATATATATATATATATTTATATACAATAACGTTCTCACTTGGCATCCATCAATATACACACTGGTATACACAAAATTTATTTAAAGGCTAACTTAGCATCCTACCTGTTTTACGGTTTAATTGACATCCTTATGAATATTTTAATAGATGCGTAAAATAGCATCCGAATACAAAAATTACAGGTTTAATTGACTTCCCGCAATGTTGTCAGATATATGCATTGCTACTTTATCGTATTTGTCTAGAAGAATAGTATTATAATCTGCAGTCTGTCGACACATAGTCATAAAGAAATTTTAACATATTTTAATTAAAATTTCATCTTCTGAGAATAACAACGAATTTATGTCACAATTTAAATTTCGAAACATGAAGTTCGTCTTAGAAATTTATAAAAAAGTGATTTTTTCCTCTGGTAATGTGCTTTTTCTGTACGAGATAGGACAAAATGTTGTAAAGAAATATTGTTCAGAAAAATAGAAAAACTGAATAAGAACCCCAATTTTTAAAACCTTCTGCCCATATTGGATATTTTGTTTTTCTATTCTAAGTTGGAGTATGTTTTAATTAAAATTATTTGGAATGATAAACTATGCAATTTTGCTAATTTGCTATGGATTTGTTTAATTTTATCCATGTATTAGATATAATAATAACTTTTTTTGTAAATTTTCAAGACATAAGATTTCCCGAAATTGCAATTCTGCCAATTAATTTCTACCAAAAAATGAGTTTCTCATTTAATCATGCGTCGCTCCCTGACACGTTGTATATGCTTTCTGAGGAAATGTAAGGCTCTTTTATCGAAAAAAAAAAAATTGTTTACAGGTAAAGAACTTTTTCATTTAAAAAGAACCACCATTTTAAAATTAGATCTTCATTCCTTACCGTTTCAAGCATGTCAGCTTATTGAGCAGACGGTATGGGCATATGAGCTTCGAATACAGGACGTAGTTTTTTTTGCTGGATTCAGTTCAGGAGACACCTAGAGAAAATTCATGTTACTAGACGGTAACCTGATCTGATATTATTTAGAACAATTTTGTTTCTAACAAAAGGGAATCTTGCATTTTTTCATTCAAATATTTTTTTTATATTCTTTGACTGATTTTCAACGAGAAATATTAGATAACTTTTAAAGTTGATATTTTCAATATTATTAATTATTAAAAATGGAAAAAATCTTCAATTTTTCGTGTTTTGGTGCTCTAAAAGTGTAATAAAAAATGATTTCTTTACAATACATAAATTTTTATAGTATATTTAGACCTTGCGTATGAATTTCGAAAAAACGGAATTGACGATTTTTAATTTTGTACCTATATCATAGCAATTTTCTATGATGATTTTTGAAAATTTCATGTCGAAAAAAATTTATGCGAATTTCTGCGTGTAAGTAATTGATTTCTGAATCACTTTAAGACAAAACATACAGGGTGTTACATTTGAAAAAATTGAGTTATGAATACAGATTTGGCATGAATATAAATTCGGCAGCTCCCAGAAATTACCTCACTATTGAGCAGCGTCCGAACATGGATTCGGCAGCATCCTAATATCGATTCGGTAACGCCCGGAAATTGCCTTGGTATTCGGCAGCGCCCGGAAGTCACCTTGGTATTCGGTACCACCCGAATATGGATTATGTGGCGCCCAAATATAGATTCGGCAACACCCTAATTTGGATTCGACAGCGCCCAGAAGTTACCATGATATTCAACAGGGTCCGAATATGGATTCGGCAGCGCCCGGATCTGGATTTGACACCGTCTTAACATAGATTCGGAGGCACTCGGAATTTGCCTCGGTATTCGGCAGCGTCCGAAAGTTCTGGAGGTTTGACTGGCATTCGGCAATGCCCTTTTATTAAAATTCTATGACCAATTATTTCCACACTAGAGTGCAAATATGGTCAAGATGTTTTCTTTTGAAGAGCCATGGATGGGAAATCTGGATGCGGAAGTAGTGATTTCTTAGGCAGCGGTTTTATTTCAAAAGATTACAACAAAGTTTTAATGAACTATTTTGTCACAACGCATAATCCAGTCGGTAAAGTAAAAAATACACCAGAAGCTCGCAAAAAATATTATCTGAGATTTTCCTTCAGTAACTGTTAGTGCGAGGATTAAACATCACAAAACAACAAAAATTAGTTCTGGGGGTGCCGCGCAATCCCCCAAAAAAACCATCTCTTCGGTGAATAAGCCTTGTTTTACTGATAACTCCTTAACCCTTGAAGATATAAAAAAATTGCTCATCATAAAAAAGAAAGCTTGACTAATTGCCTAAAAAAAGTCCTCTTATAATTTTCTTGTATATGTCATGGTTTTCGAGAAAATCGATATTGACAGAAATTGCAAAATTTGTATTTTTATTGCGCGCGAATTTTCGTTTATTTGAAATTTTTTGCGCGCGGCCTATAGAAAAAATTGAATTGTTCGAAAACCAAACAAGCTAGGAAGAAAAATCAAAAAGGGCTTTAAAGGGGATATAAAATACTCTCTTGTGTTGCCATTTTTGAAGGCTACTGATATTTATTAGTATATAAAAATAACAATATAATATGTGCATCTAACTATTCACAGGCCCATAAAAATAACTGAACATGATATAGGTTATAAATGCATTATCTTTTAGTTCAAGGTAGTACTTCAATGCAGAAAAAGTTGGGAATAAAAATATTCATATCTACAAATTTAACAGCATGTTAAATTTAGCCAAAAAATCCAACAAATGCTGCATATTAAATTTTTTGATGATATTTTTTACAAATTTTTAACTTTTAAATGATTAGAAAAAAAATTTTGAGCAGAATTTTCAAGATTTTTGGGTCTTTTTTATTTTTAGGAAACAATAAAAGATTGGTCAAAATTTGGCTAACTTCAACATGCTGGTAAATTTGTAAATGTGAATATTTTTATTCCTAACTTTTTTTGCATTGATGTACTACCTTGAACTAAAAGATAATGCATTTATAACTTATATTAAAGTCGGTTATTTTTTATGGGCCTGTGAATAGTTAAAAGTGCAAAAAAATTATTTTTATATACTAATAGATATCAATAGCCATCAAAAATGGAAACACAAAAGAGTATTTACAACCCATTTTGACTTTTCTTCCTAGCATGTTTGACTTTCGAGCAATTCAATTTTTTCTATTAGTCGCGCGCAAAAAAATTCAAATAAACGAAAATTCGTACGCATTAAAATACAAATCTTGCAATTTTTTTCAATACCGATTTTCTAGAAAACCATGGCCTATACAAGAAAATTACAAGAGGGCTGTTTTTTAGGCAATTAATCAAGCTTTCTTTTTTATGATTAATTTTTTTATATCTTCAACGGTTAACGAGTTATCGGTAAAAAAAAGGCGCTTTTCACCGAAGGGGTGGTTTTTTGGGGGGGTTGCGCGGTACTCCCAGAACTGATTTTTGTGGTTTTTTTATGTAACAGTTACTGAAGGAAAATCTCAGATAACATTTTTTGTTATGGAAATCTTTATAATTATTGGACTAGCAATTGAAAGTAATACTTTAATTTCGATAGTGATAACTTTGACAATTTATATTATAGATTAACCAGATTGTAGGAAATTGAATTACTTTTCAACGTTATAATAACCACTTTTACGTAGACCCTTGGGTTTTTAAGTTATTCACGAAAAATACATGTTGAAATTTGATATTTAGAGAGGAATGAAGACACTAAACCTTAAAAAAATTATATCTTGAACAATCATTAAATGGGATTAATCTCAAATTTAAGGTAAAGGTGATTTCCCATGTTTCAAGTTGTACAAATACCTAACAGTTTTTGACATAATTTGTAATTTTCAAGATGTATATTTCCAGAAACTCATTTCTTAACGAATTGAAACAGTTTAGTTTGAGCAACGGGGCTCAACAGTAGACAGCTATCATCTGAGGATGGCAGATATGATTTTACGGAAACGTCGCCATCGTTTGGATATCTTGGTGCCCCTCTAGGAATCTAATAAGTACGTGGGACTACACCCGGAAATCCAATTACTCATTAATTCATAAATTCTTAAAGATTTGTTTACTAGAAAATTTTTTACTTCATACCTTATGAAAAGAAATTAATGACAATTTCTAATGCAACATATTAGGACAGAATTTATCAACTTTAATGTTTTAACTTTCTATTAGAAAATTTAGTCATAGTTTTAAAAAGTTTATTTTAAACCAAAATGCCTTATTATGCTCTTGTTACCATGTACTAACAATAAAACAATATATTGTGCTTCAAAGTTATACAATGAAGTCAACTACAAACAGATGTTAAAGGTAAGAAAATTAGTGTCATAAACGGGCCATTGACGAAAATACGGTCAACTATACAAATGGGGCAAACATATGTACAAAATTTTGTGACTTTTAATATAGGTACTGTATTATTCTAAATATAACATATTGTTTGGGTGACCTAGAATAAATTAGTATTATGAGAGAAACATAGAAGTAAAAATTGTTGAATTTCTTAAACACTGTCAACAAGAAAGTTAGGTACTTATCTAAATGAAACTAAAATATACTTTACTTGCAACGTGTACACTTTTTGCTTAAAGTAGACTGTAATAACATTTTAATTCACTTTATATAACTAAATATATACAGGGCGTCCCAGAATTGAGTTCTCGGACGGAAACCTGCAATTCCTGGGTTCATACTGAGCCCTTATAACCCGACTTACCCTAGTACAAAAATGCATCCCTGAGGAAGTACACCCTCTTAAAGTGAGTCACGTAAAAAAAATCCAATTATTTCCGTTATATTGAAGATAAAATTTTGAAATTTTAGTGGGAGCTGTTTCTCTATAAGTACTAACTTGAAAACACCCCAAATATGTTTTTTTCTCAATTTCTACTTCTCTCGCATACCGAAGGGAAGTATTGTATTCGAGAAAAATCACCCTCCGAGATTTTTTTGAATTTACACGTTTCAGAACATGTAGATTACGAAAATATAGGTTTTTCAATTCCGTTAGTCTGTCTGTCGGCCCGTCCGTCCGTCTATCTGTCTGTCTGTTGGTGCATTAACTAAAAAAAACTACTTGACGGAGAACAGTCAAATTTGTATGTAGCTGACGCTACTGACAGCGAAGAAATGGTTAAATATACAGGGTGGACCGTCTAAAGGGAACAAATAGTAAAAAAAAAATGTTTTTTGCTCAAACTAAAAATTTCCACGTTTCATGACGTTCTAAATCTATTTCAGAAAGAAAAATTTGATATATTTTTTACCAACATTTTTTAAACATTTACCACTAGAACAGATGGAGAAAAAATTTTCTTTTGATCAAATTTATAATTTCCACGTTTATGGCATTTTAAACTTATTTCAGAAATAAAATTTGATTTTTTTCCCACCACTATAGAATAGATGAAAATTCTTTTTGTTAAAATGTAAAATTTCCACGTTTCATGACATTCTAAACTTATTTCAGGAAAAAAAATTTGATCATTTTTTTTCCAACATTTTGGAAAAAATTTTTAATTAGTATAGATTTTGCTCAAATTTAAATTTTCCAAGATTCATGACATTCTAAGCTTATTCCAAAAACTTTTGAAAATAAAAAAAAATAAAAAATTTGCAAACTTTTACCCACTACAAAATACAAAATAGATGCCGGAGAAAAGTTGTGTTTGCTCAAATATAAAATTTCTACATTCCATGGCATTCTAGGTCTATTTCAAAAGAATAAAAATTTGAAAATTTTTTTACCAACATTTTTGAAAAATTAAAATAAGAAATTTTTTAACTACTGTACTTCCACTCCACTACGAGAATGTGGAATTGAAAATGTGACAGATGGCAATAATATTTGGCATATGCACCTATTATAGTTTTATTGAAAAATGTACAGGTTGGTCATCCCAAGAAATAATTCAACCGCATGGTGAACATTTGTAAAGGTACCTATTTGCGCAAGCCTTCCATGTTTGGCACCTGTTATTTAGTATTGAATTTTTGCTGTCGGATGTTTACCGGTCATGACATTCTAATTCTATTTCAGGAAAAAGATTTTGAAAATTTTTCTACCAACCATTTTGATCAAAAGTCACAGGTTTTCTTTGTAATAATATCTTCCGATTATTATTCTTATATGTGGTTTCGTAATAAATAATTTTTTAGAGTGACCGCCGGGTGTAAATACCTTTACCGATTTTTTTCATAGTAATTAATATTTGACTGACGATATTTTTTTAATCACCCTGTAAAATTACGGAATACTTGAACATTTTTGCAGAGCATTGAAAATGCTGCAGAAAAAGTACTTCTATTTTTTTTGTAATATTAATCAAAATACAAGAAATTATCTGTTTTTCCTCTATTTGTATTTAACATTCATTTACAATTCCAGAACAAAATTTTGTAATAACAGAAAAGTAGTTTATTTAAAAAAAGTACATTCATAACAAATGCTCCACATAATGTCCAACTGTTTTAGTACACAAATTAATACTTTTAAAATTTTGTGATTACACAAAATTTTGATATTATCAACCAAAAATCAAGAATTATCATTCTTTTCCTATAGGTCATAGGTGCTTGTGAAACAGAAATCCTGTCGCATTATCATGGCAATACAAAAATTAATTCATTAGTAAAGTCAAAAGTATATGTTTAATTCAAAATTTTCTTCAATACATCGGAGGTTACTGGAAAAGAAATTATTTTTTCTGTCTCACTTTAAGAGGATGTACTTCCACAGGGGTGCATATTTGAACTAAGGTAAGTTGTGATTTATGGGCCCAAAATGACCTCAGGAATTACAGGTTTCCGCCCGGGAATTCAATTCTAGGACACTTATTTAGATGAATTATGACTAATAAATTTTAAATATCTATGAACGTACATATAATACATAAGGCGTAGACGTTACAAACTGATTAATTTTGAAACACAATGGCATGTGTAAAATAAAAAATAAGTATATTGTAATTTACAATAGTCAATTTGTGCTCAAAAGGGCCCTTGGCAGGAAAGTTGCGGGGTAGTTTTGATTTCTTCCATTCCATATGTTTTTTGTAGTGCTGAATTCGAATCTGAGATTTGCTAACAAAATCTAGTGACGCAAAATTGAAGAAAATGCACAAAAGGTAAAAAATCTATTTTTTGGCAGTTCTTTGCTTATAGCTCGGAAACTATCCATTTTTCGTAAATAACTTCTCCATCCTAAAGGAAAGTATATAAAATTTACTACAAATTTTATTATTTACGTTTTTTCTCCGACGTACCGTTCGGGCTCAAGCGCAAGTTGAAAATTAACTTTCGGAAGGAGGGGGGGTGCGAGGGTGGACTCCCACAAAATGGGCATATACGATCTCAATAAGGTATGTGCAGAGAACTGGGAGGAATTCACTATTTGTCAGCCTTTAATAATAAATTAGTTTTTGTTTGGAGCGGAAAAAGTGGTTTTGTTTTTGGGACAGCCGAAATATGCCAATTTTCAACTTGCGTTTGAACCCGAAAGGTTCATCGGAAAACAAACCTAAATAATGACATTTGTAGTAAGTTTTACGTATATTCATTTTGGATATGGAAGTTATTTACGAAAAGTTGATAATTTCCGAGTTATAAGCAAAGAACTGCCAAAAAATAAGATTATCTACCATTTCTTGCATTTTTTTTAATGTTGCGTCACGAAATTTTGTTAGCAAACCTCAGATTTGAATTGAGCACCCCAAGAACATAGAGAATGGAAGAAATCAAAACTACCCCACAACTTTCCTTCTAAAACACAATCTGATAGGAGTATTTGCTATCATACATTGTTGTATAATTTTTAACATCTTTTTAGTTTCAATTCGACAGCTTTATCTTGAATGGTATATTAGTAAATCCACAACTCTTTCAACCACGGATTTCTCTATAAGAGATTATTTTTGGGTCACCTATTATACTTTTCTTAAATAGAATACAATAAGAAATCCAAAAATGAAAAAAAAACCAAATCAAAATAATCTTCAGTAGAATTCTTTAACATTAACATAATTTTGTAGTTTATTTCGTATCGACAATATCTTTGCTAATAACTTTTTTCTTACTTCTGTAATTTAATTAAACTACAGAACACTTTACTTATAAATAGCCTCGCTGAACCACCCCGAACAAAAAATGTTTACAATAAAAAATACAAATTCCGTTCTCATTTTCATAGGTACACGAATTGTCTTCACTAAGTTTATTTTTCTTAGTGGTAATATATACAAGCAAACTCAAGAATCTGGACCCACATGTGGTATTTATTAACCTACTTTCACGGTGTTGCCAGCTAACTAGATGCCATCTGAACCGCTTCTGTGGTCAGCAGGTATTCAAAGTGAATATTTTTCGAGCGACAGGCACGGCAGTTAGTAGCAAACTGCTAAACTAAAATATTCACCAGGGTGTTAAAATGGGTCATTTGACCTCCAACCTAAAATAAGTTGTAATGACACCATACGGCATTTATGAAGCATTTGCGTTAATATCACTAGCAGGTCAGATGGCATCCGAATACCGGATGCCATCTGACTTGTGGAAGCCAACTGAACCTAAAATTTTACATTGTGGGAAGCCAACTAATACCGTATATAAATATATATATATATATATATATATATATATATATATATATATATATATATATATATATATATATATTTACGTGTTTCATACAAAGTTGAGCCATCGATAGCAACCCGTACATACAGTCTTGAGCCAGTCTGACAAACTTGAGCCGTATATGCGGCTCGGGTTTGATTTGCATTAATTACTCGTACACTGGACCTACAAAGTCCTGAGTAGATCAACTGCAGGATAGCTCCATCTGTTATTTCACCTAATGTAGTCTAAAAGTCATGTATTTCCGTATTGGAGAAGCTGTAGGCGCCAAATTACAACGGCTCAAGTTGGTATGAAACTTGTGAATTTTAGTTCAGCGATCCACCTATGATGGCGCTACAGTTGTGCAACATATACAAATGTATATAAAAGTAAATACTACTACGAATACACAAACTTGAGCCGCCTCCGTTTGGCAACACTGTTCTAGTTTTTAATTATAGAATCGGCTATTAACTTCGAATCATGTTTGATATACTGGGTGGCATAAAAGTATAGGAACAGCAGGATAACTTGAAAAATACGAATCCTACAAAAAAAATTTAAATACAAAAGTTGTGGTAAATTTTCCTGGCCATCTGACGGCGGCCTTGGATTTGACCTTGACCGTGATCTTCAGGACCGTTTGAAGGTCGAGTTGATTTTTTCAAATGGAACTCCCTTTTTTAACCCCGGAAATGATTTACGTTCGGATATGGACCTTCAGCACTTACAAAATTGACAGCGAATAATAGATGTGTGCGCTGAGATTGCACCAGAAATTATAAGAAGTATAATTGATAATTTTCAAATCCGTCTAGCTCACTGTCAAACTGTCAATGCGAAAAATTTGAACATCTGTTGTAATAACAAGACAAGTACGGGAACAGCAGGATAACTAAAAAGACGAATCCTAGAAAAAACTTTTAATACAAAAGTTGTAGGTTTCCCTGGCTATCTGACTGAATTATGGTGTAAGGATGACCTTAAGAGGTAAGTGTTGAAGGTCATATCAGAATGTGAAAATTTCCGCTCATTTCATTTCCGGGTTTAAAAGGGGGTCCCATTTGAAAAAAATCGACTTGACCTTCAAATGATCTTGAAGAGAACTATCAAGGTCAAATTCAAGATCGCCGTCAGATAGCAGGGAAATTTCTTAGAGCTTTTATATTTAAAGTTCTTTTCTAGGATTGGTATTTCTCAAGTTATCCTGCTGTTCCCATACTTCTATGCCACCCGGCATGTGTTTTCTGCTTGAAATTGACAATTATAATCACAATGCCTCAGCGTGCGAAGAAAATCCTTGCCTTAATTAATGGCAAGGAGGGGATATTAAGAGATCCTTTAATACTTTTTTAAGTAATATGAAAACATAAAGTGGAGGACCACATTAGTTAAGTTAGGGTTAATTTTCCGGCGAATATTTTAAAATAGTTTAATTTATACAAAAATATCCTTAACTAAAAGGTAGTAATCGTTATTTAGTTGGTTGTTCCTGTTGCTGGTTGATTTGTGTTATGGCTGTTATCCATACATTTCTTTCTATTTTCTTAATGGCTCGTTTGTTTTCAGGTCGGTCCTCTAATTAAATTGGCTGAAGGCGATGTTGATACTTATTTATTTTTTGTACTTTTACATTTTTTTCTTCTTTTGTGCATTTTCATGAGATTCTCGGACTGCATGAGCATATATAAGTTTACCCCAACTTTGGTGACATGAAACTGAGTATGTTGAGAGTTTCGGATATCAGTACTGCGAGGGAAGTTATTAGTAAGAGTTTGAGGAGTAGTGAAAATAGGATAGAAATGCGTTTCTGGCATGTTCAGATCTGTTATTATACTCTTCGAAAATACAAATCGAAGAGTATATTGCATTCGATCAGCACATTTCTCAAAAGCAGTAATATTGCTCGTAGAAAAAAAAATTCATATCACTGTGTTGGTGATCGAATTCTGAACAACTTTCAAAATGTCCATCAGTCTGGCTGTCCTTCTGTCTGTCCGTCCGTCGATCCGTCCGTCACGTTTCTTGTAAGTACGATAACTTAAGAAAGAAAAGTCCAATTGTATTGAACTTGGACACTAAGTTAGTGTTAGCTAGAGGAAGAACCTTATTGTTTTTGAACAAAATCGATCAAAAAATAAAAAAGTTATACATTTTTTAAATAAAAAAAATATTTGTATATTTTTTTAATATTTTGTAATTAAACTAAAAATACCTAATTACCTAATATTATTTACAGAAAAACTACGAAGAGTATTCTATAGAATGTGCAACAATTATATAAAAAGTGCAGTAAATCGGTGAAGACTATAACGGTTAGCTTGTTTGAACTTTAAATAGTAATTTTTTATCAAGAATAACCCTAGGATGTCCTTTTCTTGCCATGCAAGGTTCTGGTTATTGATATATTAATTCTTTGTGTAATATCTGTTGTTTCTTTAGTCAAATATATGTCTGTCTTTTATGGGGTTGATTATTAGTCTCTGTCTATATAGAGAAATGTGGTTGTTGCATTAATATATTTTTGAAGTATGTTTGTCATTATATCTGCTTCCTTGAATGTTACTAATACTGCCGTGTCGTTGGCATAGAGACGCAGGGCGTGTTGTATCGGCCAAGTTTAAATTCATATGACCTTAATTAAGGATCAAAATCCATAGTTACGATTGTGACAACAATCGTGTATTTTGTTCTTTGATTAAGCTGATTTTGATTTAAAATGAGTTGATACGACCCTCCCTTTAGTATTATTCAGTTGCCAAGTAGTGGTGTGGCACGTCTTTTATATAAAAGTTAAAAAGGAGAAGGCCAAGGGATGATTCCTGGGGGATACCTGAATGGATTGGGGTTAAAGAGGAGCACTACTGATTTAATACTAAGATTATCCATTTTCATGATACGAGCCGGAAAACCTGCGATATATAGGGTTTATATATTAGCCCAGGGTGCCACATTTTTTGAAGACTAGGGTGACAAATCTCCCGATCAAAATTGATCTTACAAATCACAAGTGTATTAAATTGTGTTTTTTAAAGAGAATATCTTTTCCGAATTTATCTCTAATAGTCCAATCAACGAAGGAAAAATAGGTGAAAAAATTCGTGTAGTGACCTATTTTTATACAGTTGTCAGAGAGAGTGCCCTGAACAACATATTAATAGTCCTGACCAGTGGATGATCTGCGGAGGGGTGGGGGGTAGTTTAAAGGTCCCCTTTTGACGTTTTTCTTGAGTAACTCGAAAACCACGCCTTCTAGCGAAAAAGCATCTATGTACAATTTTAAACTATACTAAATTTCCTGCAAATAAGTTCCTATTAATTTTTTTCTGGGATTAATAATTTATGAGATACAGAGGGTGGAAAAATCGCATATCGAAGGAAAGTACTGTACTCAAGAAAAAAATCACCCTCCAATTATTTCGAATTTTCATGTTTTAGATCGTGTAAATTACGAAAATATAGGTTTTCAATTCCGTCAGTCTGTCTGTCTGTCAGTCTGCCTGTTGGTGCATTAACTAAAAAACTACTTGACGAGAATAGTCAAATTTGGCATGTAGCTGACGCTACTGCCACCGAAGAAATGCTTTTCACTGGAAAATATACAGGGTGGGCCGTCTAAAGAGGATAGATAATGAAAAAAAAATTTTCCACTCAAATTTAATATTTCCACGTTCCACCTATTTCTAGGAAATTTCATGTAGTTTAATATTGTATACCGGGTGAGTCACGAATTGCGCTCGCCCCGATATTTCCTAAAATTATTGGAATAGAAAATTGAAATTTGGAGGCCTTTTTACACGACTAAAATGCCATATTTTCAATAAAAAATCAAGTTTGGTGCACATCCGGTTTGACCGGAAATGCCCACAACTTTCGATTTTTAAATGGAACACCCTATATATTTTTACATTTTTGGAATCTAGAGGAAATTCTGAATTCTGATACAGTTCTGCAGCTGCAGTAGAATTTTTGAAATGCTCTCCATATATCAGTATTATATCGACCTTTTAATTTCTACTAATATTATTCATTTTCTTTAATTTTTGCTCAAAGAGATCTCCGCAACGCTTTATTTTGTATCTGTCTGACAGCTGATATTGTTTTATTACATTCAATGGCTACTATGATTTTTCCAATGTTATTAGATTACCAGATTTACACAGAAATGTGCCATTTCAGTTTCCAAAGCCCACTAATCTATTATCTATTAGCCGCATGTTTCTAAAAGCTTGGTTGCATTGTATTTTGGCTGAAATCTCAAATATTTCTGAGCGGATTTTCAAAATTTTGGTATCATTAGATTCGTATGAAAATGAGGTATTTAAAAATGTTGGTGAACGATTAAATTCCCATTTAAAAAAACCGAGTTAGTGGGTAAAAATCACATTTAAAATTTTTAAACTCTAGAGAATTAAGTAATGCAATCATATTGCTCTTTTTATTTTTATACTAACGTAGCACACAAACTAAAATATATTTTGGGCACCACTACACTCTGGATTCAGAAATAGATTTTTTAATAAAATTTTTAATGTTTATCAAAGAGTGACCAAAATGAATGTATTTTATTCATAATTTCCTCTAGATTCCAAAAATGTAAAAATATATAGGGTGTTCCATTTAAAAATCGAAAGTTGTGGGCATTTCCGGTCAAACCGGATGTGCACCAAACTTGATTTTTTATTTAAAAGATGGCATTTTAGTCGTGTAATAAGGCCTCCAAGTTTCAATTTTCTATTCCAAATATTTTAGGAAATATCGGGGCGAGTGCAATTCGTGACTCACCCGGTATAGACACTTCTTCGCTAGAGGGCGTGGTTTTCAAGTTTTCAAGAGAAACGTGGAAAGGGGACCTGCAAGCCATCCCCACCCTCCCGTAGACCATCCACTGGTCAGGATCTTTAATATGTTGTTTAGGGAACTATTCGGCCTTTTTGGGGCTTCGTTGACTGGACTATAAAATTCGAATGCTGACACCGAAAACAGCATAATGTATAAGAATGTCACACTATCTGTGAGTTACTTTTTTATTTATATTATCCAAAAATAATAAATAACGAAAAAGCAGGAGAACTTTTATTTACCAAAACTGATCATTAAAAAAGTAATACGTTTTATATGTTTACGTGGGATTGTCATTTTAGCGAGTAATAAGAGATATGCATAGTGTACCAAAAAATCTAGTCTAGTACATTCTTCGAGCAATGAACCAACGAAACGTTGACGTTTTGAATTAAAGAAAATTCTCTTATGTGTTTCTGTGACGGTACAAAATATTGCAGTGTTGCTATGAAAATTCGTTGTTTTAATTAAGCAACACTTTGCAAAAAATAAGGTGATCTAGCAACCAGTGATGAGTTATAGAGTATACCAGCTTCCTTTTAGAAAAATCATTCCTATATAGCTGATCAAAAGCAAATATTTTACAAGTTTATCTCCTCAGTTGATTTTGCGAGAAATAGTAGTCTTGGATTTTCTTTGTAATGTTGTGAAATAAAATAAATGTTTGAATATTCAAGTTGTACTTCTGTGAATACTAATACTTGCTTATCACCCTCATTTAATTTAGAAATTAATTGACTCATTAACAGCACCTTTCACCAAGAAACGTAAATATAACTTTTCCTGAAATTAAATGAACATCGTGGAAAATAAGTAGGTACAAATTATTATGAATCCCATATGATAATTTATTTTTCGTTAATTTTTGGTATTCAATAGTATTCGATGACTCAGACAAGCTGCTAAAATAATTATATCCAATCCTTAGTATTCAATGTGAAATATTGGGTTTCAGTACAAAGCGCTTCGCCGACTCGCGACGTCTTATTGCATAAACGCTGCAGCGAAAGGGTTTGAGTTTTCTTTATAAACTTTAATGTCATGAAATGAGTTAGGTAATCTGACGTTTGAATAAAAAAAGTGTTTTTTTTTTCCAAGATGCGATTTAACAATAAAACACCGTTTCCATACGTACTTGACTTTCACTCGATCAGCATATGCAAAATGACGTCACGAGAAGCTCCGCCCTGTTTTCGGGAAATCCAATTTTGGTAATTTATTTAAGGGTTTAAACATTCGAATAAAAACCTAATAATTTTAAAAATATCTTAAAAAGTGTTCTACTATGGATTTCTAAAATAAAATAAGATGCTGAACGGACCCATTATGCCAATGTGAGATGCATCTTTTATAAGTTTCCATCTATCATCATTTTCTCGCTAAATTTTGCTTCTGAGGCTTTTGTTTCCTCAATTTCTGAGTCTAGCCATGTGTATATCTTTGACATTTCTCTATTGTATTCCTTCTTTTTAGTTCTTCGTTCTGTAGTAGGGAGATGTATCAGGTGTCATTATTCTTCTATCTACTAATGAGCTTCCATTCTCATTTGACCATGTGTGGAGTAAGGTGTTTCCTATGATGTTCTTATCCTCATGTACTTGATATATGTTATTGTTTTTTTGCGGCCCTCATCTTTAGTTGTTTATATTTATTGTGTACTCATGGGTGATTTCTTCCGCATAAGCGGTTTCCTCGTCGCTATTTTTATTTTTGATTTCATTGTTGACCAAATAAGTTCTTCCCATGTTAATTGTTTTCCATTTCCTCCTATATTTTTTTTTATGTTCATTCTATAGTAGGAGAATGTTCGAAGTGTTATTTGGTGTTTTGGTGGCCTTTACGCACTTCCAGTTTCTTTGTCTCTAGTTTTCTATATAGTATTTTATGGACTGCATTGTCTTTTATTGTTCTTTTTGTCTTAATATTTTTAACCGTCTCCCTTATTTCTCTATCTATGGTCAATTTAGAAGTTAGTGTTTGCTTTGTTCGTTGTATCAGGACAAGTTTGGCTCTCACTTCATGAGTCTCTATTGTCTATCGAAGCGCTGTGTGCCACGGTATCAGCGGGTTTCCATTTTCATTTGACTATGTGGTAAGGTTTTTCAATTATGTTCTTATCTGTATGCGCTTGATTATCTTTTTCTACGCGTTAAATTCGCCTTTGATAATCATTTCTGTTGTTATTCTAGCTTCTTATGTGATTTGCTTAAACAGTCGTCCTACCAGTTTGCGTCCACATGTGGTTTCAGGTTTCCTAGAACTCTGTGGTTATTTTTTCAACATACGGTATTAGTGTGCCAATTTCGTTTGTTTTTCAAGACCTATATTAGTTGGCTGTAAGAAACTTTTAGTATTAACTGTACCATGGTAAAGTAATTTTACGTTGGCCTGAGAGAATATTTGAGATACTCTGCGTCGATCTGCTGTTAGAGTTTTGCTGTTTACTTTATAGACCATTTTCTTAGACCTTTTCGTGTAATTTATATAGTCTTTAATGCTGGGTTTTAATTTTCCATAAGAAATTATTGAACATTTGGTTTACGAATTGGTAAATTAAGTAATATAATAAATGAATATAGCGCTATATTTCTGTCATCTTCTGGTTTTATTGGTCGCTAATTTTCTTTTCTTGGGCTGATTTCGTACACTTATATGTTTAATTACCCCACATAGGGCCTTATTATTTATTTACACTCTCCAAATCAGTTCCAGTTCCAGAGGTTTAAGTCCAACACAGCTAATATGTATATTCTGCTTTATAAACACATGTCACCCACGTTCTTTACCAATAACCAATTGAAAGGGGTGTTAGGTAGGAGCCCTATTAATTTCACACGTCTACTCTCGTCGACGACCTAACTAAGAATCCTTACAATTGGCAGATGTTTTATAGAAATAGTTGTATAAATGTGTTGTTTTATCTTAGAAAATATTACATATTTAGCAATTTTTTTTCATTATCCTTTGGTTGAATTTATCTTCGCCGTATATGAATAGAAATGTCACAATAGATCTTCCAATATTTTTATAAATTAATATATACCTACTAATAACATATCAATAAAATAAGTTTATTTAAATATTTATTATGTTACTTAATTTAAGCTATAATAACCCCGAACATTTATTATGGTGTTTTTTGTAGTTAAGGTGGCCATTCCCTAGAAAGAGATATCCGACAGGGAAATATTTATTATTTTTCCCCATAACTTTTTTTCTTAGTACGTATATTTAAAAAAACTATAAGAGTACCTAAGTAGAACCATAACAAGACTATTACTCTGAATTTTCGCTCAATAATTTCAGTGGCTTGCAAAATAGCTCAATTTAAAACTACGAAATAGGAAGATTAACAATATTTAAATTTAAATCTAGCTATTTTGCAACCCGCTGAAATTATTGAATGAAAATTCATAGTAATAGTCTTGTTATGGTTCTACTTAGGTACTCTTATAGTTTTTTTAAATACACGTACTAAGAAAAAAAAGTGTGGCCAAAAATCATAAATATTTCCCTAGCAGATGTCTCTTTCAAGGGAATGGCCACCTTAATACATTCAGAGATATTATGACATTATTCTCCTCTGTCTTTAATACTGAAAACAGAAAAGTTTCAAAATGAAATATGTCTGTACTGACCTTGTGCAAGTTTAACTATATAGCTATTTTATGGAAATTTTTCTAAATTTCTGCTCTGAGCTTTAATGTTATAAAATATTAAATTAAGAAAAAATGCAGATACAAATGTAAGCTTACTATATAAATGACTCGAAAACTACCCATTTTAGATCAAAATATCTTACACACTTTTTTATTCAAATTCAATAATTTATATAGGGACATAAAACTAGAATAGACATTATACTATTAGCTAATTTATTGAACTTTTTATATAATTGTTGCGCATTCTAAGGGATAATATTCGCAGTTTTATTGTAATTCATGTTAGTTTTAGCCATTTTTTTTATTACAAAACATAAATACATTTTTTTTCATAATTTAAATAATGAATAACTTCTTTATTTGCTAATCAATTTTGTTCATACTAGGGGTTTTCCTCTAGCTAACACTAATTTACTTTCGAAATTTCAATACTGTCGGAGTTTTCTTTCTTAAGTTGTCGTGCTTACAAAGTGATGGACGGGCGGACATTTGGAAAGATGTTTAGAATTCGATGAACAAACCAGTTATATGAAATGTTTTTCTCATGCGCGATATTACCAGTTTTATGTGCCGATCAAATACTATTCGTTTTGTATTAGCAGAAAGTATAATAAACAATCAAATGTGTGTTTATGTAATTTTAGTATGGTCCTTTAATTGAAATTAATTGTACTTTTTATATAAAACCAACAGAAAGACATTTTATTTCGAAGATTATCATCTGACTGCTACATTAAATGCAACAGAAAACAACTGTAAAACCTTGGATTATTATACATCTAAATAAATGAAAAAGAAATATATTATCCCATAACAATAATTCATGAAACAACAAATATATATTTCTCTCCTTCCCTCTTCATGCCCAAAAGGTGAAACTAGTCCACTATGAATCATTACAATATCTACTAAAGTTTGGCAACGTTGCCTGGCTCAAGTCTGTTGATACAACTACATGAACTTGTATGTTCTGACTCAGCTTTGATAGAAAGTACTGCCTGGCTCGGGAAGGTATTAAAAATATGAATATACAATGAGATTTCATTTGTTTTACAAATATCTTAATTTAAGGAAATTTAAGGTGTATATTATAATGGCTGATAACAATTAAGTTCATAAATGAAATATATTCTGTTTCAAATGATATCCTGTCAATAATTATTGATGGATCAGAAAGTACCAATTTTCTTTTGGCCTGACTATGATAGGAAGATGTAAATATATATATATATATATATATATATATATATATATATATATATATATATATATATATATATTTATATATTATTCTTTCCCTTTTCCTTTTTTATACATAAGCCTTATAACTATAAATGTTTATAGCTGAAGAATGAAATGTAAATATTATGTATTCTGCTCTCAGATTTTATTTATTTTGATGTAGAGTATATTCATAATTTACTCTTAGTTTTAATGGAGGGATACTCAAAAATACACAAATAAAACATAAATCTTGCAATTATGTATTTAAAAACAATTATTTTGGTTAACATTTAGAAGGAGGTATTAGACTTTACATAAATATTAAAAAACAATTATATTATTTACAAAGTATAAAGAATATAATAACAATAGTTAATAAATTTATATAAGCTTTTAATGCATGGTGTTAAACTTTCATTTTTAATTTAATTTTTTTCAACAAAATGTGTGAAATTCTCAAGGTGAGTATTTTTCAACAGTATAAATATTTTTTAATGCCTTTTATAGTTATATTATTATTTAATATATATAATCTATATTTATGTCCAATTAAGTAAAATTCGCCTTGAAAATTTTACAAAATATCCTCAAATTGTTTTTGACGAAAAGTAAATTACCAGGTAATAGTTTAACTATCTTATGGTGATTGTGAAGTTGTAATTTACAGTAAGCATTCATATTCAGCTCAAGTATGGCTTTCCCAGATCAGATGGGACTGATATAAATCAAACAGAACTTAATCCAAAAGTACTTCCTTAAGAAGATATGGGGCCATAAAGAATAAAAATATACATATTTTTTCTTTTGCTTTGGATATATTTCAGAAACCAAACAACCAGTATTTCAGACTACAATTGCACATTTGTTTTCAGAGAATTTGAACATTATAGGTGGTATAAGCACTCATGCATTATAGAGTGTTGTTGGCAGTTTTTTTGCTATATTTTTTTTATTAGAATGAATAAAAATGATGACAACTTGTTCGAATATTATATTATTAAAATTGTTATTTTATCAACAAGTAGATATATATACAAGGTTGAATAATATAAATATAACCTACCATGCTGCTCAAAAACTTGTAATGTAAACAAAGATTGTTCGGAAAAATAGATTCTATATTTGAGATGGTTTTTGCATCTGGTCATAAAATACTATATATTTTCCAATAAAAGTTAGAATTTTGCAAAATAACATGCATTTATAATACACAATGACGTTTGTTTATCAACACTGAAACTCATGACGTTAGCCGTTTACTTATGATATGACGTAGTGTTTAATTAAGTATCGTCTTCACAGTTTTAAAGCCTCACAAGTTTAAAGATTTTAAAATTTGTGAAAACATCTATATGCAATGTATAATGAACTGCTTATTTCAATAGCTGATCTGCAAATTTCACTTTAATTACTTTAGACGAGATTATATGCCCCCCACTCTCGTCAGTTATCAAATTGCGCATGCGCCATATAGGGCGCGTGCAAAATCTGACAGCTAATGAGAGTGGAGGGCATATAACCTCAATGTTTGCAAAATCCTATAAAGAATGTTTCGATATAACCTCAATGTTCGAAATTAATTATCGTGGTATTCGTTGTTTTTGTTTGCTTTTTTAACTTTCTTGTGCTATCAGCTATTGAAATATACATTTTTAAGTTTAGTTTTCATTATACAGGGTGTTTGGTGCATCGCGTGCCAAATAAAAATGGCCGACAGAAAGAGTTATCTGCTATCCTTTCAAGCCCCTTAATACTTCCCATGCCCTGCGGGATTTTTCATATCGACCTTTTATCTTTTTAATGAAAAAAATCCCAAATTCTACATTTAAAATCAAATTATAAAAAAGTATTAGGCGTAGACTGCGAATTTCATTTTTATTTTGATGTGTTTTGTTGAAGGGTTCTTTTAAATCCAAAATTACTGACATTAGTCATCTAGTTGTTTTCTTATTCACTCGCAAACTTTCAGAATAGGTAAAATTTAAATTTAAACTTAGAATTTACATGGCTATAAAAAAAAAACTCAGAGCAACCGGGATCTTCCAGCTCCCTAAAAAATTCTCTAGTCTATCCTCTTGCTAGTGATGTGCCACATGTCATAAAAATCTTTTAATAACTTCGTGAATTCGCTAAATTAATGAATCGGGTCACATAAGGCTAATATTCAAAATTCCGAATAAAAAATTATGTTTGCTTAAATTATGCATGGGAAACAGGTAAAACCTGTTATCTCACTCTTGCGAAGTAAAATCTATCTTCTATCTCTTTCTGTTCATTGGTTTTCTTGAAATAAAGAAACAATTACATTTTTATCATTTATTAAAAAAATTTAAAAATCTTGCTCAAAGTGTCGGTCTCTGTTGCGAATGCAGGCCCGACACCTGCTTCGTATTTCGACAGTTGTTGTATGAAGTCGTATTTCCTCCCTAATTGTACCGAAAGCCGTTTCTATGAGTTTGGACAAGAGGACAAGTTCCTCCCTAGTCGCGTACACGAGCTCTTTGGCACGACCTCGGACATAAAATCCAACGGAGTTAGGTCTGGGGAACGTGGAGACCATTGAATAGGGCCATCCCGCCCAATCTACGCATACGTCTATAGTTTTTCAAAATGACGGCTGTCCCGCGCACTGGCGATTGATTGTAAGACAATATCTAGATAATGTGTTCCAAAATGCATGGATTGGGCGGGATGGCCCTATTCAATGGCCTCCACGTTCCCCAGACCTAACTCCGTTGGATTTTTATGCCTGGGGACGTGCCAAAGAGCTCGCGTACACGACGGAGGTTGCGACTAGGGAGGAAGTTGTCCTCTTGTCCAACGCATAGAAACGGCTTTCGGTACAATTAGGGAGGAAATACGACTTCCTACAACAACTGTCGAAATACGAAGCAGATGTCGGGCCTGCATTCGCAACAGAGACCAACACTTTGAGCAAGATTTTTAAATTTTTTTTAATAAATGATAAAAATGTAACTGTTTCTTTATTTCAAGAAAACCAATGAACAGAAAGAGACAGAAGATAGATTTTACTTCGCAAGAGTGAGGTAACAGATTTTACCTGTTTGCCATGCATAATTTAAGCAAAAATAATTTTTGATTCGAAATTTTGAATATTAGCCTTATGTGACCCGATTCATTAATTTAGCGAATTCACGAAGTTATTAAAAGATTATTATGACATGTGGCACATCATTAGCAAGAGAATAGACTAGAGAATTTTTGAGAGAGTTGGAAGATCCCGGTTGCTCTGAGTTTTTTTTTTATAGCCGTCTAAAGTCTAACAATGTTTTATTGACGAGTGTACACAACTGTAATTGTCTTACACGAAATAAAATATACTATACTATACTAAAGTCTAAGTTTAAATTAAAATTTTACCTATTCTGAAAGTTTGCGAGTGAATAAAAAAACAACTAGATGACTAATGCCAGTAATTTTGGATTTAAAAGAACCCTTCAACAATTTAACAATTTAAGCGCATTACAAAAAATAAGATTTGTTGAAACTTTTTCACTTGAATTGGTTTTCAAAGCACTCTAATATTCAAAAAAAATTTTTTTATAGTTTTTTAATCATTTTTTTTTTAGTTATTGTTCTTGATTTGAAAATAAAGGTATACTGTGGGGTATCATTAAAATGGAATAAAAATATATATCTAATGGTGCCTTAGCAAACATTTTTTTAGAGTATAAGAGTGTACTTCAAGACATAGGTAGATGTATAAAAGTTTTAATTGAAGAGTTTTATTTGTCTCATTCTTGCAATCAACTTTGATCTAAAGCCTTTTTCTAGTATCTCGTCAAATAGAAGAGTTACAGGTGTTTAAAATTTGCACTTTTCAAATGTTTTGCCTGTAAGTCGCAAAGTATTCTTTGTAATGACAATAGGATTTTAGCACAGGATATCCCTTCCAATGAGCTAGAGGCCTGGTACAAAACCACTTTGATATCCTCAATAGCAACAGAGAGATACATAGAGTGGCCAAATTAAAACAGACACACTATACCTTCATAATGTCAGAGTTCTTCTAAAGTATTAGTGTACTAGTTTTCGGTTTAATTGGTCTTTTGGTTTATGGAATATACCCATCGTTATATTTAAGCTGGGTTCTTTTATTTTCTAAACATATATACACACACACACCCACACACATACATGACATACTTTCCAATAATCCTTATTCTTAATAAATAATGGACAGAATTTAAAAATGTTTAATTATTGATGGAAATGGATAATCCATATATTAATCAATCTACACCTGCAAAGCCTTGGGATCCTTCTATTGCCTTTATTAGTTTATCCTTTAGATGTTGGTAGCTTTCATAGGGAGGTAGGTCCAAACGATTAAAACTACAAATAAATGTATTTTTATAAATTAGAATTAAGACAAATTTTCTTTTTATGCTTGCAGACAAATAATATAATACAACATAAAATAACAACTACGTCCTTTAGGATACAACTACCCAAACAGATAAAAATTCAATTAAAGGGTAGGAGAGAACAAACATTGTTATATAATTGTATACAATCAATACATACTGAAAACATAAATAGAATTTACATAAAATATTATTTGCACATAAAATTAATAATATTTTTAGTGAAGTCTAATACAGATTTTTAAATTTGTAACAGTAATATAAAATATATCGACATTATTCCGTATACATGCAGAGTTTGAACACATTAAATACAAAAGTGAAAATTTAAGTAAAAGACCAATTTATTTTTGAGCACAAAAATTAAACATTTTCTTTCATATCTACTTTGAACATATAATCAATTCCGCAACAAATGGAATAATTTTCAACCACCCTCCCCCTATCTACTCCCCCAAAATTACCGAGTCGTCCCCTAAATTAACAGCTCACTAAGATATCCTATGGAGAATGACTCCGTATGTTGCGAGATCAATTGGATAATGCACTCGATATGCCCATTCTTACCACACAGTTGTCTATACATTAGAATTGTGGATTATTCTGCCTCGTGGCAGGGTATTAGGATACCTTAGCGAGCGACTCAGTAGTTTTAGGGGGTAGAATAGAGGGAGAGGGGTTGGAAATGATTTCCTTTGTTGCGGAATTGATTAGATATGCAAAGTAGATATGAAAAACATTTTTCATATTTTTTTGTTCAAAAATAAATTAGGCCGAAAACCAGCATTATGGACCCTCATCTTTGTGCGAGGTATGTTTAGATAAAAAGAGTTATTTGAACGCGTATGAAATGCTTGGACATGTAATTTAACACAACTAATTAAGTCAGGACAATCTATCTGGTTTGAAATTTTATACAATAAGAATACGATCGAAAAATACCTACTGTGGAATTCCAAATCATGTACTTTTATTGATATTTGTTTAGCAAATCACATTGAGACATGTCTCTTGTCGGGTAAATGTCGTCATTCTTATACTAAAGATATTTAGTGAAAATTCTTTGCGTTTTTTTTTTTTTTTCAATGCCAGCTTTCTGGGCATTAGATTATGGATTATCTAATTTTGACCTGACCTAATTATAAAGTTTCTGCAATATTTGGCAATGATGTCATTTATGTGATGGCAAAAGGTTAACTTTCTGTCAAGGATGACTCCAAGATCTTTAAACTGACAGGTGAACATCATTTAAAACGTAAGTAAATTGAATTAGACCAAGTTTTCTTGCAAAAATCATGTATTTACATGTGCTAATGTTCAGGGCTGACCAAAGGGGCAGGTGAGCAAGGCGGGCATCTGGGGTGCTGCATCCTGGGAGGCGCTAAAACGCAAAAGGAAGCGACTTGCCGCAAGTCGGTTGTAGTTTCCAAATAATTAAACTTAAAATTTTAAACAAAAGTACGTACTCCAAATAAGTTCGTCTCTTTCCGCTTACCAGTAAGCATACTGATTGTATAAATTTTTTTATATTTTGTTTCAACCTTGAAAATTGCCGTTTTTGCGTTTTTTTCAAACATTAAATTGTTTATAATCCGGAAGAAGTTAATTTTACGAAAAAATGACAAGAGAACCCTTTCTGTTTAAAATGACAAAAAAAATCGGGTCATTCGGGTAAAACAAGCAATTTTTGCAATTTGTTTAAAAAAAAAAGTTTAAACAGTTTCTTTTCCGGCAAACCCTTGATTCAGGGTTATGTCCCTGAATATCGTAAAACTCATAACTCGCCTGGGGCGAGAAATTTCATTGGGCCGGGTCTGCTAATGTTTAAATGCAACTTATTTTTGTTACATCACACATCAATTTGTTGCAAATCCATTAGAAAGTTAAGGCAGCCATTCGAGTTATTAATCGTGTATGTGCGTGCATGCGCATGCCCGTTTGCTTTCTTCTACATTTAAAATACTGTTTGTAATATTTGATATGTCTAAAATTATAAGAGAGCTGCTGTTATTGTGTGGCATAATAAAAGTTGAAGCAGTATCTCATTTTTAAAATTCTTTAAAATTACTGTTATGTAAAAAGTTATTCAATTGTTTTTTTTGCCTCTGCTGTTGATTTTAAACAGTCAAAATTGCACTGACAATAAATGCTAATCATATCGAATTTGTTATTATTGGTGTACACCATAATTACTGATATAAAATTTGTCTTACAACTCGACAACGCAACATACAACATACAACAGTGACAGTCTGTCAAATTTATTAATAACTGTATACATTGTTTTTCACTAATTATGGCACAGCTGATTGTTACGATTCAATTATATGAATTGTGGTATTCGTAAAATATTAAATATTGACACTATCGGTTAAAATTTCTGTGACATGTTTTATATCGTTGGAATGAGAAAAAAATAACGGAATTAATGGCGTCATGGCCTACTTTGAGATATGTATTTTTCATTTTTGCACAATAGCCTATGTCAAAGCCAACTGCATTTTTCGATTTTTTTGTTACACGTTATTATTCTTATTGTCTTTGCCGTCAACTTTCATTCCTTTAACTTTTTTCGTATCTCCTCAAATAAGAAAGCTATAACCGTTTGTGGTTTTCCTATTTTTCAGGTTTTTGTAATATATCTCATAAAGTAGGCTATGGATTTCAAATTTCTTTTTACTGAAATATAGCTCACAAAAAATGGGATAACTGTTTCTAAAACTTTATTCTTCTACAATAGATATTAAGTGAGATATTTGGTGTGGCCCTCGTAAAATAGACAGTCTGTATATATATGTATATATGTATATATAATATATATATATATATATATATATATATATATATATATATATATATATATATGTATGTGTATACTTCATTTGTTGTTCCCTCCATGATAAACACCAGGTGGACCACCCTCCAGTATTTTCATTACATATACAATGAAATGCTTGTATATACATATTTGGGAAAGGTGTCTTTATTGGTATCTCAAGAGAGGGGTAAAGATTTGCACAAAAAAAATGTGTATATATTTTAAAGATATTATTTATTGTTAGTTCCCTCCGAACCTGTATATATTATATTTAATAATTACTTGTACTTCCCTCCAGCACAATTGCCAGATTGTGGAGGGCGCTACGTGTTGTTGTTATTATTTCCTTATATTATTTACAGGGCCGTGTAGAGCGGGTGTGCAAGGTATGCATCGCACGCCTTCGTCTATTTTAGGGGGCGGCGGCGAGCAGCCGGATAATAGGCTATTGAATATGTCTTTAAGTAAGGGACAATTGCGCTAAGGGGTTTTTATTGTTAGTTGAACACCTAAAAATGATAAAATCACAAAATGCTACTATATTCCGGGGTGCGTTTGAGAGCCAACCGGAAACACCCAGTTTTGAGTTTTTAAAAATAATTCAAATACAGTACGAATTTGTAGATTTTACAAGAATACTTTTTTATAGAAAATAAAATTTCCTATCTAAATAAGTTGTTAAATAATTTGTTTTCCTATTTTTAGTCCTAAAAATAACTAAAAAACAAAGTTAAAATTTACGAAAATTCTATTTTTTTTCTTTTTTCCGGTAATTCGTGTAACATTTTTTACGGCATCGTAGGTGTACATAAATGTTCAAAGAAAAAAAGGTTCTTGAAAAAACAAAGAAATTTCTTTTTTTCTACCTGTACGAACAACGGTAACCGAGATATTGCCCTTCAAAGTTTACCAGTTTTTGCTATATTTTACCGCATTTGCTTCATACATTTTTTCTTCTAATTTTCAGTAAATCAATTTATTTTTGTGCAATAAAACAACAATTTTAAGATAATTTAATAATAATACCAGTCTCTTTAGCGTTCTAAAATAAATATTACGAAAAAGTAATTACAAACAATTAATGAATGTTTGTGGTTGAGCTTTATTATATTAAATTAAAATTTTATTCATTATTTAAAATAAACTGATTTTTAAATAAATCAAATTGTAGAAAAGCATTATGAACAATAAACTCATTTCAAAGAATAACATTTTTATTCCTGAAGGTAAAAAAATATTGTAGGTACTTTATTAATTTTAAGAAGTCGATTATTAGATATTAATACTTTCGATGGCAATATTAACTTCGTTGTCGGTATCTTTATAGACATCCTCTTGTGATATTTCTGGCACATTTGGATTTTCGCAATTAATTCCTGCACATTCGTTGTAAAATATGGAGCATTTGATGCCAAACTGTCTGCAACCACAATTTCCGTGACAGCCTTTTAAACAGTTTGAAGCATTTGTATTATTATTATTAAATTATCTTAAAATTGTTGTTTTATTGCACAAAAATAAACTGATTTGCTGAAAATTAGAAGAAAAAATGTATCAGAGCAAATGCGGTAAAATATGGCAAAAGATGGTCAACTTTGAATGTCGATATCTCCGTCAGCGTTGGTCGTACAGAGCGGAAAAAAACAATTTCTTTGTTTTTCCAGGAACTTTTTTTGTGAACGTATATATATACCTAGGATGCGTAAAAATGTTATGGACGGATTACTGGAAAAGGGAAGAAAAAGTGAATTTTCGTGAATTTTTAACTTTGTTTTCTAATTATTCTTAATACTAAAAATAAGAAAAAAATTCAACAACACGTTTGAATGAGAAATTTAAGAAATGTAATGTTCTGCAAAAAAATATTCTTATAAAAATCTACATATTTGCATTGTTTCTGAGTTACTTTGATAAACTAAAAAATAGGCTTTTTCGGTTGGCTCTCAAAAACGCGCCCCAGAATTTAGTAGCACTTTGTGATTTTATCATTTTTAGGTGTCAAAGTAACATATTAAACAATAACAACCCTTTAACGTAATTGTTCCTTTCTACCCCTTAATTTTGGACATATTCAGTAGCCTATAAAAGGGCCATGCATTTTTTAAATGATTCGGTCAGGGCAATTTTATATCATTTTTTATGTAGTTAAATTTTAAATTGTTGGAAATAAATATGCCTTTGTAACTAACGAAATAAAATTTTAGCAATTATAGCATGTGACAATTTCCTAATCTAACATTTGATTTAAGAATTTTACTGACAATTCCAGTATCTGTAGCAACAGAAAAGAGATCATTCTCGAAACTGAGTCATTAAAAATTATTGGAAATCGACAATGTCGTAAGAAAGACTATTTTTTTATTTTTATTATTTAAATATTTTAATGAACATATCCACCAAACAAGTAGTAACAAGTTTACATATATAATTACTATAAGTGGTTAATATTATTAAAAAGTGGATATGGGCAATTATTATTTCTTAAGTTTTTATATTAAATAATATCGACTAATCATTTACCATATTTATTATTCATTTCTAATTTTTATCGCTATATTAATTCTGTTTTTTTTCCAATAATGTTTTGAAATTATGATTCTTGTAACAATCACAATGTATGTAAGTATGTTGTATGGTCTAAGTTCATTCTGTGCAATTTATTCTTAAATGTTCTTAAATGCCTTCTTTTTTGTTTTATGATAAGAATCTTTATTTTATTGTCATAATATAAATATCTCTTACTTTTGTTTTTATATATGTGATGAGTACCTACCTATCTGTCTACTGATATATAATACATACAGGGCGAGTCACTAATGGCGGGGACGGTCAATATCTCCTCAACCGTTTGAAATTTAACAAAATGTCTTAGATAAAAATTCTGGAAGATTAAATGAGGCATATTCTAAATTACTTTGAAATCTACAGGGTGTTTCACATAGCGGGGCAAGCTAATACTTGATTTCTTAAATGGAATACCAAACATTTTTTCATATATTTATATTTCCCTCTTCTCTCTATCTGGTCATATATCAATTTTGGAGTAACACTGCGGATTGTCTCATGTCATTTTTTCCTAAAGTTGACTGTTTCTGACTTATAAATAATTTAATGTTTGAGAAAACGCAAAAACATCCAAACACAATATTAAAATATGAATTTTTTTAATTCACCAAACTTTTCATATAATCTTTGAACATCCATTAACAAAACTCTGAAGAGTAAGTACAGATTATTTAATTTTAAAGCTAAAATTTTTAATTGTTAAATAGACGTTTTTAGCATTCACATCAACATTTAATTGTTTATATGTCACAAACACTCAACTCTACGAAAAAATTGCAAGAGACCTTTTTTGTTTAAAAGGCCCAGAAAATCCTAGATTTTTGCAATTTGTTTAAAAAATAGTTTAAACAAAGGAATTTAAATTTGCTTCTTTTGATCAGTTTAAACAAAAAAGGTCTCTAAGTTGACCGTTTGCGACAATTTAATGTTAATGTTTGACGTCTATTTAACAATTAAAAATGTAAGCTTTAGAATGAAATGGTCTGTACTTACTCTTCAGAATTTTGTTAATGGATGTTCAAATATAAGAAGTTTGGTGAACTCAAAAAATTCATATTTTAATATTGTGTTTCAACCTTGAAAATGGTCGTTTTTGTATTTTTTCAAACATTAAATTATTTATAAGTCGGAAAAGATCAACTTTACGGAAAAATAACACGAGATTTTTTTGTTTGAAATGACCGCAAAAAAAATTCTTTCGTGTCAAAGAAAGCGATTTTTGCAATTTGTTAAAAAAAATAGTTTACACAAATTGGGACCAGATTTTTGTCTGGTAAACTCTTGATCCGTATTCAGGGGCATGTCCTGAAGGTGAATATGGAAAAATAATGAAAACATGTTTTCATACCAAGGCGAGGTTTTCGCCTTGTCTATAGGGATTCACTACTTCCACGTCCAGATTTACCATCTAAGGCTTTTTAAACGAAGAGATACCATATTTGCACTCCTGTATGTTGAAATAATGGGCTATTTCGGTAGGAATTCTGTATTACTTTATTTGCAGGTACTCATTGAAATAACAATAACATTAGCATATGGCACTGTTGTGTCAATTCGTTCATTTTTTTTGTTTTTGTTTATGGTCTCTTATGTTACTTTATTACAAAAATAGTAATTACTGAAATTGTTGCAAAATTGGAAAATTTCAAATTTTTATTATAATTTGTTATTTGATGTAATAAAAGAATTTCTGAAATTGTTGTTAATTTGAGAAATTCTTAATTGTAATGTACATGTTAATTGATTTTAATAAAACATGCGCAGTTTATTTATTAAATAACAATTTATTATTCTCTTCTCAATATCGCCTCCTTCTAAGGTAAGACAATTTGTGGTTTAAAGGGCTTTAATTATTTGCATAATTCTCCAAGTCTAGTTTGCTAATAAAAATAATTAATTATCCTTATTATGGAGTGTGTTTAAAGAAAACAAATATAGCCAATATTAGATAACTGATGGTTATACATTTTTAAAATTCAACTGATAACGATCTAAAGGAGCATTGTAAACAATATTATTTAGAGAATTATTGTGAATTACGTGACGAACATTAATATTTCGGTAACATAATATAAATTTTAATTATACTATATTTGTGTTCGGAACCAATATTTTTTGTTAAATTTCGGTCACACCCATTTGAAGGTATCCTAACCCACTGCCGTAGTCAGATTTGAGATAAATTGTTAACACTTTTCTTGAATTTTTGATCTTGAAAAAAAAATCGAAATAGGCCTTGAAATTTTGCACCACAGTGAAGTTATTGAAGCTCCATAGTAATCCCTATATATTTCGACATTTCGATACTTCGACGTTGAACATGAATCGGGGTTATTTTCGTTATTTACAAAAAATTGGTGGGTGATGGAGCTCAACTGACATGGCATTCGTATTCAGCATGTCGAAATACATAGGGGTTACTCTGTCGGGTCCCGGTAACAGACCACTTTTTTTGTCTGCCTGTGTAATCGTTCAGTGTTAATATCTGAAAAATTTTGAATAACGCCCTTTTCTCAGGGATATTTTTGGCCAACTTTACACATAAACACAATTAATTATAAGCTGAAACATATCCTTTATAGGATTTTGCAAACAGCAGAAAAAAACTAAGAGAACTAAAAAGAAAGACTATCTGTAAAATTATTGATTTCCAATCATTGTATTGTTTCGATAACTTGAATTCTGGTTATACTAGCAATTAAAATTCTAAACTGAATTTGTCTATTTCTTATTAAAAGCTATTTAATCAGACCGGTCGCAGCTTTTACTTCCAAACCCCCACAGACTTCAATTTTAAGAGAAATTTTGCAGTGCGAATTCTCTACCAAATGTATTGAATTGAATGCAGATTTAGTTCAAATAGCCAACATTTAAAATTTATGGCACTGTTGGGTCAATTCGTTTTATTTTTTCTTGTTTGTTTGTTTGTTTATGGTCTCTTATGTTATTTTATTACAAACCTGTTAATTTCTGAAATTTTAATTATAATTTTTTATTTGATGTAACAAAAGAATTTATAAAGTTTTTGTTAAATTGGGAAATTCTTAATTGTAATGTACATGTTAATTGATTTTAAGATGTGCAATTTATTAATAAAATACCAGTTTTAAAGTGTGATAATTTGTGGTTTAAAGGACTTTAATTATTTATACCTATAGTTCTCCAAATCTAGATTTGATAATAAATTTAATTGCAAAGCTTGCTAATAAAAATAATTATGAAGCGTGTTTAAAAAAACAAATATTGCCAATATTGATTAACTGATGGTTATAAGTTTTTAAAATTCAACTGATAACAATCTAAAGGAGCATTGTGAACAACACTATTTAAACAATTGTCAAATTACACGACGAATATTCGAAATATTTAAGTAACTTAACATTAAATTTTAATTATGCTATATTTCTGCTCGAAACCAATATTTCTTGTAAAATTTCGGTCCCGCCCATTTGAAGGTATCCTAAACCCATTTCCGTAGTCAGATTTGAGATTAATTGCTAACACTTTTTGTGGATTCTTAGTCTTGAAAAAAAAGTCGAGAGAGGCCTTGAAATTTTAAATTTCGGTTTGAAATTTTGCACCCCTTTGAAGTTATTGAAACTCTATCATCAATTAAAAAAATCAATTAAATCGGCCAATAAACAAAAATTATAGAGAGGTGCCCTGCCTTTTAAATGTGAACAAATAATTAAAATTAGAAATCCAACTTATGTTTTTTATCAGCTAGTTGAACAAGTAACCGGCCTCTCGAAGTAAATTTCACCCAGTTTCCACTTGACCCTAATGTTTTAAACATACCAATTGTGTCCCGCATCTAATATATATTTGCAGAACACAGAGGCAGGTAAAAAACGCAATGTTGTCGAATTTCGGAGGGAACTAAATCGACGATATAAATTGCAACCTTATTGCAACCATTGTGGACCACATTGTGGAGGGAACACAGACTGAAATTTGTAATCTACCAACACGATTGCAGCGCCGTCGGTAGTAAGTCGAACTAAACCCCTCATTTTCAAGACAAATATATACAAAGCACCCTCCAGACAATTTTTCTTTAATTGTTGGGATTAAGGTTGGACCATCGTTTAAAATGAAATCTATAGCAAAACGTTGTTTATATATATATATATATATATATATATATATATATCCCGCCGTTAAACCGACGTCCATACATTGTCAATTCACATTTAATCCGACGTCCGCCTGCTATCGGACGGCCGCTATATGGCCGTCGGATTACAACATCATGAAAACAATTTTCCCGCCGTCTATGATCAACAAGGAGTGCGTAGCGCAACGTCTCGGACATCCGCTATATGTCTGTCGAATCACAACACCATGAAAACATTTTTCCCGCCATCTATGAGCGACGTAGAGTGCGAAACGCAAAAATTTGTCGGACGTCGTTTTACACCCAGATAAAAATATTATATACATTTTTAGTTCGAAGATCCTACGATTGTAGCGCTGTCGGCGTTCTCGCGTATATCGCGTTGATATACGCAAACCTACTACTTGCATTTAATCCGACGGCCGCAAATCTGGCAACATTGCTGTCTGGAATTTACTGATGAAGCTATCATATATTGGCGGTTTATAATTCTGCCGGGCAAGTAAGATAGTAAATCGCACGTCACGACGCCACCACACACCCGCTTCCTTCTCTAACATATTATATTTATTATTAAATAATTACGTGGGGCTTACTATTATATTATTTATTTTTATTAATGTTTACATATGAAAACAAAACAAGAAAAGTTCTTAAAATTTTATATCCAATTTTAGTGGGTATCGTTTTTCAGAGATTATTAGGCTTGATCACAAAGTAGAGCAAATACATTTTTTTTTTAGAAGTATACTTAGTTTAATACTTATTTAAGAATTTAACCAGTAACACAATAATCTGTAAAAGAGTAAGAATTCAGATTAAGGACAAAAAATTACCTACTAGATAATTTAAACAAAATAATAGAAATGGCGTATAGTATAGGAATCGTATAAAAAAACATTTTTTTTGTGAAATAGGCTTAAAATGTCAAAGAACGTCAAGATTTTAAATTTGAGCGAAACAAAATTTTCTGTTTGTCTGTCTGTCGATCGGTTCGTCTGTCGGTCGGTAACTTTTGTCGTTTTCTCAGCAACCGTTTGAGATATTTACTTGAAATTTGGTACACATATGTATCATGACGCGATCTGAAACTATATTATATTTTGCGATAATTCTGGTTAAGGGCTGGGGGTTAAATAGGGGTAAATAAGGAAAAATAAGTGAAGCAGGCTGGTAAGAGCACAGTAACTTAGAATTTCGTATATTTATTAGAAACTAAGACCTCAGATTTTTTATATTATCAACCCCTCTCCCACCACCCCCTCTCTATTATTAAAGGGTTTAATAAAATAAAATTGAAATATTCACTTGAAACTTGGTACACGTAACATCTGGAACTAGATTATATTTTGAGATGATTCTGTTGAAGGGTGAGGGGTTAAATAAGGGTAAATAGGGGAAAATAAGTGAAGCAAGCTGGTAAGAGCACAGGAACTCGGGATTTGTTGTATGTGCTAGAATCCAACCCCTCAGATTTTTTATAATATTTTTCAACCCTCCCATCACCCCAATCCATTATTTAAGGGGTTCATAAAATAAAATTCAGATATTCACTTGAAATTTGGTACACTTATAAATTATAATAACATCTGGAACTAGATTATATTTTGAGATGATTCCGTTGAAGGGATGGGGATTAAATAAGGGTGAATGGGGGAAAATAAGTAAAGCAAGCTGGTAAAAGTACAGAAATTTGAAATTTTGTGTGTATACTAGGAACGAAGGCCTTAGGTTTTTATAATATTTTCCATCCCTCCACCACACCCACTCCCTTAATAAAAGGGTTGATAAAATAAAATTGAAATTTTCACTTGAAATTTGGTACATGTATGTATTATAACAACATCTGAAACTAGATGATGTTTTCAGATTATTCTGTTGAAAGAGTGGGGGTAAGTAGAGGTAAAAAGGGAAAAATAAGTGAAGCAAGCTGGTAAGAGTACAGAAACTTGGAATTTAGGGATTATATTAGAAACTGCAAGGCCTTAGATTTCTATTATTTTTCAACCCTCCACGGCCACAACCTCCACTCCTTTATTAAAGGGCTTGATAACATAAAATTGAGATACCTATTCACTTGAAATTTGGTACTCGTATGTATTGTAATGACATTTGATTGAGATGATTCCGTTGAAGGGGTCAAAGGTGAGAGGTTGTGAATAGGGGGAAATAAGTAGAACAAGCTACCCAGCAAACATGAAGTAGGCGGCCCATTGAAGATAAATTTACGACTGCCGATGAGTAAGTTTAGGGGCCTTTAATGTACAACTACATTGGCCCGGCTAGCCCGCGTCCCGCTGGCCACAAGGCGGCCACCAGATAGTGTACCGCTAATTGCAATGCCGGCCCCTTTGCGGTAAATAGTTGGCTAAACATCTTCTCTATTTTAAGGCGCATTGTAGGGCAATTAGTGTATTTCTATAAATGAATATCGGAATATCACCACTGGTTTTCTTATGGCGAAATTCAACCATGTTTGGATGGCAATTTCTATTTCCGTCCTATTCTGCACTATGTTAGATTTTTCTGCAGCAGTTATAAACAAGATATCACAAAAATGAATGTGTATACATAATCAAATACTTACATATTATGATTTTTGCCATATTTAATTTTGAAAAGGTTTTTCTGCCCTTCCGCCCTAACCTCTGTATTTTAAAGTTGTATGTACATTAGGGCCCACTAAGTAGAATACAATTACTGATTTTACAGTGGAATTTTGGGACCTCATGGTTACTCATTTCCAAATCTTAAAATTTCACATTAAAATTGTGTGATGTTAATCAACATCTCAAATTTCCACTGAAAAGTAAAGTGGCTTTGGAGTGTGCATAATAAAAGGATTTAAACTACCACATAGCAGTTACAGCTTACTTATATGTCGCTCACAAAATCTACTAGAATGTGAGAGGCAATGCAGTGGTTGTGGTAGCGTGTGTTTGGTGGGTTAGTAATAGCTAGAGGAAGAACCCTTTTTAAAAAAAAATCTATTGATGAATATAAAAGTTATGAAGCATTTTAAGAAAAAGAAATATTTATGAAGAGTGTTCAGCAACCTTTATAATAATATTCTACAAATAAAAATACTGCATACTATAATGAAGAGCATTTCACCAATCAAGATGGCATCATCAGATGATTAAAATAACAATTATAGTATCGTATCGATAAAATTAGAATTAGAATTCTCTAAAAATAAATGCATATATATGCTCTACCAAAAATGTACACGCAGTTTTTTGCAGCATTCCTCATGACATTGACGAAAAAGCATAAATAATAACTTCTTAACCCAAAAAGAGGGTTATATACAATCACAATAGGTAAGGTATATAGCTACTCTAAACAATTCCATTATTTACAACAGTGACTTGTGAATAGTAATATTTGCAGAGACCCCTTGTATTTAGTATTAACTAAATGCTTGGTTAATTCTTCTGAAAATATACCTACAGCCGCAAATAACAAGAAATTGACATAAAACGGCTATTAGCGAAAAGTTATTACTTAACACTAACTGGTATTAGTCTAAGAAACGTTTTTATAAGGAGCGTCACCATCAGGTAGGTACCCTTTAGATCCAGGAAGGTCGCTATTTTCAAGAAATCAATTGCGGTAATTTTCAAAAAAATAAATTTGTCGTGAAACTATGAGGGTTAGCAAAAAAATGTAAGATAAAATTATTTTGACTAATGCTCTTAGTAGCAGTGATTAGATCACTCTTTGGACCGCTTCCATGTTTTCTCACCAATCGCTATCAATGATTGCGCAGTTGAAAGAGCAGGTGATAAGTAGCAGTGACGGTGATCGCCGTCACATCTCTATTGTGTACTACTATATAGCGGTACTATTTACAACTATTATTATAACTAATTATTCAGGAAAGTGGCAGACTGATTCGTAAAAATAAAACAAATGAACAGTTCTTTTCTGATAGGCGGCCAGCATATGGTAAATAATATAATGCTGTTAGACATATCATACAGCAAAAGGTCATCATGCACTATCTAGCAGAAAGATGGCGTAATGCTTTTTTTATAGGCAATCATGTTCTTTTCTGATAGACGACCAGCCCATGATAAATGATACGATGCTGTTAGACCTATTATACAGCAAGGGGTTATCGTGTGCCACCTAACAGACAGACTGTGTAATGCTCGTTGTTCTTATAGGCAGCCATGTTCTTTTCTGATAGGTAACCAGCTCATGGGTAAATGATATGATGCTGTAAGTGTAAATGTTGGGACCACATAGAATGTGAATAAGCTCCCTCTTACTACAAAAATCATAAAAAAAAAATAGCATTAAATATTGCTTTATTTCATAATTTTGCATTTTTTCTACCACTAGACTGTATACTATATTAGTATAAATTATTTTTTGTGTGTTCTCTCTATAAATATAATGCAAATAGGACTCACACGTCCAATAATAGTGTATAAGTATAACGAATAGTTTCCGGAGACATGAAATTCTATAACTGTCCATCTAATAAATATGGCAACGCAGCTGGCCGTATGATTAAATGCAAATAACATAAATACGTATATGTGGATGTAGCATTAAATGCACAATGTATGGACCTCAAATAGCGGTTTTATGAAGAAAGAAATAAAAATTTAAAATATCGTATAAGGCATTCTGAACGCTGCAACCTTCCAATAAGAACGTGACGAATTGATATATGCAGAGAAAAATGGCATATACACGCGCCTTTAGGTGGACGGCAAATGACTGTTCTTTGTATGGTCGTCCGATTGATAGCGGGATTTAAATATATATATATATATATATATATATATTAAAACAAAATATTTCTGTCTATCACCTCTATGAATCCTTATTTTCATAAGGATAGTAAACCAAACTGCAACGAATTGCTAGTCTGGCCGCGTTAAGGATAAAAATCACATTTTATCACAAAACGCTTGGTTTTGATTGAAACAAATACCAGCCGAAAGATTTATACCTAATTAAAGGCAACTCTCGCACCAGTCATCTCGGGCCACTTGCAGACTGCAGTTTCGCGCTGGTGGCGCTCGTCAGTGCAAGGCTTCCCGAGACGACTGACACGAGAGTTTATTGTTCCCAAGTGAACATTTCGCCGTTGCAAAACGACGAAATGGGGGAAGCTCCATCTAGCGGTCAATATCTGTCTCAATCAAAACAATATCCCGACATGGGGTGCATGTAATAGTTCAAGAGCATGCTTCTAGAGGGCAGAATATATTAAAACAAAATATTTCTGTCTATCACCTCTATGAATCCTTATTTTCATAAGGATAGTAAACCAAACTGCAACGAATTGCTAGTCTGGCCGCGTTAAGGATAAAAATCACATTTTATCACAAAACGCTTGGTTTTGATTGAAACAAATACCAGCCGAAAGATTTATACCTGGTAACTTTAAAGGCATAAAGCCAAAAGTGTGGATCTATCTCTACAAAGTAACCAGTGAGGTAACAGAGGATGACATAAAAAAATATTTAGTTGCAAAGACAAATGACTCTATAGAAGAGTTTATAGTTAAATCACTCCAACCAACTGGTGGAAAATTTAAATGTTTTTTGGTGGCAGCGGACTTTAAATATAAAGATAAGTTCTACAATCCCTCCTTTTGGCCAAAAGGTGTTTGTTATCGGAGATTTAATTTCAAGCTGTATTATGATAAATTCCATGTAAAGGATATTATTAACGAAGCACTAGGCACTCCAAAAGGTAGTACTCAATCTAGCTCTTTTTTAGTAATGTCACAGATCAACACATCAACCACTTAACTCTAGATAATGACTTGCAGAGCGTAAAGATAAATCAACACAATAAACTAAACAGTAAATGTAATGTTGTTCATATAAATATTCAGTGTCTTAATAATAAACTAAATGAACTTGAATGTTTTACACATCAGTACAATAGTGACATTTTATGCATTAGTGAACATTGGTATGTCAATGAAGACATTGAGAGCGTTTCTTTACCAGGCTATAAACTTCTTACACACTTCTCTCGAAAAACTCACATTCATGGTGGCTCAGCAATATATGCCATAAGCAGTACTAATTCAAAAGAAATTTTATCAATCAAAGATTTTTCAGATGAATGCCATATTGAAGTTTGTGGGATAAGTTATGTTACAGGGAATACTGATATAGGCGTACTGAATGTCTATAGACCAGGTAACGGTGACATTAAAATTTTTGCCAATAAACTAACAGCAGCTCTGAAGTATATAATCAATAAATTCTCTTCTATTATTTTAACAGGCGATCTTAATATTCATTATGATAACAAAAATGACTTATGTACTAAAATCTTATTCGATATCTTAGAATCATTTCAACTAAAAGTAACAACAAATCAACCTACGCGAATATTCACAAACATTAATGGTGTCACTTCTAGTAGCACTATTGATTATGTAATAACAAATATTGCTACAGAAAGTTATCACTCAAAAATCATCAACCCCAACTTGAGCGATCATTTTGCACATGTTCTCTCCTTAAACTTAACAAGCCACGATAAAGTTGAAAAGATTGTAACTTCATATAAAACTCGTGTTATGAAAGAATCCAATTTAAAACAGCTAATATTTCATTTGAACAAAATAGAGTGGAATAACTTTTATACAAAATGTGATGTGAACGAGGCTTATGAGGAATTTCTGACTAACATTAATTGGTGCTTAGAAAGTAGCTGTCCACTTATCAGCAGATATAGCAAACAAAAAAATTATAAAAATAAGAAGTGGTATTCAGAAAACTTAAAAATTCTAAATAATCAGTTAAATAAACTTCACGTATTAATGGTAGCAACAAACTGTGATCAAGTTAAAGCGGCATATGTAAGTTGTAAAAAGGAATATAAAAGGCAAATTATGGTAGCTAAAAGAGAACACTACAATTGCAGAATCAATTCGGCATCCAACAAAATCAAAGAATCATGGAAAATTATAAACGAGAACTTAGGTAAGCAAAGAAGTAATTCCAACATCGCGATCATGAACAACAATCATATCGTCACTGATAATAAACAATTGTCTGAAGTTTTTGCAAGTTATTTTTCTCATACATGTAACAAAAAAATTATTGAACATTTTGGCCAAAACCTTTCTCTTCCATGTACTTTGTCCGTCAGCTCTTTAAACACAATTCTCGTTCCTACTTTTACTGAAGATGATATTGCTGATATAATCAATAGGATGGAAAACAAAGGCTGTCATGGAATTGACTATATATCCCCCAAATTGATAAAAATAATCCAGAATTATATTATATGTCCCTTAACTAGAATTATAAATCTATCTTTACAGAACGGTGAATTTCCCGAGCAGATGAAAATTGCACTAGCTTTCCCACTATTCAAGAAAGGAGACACCTTACAAATAGATAACTATAGACAAATATCTTTATTACCTGAATTTTCTAAAATCTTAGAACGCTGTGTTTATAACATTATTATAAAATTTGTAGAGCAAAACAACCTATTAACAACCAATCAACACGGGTTTCGAGCAAAAAAATCTGTAGAAACAGCAAGCTACAACTTCTTAAATTACATTTACGCTGAACTGGACAAGGGTAAACTTGTAGTCTCAATTATGTTTGACTTAAGTAAGGCCTTTGATAGTATTAATATATCATTTGTATTGGACAAACTGTATTACTTAGGCATAAGAGGTCCTCTGTTATCCTGGATCAATTCATATCTTCAAAATAGATCTATTATAATAAAAATTCAAGAACAATTTTCAACGCAGCATGATGTCCCGATTGGAGTTCCTCAGGGGTCAGTTTTGGGTCCATTGATTTTCTTACTTTATGTTAACGACCTGCCAAGATTTGTCACAAAAGGGAAGATCACTATGTTTGCGGATGACACAACTGTCACTGTGACGGCTGAAACTCCTGAAGAACTACAAGCAAACATAAAACTGGTGTATGAGGAAATGGATACATGGTGTCAAAGAAACAGGCTAATTCTCAATGAAAGCAAAACGAATTACATTAACTTCTTTATTAGAAAACAGCTTTCCGCAGAAGCGCAATTACAATTTAATTTAAATTTCTCTGACAATGCCAAATTCCTTGGAACTTGGCTTAATTCTAATCTTTCATTCACTGCACACCTGGACTTTGTCGGTTCCAAATTAAACAAAGCATATTATGCCATTCTACAAATGAAACCGTGTTTGGATCAAAAGGGCCTTATGAATTTATATTATGCCTTTGCGTATAGTCATCTATCATTTAACGTTTTTTCCTGGGGACAGACTATAGGATGGGAAAGAATATTTATTTGTCAAAAAAGAATAATCAGACTATTGTTTAACCTAAGTTCTCGAGAAAGCTGCAGAAGTACATTTAAAGAAAAGCGAATATTAACGTTCCCATGCATTTTCATTCTAAAATGTGTTACTTATGTAAAAAATTACTATTCAGATTATAAGAGCCAAAAAGATATACATAATTATGAGACACGACATTCTAATATGCTATTGCTTAATAAATATAAAACAACTACATTCAGAAAATCGCCACATTATAGTAGTGTATTTCTATATAATAACCTCCCTGAACATCTAAAATCAATTGCATCTTACACAAAGTTTAAATCAGAAATAAAAAAATTTTTGATTGATGAATGTTTCTACACATTGGATGAATTTGTAAATAAGTTTAACTCTTAAATGAGTAAAAATGTGTTAGGAAGAAAGGAAAAGAAATGATGTATTATGTGTCTATTGTCCCATATATAATTTTATCTATTTTATAACTAAAATAATCTTGTCTTAATATTTTAACTGTTTTTTTGTTTTTGTGATTACTATTTTATATACTGAGCTTTTATCTATGTACTAGTAATGTTGAATATTGTGACCTGCCCTTTGTACTGTGTATGTTAGTTTGGGCCAATAAACTATTCTATTCTCTATTCTATTAAAGGCAACTCTCGCACCAGTCATCTCGGGCCACTTGCAGACTGCAGTTTCGCGCTGGTGGCGCTCGTCAGTGCAAGGCTTCCCGAGACGACTGACACGAGAGTTTATTGTTCCCAAGTGAACATTTCAATCAAAACCAAGCGTTTTGTGATAAAATGTGATTTTTATCCTTAACGCGGCCAGACTAGCAATTCGTTGCAGTTTGGTTTACTATCCTTATGAAAATAAGGATTCATAGAGGTGATAGACAGAAATATTTTGTTTTAATATATTCTGCCCTCTAGAAGCATGCTCTTGAACTATTACATGCACCCCATGTCGGGATATTGTTTTGATTGAGACAGATATTGACCGCTAGATGGAGCTTCCCCCATTTCGTCGTTTTGCAACGGCGAAATGTTCACTTGGGAACAATAAACTCTCGTGTCAGTTGTCTCGGGAAGCCTTGCACTGACGAGCGCCACCAGCGCGAAACTGCAGTCTGCAAGTGGCCCGAGATGACTGGTGCGAGAGTTGCCTTTAATTAGGTATAAATCTTTCGGCTGGTATTTGTTTCAATCAAAACCAAGCGTTTTGTGATAAAATGTGATTTTTATCCTTAACGCGGCCAGACTAGCAATTCGTTGCAGTTTGGTTTACTATCCTTATGAAAATAAGGATTCATAGAGGTGATAGACAGAAATATTTTGTTTTAATATATTCTGCCCTCTAGAAGCATGCTCTTGAACTAATATATATATATATATATATATATATATTGTTCTATATTCTGATATCTATTTTATTTTTTATACGTTCGAAATTACTTTTTGAAAGTAAATTGAAATTATTTTATTGAGCGCCAAACAGTTTCTTAAAAGCTGTTAATATTATAGACTATAGAACACCATTAGCATGACCATCTACAATCTATAGAATGACTCTTACTCAGGGTCCAACGAAGTCGGTTCAATAAATGCTCATCGATCAAGATAACAATCTAAATAAATCAAACTCAGTATTGAACGAACAAAGTATTAATTTATTAACAAATTTGAACTTGGATTGTAATTAACAAATTTAAATAACAAAATCTAACTTAACTAAAATGATAAATATGGCCTTTATTTAAAATAAATATGTACCATGGATTTCTGATATAGTAAAGCTTTACCTTGTCTTTCTTTCGACTCGAGTAATGTTATATTATAACCTCTAACTGGTTATTACGATCCTTGAAATATTATGTCACTTGACTGACTTTTTAACCTCTCAAGGCTTCTTCTTCTTCTTCTTTACCGGATTGACGTTTGTTTCTAACCTCCAATTTATTTTCAAGATTTCCTTGAAGTATTTCTATCACTTGCTTGACGTTTGAAATTTCTTCACCATATAAATTTGCTAACTGGATTAACAAATACTTCCCTCTTCTAAATCTGCTTTCCGGATAATCTACTTCGTAATACTTTCAAAGTATACTCACTTCTTATATTTAATCAACTTTTACAATTTATTCTTGATATCAATATATCTGGATTGTAATTTTCTAACCTTCAATTTATTCTCCACTTTTCTTTAATTTTCAATTTATTAATTATTCGTGGATGAATATTTTTCGCAGCTCGCTGTTCAGCGGTGTATGATCAACTGATTTGTTATTTTTAGTCGTTTCAATGGGTTAATTTCCAATATTTCAATTGTTTTTTTCTATTTTGATCTAATATTTCAAAATTTAATTTTAATTTAAAATTTAAACTATTCAGTTTTGTTTGTTCTTTACCTTAATTGAATACTGTTTTTAATTCTTTAATTTTCCTGATAAGTTTCTTATTCTACTTTTCAGGATTAAGTGAATAATTGTAATTAATCGAAATATATTGACATATTACATACACTTTCTTAAAATCTACTTATAACTACAATTAACAATTCCAATCTCAAATAAATACTAATTCATACATTTAGATGAATAGCAATGATAAACACAAAATGCTAGTAGTTAAAAACGTACTGCAGTTTTTCATACTGACAGAATACTGATACAATAAACTAAAACAAGAAATTGATACGCCAACAAACATTTAACATCATACTATTAGTCCTTTCTTTATGCATGATGTGAAATATCATTTACAAAACACCTTTCTGCAATGATATTTGAAAATATCTGAAAACTTAAAATGTCATTCAGTGTTTTGTAATATATGGACTTACTATTTCTAAAATAATTACGCTGCACTGCAACTACTGTTGACAGTCTTTCATTCAATATTCATTTTGTGTAGATTTACAGTGTTTCTACACAAAATATGATTTTCAGCCCTAAGTATTGACATGTATGTCAGATTTCATAAAATTTACCTTTTTGTTTTCCAATTTCATTCTAAATCATTTTAAATGAGATTGTGATTCTCTATAAGTTCATGTTTTATTATATATCATTTAGAATAACCTTGTTAAACTAAAATAACTTCATTTTATGTTTATTTAAATATTTTGTTCGTATTCAATATCAAGTTTCATTCTCTGCATCCTACTCGATGAGAATAAGTGAACTTGAATCAATTAAATAAACCACAGATACTCCTGCTTCTGTATGATCCGTTAAAGTAAAACTGTTATGTTTATTTTCTAAAATACATACAATTTTGTGAATTTTATTTATGATCTCAAACACGATACTTGGGTATTGTTCCATAGTGTGGATATACAGCATAAAACCCCCTAAACTAATAGAATTTTGACATGTGAAAATTTTGTTAGTTTTAACAACATGATGTGACATTCACACTGTCAAAGTTTATTTACAATTTAAAAGTGATCTACTCAGGATCATTTGGATAACTTAAGAGTAATCTATCCTGGATCATATGGATAATTTATCCCCATGTGACAACTTCCCGGTAATGATTCCTCATTATTATAGTTTAAAACATTTTCGTTTTCATTTAAAATATTACCTACTTCAAGTTGTTGCGCATAGCCCTTTGCTATTACCCAATTAGCATTTTCATATTCCTACGATATACTATACATATTCCAAAATAAAATTAGTATATTGCATAAATATTTGAAACTAATTCAAAATAAGTTGTATACTGGTTGTTTTGTCACAGGTTTTCACATTGTATACATACTCCTGCAATATTCATATGTATGTTGCTGACACGTTGTAAACATATTCTGAAATGTACATTCATTCTATAATATAGTTACAATATACGCAAACCTTTTCCGTACATACATGCAACATTATCCATGTATACTTTCAATATACAATGTATATTGCAAAACGACAATGGCATATTGAATAAATATTTAATACTGATTCAAAATAAGTTGTATACTGGTTGTTTTGTCACAGGTTTTCACATACTATACATATTTCTGCAATATACACACACATGTTGGTGACACATTATAAACATATTCTGAAATAAACATTTATTTTACAATATAGTTATAATATACACAAATGTGTTCCCTACATATAGGCAATATTATCCATGTATACTTTCAATATTGCAAGGAAACATTAGTATATTGAATACATGTTTAATACTTATTCAAAATAGATTATACAGGGTGTCCCAATAAAACTCCCATGCTGGATATCTTCTAGATGAATAGAGATATTTTAATTCTGTAAAAGTCAGTTTGTAGTACATAAAGAGTGCTTCAGTATTAAATATAAATCATTTTTAATACATATATGACACTGAGCAAGAAATATTTCGATGGGAGGAACTTTGAAATGTTGTTTGTGTAAAGGGAAATGCATTTCTAAGTAAATATTGTTTTTAAAAAAAATCCAACTGTTTTTGAGATATTTGTATCCAAACGTTGCCATTTGCTCCTGTTAAATAATTATTTCCGAAACATTTCACTATTTAAGTGATTTTAAAAGAAAAGCATATTTAAGGCACTTTCATATAAATAAAAATTTCATAGTTTATGAAATACAGATTGTCCCCTTTAAAGACTAAAGAAATCTTTCAGAGATTACAACTATTCAATAGGAACAAATGGCAATATTTGGACACATCTCAAAAACGGCTAGATTTGCCTTTTTTCTTAAGAACAAAATCTACTTAGAAATGTATTTCCCTTCCACAGAAACCAGATTTTAAAGTTTCTCCCAAAGAAATATGATTTATTTAGAGCCCAGCGCCATCTACATATTGATATATTCAAAAACCATTCATTTATATTCAAAACTGAAGCACTATTTATGTGATACAAACTGGCTTTTACAGAATTAAAACGTCTCTATTTGTTTAGAAGATATCCGACCTGAGACTTTTTACTGGGACACCCTGTATACTAATGGTTGTTCTCATCCCACAGCATATCGTACACATACGTCTTGTAGATCTGCATCTATGCTGAAAAAATATTGTAAAGATATTTCGAAATATATATTTATTGCTTCTCACAATGTACACTGCATGGAAAATCTGTTTTTACCATTACTTTTCAGTTAAACTCGAGCATGTTTTATTGATCAAATTTTGTTGAATGGAGCACACAAATGCTAAATAAACCTACCAATAAAACTGCATTTGCCATAACAATACTTTGCAAAGGCCCAAGAATATCATATGCAAAAAAAATAATTTTACGTTAATAATAAGATCTGTTAGAAACCTTTTTAAAATCACACATTTATCACTCTGAAAACTTCAGCTTTAATAGTCATATTTAACATGTTATTTACGAAAGTCTGATAATCATATTATGTTGCCTTAAAGTTTTATCTAATTCAAATCATGTTTTAAATTGTTCAGAGCAAAAGATGACTTTATTCTATTAACTACGTTACATCGTCGTAACAATTATGTATCTTAAATTATAAAATAGGAAGAGTTATAATTAAAACAGTTGTGTTACTTTAAATATATTTTTATTTTTTGTTACAAAATGCAATTGCAATAATAAATAACAATTGTGCCAAGAATTTAAATCGACATTTTTTAAATAAAAAAAAAGTGCTTTGCAACTTATGAACTGATCGATATTTTTTTAACAAAAAAAATGTTACTTATAAACTGTCGTATTTTACTATAAAAAATATTTTGCCAGTAAGTAAAAAATAGTAAAAACTGGAGGGCTTACATTTTCAAAACCAGTGTCCAGGTGTTGCTGATGGTGCTACTTGTCATTGCGAAACTCCTCTTGGCATTCTTAACACATCACCTGTGATTGCTCCTATTGGCTGAATACTTTCTTTTGGCTTTTCCAATTTTTGGGAGAAGGTATTTTTTTCCTGAGTAGAGGAGGTACACGAGCTAGTTCCAACTATAAAAGAAAAAACAATTAATTATATTTGAATAGGTATTTCACTTTAAAAACTGTCCTTGATGAAATTAATAAATATAAACACATCTTACAGAAAAAAATAAAAATAATCAAAAATAAATTAAACAAATTGATATTATCATAAAACAAAACATAGGTATATGTATTTTTTTGGAATTCGGAAATTTTTGTGTTTGTGATTTTAAATGCCTACCAGCGTTATTAGAAGAACAACATATTCTCTTTCAGCTTCTAGTAAGGACAACATTTCTTTCACTTTGGGAAGTCGCCGGCTTCCAATACGTTCTTCGATATCACTATGTTCATCTGACAATAATAATCTTTTCGGAGGACTAATATGCTTTTTGTACATATAGTCCCTTGATTTGTTTCTGTTCACTCTGTACATCAGATGTGATTTCTGATCTTTTCCATTTACCTAATTGCAGCTTTTTATAATCCTCTGAAATAGATATAAATCAAATTAATACGAATAAATATAACAACTCGTATGTTGTAATTAGAACCAATGGTTGTGATTTAAATAAACAAAAGCATCTTAATATTGAAATAGATCGAACCTACCTTCTTAAAAATAAGATTTAAACACCCCGTAAAGTGTCCAAGTTTCATCTGGGATTTCTCCTGGTTTTCAATGATTTGACCAACCAAACTTCCTTTTCGAAGAGTGTTACCATTCCGAATTAGACTACCTCCGTTTCTTTTCAAGAAATTGGTGCCTACAAACGCCGTCATTATTATAACAACTAATAAAGTAGTAGAGGTACAGTACAAAGGGATACATTAAACTTTAGTATCTGAATATAAAATATCTGAAAATGACAACAAGGGGGGCCATCCTTAAAACTATGTGGTAGGTAGTTGTATTGTGTACGATTGTAAAATACTTACTGCAATACAATAATTAAGGTACCTACACTTGGACTAATAATTAATAATCACGGGAAAACAAAACACAAACAAATTGAAATCGACATTTGACAGCTTGTGGCCTGTGGTGGCAAATTACAGCATGCGCACTAATCTAAGGACCGTGGCGCGCATTTCAAAAATTCGACAAGGGGATGATTGTAACGACATGGAAAGCGGAAATCTAAATATAACGATAAAATGTAATTAAATAATCATTTCTCAAGTACGAACTACCTGTTTAAGAAATGCCGATAGTTATTAATTAATTAAATACAGTAGGAAAATTGAAAAAGGGATGAATATGTTATCATTTTTATTATTCATTATTATTTAATATACGATCACAAGTCCAAAGTCTGGATTCAAAATTTAAATCATATTTCATATCTACAATTTTAACCAACGATTTAAAATTTATAAAACGTATGCCATTCACCACAGGGGATAAATGTACTTAAACCAAAACTAGATAGAGAAATATCTATTTGTTTTTGTTATGAGGTAGATAGGTACTATACCAACACCGCATGCACAAGGCAATATTTCAACAAGACTGCCGTAGAATTAATATTTAACTTACCATATTTTTTTATGTAATATGGCCCAAATGCATGCAGCATTATGCTGTCAAAATCAATCAGAAACCGCATAAATCTTGTTGGTCCTTTGCAAAATGTAACATTGCTGTGCAATATTACTAGGGCTATATTGTTTCAAGTTTCGGTTGCAATGTTGCTAAAACTGCTTTGTCGGTGGCTTTACATAATTTACGTGTGCCAACAATTGGCTCAAAATGTTTACACCCCATTCTAAAATTCAATTTGGGTTTTATTGCATACAGCTGTAGTGTACATGTGTTCAACTTTTGAATGTAATGTTTTGAATATTAAAAATACAAACATGAATTTCATGTTGCAGAAATGTTCGACTGGTACATTATCAGGGTATATATATGATGGTACACATATATTATCCATTAAATGTTTATGTGATATTTGTTAAAGATTTCAAAATTAATATAGCTTTTTGTATATATCTACAGTATACAAAAATATCATGTTGTAAAAATATTCCATTTGTAAATTGTAAAGAGATTGAATTAAGTACGTAGCATAAATATTGCCTATTGTATATCTATATAATATTTGACACATCAGCAAATTTTTGAGAAGATTCGTACAAAATTCTCTGTATACCGCAGAATCAACATTATTTCATGTATATTGTAGGTATATATAGGAATATCGTACAACGTACTGGCAATATCTTTCCTATATTGATATAAGTACGTCGCGAAACGTATATTACGGCTATATGTAAAAGAAGTTCTGAATATCGTTTGAATGTAGACAATGAGTTTTGAATGTTCATTTCATATCGCGTGCTATGTGGGTATAGGTTCATAATCAATTGAATTTTTGTATTTTTGAGACAAATTTTTAAAAATGCTATCATATTTGGAGTAACGACTTATCAGAAAGGTTTCAGGCTTCTTATCATTATTTATTTGAACACATGTGGTTCCCACTATATGCTCACCGCAAAATTCATTATCATTATTGGACTCTATGCCATTTGATACATTATTTATTTCGGCATCATTACCATTCAATTCATTAATTATTTCGGCACGTTTGCCATTTAATTCATTAACACTACAGAAAGGTATTCTTTCACCTTCTATTTTTAGGATTCTTTCTCCTAATACAATATTTGCCTTTTTTTCTGATAAGATGTCGTCTCCCAATATAACATCATTTTCTATACAGTCGCCTATTTTTTTACAATTATTACCTACATTTAAAACAAGTTTATCTAAAAATCCTGATTTCTATTTTTATCTATATTAGAGTGCGTGTTTTCATCTACTCTATTTCCCCTTTGAATATTGATATTAGCCACTTGTGCATATGACTCATTATTTTTAACATAACCCCCTCTCTCTCTGCAATCATTATCATAATGACGTTTCTCAAAACCCTGCTTTTCATTCCTATAATTGTCATATTTATATTGACCATAACCTCCTCGTTCCTTTCTATCATTGTCATATTGACGTTTCTCATAACCCTGCTTTTCATTCCTATCATTGTCATATTGACGTTTCTCATAACCCTGCTTTTCATACCTATCATTGTCATATTGACGTTTCTCATAACCCCCTCGTTCCATTCTATCATTGTCATATTGACGTTGACCATAACCTTGTCTTTCTCTTCTATCACTTTCATTCTTATTCTGATCATAACCCCACTTGTTATAATATCTACTATTATTTTCCCTATTCTGACTAGCCTTCCTATCAAAACTCTGATGATAATCATCTAATTCTCTTAAATAATCAATTAAGTCATCTAACTTTGCAATTCTTTGCGTAATAATAACATTCTGGATATCCCCTGAAAAATGCCTAGCTAAATATCTGACCATTTCACTTTCTGTGAATTTTGGTTCTAGATGTCTAATATTGTATACTTTTCTAAGTACATAATTTTCCCTAGAAATACCTTTATTTTCTACATAGTTACCATTAAATAGGTCTTGTCTTATTTTCAACTGAGTGTAATCACTCCAATATTGTTTTAAGACTAGAGCTTCAAATTCCTCTATAGTCTCAAACCTGTCCATTATAACTGAGTACCAGATTTCCGCTTCTCCCTTTAACATGTCTTGTATGTTTGCTTTTAGGTTTGCATTTACGTGTTGTGTTTCCATGTGTTGTTTCAAACGTGAAATGAAAATTTTAGGATGTATGCGGTTATCTCCGTAAAAATAAAATGGTGTTTTGTTGCATGTGTAAGTATGTGTGGGTAATTGTGTTAATTGTGTACGTGTGGTATCCTTCAACAACTTCGTGTTCTGTTCTATCTTGCTATCCTGTTCTTTTATTTTGCTATCATATTTATCCTCCTGTTTCTTCATTCTGCTATCTACTGCAGTCATTCCATCTTCAAACATAGTTATACTTCCTCTCTTATTTCTTTTGCTGCCTCATTCACCTTAATACCAATTTCTTCGTTGACTGATTCTCCCATTCTCTCCCATTTACTCTCCAAATTTTCAATCTTATTTCTTACTTCTTTATTGCCTTCTTCTATTTTTTTGTTAATGTTTTCTTCTAAAGTTTGATTATTATGTACCATCTGTGTATTTATGTTACCAATTTGTGTATTTATGTTGCTAATGTTTTCTTCAAAAGTTTGGTTATTCTTATCCATTTTTGTATTCATTCCACCCATCATTTCCATGAGTTTCTGGAACATGTTTGTGTCTGGTTGTGTTTTTGTGTCACCAACTTGTGTTTGTGGAACTGTGGATGTACCTTGTGTAGTTTCATCTGGATTCATGGTTGTTGTCTTACCTGACTTTAACCTCATATAAATTATATTTGTTTTTAATTTGACAATGCCTTGTTGTCAAAACTATCAAAATAAGTTATTTGTTCTATTATCTTTCAAATGTATGCTTGAAATGATAAACTATTCTCAAGTTGTATTTATTTAATCGCTTTCCTGATCGCTCCACGTTAACAAGCCATAAATGTTCTATATTCTGATATCTATTTTATTTTTTATACGTTCGAAATTACTTTTTGAAAGTAAATTGAAATTATTTTATTGAGCGCCAAACAGTTTCTTAAAAGCTGTTAATATTATAGACTATAGAACACCATTAGCATGACCATCTACAATCTATAGAATGACTCTTACTCAGGGTCCAACGAAGTCGGTTCAATAAATGCTCATCGATCAAGATAACAATCTAAATAAATCAAACTCAGTATTGAACGAACAAAGTATTAATTTATTAACAAATTTGAACTTGGATTGTAATTAACAAATTTAAATAACAAAATCTAACTTAACTAAAATGATAAATATGGCCTTTATTTAAAATAAATATGTACCATGGATTTCTGATATAGTAAAGCTTTACCTTGTCTTTCTTTCGACTCGAGTAATGTTATATTATAACCTCTAACTGGTTATTACGATCCTTGAAATATTATGTCACTTGACTGACTTTTTAACCTCTCAAGGCTTCTTCTTCTTCTTCTTTACTGGATTGACGTTTGTTTCTAACCTCCAATTTATTTTCAAGATTTCCTTGAAGTATTTCTATCACTTGCTTGACGTTTGAAATTTCTTCACCATATAAATTTGCTAACTGGATTAACAAATACTTCCCTCTTCTAAATCTGCTTTCCGGATAATCTACTTCGTAATACTTTCAAAGTATACTCACTTCTTATATTTAATCAACTTTTACAATTTATTCTTGATATCAATATATCTGGATTGTAATTTTCTAACCTTCAATTTATTCTCCACTTTTCTTTAATTTTCAATTTATTAATTATTCGTGGATGAATATTTTTCGCAGCTCGCTGTTCAGCGGTGTATGATCAACTGATTTGTTATTTTTAGTCGTTTCAATGGGTTAATTTCCAATATTTCAATTGTTTTTTTCTATTTTGATCTAATATTTCAAAATTTAATTTTAATTTAAAATTTAAACTATTCAGTTTTGTTTGTTCTTTACCTTAATTGAATACTGTTTTTAATTCTTTAATTTTCCTGATAAGTTTCTTATTCTACTTTTCAGGATTAAGTGAATAATTGTAATTAATCGAAATATATTGACATATTACATACACTTTCTTAAAATCTACTTATAACTACAATTAACAATTCCAATCTCAAATAAATACTAATTCATACATTTAGATGAATAGCAATGATAAACACAAAATGCTAGTAGTTAAAAACGTACTGCAGTTTTTCATACTGACAGAATACTGATACAATAAACTAAAACAAGAAATTGATACGCCAACAAACATTTAACATCATACTATTAGTCCTTTCTTTATGCATGATGTGAAATATCATTTACAAAACACCTTTCTGCAATGATATTTGAAAATATCTGAAAACTTAAAATGTCATTCAGTGTTTTGTAATATATGGACTTACTATTTCTAAAATAATTACGCTGCACTGCAACTACTGTTGACAGTCTTTCATTCAATATTCATTTTGTGTAGATTTACAGTGTTTCTACACAAAATATGATTTTCAGCCCTAAGTATTGACATGTATGTCAGATTTCATAAAATTTACCTTTTTGTTTTCCAATTTCATTCTAAATCATTTTAAATGAGATTGTGATTCTCTATAAGTTCATGTTTTATTATATATCATTTAGAATAACCTTGTTAAACTAAAATAACTTCATTTTATGTTTATTTAAATATTTTGTTCGTATTCAATATCAAGTTTCATTCTCTGCATCCTACTCGATGAGAATAAGTGAACTTGAATCAATTAAATAAACCACAGATACTCCTGCTTCTGTATGATCCGTTAAAGTAAAACTGTTATGTTTATTTTCTAAAATACATACAATTTTGTGAATTTTATTTATGATGTCAAACACGATACTTGGGTATTGTTCCACAGTGTGGATATACAGCAATATACATATATATATATATATATATATATATATATATATATATATATATATATATATATATATATATATATATATATATATATATATATATATATATATTGCTGCTAAACTTATAGAGAATCACAATCTCATTTAAAATGATTTAGAATGAAATTGGAAAACAAAAAAGTAAATTTTATAAAATCTGACATGCATGTCAAAACTTAGGGCTGAAAATCATATTTTGTGTAGAAACACTGTAAATCTACACAAAATGAATATTAGATGAAAGACTAATAACAGTAGTTGCAGTGCAGCGTAATTAATTTAGAAATAGTAAGTCCATAGAATACAAAACACTGAATGACATTTTAAGTTTTCAGATATTTTTAAATATCATTGCAGAAAGGTGTTTTGTAAATGATATTTCACATCATGCAGAAAGAAAGGACTAATAGTATGATGTTAAATGTTTGTTGGCGTATCAATTTCTTGTTTTAGTTTCTAATATCAGTATTATGTCAATATGAAAACTGCAGTATGTTTTTAACTACTAGCATTTTGTGTTTATCATTGCTATTCATCTAAATGTATGAATTAGTATTTATTTGAGATTGGAATTGTTAATTGTAGTTATAAGTAGATTTTAAGAAAGTGTATGTAATATGTCAATATATTTCGAGTAATTACAATTATTCACTTAATCCTGAAAAGTAGAATAAGAAACTTATCAGGAGAATCAAAGAATTAAAAACAGTATTCAATTAAGGTAAAGAACAAACAAAACTGAATAGTTTAAATTTTAAATTAAAATTAAATTTTGAAATATTAGATCAAAATAGAAAAAAACAATTGAAATATTGGAAATTAACCCATTGAAACGACTAAAAATAACTAATCAGTTGATCAGACACCGCTGAACAGCGAGCTGCGAAATATATTCATCCAAGAATAAATAATAAATTGAAAATAGAAGAATAGTGGTGAATATAATTTGAAGGTTAGAAAATTACAATCCAGATATATTGATATCAAGAATAAATTGTAAAAGTTGATTAAATATAAGAAGTGAGTATACTTTGAAAGTATTACGAAGTAGATTATCCGGAAAGCAGATTTAGAAGAGGGAAGTATTTGTTAATCCAGTTAGCAAATTTATATGGTGAAGAAATTTCAAACGTCAATCAAGTGATAGAAATATTTCAAGGAAATCTTGAAAATAAATTGGAGGTTATAAACAAACGTCAATCCAGAAAAGAAGAAGAAGAAGCCTTGAGAGGTTTAAAAAGTCAGTCAAGTGACATTATATTTCAAGGATCATAATAACCAGTTAGAGGTTATAATTTAACATTACTCGAGTCGAAAGAAAGACAAGGTAAAGCTTTACAATATCAGAAATCCATGGTACATATTTATTTTAAATAAAGGCCATATTTATCATTTTAGTTAAGTTAGATTTTGGTATTTAAATTTGTTAATTACATTCCAAGTTCAAATTTGTTAATAAAATAATACTTTGTTCGTTCAGTATTGAGTTTAATTTATTTAGATTGTTATCTTGATCGATGAGCATTTATTGAACCGACTTCGTTGGACCTCGAGTAAGAGTCATTCTATAGATTGTAGATAATCATGCTAATGGTGTTCTATAGTCTATAATATTAACAGCTTTTAAGAAACTGTTTGGCGCCCAGTAAACTCATTTCAATTTACTTTCAAAAAGTAATTTCGAACGTATAAAAAAAATAAAATAGATATTAGAAGATAGAACATTTATGGCTTGTTAACGTGGAGCGATCAGGAAAGCGATTAAATAAATACAACTTGAGAATAGTTTATCATTTCAAGCATACATTTGAAAGAAAATAGAACAAATAACTTATTTTGATAGTTTTGACAACAAGGCATTGTCAAATTAAAAACAAATATTAGTTATTTGAGGTTAAAGTCAGGTAAGACAACAACCATGAATCCAGAGGAAACTACACAAGGTACATCCACAGTTACACAAACACAAGTTGGTGACACAAACACACAACCAGACACAAACATGTTCCAGAAACTCATGGAAATGATGGGTGGAATAAATACAAATATGGACAAAAATATCCATCGACTTGAAGAAAACATTGGCAACATTAAGGTACAAATAGTACAGAATAACCAAACTCTCGAAGAAAACATGAATCAAAATAACCAGAGACTTGAAGAAAACATTGACAAAAATAACCAAGGACTAGAAGAAAAAATTGGTAACATAAATACACAGATGGTACATAATAATCAAACTTTAGAAGAAAACATTAACAAAAAAATAGAAGAAAGCAATAAAGAAGTAAGAAATAAAATTGAAAATTTGGAGAGTAAATGGGAGCGAATGGGAGAGTCAGTCAACGAAGAAATTGGTATTAAGGTAAACGAGGCAGCAAAAGAAATAAGAGAGGAAGTTGTAACTATGTTTGAAGATGGAATGACTGCAGTAGATAGCAGAATGAAGAAACAGGAGGATAAATATGATAGCAAAATAAAAGAACAGGATAGCAAGATAGAACAGAACACGAAGTTGTTGAAGGATACCACACGTACACAATTCACACAATTACCCACACATACTTACACATGCAACAAAACACCATTTTATTTTTACGGAGATAACCGCATACACCCTAAAATTTTCATTTCACGTTTGAAACAACACATGGAAACACAACACGTAAATGCACACCTAAAAGCAAACATACAAGACATGTTAAAGGGAGAAGCGGAAATCTGGTACTCAGTTATAATGGACAGGTTTGAGACTATAGAGGAATTTGAAGCTCTAGTCTTAAAACAATATTGGAGTGATTACACTCAGTTGAAAATAAGACAAGACCTATTTAATGGTAACTATGTAGAAAATAAAGGTATTTCTAGGGAAAATTATGTACTTAGAAAAGTATACAATATTAGACATCTAGAACCAAAATTCACAGAAAGTGAAATGGTCAGATATTTAGCTAGACATTTTTCAGGGGATATCCAGAATGTTATTATTACGCAAAGAATTGCAAAGTTAGACGATTTGATTGATTATTTAAGAGAATTAGATGATTATCATCAGAGTTTTGATAGGAAGTCTAGTCAAAATAGGGAAAATAATAGTAGGTATTATAACAAATGGGGTTATGATCAGAATAAGAATGAAAGTGATAGAAGGGAACGAGGAGGTTATGGTCGTCAATATGACAATGATAGAAAGGAACGAGGGGGTTATGAGAAACGTCAATATGACAATGATAGGTATGAAAAGCAGGGTTATGAGAAACGTCAATATGACAATGATAGGAATGAAAAGCAGGGTTGAGAAACGTCAATATGACAATGATAGAAAGGAACGAGGAGGTTATGGTCAATATAAATATGACAATTATAGGAATGAAAAGCAGGGTTTTGAGAAACGTCATTATGATAATGATTGCAGAGAGAGAGGGGGTTATGTTAAAAATAATGAGTCATATGCACAAGTTGCTAATATCAATATTCAAAGGGGAAATAGAGTAGATGAAAACACGCACTCTAATATGAATAAAATAGAAACAACAGCACAAGTAAATGATAGAAATAGAAATCAGGATTTTTAGATAAACTTGTTTTAAATGTAGGTAATAATTGTAAAAAAATAGGCGACTGTATAGAAAATGATGTTATATTGGGAGACGACATCTTATCAGAAAAAAAGGCAAATATTGTAATAGGAGAAAGAATCCTAAAAATAGAAGGTGAAAGAATACCTTTCTGTAGTGTAAATGAATTAAATGGCAAAGGTGCCGAAATAGCTAATGAATTGAATGGCAATGATGCCGAAATAATTAATGTATCAAATGGCATAGAGTCCAATAATGATAATGAATTTTGCGGTGAGCATATAGTGGGAACCACATGTGTTCAAATAAATAATGATAAGAAGCCTGAAACCTTTCTGATAAGTCGTTACTCCAAATATGATAAAATTTTTAAAAAATTGTCTCAAAAATACAAAAATTCGATAGATTATGAACCTACAATAGCAAAAGGCTATGCGCAACAACTTGAAGTAGGTAATATTTTAAATGAAAACGAAAATGTTTTAAATTATAATAATGAAGAATCATTACCGGGAAGTTGTCACATGGGGATAAATTATCCATATGATCCAGGATAGATTACTTTTAAGTTATCCAAATGATCCTGAGTAGATCACTTTTAAATTGTAAATAAACTTTGACAGTGTGAATGTCACATCATGTTGTTAAAACTAACAAAATTTTCACATGTCAAAATTCTATTAGTTTAGGGGGTTTTATGCTGCGTATCCACACTGTGGAACACTACCCAAGTATCGTGTTTGAAATCATAAATAAAATTCACAAATTTGTATGTATTTTAGAAAATAACCATAACAGTTTTACTTTAACGGATCATACAGAAGCAGGAATATCTGTGGTTTATTTAATTGATTCAAGTTCACTTGTTCTCAAAGAGTAGGATGCAGAGAAATGAAACTTGATATTGAATTAGAACAAAATATTTAAATAAACATAAAATGAAGTTAATTTAGTTTAACAAGGTTATTCTAAATAGTATATGATAAAACATGAACTTATAGAGAATCACAATCTCATTTAAAATGATTTAGAATGAAATTGGAAAACAAAAAAGTAAATTTTATAAAATCTGACATGCATGTCAAAACTTAGGGCTGAAAATCATATTTTGTGTAGAAACACTGTAAATCTACACAAAATGAATATTAGATGAAAGACTAATAACAGTAGTTGCAGTGCAGCGTAATTAATTTAGAAATAGTAAGTCCATAGAATACAAAACACTGAATGACATTTTAAGTTTTCAGATATTTTTAAATATCATTGCAGAAAGGTGTTTTGTAAATGATATTTCACATCATGCAGAAAGAAAGGACTAATAGTATGATGTTAAATGTTTGTTGGCGTATCAATTTCTTGTTTTAGTTTCTAATATCAGTATTATGTCAATATGAAAACTGCAGTATGTTTTTAACTACTAGCATTTTGTGTTTATCATTGCTATTCATCTAAATGTATGAATTAGTATTTATTTGAGATTGGAATTGTTAATTGTAGTTATAAGTAGATTTTAAGAAAGTGTATGTAATATGTCAATATATTTCGAGTAATTACAATTATTCACTTAATCCTGAAAAGTAGAATAAGAAACTTATCAGGAGAATCAAAGAATTAAAAACAGTATTCAATTAAGGTAAAGAACAAACAAAACTGAATAGTTTAAATTTTAAATTAAAATTAAATTTTGAAATATTAGATCAAAATAGAAAAAAACAATTGAAATATTGGAAATTAACCCATTGAAACGACTAAAAATAACAAATCAGTTGATCAGACACCGCTGAACAGCGAGCTGCGAAATATATTCATCCAAGAATAAATAATAAATTGAAAATAGAAGAATAGTGGTGAATATAATTTGAAGGTTAGAAAATTACAATCCAGATATATTGATATCAAGAATAAATTGTAAAAGTTGATTAAATATAAAAAGTGAGTATACTTTGAAAGTATTAAGAAGTAGATTATCCGGAAAGCAGATTTAGAAGAGGGAAGTATTTGTTAATCCAGTTAGCAAATTTATATGGTGAAGAAATTTCAAACGTCAATCAAGTGATAGAAATATTTCAAGGAAATCTTGAAAATAAATTGGAGGTTATAAACAAACGTCAATCCAGAAAAGAAGAAGAAGAAGCCTTGAGAGGTTTAAAAAGTCAGTCAAGTGACATTATATTTCAAGGATCATAATAACCAGTTAGAGGTTATAATTTAACATTACTCGAGTCGAAAGAAAGACAAGGTAAAGCTTTACAATATCAGAAATCCATGGTACATATTTATTTTAAATAAAGGCCATATTTATCATTTTAGTTAAGTTAGATTTTGGTATTTAAATTTGTTAATTACATTCCAAGTTCAAATTTGTTCGTTCAGTATTGAGTTTAATTTATTTAGATTGTTATCTTGATCGATGAGCATTTATTGAACCGACTTCGTTGGACCTTGAGTAAGAGTCATTCTATAGATTGTAGATAATCATGCTAATGGTGTTCTATAGTCTATAATATTAACAGCTTTTAAGAAACTGTTTGGCGCCCAGTAAACTCATTTCAATTTACTTTCAAAAAGTAATTTCGAACGTATAAAAAAAATAAAATAGATATTAGAAGATAGAACAATATATATATATATTTACATCCTGCAGTGGATAAGTCCTCCTCATAGGAAGCAGCAATAGGTCATCCCCCAGAAATAGTGAATATATATATAATTTAATTCGTGTATATAGTATATTAAGTCACCGTCATAACAATTCCACCAACAAAATCGAATTTAATATTTTAAATTTGTATATAAGTTGCGATCTTTACCTCCTCCGACTAAATCACAGTGTTTGCGTCATCCGGATGTATATTTTGTTAACCATTTCTCAGCTTTCAGTCTCCCATTATATACATAATATACAAACCACGGTGGATCGGTAGCCCGGCAACGTTGCCAGCGTTTCTTGATCAAACAATGTAACAAAAATAATTTTCCTCCCAGCTCTCCGCTTTCGCATATTTCGCAGATCAAACTAAAAGGGTTTTTACTAAATAAATGTTTTTATTCTATATCAGATTTCTTGTGTACTCATTAGTTTGTAAGTTTTATATCTTTTTGTGAGCTTTCTTATTTTTTCTAGAAAGAGAAAATGTAATAGTTCACTATGTTCTTACTTACACTTTAGGTACATTTTTATAAAAAAATTGACATGCCTAGTAAGTGAGAAACGCTGACTATTCCTATACAATGTATTCTCTTAAGTAAAATAAATGATATTATTATTTATTATATTTAAGTATATTTCATATAAACAAGAGCAGTACCAGTAGGAAATTATCTTTGGTGAAGGTGTTTTGCTTCAAACTTCAATTATTTAATCTGGTAAGAAATGATACGGAAAAAGCTGGTGCTGTTCAGGAATCCATCGAACAGTTTATAGATTTGCTGACAATGTTTACCGGACGGTCAGAATATTCAAATTTCTTATACATATGAAATAGGGCGAGGTTTGTCAGAATTTAGATGAAATTAACTTCAATTTAGAGATAGATTTGATAAAACAAATGCTGGGTTAAAGCAAAGACAAGTTTTGATAGAATCAAATGAGACCGAAGAAATTACTGATTTCATAGACAGAACACCAAAAGAACACTTCAAAATTCATATAAAAGAAAAAGAATCTATATAAAAAGCTAAACGTAATTGTCTCGTTTTAAAGGACCCTGATTTATTCAAAAACAAATATTGGCGAAAATCAAAATCATTGTCCAGAACAAATATAAAAATAATGGAAAATAATGACTAATAGCTGCATTATTGATACGTTTTATTATGTTTTTTGTTTATATCGTTTTTTTAATCTTCAAGGCCAAAAATGGTACTTTTATAACAGGAGCTTATAGGTAATGCTATTTTAGGCGCAAATTTAAAGTCAAAATTGACAAAGAATTAATGCTATACATATATTGAACTACAGCAAAGATAATATTATGATACTCAGAAGTACATACAATAAAATAATATTTCATAAAACAGCAAATATTTGTACATTTAGTTGATAATAATAATAACAATAATAATAATAACACACAGGGATCGGCTGCAATTATCGCCGGCGCAGCTACCGCGTGGAATCTGTTGGAAAGCACGGAAACCCTATCCCGCAATGGATAAACCGAAAAAAATAATAATGAAAATAATGATAATGCCAGGAGGCGGAAGAGATGCGGACAAAAGAACCAGGGATCTAAGGAGCAACTACTATCACATACCAGTAAATAGAGGGACAATAAATAAAAAGAACCTTTAAGCGGCATATATATAGGGGAAAATACTGACTATATATAGATTATATGTAGATTAAACCCTCAAATTAGCAAACTATTGCAAACTCGGAAATTCATATTTCCAACCGTTCTTGAGATATAAACTGGCGAAGGTGAGTTAAGGACGAAATCCTATCTACCGGTGAGGTAACATGGTCGAATTCTATATTCCATAACTTTGGTTCTGATAGAGGTTCGACACAAAGAGAAGTCATATCAGTACAAAATTAAACAAAAAAATCTATTGGCGCAAACCGGAAGTTCATATGTTGAGCTGTTTCCCATTCTCACATTCCTTTCCCATTCTCACATCTATATCTCGAGAACAGAAAAGATATCGATCTCTTGTCTGCGTAGTTCGATTCTTCTCCTTATCCACAATTCTTTTCAGAATTGTTTGGGTCCTTCCGATTTCACATGTCTAGAGGTCTTTAACATTTTAGGAAGAATCTGAAAAAATCACGGATATGTGGAACGCTGGGCAATATCTGGATCTGTTTTCGAGATATGGAAAGTTGGGACTTCGTAGGATTTTGACACTTGGATTATCGTGCTGTAACTTTCTAGAGATAATATTTAACTCTCTTTGTTAGTATTCAGTTATTTCGAATAAGGATGCTCTTTCCAACGATGCATCGAGCGCTTTTCTGTCTACATTATTTCTTGAGATATGTTCAGTTGAATTTGACCTACGCGCGAGTTCCTATTTTGCCGTGACACGGTCGCGACTTCTATTCGATAATTTTTGTTCATCGTGAGATATTGAGAAAAACTTTCTTGATGTAAAATTAAGCGTGAAATCGCATTCTTTAAATCGTAAGTTCCAACCGTCTTTGAGATATGAACTGGGAAGTTGATAACTTTTGTTCTGATTGAGGTTCGAACTTAAGAAAAATTACCTATGTATAAAATTGAACGGAAAATTGATAAGCGTGTTCGTAAGTTCGTATCTTCTCGGATTTTTTAGATATATATTGCGAAACTTCAAATTTGATACTTTCAGCCACTCTCGCATCAATATCTCGAAGACTATTCGAGATACCCAATTCTGAGTCAGGCAGTTAGATTTTTCTCCTTATCCCACGTATTCGTGAAGTTTTTAAAATTTTTAGATAACCGGACGGAGATAAAATGTTTCGTGTTTTTGAAATGCGATATTATAAAATATATTATTTTTTCGGAAATGAAACATTTTATTGATTAACAAAATAATCAAAAATTCATGGGTATATAAAGTGATGAAGCAAATTGAGTGGTATAAACTGTATGTCGATATCTGGATCCGTTTTCTACATATCGACGAATGAAAGTTGGGACTTGGTTCGATTTTCACAACTTCACTTTTATCGTGCTGTAACTTAATAAAAGAATAACTCTCCTTTCTTCATATTCAGTAAATTCTAAAAAGGATACTCTTTAAATGCATGTATTGGGTCGGTTTTCTATCTGTATTATTTCTCAAGATTTATCCAGTTGAAGTTTTCTTAAGCTGGATACCCTATTTTGCCGTGGCATGGTCGTGTTCCATGTGTGATAATTTTCTTTTCGTGCAGGATACAGCATTAGGAGAGAATTTACTTATATAAAATTCAAAGACAAATCAAATAGCGTAAAGAACAAGTTGGTGGCTTCAACGGTTCTTGATGTGAGGTCGCGAATCTGAAGTATGGCCGAAATCTTATTCTGTTGGTGACAGCGCCGAGTTTTATGTTACGTACTTTCTCCTCGAATGGAGGCTTGACTTTAAGAGAAATATATTTTATAAAAAATTGAACGAAAACTGGCGTAAACCTGAAGTTTATATTTCCATTCGTTTCTGAAATATCGATGGTGAAACATCGAATTCGATATACTCATCGCATCCTGCTTCAATTTTTCACGTCAGTATCCCGAGAACTATTCGAAATATCGGACGGTGGTCTATGCAGTTCCGTTCCTCTCCTTATCTTACGTGTCCAAGAATTTCTTCAGATTTTTAGATACTGGAATGGAAATTTACATTCTGCGTCATATACAAATATTTACAAATATATTATTTTTCTGAAAATGAAAATTTTTATTCGATTATCAAAAGAATTTAAAATAAAATCTGGATATGTAAAATGATGAGGCAGATTGAATGGGATAGGTCACAGGTCGATATCTGGATCCTTTTTTTTTACATATCGACAGTAAAAAGTTTGGTTTTGACATCTCTTTTTTTATCTTGTTGCAACTTTAAAAGAAAAGGCTTAAATACCTTCCAAATCATTCTAAAAAGAATAGTCTTTCCAGCGATGCATTGAACGGTTTTATATCTCCTATATCTTGAGATATATGAAGTTGAAATTGGCTTACCCTTAATTTCCATATTTCCGTGACACGATCCCTTTTTGTTTGAGATAATTTTTGAAACACAATTAAGAAAAAAATATTTATTACAAAATTGATTGACAAATCGAATGGCACAAAGAACAAGTTGATACCTGCAACTGACTTAGTGTCAATTTACTAACGTACTGCCATAATTGATATCGCATGCTCATTGACGCGTGCAGAAGATCGAGGCCAATAAAATTTCAAAGTATCCGAATGTGGAAAATTACATTAAGATAATCTCTAGAGTAGAAAATGTCATCTATCCACCTGATAGTCTGGTTCCAACAACTTGTTCAAATATCACGAAGCGCTGGCTACCCCAGTGAACTAACATCTATTTTTGAGAATAAAAAAGATTTAGTTTGTCACACTATGTACTTCTGTGGGTCATGATCTTCTTTTGCTATTTTTATTAATTTAAAATATATGTATACCTTTAAAAAATATATACTTACTAATTTCATAAATTTTAGTGCACTTTTAATTTATTATTCGGCTTTTTATACAAAAAAGATACCATTTTAGAGTTCTAAAGTGACAAAATAAAATGGTCGATTCGATAGCTGTTAAGAAGAATTTTCGTTTCTTTGAAATAAATAGAAAAATCACGCCTCGGATTATTTTCACTAACTCGCCATATTATATCTTTTCTTTGTTCAGAAATGTTCATTTAACTTACGTATGCTTATTTGTGTTGGCTGTTCTGTATTGTAATAAGTACTCATTGTTGTTGAAATATTTTAAAAATCATATTTAATAAAAATAAATTTTAGTACATTCATTCTGTTTAAAAAGATAAAACAGAAAATGGAATTCGTTTTTCTCTACCTGAAGTTACTGACAATAGTTGTGCAGTGGAACATTAAACAATGAACTTAAGACAGTGTTGTCGATATTATGGAGGACTTATTCACCGCAAATCTGATATTAAATATACGGGGGATGACTAATCCACCGCAAAGTAGGTGCAGAATATACGCTCGGCTATATACGCGCTATGGTGGCACCACCCGTTGATACGGTAAAGCCCGCAACTAAAGTATTCAAAATATCAAAAATAACGCTATAACTCACCCAGCTGAAAATTTACCAGTCAATATAGAATGATGAACTGAGTCTGTTTACACAGGAAGCGATAGGTCCTCCGTATACGGGCGACCTATCGCACCCGGATGACCTATTAAATGCAAATTGTCTATTAGCGGAGGACCTATCCACCGCAGTATGCATATATATATATATATATATATATATATATATATATATATATATATATATATATATGCATACTGTGGTGGATAGGTCCTCCGCTAATAGACAATTTGCATTTAATAGGTCATCCGGGTGCGATAGGTCGCCCGTATACGGAGGACCTATCGCTTCCCGTGTAAACAGTATCAGTTCATCATCCCACATTGGCTCCTAAATTTTCAGCTGGGTGAGTTATAGCGTTTTTTTTGATATTTTGAATACTTTAGTTGCGGGCTTTACCCAGGGTGTCTACTAAATCTTAATCCTAAAATTCCCTGACTTTTCCAGGTTTTCCAGGTAATATTTTATATATATTCCAGGTTTTTAACTTCCTACACTCGAACAAATATGAAAGTATGTATTCACCTCAAAAAAATTATAAATAAATTCTATTAAACTGAACAACACAACAATAGATACAGTCCAAAGTGTGAAATTCTTGGGGTTGTATTTAGATTAAAGACTCATCTGATTACCCCATATTGAACACGTTATAAAAAACTAAACTCTCCTTTTTCGTCATCAGAGACTTAAGGAGTGTTATGGATAAAAAATATCTATTAAACATCTATTTTGCTCTGACCTACTCGCACATGAAATATTTAGTAATATATTGGAAAACTAGCTGTGAGTTTCAACGCTTGTCTATTCTTCAAAAAAGATCATTCGGTTAATATTCTCACTAAATTCAGTACAGTCTTGTCAAATGTTTATATAAAACAAAATTTTCTCCTTGCCATGTCTGTTAATTTATGAGGTAGCTCTTTTTGTTAAGCTTAACACAGCACACTCTCTTCTACACAATAGTGTGCACAGTCACGAGGCTGTGATCTAATTTACATCAATAAATTTAGCCTATGCACTTTCAAAAAAGGTCCTTTCTATCTGTGTGGGACAATTTTCAACCAAACTGCCAGCTGAGATTGGGACAATTGCTTTTATTATTTACAGGAATTTTGAGTTAGCCAGTTAACTTCACTATTTAAAGTGAAGTATCTATAATATTTTATTGTAGTTTCATGTATGTTTTTAGTAAGTAAAATTGAATTCCTGTATGTATTCTGTATTTTCAAAATGTTATCTTAAGTATTGATTGTTCTTATCCTGTAAAATGGCTTACATGAATAAAAACATTATTATTATTATTTTTGCGAATACTTCTCAACAGTTGCCGAAGATCTTATCAATGCCCAATTTCCTTTAACGTTTAATAATTGTACAGTTTCAAATACTTCACCTAATTCACTGTTTTTCGGAGATATCGAACCACAAGACATCTATGAGGCATTACGAAACATGAGCAACCGAACATCAGTGGGGCCTGACGAATTAAATTTTAAAATCATTAACTCATGCATTCGCGTTATTGTTCAACCGCTTTGCTATCTTTTTACACGATCAATTTCTGTCGGAATATTTTCCACTACCTTAAAACTTGGACACGTTACGCCACTGCATAAAAAAGGTGACGAAGAACTTATAGAGAACTACAGAGCGATAACACAAAACTCATTTCTATCAAAACTTTTTGAGAAAATAATTCATGCTAGAGTATATGACTACGTAACATCCTACAATCTATTAAGCAAAAACCAACACGGCTTCAGGCAAAGACACTCAACGATGACGGCCGCTTATGAGTTCGTTCAATTCATTTATGATTCACTAGACAATAATAAATATGTTACTACCATATTATTTGATCTAACCAGAGCATTCGATTCGGTAAATCACGGTTTCCTTTTGAAAACAGCCGAAACCCTAGGAATTCGTGGCAATGTTAACAAGTGGATAGAATCCTTCATCAGCGATAGGAAAATTGTTGTTAAAATAGGCAACAATTTCTCCCATGAGAAAGACGTTAATATCAGTTTACCACAAGGTGCGGTTCTCTCTCCCTTATTATTTCTCATATTTATCAATGATTTAGAATTAAATCTTAACAAAAAATTAAATTAGTTTTATACGCAGATGACGTTACAATCGGATTTACGGCCGATTCCCCCGAAGAATTAAATAAAGCGGCAAATGATCTATTAGCCGAGTTCGAATCATGGTGTGTGCGTAACAAATGAGTTCTAAACATAAGTAAAACAACTTACATACAATTTTACAAAAGACGCGAACCACCTACTCTAAATATGGCAAAAAATCAAAGTACAGTTCCACGATCAGAAAGTATTATATTTTTAGGTTTACTATTAGACGAAAAACTCACCTGGATTAATCACATAGAACATGTATGCAGAAAGCTAAATTCAGCATTTTTCGCAATAAGAAATCTTAAGCCATTATTATCTAAGGCACAATTATTAAATGTATACTACGGTCTTGTACACTCTCATCTGAGATATTTAGTTATTCTTTGGGGTGTTGGCACAGAAGCTGAGAGAGTCTTTATTTTACAAAAAAAAAAAAAATTCGTCTGATGTTCTCACTGATGCCACTGGATTCATGTAGACCAATGTTTATTGAGAATCATATTTTAACGTTAACTTCAATTTTTACACTCGAAGCTGCACTATTCGTTTACCAAAACAAAAATAAATTTACGCTAAACTCCCATAGACATGCACATAACACTCACATAGCCGATCAAATATCGATAAATACTTACAATCTCTCTCTTTTCAAAAAAAGTCCGTACGTCTGCTGCGCCAACATTTTTAATTCACTACCCATTAACATAAAAAATCAACAAAGTGTCTCTACATTCAAAAACAAATTAAAAAAGTACCTTGTAAGAAAATGCTTCTACACTATACAAGAGGTTTTTGAAAATGGTAGTGACGAATAAATCATTATTGTATAAAACTTGTTACACTTATTAATTGATTTAATACTCTTATATTTTAAATTCTGGCATTTTACATATATATGTGTGTTGCTTATTTTTATTATTAGGCCATTTTTAAATATAGATGCGCTTATTGTTTGTATATGTTCTCCGTTTATGTTATATCAAAAAATTTTACTCCACAAATTGTAATTTTATATTTTATTAATTGTATTATTGTCAATAATAGTATTCATCATCTGGATTTCCACATATGACTTGTCGCACCTGTACTATTGTATAGCAAACGTGAATAAAGAAACTATTATTATTATTATTATTACACAATAAGGAAAAAATCTTGCAATTTTTACTAAAACGTTTATTTTCGACAACTCAACTAGACAAGGCGAAAACTCGCCTATGTGTAAAAAAAATGCGATTTCTTTGCATATTCACGTTCGGGACATGCTCCTAAATAAGGATCAACAGTTTGCCAGACAAAAATCTGGTCCCAATTTGTTTAAACTATTTTTTTAAACAATAAATACAAAAATCGCTAAAAACGTCTATTTAACAATTAAAAATTTAAGCCTTAGAATGAAAAAATCTGCACCTACTCGATTTTGTTAATGGATGTCCAGAGATTGTATAAGAATTTTGGTGAACATAAAAAATACATTTTATAATATTGTATTTCGACCTTGAAAATGGCCGTTTTTGCGTTTTTTTTTAACATTAAATTGTTTATAAGTCGGAAACGGAATTTTACGAAAACATGACAAGAGATCTTTTTTGTTTAAGGAAAACGATTTCAATTTGTTTAAAAAAATTAGTTTATACAAATTGGGACAAGATTTTCGCCCGGCAAACTCCACGATCCAGATTATCATTGTTTTTTACTCTTTAAAGAACTCTCTCTTTTTAAAATTAATCAGAATCAACAATAGAAAAAATTATAGAAGTGAAATAGTTAGCACAAATAAAAAATGTATCCATATAGTTCATAATCTTCATCAGCGAGACATTTCTAACAGATTTAATAGTTTGTTCTAATAATTATGTGAAAGTAAAAATTCCAGGTTATACTGCTTATTTGAATAATTTCCCTAATATTTCCAGGTTTTCCCTGACTAAAATAGATTCCCTGACAATCCCAGGTTTTCCAGGTTTTCCAGATTAGTAGACACCCTGTTACCGTATGAACGGGTGGTGCCACCATAGCGCGTATATAGCCGAGCGTATATTCTGCACCTACTTTGCAGTGGATTAGTCATCCCCCGTATATTTAATATCAAATTTGCGGTGAATAAGTCCTCCATAATATCGACAACACTGTCTTCAGTTCATTGTTTAAGGTTCCACTGCACAACTATTGTGAGTAACTTCAGGTAGAGAAATACGAATTCCATTTTCTGTTTTATCTTTTTAAACAAGATAAATATAATGATATTTATTTTTATTAAAGATTATTTTTAAAATATTTCAACAACAATGGGTACTTATTACCATACAGAACAGCCAACACAAATAAGCATACGTAAGTTAAATGAACATTTCTGAAATCTGAACAAAGAAAAGATATAATATGGCGAGTTAGTGAAAATAATCCGAGGCGTGATTTTTCTATTTATTTCAAAGAAACGACAATTCTTCTTAACAGCTCTCGATTCGACCATTTTATTGTCACTTTAGAACTCTAAAATGGTATCTTTTTTGTATAAAAAGCCGTATAATAAATTAAAAGTGCACTAAAATTTATGAAATTAAAGTATATATTTTTTAAAGGTATACATAAATTTTAAATTAATAAAAATAGCAAATGAAGATCATGACCCACAGAAGTACATAGTGTGACAAACTAAATCTTTTTTATTCTCAAAAATAGATATTAGTTCACTGGGGTAGCCAGCGCTTTGAGATATTTGAACAAGTTATTGGAGATTATTCTTGTGAACCAGACTATCAGGTGGATAGATGACATTTTCTACTCTAGAGATTATCTTAATGTAATTTTCCACATTCTGATACTTTGAAATTTTATTGGCCTCGATCTTCTGCACGTTACGTGTCAATGAGCATGCGATATCAATGATGGCAGTACGTTTGTAAATTGACACTAAGTCAGTTGCAGGTATCAACTTGTTCTTTGTGCCATTCGATTTATCAATCAATTTTGCAATAAATATTTTTTTCTTAATCACGTTTCAAAAATTATCGCAAACAAAACGGGATCGTGTCACGGAAATATGGAAATTAAGGGTAAGCCAATTTCAACTCATATCTCAAGATATAAAGCAGATATAAAACCGTTCAATGCATCGTTGGAAAGACTGTTCTTTTTAGAATGAATTGCCTTTTCTTTTAAAGTTGCAACAAGATAAAGAAAGAGATGTCAAAACCAAACTTTCTACTGTCGATATCTAAAAAAAAGGAGCCAGATATCGAACTGTGACCTATTCCATTCAATCTGCCTCATCATTTTACATATCCAGATTTTTTTTTAAATTCTTTTGATAATCGAATAAAAAATTTCATTTTCAGAAAAATAATGTATTTTCTAATATGTAAATATTTGTAAAAGACGCAGAATGTAAATTTCCATTCCATTATCTAAACATCTGAAGAAATTCTTGGACGTGTAAAATAAGGAGAAGAACGGAACTGCATAGACCACAGCCCGATATTTCGAATAGTTCTCGGGATACTGACGTGAAAAATTGGAGGAGGATGCGATGAGTATATCGAATTCGATGTTTCCCCATCGATATTTCAGAAACGAGTGGAAATATAAGCTTCAGGTTTACGCCAGTTTTCGTTCATTTTTTTATAAAATATATTTCTCTTAAAGTCAAGCCTCCATTCGAGGAGAAATTACATAACATAAAACTCGACGGTGTCACCAGCAGAATAAGATTTCGGCCATACTTCAGATTCGCGAGCTCACATTAAGAAACATTGAAGCTACCAACTTGTTCTTTACACCATTTGATTTGTCCTTAAATTTTATACAAGTGAATTCTCTGCTAATGCTGTACCCTGCACGAAAAGAAAATTATCACACATAGAACACGACCGTGCCACAGCAAAGAAGGATATCCAGCTTAAGAAAACTTCAACTGGATAAATCTTGAGAAATAATGCAGATAGAAAACCGACCCAATACATGCATGGAAAGAGCATCCTTTTTAGAATTTACTGAATATGAAGAAAGTAGAGTTATTCTTTTATTAAGTTACAGCACGATAAAAGTATAGTTGTCAAAATCGAATCAAGTCCCAACTTTCATTCGTCGATATGTAGAAAACGGATCCAGATATCACTTTATATACCCATGACTTCTTAATTATTTTGTTAATCAATAAAATGTTTCATTTCCGAAAAAATAATATATTTTCTAATATCGCATTTCAAAAACACGAAACATGTTATTTCCATCCGGTTATCTAAAAATTTGAAAAACTTCACGAATACGTGGGACAAGGAGAAGAATCTAACTGCCTGAGTCAGAGTTGGGTATCTCGAATAGTCTTTGAGATATTGATGCGAGAGTGGCTGAGAGTATCAAATTCGAAGTTTCGCAATATATAACTCCAAAATCCGAGAAGGTACGAACTTACGAACATGCTTATCCAATTTCAACCTCAATCAGAACAAAAGTTATCAACTTCCCAGTTCATATCTCAAGGACGGTTGGAGATATGAACTTACGATTTACAGAAAGCAATTTCACGCTTAATTTTACATCAATAAAGTTTTTCTCAATATCTCACGATGAACAAAAATTATCGAATAGAAATCGCGAACAGATCTCAAGAAATAACGTAGACAGAAAAGCGCTCGATGCATCGCTGGAAAGAGCATTCTTATTCGAAATAACTGAATACTAACAAAGAGAGTTAAATATTATATTTAGAAAGTTACAGCACGATAATCCAAGTGTCAAAATCCTACGAAGTCCCAACTTTCCATATCTCGAAAATAGATCCAGATATTGCCCAGCGTTCCACACTACTCGATTTGCTTCGTCATCTTACATATCCGTGATTTTTTCAGATTCTTCCTAAAATGTTAAAAAAGACCTCTGGACATATGAAATCGGAAGGACCCCAAAAATTCTGAAAAAATTGTGGATAAGGAGAAGAATCGAACTACGCAGACAAGAGATCGATATCTTTTCTGTTCTCGAGATATAGATGTGAGAATGATAAAGCAGGCTGCGACGAAAATATCGAACCAGACATCTTACTATCCGTGTATCAGAAACGGCTGAATATATGAACTTCAGGTTTGCGCCAATAGATTTCTTATTCAATTTTGTACTGATATGACTTCTCTTAGTGTCGAACCTCTATCAGAACCAAAGTTATAGAATATAGAATTCGACCATGTTACCGCACCGGTAGAATAGGATTTCGTCCTTAACTTAACTTCGACAGTTTATAACTCAAGAACGGTTGGAGATATGAATTTCCGAGTTTGCAATAGTTTGCTAATTTGAGGGTTTAATCTATATGTAATACATATATAGACAGTATCTCCTCCTATATATATATGCCACTTATAAGTTCTTTTTGTTTATTGTCCCTCTATTTACTGGAATGTGATAGTAGTTGCTCCTTAGATCCCTGGTTCTTTTGTCCGCATCTCTTCCGCCTCCTGGCATTATCATTATTTTTATTATTATTTTTTTCGGTTTATCTGTTGCAGGATAGGGTTTCCGTGCTTTCCAACAGATTCCACGTGGTAGCCGCGCTGGCGATAATTGCAGCCGCTCCATGTGTGTTATTATTATTATTATTATTATTGTTATTATTATTATTATCAACTAAATGTACAAATATTTGCTGATTTATGAAATATTATTTGATTGTATGTACTTCTGAGTATCATAATATTCTCTTTACTGTAGTACATATGTATAGCATTAATTCTTTGTCAATTTTGACTTTAACTTTGCGCCTAAAATAGCATTACCTATAAGCTCCTGTTATAAAAGTACCATTTTTGGCCTTGAAGATTAAAAAAACGATATAAACAGAAAACATAATAAAACGTATCAATAATGCAGCTATTAGTCATTATTTTCCATTATTTTTATATTTGTTCTGGACAATGATTTTGATTTTCGCCAATCTTTATCTTTGAATAAATCAGGGTCCTTTAAAATGAGACAATTACGTTTAGCTTTTTATAGAGATTGGTGTTCTGTCTATAAAATCAGTAATTTCTTCTGTCTCATTTTATTATATCAAAATTTGCCTTTGCTTTAACCCAGCATTTGTTTTATCAAATCTGTCTCTAAATTCAGATTAATTTCATCTAAATTCTGACAAACCTCGCCCTATTCCATATGTATAAGAAATTTGGATATTCTGACCTTCTGGTAAACATTGTCAGCAAATCTATAAGCTGTTCGATGGATTCCTGAACAGCACCAGCTTTTTCCATATCATTTCTTACCAGATTAAATCATTGAAGTTAGACGCAAGACACTTTCGCCAAAGATAATTTCCTACTGGTACTGCTCTTGTTTATATCAAATATACTTAAATATAATAAATAATAATAATATCATTTATTTTCCTTAAGACAATACATCGTATAGGAATAGTCATCATTTCTCATTCACTAGGCATGTCAAGTTTTTTATAAAAATGTACCTAAAGTGTAAGTAATAACATAGTGAACTATTACATTTTCTCTTTCTAGAAAAAATAATAAAACTCACAAAAAGACATAAAACTTACAAACTAGGTTAGGTTAGGTTAGGTTCATATGTGAGTGGGCTCCTGTCAGACCCTCCACTGCGACCATCAGGTCTATTGTGGCTCACTCCTAGTTATAGTTCACCCAACAGATTCAGCTTTTTAATAAAGCTGATAATCTTGTTGGGTGAGAAACTGTCCAGGTCCTCTGGCTTCAGTCGCCCTTTGCCAAACAGTGAGAACCTGGTTCTTTCTGCAGCAGGACAGGTACATAAAATGTGCTCTGCCGTTTCATCATCCTCCAAACACAGACGGCATTCGGCGCTTTCCACCAGTCCAATTCTGTGCAGGTGATGATTTAATCTGCAGTGCCCAGTGTATAGGCCAATTAGAGTTCTTAGGTGTAGCCTATTCAACTCTAATAGTTTTTTAGTTCTTGACTTCAAGGGGTATGTAATATACTCCTTTGAGTGAACTAATCCTGGTAGTTCCTGCCAGTGCTGGATTGTTTTCAATTCAGCCCAGGCTAGGATAGCAGCCTTGGCAGAATTTGCGGATATGCCAAGTGCCGGTTCTGGACCTATAAATTTGGTTGCCGCACCTTCTCTGGCCAAGGAATCGGCAACTTCGTTGCCCTCCATACCAGAGTGGCCAGGTATCCAAATCAGAGTCAGTTTGTTGTTTTTGCCCAGTCGGGCAAGAGCTTCCTGGCAATTCCTAACCGTTTTAGAGTTACAACGGTAGGATCCAAGGGCTTTAAGAGCCGCTTGGCTGTCTGAAAATATTTTTATTGATCTGTGTCTAGGTTGCGTCTGTTCGAGCCTCCGTACACACAGTTCAATGGCATGAATTTCTGCCTGAAATATAGTCGCATTGTCACCAAGGCTCGAAATTATCCTTACCTTTGGCTTGCGACTATATACACCGGCTCCAGTTCCCTCAGGGGTTTTGGAGCCGTCTGTAAACCAACAACTATCTGCCCTTTGTAGGTCGGTTTTGTTCCGATCCCATTCCTCTCTTCCAGGAAACAGGACTTTAAAGGGCAGTTCATGGTTGATAAAGGTAGGCATCACATCTGAAGGCATTCCCAGGATGTTGTGACAGTGTAAGTCATCCAACAGCCTGTTGTGCTCCATGATGCTAGCCTGCGGCATATTAGTTACCGCTTGATAGATTCTGTATGTTGCCCACCTGGCCTCTCTCTCCAGGTAAATATGGAGAGGAGGTAGTTCCAGGAGGACTTCCAGAGCAGCTGACGGTGTGGTGCTTATTGCACCAGTTATTGCCAAGCCTGCTTGTCTCTGCAATCCAGAGAGTTTGGTTTTGGTCGTTTGTTGCAGCCCTTTCGACCACCAAACTATTGAAGCATACGCTATCATTGGTCTGATGACCGTAACGTATATCCAATACAATTGTTGGGGACCAATGCCCCAAGATTTTCCGCAAATTCTTCGACATGTCCACAGGGACAGTCTCGCTTTGTGGATTATCTTTTCCAAGTGGGAATTCCAGTTGAGTGACTTATCTAGGGTGACACCTAGGTATTTCACTTCTTCCGCAAATGGAATAATTTCACCCGATATGGAAGGTGGTTCCAGGTTGTCCAGCTTCCTTTTTCTGGTGAAGGGTATAATTACCATTTTGTGGGGGTTAACAGACATCTGCTCTCTCTCACACCAGATGTGAATAGCATCTAGTACCTCTTGAAGGGTATTTGAGAGTACCTCTTCAGATTTTCCTCTAACCAGAATGACTAGGTCGTCAGCATATGCCTGAATCTCGACTTCCCACAGGGAGATAATGGCAAGCAGGTCGTCCACAAGGAGTGACCACAGGAGCGGGGAGAGAACCCCGCCCTGTGGGCATCCCCTCGCGGCCCTAAAGCTCACCGTTTCCCCCTTTAGAGACGTCGTGATGATTCTGTTTTCTAGCATAGCTCGAATCCAGTCACTTATGGTTGGCTCGACTCCTCTGGCAGCTGCTGCTGTGTATAAGGAGTCGGGCAGTGCATTATTAAATGCTCCTTCAATGTCGAGAAATGCTGCCACCGCAATCTCCTTTGCCTGTAGAGATTGGGTGATTTTCCCAACCAGGTTATTTAATGCTAGTTCTGTTGATTTGCCCGGTTGATAGGCATATTGATGGACGCTGAGAGGACGTATACTCAGGATGTTTCCTCTGATGTGCCCATCCAGTACCTTCTCCAGACCTTTCAACAGAAATGATGTCAGGCTAATGGGCCTAAGCGATTTTGGGTCAGGTTCTGTCCGACCCATTTTTGGTATATATACCACTTTAATCGCCGCCCAACTGGATGGAATATAATTCCATACCAGACTAGCTCTGTATAGTCTGATGAGGAAAGGTAGCAGTATCTCCAGTCCATTTTGTAGTAGCGCTGGAAATATGCCATCCTCACCAGGCGATTTGAATGGTTGGAACGATCCAATAGCCCATTCTACCGCTGAGGCTGTGATAACCTTTTTTGCCACCTGCCAGTCGTTTTTGTGTGGACGTTTTAGTCGTCCCCCCGATGGTGGCGGCAATTGATTATCCATCAGAATCGAACTTCCTGGGAAGTGGTTCAGAGCAAGAATTTCTAGGGTTTCTTTTCCAGATTCGGCAAACGAGCCATCCGGTCGTTTTACCATACCAAAGACTCGAGCCGGTTCTCTGGAGATGATCTTGTGGATCCTAGTGCTGCCAGGTAAGTCAGTAATACCCTCGCAGAACTTCCTCCAAGATTCCCTTTTTGCTTTTCTGATTTCTTTATTATAATCTGTTAGTGTAGATCTATATTGCTCCCAGTTGCCCGAATCTTTAGCTCGATTAAAGAGGCGTCGAACTTCTTTTCTCATTTTATCTAGTTTTTTGTTCCACCATGGTGCCCCTCTGTTGTCCTTTTTGGATTTTAGTGGAGAATTTTCGTGATAAGCTGAAACAGCTGCATTCCGGATCTGTTCTGCCGCAATTTCTACTTCATCACGATTCCTGATTGTGGTGAGAGCGGATCCAAGGTGGGACTCGAGGGACTGTTTGTATCCCTTCCAGTCTGTACATCTGGGATCCCGATAACTCACCACTGGTCTTGGTCCAACTTCTATATTGAATTGGATATGTCTATGATCTGAACATGAGGGTTCAGAGGATACCCTCCAATTGGATATCTTATTGCTCATAAAGGTTGAGCTGATTGTCAAATCTAGTACCTCTCTCCTATTTCTAGTGATAAAGGTTGGTTCCGTTCCAATGTTATTCACAATTAGTCCTTCACCTAATAAATAATCAAAAAGTGACTCACCTCTTTGGTTGATGTCTGTGCTCCCCCATGCAGTATGATGGGAGTTTGCGTCACATCCAATGACCAGGTGAATGTTGTTCCTCTTGCTGTAGGCGATTAGCGACCTAACTGCAGCAGGAGGAGGTTGACCTGCATCCCTGTCTCCCGGGAAGTAAGCAGAGCAGGCTATTATGTCCATCCTGCCCTCTTTCGCCGGTACCGTTAGATGAATGGCTGCAACATCCTGGGTGCAGTAACCTGAAAGTACAGAGTATTCTATATTGTTTCTGATTAGGATACAGGCTCTTGGTCTTTCGCCGGAGCCAGTGGATATTACCTTACCAGAAGTGTTGCCTAGTCCGTTTATTCGGCCTGTGTTGGTTGTCCAAGGTTCCTGGATAAGAGCAACATCAAATTGCTCTTCCTTGAATCGCTTGCCAAGGACGTATGTGGCAGCCTTGGCATGTTGTATGTTCGCTTGGAGGCACCTGATGTGGGTAGTCATCAGGTTAGGATTGGTGTTAGGATGGGAAGGTAAGGAGTTCGGAAGGCTGCGAGAGAGGGAAGAAGGAGGGGAGTTTTGTTTACTTGTTTTTAGGGGTGTGGGTGGGTGGGTGTTTTAGGAGGGGCGATTTGTTGTCCTTCTCCTTAGAAGGTGGTATTGCACCCCGCTTCTTCAGAGAAGGTTTGTTTGGGAAGGATTTTCCTTTCCCGGGTTTTTGGGATTTTCCCTCTTTGGGGGGCAAGACGGGCTTGCTCCCTTTAGAGGGTGGTTTAGCCGCCGGAGTCAGTTGCGGGGCGGATACATTCCCTCCTCTGGATTTCAGGCGGAATTGCACCTGCCCGTATCCAAAGAAAGGCCTGTATTCCAGCCCCTCCAGTGCAGCCTTAGACATTTCGTCTATTGAAAATGTCCAAGTCTGCCCCGGACCTGATTCTTCCCGATGTAGGATAACCCACTGTCGGGTATTCAGACCGTGGTTCATGTTCCTCAGCCTGTTTAATACTTTCTCAGATGAGAGCCGATTTCCGGCCTCGTCTGGGATGTATGCCACACAAATGTGTGGCTTAGGGAGGTCCTGCCCCTGCACAAGTTTGAGACGAGCTCCATCCCAAGGTCGGAGGGACTTTAGTGTCTCCTCCAACCATGAGACGCTCGTCCGGTCTGCACAGGAGATCAGGAGGTATCCAGGCCGATGGGTGCAGCCATGGAACCTTACCTGAGGACTCCCTTCTGGAAGATCATCCACAGAATTCATTATGGAACTCTGCAGCGTTTCCAGCTGGTCATTTGTCAAAGTCGTCCCAGGGTAATCAGGGTGGATAATTCCCACCCTGATACAATCCGCAACGGCTTTGAAAGATGGTTTGACAGTTTCACCATCCCGAGGCCTTTTAGCCTGTTGGTCAGGTGAGCTGCCGTCGGAGCGCAGACGCTTTGCCGTTTCAGCGCGGCCGGAGGTGGATTGTCCTTCCTCAGGCGGCTGGTTGGTGCCACGTGCTTCCAACACCGTTTGCAAGGCAGTGTCATAGGGGACACCACTCTTGATTAAGCGACTGAGGCGCCTTTTTCTAGACCCACTCAGTCGCTTTCTTTTCAGGGTAGGATTGGGTGTTTCCTCCCCTGACATACCTTCACCCTCAGGATCAGCGGTCGGGGGCCTTGACGGCTCCCTTCCCTGATCCTGTGGGATCGGGTAAGTTTCTGGAGTGGGATTTATCCCAACCTCCATGTCTTCTCCATGTTGGAGATCGAGGGTAGTACCCCCCTCGTTGGGTTTTATTAAAGTTACTGGTTCCATAGGGTTCCCACGAGTAGCAAGGGAAGGGTAGTCCGCCACAGTAGAGCCCCGCATTGCTGTGGTAAGGCAGAAGTACTCCGGAAGGTTGCCCGGTTTTCCGGAGGCCCCGTTAGAGACACCTTTCACCCCGGTGCCATTCAGCCTACGGCACGGGTCGCACAACACCTTGGCTTGGGGGAGATTGTCGACTTAGCCTCGTCTAGATCCGCCGTGTTTAGCCGAACGCAGGGTCACCTCGAGCAGGATGCGACATTATGCCGCGCACGGACGGTCTTGGGAAGAGCTTCCTTGAGGGATGGCCATCTCCTCTCAGCTGTCCCCCTGGAGTCAGTGGCCGTGAAGCTAACTCCTTGACCCCAACTTACAAACTAACGCGTACACAAAAAATCTGATATAGAATAAAAACATTTATTTAGTAAAAATACTTTTAGTTTCATTTGCGAAATAAGCGAAAGCGGAAAGCTGGGAAAGACATTATTTTTGTTACATTGTTTGATCAAAAAACGCTGGCAACGTTGCCGGGCCACCGATCCACCGTGGTTTATATATTATGTATATAATGGGAGACTGAAAGCTGAGAAATGGTTAACAAAATATACATCCGGATGACGCAAACACTGTGATTTAGTCGGAGGAGGTAAAGATCGCAACTTACATACAAATTTAAAATATTAAAGTGGATTTTTTTGGTGGAATTGTTATGAAGGTGACTTAATATACTATATACATGAATTAAATTTTATATATATTCACTATTTCTGGGGGATGACCTATTGCTGCTTCCCATGAGGAGGACTTATCCACTGCAGGATGTAAATATATATATATATATATATATATATATATATATATATATATATATATATATATTTACATCCTCCAGTGGATAAGTCCTCCTCATGGGAAGCAGCAATAGGTCATCCCCGAGAAATAGTGAATATATATATAATTTAATTCATGTATATAGTATATTAAGTCACCTTCATAACAATTCCACCAAAAAAATCGAATTTATTATTTTAAATTTGCATATTAGTTGCGATCTTTACGTCCTCCGACTAAATCACAGTCTTTGCGTCATCCGGATGTATATTTTGTTAACCATTTCTCAGCTTTCAGTCTCCCATTATATACATAATATACAAACCGCGGTGGATCGGTGGCCCGGCAACGTTGCCAGCGTTTCTTGATCAAACAATGTAACAAAAATAATTTCTCTCCCAGCTCTCCGCTTTCGCATATTTCGCAGGTCAAACTAAAAGAATTTTTACTAAATAAATATTTTTATTCTATATCGGATTTCTTGTGTACGCGTTAGTTTGTAAGTTTTATATCTTTTTGTGAATTTTCTTATTTTTTCTAGAAAGAGAAAATGTAATAGTTCACTATGTTGTTACTTACACTTTAGGTACATTTTTATAAAAAAAAAAAAATGACATGCCTAGTAAGTGAGAAACGCTAACTATTCCTATACAATGTATTGTCTTAAGGAAAATAAATGATATTATTATTATTTAATATATTTAAGTATATTTCATATAAACAAGAGCAGTACCAGTAGGAAATTATCTTTGGTGAAGGCGTTTTGCGTCAAACTTCAATTATTTAATCTGGTAAGAAATGATATGGAAAAAGCTGGTGCTGTTCAGGAATCCATCGAACAGTTTATAGATTTGCTGACAATGTTTACCGGACGGTCAGAATATTCAAATTTCTTATACATATGAAATAGGGCGAGGTTTGTCAGAATTTAGTTGAAATTAACTTCAATTTAGAGATAGATTTGATAAAACAAATGCTGGGTTAAAGCAAAGACAAGTTTTGATAGAATCAAATGAGACAGAAGAAATTACTGATTTCATAGACAGAACACCAAAAGAACACTTCAAAATTCATATAAAAGAAAAAGAATCTATATAAAAAACTAAACGTAATTGTCTCGTTTTAAAGGACCCTGATTTATTCAAAAACAAAGATTGGCGAAAATCAAAATCATTGTCCAGAACAAATATAAAAATAATGGAAAATAATGACTAATAGCTGCATTATTGATACGTTTTATTACGTTTTTTGTTTATATCGTTTTTTTGATCTTCAAGGCCAAAAATGGTACTTTTATAACAGGAGCTTATAGGTAATGCTATTTTAGGCGCAAAAAAGTCAAAATTGACAAAGAATTAATGCTACACACATATTGAACTACAGCAAAGATAATATTATGATACTCAGAAGTACATACAATAAAATAATATTTTATAAAACAGCAAATATTTGTACATTTAGTTGATAATAATAACAATAATAATAATAACACACAGGGAGCGGCTGTAATTATCGCCGGCGCGGCTACCGCGTGGAATCTGTTGGAAAGCACGGAAACCCTACCCCGCAATGGATAAACCGAAAAAAATAATAATGAAAATAATGATAATGCCAGGAGGCGGAAGAGATGCGGACAAAAGAACCAGGGATCTAAGGAGCAACTACTATCACATACCAGTAAATAGAGGGACAATAAATAAAAAGAACCTTTAAGCGGCATATATATAGGGGAAAATACTGACTATATATAGATTATATGTAGATTAAACCCTCAAATTAGCAAACTATTGCAAACTCGGAAATTCATATCTCCAACCGTTCTTGAGATATAAACTGGCGAAGGTGAGTTAAGGACGAAATCCTATCTACCGGTGAGGTAACATGGTCAAATTCTATATTCCATAACTTTGGTTCTGATAGAGGTTCGACACAAAGAGAAGTCATATCAGTACAAAATTAAACAAAAAAATCTATTGGCGCAAACCGGAAGTTCATATGTTCAGCTGTTTCTGATACACGGATAGTAAGACGTCGGGTTCGATATTTTCATCGCAGCCTCCTTTCCCATTCTCACATCTATATCTCGAGAACAGAAAAGATATCGATCTCTTGTCTGCGTAGTTCGATTCTTCTCCTTATCCACAATTCTTTTCAGAATTGTTCAGGTCCTTCCGATTTCACATGTCTAGAGGTCTTTAACATTTTAGGAAGAATCTGAAAAAATCACGGATATGTGGAACGCTGGGCAATATCTGGATCTGTTTTCGAGATATGGAAAGTTGGGACTTCGTAGGATTTTGACACTTGGATTATCGTGCTGTAACTTTCTAGAGATAATATTTAACTCTCTTTGTTAGTATTCAGTTATTTCGAATAAGGATGCTCTTTCCAACGATGCATCGAGCGCTTTTCTGTCTACATTATTTCTTGAGATATGTTCAGTTGAATTTGAACTACGCGCGATTTCCTATTTTGCCGTGACACGGTCGCGACTTCTATTCGATAATTTTTGTTTATCATGAGATATTGAGAAAAACTTTCTTGATGTAAAATTAAGCGTGAAATCGCATTCTTTAAATCGTAAGTTCCAACTGTCTTTGAGATATGAACTGGGAAGTTGATAACTTTTGTTCTGATTGAGGTTCGAACTTAAGAAACATTACCTATGTATAAAATTGAACGGAAAATTGATAAGCGTGTTCGTAAGTTCGTATCTTCTCGGATTTTTTAGATATATATTGCGAAACTTCGAACTTGATACTTTCAGCCACTCTCGCATCAATATCTCGAAGACTATTCGAGATACCCAATTCTGAGTCAGGCAGTTAGATTTTTCTCCTTATCCCACGTATTCGTGAAGTTTTTAAAATTTTTAGATAACCGGACGGAGATAACATGTTTCGTGTTTTTGAAATGCGATATTAGAAAATATATTATTTTTTCGGAAATGAAACATTTTATTGATTAACAAAATAAACAAAAATTCATGGGTAAGTGATGAAGCAAATTGAGTGGTATAAACTGTAAGTCGATATCTGGATCCGTTTTCTACATATCGACGAATGAAAGTTGGGACTTGATTCGATTTTCACAACTTCACTTTTATCGTGCTGTAACTTAATAAAAGAATAACTCTCCTTTTTTCATATTCAGTATATTCTAAAACGGATGCTCTTTCCATGCATGTATTGGGTCGCTTTTCTATCTGCATTATTTCTCAAGGTTTATCCAGTTGAAGTTTTCTTAAGCTGGATACCCTACTTTGCCGTGGCATGGTCGTGTTCCATGTGTGATAACTTTCTTTTCGTTCAGGATACAGCATTAGGAGAGAATTTACTTATATAAAATTCAAAGACAAATCAAATGGCGTAAAGAACAAGTTGGTGGCTTCAACGGTTCTTGATGTGAGGTCGCGAATCTGAAGTATGGCCGAAATCTTATTCTGTTGGTGACAGCGCCGAGTTTTATGTTACGTACTTTCTCCTCGAATGGAGGCTTGACTTTAAGAGAAATACATTTTATAAAAAATTGAACGAAAACTGGCGTAAACCTGAAGTTTATATTTCCATTCGTTTCTGAAATATCGATGGTGAAACATCGAATTCGATATACTCATCGCATCCTGCTCCAATTTTTCACGTCAGTATCCCGAGAACTATTCGAAATATCGGACGGTGGTCTATGCAGTTCCGTTCTTCTCCTTATCTTACGTGTCCAAGAATTTCTTCAGATTTTTAGATACTGGAATGGAAATTTACATTCTGCGTCATATACAAATATTTACATATTAGAAAATATATTATTTTTCTGAAAATGAAAATTTTTATTCGATTATCAAAAGAATTTTAAAAAAAATCTGGATATGTAAAATGATGAGGCAGATTGAATGGGAATTGAATCTGGATCCTTTTTTTAGATATCGACAGTAAAAAGTTTGGTTTTGACATCTCTTTTTTTATCTTGTTGCAACTTTAAAAGAAAAGGCTTAAATAACTTCCAAATCATTCTAAAAAGAATAGTCTTTCCAACGATGCATTGAACGGTTTTATATCTGCTATATCTTGAGATATATGAAGTTGAAATTGGCTTACCCTTAATTTCCATATTTCCGTGACACGATCCCGTTTTGTTTGAGATAATTTTCGAAACACAATTAAGAAAAAATATTTATTACAAAATTGATTGACAAGTCGAATGGCACAAAGAACAAGTTGATACCTGCAACTGACTTAGTGTCAATTTACAAACGTACTGCCATCATTGATATCGCATGCTCATTGACGCGTAACGTGCAGAAGATCGAGGCCAATAAAATTTCAAAGTATCCGAATGTGGAAAATTACATTAAGATAATCTCTAGAGTAGAAAATGTCATCTATCCACCTGATAGTCTGGTTCCAACAACTTGTTCAAATATCTCGAAGCGCTGGCTACCCCAGTGAACTAACATCTATTTTTGAGAATAAAAAAGATTTAGTTTGTCATACTATGTACTTCTGTGGGTCATGATCTTCTTTTGCTATTTTTATTAATTTAAAATGTATGTATACCTTTAAAAAATATATACTTTAATTTCATAAATTTTAGTGCACTTTTAATTTATTATTCGGGTTTTTATACAAAGAAGATACCATTTCTTTGAAATAAATAGAAAAATCACGCCTCGGATTATTTTCACTAACTCGCCATATTATATCTTTTCTTTGTTCAGAAATTTTCATTTAACTTACGTATGCTTATTTGTGTTGGCTGTTCTGTATTGTAATAAGTACTCATTGTTGTTGAAATATTTTAAAAATCATATTTAATAAAAATAAATTTTAGTACATTCATTCTGTTTAAAAAGATAAAACAGAAAATGGAATTCGTTTTTCTCTACCTGAAGTTACTGACAATAGTTGTGCAGTGGAACTTTAAACAATGAACTTAAGACAGTGTTGTCGATATTATGGAGGACTTATTCACCGCAAATCTGATATTAAATATACGGGGGATGACTAATCCACCGCAAAGTAGGTGCAGAATATACGCTCGGCTATATACGCGCTATGGTGGCACCACCCGTTCATACGGTAAAGCCCGCAACTAAAGTATTCAAAGTATCAAAAATAACGCTATAACTCACCCAGCTGAAAATTTACCAGTCAATATAGGATGATGAACTGAGTCTGTTTGCACAGGAAGCGATAGGTCCTCCGTATACGGGCGACCTATCGCACCCGGATGACCTATTAAATGCAAATTGTCTATTAGCGGAGGACCTATCCACCGCAGTATGCATATATATATATATATATATATATATATATATATATATATATATATATATATATATATATATATATATATATATATATATATATATATATATGAAGTGTTGGTGTTCTTCCGGGTGTTTTCCCGTGTAGTTGGTAGGCTCCTGTGGGAGCCACGCTTGTCTGAACGACGTTTCGGCGGAATCTCATCTGCCATCCTCAGGTTCTAGCTGGAAGCTGCCTACTGCTGCTGCTGCTGCTGCTGCCGGTGCTACTGCTGCTCCTCGTTGCTCGAACTGTTCAGTTCGAGCAACGAGGAGCAGCAGTAGCACCGGCAGCAGCAGCAGCAGCAGCAGTAGGCAGCTTCCAGCTAGAACCTGAGGATGGCAGATGAGATTCCGCCGAAACGTCGTTCAGACAAGCGTGGCTCCCACAGGAGCCTACCAACTACACGGGAAAACACCCGGAAGAACACCAACACTTCATTTAACACCCGTGAAAACCTAAGAAACAACATATATATATATATATATATATATATATATATATATATAGTAAACAGCGTGCTTCCAGAGGGCAGAATATATTAAAATAAAATATTTCTGTCAATCACCTCTGTGAATCCTTATTTTCATAAGGATAATAAACCAAACTGCAAATAATTGCGAGCCTGGCCGCGTTAAGTATAGAAATCACATTCTACAACAAAACGCTTTGTTTTGATTTAAACAAGCACCAGCCGAAAGAATTATTCCTAATTAAAGGAAACTCTCGTACCAGCCATCTCAGACTAACTTGCATACTGCAGTTTCGCACTACCTGGTGCTCATCAGTGCAAGGCGAGCCCGAGATGACTAGTACAAGAGCCTGGTTAACCAAGTGGCCAGATCGACGTTGTAAAACGACGAAATGGGGGAGGCTCCATCTAGCGACAGCTGCCTGTTGAAATCAAAACAATAATATCCCGACATGGGGCACGTAATAGTAAACAGCGTGCTTCCAGAGGGCAGAATATATTAAAATAAAATATTTCTGTCAATCACCTCTGTGAATCCTTATTTTCATAAGGATAATAAACCAAACTGCAAATAATTGCGAGCCTGGCCGCGTTAAGTATAGAAATCACATTCTACAACAAAACGCTTTGTTTTGATTTAAACAAGCACCAGCCGAAAGAATTATTCCTAATTAAATTATTTTAATATATTCTGCCCTCTGGAAGCACGCTGTTTACTATTACGTGCCCCATGTCGGGATATTATTGTTTTGATTTCAACAGGCAGCTGTCGCTAGATGGAGCCTCCCCCATTTCGTCGTTTTACAACGTCGATCTGGCCACTTGGTTAACCAGGCTCTTGTACTAGTCATCTCGGGCTCGCCTTGCACTGATGAGCACCAGGTAGTGCGAAACTGCAGTATGCAAGTTAGTCTGAGATGGCTGGTACGAGAGTTTCCTTTAATTAGGAATAATTCTTTCGGCTGGTGCTTGTTTAAATCAAAACAAAGCGTTTTGTTGTAGAATGTGATTTCTATACTTAACGCGGCCAGGCTCGCAATTATTTGCAGTTTGGTTTATTATCCTTATGAAAATAAGGATTCACAGAGGTGATTGACAGAAATATTTTATTTTAATATATTCTGCCCTCTGGAAGCACGCTGTTTACTATTACGTGCCCCATGTCGGGATATTATTGTTTTGATTTCAACAGGCAGCTGTCGCTAGATGGAGCCTCCCCCATTTCGTCGTTTTACAACGTCGATCTGGCCACTTGGTTAACCAGGCTCTTGTACTAGTCATCTCGGGCTCGCCTTGCACTGATGAGCACCAGGTAGTGCGAAACTGCAGTATGCAAGTTAGTCTGAGATGGCTGGTACGAGAGTTTCCTTTAATTAGGAATAATTCTTTCGGCTGGTGCTTGTTTAAATCAAAACAAAGCGTTTTGTTGTAGAATGTGATTTCTATACTTAACGCGGCCAGGCTCGCAATTATTTGCAGTTTGGTTTATTATCCTTATGAAAATAATAATAATAATAATAATAATAAATCCATTTATTTGCAAATAAAATATTCACAAATTAGATCAGGTGACAACTAAAGTTGGTTTAAAACCTGATCTTAGTGTACATTTATACAATATATAAATAGAAGTATAGATAAAATCAATAAAATAAAATAAAATCAATAAAATAAAATAACTAATGAATACATGACAAGAAACAAAAACAGTAACAATTAATATCTAAATTATAAAAGTTTCAGTCTTAATAAGTTTAACTAAATTTATTTTAAAGCTATTTGGGGTAAGTTCCTTGAGGTTATCAGGTAGCCGGTTATACATTTTTGCAGCTTGATAGGTAAAACTTTTCTTAAAGTGTTCTGAATTATGAATGGGCACACTAAGGGATATTTCACAATTCCTAATTGGTATTGAGTGTGCATCTGATCTTCTTTCTATTTTTTCGTTTAGATAATCGGGTTGTTTTGATAAAATTACATTGTGTACCAAGCAACATAGATGAACCCATCGTCTTTCTTTCATATTAAGCCAGTTCAATTCTTTAATATGGGGACTTATGTGTTCTCTGTAGGGTACACGTAAAGCATATCTCACACACGAATTTTGTACTTTTTGTAGTCTTTTAGAGTTTTCAACCGTTAAACAGGGACCGTATACTGCATCACAATAGTTTAATTTAGATAGGACAAGTGAATCACAAAGTTTTACTCTGGCGTCTTTAGATAAGTAGTCTCTTAATTGATAGATACTTTTTAACTTAGAATATGCTGTACGGCACAGATTAGATACATGTTTGGTATAATTTAGTCTGTTGTCCATAGTTAAACCCAAGTTCCTGACGTTGTCACTGAAAGTTATATCCTTGCCATTCATTTTTAATGAAAATTCACTATCACTCAACACATTTTTATATTTATCTCTAGCGAAAATTATAGCATCTGTCTTATTAACATTTATTTTTAGTCCATTATTATTAGTCCAGTTATAGATATTATTTAAGTCTTCATTTATTTTCTGCAGAGCTATATCTTTTTCATTTTGTGGAAAACTAAACATGACTTGTACATCATCGGCGTAATAATGAATGGTGCAGTGCATAACAACTTTAATTAAGTCAACCATGAAGATATTAAACAGCAGAGGCCCTAGAATGGACCCCTGTGGAACCCCGGAGGTTATGTAAGAGCTTTCTGAGAGTACCATATTGTTTTGTCCTCTTAATTCAACACACTGTTTCCGTTCAAGTAAATAGTTCTTAAACCAGAACCACATGTTCTCCTGTAAGCCATAATAATAAAGTTTAGATAATAGCAGATCATGATTGATACTGTCGAAAGCTTTTGACATGTCCAATAGCACAACTATCGTTATTAAATGATTATCCATTGCTCTAATTATATCATCATTTATTTTTAATAAAGCAGTTGTTGTGCTATAGCTCCTTCGAAAACCTGACTGGATATTAAGGAGTATGTGATGCTTTTCTAAGTATTGAGTGACTTGTGAATGTACTGCCTTTTCCAATATTTTTGACCCAGGTGGTAGAATACTGATTGGTCGTAAATCTTTTACTTCTAGCGAGTCATCCTTTTTACGTAGTGGAATTATTTTTGCTTCCTTCCATGTACTTGGTACTTTTCCAGTAAAAAGTGAACTATTTATGATATGACATAGTACATCCCTACAGTAAGGTAGGCATAGTTGAATCATGTGAATTGTGATGCCGTCTAATCCAGGGGCATTTGATTTGATAGATAATATTATTTTTTCCATATCATTAGGATCTACTGGCATTAGGTTTATATTTTCTCTTTGAGCAATAAAGTTATTATAGAACGTTAATGGTAACTGATCATCACTACTTATATCATTGGCACAGGTTAAGAAATAATTATTCACTTGATTTGGATCATAGTCTTCTGCCGTAGCTACATTATTTTGTGTATTATTCATAAAACCCCATTTTCTCATATTATTCCAGAACTTCTTGGAATTAGACATGTTGGCTTTTAGGTTATATTCATAGTACTTTATCTTCTCCATTTTAACCGCTCTATTTACATAATTTCTAAGTTGGCAGTAATATTGTCTATCATTTTCAGATCTTGTTTTTTCATACTTTTTATGTGCTTTGTTTTTAGTTTTCAGTATAGCCTTTAAGTTAAAGGTCATCCAAGGTGCTTTATGTTTTCTACTATTAATAGGAGTTTTGGGTGCATAGAAGTCAATAAGAGATAAAAGACAAGAGTTGAAATATTTTAGTTTTTCATCGATATCCTCAATAAGGTACACTTGAGTCCAATTCATTTTTCTCGCGTCTTCACAGAATTTACTCATGTCTATGTTTTTAAAATTCCTACAGTATTTCGGCACATTATTTTCATTTATTTCAAGTTGAAGGAGAGCATATACTAAATTGTGATCAGAAAGGTGAGATGTATCTATGGATCCAGATTCAATTTCCTCTATGTTATCGCTTATACATATAACATCCAGTAATGATTCTGTGTCAACCGTTATGCGTGTTGGTACCTTTATTATTTGCCTCATACCATATGCATTAAAAGTTGTAAGAAATTCATCTGTTTGCTTATTATTTACCAACAGGTTTTCATTGAAATCCCCTAGACAGATAACGTGATCAAAGTTTGAACAATACACTGAAAGAGTTTCTTCCAAATTTAATAATGATATTTGTTTGTTTGGCCTATAAAATGCTCCTAGAGCAAAATTTTTTTTTTTGTTAGTAAATTTTATCCACAGTTGTTCGAGGCCATTATCGGTTACCTCATGTTGCATTATTCTACATCTTAGAATCGTCTTGGAGAAAATCATTAGACCGCCGCCTCTGTTGTGTGTTCTGTCACTTCTAAATGTATCGTATGCATTAATTACAAACATGTTATTTATAAATTCAGGATTCAGCCAGGTCTCGCTGACAGCTAAAACATCAAAATCTTCTTTCAACGCCAGTTCTTTGAGTTCAACAAATTTGTGTCTAATGGATCTAATGTTTACGTGACCTATTTTGAAATTTCTACTCGTATATTCACACTGCCGTTTTGATACCTTCGGTAATTGCTATTCATTATAGTAATACCCAATTTTCTTGTTCTGATTTTTCAGCATTCTTTCATAACATGGACAGTTCTTATCCAGCGCTGAGTGATTTACATCTATATCAACATTCATTTTGCTTTTGGCTTTAATACAGTTAATACAAGCAGATATTTGCGATTTACATTCTTTGTATGTGTGTTTGTTTGAGCAGTTAGAACATGCTACTTCTGATTTACAATCTTTTGCCAAGTGGTTAAACCCTTGGCATTTGAAGCATCTTAAAAGACTTATATGATTGTAAACATTGCCTCTTGACCACCCAATAGCAGTTTTACCTTTTTGTAATAATAGATTGTGCGTTTCTGAATCTGTTTCTATGATTAACGATATTTTTTTGTACCTGTTTTCAGTTTTCTTAATAATCCTCATATGGAAATTTTCTGCTTGACCGACATTATTTTGCTTGCTTATCTTTCTAATAATATCCTCGTCTCTTTCGTCAATGTCTTCATTATCAATATTAACGACTTTCAATTTCGGCTTCTTTAGCTTAGGAACATCTATTTCATAATTTTCACCTAATTGTTCTCTTAATTTATTTTGTAATAGATTTCTCTCTGTCTCATTATCACAGCCAATCACTACCCCGCCTCTTGACACTTGTCTAAATTTCGACACATTAACTCCAATGTTTACCGGGTTAATTTTTCTTTTTATTTCATTTTTTGTTTCGTTGCTAACTTGTTCCGTAACTGGTTTAACAACAAGCACTGTTTCTGGCCTACTTTTAAGCACACTGGCAAAGCTTGGTTGTTCCGGAATACTTTGACATTTAAATGCTGCATCCTGAATAGCCTTATTATTTCCCTCTTCTAGCTTCTTATTAACTTCTTCGAGCTTGTTATTTTTATCCTGCAGTTGTTGAATTAATTCACTAAGTAGGTAATTTTCCATTTCCAATGATTTAAGGTTAGTCACATGTTTAGAATTATAGGTTATGACTTTTAAGCAGCAAATGATTCTCGTTTCATCAATTTTTATGTAGTTTTTTCTTGCAGTACAACTATTGTGCGACATTTCCCCACATATTACACATATATTTACTTGATTTATCTTCTTATTTTTGCAACATTTAAAGTATTTCTCAGGAGGATCTTTTAGATTGTCACTACCGGACGCCATCTTGATCCAAAATAAGGATTCACAGAGGTGATTGACAGAAATATTTTATTTTAATATATTCTGCCCTCTGGAAGCACGCTGTTTACTATTACGTGCCCCATGTCGGGATATTATTATAATAATAATAATAATAATAATAATATTTATTAACCATTTCAGATACATAGAGTATTGTCATCGGCGTCGGCGTCGCGAACAAGTTATGACTTGTCTAGCGCGCTGTGCTCATGTTTTAGTCTTCTGCCGAAACAGAAGTCATTTGAGCACAAAAAATAGTCTTCTGCCGAAACAGAAGTCACTTGAGCACAAAAAAAGTCTATATAAGAAAACACTTTTTCTCAGCGAGCAAGTAGTGATCGATCCTTCAAGTAGTAATGTTCCAGCCTTCAGCAACTAATAGTCTTCTGCCGAAACAGAAGTCATTTGAGCACAGACGCCAACGCCAATGCTGATGAGGTTATCCCTTCCTCTTGTGTTGTAACCAGACAGTGTGTTTTAATTGAGTTTTATTGTGTTGAGTGTCAAGTGGCAATGCATACCCGGAGTGGCAAGGCAGTAGGCACTGGGGTCGAGAGCGACGTCTCCACGTCGGCCCCCCCTCACTGCACGACGCCCCTCACAGCATCTGACCACGAAGTGCTCCGCCAACACGACGCCCTGACAAGGGGTACGGGGGTCACGCCCGACGTCTCCACGACGGTGGCCCCACACTGCACAGCAAGCAACACAGCAACCCGGCTCGGCGAGGTAAGCATGTCCTCTGATTTCTCCACAGGCACAAGTGCTACGCATGGCGTCGCGACGACGGCGCCCCACTACTGTGCGTCGCCGGGCTCCGCGCCTAGGCATAGCGAGGCAGGACTCGCCACCAACATAGGACACGACACTGGGGTCACGCATGACGTCATCACGACGGTGCCCCCTCGCTGCATGGCACGCAGCGCAGCCACCTGGCACGAAGCCCAGGCAACAAATATGGAATGGAGTAGCAACGATTCTCAGGCGATGCCCCCCTACTGCATGGAGCGCAACGCAGCATCGTGGCATGGAAACTCGGCGATGGAACAGAGATTGGGCGGTGATGATGATATGGTGATGCCCCCTCGCTGTATGGTGGACCCAACAGCATCCCGGGCCAACGACGATTCCTCGACGCTGGGAGATCGCCGCTTCGCTGGATTCGCTTCCACACATGGGGAAGCCTCCCACTCTGGCTCAGGGCTGCCCAGCGGTCAGTACACCATTGCTGCCACACCCGACTGGCCCCAACTCTTCAGCGACGCCTCGCTGACACCTCGCCGCCAGCTGGCCACCCCTCACTGCATGGTACCACCAACAGCAACCAGCCCAAGTCCAAGCACGCCGCCCAACGCACAGTACTTCGTCACGCCTACCTCGTCGGCCGGCGCCTACCACGTCACCCCGCCGTACCAGACGGCAAGACCTAGTGCTACGCCCCAAAGACAAATAGTGCTCCAAAACCAAACGACTGGAACGATCCCAGTCCCCTCTGCCGCCATAACGGACCAACCCCAACCGAGCCTGGGACTACCCAGCTATGAACAATTAGCGCAACTCCTGGCTCTGACCACTTCAAACCTAGCCTCCATTACCCGGCAGCAAGAAAATTGCCGGCCACCCATTACTGCACGTAACGAATCACAGCCGTACGCCACGGAAAAGGCTTACTTACGTGGACGTGGCGCCCAACGTGGGGCCAGATCTTTCCGGAGGGAAGAGGATCCACGACGACCCGACTACACAGATTCTGGGGAAATGGACCCCCAGTGGCGCCCAACACAAAACCTAGCAGAGAGCATGACAAGACTAATGGAGGGAAGCGTTCAAGCCGCAATACACGCAATACAAGGTCATCACAGGATGCCCACAAGAAGAACGAGAGCGCTGCCCACTTACTCAGGCCTGGAATGGGAGGATCCAGTCAACTTCCTGGATGAGCTCGAGGAGGCGATGCTCCATGAAGACATCCACGGTCGAGATAAAGTGAGAGTAGCCATTGAACAGCTCGAGGGTCAGGCCAGACGCACCCTGGAGATGTGGAAGTCCCACAACATCACATACGAATTCTTAAAGGAAAAGCTCCTGCGGCAGTTCAACGACACTGCCACCCTGGGGAAGCTACGCTCCAGGTTACACGGGGAGAGACAAAAAGACGACGAACCCGCCGCCGTTTTTATACAACGCAAAATTGGACTCTGGCTGAGAGTAGAACGGTATACGCCGGAAGAAGAGATGGTTATGGAGGTGCGCGAGCTCCTGCGACCGGAACTAAGATTCGCAACTAGAAATGTCCCAGTGGCCACGATGGAAAGCTTGAGCCGAGTGGCTGAAAACGCCGAGGGTGACTACAGGGAATTTCAGAGGCAACTCCGACCGCTGCCGAGGCCAGCCACCATCCCGCCTGCCAGTAATACTACCAATAGTCTACCAAAGTGCCGCAAGTGCCCGGGATTTCACTATCACCGAGACTGCCCCACCAACCAAACTCAGTCAGAGCCCCAGCAAGGCAACTCCAATTTCCGCGGACACGACTCCAACCAGCGAGCCAACCCCAATTTCCGTGGACACGACTCCAATCAGCAGGGAAACCCTAATTTCCGCCAACAAAACGTCCAGACAGGGGGTAATAACTTCCGAGGGCATGGCACCAACTTAAACAACCCTAGCCAACAAGCAGGTCCAACCAATAACCCAGGCCCAGGACAGACATCCACGGCACCACCACAGCAACGAAGTCAGTCAACCACACGGCAAGAACCCCGCAATGCACCGCCATCGGGAAACTCCCAATGGGTCGGGCAGAACTAGGGCGCCCGGCCCCACCGCTGGAAATTAACAGCCTAGAATTACCAACCAAGACAGAGGACGCAGTGCTGCAACTACAAGCCCAGCAACAAGCCACAACCTTGGTGTCTCCACCACCGACCAAGAAGAATGAGATTGACGAAGCTACAGCCAAGCAGGAGCAGGACACGTATCTACCACGCCCGTTGACACCACGGCAACAAAGCAACAGAGCCGCTGCCTTTGCTTTCCTTTGCCCGGGCCGCCCGGACAGGCGGTCACCAGTCAACACCGTGACGCAAGATGCTACCTCCCTCAGCTCAGACCAGTCAACCGCGCTCATTCCTCAGCCTCAACCAGGTGAACAGGAACCCAAGGAAGCGGCTAGTATGGACGCCTTCCCGGAACAGCAGGACGCTGGACCTTCCTGGAAGGATAAAAGGTCAGTATTGCCAACCACTGCCCCACTAATAGCCTCTGTATTTTTGGACAAGGTATTCCCGCCAACTCATATCCGAGATGTCAGCACGAAGCCATCTCCCCCGAGGTCACCTCCACTCGGCCTGCCAGGCCCCGAGCCGCCTCCCAGGATTCAGTCCAGCCAGACTGACCTACTCAGACAATCTCTGCAACAGATCACCGACATCGATGATGACGATACCGAAGATGACGATCCCGAAGATGACGATCCCGAAGATGACGATCCCGAAGAGGACGATACCGAAGATGACGATACCGAAGATGACGATACCGAAGATGACGATACCGAAGATAACGATACTGAGGATGACGATCCCGAGGATCCAGGTCATCCAGCCCCACCAAGGCTCGCAGCTCTTACTGTCGCAGGACCAGTAGCGCCCGCTGCCCCAGAGCCAGCAGCACCCGCTGCCCAACAGCCAACCACGCCTACTGTCACAGGACCAGTAGCGCCCGTTGCCCAGAAGCCAGTCACGCCTACTATCACAGGATCAGTAGTGCCCGCTGCCCAACAGCCAACCACGCCTACTGTCACAGGACCAGTAGCGCCCGTCGCCCAGAAGCCAGTCACGCCTACTATCACAGGATCAGTAGTGCCCGCTGCCCCAAAGCCAGATGCCAACGCACAAGTCTACATCCGTGGACCTGGTACCTACTTCCGTGGACATGGCGACTATCTACGTGGACATAGCACCACAGCCGCCGCTAAACCAAAATTTCCAGCCCGCCGACTGCCTCCAGTCGTGCCTGGCCCATCCACCTCAGCCAAGAGGAAACAAACAAACAAGAATGAGAAGTCCCCGGCGCCGTCAGCCGCACCGCCGCCGCCAGCAGACCCTGGGCCTTCTACGTCAAGACAAGAGCAGCCGCTCGACACGACGCCCATACTGTTCCCGATGCCGTTCTGGGCGAAGGCCGTGACCACGCCTGGCCACGACCGACAGCAGCCATCCGCCAGCCAGATGCCTGTCCCAGTCCGGACACGAGTATTCGTCAACTCGAACGCCAGCCCGAGCTCAGCCGGCTCTGGCGCACCGCTCCAGGATCCCGCTACCTTAGCACGTAGCACAGCAGGACCTAGCAGCCCCCACGAGGCGCTCCAGTATCTCACTGCCTTAGCCCGCAGTACAGCAGGACGTTGCAGCCTCACAGGTTCGCTCCAGAATCCCGTTGCCTTAGCACGCAGCACAGCAGGACTTAGCAGCCCCCAATTCACAACAGGATCAGGCAGCCCCGGGCGTCGCGGAGACGACGTCCAGAAAAACGAAACGTGCGATAATATACCATTGTAAATAATTCAACGCCACAGGGCGAAAACTTTGTTCAAACTAGAATGCATTTATGATTTGTCACATAAAATACTTTAATTTTAAATATCTTGTTTTACCTAAAATATCTTAATGGACCTATTATTAGTTACTTATATAAAATATCTTACCACACTTAATCTTAGTCTATATATGTTAAAATATCTTAGTTGTTGAAATATCTTAACACTTACTCTTAGTTTATAGTTTTGAAAATATTGTATCCACTCACTCTTACATTATATAATTGAAATTATTGAACTGAAACATAACCTGTATGCCTTTATTAATGTTCAATAAAGTCACAAAAAAGGGGGGTGGTGTCATCGGCGTCGGCGTCGCGAACAAGTTATGACTTGTCTAGCGCGCTGTGCTCATGTTTTAGTCTTCTGCCGAAACAGAAGTCATTTGAGCACAAAAAATAGTCTTCTGCCGAAACAGAAGTCACTTGAGCACAAAAAAAGTCTATATAAGAAAACACTTTTTCTCAGCGAGCAAGTAGTGATCGATCCTTCAAGTAGTAATGTTCCAGCCTTCAGCAACTAATAGTCTTCTGCCGAAACAGAAGTCATTTGAGCACAGACGCCAACGCCAATGCTGATGAGGTTATCCCTTCCTCTTGTGTTGTAACCAGACAGTGTGTTTTAATTGAGTTTTATTGTGTTGAGTGTCAAGTGGCAATGCATACCCGGAGTGGCAAGGCAGTAGGCACTGGGGTCGAGAGCGACGTCTCCACGTCGGCCCCCCCTCACTGCACGACGCCCCTCACAGCATCTGACCACGAAGTGCTCCGCCAACACGACGCCCTGACAAGGGGTACGGGGGTCACGCCCGACGTCTCCACGACGGTGGCCCCACACTGCACAGCAAGCAACACAGCAACCCGGCTCGGCGAGGTAAGCATGTCCTCTGATTTCTCCACAGGCACAAGTGCTACGCATGGCGTCGCGACGACGGCGCCCCACTACTGTGCGTCGCCGGGCTCCGCGCCTAGGCATAGCGAGGCAGGACTCGCCACCAACATAGGACACGACACTGGGGTCACGCATGACGTCATCACGACGGTGCCCCCTCGCTGCATGGCACGCAGCGCAGCCACCTGGCACGAAGCCCAGGCAACAAATATGGAATGGAGTAGCAACGATTCTCAGGCGATGCCCCCCTACTGCATGGAGCGCAACGCAGCATCGTGGCATGGAAACTCGGCGATGGAACAGAGATTGGGCGGTGATGATGATATGGTGATGCCCCCTCGCTGTATGGTGGACCCAACAGCATCCCGGGCCAACGACGATTCGTCGACGCTGGGAGATCGCCGCTTCGCTGGATTCGCTTCCACACATGGGGAAGCCTCCCACTCTGGCTCAGGGCTGCCCAGCGGTCAGTACACCATTGCTGCCACACCCGACTGGCCCCAACTCTTCAGCGACGCCTCGCTGACACCTCGCCGCCAGCTGGCCACCCCTCACTGCATGGTACCACCAACAGCAACCAGCCCAAGTCCAAGCACGCCGCCCAACGCACAGTACTTCGTCACGCCTACCTCGTCGGCCGGCGCCTACCACGTCACCCCGCCGTACCAGACGGCAAGACCTAGTGCTACGCCCCAAAGACAAATAGTGCTCCAAAACCAAACGACTGGAACGATCCCAGTCCCCTCTGCCGCCATAACGGACCAACCCCAACCGAGCTTGGGACTACCCAGCTATGAACAATTAGCGCAACTCCTGGCTCTGACCACTTCAAACCTAGCCTCCATTACCCGGCAGCAAGAAAATTGCCGGCCACCCATTACTGCACGTAACGAATCACAGCCGTACGCCACGGAAAAGGCTTACTTACGTGGACAGTATATATGGCACGTCAAAATTTTACATGATCGAACACACAATAAATAAAAGCATATAGATAATAATACATGTACTAAATGCATAAAAGTAACAAAATAAAATATGTATATGACAACATACCTACATACTGAACATGCACTAAAATTAAACATAACCTTAAGGTTCTCTATTCAAAAATTCATATATGCTGTAAAAGCCTTTCCTTACTAGCAGATCTTTTACAGCGTGTTTATATTTTGTATAGCTGGTAATTTCTCTTAGATGTAATGGCAAGCTGTTATATAAAGTAATACAGTTGTAGTTCGGGGAATGCTTGTAGTTTGTTGTACGATGTTTTGGTATACTTATTAAGTCGCCATTCCTAGTCTCATATGTGTGATAATGATTCCGTTTTACAAATAAGTCCAGGTTCTTCTTTATAAAAGTTAGACATTTATAGATAAATATACAAGGCATGGTCAGCACACTCTTGTTAATGAATGTACTTCTGCAACTTTCATTGTATTTTAATTTAAAAATTAATCGTATGATTCTTTTCTGCCCTATAAATACCCTCTCTCTGTCCCTGGAGCTTCCCCAAAACATTACATTATACGAGATATGAGAGTATGCTAGGGCATAATAAATATTTATAAGACCTGTTTGATCTAAGCTATCTCGCATTTGCAATATAGCAAAGTACAAAGGCTCGCAATTATTTGCAGTTTGGTTTATTATCCTTATGAAAATAAGGATTCACAGAGGTGATTGACAGAAATATTTTATTTTAATATATTCTGCCCTCTGGAAGCACGCTGTTTACTATTACGTGCCCCATGTCGGGATATTATTGTTTTGATTTCAACAGGCAGCTGTCGCTAGATGGAGCCTCCCCCATTTCGTCGTTTTACAACGTCGATCTGGCCACTTGGTTAACCAGGCTCTTGTACTAGTCATCTCGGGCTCGCCTTGCACTGATGAGCACCAGGTAGTGCGAAACTGCAGTATGCAAGTTAGTCTGAGATGGCTGGTACGAGAGTTTCCTTTAATTAGGAATAATTCTTTCGGCTGGTGCTTGTTTAAATCAAAACAAAGCGTTTTGTTGTAGAATGTGATTTCTATACTTAACGCGGCCAGGCTCGCAATTATTTGCAGTTTGGTTTATTATCCTTATGAAAATAAGGATTCACAGAGGTGATTGACAGAAATATTTTATTTTAATATATATATATATATATATATATATTTGAGGATTTAGTTCTTGGGTTTCGGTTCATTAAAAGTGGAGGTTTTATGCGATATGCATTTATTTCATTATAATTTTTGTAAACGTTTCGGTGATTGTTTCCACCTTTTTCAATACAGGACAACTAAAATATATTTTATATGAATTTACATTTAATTTAATTTTGAAAAAATAGAACATACCTTGAAACAATGATGAGTTGTGGCACTATTAAACTAATTTCATTTTTTTTTATTAATATACTAACTTATTTAAATGGTTAAATGCACAGATTTTTTTTTGATGTTATTGCTTGCACTTCTTTAACAAAACTGATTTTTACCGTTTCTATTTGGTATTGACGGGCCTGTTTATTGCTTTATTGGGAAAAGTAGTATCCGCACATGTTACTGTCTAATATACTTTAGGTAGATTCAGTGGCGTGGTTTGTTGTTTTTCATTGTAGGTTTTGATGATTTTTAATTTAGAAGATTATTGTATATTTTATTTAAATTTTGTGTGTCTGTTTTGTCATTTATACTGTTTGGGTGTTTTTTAATTTTGATCATTTCTAGGATTTCTCGTTTTTTGGTGTGCGTTTCTGTAGCTAGTATTTCTGTCTTGTCAAAGTTGAATTTATGTTTCATAGTTTGTGTATGTTTAGTGAGTGCTGTTTTGTTTAATTTGTCATATTTATGGCCTTGTATTCTTTTTTCTAAATGTTGGGAGGTTTGTCCTATGTATACCTTATCACAGTTGTCGCATGGAATTTTGTAAATGACATGAGTTTTTTTTGATTGTGGTGTTTTGGCTTTTAGTTTACTAAAATTTGATTTTAGTAAGTTGCTTCCTTTATGACAGATGGATATATCATGTTTTTTAAATTTTTTCCCTATTTGCTCTGATAGTCCTTTTGTGTAAGGTATAGCTATGTATTTGGTTTGTGTGTTGTCGGTTTTAGTTTGTGTTAACAGGGGGGTATTGTTGTAAAATTTGTGTATTCGTTTTTTAAAGATATTATTGAGGAAGGAGTCAGGGTAATTATTTTTTGAAAGAGCAGTTTTGGCTTTTTTGATGGCATCTTCTCTATATTCGGGGTCTGAAAGCATGATTGCTCTGTCAGCAAGACCAATGACAACACTTCTTTTTTGGGAAATAGGATGATTTGACGTGAAATTAATGTATCGTTCTGACCAGGTATTTTTAGTAAACCATTGTGTTTTAATTGTGCAGTTAGTTCTCATTAAGGAGAGGTCTAGGAAATTTAGTTTGTTGTTATTTTCTATTTCTATTGTGAATTGTAATTTACTATTATAGGAATTAAATAAGTTTAGAATGTAATCAGTCTTGTCCCGCGGAACAAGAGTGATACAATCATCGACATATCTATAAAAAAATGGTATTTCGAAATCTATTTTTGGTATGATGGTATTTTCTAGGTCCTCGAGTACAAGTTGTGCAATTACACTAGATATTGAGGCTCCCATTGCACAGCCCTCAATTTGTTGATAGAAATTATTCTTATATTGGAAATATGTTGAAGTCAGTGCGTAGTCTAAACCTTCAAGAAAGGCTTGCAATGGTATCGTTGTATGAGGTGCAATTTCTTGCCATTTTTTTTCCACTATATTTTTAGCAAGATTTATCGGTATGTTTGTGTATAGTGAAATAACATCCAGAGATATAAGAATGTAATCTGTCGGAATTTGTATATTTTTAATTTTGTCTTTGAACTGCCATGAATCTTTAATGTAGTAATTGTTTTTGTTAATAATGTTGGATATGCTGGATTTAAGATAATCTGAAATATTTTTTGCGGGAGATTGAATGCATGAAATTATAGGTCTAAGTGGGGTATTTGGTTTGTGTAATTTCGGAAGTCCATATATTTTAGGCGGTAGAGAGTTGTGTATTTTGAGGTTTTTTGCTGTCGTAGGTGAGATGTAGGCTTTGTTTTCCCATTTTTTTATTATGTCGTTATTTTTCTTTTCAAGTTGGTTTGTTGGGTCTCTTTTTAGGAGTTTATATGTCAATTGGTCTTGTAGTAAGTTGTTCATTTTGTCATCATACTCACTTTCATTCATTATTACAGTTTTATTTGATTTGTCCGGTTTTAAAATGAGTAATTGTGGGTTATTTTTGATAAAATGTTTAGTTTTTCTGAGATTTTTGTTGAATATTTTTTGTTCTTTTGTTGTTCGTTTTTGTTTGTTGGTATAGTTGGTTATTGTATTGTATAAGTCACTTCTAATTTCGTCTTTTTTATTATTGTCATAGTTTTGGATACTACTTTCCACATTGCAAATTATATCATTTATTGGAATATTATCGGCTTTTGTTATAGGAGTAGCGTAATTTGGCCCGAGGGCTAATATTTCTTGAACATTTTCCGGAATTTCAGTGTCCGTTAAATTTTCTATCCAATTTGGAAAGTTATTGTTTGTTTGTTTTGGTGCTTGTTGCTTTGATTTTAAATTGTTGATTTTTTTGATGTGCCTGTTTTTGATTGATATAAATTTTTTCTCCTGTTTAGATTTTTCAATTTGTAAAAAGCTATTGAATATGTCGGCGGGTAAAATTTTACTTAGGTTGTTTTCTGCGGTTTTTGTATCGTGTTGGGTTTTCTTTAAATTTATATTATTTTCTGAGATAAGTAGATTAATTAAATCAATTTGGAATTTTTTGGTTACCACGTTTTCGAATCTTTGTTTCAAGTTTACATTATTAAAGTGTATATGTTTTAGATTGATGTTTAGAAATTTTGGGTTTAGATTTTCATGCTTACAACGTAATAAAAATATATTTCTATTTTTTTGAGTAATAAATTTGGTGTTTAAGTTTGAGAAATATTTCATTTCCTTTACTACATGTTGTCCGTAGCATTCTTCTATGTGTTGGTAAAATGGCATCTTTTCCCCGTGCCTATATATTGTTTTGAAAGAAAGGTTAGTTTCTTTGGTTGTTCTTGAACCTTGTTTAATTATATATTTTTGAGGATTTAGTTCTTGGGTTTCGGTTCATTAAAAGTGGAGGTTTTATGCGATATGCATTTATTTCATTATAATTTTTGTAAACGTTTCGGTGATTGTTTCCACCTTTTTCAATACAGGACAACTAAAATATATTTTATATGAATTTACATTTAATTTAATTTTGAAAAAATAGAACATACCTTGAAACAATGATGAGTTGTGGCACTATTAAACTAATTTCATTTTTTTTTATTAATATACTAACTTATTTAAATGGTTAAATGCACAGATTTTTTTTTGATGTTATTGCTTGCACTTCTTTAACAAAACTGATTTTTACCGTTTCTATTTGGTATTGACGGGCCTGTTTATTGCTTTATTGGGAAAAGTAGTATCCGCACATGTTACTGTCTAATATACTTTAGGTAGATTCAGTGGCGTGGTTTGTTGTTTTTCATTGTAGGTTTTGATGATTTTTAATTTAGAAGATTATTGTATATTTTATTTAAATTTTGTGTGTCTGTTTTGTCATTTATACTGTTTGGGTGTTTTTTAATTTTGATCATTTCTAGGATTTCTATTTATAAATGACAAAACAGACACACAAAATTTAAATAAAATATACAATAATCTTCTAAATTAAAAATCATCAAAACCTACAATGAAAAACAACAAACCACGCCACTGAATCTACCTAAAGTATATTAGACAGTAACATGTGCGGATACTACTTTTCCCAATAAAGCAATAAACAGGCCCGTCAATACCAAATAGAAACGGTAAAAATCAGTTTTGTTAAAGAAGTGCAAGCAATAACATCAAAAAAAAATCTGTGCATTTAACCATTTAAATAAGTTAGTATATTAATAAAAAAAAATGAAATTAGTTTAATAGTGCCACAACTCATCATTGTTTCAAGGTATGTTCTATTTTTTCAAAATTAAATTAAATGTAAATTCATATAAAATATATTTTAGTTGTCCTGTATTGAAAAAGGTGGAAACAATCACCGAAACGTTTACAAAAATTATATAATGAAATAAATGCATATCGCATAAAACCTCCACTTTTAATGAACCGAAACCCAAGAACTAAATCCTCAAAAATATATAATTAAACAAGGTTCAAGAACAACCAAAGAAACTAACCTTTCTTTCAAAACAATATATAGGCACGGGGAAAAGATGCCATTTTACCAACACATAGAAGAATGCTACGGACAACATGTAGTAAAGGAAATGAAATATTTCTCAAACTTAAACACCAAATTTATTACTCAAAAAAATAGAAATATATTTTTATTACGTTGTAAGCATGAAAATCTAAACCCAAAATTTCTAAACATCAATCTAAAACATATACACTTTAATAATGTAAACTTGAAACAAAGATTCGAAAACGTGGTAACCAAAAAATTCCAAATTGATTTAATTAATCTACTTATCTCAGAAAATAATATAAATTTAAAGAAAACCCAACACGATACAAAAACCGCAGAAAACAACCTAAGTAAAATTTTACCCGCCGACATATTCAATAGCTTTTTACAAATTGAAAAATCTAAACAGGAGAAAAAATTTATATCAATCAAAAACAGGCACATCAAAAAAATCAACAATTTAAAATCAAAGCAACAAGCACCAAAACAAACAAACAATAACTTTCCAAATTGGATAGAAAATTTAACGGACACTGAAATTCCGGAAAATGTTCAAGAAATATTAGCCCTCGGGCCAAATTACGCTACTCCTATAACAAAAGCCGATAATATTCCAATAAATGATATAATTTGCAATGTGGAAAGTAGTATCCAAAACTATGACAATAATAAAAAAGACGAAATTAGAAGTGACTTATACAATACAATAACCAACTATACCAACAAACAAAAACGAACAACAAAAGAACAAAAAATATTCAACAAAAATCTCAGAAAAACTAAACATTTTATCAAAAATAACCCACAATTACTCATTTTAAAACCGGACAAATCAAATAAAACTGTAATAATGAATGAAAGTGAGTATGATGACAAAATGAACAACTTACTACAAGACCAATTGACATATAAACTCCTAAAAAGAGACCCAACAAACCAACTTGAAAAGAAAAATAACGACATAATAAAAAAATGGGAAAACAAAGCCTACATCTCACCTACGACAGCAAAAAACCTCAAAATACACAACTCTCTACCGCCTAAAATATATGGACTTCCGAAATTACACAAACCAAATACCCCACTTAGACCTATAATTTCATGCATTCAATCTCCCGCAAAAAATATTTCAGATTATCTTAAATCCAGCATATCCAACATTATTAACAAAAACAATTACTACATTAAAGATTCATGGCAGTTCAAAGACAAAATTAAAAATATACAAATTCCGACAGATTACATTCTTATATCTCTGGATGTTATTTCACTATACACAAACATACCGATAAATCTTGCTAAAAATATAGTGGAAAAAAAATGGCAAGAAATTGCACCTCATACAACGATACCATTGCAAGCCTTTCTTGAAGGTTTAGACTACGCACTGACTTCAACATATTTCCAATATAAGAATAATTTCTATCAACAAATTGAGGGCTGTGCAATGGGAGCCTCAATATCTAGTGTAATTGCACAACTTGTACTCGAGGACCTAGAAAATACCATCATACCAAAAATAGATTTCGAAATACCATTTTTTTATAGATATGTCGATGATTGTATCACTCTTGTTCCGCGGGACAAGACTGATTACATTCTAAACTTATTTAATTCCTATAATAGTAAATTACAATTCACAATAGAAATAGAAAATAACAACAAACTAAATTTCCTAGACCTCTCCTTAATGAGAACTAACTGCACAATTAAAACACAATGGTTTACTAAAAATACCTGGTCAGAACGATACATTAATTTCACGTCAAATCATCCTATTTCCCAAAAAAGAAGTGTTGTCATTGGTCTTGCTGACAGAGCAATCATGCTTTCAGACCCCGAATATAGAGAAGATGCCATCAAAAAAGCCAAAACTGCTCTTTCAAAAAATAATTACCCTGACTCCTTCCTCAATAATATCTTTAAAAAACGAATACACAAATTTTACAACAATACCCCCCTGTTAACACAAACTAAAACCGACAACACACAAACCAAATACATAGCTATACCTTACACAAAAGGACTATCAGAGCAAATAGGGAAAAAATTTAAAAAACATGATATATCCATCTGTCATAAAGGAAGCAACTTACTAAAATCAAATTTTAGTAAACTAAAAGCCAAAACACCACAATCAAAAAAAACTCATGTCATTTACAAAATTCCATGCGACAACTGTGATAAGGTATACATAGGACAAACCTCCCAACATTTAGAAAAAAGAATACAAGGCCATAAATATGACAAATTAAACAAAACAGCACTCACTAAACATACACAAACTATGAAACATAAATTCAACTTTGACAAGACAGAAATACTAGCTACAGAAACGCACACCAAAAAACGAGAAATCCTAGAAATGATCAAAATTAAAAAACACCCAAACAGTATAAATGACAAAACAGACACACAAAATTTAAATAAAATATACAATAATCTTCTAAATTAAAAATCATCAAAACCTACAATGAAAAACAACAAACCACGCCACTGAATCTACCTAAAGTATATTAGACAGTAACATGTGCGGATACTACTTTTCCCAATAAAGCAATAAACAGGCCCGTCAATACCAAATAGAAACGGTAAAAATCAGTTTTGTTAAAGAAGTGCAAGCAATAACATCAAAAAAAAATCTGTGCATTTAACCATTTAAATAAGTTAGTATATTAATAAAAAAAAATGAAATTAGTTTAATAGTGCCACAACTCATCATTGTTTCAAGGTATGTTCTATTTTTTCAAAATTAAATTAAATGTAAATTCATATAAAATATATTTTAGTTGTCCTGTATTGAAAAAGGTGGAAACAATCACCGAAACGTTTACAAAAATTATAATGAAATAAATGCATATCGCATAAAACCTCCACTTTTAATGAACCGAAACCCAAGAACTAAATCCTCAAAAATATATAATTAAACAAGGTTCAAGAACAACCAAAGAAACTAACCTTTCTTTCAAAACTATATATATATATATATATATATATATATATATATATATATATATATTTCTTTTTGCTTATTTGTGACATAAAAAATATGTACTAAGTACATCCCCATTCTATCTTATAATAGCCTACATATAACTTATTATTATTTTTTTTTTAACATCCCCGGTACGTCTCATGTAAGTATTGGGTCAAAATCAGATATAGATGGTTCCTTATCCTTATTATCCGACCAAGATGATGTTACTCACAGAAGTAGACAGCTACGTTTTGAATTTCACTAAAGATCACAATATTCAGAAATTATATCTAAATGAATGGATTGTATTAAGCAATTTCATTTTCGGTTGATAAAGTTGCTAAGTCAGTTCATCAGGATTGACATATTGTCGATACCAGAAAGGTTTTTATCAGCTTAAGCTTAGAAAAAATCCTCTCTCTACTAGCTACTGTTACAGGTATAGTTATTAATATTCTTAGTACAATCCATTCATTTAGATATAGTTTCTGAATATTGCGATCTCTAATGAAATTCAAAACGTAGCTGTCTACATTACTTCTGTGAGTAACATCATCTTGGTCGGATAATAAGGATTTCAAAGTTATGATTTCATCACACAACAAACAACCATCTATATCTGATTTCGACCCAACAGTCAGTTTTAATTGAAGATAATCACAGAGGCAGCGTTTGAGGTAGGTCTGATATTTCTGGTAAATATCTTTTATTATACAAAAAAGATCAAGATTCTGAGTAATCATTTAACTGTACAAATCTTTCACTGAGTACTATTAAGGTAGTGTTTAAAAATTCAACTTCAAAATTTCTTTTCTGGAGTTTGGACAGGCTCATCGTGGGCAATTTCATCAACCTGGTGTTTAACATGTCTCATTCTTTTCGTGGACTTAAAGACAGGTTCAATTCATCATCGCTTAAATTAAGCCGGTATTTTGTAATTCAGCCGCCGCCGAGAGTGTATATATACTTAAATATATTATACAGATCTATTCAATGTTTTAGTAAAAACTTAATTTAACAACCGTACTATTCACTCTGTCTGTCGAAAATTAATAATTAGTTAGGATTGCATTCTAATCTGTAATAAATGTATCATTCTAGCTTGGTAATAGTATATTTTTCTTACTTTTAAAATGCAATAATAGCGATATCCAGCAGATTAATTATATTGGTGACACTTTTTGCTTACTCCTCTAAACATGATTATCTAATTTGCTAATTTAAACAGAATGAGTAAAATAGTAATTTGTTTAGTAAAAGTCATATCTGTTTTAATTTTCCAATTTTTACTTTTTTATAGATTTCAGCTTTCAGTATTTGTCAACAAAAATTATTATATGTATAAGTGATATTCCAATATTGGTTGGAGAATACAATGCGTCATGCACATACACAAAATAAATAAAAGAGTGCTGAAAATATAAAAACTATAATATAATATACATACATACCATGTATGAGCTCTTGGATAGTTATCTGGCATTCCCCATTTTTCAATTGTAAACAACTGTGGTCCATTGCTACCATAAAGTTCCTTAAAACCATTCATAGGAACCCTTGAAGTTCCAGTCACAAATTGTAACAATCTCGCCCTCATTTCATTACTAAATGATAAAACAACCTAAAATTGTACAAATGTATAATTTTTAAAGTAATATAATAAAAATAATACTTTGCATTCTAATTTAATAGTCACACAGAAAAATATAGGGAAAGAAACATGTTATAGTCATTGTTTTGGAATATGCAAAATGGTTTCAATTTCCATACAATTTAAGAAAAATTATATATAATAACTATAATAATAAAAATACTGTAATGCTATAACTAAAAGGGCATCGACCAAAGTCCCTCAGCCTGTTGCAACTATATTAAATAATGGGGTGTTTGTATTCCTGCGAATAAGAAAATATGAAGAAAAAATAATAATGTAATTATTTATTTTGGGTTATATATTTATATGTAATTTGTTGTTGTAGGTTGTTTGAGTCAATTTAAAAGTTTTTCTCAGATTAGTTTTATTAAGCAGGTTTGTCCTACCTGGGGGCACTGAGCTTATTGGTGGTGTCATTCTAAGATACCTACTACACTAGCAGGTTGTTGAGACCTCCCAGGGTTAGTTTATAATTTTTTTTTGAAATAGTGACTGTAAACACTGGCTGTTTTTGAGCACTTGATTGTGAGTGGAGGAATAGGTCAAAATTCATCCTGCTGCATGCAAAATGAACTTTGGGAAATTCCAAGATGAGCATATTTTTTGATTTCTCGAAAAAACCACCCCTACATGAGAACTGCCCGATTTAAGGGTTGATTATCATAGTTCTTTGTGGAAATACCAAGGCCTCAAAAGTATTGCGACTGCAACAAAAGACCTCTTTCCTCCCGTTTTCGAAGATGAGGAAGACGATGGTGATAATATGTTTTACCCCCAACTTCACTAACCACTCCTAAATGCAAAAAACACCGCCTTTTCAGGCGTTTCGGGGCTGCGCATGTGAGGGCTTGTCGGATCGGGATTGTTTTGCTTACTTTCAATAAATTGAGCAATATTGACTATAAACCACCTCACCCGACCCCAAGGGTTGAAACCACCCCCCACCCTCAAAACTGAAATATCTTCAAAACGAAATGTATAATACACACATGCAGACCCAAAACACCGGGAAGGGGGGTGGTTTTTTGCATTTAGGGGTGGCTGATGAGGTTGGAGCAATAAATATTGTCACCATTGTCTCCTCATCTTCGAAAATGAGAGGGAAGAGATCTTTTGCTGCATTCGAAATCCTTTTGGGGTCTTAAACCAGGCCATTTCTCGCATAGGGGTAGTTTTCTCCAAAAACCAAAGAATCATTGTGCGATCAGCAGGATTGTTTTTTATCCATTCTTCTGCTCGCAATCAAGTGCTCAAAAACAGGCGGTTTTTGGGCCTTTCTTGTGGTTACTTTTTACCTTCCGTGCTCCTGTTACCTTGAGGAGCGAAATCTACTTTAACTCCCTTAATTCAGGGTGAATCCGGTTGACACTTTTACAATTACAATTCTTTATTGGTATTAAGATCCACAAAGTGTTTATACATGTCAACATACAATAAACAAGTTAAAATATTATTCATATACTATTCAAGATGGCCGACGATAATGTGATGTCTGCTAAAGAGCTGTGCAATTATTGCAATAAATCAGTATTAAAAAAGTTTATAAATTGTTTAAATTGTGAAAAAATTTATCATAATAGTTGCTCTGCAAGAATTTCATGCTGTGACAATAAATTTGGTGACATAAGGTCGCTACAAACAAAATCTATAAGTGAAAAATCTACTGGAGAAGAAAATAATGAGACATTAATACTGACATTAACAAATCAGGAATTAAAAACACAAAATAACAGTTTGAGAGAAGATAATATTAAACTTAAACAACACATACATCATCTAGAAGAAAAAATCAGAATATTACAGGAACAACAAAAAACACAAACAAATAATTCCCAGAATGGCTCTCCTGCAAACAAAGAAAATCTTAAACAATCACAAAAATTGGAAATCCAACAACTCATAGCATGTGAAATTGAGAGCAGATTTATGGAAATATCAGAAGACTTAAATCTTATCAAATTAAAAATAAACAAATTGGAAGACATTAAGAAAGATAATAAAGCAGAAAAAAACATATACATACACAATCAAGACGTAAAAAATAATTCAAGGCTCACTCAGAAAAAAAGTCACTTAAAGGAAATAAAACCAGTGATTCCAAAACAAAAACCACAACAAACAAACTTAACTGACCTAGAGGCTAAAGAAAGAGATTTGATGACAGAGATAATAAACCTAGAACCGGGCATATCGACAAATAATGATTATGAAATTAACAAGAGCAACGAGACAAATAAGGAGAAAGATGTAGATCATATTACCAGTGACCCAGGAGATAATGATAATAAAGAAAACTTCATATTCCCAGGGAAAAGAAGAGGTTATAGACACAAAACCGAATAGGTCAAAACGAAAATGCTACGAAGATAAAAGCAGTGTTGATTATTTATATCAAGACTTGAACCTGAAACAACAGTACAGGATGTGAGAAGTTATCTAGATGAGTATGATATAAAAGTTTCACAATGTTATAAAATAAATACATTTTCCAATGAAATCGCTGCTTTCAAAATAGCTGTTAAGACAGCTGATTATGACTCTGTATTCTCTGGAAATATTTGGCCAAAGAAAACTATAATTAGACCTTATGATTCTAATTTAGGAAGGAGAAATTTTCAGAAAACCCCTTTAGCATCAATAAAGAAATAACAAAGGAAATGACAACTATCAAAGAACCAGGGAACGATTACAACGGAAGTAACCCACTGTTTAGTAACTATTATGGACATTAACTTAAGCATCCTCCACTTAAATATTCAGTGTTTAAGAAATACAATCTCTGAAATTGAAGCTGAGACCTTTTCATATAATTTTTTATGTTTTAGTGAACACTGGATGACAGAAACAGAAATGAATCATTTAAAAATAGAAAAATATTTACTTTTAGGCAAATTTTGTAGAGTGACACACATTCACGGTGGGGTGGCAGTATTGGTAAGAAATGAGAGTGCAAATACATGTAGTCCGAGAAATGATATACGAGACATATCTCAAGAGATTCATTGCGAGATCTGTGCCGTTGAGTCACATAAACTTAATATTCTTATAGTAAAAATTTATAGATCACCTTTGGGGGATTTCAATACTTTTATAGATATAATGACCAGACTCCTAGACTTAACATCTCATTCGAACAAGATAATATTAATAAATGGCGACTTCAATGTAAATTTCAATATAGCAGACAAAAAAACAATGTATTTAATAGATTTACTGTCTACTTATGGGCTTCACATAACAAACAAAAACGATACGAGAGGAAACTTGTGCCTGGATAATATTATAACAAATTTAACTGGAAATTATTATAAATCAACTATCTTAAACACAGGTCTTTCTGACCATTCCGCGGTATCATTGCATTTTAAATTATATTCCCATAAGGAAAGGAAAATTCCCACTATTATAAGACCTGTTACTGAAACAGGTTTATTCATGTTTCATAGCTTAGTTTAAAAGTTAAACTGGAATTTTATTTGCGATGAAAGCCTTGATGTTAATACGAAGTTCACCTTATTCAATGAGGAACTAAAAAAAGCATCCGAAGTAGCATTTCCAGAAAAAACAATTTTTACAAATAATACAGGAACTAAAATAAATTGGTATTACAAGCATCTTCATGATACGCACGAGACTCTCATTCTTATGCAGGAAGCTGTGAATATGTCAAATTCTATGGAGTTAAAGCAACAGTTAAAGCAGTACAGGCGGAGGTATCAACTGGCATTAGATCAAGCTAAAATTGTAGCTCATGAAAATTTTTATAAAAAACTCAAATAACGCCCAGAAATCAATGTGACAAATGATAGATAAAAATAGGAACGACGCAGAAAGTAATTGTGAAACTGAGTCGGATAGTGAGGACTTTAATGCCTTTTTTGTGAATGTGGCGCAGACCATTCTCAAGGATCTCCCCAATAATGACCTGAACAGCGATGAATTTCTTACAGACATAAATACTGTAAATATTCCTCTCTTTGAAATTCGGAAGGTTACTATAAATGAGGTGAGAGATGAAATATTTAAATTAAACAACAAGAATAGTAAGGATATTTATGGATTTAACACAACAATCCTAAAATGCATTGGTAATCTAATAGCAGTTCCACTGACCAAACTTTTTAATTTATGTATTATAGAGGGCATATTTCCTAGAGTTCTCAAAATATCTCGAGTTATTCCCATATATAAAAAAGGCAGTATAAATGACGCGTCAAATTTTAGGCCAATATCCTTGATTTTAGCCAAGTTATTTGAAAAACTATCAAAAATAAGAATTTATGAACATTTTGAGAGTAATAATCTTTTCAATAGGCAACAATTTGGATTTAGAAACTCATTATCTACTACAGCTGCTATAAATAAATTAATTTCACACATAAATGATGGGTACGAAGAGGGCAGCCACACAGCTGCGCTTGATTGTGTGTCGGCTAGAATATTGATTAGTAAACTGAAATGTTATAGCTTCTCTGTGAACAGTATTCAGCTTATTAAATCTTATCTAAAAGACCGTCAACAACTTGTGTCCTTCAAAGGGAAAAACTTGGATCTTAGGTCCCTTACTCATGGAGTACCTCAAGGATCAGTGCTGGGTCCTTTGCTGTTCTTAATATACATTAACGACATAACAACTAGTGACCCCAGCACTGACTTCATCATGTTTGCTGATGACACTACTGTGATTAACAAAAACAAAAATGTAAATACATTCAAAATCTGACTAGCGGATGCACAATTGAAGGTAGCAAATTGGTTCCATGCCAATCAACTATGTCTTAACCACTCTAAAACGGAAACAATTTACTTTTCCTTATGTGACACATCTTCAATAAACAATCCCCAATGTGTAAAATCTCTAGATCAAAGGCTGACTTGGCATAATCATCTAGATTTTGTGTGCAATAAGATATCATCATCCATATATGTACTCCGCAATCTATCAAAAATTTAATTGACAAATGTTTTTATTCCATTGAAGATTACTTTAAGAATGATTTTAGTGATATAAGTATTTAAACTTATGTTTTATTTATTTTTAATGTCTTGTATAAACTATAATGTTATATATTTTATTGTATCTGTCCTGTATTGACTTGTGTAAACTTTTATGGTATTAGCACCAATAAACTTACTTACTTACTATAAAGTATAGATAGATAGATTTTTATTAGTTCTCAAAAAAATACCCTTAGGTGTAGAACATGTCAAATAGTTATAAAGAAAATAATTGATGTTACATGTATAAAAACAAACATTAAATGAACGTTAAGTAAATAGAACAAACAAAACATTAAATAATTAATTACAGTAGTATAACATAACAGGTGCCATAATATAATATGAAAATGAGAGTCATTATAAAATTCTCCAATACATAATACAGCATTAAGAGAAAAAATAAGATAAACACAAAAACAGTAGAATCTAAATAAAAAAATTTAAAACTGGTTCCCTTTGAAATATTCTATGTAATAAATTCTGTGTAATAGGTCTTGTTTATTAGGAGGATTTTCAATTTATTTTTTAATACTTTGATTGGTCGAGTCCTAATATCATATGGCAGTTTATTATACACCTTTATAATAGAATAGGGTACATTTTTGGACATATGTAAAATTTGGAACATTTGTTACCAGATCAAGAGAACTATTTTCTGCTACAAAAATGACTGCTTCATAGATGCAGAGGCTTATTAGAGTAATTTATTTTGAGGGAATATTTGTTTACATGATTCTGTCTGTCTCATATTTAGTATATTTCTCAAGCATCTCTTCTGAAGAACAAAGATTTTATTTGCCTCAGAAGAGATACCCCAGAAGATAATGTCATATCGAATTCTTAATTATATAAGCATGATATGCCATAAAGGCGGCTTCAGTATTAATATTTTGTGAGATGACTTTAAGTGCATAGCAATAGCTGGCCATATTTTATGCGAATGAGTCAATGTGGGCTTTCCAATCTAGCCTCACATCGAGTTGTATTCTGAGAAAAGACAGATTTTCGTTTGATATGATAGTATTATTTTTATATGTTATTGTTATATTATTACCCCTATGATTTGAGAAATTAATTACTTGAGTCTTTTTTTATTTATTTTTAAGTTTAATGAAGTATTAAATGTACAAAACAGATGTAAAGTAAATATAAGACTAAGGGCATATTGTATACGGAAGAGTGGTAATTGATCACTGTTAAACAAAGTACAGCTGTTTTTTTTTATTTTATTTTAATTGCCCTATTTATCTTAACGTCCTGGCAAAGTTTAGCTAATGCTACTTTTCCACTTATATAGACAGATATATCTTTGTATGTTTGTGTAAAAATTTACAATACCCAGAGGATGTAGAACATGTCACAGATTACAATAGAAAGACTAACATACAGACATAGTAAAATGCAATTAAAATTTATAATGATATACAATAGACACATTAACAAAGAAAATTTAAAAGTTATGTTAAAAATAATTTGGAATAGTTTCATGGATTGTTTTTTATTTAAGAATTTATATATTTTTTAACACTTAGTAGAGTGTATCATTGAAATACTCATCTATGGTGTAATACGTCCTTTCCAAAAGTAAGGTTCGCAACTTACTTCCAGGTGTTTTAATGATATATTTTTGTATGTATCAGGTAGTTTGTTATACACTTTAATTATGAAAAAGGTACATTTTTTTGCACATAATATGCGAAGTTTGCTTCAATGTTTAATAAATCATTTTTGTTCCTCGTATCATAGGAATGAATTCTATCATGGTTTGCAAACAAAGACATATTTTTTACCACAAATATCAGCTGGCTTATTAAGGTAAGTATATGTTGTTCCTTAAATATTGGTTTAGAACTAGTTGTCTGTTTAATATTAAGTATATTTCTGAGATATCTTTTCTGTTGTGCAAATATTTTATATACATGATTTGTGCTTAACCAAAAGATTAAACCATATCTAATTCTAGATTCTACATAGGCATAATATACCATATAAGCTGCCTCAACATTAACATTTTGTGATATTACTTTTAGGGCATCACAAACAATACTTAGTACGGGATTTCCAGTCAAGCCTAGAATCTATAGTTGGGCAGATCTGGAGAAAAAACAGGCTCCGAATTGAAATTTTTTTTTGCCATCTTATAAAGTTAGGTCCCCTCCATCATTCCGACAAAATTTTACAGGGGGGAGTCGGCGGGGATGGGGGAAACGGTCCATTAAAGGTATGGTAAAACAGTTATACCGACATATCTCCGCAGGCGTTGGTCCCACAAAAAAACCATACGTCCCAAAAATGAAGAGCTTGACAAAACACGTAAGCTCGTTCCAACCTGAACCCGATCACATAATTAGTTCGGGAGATATCGTGATTTGAAGTTGCAAAAAACGAAAAATTAATTTAATTCTTTCTCGAGAGGGAGAGGAAGTGGGCCCTCAATTTTTTCTGAATAAAAGGGCATTGATGAACAATTAGGAGGGGAAATATGGGGGAGAAATTAAAATGATTAAAATGCTGATAACTCCGTTATTAATTGAGCTACGGTAATCTGACTGGGGCCAATTTGCGTATCTTTTATTTGCTAAAAGATAGCACTGGCAGATTTTTTTTTTTTTTTTTGGCCTTGGTTTTTCCTTCAGCCAATGTCACCGAATTAAGGCAAATACCACTACTACTCTGCTGTAACCGTAGCATTCCCGGTCAAATATTTACATACTTGGCTTTACTAAAATAAACATTTAACGCTAATAACCATAACAAGTTCTTAGTTCGGAATTACATATTTCTTTTTTTTTTTCCTCTATACATATCTTTTTTTTTTTTTTCCTTTTTTCTTCTTTTTTTTAAATTTTTTTTTTACCTTTTTTCTTCCTTTTCTTTCTTGTTTTTTTTTTCTTTTTCTTTTTTTTCCTTTTTTTTTCCTTCCTCTTTTTTTTTTTTTTTTAATATTGCAGATTTAACAAAGAAATTACACTATCATATTACTACTCCAGTAGAGTTTACAAATTCGAACAATGCTTGATATGCTGGCAAATTTTCCGAGCACAGGATATAATTCATGTTCATTGGCAACTGGAGCTCCAACGTAAGGAGCTTATCCATAAGTTGGGCTCGTGCTGCTGAGTACAATGTACATTCAAAAAAAATGTGATTTATATCCCCCACTCTTCCACACGAACATAAGTCATTATTTATAATTTTTATTTTATTCAGATGATACGGAAAACGACCATGATTAAATTTTAGTCGAGCTATTATGGTATACATTTTTCTTGGTACTGCTACATCATGATACCATTTGTGTTGCAATATACCCGGGTGTATAAGGGAGTAATTGGTTCTTTGTAAGCGTTGTTGTAAATCCTAGCCCAGCTTGACATTATTTCCTTTTTAAATATTGGAGGTAAATCTGTCACCGGAATTTCGTTTAACTCCTTATCATAATCAGTACAGGCTCTCTTCGCAAGTAGATCGACTTGCTCATTATAAGCTAGACCTGTGTGTGCCTTTATCCATATGAAATGTATTATATACCCCCTTCTATGTAAATCGTGATATGTTTTAATTATATTCATTATTATGGGCGAGGTAATTGTATTAATTTTTTCTAGGCTTTTAAGTACCGACATGGAATCGGATAGAATTAGACATTTTTTAATATTATTTTCTGAAACAAATAGTAATGCATCCAGAATAGCATACGCCTCAGCTGAGAAAATAGACGCTTCTTTGGGTAGATTAATTCTTTGTTGGATTTCTAATAAGGGAATTAAAAATGCACATCCAGTACATAAATTACTTTTTGAGCCATCGGTGTATATTTTGGTAAAATCTTCAAAATTGCTCATTTGTTCCAGTAAAATAAATTTATTGATGGTGCTATTATTGTCCGCAAACTTGGGAAAGATTACCGCTACCCGAACAAATAAACTTGTCCAGTCTAAACAACCAAGGGTTACTGGTGCCTTTATAATTCTATGGTCGAATTTGGCAGTATCGGTAAATGCGGTAGATAATGGAGGGGAATTCCTTTTCCCCCAGTACTTGTTTATGAGATCATGTCTTGTTAGGTTATTGATATTACCCAAAAATTGATCTTGTTGCGCCGTCTTTAACTTCATTATAAATTTTTTGCTTAAATATTCTCTTCTAAGACGTAAAGGGGGTTCCCCTGTTTCAACTCTGAGAGCTTCTATCGGCGTAGACTTCATGACACCAGAACAGATACGTAGGGCTTTATTTTGTAAGATATCTACTCGCTTTAGTAGGCTGTCACTTGCAGATCCGTAGAAAATACACCCGTAGTCGATGATAGACCGTGTCATTGTCCTATACATTAGTAGAGCTGTTGAAATATCTGCTCCCCAGTACACATGAGTAGTCATTCTAACTAAATTTAAAGATTTCTCTGCTTTAGCGACTATATTCCTGATGTGGCTACTCCAGGTAAGTTTTTGATCCATCCAGAAACCAAGGTATTTAACTTCCTTTTTATAAGGTAAAACGAAAGATGATAACTGTAGATTGTCGTAATTAGGGATGTTATGTCTTGAGAAGATAGTTACACAAGTTTTCGTTGGTGAAATGTTAAATTGCTTATTGATTGCCCAGGCTTCAATAGTTTCCATAACTAGGTTTAGCTTATTTAGGCAACTCTCTAATTTAGAGTCTTCGAAGTAAAACGCAAAGTCATCAGCATACTGAATAACTTTGAAGCCATCATTTTCCACATCTGATGTATACATATTAAATAACATCGGACTCAGGACCGACCCCTGGGGAAGTCCTTGGTTCACTGACCGAGGTCCTATTAAATTATTGCCTTGTTGCCGTAGAAAAATTTTTCTACTACGGTATAATTTTACTAAGTTTCTACATATAGCTTGGTTCTTTGTAAGCGTTGTTGTAAATCCTAGCCCAGCTTGACATTATTTCCTTTTTAAATATTGGAGGTAAATCTGTCACCGGAATTTCGTTTAACTCCTTATCATAATCAGTACAGGCTCTCTTCGCAAGTAGATCGACTTGCTCGTTATAAGCTAGACCTGTGTGTGCCTTTATCCACATGAAATGTATTATATACCCCCTTCTATGTAAATCGTGATATGTTTTAATTATATTCATTATTATGGGCGAGGTAATTGTATTAATTTTTTCTAGGCTTTTAAGTACCGACATGGAATCGGATAGAATTAGACATTTTTTAATATTATTTTCTGAAACAAATAGTAATGCATCCAGAATAGCATACGCCTCAGCTGAGAAAATAGACGCTTCTTTGGGTAGATTAATTCTTTGTTGGATTTCTAATAAGGAAATTAAAAATGCACATCCAGTACATAAATTACTTTTTGAGCCATCGGTGTATATTTTGGTAAAATCTTCAAAATTGCTCATTTGTTCCAGTAAAATAAATTTATTGATGGTGCTATTATTGTCCGCAAACTTGGGAAAGATTACCGCTACCCGAACAAATAAACTTGTCCAGTCTAAACAACCAAGGGTTACTGGTGCCTTTATAATTCTATGGTCGAATTTGGCAGTATCGGTAAATGCGGTAGATAATGGAGGGGAATTCCTTTTCCCCCAGTACTTGTTTATGAGATCATGTCTTGTTAGGTTATTGATATTACCCAAAAATTGATCTTGTTGCGCCGTCTTTAACTTCATTATAAATTTTTTGCTTAAATATTCTCTTCTAAGACGTAAAGGGGGTTCCCCTGTTTCAACTCTGAGAGCTTCTATCGGCGTAGACTTCATGACACCAGAACAGATACGTAGGGCTTTATTTTGTAAGATATCTACTCGCTTTAGTAGGCTGTCACTTGCAGATCCGTAGAAAATACACCCGTAGTCGATGATAGACCGTGTCATTGTCCTATACATTAGTAGAGCTGTTGAAATATCTGCTCCCCAGTACACATGAGTAGTCATTCTAACTAAATTTAAAGATTTCTCTGCTTTAGCGACTATATTCCTGATGTGGCTACTCCAGGTAAGTTTTTGATCCATCCAGAAACCAAGGTATTTAACTTCCTTTTTATAAGGTAAAACGAAAGATGATAACTGTAGATTGTCGTAATTAGGGATGTTATGTCTTGAGAAGATAGTTACACAAGTTTTCGTTGGTGAAATGTTAAATTGCTTATTGATTGCCCAGGCTTCAATAGTTTCCATAACTAGGTTTAGCTTATTTAGGCAACTCTCTAATTTAGAGTCTTCGAAGTAAAACGCAAAGTCATCAGCATACTGAATAACTTTGAAGCCATCATTTTCCACATCTGATGTATACATATTAAATAACATCGGACTCAGGACCGACCCCTGGGGAAGTCCTTGGTTCACTGACCGAGGTCCTATTAAATTATTGCCTTGTTGCCGTAGAAAAATTTTTCTACTACGGTATAATTTTACTAAGTTTCTACATATAGCTGATGGAATGTCATACTCTGCCAATTTGTTTTCGAGGATATTTAGGTTAACATTGTTGTAAGCGCCTTCGATATCTAGAAAAATGACTCCTAAGTAGTTGTTTCTTGACTGGGCCAACTGTATATCTGTTATTAATCTCCCAGCGGCATGTTGTGTAGACAGATTTCTTTTAAATCCATACTGGTAAGCCGTTTTAAGGTTGTTTAATTCTAACCACCATTCAAATCTGTATTTAATTATTCTTTCTAGTGTTTTTAAGATACATGACATCAATGAAATGGGTCTATATGAAGAAGTTATATTTGCTTGCTTCCCCGGCTTAAGTATAGGCACAATCTTTACTACTTTAAGTTCCTCCACCTCCTCGCCCTTAAAGAATAACCTTGAGAAAATGTCGATCAGGAGCAGTTTTCCAGAATCTGGCAAATTGAAAAGCATATCGTATGTGATCGAATCTTGTCCCGGTGAGGAGTTTGCACAGGATTTAAGCACATTGTTTACTTCAGCCAAGGTAATTGGTTGCAGCAGGGGGTGATCGATGTTTGCGGGAACGTCCATCATCGATGTACTATTTTCCAGAACAGTACAAGGAGCTAAAGTACACAAAATATTTTCGGCACACTCATTATCACAAGTTCTTACAGCCGAGGTTACACTTCCTTTCATTTTTCTTACTTGTTGCCAAATTTGGATATTTGGCGTGTTAGCGTTTAAATTACTACAATATTTTTTCCAGCTATTCTTAGCTTTACTTTTTAGAAATTTTTTGGCCTTAGCAAATGCCTTCTCACATTCAATGTAGGTGTCTAGGGAGGGGTTTTGTTTGTAGATTGCAAGTGCGCTTTTCCGAAGTGTTATAGCATTACTGCATTCATCATCCCACCATACAGGTTTCTGTTTTTTCCTAGGTATGAATGGCCTCTTTTCCTTAAAAGCTAAATTTGAAGCATCTGTAATCGCTTTCATGAAGTATTCATACATGGCTTGTGCAGAATCTAGGACAGGACGATACTTGAAGCATCTTTCTAACGACTCATAATATAAATTTCAGTCTCCATTATTGGTATCCCATTTGGTTGAGGGGTATATCAGTACATTAGTGGAGGAATAGGTTCTGAATTCTATGAGAATTGGAAAGTGATCTGATCCACCAGTATCCTCTAGCGTCTTCCATAACATATCTGCCGCAATATCTGAAGATGATAATGTTACATCCACAGCTGAACAGACATTATTTCGTGTTATATGAGTTCGCGAACCTGTATTGAGAACCATTAAGTTTTTGTCATCTATGGCCTTGAGTAGCGAATGTCCATTAATATCATCCTTGTAACTACCCCATAAGGAGTTATGTGCATTGAAGTCACCCCCAATTAACAAAGGAGGTGAGCAGTGATCAAAAATTTTATTCCAGTCCTCTGAGCTAGTAAAATCCCATGGCCGATATATCGAGAGTATATCAATACTGGTTTTACCCTGTAGCTTTATTCCACATACGAGTGTATTTGTATTAAAGTTATCCCTAAACTAAATTTCGGTATACCTATGTTTTTTTGCTACCAGAATGGCAACACCAGCTTTTCCATCTATTCTATCTTTCCTAACTATATTGTAACCAGGGAATGCTACCGGTACCGACGGCTTAAACCAGGTTTCACTCAATAGGGCAACGTCTATGTTTTGACTGGTCAAGAGAACCAATAGACTGGTCTTGTTAGCAATAGCCGAACGACTATTCCACTGTAATAGCTTTAATGAATTTTTATTGATTAGTTCGGATTATAATAAAAAAGGGGGAAGGAGACAGACATAAAAAAAAACCAGGCCAGCTCGTGAGCTCTGCATAGGTCAGGGCCTATGCGTTGCCCCCCCAACATTAGAACAGCTTTTACTTAATATATTCTTCAACTGCGTTCTGATATCATTTTCATCTGAATTACTTTCATTAACTGAGTTTCTAATTATATCATAAATATATTGAGTTATATTTTCAACTAATTGAAACGTATTATTTTCATTACCCATACCAGATACCCCGGGGCGATATGGATTAGGTGGGAGCGGATTTAGAGGAAGTTGTCTCGGATCTAGTTCTCTTTGAGGGGTATGGAAGTTGTTAGGTACACTAATTTTTCTCTTTTTATTTGTATTCTGACTATTGCTAATTTGGTTAGCTTCAGTTGGCCTAGGTGGGCCTGATACATTACCGATACGCGAGTTATGTGCAATAGGAGGAAAAACAGTGTGGTCATTTAAATTAGATAGTATGGCAAACCTGTTACCAGTAATATTGGCAAAACTGTTAGGATTATTAACAATATTCTTTGCTTCCTTATAAGTGCAATTGTTTTCCGCCATTTTTTGTTTTATTGTTTTCTCCTTTTGATAAGAAGGACAATCCTTAGAGAGGGCATTGTGTGACTGTGAATGACAGTGAATACAGTTAGGGGTGGAAACTTCGCAGTCTCCTTCATGTGCTGTACCGCACGTTTTACATCTGCGCTCTGAGCTTCTACATTGAGCCATAACATGGCCAAATCTCAAACATTTAAAGCAGCATACTACACTATAAACATAAGGGCTCACTTCCCTCCTGCAGCTATTTATAAATACATAAGGTGGTGTTTTATTACCCTCAAAGGTAATAATTACAGACTGGCGATCCGCAAACACAACAGTCCCGTCCTCTTTTATTATCTTTTTTTTTTATACGCTTAACTTGTTTTATAATGCTCGGGCTTTCTATGTTTTCCTTCAAGAATTCCTCGGAGAAACTGGTATCTACATACCGAATAACCCCTCGTCTTTCCGTTAGATGTTTAGGTACAAAACAGTGTAATTGTTTGTTTTTAAGAATCGGATTATTAACCAAATCTATTACATCTTTAACTGTATGCATTTCTACCTTAATGCGGTTAATACCCGCACTACTTATTTCCTTGATGCTTTTTTTAAGGCCAAGGTCTCTGTGTAAAATGTGACCAACGACCATTTCGTGTAGCTTCCCAATATTTTTATTTTCATGCTGTAAAAAAGCATAATAAGGCCCTTCATATAGATAAGTGTGATCCAAGTCATAATTATTATAAATTAAATCGTCTTTATTTTGAGACAAATCACCCGTACTATTCATATTTATGTTATTATCAGAGTTCTTATAATTACTTTTTTCAGCGGTTGAGTTTTTATCGCCATAATGATTTATTTGGCTCTGACTACCTAATTTTGTTTGCGATGCATCACTTATTATTTCCATATCATCCCCATGCACTACACCGATGTTAAGTATGTTGGGGGGTCTACCCCCCTCTCCATATTCCCCTGAATACATCAGCCAACCTCGAACATCCAGAAAATATTACACCACTTTCCAAATACAATAGCCCAACTTACCAATATCCAGGTACCAGAGCAATAAAAACAATACCTACTAACTGATACTATTCAACTATACAACCTGTATTTTAAATTAATTAGAACAATTATTTATTCCCACTCGAACGTCCGATTCTTACACACGGCGAGGGGTGGGGGGTTCGAGATGAAAATTTTGGGGAAAGTCTTTTCTTTCGACTTTTCCATTTTATAAGTCCCCGATGTCCATGCATTGTCCGCCCGCGGGAGTTACAAAAGGAAAAACAGAACGAAACTAATCTACTTGGTGCTGTAGACAGTAAACAATAAGCTTGCTGCTGCAAACTATCTAAATTCATTTTTCTTAGTTTCGTTCGCTTTGCGAGGGCCTGGAAATAGGCCCTTTAACTTAAGTAGTTATTGGGGTGTCATGTCGGTTGAAAGGATACATGAAAGGAATAAATAATCCTCTGAATTATTTTATGTCCAACAATTCGTCAAACACATCTTTACATATGACAACACTTTGCATCGTCTAGTTAGATTTACAGGACTAAAGTAGTTGATTCGGAGAGGATTCCAGAAAATATATGTAACAGTCTTAGTAAAAACTAGATCGGTCAACTGAGGTAGATTTTTTGTCCCCATACAAAAGCAAAGTACTGGACAAAGTGGTTTTTTTCATCTGCCTTACTGGCATAAATGTTAGATAGGGCAAATTACGATAATGAAATAGCAGGGATTCTTTACAGCATCATGTGATACATATAAAGTCAAGTTTCGCGCAAATCCTATGGCCCGTTAGGTAATTTCAAATTGGGGTATGGTTTAAAGTAGGGAAGATTTTAATTGGTAGAGATTTCAGGTATACCGCCTATATTTGAGAAGTCTTATTTTCTATGAGGGAAAAATAGGACTTCTGGGCTAGCTTCTCTTCGGTCAAGATCTAGCCACAGGGTGATAATAAATTCGTGAACTCTTTCAGTTTTAAAGTTTATGTAAAGTTCGGTAATTTTTTGGTTATAACATAAATTCATGTCTTGTAATTATCTTAAGAGTCTTCGGCCCGCGATTAGTCTAAAGATTTGAAATTGCTGCGGACCACTTCATTTTCTTATAAAACCGCTGCCTAAGGAATCACTACTTCCACATCCAGATTTTTCATCAGTCACTTTAAAAGAAACATATTGACTAGATTTGTACTCTAGTATGTGAAAATTATTGGTCATAGAATTTTAATAATATTTGGTGCAGATGTCATAGAAAAAATTGAGGCGTTGGTTTCTACCAAATACGTTAAAAATTAAGTTTTTAGTTTACCCTACTTATTTTCTCCTATTCACAACCTACCATGACCCACCCCTTCAACGGAATCATCTCAATCAGATGTCATTACAATACATCCATGTACTAACATTCAAGTAAATATCTCAATTTTATGTTATCAAGCCCATTAATAATGGAGCGGAGATGGTGGTGTTTGAAAAATATTAGAAAGAAATCTGGGGGCTTGGTTTCTAGTATATACACCAAATCCCATATTTATGTACTCTTACCAGCATGATTTACTTATTTTCCCCTATTTACTCCTATTTAACCCTCAACCTTTCAACGGAATCATCTTAAAATATAATCTAGTTCCAGATGTCGTTATAATACATACGTGTCCCAAATTTCAAGTGAATATCTCGATTTCATTTTATCAACCCCTTTAATAATGGATTAAGGGTGGTGGGGGTTGAAAAATATTACTAAAAAATATGAGGCCTTGGCTTCTAGGACATACGCCGAATTTCAAGTTTCTGTACTCATACCAGCTTGCTTTACTTATTTTCCCCTATTTTACCATATTTAACCCCCAACCCTTCAACGGTAGCTTCTCAAAATATAATCTAGTTCCAGATGTGGTTATAATACATACGTGTACCAAATTTCAAGTGAATATTTAAATTTTGTTTTATCAACCCCTTTAATAATGGAGTAGGGGTGGTGGGTTTTGAAAAATAATATAACTAATCTGAGACCTTGGCTTCTAGCACATACACCGAATTTCAAGTTTCTGTACTCTTACCAGCTTGCTTTACTTATTTTCCCCTATTTACCCCTATTTAACCCCCAACCCTTCAACGGAATCATTTCAAAATATGATCTAGTTCCAGATGTCGTTATAATACATACGTGTACCAAATTTCAAATGAATATCCCAATTTTATTTTAGCAACTCCTTTAGTAATGGGGGTTGAAAAACATTATAAAAAAATCTGAGGCCTTGGCTTGTAGTACATACATCAAATTTCAAGTTTCTGTACTCTTACCAGCTTGCTTTACATATTTCCCCATATTTACCCCTATTTACCCCCCAACCCTTCACCGGATATCTTCAAAAAACAATCCAGTTCCAGATCTCATTATAATATACAGTGTACAAAATTTCAAGTCAATATCTTAAACCGTTCCGGAGAAAGTGTGCGGACAAAAAAAAGTTACAGACAGACAGACCGACAGACAGAAATTTTATTTTCGCTCAAATTTAAAATCTCGACGTTTCATGACATTCTAAACCGATTTCAAGAAAAAAAAATTTTTTTAATTTTTTTACGATTACTACACTTCCAATCCACTACGTGGATGTGGAAGTAATATAATTAATTGCTGTTTGTTAACTTATTTGATCGTTTAATGTTCGTTTCTCAGTTTCATTTGTTTTCATTTCCTCTGTAAATATAGTGGTTCCAGTGTTTTGAAAAATTATGTGTTCTATTGCTTGTTACATAGATGAGTTCACTCTAAATTCAGTAAAGTTTAATTGTGAAGTATCCTGTTTGGGATGTACAGAGGAAAGGATAACCACCTAGAAAGGTAAGCACAGTTTCGATTTTGATCGATGTACTATAATATCAACGGAGTCTGCAAAAGTAATTGAGACACTCCATATCCTACCAATGGTAACGTCCAATTTAATTTATGTAACTAAGGGAAAATAACCCCAGTTATTTTAACTTTAACTTTTATTCCCAAGAAACTATACAGTTTATAAAGGGATTAACATAATAACATACACATAAAATTTTTAAATGACAGTATGTGAATAAATACTACAAACAATAATTATGGATAAAAGATAATAACGATAACAGAAAGTATTTATACATACACAATACATACATACATACATACATATACACGCATATATACATATATACACACATACACATAGAATATACATAATAACTTAATAATAAAATGCATAGTACAATCAATGTACAAATAACTTTAAGTTAATAACATATTTTTTACATATGTTCTAAATTTGTTTAAATTTTACAAATGAAATAAATAATAGATCTATCATCTGCTCCTGAAACTTCCTTCTGATATTTCCTTTCCTCCTCATGACTCTTAGGCAGTTCTATGATAGCACATGCGCTGCACCTTGAAGAGATCACGGCAGTCTTTTGTATAGCGCCTCACATCATTTATTACCTGCCATTGTTTTAATGCACCCACACCGGCTGGCGCAACATCCCGACACAGCAGAGATAACAGGCTGCCGAGCTACAAGAGCGCGACTGAGGATTAAAAATCAAGTGAATGATGATCATTATGTAATAAAAATCGACTCGCAAGCGCATGAAAAAACGAGAACGTAATATTATTTTCCATTCCCGAACGTTCACCGATCACGAGGAAAACATAATTTTCATAATCGCTTCATAATCAAGCGAGATACGAGCGGTCATGTACGCTTGTTCACGCGTGTGTGTGAGTTCGAGGAGAGAGAGAGAGCGGCTGAACTGAGTAGCATAGGAATGGGGATTCGGCGACAAAATCCCATGTTATTTCTTATGGAGGTTCATTCTGCTCATTTTTGTTTGATTTTCTCCCCACCACTTCTGAGCTCCGCCTTCGAGGAAGCTCCTATTGGTCGAGGGAGAGCAATGGCGGACGGTATATTGGATTTCAGCATGGCGAGGTCTAGCAAATCAGATAATAATAATAATAATAATAATGTTTATTCATCCTTCGAAATGATACATTTATAGACAAGTCAAAGCAAGTGTACAAAATTTAAAACTAAGACAAAACATTTTATAAAACTCTATTTACTATGAAATAAATCTACAACAGATTAAAATATCTTTTCACATTTAAATAAAATAAAATCAGTATCAGTGATCAGTGTGACCTTTGTGTATCAGAATCGTTTCTGTCATATTCAATATGAAAAAAATCATTTAGGTTGTATAATGGATTCTTTGTCAATATGCCCTTTAATTTATTTTTAAATTTTCGCAGTGATAAATTACGCAGATCCAAAGGCAGAGAGTTGTACAATTTAATGCCGATGTTTCCCGTTTTTTTCAATCTGGTTAATGGAGGGACGATATTCATATTATTGCGTGTATCATGGTGATGTACTTCTGCATATGTAGGATAATTCGACGGATACTGATAAATATTTTTCTGAATGTATAATAGGTTTTGATATATAATTGTAGAGAAAACTGTCATTATTTTCAGAGATATAAATATAGGCTTGCAGCTGTCATTCTGTGCAGCACTTACTATACTTCTCACAGCAGTTTTTTGAATGATTAATATTTTTTCTATGTGAGTATGTGATGCGTTACCCCAAGTCATTATACCATAACTCATAGCTGAATGAAATAGTGTATGGTAGGTAGTTAATGCCGCATTTTGGTTTACAGAATTACGAATTCTTTTAATTGCATATACAGTCTTACTTAATTTGCTAGAGAGTTTTTCAATTTGTTCTATCCAAATTAGATTTGCATCAATTTGAACCCCTAAAAATTTAACACTTTGGTCCGATTTATTTGATTTTTTTGTCTCAAAATTTAATGTCTTTGTTTTGTTTTCATTTATCACAAGTTGATTAGATATGAACCATGATTTTGCCTTTTCTAAAATTGTAGTAATAATCTGGTGAGTATTTTCATCTTTGCTCACATTTTTGCTTAGTATTGCGTCGTCTGCATATAATGTACTATTTATACCAGATGAAATGATTGCATGTGGCAAATCATTTATATATATGAGAAACAACAGCGGCCCCAGTATCGAGCCTTGGGGCACGCCTCTGATTATTTCTAATTTACCACTTCGATTTTGATCGCTTTCCACTAATTGATATCTATTTTCTAGGTATGAACGAATAATATCTAGACTTATACCTCTTATACCATAGAAATATAGCTTACTAATTAGAATTTGGTGATTTACACAGTCGAAAGCTGCAGTCAGATCTGCGAAAACACCAACATATTTGTCTTTGTTTTCAAAGGCCTCATTGATGTGGTTTGTAAGATTATGAATTGCATCAGTTGTTGACAAGTTTTTTCTGAAACCGAATTGTTGAGGGCACAAGATACTATTTGATTCTAAATATACCATTAATTGTTCATAGATTACCATTTCCAGCAGTTTAGAAAATGTTGGCAAGATAGAAATTTGCCTGAAATTTTGTGGATCAGAGTTTTCACCTTTTTTATATACGGGAAGGACTTTCGCAATTTTCATCTCACTGGGAAAATGACCTTCACTAATACATGTATTTATTATATCAGTCAATGGATCAGCTAAATAGGCTATGCATTTCTTTATGACAAAAGCATTAATCCCCTTTAAATCCTCAGTTTTTTTATTTTTTAGTTTATGCGCTAATGTTCTTATATCATCTGGAATTATAGGTCTCAAAAACATAGAGTCTTTTAAGTTTAAACTTTCATTCATAAAGCTAACAGCATTATGTGACTTAGATGTATTTTCTACCATATCATTCATATTATTTACAAAGAAGTGATTCAACTGATCCAAAGTAAGATTTTCTGGGTTCATTGAATCTTTGTTTTTTCTGCCTGTTTCAGTATTTATTATTTGCCATACCGTTTTACTATAATTATCAGTGTTGTTCAATAATCTGTGGTAATAGTTTTGTTTTGCTATCTGTAACATGTTATGATATTCTTTTTTATTTTCTCTGTAAATTTCCTCATTTTGTTCTGTAGGATTTCGGCTTTTAAATTCATATATAAACATTAGATTATTTTTTGCAGCTGTTACTTCTGGAGTTATCCAATTTACTCTACTTTTTTGTTTAATTTGTCTCTTAACCATTGGAAAACAAATGTTATAATAGTATATGAATGTATTTTCAAATGAATTATATTTATCCTCCGACGTTTTACTCAAATATACCTCAGACCAGTTCACGTTTTTTAGATAATCATTCAAAGCCTCTATATTGTTATAACTATAAAATTTAACTAATTTTGATTCAGGTATATTTATAACACTATCTTTAAATTCAGCTATTATGCCGTTATGATCAGAGAGACCTGATTGAATAACGTCTACATTTATACAGTCATTATTTAAATTACAGAAAATGTTGTCTAGGCAGTTTCCCTTTTTATGTGTTGGTTCATTTATTAAGTATTGTAAACCAAATGTCGACATTAATTGAGTAACCTTTTGTGTATTTGGGTCATTTATATTATTGAAATGTATATTAAAATCTCCTGTAAGAAGTACAGTGGTGCAACTGTCAAACGTCTCAGTAAATTCTAAGACACTGGTCATTTTTCCCAAAAATTCATCTATTTTTGTGTCCGGAGCTCTGTATATATTTATAACAACTAATTTGTATATTTTTAAATAACAAGCCGATATCTCACATACTCGTTCCTCTGATAATTTAGTTAGGTATATAAGTTCAGTTGCTCTTATATCACTATGAATATAAATACCCGTTCCTCCATTTTTTTGATTCACTCTGCAAAAATTACTGATGTTTCTAAAATTTTTTATACTATAGAATTCTATCTCACCTTCATTCATCCAGTGCTCAGTAAAACAAGCTATTTTTACTTTGGGGTTAAGCATCAGGAAGTGTTCCACCTCGAGAATTTTATTTCTTAGACACTGGATATTGTGATAGTAAACAGAAACGCTTCTGATATCAATATTTAGAATTTTTACATTATTTGTATCAGAGTCTATACTTGAATTTGACTTTACAAAAAAGACTGAGGTTGAGTTGCTGAATTTTGGGATACCGCTTGTTTCCTGTGTGGTTGATCAAGGAATCGCTTTCCTAATCTGAAGTCAAATCGGTTGAAAGTTACTTTCCTTGGCCAAAAACTAGGTTCGTATACTTGTTGGATTAGTTGGGGATCGACCCCTATCATGAACGATTGATTGTCAATACGTGTGCTAAACATTTCTAATTTTTTAACATATACGTTCTGAGTATCTGTACGTTGTTCAATATACTGTTTTATATTATTTTCAGTTATAGAATCCGGCACTTTAGATACGTATAACCATATTTTTTTCTCAGTTTTATCCTCACGTCCATGAAAATTTATATCTCCTTCTCCATTTCCAATTTTTGGTTGCTTTCGTTTATGTCTAATTTCACGAAAACCTTCATTTTTACCAGTGTACATATTAGTAGTATTTCTACTTACAATATCTTGGGTAATTGTATTCACCTTGGTCGTTAAATTATTGGTTACTCTTGAGTTATTTTTCCCTGGCGTTTTTGAGTTTGTCAAGGATTTTGCTGTATTTTGATTTATTTCTACAGGAGAGGGTGTGCTAATATTCATAGGTGATTTTATATTAGAATATGTGTTCATATTTGTTGGTGTTTTTGTGTTTGATGAGGATGAGGGTAAAGTGAGTGCAGCTTTGTATGGAAAAGGATTGCTGGCCAGAGTTTTTGCAGTGTTCATTGGTATCCGCGCCTCCTGTTTTTCTGCTTGCGTTAATAGTCTCACCATGTCTATATTACTGTCCCGTATTGCTTTTATTTCATTCCTTAAAAGAGTAATTTCTTTCTCGTATTTGTCTTGTTGTTTTACTATATTTGCATTTGTTTCATTTATAACTTGCGTAGATATTGCTTTTAATTCTTCTAGAGCCATTTGAATATTATTTTGAAAGTTATTTAGCATACCAGTACTATCTAATGATGATGTGTGTTCTAGCTCATTTTTTAGTGCAGCATTTTCTTCAATCAGTTGTTGATTAATTTTTAGCGTATTTTCATTTTCAGTGATAGTGTCTAGACACTCTGGGCAATAATAGCGTAACCTTCTTTCCTTTTTTAGTTCTAGGCACTTAATTTCAGTGGGTGTAAGTTTAGAACATCCTTTACAGTGACCATTCGAACACTTGTCACATATAAAGATTTGTTTTATGTCCAAGTTTACATTTTTACACTGTTTATTATTTGCACAATTCATTTTAGGTTTCTTTATCTAGGTTTTTTTCCACTAACATTTTTTCTTCGATAAATGTTTACCACAAAAAACTAGTTGGTTTTTACTGTAAAATCCGCACTATTTTTAGGTTTCTCATGCAGTTTATTGCACTTTTTTCACGTATTGATGACTACTAATTAGTACCATAATGCACTCTGCACTTTCAGCTACTTTGTGATATAATAATTAAAATTTAAAACTTAATCTTTCCCACCAAAATAACACAATTTAGAAGGAGCAAAACATTACTTGTATCAGCAATGAGTTGAAGCATACCTCCCCAGTCAGATGGTGACCTGCTTTAGATTCTGCCTATTAGTTGCGAATGAAAATGGCTGACGGCGTATCAGATAGAGAGGTCTATTGGGGTATGGAGACATGGCAAATCAGAATGGCGGTTTAGTGAATCAGATAATAGCATAGTGGTATAACAAATCAAATGATAGATGGCGTATCAGAATGCAGAATGGTGGTTTAGTGAATCAGATAGCAGCATAGTGGTATAGTAAATCAAATGATAGATGGTGAATCAGATAATAGCATAGTGGTATAGCAAATCAAATGATAGATGGTGGATCAGAGTGTTGTAATGATGGAGGGTCGTGTGTTCGTGGGAAAGACTGTATCATAAAGGTGATTAATTATCAGTATGTACTTCAGATCAAAGTATATACGTTTCCTGATTCTATAAGCACATGGGGTTTTAAAAGATGGCGGAGGTAATGAATTTTTTACGTTCTGGCTAAATGTTTAAGAGAAATTCTATTTTAGATTTAATACATCATACTTCGGAAGATATTTTTATTATGGATATATTTATTAATATTTACAAATTAAGTTAGGATATTTTTCATATAGGATGTATATGTGAACCGAGTTAACGTTTACTACATTTTAAAAGCAGTACGTAAGCCTCAGATACAAATTCCGGAGTCCACCCAGTATACAAGTATGCCACAAAGGTCAGTTATTTAAGTATTATTACATACATGAAACAGCTTAAGACGCGGACATTTTTAGAAGAAATCGCGGTTAACAGAAGGTACCTGATGAAAACAAACAAAATATGATCAATAGGGTGAGAACTGTACATTTTCAGTTTTATAAGGAAATACGTAATTATACAACTCGAGCAATTAAAAAAGAGAAAAAAATCTATATCGAACACAAAATGAATAATTCTATCCCAAAACAGAATTGGAAATTTCTCAGAGATAATAATTTTGTACCTCAAAATAAACATAAAAATATTCCGGTTCATTTACAGAACGCAGACGAAATAAATATTTTTTTTTATAAATGCTATTCCTCAGACAACTGCATCGGCTGAAGTTATTGACTTTTATAAAAATAATAATATAAATAATTCGAATTTTAAATTTCAGCCTGTTGACGAACTTACAATATATAAGATTTTAAATAACATAAAAACTACTGCTGCTGGGTGTGATGATTTAAATGTTAATCTGATAAAATTGTGTTGTCCACATATTGTTTTATATTTGACGCATATAATTAATTTCTGTTTAACTGAAAATGTTTTTCCGGCAATGTGGAAGAGGGCCGATGTAACTGGGCTGCCTAAAAAAAATAATCCAGAAGAATTCAAAGATCTCCGAGCTATTAGTTTATTACCGACCATGTCAAAACTTATTGAAAGAGTAATGGAACAATAGCTAAGAGAACACACAGAAAAGTACAATTTAATACCTTCGGTTCAATCAGGATTTAGGCCCAAACACAGTTGCACTACGGCTCTCTTACACATAGTGGATGATATTATAGCGGCTACTGACCAGGGATTTTGTACCACCTTAATTTTGCTTGACTTCAGTAGGGCATTTGATACTATAAATTACGATATACTTAATAATATTTTACACTACATAGGGCTCTCTGAGGAAGCAATACAATTATTTAATGCCTACTTAAAAAATCGGGAACAACGTGTAAAATTAAATAATAATATTTCAAATTACCTAACCCTAAGATCTGGTGTTCCCCAAGGGTCAATCCTCGGTCCATTGCTATTTACCGTATATACAAGCAATTTTATTAATCACTTAAATTACTGCAAAGTACATTTATATGCAGATGACACTCAACTCTACTATTCTTTCAGGCCCTCTGATGCTGATATCGCCTGTTCATTTGTTAATGAAGATCTTCAAAATTTTGTAAAAATTGCAAATGATCATTGTCTTGTCATTAATCCCATTAAATCTAATATTATAATTTTTGGTCCAAAGAACCAGCGAAGTAATATTAAAGAACGTACAAATATTAAAATTGGTAATGATTCTTTGGTAAAAGTAGATAAGGCACAAAGTTTAGGAGTTATATTAGACTGTGATTTAAGATTTGAGGCCCATGTAAATAAAATGCTACAAAAAGGTTACTCCATATTAAAATTAATATATGGTAATCGCCATTACCTCCCACATAAAACCAAAGTTCTCCTCTGTGAAACTTTGGTTTTATCAATATTAAATTATGCAGACTGTTTATATGGCCCTTGTATAAATACACTGTATGCAAGGAAAATTCAGAAATTACAAAATTCTTGTCTTAGACTCATCTATGGAATTACCAAAATCAGAGAATTTCTCATAAACTCAAGGAGGTAAAATGGCTTAACATGTACAACAGAAGATTGCATCACACAGCTTGTCTTTTTCATGGAATTATATTAAACAAAACTCCTATATATCTTTATCAAAAAATTAAATTTCGAACTGATGTGCACACATTAAATATTAGATTTAAGGGTCTTCTAACTCCACCCCAGCACCGTACAGAACTATTTAAGAGATCATTTAGTTACCAAATTTGTAAAACATATAATGGTTTGAATAATCAGCTAAAAAGGAACAGCATTACTAGGTTCAAAAAGATATATAAATCATATTTGCTCAAACGTCAATGTACAGGATTATTGTAGCCCTTTGTATAGAATAATATTGTAATAATGAAAAAGAAAGAAAAAGAAAACATTTTTCTTTAAATCTCATTCTTGCAGCCTTGCCTTTTTTCGTATTCATGTTGAACTTATTATAGATTATTATTTTCGATTCTGTTCGAAGTGTGCAGATTTCGCTTCTCTTGTGTACCTCCAAGATACAGGAGGGACCGAGTCTGTACGCTTCAAACAGAATATATGGTTAAGTGTAAGAAAAGCGTTCATGATTTCTTATGAATTGTGACTGCTTAACTTCGCCATTTATTTTTCATTGTTTATTTTATAAAATCAATAATAGATTGTATTTTTCTTTAAGATGGAAAATAATAAAGACGAGTTATTATTATTATTATTATATTAACTAGGAGTTTCTAGAACAAACGGTATAAGATATAAAAATATAAAACTTATACTCGGTTACTGAAGAAATATATAGAAAAACAGCAGTATAATCATTAGAGAAAAAGCATGCGCAATGAGACAATCTGTACAGAAAAAAAAAAGACATGAAGGAGCGGAAAAAAAAGGCTAAAAAATCTATGTTAATTACTGGAAAACGGCGGCCTACTCTCCTATAGCAAAGTTTCAACTTATGATATAAAACAAAAGAGTGACGTCAGCATCACACCACATTTTCTCTTATAACTCAAGAACGGTATAAGATATAAAAAATCTAAAACTTATACTCGTTTACTGAAGAAATATATAGAAAATAGTAGTATAATCATTAGAGAAAAAGCATGCGCAGTGGAGGCTTTTAGGGAAAAAATATCTGCTGTTAAAGAAAATCACGCGCTGTGGAGATTTATAGGAAAAAAGGAACATCATAGACATCGTGAGGATTATTAGGGAATGAAATCGTGTGTGTATATATAGAAAAGCATACCTACGCAGTAGGAATCTGTTATACTCTCTGTCTCTGACGTCAGACTATAGAATTCCTGATATTATAGCAAACAATCATGAACATATAATAAAATAGCCACCTAATTATGGATACTATATTAGTGTAATCAATCAAATATTTCTGCATCATAAACCGTATTCACCGCAATACACCGAGGGGACCTCTACATTACGTTTAAAAACAAAATATCAGGTACAATAAACAGAAAGCATAAAGTTCTATAATCTTACTTATCACATTACTGTGGGCCAGCACCTCAAGGTTGCACTTCTAAGAAAAGAACATCCTCAGCTATCATAAGCAGGGTTTAAGTGAATAATAGAAGGATTAATCAAATTGATGGATACAAATTCCGGTCCACCCTGTATACAAGCAATTATAATTTTCTCATTCAATAGTTATTTAAATATTGTTTAGCTTAGGGTGGATCATTACTGAAATAAATAATAGATAGCAAAAATATATACCCATCTGCAGGTGGTCGGTATATGATGTGTTTTCATTAACAAGCTTCAACAAGTCCCCAGCGGTATCATTGATATTTTTTTAAGGCACGACAATTTCTGATGATTCAGTTAGAATAACACTGTGTAATGTGCATTAATATAAATACAACCGAAAAGCTGACACGCTCATTCGCTGTTTTTAGGGTGTGCGCGAATCAATAAAGTTATTTTTCACCCAGTTCAACAATTATTCTTTAGTGTGTACTTCACCAATAAAATGTAAGTACATATTTTTTAGTTACATATGGTATCAAAGCATCATCTAGCCATGATTTGATATAGTATAACTGATGCATCTTTAAAACATAAATTATGGGAAACATATTTACTATTCTACTTAAGATAAAATTTATTGTCTGGGAGCTGCAGAACTTTTCACTAATATATGAAATTTAAAGTAAAAACCTATTTGGGAATAATTATTTATAATTCTGGAACTGTAGAACTTTTCAGTAATATATGAAAATTAAATGGTTAGAGGTATTTTAATGCAGTCGTTTTTCTATGTTGTTTTAGCTTTGTAGAGTCGGGTACAATTTAAACTGACGTGTGTCATGGCCGCTAAAACGTGTGAACTAAGATTTCATTTAAAGCATAAGAAATACCAGTAGTTCTCAAACAGTTCTCAGCAATGATATCGCTAAATAATTTTAAAAATATGTAAAAGATATTATCATAAAATGTTAAGATTATTAATTTAGTAACTTCATAATTTTAGTGGAATTCTGATTATACAGTGTCCATAAAGTTGGCTACATATGGGAAAAAATTGTATTTTTTACATTTCTAAAAAACTCTGTCGGGGGTTTGTTTATGCATGTCGGACAGGGGAGGAATAGTCAATCTCTTCGGAAAACCTCGTATTTTTTACTTTTTCGGGCTGAAAGTATGAAAAATAAAAAGTATTTCCTGAAAAATGTACTACTTCCGGTCCGCCATTTTGCCCAAAAAAGAAAATAATAACGAGTTTTCAGTAGAAATAGAGTGTTACTCCGGTCCAACATTTTGTATTTCGTAAATTAGGCCTTTGATTCGTTATCAGAGACCTCAGAAACCCCCGAGTACTCATTTTCAGTCCAAAAGCGAAAAAGATACGAGTTTTTCTTGATAAATGAACTCTACTTCCGGTCCGCCATTTTGAATTTACCAAATCAGACCTCAGATTCGTAATCAGCAACCTCGAAAACCTCCTAGCACAGATTTTCAAGGCCAAGATATCCATTGTCATTTCTTATGGAAAATGGCCCGATTTCCGGTCCGCCATTTTGAATTCCCAAATCGGACTTCAGATTGGTGATCAGCGAATTCAAAAACCCCAGAGTAAACATTTTCGTCTAATTCTATGGCATATTGTGTATGATAACAAATTTTTCAATTAATTAAATTAAATTGGCCATTAATATTGGCCAATTATTGGTCCAAAATTTAAACCAAACATTTCCGCTAAAAAATAAAAGATGCTGTTTTTTCTAAATGCCTTTCTGAACTCTTCCACAAAAATGAAGTCAATTGACCCTGTACCTTTTATTGAGATAAAATGCCAAAATGACGCGACTAATATATACATATATACCGATTTTGAAGCAGATATGAGGAAAACAAAAAAGTACAAATTTTACCCTTACCAGTTACTATATGAAAAATCATAAACTCTTGTGCCTATTTCACAAATATTTGATTACTTTCGACAAAAACTGTATGTATTTTAGTTGAATAAAGGTATTTGCATGTAAAAAAAGAAACGAACCCCCAATACAGTATTTTTTAGAAATCTCAATAATACAAATTTTTCCGATATGTAGCCAACTTTACGACGGACACTATGAATAAACAAGTAATCTAATTTCTCGTAAATATACAGGGTATGGTGAGGTACATAAAATATATCAAATAAAGTTCAAATTCATAAAAGATATAAACAAGTGCCGAAATAATTTTCAGTGTTAACCAATTACAACATATCTAATAAAATGCAGTAATAAATACTCAGTGATTAAATCCATAACAAGTAAACTAATATCCATAAATCGAAACAAGTAATATCAAACTTTAAAAAGAACTATGGTAATATTAAACTACAAAACATAACGTAAATTTGAGTCCTACCACTAATAAACTAGACGATCACGTAAATGACCAAACATGTATAATTATCTTAATAATTATACATCTAGGGGAAAGGGGTACTTTTTGGATAATATAATAAAACAGAATTTAACAAGAAAAAGAACGACACGGGTTGTTTCAATACATATGCGTCTTATAGGCAAGACAGTGTTGCATTCACATTGTGCAGATTTTTGGCATCTTGTGGTCGTCAGTTTGTGTCAAACAACTTTAATGAACTGCAAAAATAGCATACTACGCGGTTGCGTATTATGCATATATGTGAATGTTCCAATTTAAAACAATGTGTTGTCATCTTGCCGAAAATACGCAGCCGAAATACGCATTTGCGGAATGCGGAATAGTGTGGACCCGGCCTTATGGTAACTACTGTAATTTTTTTCTTTTTCTCTTTTTAAAAAATAATCTTACCTTAATATATTAAGTTTTTGTTTTGTTTTTGTGATCGCTTTTTTATAAACTGAGCTTTTATCTATGTACTAGTAATGTTGAATATTGTGACCTACCCTTTGTACTGTGTATGTTAGTTTGGGCTAATAAACTATGCTATTCTATTCTATTTACTAATAAGAAGAAAAAGTTAAAACTAAATTTGTCCTGGAAATTTTATTCTGGCACAGCATGAGAATTTTGTTGTGCCCAGTGGTTACATTTCGTCTGTTAAAAATTCATTCTTTGGAAAATTTAGCTTCGTCAGTTCAAATAATCCTTTTAAAAAAATCATGATTCTCTTGAAGACGTACGATCACATGCTTATAGAAATCTGTTCTAAGTGAACAAATAGTACGTTCCTGTACTGTTGCTACCACTCGGCAACACTAACACAGTATTTATATTGATAAAACAAAACATTCTAAAATTTTTCATTGCCTACGATGTATGTACCTGTATGTACATTATACAGTGCTGATTGTATGTCTACATTTTACAAAACTTCGCCTATAATAAAAAAAACTGAGACAGATAGGTATAGAGAATGCTTATATCAATCAATGCAGAATTCAACACTCTATTAAATTCTGTGAAAAATATACCATTTGAAAAAATTGACTTTTGGGCGCTTGAACTAAAACAATGTTCGACTGTGAAAATAAAGTACCCTGTATGATATTGTAAAAATATAAAAGACAGTTTTTAGTTAGATCATAGGTTACTTGTACGAGCCTGAAAAGAAAATCACTAAATCGGTCACATGATAGAAGATACCGATTTTTTTTGCGGAATATCCAAAAACCCCCATTAGCCCAACTTTCAAATTTCTAAACTGAACAAATCCTAAGAAACGTCTAATATCCGCTTTCCATGAATAACCCCGTATACAATGCATCCACAGAAAAACGATATTATAGGTGTAAATAACCATTTTTTTTGCTATGAACACAATTTTCTGTATTCTGCTCTTGCTTGACCCAAAAGCTATTTCCAGTTTGTTAGAATTTCAAAAATAGAGAGTGCTGGTGGCAGCATAAAAATGAAATTTGCTTCAGGCAAACTGCCATTTCTGTACCAGATATTGAAAAATTTTATTAGACAAACTTGCTCAAAATTTAAAAAAATAAGACTGTACCGAATTTGATAACTAAATGCATATTTTTGTATTTATTAATTTTTTTAATCAGCCTATCATGGAACTTAAAATGAAACGTGAAACCTTGTATAGTTATCAAATATCAAATTTGGTACAGTGTCATATTTTTTAATTTTAAGCAAGTTTTTCTTATAAAATGTTTTGATCTCTAGCACAGAAATGGCAGTTCACCTGAAGCAAATTTTATTTTTAAGCTGCCACCAGCGCCTTCTATGCATTTTTGAAATAGTAACTTACTGAAACTGGGTCTAGGTCAAGCAAGAGCAAAATATATAAAACTGTGTTCATAGTAAAAAAAAGCGAATTTCAATTTTAAGCTATACATTTTTTAAATTCTAACTTACTGAAAATGGGTTTTGAGTCAAGCAAGAGCAGAATACAGAAAATTGTGTTCATAGTTAAAAAGATTATTTACACCTATAATGTTGCTTTTCCGTGGACACATTGTATGTATTATGTGACAAAGAAAAATATGTAGAAGTTTAATTGCACATATATGTTTCCATAGAGTTGGCTCTAGATATTTTCTTTAATGGTTAGAGATTGTTGATTGGCATGATTTATGTAACTTTATAAAGAAGATTGTGGGGAGGGAATTATAAACAGGATCTCTGGGGTGCCTGGTTTTGGTAATGGTTGCAATTTTGAAGTTTCTCCAATTTCTTAATTCTTAGTAGTCGCTAAGGCCAATCCGCCTGCATGAAAAGAACAAGGAAATATAGAAATTAAAAACTTACTCTCCAAAACCATTGTATAACAATGTGGTTCGGATGGTAATCTCCTTTATACAATGTATTCTGTTTCCAATCTTTTACGTCAATATGTTGTATTCCACACATCAAAAGTTCTAGTTCATTTTCATCAAAAATTTTAACAAGATTTAATGGAATTAAATCACTAAAGCCATCTAAAAATGCATTCATTTGTTCTTGTACTCGTCCAACAAAGCGCCATTGTATGATACATCTAAAAAATGTACTTGTATTATACATCTAAGAACATACAAAAATATAGAAATATATAAGAATATAGAAATTAGTATTATTATACTCTTCGCAAATACAAAACGAAAAGAATATTGCATTTGATCGGCACAATTCTAAAACCGGTAATATTGCTAGTAGAGAAAAAATTTCATATATGGTGATCGAATTCTGAACAACTTTCAAAATGTCCGTCCGTCTGTCCGTACGTCCATCTGTCTGTCTGTCCGTCCGTCACGTTTCTCGTAAGCACGATTACTTAAAAACAAAAAGTCCGATAGTATTGAAATTTGGATAGTAAGTTAGTGTTAGCTAGAGAAAGAACCCTATCGTTTTTGAACAAAATCGATCGATAAAAAAAAGTTATTAATTTTTGAAATTAAAAAAAAAATGTTTTGTAATTAAATAACAAATGATACCATTTACAAAAAAAACTGGGAAAAAATCCCATAGAATATGCAACAATTATATAACAATAGTCAATCGGCGAAGAGTATAATGGTTAGCTTGTTTATTCATTCAATCAAGTGATATCTTGATTGATTATATAAAGTATTTTTAAAATCTAGATTGATATGTTTTACCATCAACCTTTTGAGGACTATTGTTACATACACACAACAGAGTTAAAATGCTTCATGGGCCGACACGACACACACCAAGTGATTCAGTTTATATCCAATATGTTGTATTTTAACAATTATATAAGTAAACTTTCAAAAAAGTTGAAAATCAAACGAGTTCAAAGAAGATTTTTAAAATATCTGACGTTTAAAACTGATGGTACTTATCCTGAAAGAGGAATAAGTTTTAACCACTTAGCTGATACATCATCAGCCTAGATCCAAGGATAACTTAAGTTGTTACATAATATGATTGACTGTCATGATTTACTTCATGATATTAATTTTCATATACCTAGAACTAAAATAAGACAGAATCTAACATTTATTTATTTATTTATTTAAAAATTCCACATAGATCATTATACAATGACATGAGTTCGTCAATAAGTGGGTTAATGTAGAGAGTAAAATGGGTACACACAAAACTTACAACTACACATATCAATATAGAACAGACTTAATAATTAGAGAGACATACAAAAGAGAGAAAAAAGTAAAAAATAAAAACCTGTACTGTGCCAGCACGGGGCAACCCTGGGAAGCACCAATAAATTCAAAACTATTAGGGAGAAATAGAGTTTAATTCAGATCCCTGGTATAACATCTATTCAAGTTGTAGAAGCTATGTCTTAAGAGAGTAGTTTTGACTTCTTTCTTAAAAATAGTTATAGAAGTAAGACTTGAGATTTTCAGGTAAATGATTGAAAATTTTTATTGGCATTATATAGCTACTTTTAGCCGTTGAGGCAAGTCTATGTTGGGGTAATCTTAGGTTATCATTAAAGCGTAGTGAATAGTTGCTAACTATATCAGATTTCATCATTTAGATGTAAAATATCTCGAATGAATATTCTATCGAAATCTCCTTTACACGTTATGTGCCAAAATTTTAAAACTTTAGGTGACATTAACCATTGTTCGGTCAATAAGTTAGAAGTGCCTATTGGGTATCTTGATAGAAATCTGCATAATATTTTGTAACCTTTAAATTGTAAAATTACAAACTAGGTAGCATATTTGCATACAGTACAATATTATGTTTATATGTTTTTAATTCTCTTAGTGTTATTCATTATCTCACATAGTCCTGTAAATGGGTTTTCTGTTGGGTAATAAAGCAATTATTATTGTTATCATAAAAAGTAAAATTAAAATAATTACATCTATTTTAAAATGTTGGCACAGATTTGCAACCTCAGACATGCATCACAAAAGTGCTATCACATATTGGTGACAATTCATCCAGGAGGAGTACAGAATAATTCAGGTTGGTGGAACATGTATAATTTTCAAACCCTATATCTTCTCTGTGAAAATTTAAGTTTTGAATTTGTTTCCTTGTTTGGAAAGTTCATCAAGAAGTTGGTCTTATATTTTTGTAAATCTTATAGTCATTTTTATTACGTAATATAGAATAGAATAGAATAGAAAAATATTTATTGTGTTAAATATAAGTGTACACATAGATACAATATTCTACACAAAAGGTGACGTTCGTATCAACGTTCTTCCACGCCACCAAACAAAGAAACAATAAGAAAAACTTACTTCTAACCATCACATATAACTCAAGTAGCCCTAAAATTACATTATCTAAACAATCATATTTTGTACCTGCAATAAGTATTCTTTATAATTTTTTTTAAATGTACCAACAGATACACCCTCAATCATTTTATAATATACATCATTATTTAATAACTCAACAGATAAATATGCAAAGCAACACTGAAATCTTGCTGATTTATGTTTGTATATATTAAATTTGTTTAATTCCCTAAGATTGATATTATGCATCTCTTGTCTTGGTTTCAGGTACTCTTTTAGATATTCTGGTTTTCCTCTGGTATAAATTTTCATTAACAAACTGCCAAAAAATAATTTGTAACGATAATCTATTTTTAAGTACAAATGTTCTTTATATATCGGAGTGACATGATCATATTTCCTTATTGAATGAACAAAACGCAAACATGTGTTTTGAGCTAACTGTAGCTTGTTTTTAAATTCCATTGTCAGAAAACTATAGTATACAGTTAAACAGTAATCAATCTGGGGATACAAAATTGATTCGACAATTCTGTGTTTTACTTTTTCATGCAGCATATATTTAAATTTATGTAGTGCCTTTAATTTCATGTATAATATACCCTGTCACATGCCTTTGAAAATTTAAACTATCGTCAAATATTACTCCTAGGTTTTTCGCATACTCTTTTTGTGGAATCTCTATATTGTTAATATGCACTGTAGTGAAGTTATACTTCATAACCTTATTTTTAACATTTGCAGAACCTATTAGTAAGAAGCAACTTTTACTAGCATTAATTTTAAGACCATTCTCAAAAGACCAATTGTTTATCCTCTCTAGATCAGAATTTACATCATTCAGGGCAATGTTTACCTGTGATGGTTCAAACGTTTTTAATAATTGAGTATCATCTGCATACATATAAGTGTTACAGTTATGTATTATTGATGGTAAATCAGATGTGAAAATGTTAAACAAAATTGGCCCTAATATGCTGCCCTGTGGAACACCTTGTTTCACTGCAATAGGATCTGACTTAATTCCATCTATTTCAACGCACTGCAATCTATTTAATAAATAGTTACTAAACCACACACAGACATTATCAGAAAAGTTATAAAATCTCATTTTAGCAAGTAGTAGATCGTGGTTTATCAAGTCAAAAGCTTTGCTGTAGTCCAATAGCACCAAGCATGTTGCTTTTGACTCGTCTATTCCACATGTAATATCTGTTGCCACTCTAGTCAGTGCAGTACCGGTACTGAAATTAGATCGAAAACCAGACTGAACATCTGGTAATATGTTATTACTATTTATAAAGTCGATCATCATATTACAAACAATCTTTTCGAACATTTTTGCTAGAATGGGAAGAATATTTATTGGTCTAAGTTCATTAAATGAAGTTACATTTGGTACTTTTGGCAGTGGTCTTATAATGGAGGTTTTCCAAATAGTTGGAAATTACCATTCTGTAATGATTTATTGAACAAATTTTTAAGAAAATCTGAGATGAATGGCAAACTCAAATCCAACATATTGTATCCGATGTCATCAATGCCCATACACTTTGATTTTATTTGTTTAAATGCTTTATATATGTCAGCTTCTGTTACCTGATTAAATGTAAATTTGGTTTCTCTGTTTGAGTGAGTGCCGTTTTGATAGAATGATATAGTCTCTTCACTTACTGGTGTTTCTAGGTGGCTTGAGTTTGCAAACGTTTTATTTAGTTCATTAGGGTTTTTTAGGTGCTGTGGGATATCAGCCACCACACTTGTAGTGACACCCCATTGTTTAAATTTCGACCACAACTTTTTTGAATTTTTTTCTATCTTGTTAATTTCAAAATTAAAGTAAGCAATTTTCTCACTCCTTATTGCAAATGATAAATAATTCTTTAGATCTAGATAAAAATGTTTGTGGTCTTGATTTCCACTTTTCTTATATTTGTTATATGCTTTATCTTTTAATTTAATAATCTCTTTTATTGTTTCAGTTATGTAAGGTCGATGGGGACGTGTAGGTTGAATATATTTTAAAGGGGCATGTACGTTAAAAATATCTAATATCAAATTATTGAATATCTCAATTTTTTTATTTATATCAGCCTCTTCGGATAATCTGTACCAATCAACAAGCTCCATATCTACTTTAAATTGATCCAAACTAAAATTTTTAAAGTCTCTATAAATAAAGGTTTTAATTGGAGGTTTAATAACATACAGTTGAATCACACAATAAGTCAACCTATGATCAGTCATATTATACATTTCCACTGTTCCCGTTTCTAAAACACCCAATTTTGTATCCACAAAAATAAGATCGATAAGACTATTACTTGTTCTAGATACTCGTGTGGGTTCATTAATTACTTGCGTCAATTTGAAAGTAGCGGTAATGTCATTTAAAAACTTACTGTCTTTGTTTTGAATAAGAAAATCTATATTTAAATCTCCTAATAAGACAGTGTAATCAAACTGAATACTTACTGCAGCTAATACATTTTCTATAATACTTAAGCTACTATATGATACTGTAGGTGGTTTGTATAGAGCTCCTAATAATATTTTATCATTCTTAAGACTAATACACAGCCATAATTGTTCAATTGATTTTTCACCACCCTCTTCTAGGAAAGAAATATCTACAGTACTACACTTAAATATTGATAAAACATATACACAAATTCCACCACCTCTGGTTTGTCTGTCGCATCTAAACAATACATAATTTGGAATTTCTATTAATGTGCTTGGAAATTCTGGCGGCAACCATGTTTCACTCACAGCTACTATATGAAATTTTCTTTCTAGCACCATCGCTTTGAAGTCATCAAAAGAGGGAATGAGTGACCGCATGTTCACATGCGCTACCGCTAATTTCTCAATTTTTTTAATAGAGGAATTATTTATTTTTTGTTCTACTTTTGGTAGTGTTTCACTAGGCTGGTTGTTTTCTATAAAAAACTCCCAGTTTGTATATATGGTTGAGGATAGTCTATGTTTGCTTCCATCAGTTTGTATATTCTGTGATAGGCTGCACAGTTTGTTTTATCCCAGGCTGAATGATTAAATTTAACATTTGGAATTTTTAGTACCTCAGCTGCATATTTGCAATTTGTACAAATTTTGTTTTCAGTTTCACACGATTTATGTTCAGCCGCACAGCTCGGACAAATTTCATTTTTACTTTTACAATTATTGGACATGTGCCCAAATTTCCAGCATTTAAAGCATTGAATTATATTTATGTAATCAATAAATTTGCATGATTTCCATCCAATCGAAAGTGTTCCTTTATTATGGATAAATCCGTATGTAACTGGATCGACTTCTAAAACTATGTTAGTGTGTCTCTCATCTCTTGTTTCATGCTTATGTATTACTTTTATTTTCAGTCTGTCTGGTTCCGTTTTAATTGTATTTTGTATTATAATTTTTTCAACTGATCTTTCTGCATCTTCCACATCTCTTTTATTCACTCTAAGGACTTTTATTTTAGGATTCTTTTTTTCTATCTTTTTTACTTCATAGTCATTCCCCAATGTTTGTTCTATATTTTTAAGAATATTCTCCACTGGTTTTTCATTGTTACAGCTGATAGCAACCCCACCATTTCGCACATGTTTGATATTGGATATACTAACTCCAAGAGATCCTGGATCTACTTTTTCTTGTAATGTTTGTCTTGTGACTGTACTTTTCTGTTCTATGTCTTTCTTTGGTTTAATTACCAATACCTCTTCATCATTTCTTCTTAGTACCTTACTGTATAGTGGTTTTGTTACTTCGCTATTATTTACCATCTTATTTAGAACTCTAATATTTTCTTCCAGTAACTCTATAATTTTATTTTTGCTCTCTATTTCATTATTTTTATCTTGTATAGTGTTTTGCAACAATGTAAGCGAGTTAAAGCTTAGGCACATTTTGCAATAGAATTTTAGAATCCTTTCTTTCATTACCAGCACTTTTACTTCAGATGATCTAATATTACCACAATTTTTACACAAATGTTTATTGCATCCATCGCATTTAAATAAGTCCTTTTCTTCATCACATTCATTACACTTCATTTTTAAATTAAATAACTCCGGTCCTGTTCTGTTTGGGTTAAATTATTGTAATTTATGATCTTTTCCTTCCCATGGCCTGCCTCACTTTAAGGTTTATTGCACTGCACCAGTCATTTGGGTACCAGATGGTATTACCTTTGTCCTTTTTTTATTGCACCAGTCACTTATAAATGAAGTAAGGATTTTCTATGCACTGACTATCAATTAATTATGTTTAATTGTTTTTCCTATTTATACTCCTATGTTAAGTAGCACCATTCTATGCAGAGACCCTCGTGTCACCTTTCAGTTAATTTTCGTCGCGTTCGCCAAAGTTTAGACCGCCTTTTTCGAATTTAATCTAGGAGCGCACTGCCGCACGTCCGCACGCGATGAACGTATAGTAAAAAAAAAAAAAAAAAAAAAAAAAAAAAAAAAATATAGGATTGCACTAAATATAATAATAGTAGTTTTTCCTTTGCCTCTATGACTTCCTGTGTAATCCTGCTTTAATACTTTCCTCCGACTACTTTCATAGTTGGAAATGACAATTCATAGTAGAATCAGCTAAGTTCGCTACATATACTTCCACCCATAGTTCCTTTTGTAAATGACTTTTAAACTTTTGAAGATTGTTCATGCTATAGTTTCTTCTAGTATTATTTTTATTGTTGTTTTCAGTCATCTCAAACGATGTTTTTATATTTATTATTTGAGCCTTATGGTCTGAACAAGTAGATTTAGTGTCTTGACATCGTATTCGGACATTTGTGAATATGTTATCAAGGCAACTTTGTACATATATATGTTAGTGAGTAAAATCAAATATTGTTTCAGATCAAATGTGTTTGCAATGTCAAGGAATTTAATTCTGTTTGTACTGTGTTCCAAAAAGTTAATATTAAAATCCTCAGTTAGGACAATGTTCACGTTTGTAAACTGATAATATTGAGGCTAGACTGAAGGATGATTATCTTTTGGTCTGTGGATGAACAATTAGGAGAAATAATAGTATTGCATTTTTGTATGTTTTGCTGTTATTTTGCAGATTTTCTCAACTGTTAGGAAACTGATGAAACTTAAGTTATAGCTTGTGATATCTTCTTTAATATAAATTGATATGCCTCCATGTATTTCTACAAAAGTAATTTGCTAAATACAAGTCGGTGAAATTGTAACTTTTTACTTCCTCTTTCTGTTGCCAATGCCACTTTCAATAAAAAATAGTAGTAGTCTATCTAGTTTTAAGAGAGAATGTGCAATTCATGTTAAAGCAACTTTTTAGTAAGTAAGGGCATACATTGAAATTGTTTTCTTTGTCTTATGTTTATAATTTATTTATCTTGTTAGCAATGCTAAATAAAGGCTATATATAATATAATACATACACATGTATGTCATTTGTATTTGGTAGAGACTCTTCTACATTTAGTAATTTATTTCTAAGGCACTGTACGTTTAGATGTGTGAACTTTAAAAAAAAATAATTTTATTACACGCAACAAAATAACTTTTAACTAGACGATAATGGACATCACCGTATTATTTTACTGACAATCAGCAAATCTCTAACCAATGCACATACAGAATAAATACATTCTTTTCATCACACAAGAGGACGATATTATTCCCAGTTAGTTTGCCAAGCTTGCGCTTTTTAGAATAGTCTAAGCTATCTTTCGTCAATTTTCTAAAACAATTATCTTATGTATACCAGATGTGCTTTTAAATGTTAAAATACTATACTACATATAAAGTACGCTTTTTGTCCTAACAAACTGAATGCAAAGGCTTAAGTTCTAAGTAGATGATAATGGATACCACCGTATATTTTACTGACAATCAACGAATCCCTAACCAATGCCCCACAGAAAAAATGAATTTTTCGTTATATCGGGATCGATTATACCCTCAAGGCTTGTTTGTAAAGCTTGCACTTTTTAGAACAGTCAGCTATTTTTTGTTAATTTTCTACAGCAGTTATCTCATGTATAACTGATCCGCTTTTGATGTTAAAATATTATATTATATTTAAAGGGCAGTTTTTGCCCTGACGTACTGAATGCAAAGGTTCAAGTTCTAACTCGATGATGGATATCACCGTATACATATTAATGATAATCTGCGAATCTCTAACCGATGCCTATACAAAACACATGAATTTTTCGACATATCGGGGGTCAATTTTACTCTCAAGGTTTATTTGCAAAGCTTGTGCGTGCTAGAATAGTATAAGCTACCTTTCATTAATATTCTACAACAATTATCTTATGCACAACTGATGCGCTTTTTGTGTTAAAATATTGTGATTCATTTGAAGGACAGTTTTTGCCCTGACAACTTGAATGAAAAGGTTCAAGTTCTAATTAAATGACAATGGATATATTTTAGCATATATTTTAATGATAACACAGGTCTACAAAAAAAAAATTGTCTGTCTTTGCAATCAGACCCATCATTTCCTAAGTATTTTGATGCCCTGAAACCAAATTTGGCAAAAAAAAAATTATTTACTGTGTCAATTTTTCTCTACACCTCCATAAACTTTTATAGAGGAGATTCTTTGAAAAAAAAAAAATTATTTTTTATGACCTTTGTATGGGTTTTCTGGGTCGTTGATCACGAATTTGAAGTCAAGAATAAATTTCGACTTAATGGCAGCTGTCAACAAGCTGTCAAATTTCACCAAGACATAAAAAGTTGATACTAAATGTATATTATTCAGTTTTTTGGGTTGCTGATTACGATCCTGAAGTCAAAAATTAATTTTGACATGATGACAGCTGTTAATAAGCTGCCAATAAGCGGTCAAGTATCACCAAGATGTGAAAAGTTGATATTAAATGTATATTATTAAGTTTTTTGGGTTGCTGAATATGATTCTGAAGTCAAAAATGAATTTTAACATAATAACAGCTGTCAATAAGCTGTCAACAAGCTGTCAAGTATCGCCAAGATGTGAAAAGTTGATATTAAATGTATATTATTAAGTTCTTGGGTTGCTGGGATAAATAATATGGGACCTGAGACAGAACATTGAGGTACACCATATTCTGTCTCTTTTTCACTGGACACACTATCACTATACTTTGTTCTCTGTCTTCTTGCAGTTAGATACGATTTAAACCATTCTAACACTATATCACTGATGCATGGAAACTGAAAAACAGCATCTTGCAAACGCCTACACTTCCCATCCGGTGATGACAGAAACTTAAAAGAAGCATCTCACACTACACTTCCCATCCTACCTCATGTGTCATGAGGCTCTACCTGCTGACAACAAGCATTGCAAAAATTATTAACAGCAAACCAAGGTATGTAAAAAATCGGAAATTTTCCGTAGAATTCAATGAACTATTTTTAAAACAAATGACGAACTTGCGTCCTCTTCAAAATGGCGGCCAAAGTTTGCGAAAAACAGTTTCTTGCGTTAAAAAAAAAAAACAGTTGGCGTTGCACAAAAAAAAGTTTAATAGCAAAGTTGTGTAACTTTTTAATACGGATCGAGCCGGCCTGGTCCAATCTCAGAAAATTGCAAAATTATTCAGTTATGCCAAAGGTTAAAAATCGCATTTTTTTAAAATACCTGTATCTCCATGAAGAAAAGATATTCTTTAACGAAACTCGGTGAAAGCGTAGTCCAAGATATGTCAAATAACAGCATTTTTACAGATTTGCAAAATATTGCAAGTTTCTTGCAGAAATCGATTTTTTGGAAAAAAAACTCATTTTTTTCAATGTGTTTTTCACAGGTCTTCATATTTTTATACCGGACCAGTCCGAAAAGTTTCTTCAACAGTTGCGCTAACCTGTGCAGTTATTGCGCATATCACAAAACAATCCCTAATATGCGAAAAATCAGTCAAAAAATCGATAATTTTTTTTACCTCAAAAAACTTTGAATATTTTTGACATTTTAAATTATATTGGAATACCATTATTCAATCAATCAATCATTTATTGTTCGTGTAACAGAATTACATAATACCCTATTTGGGCGTTGAACAGAGTAGGATTTAAAAACTACAAGCTAAAATTGAACCTAACCTAATCTAAGAATAAGACAATCCACTACAACCAATTTTTATCTAGCCTATACATTTTAACTTACTGTTACTTTATGTTATTTAAACAATTTAAATATATGTTACGATTTGATGTGATAGAAAATTCTTATTTTTATAATTGAACCTCCACTGGAGATGATATGTAATCCTGCAGGGAGTAGTGTGCTTGTTGTATAAGATATTTTTTTATAATTTGTTCAAACTTATTTAATGTTAACTGTTTAATATTTGAGGGTATTCTGTTATAAAACGATTTTCCCAAATGATAAATTGTATTTCTGGTTAAGTTAGAATGAGACTGGGGCAGACATAAGTGATCGGCGCACCTTGTTGCATGGTTATGCACAGTTTTTCTTTTTTCCATAAGGTGAGTATTTTTATGTATGTGTAGGACAGATTCAAATATAATTAAATAAAAAAGAGTCAATATATTTAATCTTTTAAAAAGTGGTTTACAGTGATCTAGATAACCCGCACCTGATAATATTCGAACTGCTCTTTTTTGCAGTAGAAATATTATCTCGAGATTGAGCGAGCTTGAAAATCCCCAGAAGATAATACAATATCTTAGGTTTGACTCAAATAGAGCATGATATACCTGTAGAGCAGCTTCTTTGTTTAGTACTTGAGAGGTCTTTTTTATTGCAAATAGTGCCGATGATACTTTTTTACTTAAGTAAGTTATATGTTTATCCCATTTCAAGTTTTCCTCAATTTTTAAGCCTAAAAATTTATATTCTGGTACACGGTTTAATGTAATATCCTCGATTTTGACTTTAGGTGAGTATTGTTTGTTAAACAGAATGAATTTAGTTTTTGGGTATTTAGTGATAATTTATTCGCAGAGAACCATGCGTTTATCAGAGTCAGGCCCCTATTTACGCCTTGCTGCAATAACATTGCATCAGTGTTATCCCAGCAAATGGAAGTATCATCAGCAAATAATGTAAATTTGGCAGCCACTGGAAAGCTAGTGAGATCATTGACGTACAATAAGAACAACAGGGGACCCAGTACTGACACCTGTGGGGTTGATTTAACGATGTTGCCATTTTTATCATAAATTTGAACTAATTGCTGACAGTTTTTTAGGTACGTTTCGATCCAGCCAATAGATAGCTGGCATTTTTCTACAAATTTACGAAAAAAAAAAATTGTTCTCGGACTCTCTGGAGCCGAGATAATTTTTTTTAAAGAAATTCTTGTGGCACCATTTTTTAAGGTAAAGAGCTGAAATTTGCAGTGGTTATTGTACAATACTTATATTTTCAATAAAAAATTTTCGGAACTTGATCTGTTAGAGAAACTTTTCGGACTGGTGCGGTTTGGAAATATGATGGCCTGTATGAGCTATTGGACATTGAAAAAAACGTGTTCCCTACGGACTATGTGGGATGCTAGTGTTATAACGAGAATGGCAAATAAGAATTTTTACTTGTTAGCATAACCAGAAGTCAGGTTATCGAAAGAATGCAAAGATTTCATTAATATTTTTACATATAGTTTTTCTTTTAGTTCTCATAGATAGTTTTTCTTTCCGCTGTTTGCAAAATCCTATAAAGAATATGTTTCATTACTATAAGCAAACAAATAATAAATAATTCACTTTTAAAAATTTGCAATATTTTGCAAATCTGTAAATATGCTCTTATTCGACATATCTTGGACTACGCTTTCACCGAGTTTCGTTAAATAATATCTTCTCTTCACGGAGATACAGGTATTTAAAAAAAAATGCGATTTTGAACGTCTTTTTTGCATTAACTAATTAATTTTGCAATTTTCTGAGATCGGACCGGGCCGGCTCGATCCGTATTAAAAAGTTACACAACTCTGCTATTTTTTTTTGTGCAATGCCAACTTTTTTTTTAACGCAAAAAACTGTTTTTCGCAAACTTTGGCCGCCATTTTGAAGAGAACGCAAGTTCGTCATTTGTTTTAAAAATAGTTCATTGAATTCTACGGAAAATTTCCGATTTTTTTACATACCTCGGTTTGCTGTTAATAATTTTTGTAGGTAAAATCCCTAACTTACTGGATTATATGTCCAACCTAGTGTATGTAGCCGGTCCGGCAAAATTTTTTTCTCAATATTAGATGTAGTGCAGTTTCACCGCTGAATGCTAGTGAATGGATTTTGATGGAACCTCGTGCAATCTGTTTGTAAGGACATTAATAAAAAAGTTGAAAGAAAGATTAATGTAGGAAATGATGGGAGGGGTAGAAAACACCCATTTTGTCATGGGTTAAGTAACTTCTAGAATTAGGTCAAAAATGAAAAGCGACTGTTCCGTAAAGTGCATTTTCACCGAGTTTTTCCGGAAAAACATGAAAAACTACCCCATAGCGCTCCGTTGACTGGACTAATGAGTTATATATCAATAATAAGGCTTGGGTTTTATCTGTATTTAGTTTGAGATTTATAGAAGTGAAGTATTTTTCAAAAATATCTAATGATGATAAGACCTCTTCCAGAAACAAGGAGTCAGATGGGCGGATGACTAATGTGCAGTCATCAGCATATTGAACCAACCGCATACTCATCTAGTACCATAGTTAAATTATTAGTGTATAAAATATACAGTAACGGTCCTAAGATTGAGCTTTGCGGGACACCTCCTTTTATTTTTAGTTTTTTTGATTTTTGTAACTCCATTACTGTCTATTTTAACTACACATTGTAACTTATTACTTAAGTATGATACCAATAGTTTTGAAACAATGCCTCTAATTCCGTATTTCTCCAGTTTCATAATTAAAATGTGATTGTCTATCGACACTATCAAATGCTTTTGATAGATCTAAACCTATGACAGTTGTATGCGCCTTGTTGTTCAGGGAATTAATTACTTTGTACAGAGCTTGGTAACATGCTCTAATTGTGAATTGGTTCTTCCCAAAACCATTTTATTGTATATTGCTTAATAAACTTTGACTCTCTAGATAGTTTATTAATCTTGAGTATATTGTTTCAAAAATTTTGCTTACATTTGAGAGGAAAGCCATAGGCCTACAATTGTTAATAGCATTTTTATCCCCCTTTTTCTTATATATGGCTTTTACATTAGTAATTTTTAACTTTTATGGGAATATTCCAGTTTGTAACTAGTGGAGTAAAACTAAAATTTGTAGCAAATTGTCTTACTATATCAATTTTATGCCTGAAACTTGTGTGGAACCGTGTGGCGGAAAGCTTTTGTTTAAACAAAAGAATGTTTAAAATCGTGTTTTTTCGTGGTTTTCTTCAATAACTCTGGCTCTATGACTCTTATCGTAATAAGGAATGAGAAACAAATTATTCACAATGAAATTGCAAAGAGAACTAGATGTATCCGAACTCTCTTGGTCAATTGGTTAAATTGCAAAACATACAAACAATTGTAGTTAGCCATTTTTAAACAACTGGTAATAACTTAAACAATAATGCATTAAATGTAATCAAACTTTAGAAGAATATACCACTAATGGAGATAAATTATGGTGCTGAATTTCAAGTCGAAATGTTTACAACTACGGCTCAAAAACAATAATATAATTGAAAATTGAACAGTTGACTGTGTTTGGACATCAAGTCGTACCACAAACTTTTTTTTCAGATTGTAGCTTGTTTTAAGTACTTTTCAGCGGCGTTAAAATAAAATTTTTTAGTATTTTTAAAAACCATTTTTTAATTTTTTTTTTTTTTTAAACAAATGCATTTTACTCATCAATATTTTACCCAAAATTAAAAATCATTAGCATACATTAAAAATACATAAGACAAGAAACAATTAAAAAAGTTTTATCTACGCCAATTGGGAGCCGAGATATGATATTTATTGCATTTTAGTCATTTAGATTAGATTACATTAGATTAGATTTATTTGGTGTTAAAATACACAAGGTGTTTACACACGTCAACATAGATGTAATAAAACAAATTAGGGTAAAAGACATACAATGTATAAAATGTGCACGTCGCAGACGTACATACAATTTAAAAGTAACATGAATATAGATATATTATGCAGGATAACTCAAATGTACCACTATTTATAAATAAATGAAGAGAAACAGTAATTTGAAATTAGACTACATATTTCGTAATATTTAAAACTATGAATTGACTATGTTAAAATATTTTTAATCACATAAATTGTTGCAATATTATCGAATTTTATTTGCCTAACAGCACGCACGGCCTAATCCCGCAGTCTAGAACGTTTTAGCGCTCATTCAAGCGTCTCATTTTATTATCCACATTTACAAAAAGACATTGAAGTATTTTACGACAAAGATATCTCAAAAACGGGACAAAGTTGCATTAAAGGAATGTATGGTTCGTATACATGTTTAAATACAATACGTTTCAACTGTTTCAAGAAAGGAACTTTAAAGACTTCTTGCAATTTATCGCGTCTACCTCCCACCAAGCAGCAAATGAACACTGCTTAAGGGTTTATTTGCAGGTTCTTCAGTGGCCGGGCAATGAGAAAACCCCGAGGAATACTGGTCGAAAAATACAATAAATAGCTTGATGCCCATAACATCGAAAAAATCACCGATTCCAGAACATTTACTAGAAAGTATTTCTTATAAATGTAGAAAAGCCTGCAAATCTAGAACATGCTCATGTAAGAAGGTTGGTGTCGAATGTACACAGATATGTCACTTTCTTACTTTTTATTGGGTATTTTGCCACTGAAAAATATTTAAAAATTTTAATGAAAAAACCTCTGCGCCAAACGGATCAGACAGAGGTTGGTTCTTGAGTACTTGACTATTTCAAAAAGTCTCACACCTAAAAATATATAAACTAGAACAATGTTATGAACTAAAAACTGAAAATCAAAGCTATAGGTAGTTAACGTTTCGGAAGAGAATCTACTTCCGTTCTCAAAACTTTTTTGGCCGTCAACCATGACAGTTCTTTGTTTATGTATTTCCATAGTCACGTGAGACATTAAATTATATTTATCTTATTTTTACTTACTTCGTCTCTAAGGATGGGCAACCAACTAGTACAAAAATCTATTGAATAATTAGAAACGCATCTATCCTCGATATGTCACTACTGCATGGGCATAAATTGCTCTAATGCACAAGAAACCCTCATATACGATACAGAGGAAGCCAAGGAAAATAATTACGTAGACCACGGTATATTGGATGCAGTAGCAGGCTCAACCTCTGTATCAGAAACAGAACACTTGATAACGAATCCTTATTTGTTATACCTGACTCAGAACTGCAATAAAATTCTGAGAGTGAAGATGAGTTGTTATGTAATACAGACAATATCAGCGACACGGGAGATGAGACAGATGACTTTGAAATTACTTTAAGTAAAAAAAAAAAGAAAAAGAAAATTGTTTTAAAATTGTGTAGAAGTCAAGTCCATACCACTAACAGAAGTAAAAAAAACTTTAACAACAATTACTACGTATGGCTAACCAAGACTATGAAAGGCACAGGATATTTTTGCATGCAATTTTCTTAAATTGCCTTTCGAAGTGAGTTTCCTAAATTTTCTCTAATTGAAATATAAATACTTTTTATGGTGTTTCGCTGTCACTTTAAATTGTTTTTACTACAATTATTATAAGCGTAAACACTTAACACCAAATAAATATGTCTGCTCTTTATTATTACAATGTCACTTTAATATAAATACGCCTTAACATCCTCTTTGCTGTTTTATTTATTGCTATGTAACAAGTCTTTAAATATTTTTATTAAATATGTTTAAGATTAAAAATATAATAAATATAATAGAACTAAGTAAAAAAAAGTAAACAGCACTTACTAAATGAACGAAAGATGAAGAAAATGAAGAAAATAGAAAGTAAAATTTTAGTTTCAACTTTTCATAATATTAAATAGTTGAATTAAATAGTTTATCTCAAAATTGTGCAGCAAAGCTGAAATCTATAAGAAAAAACAATTGGTAAAACAAACAAAAAAAATCTGATATGATGAAATTGAAGGGTGATGCAATATACCTCGAATGAGCGCTAGAACGTTCTATACTGCGGGAGTAGGCTGTGCATGCTATTTGGCAAATTAAATTGTTAATATTGCAACAACCTATGTGATTAAAAATATTTTAAAATAGTCAATTAATAGTTTTAAATATTATGCAATGTTTAGTGCTAACTTCTATTTCACTTCATTTGTTTATAAATGACTAAAATGCAATAAATGTCATATCTCGGCTCCCAACTAGCGTAGATAAAACTTTTTTAAAATTGTTTCTTGCCTTATTCATTTTTAATGTATGCTAATAATTTTTAATTTTGGGTAAAATATTGATGAGTAAAATACATTTGTTTGAAAAAAAAAAATGAACAAAAAAATGGTTTTCAAAAATACTACAAATTTTTATTTTAACGCCGCTGAAGAGTACATAAAACAAGCTACAATCTGAAAAAAAAAAGTTTGTTTTACGACTTGATGCCCAAACACGGTCAACTGTTCGATTTTCGATTTGGTTATTATTTTTGAGCCGTAGTTATAAACATTTCGACTTGAAATTTGGCACCATAATTTATCTCCATTAGTGGCATATTCTTCTAAAGTTTGGTTTAATGCATTATTGTTTAAGTTATTACCAATTGTTTAAAAATGGCCACCTACAATTGTTTGTATGTTTTGCATTTAACCAATTGACCAAGAGAGTTCGGATACATCTAGTTCTCTTCGCAATTTCATTGTGAATAATTTGTTTCTCATTCCTTATTACAATAAGAGTCATAGAACCAGAGTTATTGAGGAAAAACTGCGAAAAAACACGATTTTGAACATTATTTTGTTTAAACAAAAGCTTTCCACCACAAGGATTTAATTCAAAACTTTTTCCTAAAGTTCTTGTAATGTCTACAACAAATTCCAGTAATAAAATTGCTATAGTTAGACAGTTCCTTATTAGGTGATACTCTTAGTTTTGCTCCACTAAATGATAAATTTATTATATAACTCAGAAGATTAGATATTCCTGCAGCAACATGTTTCAGAGGTTTTACTGGTATTTCATCTTCCACTGTAGTAGACTTTGTGTTTTTCATGTTCTATCTATCTATCTGTCTATTGCATTGCATACCTCTTCTGGGCATGTTGGCAACAGAAATATGTTTATTCCTGAATATTTCACATGATCTACTACAACTGTATTAAAATTTATGTTAGAACTGACATTTATAAAAAAAAATGTTGACATTATTTAAAACTGTGTGCTTATTATTTCTTGTGTGTCAATATTCTGTAAAATTGATCATTTTAGGTTGACGTCACGATGTCGGCGTGGGGGGCACACAACTCATTGTTCTGTTTTTTAGAGATGGGGAAAAGCTGTTATTCTTTAATGACAAGCTTAAATTGCTTCTGCTAGCCACTCATCTCTAATTCTTTACATTTGCCCTCCTTTGTGATTGGATGAGGTTTGTGTGCCCTCCAGACGGCGGTGTCAAAGTCAGGTGACCGAAAATGATCAATAGGGTGTGTGCATTGTATGACTAACATAACCTCAAATATTACATTTTGAGTTTATACTCATTTTCAATGTTTTTATTCGCATTTCTAGATTGGTACCTGTGTAACATTAATGAACTCTCTCGGATAGGATGCATATAATTTTTAAATCATTGATTTTTAAAAATGTACTGATATTTACAGGTTGTAAATCCAAACCTACAATAGAGCAGTAGCAGCTGACGTCACAACATGGCCGCCACAGTCGATTGGTGGACAATAACCTAGTTTTGCGTTTGTGTCCATGCTGATTAATTCGAGTTTTTAAAGAGGTTTTAGTGCTTTTTTAAACGTTTTTCTTATGTAAAATCAATTTTTGGTGTTTTTCGTGTATTATACATTTCGTAATTTGTTAATCTGACTTTAATTTAGTGTTTTATTTGTGTTTTTCTTCCAGCGTGTTATCTTGTGTACATCTCAAAAGTTATTAATTTTCGATATTGTAAGTGAATTTTAGTGAATTTATTATAATTTTATTTATATTCTACATTTTAGGAGTCCCCTCGTAACATTTCTAAGTTGAAATATATTAATGGAGTTAACCTATAGGATTTAAAAGTGGAAGATTCATACTGCTTCCAACTTAGTGTTGAATTAATGAACCATTGTGACCGTTCTTGGAAATAAAAATGCTATCTAAACTATAAGACTGTTATTATTCATACTTACCTTTATTATTATCTATAATGTGTACGATCTTAAACATCCTATTATGGTTGTTATGTTTATAAGCATCATTTTGAAGAACTTTATTTTACTCCCGCTAAAAGTGTTATTTTTTAAGTTCTGTCGCGTTCTAGGTCACTTACCTTCATTGATATTTTATTTGTAAGCATTATCAATATTTTAAACATCTGTGATTATAATTGTAAGAATGAAAACAAATACCAAACTAGGTAAGTATGCTTATACATATAAAGTATTTCGGGCATATTACGTTGCATACCTATTTGTTTATAATTTTATTTAAATGGAAACTGAAACGGTCTCACAGTCTTATCTTTATATTAGATTTACTATTACTCCTGCATTTCACAATGCAAACCTCTGATTATTGTTATTAATGTGTTAAATTATTAAACTTATTAGAAACTGTTGAGCCAAATGAAAGTAAGATATAATCAATAAAAAGTTGATGGGAAATGGTTTGAATTGTCTAAAACCTTTAATTTCACAAAAGATTTATAAAATCATTAATATATGATTCATATATTGGCATGAATCAACGAATGTTGTGACAACTTTTAACCTATATATGCTTAGCTGCGTAACTGAGCCTGTGTTAATTAAACATTTATTGAAATATGTCGTGATATTATATATGTACAAAAAAGTTCAAAAATCCAATATAGTCTTTATTTTCACTATATTATGGGTTCACAAAGATGTCAACATATTTGACATCAAATTTTACACTTGGAAAAACAACACTAATAAAGTATATATAAAATTCTTTCTCACACTAGGCTTTTAAAAAAACATTAACAAACATCACTACACATAGCTGATATTCAGAAATCCTCCACTTTAATTTTTATCAAGCGAAAACTGACACCTACTCTTATGTCAAATTTCGAAGTTTTTCCACCAAACACGTGACAGCTGGCATAACTGTGACGTCACTGCTAGTGCTCTATTAGCGGTCTATTTATTTTAAATATTCAATGATTAAAAAAAAATATATTACATGCATTCTATTCGAGATAGTTCATTAATGTTACACAGGTATAGTTGTCTCCATTCGTTTAATGCAAATAAAAAAAGGGATAAAAACCGACCATAAATAACTACCTGCTTGTTACCTTCCACAGAGCCGCACTTAAAATTTTTGTGCTATTGTGCAATAGAAATTTAGAACCAGTTATCTTTGGTATATAAATAGATATTTGGTACAATTATAAATTGAAAAAAATTACTCTGTTATGCTTGTATCGAGATAGGAATAATACCTTATATAGATAGATAGATATAATTTATTGATGCTAATCATACAAAAGTACTTCACAAGTCAAAAGAACAACACAGTAGTATGTAAACAAACTGAGACATAAAAATAATTGTAATAAATAACAATGTATAGAATAATGTTAAAATATAAAATAATTTTAAAATAGTAGAATATATATACATATAAATATACAATGTATTATATATTTGTGGAGCAGTGACAAATTCGACATTCCAACATTCCATATGATACACTGACAATATTAAGTTTGACTCTGTTCGAGTGTACAGTTACATACCTGCTGTAAACCGTCATGCTGTAATATAATTTCGGTAGGAGAAAATCGGACAACGATAATTGAATTATAATTGAAACAGGTTTGTTTCCGTTAATTTCTTATTTTAATCATGCTAAAACATACTTTTTTATATAAGAATGATGATGTTCTAGGTATTAAGTAACATTTATTATTATTTATAATGTTATGGAGGAATTAGCTCGAAAATTCACATACTCTGATCTCCCCTCAATGCGGTAGTCAGGTCTAGGCGGCACAGCTTTGAGCTTTTTTATGTACATTAAACGAATGTAGAGAACTATACCAATCTAAAAACGCGAATAAAAACATTAAAAATAAGTATAAATTTACAAAAATGTGATTTTTGAGGTTATGTTAGCCATATAATGCACGCACCCTATATGGAATCATTATTGTACATTATAGAGCCAGTGTAATTTTTTACATACTGTTTTGCCTTTATTATTTGACAATATATTTGCACATATTTTGACCTCAGATATGACCTTTAGAATTCTATAATAATTTTTATATTCTAGTTCTGAAATTTCACCACAGATTTTTTGTTTGTATAATTTCCTTTTTGTGTTGGAAGATGTCTTAATGCCTTTCGTAATCCATATTTTTGTTTTATTGGATCGTTTTATCAATTTTTCGGGAAAAATCATATTCATAATTGTTGCAAATTTTTGTATAAATAACTCATAAGCCTGATTTGGATCTTTATAATAAGTAGGCATATATATATATATATATATATATATATATATATATATATACATATATGTCATTCCAGTATATATTATGTCAGTAGATTGTATTTCTTATTTGAAATGTTGAAATTTTGTAGTGGAGACCACTCTCTGCTTACTTTTTTGAAATTAACTTGACCTGAGCTTCATGATCACTTAATGCAGTTGTTATAACTTGTCCTATATAAAGATTATCAAAATTCATAAAAATATTGTCTAATAATGTAGCCAAGGTGTTTGTTATTCTAGTTGGTTCATTGATGGTTGCGTTAAATTATATGACTGCAACAGTGTTAAAAATGTCTGAATGTTTGTTTTACTTCCTTCTAATAAATCTAGATTAAAGTCTCCACATAAAATTATTTTATAGTTTTTGTAGTCATCTTAAGCAGTATCTAAATATGTCTGTTAAAATTTGAAAGAATATTTCAAGATTACCTTTAGGAGGCCTATAAATACATATGATAATAGCTTTTAAGGATTTACACACAATGGATGAGCATTCATTGGTACCCCCTGCACTTTTTTCATTCAGTTCCTGCATCTCCATTCCGTCCACACCATCACGCAAAAAGACACAGGATCCACCATGGCCCATATTTCTTCTGGAATAAGCAGCTTTTAAGTTCTAGACTTCTAGCTACATTGAACATTCTTGATCCTTTGTTAACCAGTGTTCGGTGAAACAAGCCACAGTTGGGGCCACATTAGGGTCTTTTATAAGCACTTCAATTTCTAATAGTTTGTTTTTAATAGATTGTATATTTTGATGTAATACTACACATTCTTTTAATACATGATTTTCACACATCTTAAAGTTTTTATCGCTTTAAATTTTGGTTTTAGGTTTTGAGTTCACATTTAAATGAAACATTTTGGCTAAGGTTTAATTAAATTTTGCTATAAAAGATTTGGATATTTCCTTAATTGATACACTTTGATACAGTTAGGTTGAATTATTTCTTATTTATAAATTTTATATTTATTTAATTTCATGCGATTTTCAATTTTCTTAAATGGTTAACTTTATCAAATATTTATTCAATTCAATGACAGATCGCGTTCAAATAAATATTTTTTCTTTATTATGCAATTTGCTTTATCAAAATGGTACACAAAATATTTAGGTCAGCAACCTCTTAACACTTCAGTTACATGTGACCATTTTGTAGAAAATATTCATGTTAAAAATCTGTATTGGATTACTTTTTTGTGTTCACTCACAGTGGCAGTTTTTGCCATAGGTGAATTCAAGCTGACGTCAATCTCTTTATCATGCATTTCTGTAACAAGATTCTTGATCAAATAATACTTCACATGTTAGCCTGTGGCTGAGTTCTGGGCCTGTATTTGGGACCGAACTTCTTCAACAAATCAATGCAAAACTGCAACGTGTGTAGACTATGAAATGATTTTAATTTGCCGTTTATCTCAAATCAATAACTGCGATATTTTGTCAATTAATTCAGAATTTTCATGATGGATTTAACATTTTTTATTTCAGTTTAAATGAGGATACTTGTAATCACTGTCATTTTCAGTGATTATTGATGTATTGAATTAACCATCCAACAGCTGTAAAAGTGACTACTTGTCCCAACAAAGTCTTGTGATTCAAATATAAATTTTTGTGATTCCTTTTCACTGCATATTTATATTCTTTTTAAATGTGGCAATTGCTCTAACTATGATCAATTAGTTTAACTTTGGAAAGTGTGAACAAAATGAAATTAGACCAAAATATAAAATAAACAAGCTAACCGTTATACTCTTCGTCGATTTACTGGATTTTTTTATATAAGGTAGGGTTCGTCCTCTAGCGAACACTAACTTACTGTCCAAATTTCAATACAATCGGACTTTTCGTTCTTAAGTTATCGAGAAATTTTGAAAGTTGTTCAGAATTCGATCACCAACACAGTGATACAACATTTTTTTCTCTACGAGCAATAATACCGGTTTTAGAAATGTGCCAATCGAATGCAATATACTCTTCGTTTTGTATTTGCGAAGAGTATAATAAAGGGTAACAAATTAAAAGTTACAAATCTGGCTCAGGATAATTGCACAGGGTGATGTGAAATAAATAAATCATCTCCCAAAAATACTGCATACTCATAAAAGACATAAATAAGTGTCGAAATAGTTATTCAGTGTTTAATTAAAAAAATATGGTAATAATAGAATACAAATCACAAACGTAAAGAGTCCTAACTACTAACAATACTATAACAATAATAATAATAATATCTTTATTTTCATAGGACCCTATTAAAGGTATAGAAATATAGTCATAAAACATTGTAAAATATAGTAAAAACACAAAACTTTAGACGAAATCATAGTATAATAAATAGGATCAGAACAAAATAAATAAGCACGAGAATTGCCAATATAAATTAAGTATACTCCTGAAAACTAGTACAACATAAATATTCATTTATGGAATAAAAGCTGTGCCTGATTAAAGTGGCGTGAACTGTGCTCTTAAATAGGTGAAAGCTATTAATACTTTTTATGTTTTTAGGGAGTTTACTATATAGCTTGATGGACATGACATTGGGGCCATTTGCTACTATTGACAGTTTGGGAATCGTCAGATTATGACTGATCCTTAAGTCATGATCAGTAAAGTTATCCCTGGGAATATAGTTGTCATAATGAGACTTTACATAGGACACACATCTGAGTACGTAAAGGGATGTTATTATTAAAATATCGAGTTCTCTGAATAGAGTTCTGCAGAAATGATGTAGATTTTTAAAGGTGAAAGTACGTGAAATCTTTTTCTGCAATATAAGGATTTCATTTATGCAACTGCAGTTACCCCAGCAGATAACACAATAATTAAGGCTAGATTGTGCATATGCATAATAATACATTTTTAATATATCTATATTGACAAATTTTCTCATCTGCTACGTAACAGAGCAATGTGTAGATAATTTAGATAGTAACGAGTCAATGTGATCTTTCCATGTTAAATAAGAGTCAATATGTACACCAAGGTATTTTACATCATTATTTTGTATGATGGTTTTATTCTTACCTCTTGCTAACAATTTAATGTTATGCTATGCTTTGTAGAGAATACTATTAGGTTGGTTTTTAAATTATTTAGAGCTAAGCCATTAGTCGAGCAATAATACTCCAACAGGGAAACTGTGTATTTGTTTTTGTAGATAATTGAAAAATAATTGCGTCATGCAAAGAGGGGACAACATCATTAAGAAATACAATAAATAATAAAGGACCAGACACACTCCTTTGGGGAACCCCCGTAGACACCTGTCTGGGTCTAGAAACATAGTTTTTCCCATTTTGGCTTAAAATTACTTTTTGTTGCCAATCTACCAAATAAGTTTTTAACCAAGATGGTGCAGGCTCTCTAACACCATACCTACTAAGTTTGTCTAGTAGCAAATTGTGTTGGATCGTGTCAAATGCACGTGTTAAGTCGAAGAAAACACATGCACTTTTATTTTTACCTTCAAAACTATTTAATATGAAATTATAAAGGGATGGTACTGTACTAAACTAGACGATCACAGTCACAGCCAAAGGACCCCGCACAATTCTTATGATGCTGCTAAATCAGCGGTAATTGCAGTATATTGTAGATAATATCTTCCTGATCAAAAGTTCTCATGGGCACAAGGTCGTAAAATGGACAGTTTTCCAGATATTGGGGGTGCTCATTTCTTATGGGAAGTGGATACTGGTGAAATTCGCTGGAATCGATATATGTTGTTCCGCTCGAGCTCCTGACCAGGTGGTTGACCATTTTTTTAAAATTTTATATTCAAGTGATTTATAAAATTTTATCTGACCCATATTTTTTTATTTTACACTCCAAATTCATTTTAATAGTGAAATTAATTTTTTAATTGGCGCCTATGGTGACATCAGATGTGAGAGCATGCGCAGTTAACAAATAGAGGAATAATCGACGGGCGTCGTTCGTTTACTGTTATAGGATCGACGTGAGTCATTGTTATATCAATTGTCTTCAAACTATTGTTATTGTCATTATTTAACTCGGATTAAAATATGAAGTACACTATAAGCTAAAGTATGTAAATGATTTTATATTAATAATATACTGTTGCAGATATGTTTTAAAATAGAAAATAAAGTTTAAAATTTTTAGGTTATAATTTACATAGGAAGATAAACACAATGTAAACAACAAATATGCAACAAATCAACCAATCACTACCACCAACATGATCAACGAAAACATGAAAATTCTCTAAAATTGAATTCTCATTACATACGTCATCATTTACCGTCTTGCTATTTTGAAAACCAATTTATTTTTGCATGTGATTATTAGGACTTTCTTTAATATAATATATGAAATGTATATTTAGTATATTTTTTGAAGGTATAATAAGATTTTATAAATTTTGTTGAAGGAAACGACCCTATTCTCATGGACACAAGGTCGGAAAATGGACAGTTTTCCAGATATTGGGGGTTGCAAAGTTGACTTTGCACCCCGATATCTCGAAAACTGCAATTTCTGATCATGCGTCCAAGAGAACTTTTGATTAGGAGCTCGCGAGGAATAACATATATCCCATAAGAAATGAGCACCCCCCCTTTGCACCCTCGATATCTGGATAATTGTCCATTTATCGACCTTGTGCTCATGAGAACTTTTGATCAGGAGTTCGAGAGAAATAACATATATCGATTCCAGTTAATTTCACCGAGACGGGGGGCCACTTCCCACAAGATGTGCACCCCCTTTGCACCTCCGATATCTGGAAAACTGTCCATTTTACGACCTTGTGCTCATGAGACCTTTTGAGCATGAAGATATTATCTACAATATACTGAGAATTCAGCCGATTTAGCTGGGAGCCATTTTCCATTAGAATTGCGCGGGGTCCTTTGTATAATTTTCTGTCTCAAGAAAAAGAGATTAACATTTACATGTTCAGGGGGAGGAGGTGTTTCACTGGTACTGTAAAGAACAAGATTTAACAAGAAAAACAATGGGATGGAGGGAGACATTTCACTATCTTCGTTTCTCTTTCTCCCCTTTTTCATCTCTTTTTTTTCTTTTTCTTTAAACAATGCAATCCATTAAGCAATGCATTTTAATATTAAATTAAGATTAATATGAAATATATTTAATATAAAATATATTTCACAAAACATTATAATATTATAAGCAACCGTTTAATATTGGAAAATTTTTAAATTGAGTAATTTCTGAAACTTCAGGTAATTCCTAACGTGTAACAAAAATCTATTATGATAAAATGTAACTACATTTTGTGACAACAGATTTTTATTACACGCACATCATTTTTGCTATGTTTGAGCCTCAATATCCCAAAAAAGGTATGTGATAGAGCATTTTTATACACAGGGTTCAATTCGATGCAAACAATTTTTCAGGAATATTATATTATTGTTCATGGAACAGGAAAAATGTATTTTTTATGACAACATGCGAATGCTTCAAACGGACGTAGAAAAAAACTATCGATTTTCAGTCCTTGTAGCCATGATTAGAGAGTCTTAAACTATAACATACTAAATATCTAGTCAATTTAACCATGTGCCAGGCACTCTATATAAAGAATGTGGGGTCCTTGGTAAGTATAAGCATTTTCGGTGATGAATTTAGATATCCTACACTATTTTTATATAAATTCGGAAAAGCATACTTACTTTATATATTCATCCTTGTTTGAATTATCAAGTGGTACGTCGACACCTCCTTCAATTAGTTCATGTACAGATGTGTGTCCAAAAGATTCTTCATCCACAGAAAAAGTTAGATCAAGATCAGAAGGATTATTCTCCTTAATCCATAAAAGAGATTTATAATATTCAGAGTCGACTGATTCCATATCTTTTAAATCTATTGACTTAGATAACATCATTTTATAAAAAGGTCTGATAAAGAAAGCTGAAAAACAAAAATAAAAATGTTATGTATATATCCTTGTTTATACCACGTATGTATAGTCACCTAACGACTTTAGTATAGGCGAGCTAGCTGTTCGGGGACCCAGATCTCAGACAAACTGCAACCTCAGTAAAAAAAAAATACTCACATGTAGTTTGCGATGTCTGGAAGATATTATTTTGGAAAAAGAATCTTTAGTGGAATTTGCAAAAAAAATTGCGAAAGTTCACGAAAAATGGCCTTTCGCGTTTTAAAGGAAAATACAAAGTGCTGACATTAACGATTTTCGATCGCGTCTTTCATATGCTTCCAATCGACTTTTGGCAAAATAAAAAAAAACACGTTGTAGGGTAAACTTCGAAGAATACAACCGAGTTGGTTAAATATCAGTCCGACCGCCACTGGGCTCTTGTGGCGCGGTGCAAGAAAGTACCATTTCTTGTAAGTAGCAAATTGAAAATAGCAACGGTTTGCAAAAACTACACACTTCTAAAACTCCGTGTACAATTTTCAGCCTTTTATATATATTTAAACCGGAGTTATGAATTTTTGAATAAAACGTGAAATTTTAGTGGTTTTTTGCAATATGAGAGGGAACCATCGGGTCAATGAGAGCTCATTATGTTCGTTTTTTTATTGCACACATTTTTTACCTGAACACTTTTTTTGTATAAATTCAACGTTTCCTTTAAGACACGAAAAACCGTTTTTCGCGACTTTTCGCAATTTTTTTCTGCAGATTCCACCAAAAATTCTTTTTCCAAAATAATATCTTCTTCCAGACATTGTAAACTACATTTGAGTATTTTTTTTTGCTGAGGTTGTAGTTAGTCTGAGGGCAAAACCTAGCTCGCTTACACTACTTCAACTGATTTACTTTCTATTACATCAAACTTAAGATTTCCCATATAAAATGAAAATGTGGCATAATTTAATTAAACGATGCCTCCCATAATAATTAACATTATAAAGATGGTTGTCTAACTACCACTCCACATTCCACTAAAGAAACATAGACTAACTAGGGCCAGGTTTTGATAACAAATCGATTACCATGGATGGCAACATTAACTGGCCTTCATGTTTTCCTGATATGTCACCTTTAAATTACTCTCTCCGGGACTAACTTAAGAATCACGTGTATGCGATCAAGCTTTTTTTAAATGTGTAACCCCTTTCTGGACGGCCTAGGCTTTGGGTTTGCTTACTATGTGTGGTGTGTTTATGTTAAGTTAAGCTGCACATTCCACCAAAAATGAAAAATAATATTGCTAAGGAAACTGCGATGATTGATCAACAAACTTTAAACTCTGCTAGGAACAATTTTTTTAAAAGAACAAGAATGTGTGAAGAAGCCATTTCGGAGGTTACTTGAATTAAATTAGATAGATAGATAGATAGATTTTATTGGTCACTAAACGAATACATCAATATGTACATGTGACAAGTCAGAGTAAAGTTTGTATATATGAAGTGTAACCTAAATAAATCACTACCAGAAAACGTGTAAAGAACAAACACCAACAGACTTAACAATTTGCAATAGAGTAAATAAGCATAAAATACAAATGAATATAATACAATACAATTTTACCATTTGTATATATATATATATATATATATATATATATATATATATATATATATATATATATACTCCGAAAAGAGTAATCCGAGATCCATGATATACATGGACAACCTGAGATCCACCCGTTAAAAATTAGTTAGAGACAAGACAATGTGGGCTTTTAATTACGGCAAAAATAGTCTCTAGAATTTAATAAGAGGGGTAAGATTTATCCATTATTGTGAAAGTTATAATTGTAGGTGAATTGCAACATTACGAGATCCATGTAAAATAGAATAATATGGGATCCGTTGGGAAATACAAAAATATATCTACGTAATTTTGAGACACGCGAGATCCTGCAACGTTGCCCATTTTACGGATCTCTTTTTGTTATAGTATGACCTTATTTACACTCAGTGTATATATTGTCTATAAGTTGTTTCAGGGATGTGCTGTTATAAAATATTGGTTAAACTTAAAAGAGTCTGCTAAATACTTCATACAAAGCAGTTGTATACCAGGTGGCACAGACCATACGAACACTCTTGTAACTTTTGAATGGATCAGTGGACTATTTCAGATTTATTGTAGTGATATTAAGTGGGTTTGATAAGTTAAACCTGCTCAGGGCCAAGTAATTCAAAATAATTAATAGTCTAATTGAATAACAAATTTTAACACAAAAGTTCCATTCAAAAATAGATATAGTTCTTAATGAGAAACTAATATCGCTGTACTTGTAGGTACTAAAACAAACAAAAAATAAAATCGAAATATATATCATATGTGTTTAGGCCAGTAGGATCCACAGCTGCAAAAATATAAAGGTTGTACGATTTAAAAATTTGATTTTGTTGTAAATTGCATCGAAACCGGAAATCGATCGTTTGCGTCAATTAATGTTAAATATCTCACTGTACCAAATTTCAAAATAATTCCCTCGTCAATTGAAAAGTTACAAAAGTGGACCATCCGGTATATTAACACAACATCAAGACAGACGTTCTATGACCCATGTAATTATTATTCTAGTCGGCCTCTTTTTACTATATGGTACATTTAACAGCACCGCGCCATCAATCGCGGTTGCGTGTTAAGCTATTGCCTTGTGAGAGGACTAGATTTAACAAAAAGAAAAAGTCGGCTTAACAAGTAGTGTAAATTATATATTATATAAAACTAATATCTATATTGTATGAAGAACTACTACGTAAGTAAATTGTTGTTAGCGTGCTATGCTAGAAAGTTATATGTTTGCCTTGGGTAGAAATATATAATTACTTCCACATCCACATAGTGGAGTGGAAGTATAGTTAGTAATCGTAACAAAAATTTCAATTTTTTTTTGGTTGAAATAGGTTTGGAATATCATGAAGTGTCGAGATGTTAAATTTGAGCGAAAAAAAAAATTCTGTCTGTCGGTCTGTAACTTTTTTTTTGTGCGCACGATATCTCTGGAAGGGTTAAAGATATTGACTTGAAATTTTATACACATATGTACTACAACGAGATCTGGAACTGAATTGTTTTTTGAACTTATTCGGTGAAGAGTGGGGGTAAATAGGAGAAAATAAGTAAAGCCACCTGGTAAGAGCATACAAATTTGGGATTTGGTGTATATACTAGAAGCCAAGGCCTCAGATTTTTTATTAATATTTCCATCACCAACCGCCCCCCACTCCATTATGAAAGGGGTTAATAAAATAAAATTGAGACATTCACTTGAAATTTGGTACACGTATACATTATAGCGATATCTAGAAGTAGATTATATTTTGAGAAGATTTTGTTGAAAGGTTGGGGGTTGAATAGAGATATATAGGGGAAAATAAGTAAAGCAAGCTGATAAGAGTACAGAAACTTGAAATTTGGTGTATACATATACTAGAAGCTAAGGCCTCAGATTTTTTTATAAAATTTCCATACCCCCCTCACCACCCCACGCCATCAAAAAAAGGGGTTGACAAAATAAAATTGAGATATTCACTTGAAATTTGGTACACGACACCTGGAACTAGATTATATTTTGAAATAATACCGTTGAAGAGTTGGGGATTAAATAGGGTTGAATATGGCAAAATAAGTAAAACAAGCTGGTAAGAGTACAAAAAGTTGGGATTTGGTGTATATACTAAGCCTCTAATTTTTTAATAATATTTTTTAACTCTCTCACGGCCCCCACTCCATTATTAAAGGGGTTGATAAAATAAAATTTAGATATTGACTTGAAATTTGGTACACATATATGTTATAACGACATCTGGAACTTGATTACATTTTGATGTGATTCCGTTGAAGGGTTGGGGGTTAAATAGGGGTGAATATGGGGAAATAAGTGAAACAAGCTGGTAAGAGTACAAAGACTTAGGATTTGATGTATGTACTAGAAGCCAAGGCCTCAGATTTTTTTATAACATATTTGAACCCCTCCACTACCTCCACACCATTATTAACACGTTCATTGCCGATTACACCTATAGGTGTATTATGAAGATTTATAAACCGGCCGATTACACCTATAGGTGTAAAGCACTAATATGAATTTCCATTTACTATTGTAACATTGGCTTGTTTACGAATAGATCGAATAGCAGTCGGCACATTTATTGGACCAAGTACTAACGATCTGTATTATTGGTTGCAGTTAACAAATCTCCAGTACTTACTGGGACTGAATGATGTTATGACTGCCATAAGTAGTGTTAATGTACACTGTCAGTATGGTCAGTTGCTTGTGTGAAAGTGAACATCGTTTTCATAAAAAAGATTAAAATAAAGAAAGTGTTGCATGTCAGTGTTTTGTTCATAATTGTAAAAAAAAAATGGACCTTCTGGTTTAAATACAAAAAGAATGAGACTTTCAAAATATCAACACCCTCGTCCTCTAAAGGAAGAATGTTTTTTCAAGTTCCATCAGCAATAAAATAAAGTCGAAGCTGACTTACACCTATAGGTGTAATCGGCATTGCTAATGAAATTTTCAATAAAGTGGCCAGCTACACCTATAGGTGTATTTTTTTTAATAACGATGTTTCATATTATTTTTATTATTTTCAATAAAGACATACCTAACATAACATATTTTGCTTATCACAACCTCTCCAATGAAAATTTTGCTCACAGGCCGTACAGAAGTACCATTAATATTAGATCGGCAATGAACGTGTTAAAGGGGTTGATAAAATATAATTGACATATTCACTTGAAATTTGGTACGCGTAGGTATTATAACGACATCTGGAACTAGATTATATATTGTGATGATTCCGTTAAAGGGGGGGGGGTGTATTGGGGACAATAGGTGGAGGAAGCTAATAAGAGTCCAGAAAATTTTTGGCGTATATCCTAGAAATCAACATTTCAAATTTTTTTTGATATCTGCCTCAAATATTATTAAAGTTTTATGACCAATTATTTCTACATGCTAAAGTGCAAATATAGTCAAAATACTTTCCTTTAAAGAGACTTGGATGGAGAATCTGGATGTGGAAGTAGTGATCCCTTAGGCAGCGGTTTTTTAAATTGCTTAGTTCTACACTTTTCATGGTTACATACCTTCGTGAATCAGTTATTAATTAATCGATTTATTTGAAACTTAGGTAAGTTGTGCATCTCTTCAAGATAATTGAAAGCACATAAACCTATTTAATTTATTCCATAGAATTAGCGGAAAAATGGAGTCACTTTTTAAGTAAATAGGGATTTAAGGAAATGTTACCACCATCCTTAAAAACCAAATTGTGTTAATTTGAAAAAAAATCATATTTTTATTTTTATTATTTTGTTTAATAACAGAAGTAAACTAGAAATGCTATATTCTTGCACTATTGAGAGGCTATGTGGATGCTAGTGTTACAATAAGAATTGTGACATAAGAAATAGACCAATTCATTTTTGAATGCAGATTATCAATGAAATGCCAAGATTGGAAATTAATATTTTTAGATAGAGTTTCTTTTTATTTTCCGTGAATTGCTTTCTGCTATTTGCCAAATTCTATATATAAAGAATATGTTTTATGCCTATATGCAAACAGAAAATAATTTACTTTAAAATGTTAGAAAATACTTGGAAGTACTTTATTATCTAAATGATTTATTCATAGACGTACATAAAAAATCCAGAGATTAAAATACCATATATTCCCATGTATTTTAAACCGCCGAACACGATTTGGGATCTAAATTGCAAAATTTCGCACATTTTTTTTAAATCGCGACAAACATATTTAGGCATTAAATACGATGTTTTTCGCGATTTAAAAAAATGGTGAGAAACTTAACAATTAGCACCTCAAATTCGTGTCCAGCAGTTCAAAATATATGGGAATATTGTATTGTGATATCTGGAATTCATCAATATTTTTCTATTTTTTATTGGTGAAAACTCGGCCATAATTAGCACAAACGAAACATGAAATATATTAAAGTTTTATCAAAAATTAAATTTTGATTTACAAGGAAACCAACAAATATGGAAATAATACACCAACTGTCAACTAGAAGAGATGAAAACATCAGGGGAGTTCGATCTCACCTGATACAGGAGTTAATACAAATTTTGAATGACAATAAAATGAATGAAAATAAAAATAGCGAATTGCACGTTATCTTGGACTATAACCAAACTGACGGGTCTGACATATGCATTAAGTCTATTTTGACATGAATTATGTTCGATAAAATTAATTAACGCACACAAAATTCACGCAACGATGAGTTTTCAAAAAGACCGCATAGCTCCCGGTCTATTATGGAGATACTGTAATGAATGTATCAGTCAATGGTTTTTGCCTTCTATGTATCTATAAAATAAATATCTTTTACCCTATTAAAACTGTATAGAGAGCCATACCCAATTGCAATTCATACACAAGGTCCCAGATACAATTTTTATCATTAAAATAAAATAAAAAGGCGATATTAGGCAAACAAATCTTGGAAAGGGCAAAAGTAATGCTTTGTTTCGGGTATCACTTTTATTATGATTTTTTAAAATATTTATGCCACTAATGCTCAGAACTGATAAATTCAATATTTTTTACCAAGGGTTTGAAACTTTTGGTGTCAGTTTGGTTAATTTTTTCGGATTTAGCAATTTTTTAGGAAATGTTTAAAGCTTACGTATTATAAGTGTATTAAAATTGCAGCGTAAAAATAAATCATTTTGTGTTATACCTAAGTAATAGAAGAATTAGATTTTATTTGTACCCAAACCCGAAGCAATCACATATATAACCAAAAATCGTAATTATTTTTCAAATACGTTCCCGTTAGAATTTTGTCCTAATTTAATAAATTAATTAGGTACGTAAACATTTATTTTTTTTAAATAGACCTTTTCAACAAAATCCAAGGGAAGTCACGGACACGAGGTCTTCTTTCGAGACTTCGCGCAAGTTTCTCCACAAAGTACTTAAACCACCTTACAATACTGAATAATTAACACACTCTGTGTCATATAGAAATTAATTATTCTGCCTAGTAACGCAAACTTTTACTTCCTTGTTTTAACGCTAAATCGACATGTCGTTTACTTCGTGTTCAAGTTTCCATTATCATTGCACTCGTTCTAATTTAAAATCCGTTGCGTTTAATATTATTTGGTTAAAAGCTGATGTACTTATATAAAAGCAAAGGTATTTGCTGCTACAAATAAATCCAAACAGCATTGCCAAATTTCGGATCTCGTTTGATCTTAAAAGGTACCTGTTTGCTAAATACATAAGTAGCATCTGCGCCACCATACTGTCAAACACAGAACTGCTACGGTTTTATACATGGGAGAAAACAAGGAAAATGAGCTCCGCATAATATGTTGCCTATAGCATCCTGACACCTTAAATACACCAAGTAATAGACAATTACGATCTGAGATCCGGGCATCGGATCTCATGATCTCACATTCCGCATGTATATACAAAAACTGATCCCACATTCCGCAATCCGACATATATATATATATATATATATATACGTATGCACAGTACGTTGTCATATCCAAAGTAGGTACTAGCTACACGCTGTCACCTCATATATAACGCTGCTACATCCGATTTCGGAGGTGACAGCGTTTTGCCTTGTTTTCAACTTTATAAGCTTATAGATGCCATCAGAAACCTATACTCAAATTTTTGTGTGGAGGTCAAAAAGTTACGTCTACACCCGCAAATTAAATTTTTAGTTCCACTATATATCAGTGGCGCTGCTATCGACTTCATTTGTATAATAGTTAGTGCGTTGATACATCCGTCTATATATAGTAATTTTAGTATGATGTATTATACGCTATTACATCCAAATATTGGCAACATCGCGAACGCCAGAATGGCCATTTATTAAGTGTTTTTAAAAAATGTATCGGGTTTACAGGATTACAGTATGCTGAGTTGGGCGCTGCTTAGAATATTTAAAAATGTGTGGGTCATCAGTTATCACGTAAAATTCTCTTCCGCTTCCAAATGCTGACGCGTTCTAACCTTTTTGAGGCAGATAGTTGCTGTTTTTTTATCGGTAGACTGTATAAATCTGAATAAGTACCTAGCCTGGCGAATACAAATATCTTCTGTTTATTTTGTTAGTCGAGAAAATTTAAAAAAAACAGGTTTTTGAAAACACAAAAAATATTCGGATAAAGCTGTAAACATAAAGTTATTTGTCGATTTGTTTAAATCCAATTTCAGAATAATTAAATTTAACCTCAAAACTAACAAACGTCAAAGGAACTAACTTACTCCTTTAAACCCAAAATATTATAATCGTATTCTTAAGAAGATTACGAAAAAATGAAAATCAGGAAAGTCGGTATAATTTCTGCGATCGAACACGAATGTAGAGGTTCTTAAAGTAAAAATGTAGGTTTATGACATATGAGAATTATAATCGCCATGTAGTTAGCCCTATCATTACAGAGAAAAACTGATAACTTTTTTCCATTGTCTACTGTATAATGGTGGGAATTCTTTCTATTTTCAAAATATTTTTATATTGAAATAGGTTAAGAATATAATGAAACGTGGAAATTTTAGAATCTATTCTATTGTGGTGGTAAAATAATAAAAAACAAATTTTCAAAACAAATTTCTTTCTTGAAATATATTTAGATATTATTAAAAAAAAAATGTTCACAATTTTTTTATTTTCTAAAATTTATTTTTTGAAATGTTTAGAATGTCATGAAACGTGGAAATTTTAAACTTGACTAATTCAATTTTTTACCCATCATCCATTTTGTACAAAATATTTAAAACATTTTTTTAAAATAGGTTAGAATGTCACAAAACGTAAAAATTTTAAATTTGGGCAAACATTTTTTTCCATCACCCATTTTATAAAAAATTTTGAAAATTTCAAAATTTTTTTCTATAGATAAGTATAAAATTTTCAACAAATTTTTTTTTTCAAAAAAATTATTATTTTTTTTAATAGGTTTAGAATGCCATGAAATGTGGAAATTTTAAATTTGAACAAAGAAAAAAAAATTCCATATAAGTATTTTAGCTATAAAATTTTTAAAAAAAATGTTGGTAAAAAAATTTTAAATTTTTTTTTTCTGAAATAGGTTTAGAATGTCATGAAACGTGGAAATTTATAATTTTAGCAAAAAAAAATGTTTTCATTATTTATTCCCTTTAGATGGTCCAGTGAAAGTATAACCATTTCTTCGCTGACAGTAGCGTCAGCTACCTACCAAATTTGACTGTTCTCAGTCAAGTTTTGTAGTTAATGCACCAACAGACAGACAGACTGACGGGATTGAAAAACCTATATTTTCGTAATGTACATGATCTGAAACGTTAAAATCCGAAAAAATCTCGGAGGGTGATTTTTTTTCGAATACAATACTTCCGTTCGGTATGCGAGGGAAGTAAAAAATGTATTAAAATAATTATTTATTCATGAAAATAACGATTCGTGTACACAATTTTTTTACCAAAAATGTTCTGCTATGAGCAGTTTATTGTCGTTTTTTTTTTAAAATTTTTAGAAGCGGTGCTCCTTAATTAAAAAAAATAAAGACTTAAGAATGCAACGTTCAGTGGCGTTCACTATTGAAACGTATTTCTATTTCTTACGTATTATTCATTCAGTTATTGCCACTGAGGAAGAGATATTGGTTGTTTATTTTATTATTCCCTGAAATATAAATTGTTAACACAAAAAATCGTAAAAGTGAATTGAAAACATTAATTTTTTCTACAAGCTGCATATGTTACTCATGTTGATACAAAATTATCTATGAAAATAAAAAGATGTAACTTATTGTTGTGCAATAAATATCGGCTAGTAAGGACTTAATGGATTTCCCACAATAATACATTTATTTGACTTAAACTTACCGGAAAGATATTTAATCTTTATTGTAATTCCATAATATTGACGTTACTTTTATGAAGCCTAACCTCTTGATCATGAAAATAAATAGTATATTATTCAACGAGCATATAATGATGGCTACTATTCACGATGGTAAAGTTTAAGACACGAGCCGCAGGCGAGTGTCGTAAATCACCAGAGTGAATAATAGCCATTATATGCGAGTAGAATACTATGCTTTGTCCACGACTATTAAATATTTAATATTTATTTAATTCATCTTTATTTCATTTCTCCTATTTAGGAAAGATTCATATGTCATAATATATATATTTCGGGCAACAAGTTTAATGTGGCGATTTCTGCAGTTTCCTTTATATCTGGCGGTGTCAAAGAAATCTCGTTTTCACTGTCAGTATCCATTTATTTAATTTTATTACTCTTTTTGAGTACCTAATGTGTAAAATTATTATAAATAACGTTGGCGTTGAAATGACATAAATCTTGACGTTTCAAATCAAAATTACGCTTTGACACATTGTCATGGCTTACTAATAAAATAATACAGTTTCTAGGCACAGCTAAATGGTTTCAAAAACAATGTTGGGGATTGCCGTGCGTTGCTAATAGATGATGCTTTGAAAACAAATTACTCATGTAGTTTTTGAGTGTTCATTAAAGTACCTTTTCGGCATGTACCATTGAGTGCTTCCTAGAAACCTTAAAGAGACAACACTTGTCTTTTGGTTGCTGCAATTTTGACATTTTGAATTTTTAGCAAAATGTCACAAATGTCAATTCTTATAAACAACTGACTGTCCTCATTATTCACTGCAATCAGTGAATAATGAAATCATTATTCACTGTAGGGAATAATGGATAGCATTATCATTGAGGAAACACGTACATAATGAGTACATTATTTAATAGTCGTGGACAAAAGTTATTATTACATACTCGCGCTTCATAATGAGATGTCATTGAAAGCTCGAAAAACGTCCAAAATATCAGATAACCAACAAATGCTATGCATGCGATGTTAGAGAGATCTTTGATTCAATTTACTGTAGTATGTTTTATCTATGTTTTATTTAAATGTTATGTTGAACTTGAACTAAAAACAAATATAAAAAGGCATTGGCTCAAATAACGTTTTATTTTCGCGATCATGTTAAACGAAAGAACCCACCACCTCCTTGCTTTTAAATATTGCTTCTTTAAATATTTTCTGAATACCAATACCAATACATTGAAAACTATATTCTTTAAAGCTATCTCGACGAAGAGGACATTGTTTTTGGCATTTTTTCAAATATCAACAATTGATTGTAATAAAGTTAAGAAAACAATTATGTAGATAGTTTAAATTTAGTTAATTTATTAAGAAAGTTTTAATATTTAAGTTGAAATTATATCCAGGGAGTTGTATTATTCGATGGACAAAATATTTTTAAATGTTTTTCGAAAAATAAGAAAAAAGATCCTATAACAGATTTAGAAGCGCTTCACTTCGGAAATCTAGTGATAAAATTAATTTTTATTCTCTTCAGTATTACGGTTTAAAGATAATTAAATTAAATTCGATATAAAAAACACTTTTTGGACTTCCCACCAAATATTTTTATTACCATTCGAAATAATCTACAGGATGATATATTTTTGGGAAACAGGACCCCTTTGGCCTGCGAACTTTTTTTACGTCGATACTAACTGTCCTTTCACAAAAAGACTTTTCTTTTTATCATTTAACTTTTTGGCCTGTTGCATTTTTTTGACATCTCGTGCTCCTTGGGCGATATTTGGCAAAATACACCTTGGCTAAATTCTTACTATGGTCAATATAGTTATTTTTAGCTGAAATTGTATTATTTAAAATTCTAATAGTAAAACTCATTATTTTGAAAAAACTAAGGTTTTGGAGAATCTTGGAAATTATTACTTAAAGTAATAAGAATATCCCATAGGTACTCCTATAAGCGTTTTATTTGCCGAATTCGAATAAATTATCTTTAAAAATGTGAAGGATAAATAAGAATATCAGAGAGAAACTCTCAGACTTATGTTATGTCCATTTCTTTCTTATCTATGATCATAGAATAATCTGTAAAATTTTTCCTATCGAATATTTTAACTTCATTTAATGGTATTGACGACGTTTTCACAAGCTTGCTAAGTACTGTCACAGTCAACAACATTTTTAAATCATATTAACAATTTACAGAGCAATACATTTAAAACAGGTAAATAAGCTATTAATAAAATTAGTTTTATTGGCACAGATACAAAACAATATATTAAATCGACACACAGATCAGCATTAATTCACAACACATCGAAACTTCTTTCATAACAACGAATTAAATATAATTAAGCATATATATGGCTTTTTATTAAATATAATAACTTGAAAGCTAAGAAGCATGGAAGAAAACTTTAGAATTAGTATTTTATCATCACCATTTACCATTTAATGCTAAAATATAAAAATCGGTAAAGGTATTTACACAGAACTTCCCTCGTTATTTGCGCATGAGGTCGCTCTAAAAATTTTTCAATTACGAAATGACATTGGGAATAATAATCGGAATATAGTTATTGCTATTGTTACAAAGAAAACCTGGTAACTTTTGGTCAAGAAAATATACAGAGTTCTCATCCAACAGCAAAAGTTCAATACTAAATAGCAGGTGCCACATATGGCAGGCTTGCGCAAATACCTTTACAAATGTCCGCCATGACTGAATTATTTCTTGGGATGACCACCCTGTACATTTTTCAATAAAAGTAGGATAGGTGCATATGCCAGATATTATTTCCATCTGTCACATTTTCAATCCAACATTCACGTAATGGAGTATAGTGTGTGGTTAAGAAATTTCATTTTTTTTTTAATTTTTCAAAAGATGTTGGTAAAATAATTTTCAAAATTTTTTCTTCTGAAATAGGTTTAAAATATCAAACGTAGAAATTTTAAATTTAAGCAAAAAGGAAAGTTTCCTTCTATTCTATAGTAGTGCTAAAAAAAGTTTAAAAATTAAAAATTACGTATTTTTTAAAATAGGTTTAGAATGCTATGAAACGTGAAAATTTTAAATTTGAGCAAATAAAAAAAAATTCGATCTATTTTGGTGGTAAAAACTTTTTGAAAAATGTTGGTGAAAAAAATTTTCAAATTTTTTTTCTGAAATACCTAGGTTTAGAATGTCATTTAAATTTGAGCATTCTAGTGTTAAATTTTTTTCCAAACTGGTAACAAAATGTTGCAAATTTTTTTTTCCGAAATTGGTTTGGAATATCATGAAACGTGGAAATTTTAAATTTGAGCAAAAAATTTTTTTTCGTCTGTTCTATAGTAGTGATACATAATAAATGGATTAAAAATGTTTTAAAATTTTTTACAAAATTCTTCAAAAACGTTTTTAAATTTGTTTGAATAGTTTTAGAATGTCATGGAAACGTGGATAGTTAAAATCTGAACAAAGAAAAAAAATTGTATCTTAGTGGTAAATAGATTTAGAACACTATGAAACGTGGAAATTTGAAATGTGAAGAAATAAAAAAAAAATCCATCTATTTTAGTGGTAAACAAATGTTCAAAAATGGTAAAAAAAATTTCAAAATATTTTTTTTTTCTGAATCAGGCTTAGAATGCCATGAAACGTGGAAATTTTAAATTCGAAGAAAGAAAAAAAATTATTTCATTTTAGTAGTAAAAATTTTTTCAAAAATATTGGTTAAAAAAATTTTCAATTTTTTTTTCCTAAAATAGGTTAAGCGTGTCATGAAACGTAGAAATTTTAAATTTGAGCAAAAAAAAATTTTTTTCATCTTGGTAAAAATTTTTTCAAAAATGTTTGAAAAAAATTTTCAAATTTTTTTTTCTGAAACAGATTTAGCGCGTCATGAAACGTGGAAATTTTAAATTTGAGCAAAAAAAAATTTGTTTCACTATTTATTCCGTTTAGATGGTCCACCCTGTATATTTTCCAGTGAAATTTCTACCATGTCTTCGCTGACAGTAGCGTCAACTACCTACTAAGTTTGACTGCTCTCCGTTAAGTAGTTTTTTAGTAAATGCACCAACAGACAGACAGACAGACAGACTGACGGAATTGAAAAACCCATATTTTCGTAATCTACGTGTTCTGAAACGTCAGAATCCGAAAAAATCTCGGAGGGTGATTTTTTCTCGAATACAATACTTCCGTATGCGAGGGAAGTAAAAACACGAAATAATATATAAAGTGCATATAATCTATATTCATTTCAATAAATGTGAAATGTGTTCTAAATATTGAAAATAACTAACATCGTGAAGGTGAATCATTCAAAGTAAACTCTAGATATTCGGTATCATTTCCGCGCTATTTTTATGGAATTTAACTGGGAGACCGTAATAAAATTTTACCTAGGGACTTGTATAGTCTGTTTAATAATAAGAAATACTTGGAACACTGAGTCCTTTTTTAAACTGAAAGCAAAGTACGTATTACGCACGTTTCTTAAAGAAATCTTGAGCCGCACTTTGGTTTCAATGAAAGTGAAATTTTCACTAAGTGAAAAATGTTTGTTAATGACATAAGATTTTATTTTCAAAATAAATGTAAATATATTATTGTATGCACATAAATAATCTGTTAAATATTCAATATCTCATTGAACATGTTAAATGCCCAAATGATAAAGAATTATAGAAAAATTACAAATGCATTATGATCCTTAATTTGATGTAAGGCAGAATACTTGTAATTAGGAGCCACATTTTATTAAGTTTTTTGATGAAGCACAAAAAAATACGACTTGCAAAATATCGAAACTAATTAATATACAGTTTATCTTTCAGGTTTCAACCAACTTCACATATATTAGGTGATATGTCAATTTTATTTTCAAAAACTATTAAGACATTTCTAAAAAGCTTATTTGGAAACCAAAATATGACTCATATGGGTCCAAATAGTTTAAAATAATTTATTTCGGTTTCACATCTTTGATTGAAAACAAAAATCCGCTGCCCGAGGAATCATTACTTCTTCATCCAAATTTTCTATCCGAGTTTATTTAAATGAAAACATATCGATATTATATTTACACTCTAGTGAGTGGAAATAATTGCTCACAGAATTGAAAAAATATAATTGAACTCGTCTACTCCGAGGTAATAATGAAGGTAGTCCAAAACTTTTTGAGAACAGGTTATGCGGAGTGACAAACGTTATAAACAAAATTGAGGCCTGGCTTCTAACACATACACCCAATTCTAAGTTTCTGAGCTCTTTACTTATTTTTACCTCAATCCTTCAACAGAATCATCTCAAAATGTAATCTAGTTCCAAATGTTGTTATACATGTACCATGTTTTAATTATGTTTTTCACTCTCACTCCATTATTAAAGATATTAACAAAATAAAATTAATATGTTGACTTAATATTTGGTATGCGTATATTGATAATTAATCGAATAAATATGAGATCACGTTTTTGAGAACAACTGCAAAATTTTAGAATAAAAAATTATGAAAAAATTTCCTCATACAAAAAATGCCGCACTTTAATGGTACCTAAAGTATTATTTACATAGTAGGCATATTTTTTAAGAAATAATGATTCGAGTACATAAACTTTTTGCCAAAAATGTACTGCTATGAGTAGTTTATTTTCGAGTTTTTTCAATTTTTTTTGAAGCGGTGCTCCATAACTAAAAAAATTAAGACTTACGACACAATGTTTAGCGAATGTTCACTTTCGAAATTTGTATTTCTATTTCTTACATATTATTCGTTCAGATACTGCCATTGTGTACAAGTGAATTGAAATCATTAACTTTTACTATAAGTTGCATAATATGTTACTTATCTACGGAAATACAGAAGAAGTTTTATGTAAATATATAGGGTGTCTCCCTTAAAACTCCTGCTGCTATTTTATTGATAACTAAAAGAGATATTTGAATTATGTACATAGCTATGACCAGAATATGTAAGTAACTTCAGTTTTTAATAATAACGATCTCGCTACAAATTAAAGCATACACATGCATGGCATAATCTGAACAATTTTCGAAAAATCAGCGGTTTTCGAGATATTTCAACTTAAATATTAAAATTTTCTTAATAAGACTCGCCATAACATTTTTTAAATAAACTGATTTAAAATTTTGTGAATAACTGCTAAAAATAATATTTTCTCAAATTTTGCATGAAAATATATAGGTTCCTCAACAAATAATAATGCACCTATCTAAAACTTATTTTAAAAAAGTTATGGCATTTTTCTTACTCAAAAAAATTATATGAAATGTAAATATCTGTAAAATCAGTGTCTTCTCGTAAATTGTTCATATTGCAAAAGTTGCTTAGAGGAGGTAATTTTTCAACACATGCACCTCTTTTCAAGGTTCCTGATGGTTCCTTCAGGTTCCTCATTTTGATGCAAAAAATACTCTAACGTTTGATTCACTAATGAAGATTTCGATCTCAAATATTAGGGCAATAGACGTGTAAAACAGGTTTGTATAACATTCGAGCTACTTTTTTTTATTAAAAATAAGTAGGTAGTAGACTGACAAAAAGTAATACATAAAGACTGAAAGAATTTTAAAAATATGCGTTTTTTAAGGTGGATGCGAAATTTGTTAAACATTTTAACATTTTCCGATTTCGCTAAATTATTTCGACATAAGATTATTAACCAAACATTCAAAAGACTTAATCCAAATTCTTATTATGCGTGATGTTTATGAGTATATTAAATATATGCTAGGAATATACCACATTTATAGACTGTTTATAGCACCTTCTGTGCTAGAGATAGTTTTCAGACAATATAGTTTTCAATGTATTGGTATTGAGAAAATATTTAAAGAGACAAAATTTAACAGAAAGGAGGGTAGATAACGCATTATTTTTTTGTTTATCATGATCGTGAAAATAAAAAGTGTTAAGCATTACGAATAGATCAAATTTATATAAAAAATACTACAGTAAGTTTCATTAAAGATGTCTAGAACAGAGCATATTTGTTGGTTTTCTGACATTTAGGATGTTTTTCGAGTTTTAAATTACATTTATTTATGAAGCGCAAGTATGTTTTATATACATTTTTATCGAAACAGATCTCCGGTTTCTTTTCGTATTTCACCAAAAAGATGTAATACACTATATAGATACCAGGCTTTATAAAAATTACGTCAATATTATGGAAATACAATAAATATTAAATATTTTTCGGTCAGGATTCTGTCAAATAAATGTAAATTATATAATTTTATGTACTGAACGTAATATTTTGGGAAACCCATGAAGTACTTACTAGCCGACATTTATTGCACAGATGGATTTATTATCGAAAATCCCTTAAGCTCCTACCAGCTGAAATGTTTCTAAATAATTTAGTAACCATAACACAGAACAATGCATTATATATTTGTAAATACAGGGAGTTGTATTATTCGATTGAAGAAATATTTTTAATTCTTTGGCGAAAAATAAACAAAAAGATTCCATTATATAGGATTAGAAATGCATCATTTCGGAGATCTACAGTGATAAAATTAATTTTTATACTCTTCAGTTTTACAGAGTTTTAAAGATAAAATATTTAAATTCCGTATAAAATAATCGGTAAAGGTATTTACACAGAACTTCCCTCTTTATGTATACCGGGCGGCCACTCTAAAAAATTATTAACTGCGAAACCACATATGAGAATAATAATCGGAAGATATTATTACAAAGAAAACTTGGTAACTTTTGGTCAAAAAAATATACAGAGTGGTCATCCGATAGCAAAAATTCAATGTTAAATAAAAGGTGCCAAATATGGAAGGCTTGCGTAAATACCTTTACAACATGGTTCAATTATTTTTTAGGATGACCATCCTGTTATAACAGGTATCTTCCTTGTCAAGAGCGTTAACTATATGTCAAATATTATTGCCATCTGTCATATTTTCGGTTCCATATCCACGTAGTGGAGTGGAAGTATAGTGGGAAGATGCAAATGAATGTTTCAAATAAAAATTGTAGATAATTAAGTTATCTATTGACCCGTTTAAATCTCAATTGGGCACAATTTTACTTCCTTATCCACGTAGTGAAGTGAAATTAAAGTAATCGTAAAAAATAATTCAATTTTTTTTTCCTTGCAAAAATCAGTTTTTGTTCAGAAAGTAGTTATTTTGTAAATATTATTGTTTTTTTTAAATCGCCTCGTCTACTAATTAAATAAAACCACTTTGAATTTCGTGTTGATAAGTTGAGTAGTTTAATTACTATAAATAATTATTTCGCGTGCCACTCTTCTCCGCGTTTATTGGAGAAATAGCAATAAACAATTCAGGTAGTTCAATAGATAACTTTATTGTCTACAATTGTTATCCGAAACATTTTATTGTATCTTTTCTAGCAAAAAGATTATCGCGAAGAGACCTGTCTTTTGCCAAAATTTTATTGGCTGCAGAAAAATAAACAGAAGAGATTATTATTCGTAAATGTTGGTACATTTTTCGTGGAGTAAAATTAATCAAAACCTTAATTAATTAGCTAATCAAAACTTTTTTTTGTTTTCAACTAGGTTATGTAATGAAATAAAAGAAAGTTTTCCAGAATAGGGTAGCCGCTTTGTCCTATGAATCCCTAAATAATGAGCCAATTTATGTACCTGACGCCAATTTTAAATTTCATCTCAATAAATATAAAAAATATCGATTCAATGTGTAGGACAAAATGAGAGATGAGGAAATTATAAAGAAAAAATGTTTTATGTATTTCCTGTAGATATCATGGTACCATTAATTTGTCGTTACTATATAATGTAAAATTGGTTATGACTGGTGAATTAAATTCAATAGATTGAAATCGACGAACTCGTACTGGAATTTACACCACACTGGACTACACTGAAAGGCAAAGAAATCGGAATAGATATTTTGAATAGTTAAATGGAATATTGTTATTTCAACAATTTACGGTGAAGAAATATGAAGAGATGGAATAATGTTCCATATACCGTTCACTGCGTTAAAAAACGATAAATAAATATGCACGCCTCCTCAGGTTCATTTGCAATCATTATTGTTCAAATTTCAATTAGGACCTGGCTTAATTGTTGTACAGTTAATATGTATAATAAAAGAATATGTATAATTAGTCACATAAAATATATTGATTTGAAAAATATTAAAATTAAAGTTAATTTAAAAAATCTTTAAGAGGACTAACTACTGTAATTTTAGATTTCTAGTGTTGAACAGAGTACAAGATATTTATTTAAAGAGATTACATTTTTTTTATATACACATTGCGTTTTAATATTTCTAACAGTAATAATGTGTATGAAAACAAATATTGAGGTAAATATTCCTAAAAAAAGTTTTGCAGCAAGAACAATTATTGACAACGCAAGTAAAAAGCCTGCTAATACAGCGAAACCCAATTCAAATTATCAAGAGGGAAAGAATGTGGACAGAATTAAGGTAAACAATAAAAATAAAGAGAAGGCAATAGCTAAAAGATATGTTTTAGGATTGGTTAAACAATAGTGATTTTGGCAATTTGTCAGTACTAGAGCCGCAACAATTAAAAGATGAGAATGAAGTAAACTGTTGGTGACAAGTCGTTTACAGTTTTACAACCCGTAAAGGTTGAAAGTAATATAAACATCAACTGTTATTCAATAGGTACTAGTCCCGACGCAGACGTAGATTTTTGAAAAACTACACAATTTGATCGGCTGCCTTCGGAGCAAATGTACTAATTTATATTTGTTTTAAAGATATATTTTTTGAAAATTACATATCTATTAGTTGTTTATTATTTATTCGAATATATTATTTATTAATTCACATTATGTAATTAACAAGTTCTTAAAGTAAAAGTATTTTTTGAAAATTTTGATGTTTAGATTATCCTTAATATGAAAAAGAATGATAAAATTTATTTTTGACATGTGTATACATATTTATTTATAAAATATTAAGTTGTATAAATAAGTTTTTAAATTTATTTAAATCAGAGGTTTTAACCATCTGTTTCGTAAATACGTTTTGATAGTGGAGATAAGTCTTTACAAATAATACTGAGGGAGATGGAATGTATCTTTCTCTTGGCTTGTTTAGCAGTATTTGTGGATGACAGTCGAATTTAGAGTTAAACTTTACTCTAAATTAGTAGGTACAACATTAAAGTTTTTTTATGTCTAAGATCATATTATAAATATCAAAATTTTAGACAAATACCTTTATCATTATCATTGATAAGCCAAAAATATTTTTGTATTGATTGATTGATTTGTCAGCGTAAGATGGGCATTGCTGCCGATTCCGGGCATCCATGGAAGTTCGTTCCAACACGCAGCTTGGTCGTCCGTCGAACACGCCCAATGGACGGCCATACCACGTGTCAGAACCAAATCTCGAATGTTTTATATACCGCCGAACCGGCTGCATACGCCTGGTTGGACAGTGGATATGCTTGTTGTCAGCAGCGAGTGCCGCATGGGGTGGGAATACAGGATGGGAGCTGTAGGTGTTTGTGAGATGCTTTTTTTAAGTTTCCATGCATCTATTAAGTTTCCATCTGTCATCATCGACTGGGGTGTACAGGTGTTTGCGAAATGCTTCTTTTCAATTTCCATGCTTCTTTTAAGTTTCCTGTATGTAAAAATTAAAAATAACATGGTATAAAGGTAAAAAGTGGTAAAATCGTAAAAAAGTAGGTAACTGAACGACTGTATCTCAATCAATCTTTATCGCCATTTTAACGGAATTACGTCAGCTTTCCTTTTTGTGAACGAATGCCTATACCTAAATCCACTCAGAGAAAAATTATACACAAACATTAAAAGAAAAAAAAAGAATCGAAAATTTTCGATTTTTAAATAGTTTGTTTGACTTATTTTGTTTAAAAAAATTGTTGACTTAGGAAATTTGATTGTCTACAAAGAACCGAATTATGTGTATATACTAAAAATGTATAGCTTTTGAGTGATAGTTAAAAAAACTACAAAGTACACAAATTACTCCGTTCTCAAAAATTTAAGCCTAAGTTTAATAGCACTTTATGGATTTATCATTTTTTGTGTACAATTGAACATATGAAGTAATAAAATATCTTCAACGAATTAGTTCCTTATTTAGTTATATAGTCAAGAGCCTAGAGTGAAGAAAATGTAATTGACAATAAATGAATTATGTGTAACCAGACCCTGTGTTTCTGTTATCATTTTATTTATTTAAAGAACACGATTTCTAAATTGTAGTTCCATTTGTCACAAATATGTCATTGAGTGTATGTACTACATCAGCTCATGAGCTGGTACCTGTTGGTAATATACTTGAAAATGGTGGTAATGTATTTGAAAAATAAAATACATTTATTTCGTATTTAAGCATTTTGCTTTAAAATCAGTTGTTAAACAATAAATAAGGCAAATGTAATTTAATTTGATGTCTTACCAAAAGTCAAGTAAAAATGAGAGAAGAGTTGTACCTTTGTTTTTTTTATTTTAATCGGAAAAAGACTAATACGATTCAAATGTATTGATCCCTCACTTTTACTGCGAATATCTCAGAAATGGAGGAGCGAAAAAAATTATGTGTGTATTATGTCTATTTTAACTCAATCGTCGATTTGAATAATGTACTTTGAACAGTTTTGAAGTTCTGCTAAGGTATATTGAAAAATGCCCTACTTTTTAAGGAAACTTTGACCATGCCAGTTTTAAATACATATCTTGAAAAATATGCCTACTATGTATTTTAGATACCGATAAAGCACGCCATTTTTTGTACCATGAAATTTTTGTATAATTTTTTTTTATTTTGCAATTATTCTCAAAAACGTAACCTCATATTTATTCACTTATTTATCAATGTATTTAATTTTTTTTGATAAAATAATTAATTATATAAAACTAAAGCATTTTCAAAAAAATCGGTAAAGGTGTTTGCACAAAACTTCCCTCCTTATTTGTGCATCTCGGTCACTCTAAAAAATTAATAATTCCGAAATGACATTGAAAATAACAATCGGAATATAGTTATCACTATTATTACAAAGAAAACCTGATAAATTTTGGTAAAAAAATATACAGATTGCTCATCCAACAATAAAAGTTCAATACTAAATGACAGGTGCCAAATATGGAAAGATTGCGTAAATACCTTTACAAATGTCCACCATGACTGAATTATTTCTTGCGATGACTACCCTGTACATTTTTCAATAAAAGTTTAACAGGTGCACATTCCAAATATTATTGCCATCTGTCACATTTTCAATTCCTCATTGACGTGGAGTGCGCGTATAGTGGTGATTAAAAAATTTTTTAAAATTTTTCAAGTGTTGGTAATGTTTTCAAATTTTTTTGCTTCTGAAATATGTTTAGAATGTCATGAAACGTGGAAATTTTAAATTTGTGCAAAAATAATTTTTTTTCCATCTATTTTGGTGGTAAAATATTTTTCCAAGATGGTAAAAAAATGTTGCAGTTTTTTTCCAAAATAGGTTTGGAATGTCATGAAACGTGGAAATTTTAATTTTGAGCAAAAACAAATTTTTCATCTATTCTATAGTAGTGAGTGGATTAAAACATTTTTCAAAAATATTTTTAAATTTGTTTTTGTTGAAATAGGTTTAGAATGCCATGGAAACGTGGAAATTTTAAATTTGATCAAAGAAAAAAAATTTGCCATCTATTTTTGTAGTAAAATTTTTTCAAAAATTGTGAAAGAATTTTCTAAATTTTGTTTTCTTAAATAGGTTTAGAACGCTATGAAACGTGAAAATTTTAAATTTCGAAAAAAAGAAAAAAAAATTTCCCTGTATTTTAGTGGTAAAAAAATTTTCAAAAATGTTGGTAAAAAATTTTTTTAAAAAATTTTAAAAAATGTTGGAAATTTTAAATTTGAAAGAAAATTTTTTTTCATTTTAGTGGTAAAAATGTTTTCAAGTGTTGGTGAAAAAAATTTTCAAAATATTATTTTCTGAAATAGATTTAGTTTGTCATGAAACGTGGAAATTTTAAATTTCAGCAAAACCAATTTTGTTTCATTATTTACTCCCTTTAGTCGGTCCACCCTGTATATTTTGAAGTGAAATTTTAACCATTTCTTCGCTGACAGTAGAGCGTCATTTACCTACCACTACTCTCCGTCAAGTAGTTTTTTAGTTAATGCACCAACAGACAGACAGACAGACTGACGGAATTGAAAAACCTATATTTTCGTAATCTACGTGTTCTGAAACGTCAAAATCCGAAAAAGTCTCGGAGGGTGATTTTTTCTCGAATACAATACTTCCCTTCGGTATGCGAGGGAGGTAAAAAAGAATTGGTATATATCAAATATTAATTTAGTTATCAAGCGCAATAGATAATATTATTGCAAGCTTGTAAGCTTGCAATAATAAGTATTACCTATTGCTATAATTTAATTAATATCAACGGTGACATCCTCTCTCAAAATGTGCACATTATTATCGTATTCATTTATTCATTGGTACGTAGACAAAAGTATTGTTCTTACAAAATATCATGAACTTAAAACCCATGGGGACACGTCATAGTCAAAACATTACTTTCTTAAAATTTACAATAGAGCATATTGATTCAACGATATATATGTACATTTTATCACTGTGGATAATGACAGGACGTTCCTATTTCCAGAGATATGGCAACGTTGTTAGATGTAATAACGAACTATCAGTATCTTCACATATATATATTTAGGATGTGGGAACGTATCTTCAGTATCCTACAAAAATGAGCAAACAAAAAATAAGAAATCATTTCCCCTCTCTTGAAATCTGGATTCTGGAGATTCCCCTCAGCATATATAGATCAAATTAATAGCGGTAAATAAATGGAATGACTCGGATATGGGGACGCCTCTTCTATATGACGGAGGTGACAACTTAACTAGTATCAATATATATATATATATATATATATATATATATATATATATATATATATATATATATATATTGATACTAGTTAAGTTGTCACCTCCGTCATATAGAAGAGGCGTCCCCATATCCGAGTCATTCCATTTATTTACCGCTATTAATTTGATCTATATATGCTGAGGGGAATCTCCAGAATCCAGATTTCAAGAGAGGGGAAATGATTTCTTATTTTTTGTTTGCTCATTTTTGTAGGATACTGAAGATACGTTCCCACATCCTAAATATATATATGTGAAGATACTGATAGTTCGTTATTACATCTAACAACGTTGCCATATCTCTGGAAATAGGAACGTCCTGTCATTATCCACAGTGATAAAATGTACATATATATCGTTGAATCAATATGCCCGATTGTAAATTTTAAGAAAGTAATGTTTTGACTATGACGTGTCCCCATGGGTTTTAAGTTCATGATATTACTTTTACTTTTGTCTACGTACCAATGAATAAATGAATACGATAATAATTTGCACATTTTGAGAGAGGATGTCACCGTTGATATTAATTAAATTATAGCAATAGGTAATACTTATTATTGCAAGCTTACAAGCTTGCAATAATATTATCTATTGCGCTTGATAACTAAATTAATATTTGATATATACCAATTCTTTTTTACCTCCCTCGCATACCGAAGGGAAGTATTGTATTCGAGAAAAAATCACCCTCCGAGACTTTTTCGGATTTTGACGTTTCAGAACACGTAGATTACGAAAATATAGGTTTTTCAATTCCGTCAGTCTGTCTGTCTGTCTGTTGGTGCATTAACTAAAAAACTACTTGACGGAGAGTAGTGGTAGGTAAATGACGCTCTACTGTCAGCGAAGAAATGGTTAAAATTTCACTTCAAAATATACAGGGTGGACCGACTAAAGGGAGTAAATAATGAAACAAAATTGGTTTTGCTGAAATTTAAAATTTCCACGTTTCATGACAAACTAAATCTATTTCAGAAAATAATATTTTGAAAATTTTTTTCACCAACACTTGAAAACATTTTTACCACTGAAATGAAAAAAAAATTTCTTTCAAATTTAAAATTTCCAACATTTTTTTAAATTTTTAAAAAAAATTTTTTACCAACATTTTTGAAAATTTTTTTACCACTAAAATAGAGGGAAATTTGTTTTTCTTTTTTTCGAAATTTAAAATTTTCACGTTTCATAGCGTTCTAAACCTATTTAAGAAAAAAAAATATAGAAAATTCTTTCACAATTTTTGAAAAAATTTTACTACAAAAATAGATGGCAAATTTTTTTCTTTGTTCAAATTTAAAATTTCCACGTTTCCATGGCATTCTAAACCTATTTCAACAAAAACAAATTTAAAAATATTTTTGAAAAATGTTTTAATCTACTCACTACTATAGAATAGATGAAAAATTTGTTTTTGCTCAAAATTAAAATTTCCACGTTTCATGACATTCCAAACCTATTTTGGAAAAAAATTGCACCATTTTTTTACCATCTTGGAAAAATATTTCACCACCAAAATAGATGGAAAAAAAATTCTTTTTGCACAAATTTAAAATTTCCACGTTTCATGACATTCTAAACATATTTCAGAAGCAAAAAAATTTGGAAACATTACCAATACTTGAAAAATTTTTAAAAAATTTTTAATCACCACTATACGTGCACTCCACGTCAATGAGGAATTGAAAATGTGACAGATGGCAATAATATTTGGAATGTGCACCTGTTAAACTTTTATTGAAAAATGTACAGGGTAGTCATCGCAAGAAATAATTCAGTCATGGTGGACATTTGTAAAGGTATTTACGCAATCTTTCCATATTTGGTACCTGTCATTTAGTATTGAACTTTTATTGTTGGATGAGCAATCTGTATATTTTTTTACCAAAATTTATCAGGTTTTCTTTGTAATAATAGTGATAACTATATTCCGATTGTTATTCTCAATGTCATTTCGGAATTATTAATTTTTTAGAGTGACCGAGATGCACAAATAAGGAGGGAAGTTTTGTGCAAACACCTTTACCGATTTTTTTGAAAATGCTTTAGTTTTATATAATTAATTATTTTATTAAAAAAAATTAAATACATTGATAAATAAGTGAATAAATATGAGGTTACGTTTTTGAGAATAATTGCAAAATAAAAAAAAATTATACAAAAATTTCATGGTACAAAAAATGGCGTGCTTTATCGGTATCTAAAATATTACTTACATAGTAGGCATATTTTTCAAGATATGTATTTAAAACTGGCATGGTCAAAGTTTCCTTAAAAAGTAGGGCATTTTTCAATATACCTTAGCAGAACTTCAAAACTGTTCAAAGTACATTATTCAAATCGACGAATGAGTTAGAATAGACATAATACACACATAATTTTTTTTGCTCCTCCATTTCTGAGATATTCGCAGTAAAAGTGAGGGATCAATACATTTGAATCGTATTAGTCTTTTTCTGATTAAAATAAAAAAAACAAAGGTACAACTCTTCTCTCATTTTTACTTGACTTTTGGTAAGACATCAAATTAAATTACATTTGCCTTATTTATTATTTAACAACTGATTTTAAAGCAAAATGCTTAAATACGAAATAAATGTATTTTATTTTTCAAATACATTACCACCATTTTCAAGTATATTACCAACAGGTACCAGTTCATGAGCTGATGTAGTACATACACTCAATGACATATTTGTGACAAATGGAACTACAATTTAGAAATCGTGTTCTTTAAATAAATAAAATGATAACAGAAACACAGGGTCTGGTTACACATAATTCATTTATTGTCAATTACATTTTCTTCACTCTAGGCTCTTGACTATATAACTAAATAAGGAACTAATTCGTTGAAGATATTTTATTGCTTCATATGTTCAATTGTACACAAAAAATGATAAATCCATAAAGTGCTATTAAACTTAGGCTTAAATTTTTGAGAACGGAGTAATTTGTGTACTTTGTAGTTTTTTTATCACTCAAAAGCTATACATTTTTAGTATATACACATAATTCGGTTCTTTGTGGACAATCAAATTTCCTAAGTCAACAATTTTTTTAAACAAAATAAGTCAAAAAAACTATTTAAAAATCGAAAATTTTCGATTCTTTCTTTTTCTTTTAATGTTTGTGTATAACTTTTCTCTGAGTGGATTTAGGTATAGGCATTCGTTCACAAAAAGGAAAGCTGACGTAATTCCGTTAAAATGGTGATAAAGATTGATTGAGATACAGTCGTTCAGTTACCTACTTTTTTACGATTTTACCACTTTTTACCTTTATACCATGTTATTTTTAATTTTTACATACAGGAAACTTAAAAGAAGCATGGAAACTGAAAAGAAGCATTTCGCAAACACCTGTACACCCCAGTCGATGATGACAGATGGAAACTTAATAGATGCATGGAAACTTAAAAAAAGCATCTCACAAACACCTACAGCTCCCATCCTGTATTCCCACCCCATGCGGCACTCGCTGCTGACAACAAGCATATCCACTGTCCAACCAGGCGTATGCAGCCGGTTCGGCGGTATATAAAACATTCGAGATTTGGTTCTGACACGTGGTATGGCCGTCCATTGGGCGTGTTCGACGGACGACCAAGCTGCGTGTTGGAACGAACTTCCATGGATGCCCGGAATCGGCAGCAATGCCCATCTTACGCTGACAAATCAATCAATCAATCAATCAATCAATACAAAAATATTTTTGGCTTATCAATGATAATGATAAAGGCATTTGTCTAAAATTTTGATATTTATAATATGATCTTAGACATAAAAAAACTTTAATGTTGTACCTACTAATTTAGAGTAAAGTTTAACTCTAAATTCGACTGTCATCCACAAATACTGCTAAACAAGCCAAGAGAAAGATACATTCCATCTCCCTCAGTATTATTTGTAAAGACTTATCTCCACTATCAAAACGTATTTACGAAACAGATGGTTAAAACCTCTGATTTAAATAAATTTAAAAACTTATTTATACAACTTAATATTTTATAAATAAATATGTATACACATGTCAAAAATAAATTTTATCATTCTTTTTCATATTAAGGATAATCTAAACATCAAAATTTTCAAAAAATACTTTTACTTTAAGAACTTGTTAATTACATAATGTGAATTAATAAATAATATATTCGAATAGATAATAAACAACTAATAGATATGTAATTTTCAAAAAATATATCTTTAAAACAAATATAAATTAGTACATTTGCTCCGAAGGCAACCGATCAAATTGTGTAGTTTTTCAAAAATCTACGTCTGCGTCGGGACTAGTACCTATTGAATAACAGTTGATGTTTATATTACTTTCAACCTTTACGGGTTGTAAAACTATAAACGACTTGTCACCAACAGTTTACTTCATTCTCATCTTTTAATTGTTGCGGCTCTAGTACTGACAAATTGCCAAAATCACTATTGTTTAACCAATCCTAAAACATATCTTTTAGCTATTGCCTTCTCTTTATTTTTATTGTTTACCTTAATTCTGTCCACATTCTTTCCCTCTTGATAGTTTGAATTGGGTTTCGCTGTATTAGCAGGCTTTTTACTTGCGTTGTCAATAATAATTGTTCTTGCTGCAAAACTTTTTTTAGGAATATTTACCTCAATATTTGTTTTCATACACATTATTACTGTTAGAAATATTAAAACGCAATGTGTATATAAAAAAATGTAATCTCTTTAAATAAATATCTTGTACTCTGTTCAACACTAGAAATCTAAAATTACAGTAGTTAGTCCTCTTAAAGATTTTTTAAGTTAACTTTAATTTTAATATTTTTCAAATCAATATATTTTATGTGACTAATTATACATATTCTTTTATTATACATATTAACTGTACAACAATTAAGCCAGGTCCTAATTGAAATTTGAACAATAATGATTGCAAATGAACCTGAGGAGGCGTGCATATTTATTTATCGATTTTTAACGCAGTGAACGGTATATGGAACATTATTCCATCTCTTCATATTTCTTCACCGTAAATTGTTGAAATAACAATATTCCATTTAACTATTCAAAATATCTATTCCGATTTCTTTGCCTTTCAGTGTAGTCCAGTGTGGTGTAAATTCCAGTACGAGTTCGTCGATTTCAATCTATCGAATTTAATTCACCAGTCATAACCAATTTTACATTATATAGTAACGACAAATTAATGGTAAACTCAAATCCAAAATATAAGCAGCATTTGCGGCTTCCTTTATTCTTTTTTTACTATTGTCTGGAGGTGTGACAAAAAATGACCACAAATTAAATTAAGTAGTTTTTTGTATAAACTGCCGCTGAGGGAAGTAAATAAGTTACGCCCACTAAATCTGATTGATGGCAAATTCTGCTACAGATCTACTGATTGGTCGAATTTTATTATGCGTATTAGTCTAGTATGTAGAGTCCACGTTGACTTGCAGAGCCGGAGTTAGAATTTCAGAGTTTGGCAAGTAATGAAACAATGAAAGTAAAATATTCCCTGCTTTCATAAATGTTGGATTTCACAGTTCTACCTATTATTAAATAAAAATACAACAACCCTACATTCGTTTTATTTAGGATTTAATTCTAGCATTATATTGAACCTACCTAACAATGGTTGTATAATTCTAATATATACATGTGTATTGCCAAAGCACGTGTAGCTAAAATACATTGTTGTTTCTTTTTTTGGTATATGTGACAAAAAAATCTTTCTTTTTGTATATTGTATAAGACAACATTATTATTGGTATCTACATTAAACCTACTTACTGCAATGCATGCGCCAATAATTAAATTATTCTTCTTCCCCGGAAGATGACGATGATGAGGAATCATTGGGATTTATTATAATTGGTTGTTGTTGAGGAACTGTGGCAAAATATTGATTTTCAATTTTGTTTAATATGGTTCACGCATCCCGTCCAATGCTTTTCTATGAGCTTCCCACTGTCTAATAAGTTGTATCACATTATGACTAAGTCGGGGGCTTGTGTTTCTAACGTAATTTTTTAATGCACTCCAAATTTTTTCAATAGGATTTAACTCGCAGTCTTAAAACTGTATGACCATATTGTTCTGCAAATTCGTCTATTACAAATGTTTTTTTAATGTTTGCATTTTTCGCTTTTTTTTTAAATTCAATTAATTCAAACTTTCGCGTCGAAGTAGTTGGTATTTTCTCAGCTTGTCGCGAATGGTAAGAGGCATTATCGAACACTATGACCGAATTTGGCTTTATGTTACGCAACAGTTTTTCTGCAAACCGTTTTTCAAAGTGGCGTTCATATCTTGGTGGTAATCGGCCGATGACTTTGCTATGTTTTTTGCGGAAAGCATTAAACACCCTTTTACAAATCCATCTTCATTACCCGTGTGTACTATTATTATACGTTTACCTCTCGAGGAAGGTACATTTGGAGAACATTTTAAAGTGCCATCCGACCAAAAAAAGTTTTGAATTTTTTTTTTCTGAAATGGGTTTAGAATGCCATGAAACGTGGAAATTTTAAATTTGAGTAAGAAAAAAATTTCCCATTATTTACTCCATTTAGACGGTCCACCCTGTATATTTTCAAGTGAAAGTGTAACCATTTCATCGCTGACAGCAGCGTCAGCTACCTACCAAATTTGACTGCTCTATGTCAAGTAGTTTTTTTAGATAATACACCAACAGACAGGCAGACAGACTGACGGAATTGAAAAACCTGTTTTCGTAATCTACGTGATCTGAAACGTGAAAATCCGAAAAAACCTCGGAGGGTGATTTTTTCTCGAATACAATACTTCCCTTTGGTATGCGAGGGAAGTAAAACATTTAAAAACAAACATATTTGACAGTAATAAAAGAAATGCTAAAAAGCTGAGTTCATATTTATAAAGCACATACGATGACTCCTTTGACGGCAATTTTTTATTCGCTGAATAAATATGAACCTAATGTTCTGTTATTTTTGTGGTGCGTGCTCTTTCTGTTGAAACTGCAGATAATAAGAAAAAAAAACTGTAGTGTAGTGCTAGTATTTTAATGAGATTAAGTTGGAAAATTTGCCAGTAGTGTTTTTTGTGATAATAAATATTTAAATGGAGAGTTGTCATACGACAAGTAAAATACGAATGTAGTCATAAAAATCTTGAATCCGGTTCTGAACGCATTAAGCAGGTGTTCGTTTGCAAGCGTGCGGCTCTCTGCGATGTAATTCTTAAGGGATGCCGCTTTGAATGTTATATTTTGGACACAACTTTACCATGATATCTACAGGAAATACATAAAACATTTTTTCTATATAATTTCCTCATCTCTCATTTTGTCCTACACATTGAATCGATATTTTTTATATTTATTGAGATGAAATTTAAAATTGGCGTCAGGTACATAAATTGGCTCATTATTTAGGGATTCATAGGACAAAGCGGCTACCCTATTCTGAAAAACTTTCTTTTATTTCATTACATAACCTAGTTGAAAACAAAAAAAAGTTTTGGTTAGCTAATTAATTAAGGTTTTGATTAATTTTACTCCACGAAAAATGTACCAACATTTACGAATAATAATCTCTTCTGTTTATTTTTCTGCAGCCAATAAAATTTTGGCAAAAGACAGGTCTCTTAGCGATAATCTTTTTGCTTGAAAAGATACAATAAAATGTTTCGGATAACAATTGTAGACAATAAAGTTATCTATTGAACTACCTGAATTGTTTATTGCTATTTCTCCAATAAACGCGGAGAAGAGTGGCACGCGAAATAATTATTTATAATAATTAAACTACTCAACTTATCAACACGAAATTCAAAGTGGTTTTATTTAATTAGTAGACGAGGCGATTTAAAAAAAACAATAATATTTACAAAATAACTACTTTCTGAACAAAAACTGATTTTTGCAAGGAAAAAAAAATTGAATTATTTTTTACGATTACTTTAATTTCACTTCACTACGTGGATAAGGAGGTAAAATTGTGCCCAATTGAGATTTAAACGGGTCAATAGATAACTTAATTATCTACAATTTTTATTTGAAACATTCATTTGTATCTTCCCACTATACTTCCACTCCACTACGTGGATATGGAACCGAAAATATGACAGATGGCAATAATATTTGACATATAGTTAACGCTCTTGACAAGGAAGACACCTGTTATAACAGGATGGTCATCCTAAAAAATAATTGAACCATGTTGTAAAGGTATTTACGCAAGCCTTCCATATTTGGCACCTTTTATTTAACATTGAATTTTTGCTATCGGATGACCACTCTGTATATTTTTTTGACCAAAAGTTACCAAGTTTTCTTTGTAATAATATCTTCCGATTATTATTCTCATATGTGGTTTCGCAGTTAATAATTTTTTAGAGTGGCCGCCCGGTATACATAAAGAGGGAAGTTCTGTGTAAATACCTTTACCGATTATTTTATACGGAATTTAAATATTTTATCTTTAAAACTCTGTAAAACTGAAGAGTATAAAAATTAATTTTATCACTGTAGATCTCCGAAATGATGCATTTCTAATCCTATATAATGGAAACTTTTTGTTTATTTTTCGCCAAAGAATTAAAAATATTTCTTCAATCGAATAATACAACTCCCTGTATTTACAAATATATAATGCATTGTTCTGTGTTATGGCTACTAAATTATTTAGAAACATTTCAGCTGGTAGGAGCTTAAGGGATTTTCGATAATAAATCCATCTGTGCAATAAATGTCGGATAGTAAGTACTTCATGGGTTTCCCAAAATATTACGTTCAGTACATAAAATTATATAATTTACATTTATTTGACAGAATCCTGACCGAAAAATATTTAATATTTATTGTATTTCCATAATATTGACGTAATTTTTATAAAGCCTGGTATCTATATAGTGTATTACATCTTTTTGGTGAAATACGAAAAGAAACCGGAGATCTGTTTCGATAAAAATGTATATAAAACATACTTGCGCTTCATAAATAAATGTAATTTAAAACTCGAAAAACATCCTAAATGTCAGAAAACCAACAAATATGCTCTGTTCTAGACATCTTTAATGAAACTTACTGTAGTATTTTTTATATAAATTTGATCTATTCGTAATGCTTAACACTTTTTATTTTCACGATCATGATAAACAAAAAAATAATGCGTTATCTACCCTCCTTTCTGTTAAATTTTGTCTCTTTAAATATTTTCTCAATACCAATACATTGAAAACTATATTGTCTGAAAACTATCTCTAGCACAGAAGGTGCTATAAACAGTCTATAAATGTGGTATATTCCTAGCATATATTTAATATACTCATAAACATCACGCATAATAAGAATTTGGATTAAGTCTTTTGAATGTTTGGTTAATAATCTTATGTCGAAATAATTTAGCGAAATCGGAAAATGTTAAAATGTTTAACAAATTTCGCATCCACCTTAAAAAACGCATATTTTTAAAATTCTTTCAGTTTTTATGTATTACTTTTTGTCAGTCTACTACCTACTTATTTTTAATAAGAAAAAGTAGCTCGAATGTTATACAAACCTGTTTTACACGTCTATTGCCCTAATATTTGAGATCGAAATCTCCATTAGTGAATCAAACGTTAGAGTATTTTTTGCATCAAAATGAGGAACCTGAAGGAACCATCAGGAACCTTGAAAAGAGGTGCATGTGGGGAAAAATATACCTACTCTAAGCAACTTTTGTAATATGAACAATTTACGAGAAGACACTGATTTTACAGATATTTACATTTCATATAATGTTTTTGAGTAAGAAAAATGCCATAACTTTTTTAAAATAAGTTTTAGATAGGTGCATTATTATTTGTTGAGGCACCTATATATTTTCATGTAAAATTTGAGAAAATATTATTTTTAGCAGTTGATCAAATAAAGTTAATAAAACAGTTATTCACAAAATTTTAAATCAGTTTATTTAAAAAATGTTATGGCGAGTCTTATTAAGAAAATTTTAATATTTAAGTTGAAATATCTCGAAAACCGCTGATTTTTCGAAAATTGTTCAGATTATGCCATGCATGTGTATGCTTTAATTTGTAGCGAGATCGTTATTATTAAAAACTGAAGTTACTTACATATTCTGGTCATAGCTATGTACATAATTCAAATATCTCTTTTAGTTATCAATAAAATAGCAGCAGGAGTTTTAAGGGAGACACCCTATATATTTACATAAAACTTCTTCTGTATTTCCGTAGATAAGTAACATATTATGCAACTTATAGTAAAAGTTAATGATTTCAATTCACTTGTACACAGTGGCAGTATCTGAACGAATAATATGTAAGAAATAGAAATACAAATTTCGAAAGTGAACATTCGCTAAACATTGTGTCGCAAGTCTTAATTTTTTTAGTTATGGAGCACCGCTTCAAAAAAAATTGAAAAAACTCGAAAATAAACTACTCATAGCAGTACATTTTTGGCAAAAAGTTTATGTACTCGAATCATTATTTCTTGAAAAATATGCCTACTATGTAAATAATACTTTAGGTACCATTAAAGTGCGGCATTTTTTGTATGAGGAAATTTTTTCATAATTTTTTATTCTAAAATTTTGCAGTTGTTCTCAAAAACGTGATCTCATATTTATTCGATTAATTATCAATATACGCATACCAAATATTAAGTCAACATATTAATTTTATTTTGTTAATATCTTTAATAATGGAGTGAGAGTGAAAAACATAATTAAAACATGGTACATGTATAACAACATTTGGAACTAGATTACATTTTGAGATGATTCTGTTGAAGGATTGAGGTAAAAATAAGTAAAGAGCTCAGAAACTTAGAATTGGGTGTATGTGTTAGAAGCCAGGCCTCAATTTTTTTTATAACGTTTGTCACTCCGCATAACCTGTTCTCAAAAAGTTTTGGACTACCTTCATTATTACCTCGGAGTAGACGAGTTCAATTATATTTTTTCAATTCTGTGAGCAATTATTTCCACTCACTAGAGTGTAAATATAATATCGATATGTTTTCATTTAAATAAACTTGGATAGAAAATTTGGATGAAGAAGTAATAATTCCTCGGGCAGCGGATTTTTGTTTTCAATCAAAGATGTGAAACCAAAATAAATTATTTTAAACTATTTGGACGCATATGAGTCATATTTTGGTTTCCAAATAAGCTTTTTAGAAGTGTCTTAATAGTTTTTGAAAATAAAATTGACATATCACCTAATATATGTGAAGTTGGTTGAAACCTGAAAGATAAACTGTATATTAATTAGTTTCGATATTTTGCAAGTCGTATTTTTTTGTGCTTCATCAAAAAACTTAATAAAATGTGGCCCCTAATTACAAGTATTCTGCCTTACATCAAATTAAGGATCATAATGCATTTGTAATTTTTCTATAATTCTTTATCATTTGGGCATTTAACATGTTCAATGAGATATTGAATATTTAACAGATTATTTATGTGCATACAATAATATATTTACATTTATTTTGAAAATAAAATCTTATGTCATTAACAAACATTTTTCACTTAGTGAAAATTTCACTTTCATTGAAACCAAAGTGCGGCTCAAGATTTCTTTAAGAAACGTGCGTAATACGTACTTTGCTTTCAGTTTAAAAAAGGACTCAGTGTTCCAAGTATTTCTTATTATTAAACAGACTATACAAGTCCCTAGGTAAAATTTTATTACGGTCTCCCAGTTAAATTCCATAAAAATAGCGCGGAAATGATACCGAATATCTAGAGTTTACTTTGAATGATTCACCTTCACGATGTTAGTTATTTTCAATATTTAGAACACATTTTACATTTATTGAAATGAATATAGATTATATATATATTATTTCGTGTTTTTACTTCCCTCGCATACCGAAGGGAAGTATTGTATTCGAGAAAAATTCACCCTCCGAGATTTTTTCGGATTCTGACGTTTCAGAACACGTAGATTCCGAAAATATAGGTTTTTCAATTCCGTCAGTCTGTCTGTCTGTCTGTCTGTCTGTCGGTCTGTCTGTCTGTCTGTCTGTCTGTCTGTCTGTCTGTCTGTCTGTTGGTGTATTTACTAAAAAACTACTTGACGGAGAGCAGTCAAATTTGGTAGGTAGTTAACCCTACTGTCAGCTAAGAACTGGTAGAATTTTCCCTGAAAAATATACAGGGTGGACCGTCTAAACGGAATAAATAGTGAAAAAAATTTTTTTTTGCTCAAATTTAAAATTTCCACGTTTCATGACGCGCTAAACCTGTTTCAGGAAAAAAAAATTTTTGAAAATTTTTTTCAAACATTTTTGAAAAAATTTTTACCAAGATGAAAAAAATTTTTTTTTGCTCAAATTTAAAATTTCCACGTTTCATGACGCGCTAAACCTATTTCAGGAAAAAAAATTTTTTGAAAATTTTTTTCACATTTTTGAAAAAATTTTTACCAAGATGAAAAAAATTTGTTTTTGCTCAAATTTAAAATTTCTACGTTTCATGACACGCTTAACCTATTTCAGGAAAAAAAAATTTTTTTTTACCAATATTTTTGAAAAAATTTTTACTAAAATGAATTTTTTTTTCTTTCTTCAAATTTAAAATTTTCACGTTTCATGGCATTCTAAGCCTGATTAAAAAAAAAAGTTTTTTGAAATTTTATCACTAAGAGAATTTTTCTTTCTTTGTTCAGATTTTAACTATCCACGTTTCCATGACATTCTAAAACTATTTTTAAATTTAAATTTAAAAATGTTTTTGAAGAATTTTTTTAAAAATTTGAAAACATTTTTAATCCATTTATGTATCACTACTATAGAACAGACGAAAAATTTTTTTTTGCTCAAATTTAAAATTTCCATGTTTCATGATATTCCAAACCAATTTCGGAAAAAAAAATTTGCAACATTTTGTTACCAGTTTGGAAAAAAATTTAACACCAGAATGCTCAAATTTAAATGACATTCTAAACCTAGGTATTTCAGAAAAAAAAATTTGAAATTTTTTTTCACCAACATTTTTCAAAAAGTTTTTACCACTAAAATAGATCGAATTTTTTTTTATTTGCTCAAATTTAAAATTTTCACGTTTCATAGCATTCTAAACCTATTTTAAAAATACATCATTTTTAATTTTTAAACTTTTTTTAGCACTACTATAGAACAGAAGGAAACTTTCCTTTGTGCTCTAATTTAAAATTTCTACCTTTAACATTTTAAACCTATTTCAGAAGCAAAAAATTTGAAAATTATTTTACCATCTTTTGAAAAATTTAAAAAAAATGAAATTTTTTAACCACCACTATACTTCCACTCCATTACGTGAATGTTGGATTGAAAATGTGACAGATGGCAATAACATCTGGCATATGCACCTATTATACTTTTATTGAAAAATTTACAGGGTGGTCATCCCAAGAAATAATTCAGTCGTGGTGGACATTTGTAAAGGTATTTGCGCAAGCCTACCATATGTGGCACCTGCTATTTAGTATTGAACTTTTGCTGTTGGATGAGCAATCTGCATATTTTTTTGACCAAAACTTATCAAGTTTTCTTTGTAATAATAGCAATAACTCTACTCCGATTATTATTCTCAATGTCATTTCGTAATTATTATTTTTTTAGAGAGACTGCCATTAACGAGGGAAGTTCTGTGTAAATACCTTTACCGATTTTTTTACTTCCCTCGCATACCGAAGGGAAGTATTGTATTCGAGAAAAAATCACCCTGCGAGATTTTTTCGGATTCTGATGTTTCAGAACACGTAGATTCCGAAAATATAGGTTTTTCAATTCCGTCAGTCTGTCTGTCTGTCTGTCTGTCTGTCTGTCTGTTGGTGTATTTACTAAAAAACTACTTGACGGATAGCAGTCAAATTTGGTATGTAGTTAACCCTACTGTCAGCGAAGAACTGGTAGAATTTTCACTGAAAAATATACAGGGTGGACCGTCTAAACGGAATAAATAGTGAAAAAAATGTTTTTTTGCTCAAATTTAAAATTTCCACGTTTCATGACGCGCTAAACCTGTTTCAGGAAAAGAAAATTTTTGAAAATTTTTTTCAAACATTTTTGAAAAAATTTTTACCAAGATGAAAAAAAATTTTTTTTGCTCAAATTTAAAATTTCCACGTTTCATGACGCGCTAAACCTATTTCAGGAAAAAAAAATTTTTGAAAATTTTTTTCAAACATTTTTGAAAAAATTTTTACCAAGTTGAAAAAAATTTTATTTTGCTCAAATTTAAAATTTCCACGTTTCGTGACGCGCTAAACCTATTTCAGAAAAAAAAAAATTTAGAAAAATTTTTTCAAACATTTTTGAAAAAATTTTTACCAAGATGAAAAAAATTTGTTTTTGCTCAAATTTAAAATTTCTATGTTTCATGACACGCTTAACCTATTTCAGGAAAAAAAATTTGAAAATTTTTTTCACCAATATTTTTGAAAAAATTTTTACTACTAAAATGAATTTTTTTTTCTTTCTTCAAATTTAAAATTTTCACGTTTCATGGCATTCTAAGCCTGATTAAAAAAAAGTTTTTTGAAATTTTGTCACTAAGATAGAAATTTTCTTTCTTTGTTCAGATTTTAACTATCCACGTTTCCATGACATTCTAAAACTATTCAAACAAATTTAAAAATGTTTTTGAAGAATTTTTTAAAAAATTTGAAAACATTTTTAATCCATATATGTATCACTACTATAGAACAGACGAAAAAATTTTTTTTGCTCAAATTTAAAATTTCCACGTTTCATGATATTCCAAACCAATTTTCTGAAAAAAAAATTTGCAACATTTTGTTACCAGTTTGGAAAAAAATTTAACACCAGAATGCTCAAATTTAAATGACATTCTAAACCTAGGTATTTCAGAAAAAAAATTTTGAAAATTTTTTTCACCAACATTTTTCAAAAAGTTTTTACCACTAAAATAGATCGAATTTTTTTTTATTTGCTCAAATTTAAAATTTTCACTTTTCATAACATTCTAAACGTATTTTAAAAATAAAAATTGTAACATTTTTTTACAATTTTGGAAAAAAAATTACCACTAGAATAGACGAAAAAATTGTTTTGCTCAAATTTCAAATATACACGTTTCATGACATTCTAAACCTATTTCAGAAAAAAAAAATTGAAAATTAATTCCACACATTTTTTAAAAATTTTTACCACTAAAACAGATGGAAAATTATATTTCTTTGCTCAAATTTAAAATTTCCGTGTTTCATGACATTCTGAACCTATTGCAGAAGAAAAAAGACTGAAAATTTTTAACCAACAGTTTTGAAAAATTTCAAAAAAAATTGAAATTTTTAACCACTACTATACTTCCACTTCACTGAGTGAAAGTGGAACTGAAAATGTGTCTAATGGCAATAATATTTGGCATATGCTATTATACTTTTATTGGAAAATATACAGGGTGGTCATCCCAAGAAATAATTCATGGTAGACCTGTTATTTAGTATTGAACTTTTGCTGTTGGATGAGCACTATTTTTTGACCAAAGGTTATCAGGACTTCTTTGTAATAATTACAATAACTATATTTCCATTATTATTCTCAATGCAATTTCATATTTAATAATTTTTTAGTGGCTGCCATGCACAAATAACGAGGGAAGTTCTGTGTAAACACCTTTACCGATTTTTTTTATTTCTTCACATTTCAAATTTCCACGTTTCATAGTGTTCTAAATCTATTTACCACTAAGATACAATTTTTTTTCTTTGTTCAGATTTTAACTATCCACGTTTCCATGACATTCTAAAACTATTCAAACAAATTTAAAAACGGTTTTGAAGAATTTTTTAAAAAATTTTAAAACCTTTTTAATCCATTTATGTATTACTACTATAGAACAGACGAAAAACATGTTTTTGCTCAAATTTAAAATTTCCACGTTTCATGATATTCCAAACCAATTTCGGAAAAAAAAATTTGCAACATTTTGTTACCAGTTTGGAAAAAAATTTAACACTAGAATGCTCAAATTTAAATGACATTCTAAACCTAGGTATTTCAGAAAAAAAATTTTGACAATTTTTTTCACCAACATTTTTCAAAAAGTTTTTACCACCAAAATAGATCGAATTTTTTTTTATTTGCTCAAATTTAAAATTTTCACGTTTCATAGGATTCTAAACCTATTTTAAAAAATACGTAATTTTTAATTTTTAAACTTTTTTTTAGCACTACTATAGAATAGAAGGAAACTTTCCTTTTTGCTCAAATTTAAAATTTCTACGTTTGATATTTTAAACCTATTTCAGAAGAAAAAATTTTGAAAATTATTTTACCAACATCTTTTGAAAAATTAAAAAAAAAATGAAATTTCTTAACCACACACTATACTCCATTACGTGAATGTTGGATTGAAAATGTGACAGATGGCAATAATATCTGGCATATGCACCTATTATACTTTTATTGAAAAATGTACAGGGTGGTCATCCCAAGAAATAATTCAGTCATGGCGGACATTTGTAAAGGTATTTGCGCAAGCCTGCCATATGTGGCACCTGCTATTTAGTATTGAACTTTTGCTGTTGGATGAGAACTCTGTATATTTTCTTGACCAAAAGTTACCAGGTTTTCTTTGTAACAATAGCAATAACTATATTCCGATTATTATTCCCAATGTCATTTCGTAATTGAAAAATTTTTAGAGCGACCTCATGCGCAAATAACGAGGGAAGTTCTGTGTAAATACCTTTACCGATTTTTATATTTTAGCATTAAATGGTAAATGGTAATGATAAAATACTAATTCTAAAGTTTTCTTCCATGCTTCTTAGCTTTCAAGTTATTATATTTAATAAAAAGTGGTAAAAGCCATATATATGCTTAATTATATTTAATTCGTTGTTATGAAAGAAGTTTCGATGTGTTGTGAATTAATGCTGATCTGTGTGTCGATTTAATATATTGTTTTGTATCTGTGCCAATAAAACTAATTTTATTAATAGCTTATTTACCTGTTTTAAATGTATTGCTCTGTAAATTGTTAATATGATTTAAAAATGTTGTTGACTGTGACAGTACTTAGCAAGCTTGTGAAAACGTCGTCAATACCATTAAATGAAGTTAAAATATTCGATAGGAAAAATTTTACAGATTATTCTATGATCATAGATAAGAAAGAAATGGACATAACATAAGTCTGAGAGTTTCTCTCTGATATTCTTATTTATCCTTCACATTTTTAAAGATAATTTATTCGAATTCGGCAAATAAAACGCTTATAGGAGTACCTATGGGATATTCTTATTACTTTAAGTAATAATTTCCAAGATTCTCCAAAACCTTAGTTTTTTCAAAATAATGAGTTTTACCATTAGAATTTTAACTAATACAATTTCAGCTAAAAATAACTATATTGACCATAGTAAGAATTTAGCCAAGGTGTATTTTGCCAAATATCGCCCAAGGAGCACGAGATGTCAAAAAAATGCAACAGGCCAAAAAGTTAAATGATAAAAAGAAAAGTCTTTTTGTGAAAGGACAGTTAGTATCGACGTAAAAAAAGTTCGCAGGCCAAACGGGTCCTGTTTCCCAAAAAAATATCATCCTGTAGATTATTTCGAATGGTAATAAAAATATTTGGTGGGAAGTCCAAAAAGTGTTTTTTATATCGAATTTAATTTAATTATCTTTAAACCGTAATACTGAAGAGAATAAAAATTAATTTTATCACTAGATCTCCGAAGTGAAGCGCTTCTAAATCTGTTATAGGATCTTTTTTCTTATTTTTCTTATTTTTCGAAAAACATTTAAAAATATTTTGTCCATCGAATAATACAACTCCCTGGATATAATTTCAACTTAAATATTAAAACTTTCTTAATAAATTAACTAAATTTAAACTATCTACATAATTGTTTTCTTAACTTTATTACAATCAATTGTTGATATTTGAAAAAATGCCAAAAACAATGTCCTCTTCGTCGAGATAGCTTTAAAGAATATAGTTTTCAATGTATTGGTATTGGTATTCAGAAAATATTTAAAGAAGCAATATTTAAAAGCAAGGAGGTGGTGGGTTCTTTCGTTTAACATGATCGCGAAAATAAAACGTTATTTGAGCCAATGCCTTTTTATATTTGTTTTTAGTTCAAGTTCAACATAACATTTAAATAAAACATAGATAAAACATACTACAGTAAATTGAATCAAAGATCTCTCTAACATCGCATGCATAGCATTTGTTGGTTATCTGATATTTTGGACGTTTTTCGAGCTTTCAATGACATCTCATTATGAAGCGCGAGTATGTAATAATAACTTTTGTCCACGAGTATTAAATAATGTACTCATTATGTACGTGTTTCCTCAATGATAATGCTATCCATTATTCCCTACAGTGAATAATGATTTCATTATTCACTGATTGCAGTGAATAATGAGGACAGTCAGTTGTTTATAAGAATTGACATTTGTGACATTTTTCTAAAAATTCAAAATGTCAAAATTGCAGCAACCAAAAGACAAGTGTTGTCTCTTTAAGGTTTCTAGGAAGCACTCAATGGTACATGCCGAAAAGGTACTTTAATGAACACTCAAAAACTACATGAGTAATTTGTTTTCAAAGCATCATCTATTAGCAACGCACGGCAATCCCCAACATTGTTTTTGAAACCATTTAGCTGTGCCTAGAAACTGTATTATTTTATTAGTAAGCCATGACAATGTGTCAAAGCGTAATTCTGATTTGAAACGTCAAAATTTGTCATTTCAACGCCAACGTTATTTATAATAATTTTACACATTAGGTACTCAAAAAGAGTAATAAAATTAAATAAATGGATACTGACAGTGAAAACGAGATTTCTTTGACACCGCCAGAGATAAAGGAAACTGCAGAAATCGCCACATTAAACTTGTTGCCCGAAATATCGAGAAAATTATATATTATGACATATGAATCTTTCCTAAATAGGAGAAATGAAATAAAGATGAATTAAATAAATATTAAATATTTAATAGTCGTGGACAAAGCATAGTATTCTACTCGCATATAATGGCTATTATTCACTCTGGTCATTTACGACACTCGCCTGCGGCTCGTGTCTTAAACTTTACCATCGTGAATAGTAGCCATCATTATATGCTCGTTGAATAATATACTATTTATTTTCATGATCAAGAGGTTAGGCTTCATAAAAGTAACGTCAATATTATGGAATTACAATAAGATAAGATTAAATATCTTTCCGGTAAGTTTAAGTCAAATAAATGTATTATTGTGGGAAATCCATTAAGTCCTTACTAGCCGATATTTATTGCACAACAATAAGTTACATCTCTTTATTTTCATAGATAATTTTGTATCAACATGAGTAACATATGCAGCTTGTAGAAAAAATTAATGTTTTCAATTCACTTTTACGATTTTTTGTGTTAACAATTTATATTTCAGGGAATAATAAAATAAACAACCAATATCTCTTCCTCAGTGGCAATAACTGAATGAATAATACTTAAGAAATAGAAATACGTTTCAATAGTGAACGCCACTGAACATTGCATTCTTAAGTCTTTATTTTTTTTAATTAAGGAGCACCGCTTCTAAAAATTTAAAAAAAAACTGCTCATAGCAGAACATTTTTGGTAAAAAAATTGTGTACACGAATCGTTATTTTCATGAATAAATAATTATTTTAATACATTTTTTACTTCCCTCGCATACCGAACGGAAGTATTGTTTCGAAAAAAAATCACCCTCCGAGATTTTTCCGGATTTTAACGTTTCAGATCATGTACATTACGAAAATATAGGTTTTTCAATCCCGTCAGTCTGTCTGTCTGTTGGTGCAGTAACTACAAAACTACTTGACTGAGAACAGTCAAACTTGGTAGGTAGCTGACGCTACTGTCAGCGAAGAAATGGTTATACTTTCACTGGACCATCTAAAGGGAATAAATAATGAAAACATTTTTTTTTGCTAAAATTATAAATTTCCACGTTTCATGACATTCTAAACCTATTTCAGAAAAAAAAAATTGAAAATTTTTTTGCCAACATTTTTTTAAAAAATTTTATAGCTGAAATATATGGAATTTTTTTTCTTTGTTCAAATTTAAAATTTCCACATTTCATGGCATTCTAAACCTATTAAAAAAAATAATAATTTTTTTGAAAAAAAAAATTTGTTGAAAATTTTATATAGAAAAAAATTTAGAAATTTTCAAAATTTTTTTATAAAATGGGTGATGGAAAAAAATGTTTGCCCAAATTTAAAATTTTTACGTTATGTGACATTCTAACCTATTTTAAAAAAATGTTTTAAATATTTTGTACAAAATGGATGATGGGTAAAAAATTGTATTACTCAAGTTTAAAATTTCCACGTTTCATGACATTCTAAACATTTCAAAAAATAAATTTTAGAAAATAAAAAAATTGTGAACATTTATTTTTAAATAATATCTAAATATATTTCAAGAAAGAAATTTGTTTTGAAAATTTGTTTTTTATTATTTTACCACCACAATAGAATAGATTCTAAAATTTCCACGTTTCATTATATTCTTAACCTATTTCAATATAAAAATATTTTGAAAATAGAAAGAATTCCCACCATTATACAGTAGACAATGGAAAAAAGTTATCAGTTTTTCTCTGTAATGATAGGGCTAACTACATGGCGATTATAATTCTCATATGTCATAAACCTACATTTTTACTTTAAGAACCTCTACATTCGTGTTCGATCGCAGAAATTATACCGACTTTCCTGATTTTCATTTTTTCGTAATCTTCTTAAGATTACGATTATAATATTTTGGGTTTAAAGGAGTAAGTTAGTTCCTTTGACGTTTGTTAGTTTTGAGGTTAAATTTAATTATTCTGAAATTGGATTTAAACAAATCGACAAATAACTTTATGTTTACAGCTTTATCCGAATATTTTTTGTGTTTTCAAAGACCTGTTTTTTTAAAATTTTCTCGACTAACAAAATAAACAGAAGATATTTGTATTCGCGAGGCTAGGTACTTATTCAGATTTATACAGTCTACCGATAAAAAAACAGCAACTATCTGCCTCAAAAAGTTTAGAACGCGTCAGCATTTGGAAGCGGAAGAGAATTTTACGTGATAACTGATGACCCACACATTTTTAAATATTCTAAGCAGCGCCCAACTCAGCATACTGTAATCCTGTAAACCCGATACATTTTTTAAAAACACTTAATAAATGGCCATTCTGGCGTTCGCGATGTTGCCAATATTTGGATGTAATAGCGTATAATACATCATACTAAAATTACTATATATAGACGGATGTATCAACGCACTAACTATTATACAAATGAAGTCGATAGCAGCGCCACTGATATATAGTGGAACTAAAAATTTAATTTGCGGGTGTAGACGTAACTTTTTGACCTCCACACAAAAATTTGAGTATAGGTTTCTGATGGCATCTATAAGCTTATAAAGTTGAAAACAAGGCAAAACGCTGTCACCTCCGAAATCGGATGTAGCAGCGTTATATATGAGGTGACAGCGTGTAGCTAGTACCTACTTTGGATATGACAACGTACTGTGCATACGTATATATATATATATATATATATATATATATATATATATATATATATATATGTTATATCACTGATTACAAACTTTACTTTTTAAAAAACTTTATTTCGTTTGGTTAGTACAACTTTATAACATGAGAATCCAAGCTTGGTATTCTCAGTTTACAAATTAGTCTTAGATGTAACTAGGTTAAATGAATAAAATAGAATGTTACTTGCGCGACCGAATAAAATAGAATGATCATTTTGACATGAGTTTGCCTTTTATATGTTTTGAATCTGCTAATTCAAGATTGTGCAATGTTCTGGAATAATGCGTTTAAGAAAAATAAAGTAATAAATCACATTAAGGCAATAACAACCAAAAATGTCAATCATCAGCAGTTTCAAAGTTTACAAAATAAAGATAGTTTATAAAAGGTTTCATTAGTGGCAATTTAGAGTATAAACAATAGTGTCATACAATAACAATGAAATCATGATGATCTCATGCATGAATTACGTCTTAGTAAGGGTTTATTGCGTATTTATTTGGACTTATAATATTCTAAAGAATATGGGGTATTTTTCATATAACAACTCCCCTTTTATTGAAAAAGTTGGTGCTATATGTGCAGCAACTTTTAAGCATAGGTTTTATTAAAATTTGTGTTAAGTTCAATTTCTTCTTCGACATCTTCTTGAATACCCACACTAGGTCTTCTCCTTGGAAAGTATTTAATTATCTGTCTAAAAGCTTTATTATCCCTAGGTGGTTTTGGTGGTTGATCATTTGCAGTTTGTATACCAATCCTAATATTTCGTCGATTTTTACATTTACAGAAAATATACAATAACACAAGAGCTATAATTAAAACAATAATGAAATAGGTAAACCACGATATGTGTTTAGATACAAAAGGTTCATTAATTATGTCATCAATGTCTCTGGAGTATTGCTCAAGTTTATGTTTAGCAATATCTCAATCTTCAGTATTAAAATTGTTTAATTTTAAGGGCTTTAATTCTAGCTCTTTTATACTATTGGGTAAATGATTACAACAATCATAAGGTACAGTTACGGCATGATAATTGATTTTTAAATCTGTCATTTGTTTTGCTTTTGGTTGTACCTTTGTATTTCCTATGTATGCACTACAAGTTATAGTGAGTTGCAAAATTGAAGTTCTTTGAATTATTTTAGTGATAACATCTAAATTTTGGCATTTAATGGTAACAGTTAATGGATCTGATACTAAAATTAACCATGTGTTTTCTTCTAGTTCCTGTATATTATAATTTGTTGCAAGAATTAAATTTGATTGACATGTTTTAGGTAAGATAACAGGATTTTTCAAAATTTGAGCTTCACATATCGAATCACTATCAATTGGATAGGGTAATATATTTGAACAAAGTTTTGTACGAAAGTCTAAATCTTTACAATTATCTAAATTTGACATCGGTATAAACATTAGTGAGTCATCATCCTTTGCTATATATTTTTGTGATATACTTAAAATATGATGAAGTCCGGTTCTGTTGTCTAAAATTGGTATAGGGTATAATTTATAAATTTCATATAGTTCTGGTTCTACAAGAGGAATTTTCAAAACAAAAACTTTTCTTGTTTCCGTCTGAAAGGCTTGAAGTTCGATTATGTCAAGATACTGAGCAATTTTTGTACTAGATACAGTTAAAGGTAAATTATTCCTTTGCAAACTTTGAGAAATTTGCTGCAATGACAGAACCAAATCTCTTGGGGTTATAATTGAACTGTGTATTATTTTTAGTCTAGCAAAAGTAATGGCATTTAGAATATCATTCAACTCGCTTTCCAAGTACATATAACTCTCCATTAGGTTTTCACAAATTTCAAGTACTTTTAATTTTGATTCTAAAAGTCCTATTGTGTCAGATATATTGAAGATTGCTTTTTGAATAATTTGAATGTCTTTATTAAAAGTCTGCTCATCTACTTGCAATTTTTGAATTGTTTCGTTGAAATTTTTAATAACAGAAGTTGTTACAGAAATCTGATTTTTCATTAAGTTTTCTAATTGATGTTCATCATTCAGTAATTTATTGATACACTCGGTATAAAATTCGCCATCCGATGAATCTAGATTTCCGGTTATAGCTTTGAAAATAGTTCCAATACCGTTTAAAATACCACGTTTGTAACGTTTTGTGTCTGCGAAAATTTCTTCATATTTCAATTCTAAAGAATTCGATAATTGTTGTATTAAACTTATGTGCGTTTGAACTTCAGAATAAAATACTTGTGTGCGCAATGTATCCCTACTGTTTACAGTATCAATCAGACTATCTAATATTTTGTCATTATGATCGAGATTTTGTTTTAAGGTAAACATGTCTTTATAAACCAACAAAGTCCATTTGTCATTCGACACTTTGAGATGTTCTTCTTCATGGTAATAAATTCCAAGTGTATTATTTATCGTTTTAAGAACGTATCGGTCCGGTAATGAGGAGCATTTAGTTGTTATTATTGCGATAGCCGCAACGAGCCTGAAAATAAATAAATTAAATTTGTTTATGCTTTTAATTAATCTTCGGTGTATAGTTTCATCTTGTCAAAATTTACTTTAGTGCTATGTTTTGTTCTAGGGTTATAAACAATTGCTGAGTTCTTAAGTATTTGCGTTATTTCATAAGGACCATTAAATTTGTTTTGTAATTTACTCTTTATTTGACTTTCTTTAATGTACACTTTATCACCTACTTGATATTCTAGAATATTTTCAGAGACGTGTTTGTCAAAGCGTATTTTAGATTTTTCTTTCTGTAAGTCTGTTCGTGAACGTGCCAGTTTATAATAATATGATATTCGGTTGTTTAGATCTCTAATGTACTTCGTAATTAATTCTTGTTGATTGTATAATGTTTCAGGAGGTCTACCAGAGGTGTGCCCAAAAATTAATTCATACGGGGTAAACCCATGTGTTTTATTCATAGAGTTATTATAACAAATAATCGCATATGGCAAAATCGTTAGAGGGTGTTCATTTGGGTTTTCTGTTTTATGTGCTCTTATCATTTCCGTTAGTGTTGCGTGGAATCTTTCTAAAGAGCCATTTGATTGTGGATGATTTACACTGGAATGTGTGATTTTAATGTCATATAATTTACAAAGGTTTTTTAGTAATGAATTTTCGAATTCTCTTCCGGAATCACAGTGTATTCGGAGAGGAGTGCCATAATGCTGAAAATAGAGAAACAGGGTGTTTACAATTGACTTGGCTGATTTATTTTGCATAGGGTATGCCTGTGTGAACTTTGTTAATTCATCCCGAATGGTTAGAACGTAATTTTTTGTTGGTATTTCAAGAACATCGATGTTAATTCTTTCAAAAGGTGTTTTAGGTGTTTCTGTTATTACAAAAGGTCTATCGAGATTTTTACGGCATATTTTTATTTTTTGACAAGTTTCACACTTTTTAATGAAATTTTCTACATCTTTAGTTATTCCGGGCCAATTATATTTTTCTTTTATTCTTCGAATTGTTTCATTTATTCCTCGATGTAATTGACTTTTTCCGTTATGATATTGATCTAAAATTATAGGTCTTTGTTCTTCGTCGGGAATTTGTACTATATTTTGACAAATTACTAGTTTTAGTTCCTTTTCTGCTAAAATAAAGGATAGTATTTCTAGTATTGGTAAATTTATATTATTTTCAACATGATATGTTTTCGAGGGATTTATTTGATTTTGACTTTTGTAAACAGTGACAAATAAGCGTAATATTGCCTCTTCATTATTCGATGGTAATGGAATTATGTAATATTTTCGGTTTTTTACTCTTTTACTTGAACAGATGTTAATTTTGTTGTTTTCGAAATTGGGATTTTCTTCGAATATGTCATCAATTATTTCGTAATGAAAATCTGTCAAATTGTTTTGTTGGAAAAACGTTATTATATTTTTGTGATCTTTGTCTAATAACTGGGTATTTGAAAATGTTATTTTCGAATAGTCAATTAATGATGTTGTTTTGTACAAATTTTGAAAAGTGTCAAATTCTTGAGAAATTTCTTCTGGTGAAACTTCTACTTCTTCTTGTTCTGAATTTCCGTTTTCATTCTCGGTTTCTTCGTCTTGATTTTGGGTGCCATTTTGAGGTTCTTCTTCTTCCTCGTTGTTTTCACTTTCTTGATCTGATTCTTCGGTTTCTCCGTTCTGATTGTGTGTTAAATGGTTTATCTTGATTCTTGAGAGTGCATCAGCGTTCTTATTGATTCTTCCTGGTTTATATATGATTTCGTAATCATATTCTTCCAATTTGAGCCTCCATCGAGCCAATCTGCTACCTGGATCTTTTATGGAAAATAGCCAAGTTAGAGGTCGATGATCGGTGATGAGTTTAAATTTCCTTCCGAAGAGATATGGACGAAAATGCTTCACTGACCATACTAAACTTAATAGCTCACGTTCAATCGTCGAATATCGTGATTCTGCAGGGCATAGAGTTCTAGATGCAAAAGCTATTGGTAGATCTTTGCCTATAGGACCTTGGGAAAGTACTGCACCAATGGCGAATGCACTTGCATCGGTTGTTAATAAGAAAGGTTCTTCAAAATTTGGGTAAATCAAAATTGGAGAAGTTATTAATGCATGTTTCATCATTGAAAGATTTTTCACACTCTTTGTTAAAATTAAATGGGATATCTTTTTGTAACAATGTGGTAAGTGGTTTTGATATCTTTGCAAAATTTGGTATGAATCGTCTATAATAACCCGCTAAACCTAAAAATGATTTTATTTCTTTTTGATTCCTAGGTTGAGGGAAATTTTGAATACAATCTATTTTGTCTGGGTTTGGTTTTACACCATCTTTGGTTATGACATGTCCGAGATAGGCTACTTCTTTTCGTAAAAATTTCATTTAGTCTAGAAATATGCTCATGTATGGTTGCCGAATAGATAATAATATCATCCATATACACAAGACATCTTTCATTTTGTAGTCCTACCAATATACGATCCATTACTCTTTGAAATGTTGAAGGTGAATTTTTTAAACCAAACGGCATTCTCAAAAACTCGTAATGTCCGTTTTCTACCGAAAAAGCAGTTTTTGGTACGTCCTTTGGATCTACTTCAATTTGATGAAATCCTGAAGCTAAATCTATAGTCGTGAAATATTGACAATGTCCTAACTGGTCTAATAAATCGGATATATTTGGTAAAGGATATTTATCATCGACAGTTACTTCATTTAGTTTTCTGTAATCAATTACAACACGCCACTTTTGTTTTCCAGAAGCGTCTAATTTTTTCGGTACTATCCACACTGGGGACGACCATGGTGAGATAGAATGTTGAATAATTCCTTGATCAAGCATTTCTGCGATTTGTTTTTTTATTTCATGTTTATGTACGTATGGGTAACGATATGATTTTGTATAAGTGGGTTTCAACTCGCCCGTGTTGATTGAATGTTTTATTTCATTCGTAAATGTTAATGCGTCGCCTTCTAAATAAAAAATATCTGGGAACTTTAAACAAATCAGTTATTAGTTCTCGTTCTTCGTCGTTTAAATGTTCAAGTCTTAATAAATTTGCAATTTTCATTTTTCTGTCGTATGGGTCAGTAATTTGATTGGAAAAATTTTCTTCATTAAAATTTAAAATTTGATTTGAATTTGGAATGTTTTCAAACTGTACGTCCGAAAAATCAATTAGTTTTGCAATTGCATTTGCATTTACAATGGTGGTCAAAAATTCTCCGTTTCCATCTATTTTGACTAGAGCGTTTGGTATGTAGACTTTTTCTTTTTCTTGTGCCAATAAAATTTTTTCAGTGTTTGCTAAATTACATTTTAATTTAACGACTTTTTCTGTTCGAGGTTCAATTAGAATTTTGTTTGTGAAATTTTTTGTTTGATTGGTAGTTTCAACTTGATTTGTTTCTTCACCGGCTTTAAACAAGGGAACAGTTTTAAAATTTGTGATTAACTTTCGATTTTTTATGTCGACTACACAATCGTAGTGTTCGAGAAAATCTGAGCCTAAAAGTCCGTCAAAATCAATATCTAGGTTGCAAATGTAAACTTTATGTGGATTACCTGAATTAAAAGGTATGTACGTTGATTGATTTATTAAAATTGATTGACCAGTTATACCTTGAATAACTAAATTTTCTGTACATCTTTGGGGATATTTTTCAACTGTTTTTGGCTTAAATATTGAGAGTCCTGCACCCGTGTCTATTAAAATTTTGAATGTGTTTGTAATGTCCTTTATGTAATATAAATCTCTTGCACTGACAGTTAGTAAACTTTTTACATGAAATTCTGTTCTGTGAGGTGGTTCAAATTGAGTGTTTGGAGTTGATTCTCCAGTTGAGAAATTCGTTGTTGCAAATCTGGAGGAGGGTTGTCTAGATAAGGGCTTGATTGAAAATTCAAATTTGTCGTTTCATCTTGAAATTCATTCTGAAATTCGCTTTGAAATTCATTGAAATAATTATCATTTTGATAATTATTTTCAAAATCATTTACGTGATATTGTTTTTGTTGTGGTGCATAATTACTTTGATTATGCTGCATTGAGGGTCGTTTTTGAAATTGGTTTGGGTGTCGATTTTGATTTTGATTCTGATTTTGATTTTGTGGTCTATAAAATTGATTTTGATTATTTTTTTGATTTGGAAAATTTTGTCGCGTTTGAAATTGTTGTTGAGGATAAAAATTTCTTGCTTGACTTTGATAGTTTTGGCTTTGGGGATTTTGATTTTGAAAATGTTGATTTTGGTTTTGAGTTGGTCGAGACCTGCACTCGCTATAAATATGTCCTTTCTTTTTGCAATATGAACATATTTTTGTGTGTTGTTGATTAAATGAATTATTGGGTCTTTTGTTTTGATTTGAATTTTGGAATTTTTGTTTTTCAAAATATGAAAGTTGTAACTCTCTGCGAATTCTCATTGATGCCGTGAGAATATCTGGAGGATTTCCAGCACGAATTATTTGTCCTAATCGAGGTTCTAGTCCGGTCAAAAGCGTATTTAATGTCATTTGTTCAATTAGTTGTTGCTGAGCAATTTTTTGATCCTGATACATGTTTTGTTGTTGTATACAGGCGTGCATTTTTGCGTTGTGCGTTTGTAACCGTGACACGAAAGTTAGGGGTGACTCGTTTGGTAACTGATGTAATCTTTGTAAATCTTGAATTAATGATGTTAAATCGCGAGAATCTCCGAAATGAATTGACAACAGTTGCTTAATTTCAGACCACGTTTGTGCGTCTCTTGAATTTATTAACTGAGCAGCTTTACCTTTTAATTTATTTTTTATGTGTATTGTTAGAAGAGTCACTTGTTCTTCAACACACATTTGATATGCATGGTTGCAAGCATTAATAAAAGTGTTTAGCAAGATTTGGTCACCGTCAAATTCAGGAATTAGTGAGAAAATTTCTGAAAGTTTGTAAGGTTCAATTGTAGTGTCTACTTCCGTTTCTGGTTCAGTTGACATTTTAATTTCTTTTTGTTTTATTTTAAAAATTGTGACAATTGTTTGATTTGATTTTGTATAGTAAATATATTTGTATTTACTAGATTCTATATTATTCTAGTTACGTTTCTAAATGAATTATTTTCTTGGTGATATAAAAAGGATGACAATTCAAAAATGTTTACTTACATTGAAAATGTTGATTTCATGTTTTCTTTTCTTGGTTTTTCCATTGAGTTCTTCCGTTGGTTCTCAAGCAAGGAGTTCCGCTGCCAGGGGTGTCACTAGGTGTTCCTTCCACAGGGTTTTTCTCTTTGATGAGGATCAATTATCTTCAGATATCGAGTGAGCTCTGCCAGGGGTGTCACTAGGTGTTCCTTCCACAGGGCTATCTCTGCCAGGGGTGTCACTAGGTGTTCCTTCCACAGGATATTGTCCTCGAATATTGAAGATTCTGATTTTTCTTCATTGTTTTTCGATTTTCACCGTTTTGATGAATATGCTTACTTTAATCGCTTTCATGCAATTGTTTTCTTCAATTATTTCTTTTCTTTCTTCTTTTTCTTCAATTGTTTCTTTAGTAATTATTTCTTCAATAATTGTCTTCTTAAAAATTGTTTCTTTCTCTTCAAAAATTTTGAACGTTGGTTCTTCCTTTGAAGGATTGGGATCCACCATTAATTTTTTATTAATGTTGTGAGGATCCTACCGACTGCGCCAAAATTGTTATATCACTGATTACAAACTTTACTTTTTAAAAAACTTTATTACGTTTGGTTAGTACAACTTTATAACATGAGAATCCAAGCTTGGTATTCTCAGTTTACAAATTAGTCTTAGATGTAACTAGGTTAAATGAATAAAATAGAATGTTACTTGCGCGACCGAATAAAATAGAATGATCATTTTGACATGAGTTTGCCTTTTATATGTTTTGAATCTGCTGATTCAAGATTGTGCAATGTTCTGGAATAATGCGTTTAAGAAAAATAAAGTAATAAATCACATTAAGGCAATAACAACCAAAAATGTCAATCATCAGCAGTTTCAAAGTTTACAAAATAAAGATAGTTTATAAAAGGTTCCATTAGTGGCAATTTAGAGTATAAACAATAGTGTCATACAATAACAATGAAATCATGATGATCTTATGCATGAATTACGTCTTAGTAAGGGTTTATTGCGTATTTATTTGGACTTATAATATTCTTATAATAAATATATATATATATATATATATATATATATATATATATATATATATATATATATATATATATATATATATATATATATATATATATATATATATATACATATATATTTTTAATGGAAAAGTTTTTTCTTGAACCTCTACTTGTTATATTGTAAATAGAAAATATTTCTTGGGAATTAGGGTTCTTTTTATACTAAAATAAGGTACATCGGTTTTACGTTTCGGCTAGGGTCCCTTAGCCTTCATCAGAAAATTTGTTTATTAATTTCTATGAGTCGTACATTAGCATCTAGACAGCATGACTTCTTTGCAAAATATTTTTCTGTGTTTCCTTCTTTTTTTGGACAGATTCATTTTAAACACAATAATAATATAATAATAAATGTTTATGAGGAATTTTTTTTATCTGATTGTTCTGCAGCGTGGCTTGGCGGAAAGCCACTTTCCGCTCTTTATAAACAAAATTTAGTAAATTGCAGGACGCCGTTTCTACCGACCTCTTTTCTCTGAAGCCATGTTGGCAGGATGTCAGTAGATTTTGCTTATTTAAGTAATTTATGATAACATTATATACTAGTTTTTCAGCCAACTTTGACAGGACGCTTACTAGTGATACTTGTCTGTAATTTGCAATATCCTGTGGGTTTTCTTTTTTATATATCGGTATGGTGTTCGCTATTTTGAGTATGTTAGGAAAGATTCCTGTCTCAAGAGATTTGTTTAGAATGACTGACATAGGTTCGCTAATTATGTCCTTTACAGCTTTCAATAGATCGACACTTAACTCATCGAGTCCTGTACTTTTTTATTTTTTAAGGTATTTATTACGTTTTTAATGTCTTGTTCATCTATGTATGGAAGGAATAGAGAATTTGGTTGGTTTTCCATTTTGGTACATGGTAAGGACAAATTTTCACCAAAGTGATTTTGAAGTTTAATCCCCGAAATTGAACTAAAGTAATTTACAAAGGTATTTGCAACTAAATTTGTATCCGTTATTAATACATCATTTATGACTAATTCAATTTTGTTGTTCTTAGTACTAGCCTTGCCCAAGTTTTCATTTACTATTTTCCAAGTTTCGCGAGTCTTGTTATAGCTATTTTTGATTTTATTTGAGTAATAGCTTGATTTAGCTAATTTAATATATTTTTTTTGTATATCTTTTTCATTGTGTGGTAATTTGTAGTGTTTGTTTCAGCATTTGTGTTGTTCATTAGCCATTTACATTTTTTTAGTTCATTTCTTTCGTAGGCTAGTTGCTTATTAAACCAAGGATTTACTTTATTTTTGTTACCTATTGTTTTCTTGACTCTAGGGCAGCTAACTTCCAAACACCATACTATGCTATCCACAAACTCCTTAAATAAGTTATTTACATCATTTGTGCTATAAATGAAAGACCAATTTACGTTATTGATATGATGTTTAAACTCACTTATATTTTCATCCGAATTGCTTCTCGAAGTGATATTTGTTTTGCTGAGCGTTTGTTTGCACTCGGCTATTTCTGGACACTTACATTTATATCGATTACCTGTGCAAAGTGGTCAGCTATGCAAGGGTCAACTACCCTACAGTTATACCTATCTAACGTTAGATTAGTAGTTATATAGTCAATGGAGCTGATACTGGTTATGCCATTGCAATTTGTGAAAATTCTTGTTGGTTCATACGTTGTTATGTTTAATTTGAAGGAGTCCAAGACATCAGACAATGCTTTTTGGCTTTGGGATTCTTTCATGTAGTCTATATTAAAGTCTCCACATAATATAATGTGTGTTTTTTTCAAATTCGATATGATTAGCATTGATTATCAGTGCAATTTTTTTTGTATTTTGTCGCTTTCTTGTCCTGTAATTGGTTCTTTTGTACTGTTGGACAAATGTATTAAATAAATAAATAAATAAATAAATTTTGACGCTGAGATGGCAGTCACGGTTTACGGAGATAGATTTCCAGATGCTCCGCAGCCAAATCGAACTATGTTTAGGAAGTTAGTTCAAAATATAAAAACGCACGGTTCATTTTCAAAAAAAGTAGTAAGGCGAGCGCATGTTGCGGATAATGTAAGAAAAGTGAATAGAGTAATGAATTATGTTAACCAAAATGAGGAAACCTCTTTGAGACAAATTCAGAGAAACTGTCGCATAAAAAAAGACAGTGCAATAAAAATATTGAAAAAAAACGGATTTCGATGCTACAAAATGAGGAAAGTTCAACATTTAAATGAGGGAGATAAGCCAAGGAGAGTAAGATTTTGTAGATGGTTATTAAATAAGAAAAGGAATGACGCGCTGATATGTAGCAAAATTCTTTGGTCGGACGAATCAAATTTTTCTAATAATGGATTTTTCAATAGAAATATGCATTATAAGTGGACACGAGAAAATACACATTGGTGCAGAGAGACTGCTTTCCAAGAAAGATTTTCTACGAATGTTTGGTTGGGTCTTTTAGGGACTAAAGTAATTGGACCTTATTTTTATGATGGCAAATTAACCGCTCGTAGATACCTTAATTTCCTGCAAAACGAATTTCAAGATTTTCTTTATGAATTAACAGTGGCAGAAAGATTAAATTATTCATATTTTCAACAAGATGGGGCTCCACCTCACACTGCTGTAATATGTACAAATTATTTAAATCAAGTTATGCCAGATAGCTGGATAGGCACCTATGGGCCCATTCTATGGTCAGCTCGATCACCAGATATTACTCCCTTGGATTTTTTCGTCTGGGGTTACATTAAAGACAAGGTATTTCAAACTGCCCCTGAAAATATTGAGGACATCAAAACCAGAATTCGAAACGCATGTGAGGCAATTACTCCTGAAATGCTCCAAAATGTAATGCGTGACGTGTCTCGTAGAGCACGTTTATGTGTCAGAATGCATGGTGCACAATTTGAGCATTTGTAGTTAGAAAAATAAATACACACAATTTCTTCTCAATATAGTAGTAGGTAGTACTGTTATACATAGTTTTTCGTTTTTTTCTTTGGATGTTCGTTTTGTACTTGTATTTTTATTTATGAGATATTTATTGGTTTGTATTAAATTGTAATAAATAATTACGGAATTATAATTATTATAAAGTGAATTTTTACTATTATGGCACAGCTGATTGTTACGATTCAATTATATGAATTGTGGTATTCGTAAAATATTAAATATTGACACTATCGGTTAAAATTTCTGTGACATGTTTTATATCGTTGGAATGAGATAAAAATAACGGAATTAATGGCGTCATGGCCTACTTTGAGATATGTATTTTTCATTTTTGCACAATAGCGTATGTCAAAGCCAACTGCATTTTTCGATTTTTTTGTTATACGTTATTATTCTTATTGTCTTTGCCGTCAACTTTCATTCCTTTAACTTTTTTCGTATCTCCTCAAATAAGGAAGCTATAACCGTTTGTGGTTTTCCTATTTTTCAGGTTTTTGTAATATATCTCATAAAGTAGGCTATGGATTTCATATTTCTTTTTACTGAAATATAGCTCACAAAAAATGGGATAACTGTTTCTAAAACTTTATTCTTCTACAATAGATATTAAGCGAGATATTTGGTGTGGCCCTCGTAAAATAGACAGTCTGTATATGACACTGCACAATTCTGTATGCCCTTCAACAGACATGTTCGTGATGTTGGGAATTTCCTTTGTGTACATCGTATTTTGTTTACTATAAATTGCGCTACCGCCATGGCTCTTATTTGTTCTAGAGAAATGAGAGGATAGTTTGAAATTTTTAAGATTTAAATTTTCAATGTTACTTTTCTGCAACCAATGTTCAGTGATACATAAAAAATCTAGATTTTCTAACTGTGCAAATACATTAATTTCATCAATTTTGTTTAATAAACTTTGTACATTAATATTGCATAATTTCAATTTTTTGAATTTTACAAAATAATCTCCACTTGAGACAAGCGAGGGTATAAAAAAGTAGGTTTTGTTTGAGTTATTTTTACACTAGGGATCGATTCATCACTTGTAATTGCACCATCCATTGAGGTTGACTTCAGTACAGTACTAGATTCTGCTGGATTGTTTTTTGCACCTTGTTCCCTTATAATCCTCATGTTGCTAGAATCTATTGTTATTTTTCATATGAATTACCTAAAAAATTGTACGACTTTGACTATATTTTATATTTTTTATTAATTTACAGGCCATTCAGTTTAAGACTAAATCGTTGTTTTTAGATAGGAAGCTATTTCTCAGCTTCTCATTGGCCAAAATGCGAGGCAAGTTCACACAACAGTTTCTTACGACCTTGTTTGTTGAGACATGCTAAATTGGACTAGTCTCGGTTCCGTATTTTGCTTTGTTTTTCAAAGGGATAAGCAATATAAACTAGACACATGACACTGACATATTGCAAAGATAAAAATTCTACACTAAGAGTAATAAAGATAAAACTTAAAAATAATTACAATTATTAAAACTCAAGAAATTCTTGGATTGAATATCTATCACAGACATATTGGAAAACTTGTCTTCTGAAATCCTGTTGAAGAATTTTGTTTTTGAGAAAATCATGCAGTACATTAAAGAATTTGATTGTGGAATAGAATGGTAAGAGTTAAATGGTGCATCGGAAATGCATAATTGCTTTTGTGTCGAGTATCATAGATATGATTTAGGTTCAATGAAATCAGCCTGATGATTTTTTAAATATAGTAAGCAGGAGTATATATAGTCCTGGTATTGTGAGCATTTTGTTTTCCCTAAAGTGTCCTCAGCATGATTCATAAAATTTCAATTTGTACTTTATTCTAACTGCCCTTTTTTGAGTATTAAATACTTTGTGGAGGTCCGAAGAACCACCCCATACTTCAATTGCATACTTAGCGATGGAATAAAAGTTTGCATAGTACACTGTTTTAAGAGTGGGCATGTCAAATAAACGTGATAGAACTCTAAGTGCGTAGAATGTTTTGTTAAATTTTTCCACGATTTCATCAATATACAGAAACCATTTAATATTGTTGTCTAAGTTTATACCCAACAATTTAGTGAAATTGATGTTTAAAATTGGCACCTTATCAGTTAGCAACTCTGGTAATGAACGATCCATTTTAAATATCATACAACTTGATTTAGCTTCATTTAATATAAGTTCATTGGTATAAAACCAATCTTTTACATTTTGCCATAGCCAAGAGAGAGTGTTCGCAACTTCCTCAAGTGTATGACCATTTATTAAAAGGTTTGCATTGTTTGTATAATTAATTATTATTAATATGATATTCGGTTCTGCAACATTGATAAGATCATTTACAAAATTTACAAAAAGTAGTGGTCCTATAACGCTTCCCCGAGGAACTCCATAATTAATATTTAACATATCAGATTCATGCCTGGCCCCATTAATGGTTACTGATGTTTTTTGCCTTTTATTTCGCAAGTATGAGCCGAACCACTGAAGACTAGTTCCTAAACTCCAGATTTCTCCAGTTTGTGAAGCAAGTGATTATGATTTAATGTATCAAATGCCTTGGACAAGTCCAGAAAGAGCCCGCAGGCAATCTCTAGATTATACATGGCATTCAATATTTCACTGAACTAAAAAGAGCTGTTGTTGTCGATTTATCCTTTACGAATCCATGTTGAAAATTATTGAAAAAGTTAGTACTATTTAAAAACTTGTACAATTTGTTGTACATTAGTGTTACTAAAATTTTAGAGAAAACAGATAGCAAACTCACAGGACAGTAGTTTCCTAGATTATTAGTATCTCCTTTGGTATGCAATGGTAATACAATTGCTAATTTCAGGGCATCCGGAAATATGCCTTAACTAAATGACGAATTGAAGATATTTCAAGCAGTGAAGTTTTTGGTTTAAATTTTTTCACTATATCACATATTTCCTCGACTGATGTAGGGTATAAAAACATAGATTCTTTGGTAGTATTTACAAGATTGTTGTAATCTGTGCTAAAGTGATGTTGATCTAATTTTGTTAGTAGATTGGGAATAGTTTCGATGAAGAATGCTAAGAATTCCACGAAAAAACTAGAAACTAAGAGACCAACAATCATGCAAAAAATACTAAAGTAGATGTAGAGATAGATAAGAACTTTTTACCCACCTAAGAAAAAGTGACTAGATCCATTGAAAGTCAGATAAACAAAAAAACTGCTCTTTTAGAAAAGGTACAGGAAAACACTATGCGTGATGTAATAAATTTAGGAAATGATCTATCAAGTACATCATACGCTGAAGTCGCATCGAAAAATTTCCGAAATAATATGCAGAAAGATGAAGGTTTTGCTGAGGTGACCTATAGGCAAAATAAAAAAACAATAAAAAAAATATTCCAGAAACCAAATTTGCTACAGGGAAAATTGAGGAGAAATCCAACACAACAGGAGCAATATGCAGGAAATGGATTTACGTAGGAAGAATCACTGGTAAAGACGTGACCGGAGGACGACATGAAAGAATATTTCGATCTAAACGATCTAAAGAAAACAAGCCATTATGATAAAATTATAGTAAATAAGCTAAACATTCAAGGCAATAATTCAGCCTTTTGTATAGGTCTTCCAATGGAAGAATTATATCCGAAAGTTTTCAATGTAGAATACTGGACCAAGGGTGTATTATTAAGGGAATATAATTTAAGGAAAACTTTTTTAGCTCAGAGACAACAGAGGAGAAACCCAGGCCTAACCTTAGTCCAAAATGTGTTGTGAGACCATTTTGTTTCAAATAAAACGTGAACTGTCAAGTAATTGACACGTAATTTGTAAATTTATTTTGGCCTTTTGCATATTCTAAAAATTCTATCAATTTCAATATCTTTTAAATTTCATGAAATTTAGGATCTAACCATTTTGTGTAGTGCTGAACAGTTTTCATTTGTAAAATTTTTTGGTAAAAAAAATGCCTAATATGTTTTTTCAGTTTATTTTGGTATTGCAGGTGGCTCTGCATTTTTATATGGGCGAATGTATGTTGGTTGTTTACCATTCAGGAAAATTTTGTTCAAATTGGATAAAAGTTAAAAAGTTAATAAGGTGGTCACACTATTAGTGCGACACACTGTAGAACATATATTATGGCAAAACAATAAAAACATTTTTAAAATGTATGCATCTTCCCTATTCAAGTATGTGCAACTAATTTACATTATATAATTTATGAAATTCTCATATTATTTATTCAAAATAATTTACAAATACTATATAGTGAAATAACTTGTGTCTTCCCATTATTTTGTTTCAAACATACCTACTTAAAAATCAAGCTTAAGCGAAGTACTAAGATGTGCTATGTCTTCATTTTATTATCTTAATTTTTTGCCTTGAATTCAAGGTCAACTGTCAATTTTAGTGCTTTTTTGCGTTTATCTCTTTTTATTGTACAATATATGAACATATTAGTTTGTAAAAATTAAAGTGGCTTGAAAGAGCTACTATCTAATTACTACCCCATAGGAGTGACAGGTATTTTCTTTAGAGGGTTTTCATTAGAAATGTTTTAAAAAATTACACTGTTATCCGCTTTACATGAGTACTCCAATATATTTCACGAATTAGGAACGGTATCTGTATTAGCGACTATATCTTATAGAAATTCTTATTTTATATTTGTATTCACTATCATCCTCACTACCCTCTTTCACCAAATTTGAATAACATGTTTCACTGATTTCCTATAAGGTGGCCATGTCCAATAAAAAGATATTGGATAGGGAAATATTCATCATTTTTGTCCATAACTTTCTATTTCAAAAAACCATAACAAGAATATTACTATGAATTTTCACTCAGTAATTTCAATAATGTGCGTGCAAAATAGTTAGATTTAATTTAAAAAATTCTTATTTCGTAGTTTTAAATCTAATTATTTTGGAAACAAGTGAAATTATTGAGAGAAAATTCATGGTAACAATCTTGTTATTGTTATACTTAGGTAGAATTATAATTAGTTATTTTTTAACTATATGTAGCAAGTAAAAAAGTTATGGCCAAAAATAATAAATATTTACCTGTCTCTTTTTGAGTATCGTCACCTTATCAGATTTCGTAAAAATAATTACTCTAAAACAGAGTCCAATAAAATTATGTTTGAAAATCTTAGGGGTTTCTTTCAATATACTTATATTTTTTTACATTCTTAAATTTTTCAACACAAAACCCCTTAAAAAAAATTTAGTAAAAGTATTTACACAGAACTTTTAATGTTGCCGGTCTGGAAATCATACAAACTTTAGATGATCTTATTAATTACGCTTCAGAGAAAAAATAAAACATCTGCCTCCGAACTTGTTTGACATTTATAGACAAAATTAGCTACACCGCCTGGGCTATAAAGATAAACTGATAACGTGTCAGACAGGAATACATTATTTCTTAATATTATACTTGGCTATACCTAATACAATGCTCCCCAAATGCAACTCAGTTATCGCTGAAGGATTCCGACTCCTGAGTCGAGAAGATAAACTGATAACGTGTCAGACAGGAATACATTATTTCTTAATATTATACTTGGCTATACCTAATACAATGCTCCCCAAATGCAACTCAGTTATCGCTGAAGGATTCCGACTCCTGAGTCGGAATCCTTCAGCGATAACTGAGTTGCATTTGGGGAGCATTGTATTAGGTATAGCCAAGTATAATATTAAGAAATAATGTATTCCTGTCTGGGTATAGCCAAGTATAATATTAAGAAATAATGTATTCCTGTCTGACACGTTATCAGTTTATCTTTATAGCCCAGGCGGTGTAGCTAATTTTGTCTATAAATGTCAAACAAGTTCGGAGGCAGATGTTTTATTTTTTCTCTGAAGCACTAATTAAAAATGTAAATTATCATTTGCAAATAATAAATTATAATTTATTACAAAAAAAAAACCATAAATTTATCTCACCATCAAGTAATTTTCCATGATACACAGCCATTCCAGCTACCCGGCCTATAAATTTAAAATAACTAAGATGTTCTTCATTGCACACTCCAGAAAAAGGATTTATTTGAAGTGTATAGTTGTCCCTAAAAAAAAAAAAAAAAAATGATTTTCATATTATGTGCATTGTATAGAAAAAATTAAATATAAATTGTTTTGAACTAATAATGCCATAAATTTGCTATAAAACAATATTTTTATTTAGTGAATAGTTCATGAACTGTTACTTAAAGTTACTAAAAAAGCTTCCTATTAGTAAACCATTACTTAAAGTTAATAAAAAAGTTTCCTATTAGTAAATTCTAGGTGTAATCTTTCAAAAATTAGGAAGTATAAATATAGCAGAATTGAGTAAAATTATCAGCAAATAGGCCTGCAGTCAGAGAAAAATTGTAGGGGGTGCTCATGGGATTTTAGAGAAGACCAATACATTTCTTAGATTACTACCACTTGCTTTTCCTCTCTCTTGTAGGTAATGGGAATTCTTTCAAATTTTTTCAGATGGTATCGGACACCCCTTGGCACCCCCTCTAGCTATAGGCCCAACAGTAAAATCATTTTTTGTAAGAAGAACATGATGATTACACAGGCACGCATAAAAAAAAATTATCTGCTTCTGGGACTCCTAACCTAAAACATTGAATTTTTTAGGTTATTTTCGTGATTTACAAAAAATGGTGGATAATGGAGCTAAACGGACACCGGATTCATGTTCAGTGTGTCGAAACACCTACGTGTTTGGAGTCACCCAATGTAGTCCATATGTTACAAATGCAATATGATGTAAGGCGGCAATAATAATAATAATAATAATAATAATAATAATAATAATAATAATAATAATAATAATAAAAATAATAATAATAATAATAAGCGAATTATCCAGAAAGCGGCATTGCTCGGAACAGCAAACATAATAAGAAAAGTTCTAGAACTTTGACCATCTCGTTGGTACACCACAGTGCTTATGGCTCAATGAGCCCAGCACTGTTATTAAGAAGCTAAATTTAAGTAAATAAATAATAATAATAATAATAGCTCTACAACATAGCTTACTCTCAAATCCAGAACCTTATTATAAATACTCACCACCTGCTGTGTTAGAGTCAAATCAAACACTACTTTACTGGGATCGGCCAATTACCGCCGATAAAACTGTGGACTTTAACCGCCCTGATATCCTTCTGGCAGAGAAGAATAATAGAAAAGCATGGATAATTGATATCGGCGTACCACTTACTAATAACCTTGAAAAGACTGAACGTGAAAAGCGCAGAAAATACCAAAATCTGGCAATGGAAGTCAAACGCCTATGGATATTAAACGAAGTGAACATCGTGCCGCTCATAATATCTGTAGATGGAGTTTTTACAAAACATCTTAAACCCAACCTCAATTTGATAGGATTACACCAAGGCCTTTTCTCGATCATGCAGAAAGCATCTATTTTACAGACATGCCATCCAGTCCGCAAATTCCTATCACTATAAAATCTACTGGATGAAGTGAATTCTTCCTCAGTTGATTTAACCATCCGACTCTAAAAGTCGAGTATATAAAAAATAAATAATAATAATAATTTTATTAGTCCTCAGAAAATATTGCATTTTATAGACGCGTCAAAGAATAGAAATACTTAAGTCATATAAAGATTAAAATGGTAAAATACAATACAATACACAGTAGTAAAGGAAGACGAAACAGATAATGACCAACTTACATAAAATTACTAGCTAGAAAATGTTCCCATTTTGAGCAATCAACTGGTAAAATTCCTGTACATTATATAAACAATTGTCTCTTAAAATTCTCTTAACACTTTTAAACTGACTTACTGGAAGATTTCGGAAGCAACTAGGCAATGTGTTGAATAAACTAATAGGTACCTATGTTTATTTCTAGTGTCATGTAGATGTATCTCTTCATAGGTAGTATACTTATTTAATTTATATTCTATTTGATGTACTTAATATTGTGATACACTATAATGGAAAACAGAAACATTATCCTTAGTGGTATAAATAGCGGTCTGCCAATGTCATCCCATTTGGTACCGACTATACTTCTTATTGCAGACTTCTGGATGATACTTTTAAATGGGTGTATGTACTGTATTCCCCCATGACAGTATACCATATAGTAGTTGCGAGTGAAACAAAGAGAAATAAGTAGTGACTGCAGCATGCTGATTAACCGTTTTTATCAATTTTCTTAATAGCAAATACATTTTTACACAGTTTCCCACATAGTATGTTAATGTGTTCTACCCATGTTAATATGTACCCCCACAAATTTGACACTGGTTTCACAATTCTCTTCTAGCTTAGCGGTAGACTTTGTCTCAAATGTTAAGTTTACTATTTTTTTTTTCATTTAGCACTAAATGATTGTGTGCAAACCAAGCTTTAACATATTGCAAAATGTTGTGTAGTATTACTTGTCTAGACTTATAATAAATCTGTAGTGTTAAAATTATTTATGCTTTGTGGCAGATCATTAATGTAGGCAAGAAAAGTATGGGCCCTAGAATGGAGCCTTGCGGAACTCCTCTTTTAATTTGCAGCAGTTCGCTTCTTTGTTCATCCCAATTCACTAGCTGCATTATGTTATTTAGAAAAGATCTAAATAGCTCTAAACAGTTGCCTCTAACTACATACAAACTTAGTTCATTTAGTAAAATATTACAGTCATGAGTGTTAAACACAGCTGTTAGGTCTTTAAATATCCCTGAGCATTGGTTTTTATTTTCAAATGCATTTTTTATAGAGGTTGTTAATGATAAGATTGCATTAGAACATGTAACACCCTTTCTAAATCCAAACTGCTGCATGTATAATAACCTTATGTAATTCTAAGTAAACTATTAGGTTATTTGATATTACTAATTCTAATATTTTGGAGAAGTCTGGTAGTATAGAAATTTGTCTAGAGTTTTACGGTTCTGAGCTGCCCTTTTTCTTAAAAATAAGAAGAATTCTCCCAATTTTTAATTTTGAGGGAAAGATGTCTGATGCTAAAGAAGCAATAATTATATCAGTTAACTGGTTCAGTTAGTGAGTTAGCAACTTGTTTTACAATGAATATGCTGATATCATATATATCTTCCATTTTTTTGTTCTTTAGTTTATTAAAAGTGATTCAAGAACAAAGAAGTTTTTAATTGTAATTTTTTGTCTAAAAATATTAATGGGTCAGTTTGAGGATTTGAGAGGATTTTAAATTTTGCACGATTGTATCTGCATTGTTGACAAAAAAAGTTTTGTCAGAAGGAGGATTTAAGGGAAAAAATTTGTAATTTCAATTTTTATAAAATACTTTTTTTAGAATAAACAGTTATAGCTTGAGCAAATTCTATTGCAGATGATTGTACCAAGAACCGAACTGTAGAAAATTGGAGTACCAACTTTATAATGAAAATTTTTGGCAGATCCTTAGTTTTTGATTTATCACAAAAAATGTACATTAAAATTTGAGATCAGAAAGAAAATCTTTCATAATTGCATTTCGGTAAATTTGACTAAATTAGATGGAACTAGTCTCAAATCCAAGTTAATTTCATTAACTTCAAGTTGTACATTTAACATCATTTTGAAAAAAAATGTAATTTTCACGATATTTCCAAAAATTGTTTTTTGACTTCCTCCTCACCTCTGCAAAAGTTTAGCAGGCAACCATTACTGGTTGACTATTATTTACATATTTGAGACTCTATTGCATCTGCAATATAATTTCAGGTTGCTTCAGTAGCGGCGTTAGGGCAAAGTATGGTTGGGCGAGCCCCCAGAGGCCTGAGGTGATGGGGCGCCGCCCTTACATGTTATGACTTGGTACCCTCTCGGCGGCGACTAATCGGCTCAATTACAAAATATCAGTATAATTTTAGTGATGGGTAACTTATACAGCGAAGGATTTGACTGAAGAACTTCAAATTGAACCTGTCTCTAAGGCCAGAAAATGAATGTGACGTGTTGAATGCCAGGTTGGTGAAATTGCCCACGATGAGCCTGTCCAAACTCCGAAAATGAAATTTGAGGTTGATTTTTTGGACACTACCTTAATAGCACCCAATGAAAGAATTGTACAGTTAAATGATTACTCAAAATTTTGGTATTTTTTGTATAATAAAAAAATACTAGAAAATCCAGAACTTGTCAAATTCTGCCTCTGTGCTGATCTTCAATTAAAACTAATTGCCCAATTCTACCCAAATAGTTAACTTTTTTATAAATTTTCCGCACTACATATTTCATGTGATCTTTAAAATTCAAGTATTCATCTAAAATTATTCCCAGATATTTATGCGTTTTAACACACTCAATATTCTCATTATCAATATTTATTTTAAATTCCTTTTTATTAACCTCGTTAAATGTACTACTAATTAACATTGATTTTTTTTTATATATTCAGCTTCAGTCCATTTTCATTTGACTAGTTATGCCAATTTAAGTCCTTCATTTAGCACCCCAACCAATTTCTTTGTATCATTATCATGCCAATATATTATAGTATCATCAGCTAACATTTTTATTTTACATTTATGTGTTATTTGATTTAGGTCATTTATAAAAAGAATAAACAGAATCATATAACACCTATTGATATCTATCCCTTAAATAGTCATAAAACCACTGTAATACCTTTCTCGACACTCCATATTTATGTAATTTTGTTAGCAAATGATCACGATCTACAGTCTCAAAGGTTCACTTTAAATCAAGAAACACTACCCCAATTTTACTATGACTGTCATTATCTAAAATATCTTTCCATTCCACAACTACACTTTGCAGTGCAGTTTCACATGAATAATGTTTCCTGAACCCGGATTGATTTTCAGACAGCAAACCATTCTCTCGTATATAATTAACAAATTGATCCTTTACTTTTATTTCCAAAATTTTTTTATAGACAGGAAGGACATTTACCGGCATAAAATCAGCACAATTAATTGCATTATTTACTTTGGGAATAGGTACGACTTTCGAAATTTTCCAATCAGGAATTTTTCCTCTATACAGGGAATCTTCAATAACATCATAAAATCTGTTTCCGATAACTGTGAAAGCTAATTTAATAATTTTAGTGTTTAGTCCATCACCAAGAAAAGCTGTCTGTTTTAATTGATTTTTTTTTATTGGCACCCTATTTTGCTTATTTAAAGTACGCCTCAGAGTGTTTAAGTCGAACTTTTAAAAACGCGTGTGTTTTAAAGGTTACCATGGCAACAACTACAACCCGACTCAAAATGTCAACTTTTTAATTATTGATCTGACAGGAATTTTTGCGGTATTAACCGCGAATCTGCTTTTCTATTTAAATAATCAATGTTAGAACTCATTTTAAAGCAATATACAATCAGTAACAACTGTAGTCAGGGCCGGTTTTAAGCAATTTTTATGGGGGGGTGTGAAATTGTTATAATGCCGAATGACTTTTTCTCATCTGGTCCTCTGTTTTATTTATATATGAAGGTCATTTAATTTTTGGGATACAAAAAAATGTAAATCTGATTGAAGAAAAAACCTTTATTTTAAAGTAAAATGCAAAATTTAAAAGATACAAAACGGTTATTCCTTATGTTTGTTGGGTATTTTACCACTGTGAAAATATGTAAAAATATTGATGAAAAAAACCTCTGCGCCAAAAGGATCAGACAGGGAGTGGATGGTTCTTAATAATTTTAGTACAAAATGTCTCACACCAGTCACACCTAAAAATATATAAACTGAAAGAAAATTGTTAAATGGTAATGAAGTAAATTGAATCGAAGGCTGTTAACGTTTCGGAAACTATTTCTTTTTCCGTTATCAAAACTTTCACTTGTGTGACATGTTGTGCTAGAATGATTAAAAACCAGCCTCTCTCTGTTTGATCCTTTTGGCGCAGAGCCTTTTTTCATCAAAATTTTTAGATATTTTTACAGAGGCAACATACCCAACAAACATAATAAATGAATATTGCCACAAATTAATTGTAAATAAAACGGATATATTATTATACAACTTAATTTTTTTTAAGCAACTTTAACTCTTCTTTCTTTTAAAGCGGCCCATCGTGCAACTAAAATGTTGAAAGGTATTTGTTCCAGAATATCTCTCTCTAATGATAAGATTAATAATGAGTCTAAACGTGAATCGGACATTGTTGTTCTAACAAAATTTTTTATGATTTTTAGTTTGCTGAAACTCCTTTCATTTGAAGCCACACTCACCGGCACCGTTTGAATTAAAGTACATAATTTGTAACACAATGGTAGAATGATCTTTAGTTCATAAGCCTTTTCAACAATTTTATCTAGAGATGTAAGTTCTCGACATTGGTCGCTAAATATTTCTAATTCAGCCTGAAGGCCCTCTTAAGTCTACATGGTTATCTGGAAGTAACTTTACTGCTGCCTCTACAAGTTCTAAACTGCAATTGTGTCGACTTATTTCCGCGGAAACTCGCGGTGTTGTACTTTTGATGAATCGAAACTGTTCTCCTGTTTATTATATTATTACATTTCCAGCAATTATGACAGGGTACTATAGATGCACATATACTCGTGATCAACGCTAGATTTATGTATGATTTTATGTATAAAATTGCCGAACGCTGAAAGTACCGAATGGTAAACGATTTGCCGAATTGGCTTTAAACTTGGGGGGGTGTTACACCCCCCCATAACCCCCCCTATATCCGGCCCTGACTGTAGTGACAATTATTAATCCTATGTGACAGATTGCAAATTAATTTTTGCATTCCTCATTTGACACTGGCAGGTATCCTGATGTCACATCACGAATTCAAACATTTCACATTCTTAATTCTTATTTCCATTTTTTGTAGTATTGTGTACCAATAAAAAAAAATAGCGTAAAGTATTCTTGGATAACTGGCCTTTAAAACACTTGCTCTATTTCGAGCACTCCGGCTGCGCCGTCGTGCTCGAAAAATCGCGCGTGTTTTAAAGACCTTAATATCCACTCATACTTTAATATACTATATTTTGTTTCTTAGGTTGCCAAATTCAATTTTTTCAAAACTGCTAAAAGATATCCAAATGTATGGATTGTATTGAGAATATTAATAACTATACCTGTAACAGTAGTTGGTAGAGGGGGAGTTTTTCTTAGCTTAAGCTGGTAAAATCATTTATGTGAATCGGAGAGCAGAGAGGAGGCGCCGGGGGTGTCATTGAAAAATGTGACAAAGTGAACTATGGGGAAGAGGGTGGTTCACAAAAAGCTCAAGAATATTTTTTTAAGAACATAAATTTGTATCCTTAAATGTAGAGGGGTGGAGGAGGGTGCAAACGAACATTCATGTCAGGGGGTCTTATATTACAAAGTGTTGCTTGTAGAAAAAATATCCGTCCATCTGTCTGTCCGTCACGTTTCTTGTAAGCACGATAATTTAAGAACAAAAAATCCGATTGTATTGAAACTTGGAAAGTAAGTTAGTGTTAGCTAGAGAAAGAACCCTATTGTTTTTGAACAAAATCGATGAATAAATAAAAAAGTTATTAATATTTCAAATTTGAAAAAAACTTTTTTTTTATGTTTTGTAATTAAGGTAATTATATCGCGAGAGGTGCGACATCTGTTAGCGAATCAATAAATTTGAGACCCGAGAGACAGAGAGAGAGAGAGCTTTGGGAAAGATTTGGCAATCCCACATATAATTCCTGAGGCCAGCTGACCGACTCGTCACTAAGGTCAATATTTAATAACTTATCCTTGAAAATGGATCAGTTTATTTGTTTCAAACAAGGGTACTTTACTGGACATTGTTTAAGGCATTTAAAAATGTAAATGTATCTACGTCATATTTTACGAGTAAAAATCATTAAGGTGCTACCCATGTGATTTCCTAGACAGATACAAATAGCGTCATATTTCTCATAGTCGCATCATTTTGGCATTTTACTTATAAAATTGAAAGTACAGGGTCAATTGACATCATTTTTATTGCAAAGAGTTCAGAAAGACATTTAGAAAAAACAGTACCTTTTATTTTTTGGCACACATGTTTGGTTTCATTTTTTGTCCAATAATTGAATGGCTTTATTGAATAAGACTAATATCCTAATATACTTACAAAAACTATTAAATTAATACATATTACACAACATATGTTACAATGAAAATGATAATTTAAAAATAAAAATAATTATTACATACATATTTGTTCTGAAGAACCTGGCTAATGCCGTAGCCCAAGAGGTTTGTACTCTAGCATTCCATGCTCTTGTACAATCCATCTGCAGCTATGGTATACTTATTTGGGGGCACTCCCCACATGCCAATAGAATATTTTCACTACAAAGAAGGGCGATATGCGTATTATCCAAACTGCAGTACCGTTCAGATGCCAGAAACTCATTTAGACATTTAAATATTATGACCCTTCCATCTAAATATATATTCGAATGCCTGCTCTATGCCAAAAATAACAATCAAACATATATAACTTCACAGCATGTACATAATCACGATACTCGTAGAAAGGGCGACCTCAGAATAGATTATCTAAGATTAAAAAAATCATGGAATGCTACTTTGTATTATGTTCCGCTGTTTTATAATAAGTTACCAGAATCTGTGAGATCTCTCCAATACAAACTTTTTAGAAAGGCAATAAAAACATACTTGACCAACAAAGCATTTTACACATTTGAGGAATTTTTAAATTCAGGTATGACAACCTCTGATTTTTAACTTGTAATAATTTATGTAAAGTTCATCTTATGGAATTATTTGTTATATAAGTAAGTGTATTATATGTTTTATTTGTAAGTATTCTCTTTTATATCCATTCTAGTCCATTGGTATAATGTGGGCCAATTGTTTTAATTGTTTTTTCAAGTTTTTTTACTATTTTACATTTGTATTTGGACTTGTGCAAAAATTTTATAATTTAAAGCACCAATAAACTATCTATCTATCTATCTATTAAAAATGTAACACCTAACGTAATTTAATTATTGCACAATGTCTGTTACAATGAAAACGGTAATTTAAAATAATTATTAAAAATTTGAATCATGTTCTAGATAATGTTTAGTCTGTACTACCCTTTACTTTTTAATATAAGTAAGAAGTTTACTTTTAAACTCGAGAACTGATTTGGCGTTTTTAATAACATTTGACAATTTATTGAAGTCGTTAAAGTCTTTATAGAATAAAGATATCATAGATCTACCTAAGTGGTACTTTGGCAAATAAAAATTAGAATTTGTTCTTGTTGGATAACTATATATTTGAGAATTGTAAATGAGAAACTTTGCAAACTAGGAGGGTAACAAATTATTTGGTAAGTTATTAAAAATAAATATCATGGTGTTTAAATACAATCTCTCAGATATTGAAATCCACTGTAATGTATTAAGCATCAATGTTATACTTGTATATTTACTAGATTTAAGTATTATGCGCATACCACGATTTTATAATTTTTGTAATCCTGATAATTTATTTAAATCGAGGGAATAAAGTAGGCTGGCACAATAATCAAAATGCGGTTGTATTATAAAGTTATACACGGTAATTTTTGAGAAAGTTGATAGACATGACGCTATTCTGCTGAAGAAAAACAATGTTTTATAATTTTTTTTATAGATACATGAAAAGTGTGAATTAAATGATAGGTAATTATCTAGCATAAAGCCTAGATACTTAAATTCTGTAACAAATTCAATGACATTGTTATCGATGCTTAACTTGCATTGCTCTATTTCGATGTTTCTATATCTATATGGTGTAGTTAATATCATTGCTTTCGTTTTACCAATATTTAATTTTAGTTTATTTGCACTAAAATAGGTGTTGATCATTTTTAGGGAACTATTCATTTTTGATAGAGCCAAGTCAAGGTTACTATTTAAGACTGAAAGGAGTGTGTCATCCGCGAATAAACTAATAAAATCACAATTATGGAAAAAATGTATATCATTAATACATATTAAAAAGAGGAGCGGCCCTAATACACTTCCTTGAGGTACACCAATGTCATTGCTAAGAAAGCTAGAAAAGTGCTATCAATTTTTGTAATTTGCATTCTATTTGATAGGTAGTCTTTGAACCAACTTAATACATTACCATCAATATCAATACTCTTCATTTAATTTAGTAATACAATACTATCAATTGTCTCGAACGCCCGCTTTAATTCAAGAAATGCAGCAATAATATATTCTCCTTGATCGATTGACTTTTTCCATTTTGTTACGGTAAGTTATAATGAGGATTCGCAGGGATGTTTAGGTCTAAAGCCTGATTGGTTTGACATAAGAATATTATTGTTATTTAGTTAATCTTAAAGTTGGCTATAGACGACCCTCTCTATTATGTCAGTACAAGGTAGTGTATTTATAGGTCTTAACTCCCAGGACTTATTAGTATTAGGAACTTTTTGAGTTGGTACTACCACACTAATTTTCAGTTTACTAGGAACCTTACCAGTGTCCAAAGATGTATTTATAAGGTGCAATAAAACATGACCAATAACTCCAAATGTAGATTTAATAAACTTAGCATCCAAGACTTCATTGCCTGATTTGTTATCTAAATTATTAACTATTTCTGCTAGTTCATGTAAATCAATTAATTTCCATTCATTAAATTTACAGTCAGATTCATAAACACTATACCATTCTGGACCAATATCAATGGTATTTACTATTTGTTTCATGCTTTCAATACAGTATTGATTAAAATGCTCAGCAATCTCTTTGACGTTATGAACAGATTTGATTTCACCTTCATATTCAAACTCAACCCCATTACTAAAATTATGACCATTATATTTAGTGTTAATAAGGCTCTTCAATGTTTTCCACATTTTTTGTGGATTATTTTTATTTAAATCTTTAATTAAATTGGTCAATTTTAATGGCCAATTTAATTTAATTAATTCATAAATTTGTTATCATACCCAATATGCCATAAAATTAGATGAAAATGGTTACTTGGGGGTTTTTGGGGTTGCTGATCACAAATCCAATTTGGAAAATTTAAAATGGTGGGCCGGAAATAGGGCCACTTTCCAAAAAAAATGTGAATGTATATCTTGGCCTTGAAATTTTCCGTGAATTTATCGCTATAATTTATACTTTAAAATTTTTGACTGTGAATTTGAATGGTTGTTAGAAAAGGATACCCCCAGTTTGAGAAACTTATTGTGTTGGGTTTTTAAGTAATTCGTGATACAATGTCTGAAACGATGGGAATTCCACGCATATGTGAAAACTGGCAACACCGCATTAGTCAGTCTCGCCCGCTCTTCGAACAGATGAACAGGGGTTCAATTTTTTAACCTTCGCTAAATAACGATATCTTTGAAAAATATTATGAAGAAAGCCAAGGCGGTTTCTAGTATAAACACCAAATTCCAAGTCTCTGTACTCTTACTTCCTACTCAGCTTACTTTATTTCTTTTCCCCTATTCACCCCCAACCCTTCAACGAAATCATCTCAAAATATAATTTAATTACAGATGATGTTATTGTACATACATGTACCAAATTTCAAGTGAAGATCTCAATTTTATTGTCAATCCTTTTAATAATGGAATGGGGGTGGTGGAGGGGCTAAAAAATGTTATAAAAAAATCTGATGTCTTGGCTTCCAGTAAATACACCAAATGTCAAATTTTTGTCCTCTTACCGGCTTGTTTAAAAGGCAAAACGAAATAGAAAGAAACTGACCCGATTTGACCCCAATTGATTTATTTATATTCATGAATCCATATCCAAAATCATCATAAGTAAAAAATAGATCATCAGAATGAAATTGATATCAGTAAAACACAAACTGGCCCGATATGTCCCCAATTGATTTATTTTCATCGACCCATATCTGAAATCACCATAATTTAGTTAATTGTCAACAAGACACTATAAGAAGCAATGGAATAAACTGGACCAATTTGACCCCTATCGATCCGTTTTCAATAACCTATATCCGAAATCATCATAATTTTAAAAAATCCCGATAAACAGAATAGAAAACAATGTAACACAAACTGAGTCAATTTGACCCTAATAGATCTATAATTAATAATTAATTATTTTATTTCTAAAACTATACGCTTACATGGTTGATATTCTCTAAGGCCAAATTGAAATTGGGTTAGTAATAATACCCTCACCAAGGCAAACATACAACCAGCCTAAGAACTTCGCTTAAAAACTATTCCGAATACGCTTTATAAATGCACAGGCAACCGCTGGATAGCTAGCTAGACGCCTAATGTGGCAACAGAGCCTGGCCTAGCATTTCATTACCCAGGGGGCGCTATAATCAGTCAGTAATGTGCATGCCATAAATATTTCAGAGTATACTTACACAAGTTACCTTAATTGTGGCACTTTACACACTTTTTTGTTAGGAAAATCACCATAACAAAATATGTTGTCCTAACGTCAAAGTGAGAAGAGAACCATGTTTGGTAATGGAAGCAAAATGAGATACACAAAGTAGATAATTGTATTCTTTAACATAGTGACGTTACAGCTGTTTTAAACTGTGGCATGACGTGTATCATGCCACAATTTAAGCCTGTGTCACAGTACAGCTTGAGGTATACACAAAGTGCCACCTATATAGTGCTACATGTACACACACACACACACCATTACAGGTTCCCCAATATTAACGGCATCGTATGCAATATCCCCAATTGTGGCAATTCGTGAAGTATATGTTACATTTATGGCTGCTTTTGTAAGAAGTGTGTAAATCTAGGAATTTTATTTTTACACACCATAGATTTGAAATTATAACGGAAAATGATTTGCGGTAACGGTTGCCACTGTGGAGTGTGTGTAAATCAGGTACCTCAAATATGTAGATATCGGAAAATGTGTAAGCAAGAGGCCATTATTATATCTTTACCGACAGTGTGTAAATTGCGCTGTTGCCAAATAACCAAGTTGCCATAATTATAAGTATGTTATTGTGTGACAGTGTTAAAATAATATTGCAAACATTTGAGTTACTTTCCATTACATCCATGTAGTGGGGTGGAAGTATAGTAGTAAGAAAAATGTCAAAAATGTTTTCTCTTGAAATAGGCTTAGAATGTTATAAAATGTCGAGACTTAAAATTTGAGTGAGAACAAATTTTCTGTCTGGCTGTCGGTCGGTCTGTAACTCTTTTTTGTGCGCACGTTTTCTCAGTAACTGTTTAAGATATTGACTTGAAATTTGGAAAACATATGTACCATGACGAGATCTGTAACTGTTATATTTTCTACTGCCTCACCACCTCCAATCCATTATTAAAGGAATTGATAAAATTAAATTGAAATATTCATTTGTAGTGTACATATATACTATAACGAAATCTGGAACTAGATTATAATTTGAGATGATTAAATAGGGGTAAGTAGGGGAAAATAAGTAAAGCGAGCTGATAAAATTTTCCATTCCCCACCATCCCCACTTCATTATTAAAATAAAATTGATATATTCAATTAAAACTTGGTGCACGTATATATTATAACTACGTCTGGAGCTAGATTATATTTTGAGATGATGGGAAGGGATGGGGGTTAAATGGGGGTAAATAGGGGAAATAAATAAAGCAATCTGGTAAGAGTACAGAACCTTGGGTTTTGGAGTATGTACTATAAGCCAAAACCTTCTTATATTTTCCACCCCCCTCACCACCTCCACTCCATTATTAGAGGGGTTGTATAATACAATTGAGATTTTAACTTGAAATTTGGTGCATGTATGTATTATAACGAGATCTGTAATTAGATTATATATTGAGATGATTGCTTGAACCATTGGGGGTTAAAATGGGTAAATAGGGAAACATAAGTAAAGCAAGCTGGTAAGAGTACAGAAACAGGATTACATATTGAGATGATTTCCTTGAAGGGGTAGTGGTTAAATAGGGGTAATAGGGGAAAATAGGTAAAGAAAGCTGGTAAGTGTACAGAAATTGGATTTGGTGTAAATACTAGAAGCCAAGGTCTCAGATTTTTTTCAATATTTTTCTTGCTTAAAATGGTTGATAACATAAAATTCTTATTTGAAATTTGGTACATATATGTATTATAACGAGATCTGTAGTTAGATATTATATATTGAAACGATTCCGTTGAACGGTTGGCGGTTAAAGGGTAAATAGGGGAAAGTAAGTAAAGCAAGCTGGTAAGAGTACATAAACTTGGGATCTGTTGTATATACTAGAAGCGAAGACGTCAGATTTTCTATAACATTTTTCAACCCGTCCACTACCCCCACTTCTATTATTAAAGAAGCTGATAATATTAAATTGAGACATTCACTTGAAATTTTTTTAACGACATCTGAAACTAGATCATATGTAGAGATAATTCCGTTGGAGGAGTGGGGGTAAGTAGAGGGGAAAACGAATAAAGCAAGCTGGTAAGAGTACAGAAACGTGAGATTTGGTGTATATACTAGAGACTTACGCCTCAGATTTTCTTATAATATTTTTCAACCCCCATCCCATACAGCACAAGGACATCCTCAGAACATACTGGGGACAACTTTTCAGGACATATGGGATATCCTGGGAAGATCCCATTATCACCTGAGGATATCCAAATGAGACAGGCTTTGCTGATGATGTCCTCAGGATATCAGTACGGGTGTGTACAGGACATCATCATCTCTTATATGGGTTATGCCTGGGCTTTACTATGAACATTGATTGGACTTTATATAGGACATCCCCAGTTCTTTTAGGGTTTATTGGATATTTCCTAAGACAGCAAAAAATATATATTGTTTTATAATATAGTAGATCATTACTTTTAAACTCAGCCAATAAGCAAAGACAAAATTTTGAGGTAATTACTTGAATCTTTGATATTTTTTTTTTTTTTTTTTTTTATCACTTATTTAACGTCGGCCTATTTCCGCTACCAAGGCCAATCACCGACGCCAGGAGACGAGCTACCCCCAACCTGGAAATTTTGCCGAATCTCTTCTCTGTCGAAGAGTAGGGATCTTGTCGAAAGAACTTTAAAATGAACGTGGAAAAGACATCGACGCCCGGCGGATTTCTTAGAACTTTCGACTTGTCACAAAAAGGCGGCTAATTCAGAACACAGTAAATGAATTAAAAACAAATTATAAATAACTGCTATTTAAATAAGATATACATTTTTAATGAATTATTTGTACTGGAGGGGATTATCAAATAGAACAAACAAATAAGTTTTTAGAAGCAAATTTTACAAACCAATAAAAGACAATAAATAGCCTCAAAACAATACATATGCTTTTCATTATTTTTGTTGTTGAAATCTCCTAAATAATAATATCTTTAATAGGACGACTCTAGGACTTGCCCAGGATATTCCCACAGTGGATATTTTAATATCTTTGCAGGATATTACTAGGACATCCTGCCAGGATTTGTCTAGGATATTCCCATTTGGGATATTCTCAGGTTGTATATATTTTATTGGGATATACTAAGGATATCCAGGACCAAATGAGGATATCCTAGGGATATCATGTGCTGTGTGGGATATCACCTCAACTCGATTATTAAAGGGGTTGATAAAATAGAATTGAGATATTCACTTGAAATTTGGTATACGTTTGTATTGTAATAACATCTAGATGAATTGGGGAAATTAAGTGGAGCAAGCCAATAATAGACCAGAAACTCTATTTTTGGGGTATTTGCTAGAAATCAGCCCCACAAATTTTTTTATAACGTCCGCCTCATATATTATGAAAATTATATGACCAAGAGTTTCCACAAACTAGAGTGCAAATATAATCATGATGTTTTCCATTAAAGAGAGTTGGATGGGAAATCTGGATATGGCAGCGGTTTCTTAACTTTTAGTTGTTTCAAACTTTGCTAAATGTCAGTATACTCGAAGACACTCTCCAAGAATTGTATTTTCTTCAACGTCATGCTTGGTTCGGAGTCGTGATGTCCAAATAAGCTGTATGATATTATTATACTCTTCGCAAATGCAAAACGAAGAGTATATTGCATTCGATCGGCACATTTCTAAAACCGGTAATATTGTTCGTAGAGAACATTTTTTCACATCACTGTCTTGGTGATGGAATTTTGAACAACTTCCAAAATGTCCATCAGTCTGTCAGTCACTCTGTCTGCCTGCGTGTCTCTCCGTCTGTCTGTCTGTCCGTCCGTCCGTCCGTCTCTCCGTCCGTCACGTTTCTTGTAAGCACGATAACTTAAGAACGAAAAGTCTGATTGTATTGAAATTTGGGCAGTAAGTTAATGTTAGCTAGGGGAAGAACCCTATTGTCTTTTAATAATATCATTCAACAAATAAAAAAGTTATTAATTATTAAAAAAAAAAAGAAATTGTATGTTTTGTAATTAAACAAAAAATGTCTAAAACTAACATTATTTACCAAAGAAACTGCGAAGACTATCCTAAGGAATGTACAACAATTATATAAAAGGTGCAGTAAATCGGTGAAGAGTATAATGGTTAGCTTGTTTCATTTTTATTCACAATTTCTCTTAAATAACATTTAAATATAATATTTACATCCAAATTTGGATATGTTTTTCATCTAGGGTGGTAATCGTATATTCCACCCTAGATTAAAAAACTATCAAAATATAGACGTACAAGCGTGTACTTTTAATATTTATTATTTATATTCATTTGTTAAAATGTATATTTAACTTAAGATATTTTACTGTAAGTAGTCATTATATGGAAAAATGTTCCTGACTATGTTTCAGCCACAAAGAATATAGACTCTATACACCTATAGAGTAGTTCTTAATATTCCAGATCGAGCAAAAAGACTCGAAATTTTTCTAAAAAATGTTTGTATAAAATTTTTTAATTTAGAATTATTGTAACCATTGACTGTAAAAAGGGAATCTTGATATGGACACATTTTTAACGTTCGTTAACTCATCGCTACACCTTCCAATAACATTTGTGGCAACTTCAATTTGTAAAAGGAATAAATACTTCAAGTGCGAATTCTTTAAGTGCATTATGTAATGGCAACAGCGCATATTTTTTAAAGAGGGCACCACTGTCTTACCACGCCCCCGTTACCAAAATTGGGCGAGTGCAAAAAACATGCGTTATCCACTATGGTGGCAACTTACACAGATTATTACAAATTCACAAATTTAGACAAAATAAAGAAGAAAATAATACCGATTATTTACTCATTAAGCTATAAATAGAATAACAGAAGATCTGTGGCAGCAATGAAATATATGGAGCTGTAAATTAAGGAATTATAGCAATAGAAAATTATGGCAACGAGGGTAAGTTGCCATAATTCTGGCAGGTGCCATAACAGTGGATGAGGTACACACAAGTTACCATAAGTATAGTGAAACCAACACACACACACATACACACACATTTTTCAAAAACCACTTTTTTGGGTTCCTGGGGTTCCTCCACAAAAATTTTTTTTGGGGAGGTTAATAATACAATTAATATAATATTGATAGTTACCTGCGGAAAGCAGATGCTTCCGGGAATGGGTAAACTGCAGAAAGCAGATTTTTCCGAGAGCATTTACCGCGGCTGTACAGGCAGCTCACCTATTCGAAACAATCACCACTGTGAAATGGGTGATGAAATTGGATGCAACGCTTAAAATAATTAAAGCCATTTATGATTGTTCATAAGAATCTACTATTATTTCAGTAGTACTTATGACTGATCATAAACTTTTTAAATTTTTAATGATTGGTCATAAGATTTCATGAGTACTATTATTTCAATAGAACTTATGAGCAATGATAAGCGGACTTACTTTTTTAGTGTTGCATCCAATTTTACTAATCCTTACACTGCGGAGCCCGTTTCGACTGAGTAAGCTAACTATACGGCAGCGGTAAGCACTCTCAGAAAAATCTGCTCCCTGCATTTACGGTACTGCATTTACTTGTTCACAGAGGTTTTTACTTCCCGCAGTTAATAACTAACATTATATTAATTGCATTTTATTTTAGTATAGCAAATACTAATAACACATGTTTAAAAAAATTAAAACTGTATTTAAATAAATAAACAGATAACATTTTTCTCAAGTACACAAAACACGAAAAGCTGCTTGAAGAGCAGTACTGACGTATAGAGCGCAGATCGGTACAGTACGGGAGACGATTTTATCCTGTGGTACAATGAAGATAATGATAAAGAAATATGAAGCTTTTATAATAAAATTATTTAAATAGTATATTACATACCGAGGTGGAAAGAGTTTCATTGTTGTCGAGAGATAAGATAGTTCACTGAAGCGGCGAGACAACAATTCTCGAGACAGCAAATGAAACTTTTCACCAAAGTTTGTATACTATTTTATTCACAATCATCCTCCTTAATGAACAAAAAGCCAATAAATCGTTTAAAATTCTTATGTCAAAGGACAAATGTCAAAGTGACGTTGCGTCGGTTTTAAAATATACAGGTAAGAAAGTGGCCACTTTCCAACCTGTGTTACCTACTAATCGGTAGCAATAGACAGCTGTCAGTTGTTGACAGTTGGACATTCGCCGGTCACACTGCAGTGGAGACGGGCTGGGTAAAAAAAGATGTTGGGTTGAGCGCCAAGTAGATTTTAATCTTTTGTCAAATGCCTCAACAATTCAGAATTTTGCCCCCCTTAAATCTACTAAACAGGGACACACACGTAAAAACAAAATGACAAATCTGCTAAAATCACTAAAGGTGTTTATTAATATGAAATTTCAAACTAATACATTAAGCAAATTATGTATTTTAGACACTAGTAAAATTTAAGTCTTCAGATATTGTGTGATTAAAAAAAAATTATATATTTACCCATATACAAAAGGTAAAAAAAAGGTCAAAAGAATATTATATATACATATATATACAAACTATTATGTTTCGTAAATGAGCAGAAATTAGCTACCTATATAAATTATTAAACCAAAAATTTAATGGTTTTAGTGTTATAGTTATAGTGTAGTAGTATAGTATAGTAGCTCAAGCTTAAGCGTAACCACTTAAAACGCACAAACTTAAGAAAATCTGTTAGTTACGAAAACTAACTTCCGCTGTACATATAATAATTATATCTATCAATGCAAAGTAAAATTTACCTAATAACTATAAACTTAAATTAAGTACGGTATACAATTTCCCCAAAACATATTGCCATAAAAAAAAACTATGATATATGACTTAGCTGTCGGTATGCCCCAGTCCAGGTAGTTGATGTGGGAATAGAAACAGTCCTGTTTTGCTGGGTTGCCTTCCCCAGAGAGTGAATGGGAGATGACACCTCAAAATGTGTCAACTCAGGAGCTTCCGAGCCAAAGAAAATCGAAACGAGTTGATGGAGTAGCCTCCCCATACAAAGACCCTTAATAATTGAGGAAATTTCAAGTTAAGAAACGTCTACAAAATTATCCTGTTACATACCTTCAACGAAGGGTCTGGTATTCCTGTTTTTCCAAGAAAGAAAATAAATATCCACCGTAATCAGTAATAAATGGTAGGATAATTATCGTATCACAATTAATTATAATACGAAAAATAATCCCTTAAAAAGGATGACTCTAGGTCAGAATGCTTTCGTATCAATAGCCAAAGCAAAAATGAGCACGATGGCAGAAGTTATCAGAAGAAATTTTTAAAAAATTCGAAACAAAAAAGGAGAATTAAATCTTCTAAAAACTATCGTAGTAGTTATGCAACCAGAAATACATGACTGAAGTGATCCCAATGCCCAGAGATGTCTCTACTCAACATTATTTTCCAATGAGTGCTTTAGAAATAACACAACACTCAATCACTAGGCTCATTCATACAAGTTAATCAAAGAAAAGCCATTTGCATAATAAAATTAATTTATTAAGTGAATCCTCTTATGATCTTTAACAATCAATAGAGAAAATCGCGATGTAACTAGTAACTGGTTGGTAGCATTGTCAGAATATCGAGATTTTGACGTCAGTCCGTCAAAAGTCAAAGCTAGAAATTCAAAACAGTAAACAGTTAAGGAAACAATTTAAATAAGTTGAAAATACTATGTAAAACTTAACACTAGGCTAATGCAAAATGGTAGGTGGAGTCTTTGCTTTTACTGCTAATCCTTTGCTTCCTAGACCGTTCTATTAATAATTAATAATGATCTCATCCCTTATTTATTTTCTTAGACTTCCCTTATGAATCTTATTAGCTCTTCTTGCAGCACTTATACAGAATAATGCGGCCCGTGACCACTATCAGGTTACACCGAATTTAGAACCCTTGTTTGCAACTTATAATCTGGACTTTTATCTCAATGAAAATAAAACAACAGTGAACTGGAATCGTACACCAGATCTGGTTGTAGGGCTCCCATGCGTAACTACCGTTCCCAAAACATACAGACCGACAGGTAACCTTATTCTACTTACTATACCTATACAAACTAAGGATTATTTTAGGGTCATTACATACTAGAAAGAAAAACCACGGGGGCATTAAAGAATTATACTCGGTATTTATTTATGTACCCACGTATCACTTGGTATATCTATGGAAATAGTGTAATACATATAATTCAAAAATACAATTTGCGTAACGAGGGAAATACACTGTTACACCTGCAATATCACTTTCCAACCCGAGATGTCACATTTCAGATTAAATGGGCTTGTTCCATGATATTCTTTTTATATGGTTTTTATACTTTTTCATATAGTACTCGATATTCTCATTATACACTTAAAATTTCGTATTATTAACTTTTTCCGTTCTCGATATATAAGGAGTTGAATTTAGTAATAGTTGCAAAAACCGAGCGCTCATTTGTGACGTCACTATACGCGTGACGTAAGAAAAATGGCTTTCTGGGACCTTTTAAATTTAACCTGAAAAGTCGAAAAACATGGAATTTTTAAACGCTGGTAACTAAATAAATACGTCGAGTGGAAGTTCGTTCTATGTGTCTACGGAAAGGAGAAGGTCGGCGATGAATTATAATCGTAAATTGCAGGATCGAAATCGAACATTCGTTCTGGCAGGAGCGAGAGAAAATCGTAATTTTTTGACATTTCACCAAATTGTACTCCCCTACTGTCAAGTAGTAAGCAAAACAAACAATACTTCGAAAACACTTAACTAATAAGGAGCATCAAGTCTATTGAGATCGCCGAGTCTATGCGTATAGTGACGTAGCGCCTGGCCACGCCCCATTTTCGCGAGATGGAAATTTGTAATAGTTTTTAAGATACTAAACGTGCGAATAAGATTCTGATATTTTGCAGATCCATTAATTTATACTTGCACTTTCGATTTGTGAAATAAAAAAAAAATGCTGAACAAGCCCATTGTCTAATGAAGTTGAAATGTCATATTTTCCAACTTTTGACATGTAAGGCAATTTGATTATTTCTGCATGATTAGAGATGTTGCAACTTCGGTTTACAGATCCTTTAATAATAATAATAATAATAATAATAAAACGTCTTTATTAAGGCGAAGTTTAGCCATAGGCTACTCTTACTAAAAGTTTCTTTTAATTTGACATGTACGCATGCGCATTGAAAATATCGTTAAGCATTTTCTTTTAATAAAATCCCGTATTTAACTTAAATATGGGCAAGGCTTTCCTTTATTAAAAGCACCTTAATTTTGACACATTTAGGAACTTTTTGTCGAAACTTGCATCAGACGAAAATTCCCTAAGGAAATTGTTACTTTTGTTGGCGATAATGGCACAAGAAAAAGATAAAAAACGTGTGAGATTCAAATATGAGGAAGACGTAATTTCGCAATCGTATTATATTCCATCTTTGAAAACGAAAATTAACTATTTCATCGTCAGTCATATTATTTAAATCGAAGTTCGCGGGGTCTACAGCTTTAATTTGTTCATTACCGATATAAATATCAATTATGTTATGTAGAAGTAACATTTCAATTTCTTCATCATTAACACCAGCTAGGATAGCATATTCATTTTAAACTCGAACAAATGATAATAATACCGACAATGCCCAATTTGGATTTTTTAGGTTATAATTGTCAAAATAAAGTATCAACATAAGGTATGAGGAGGACACCGTTGCAATAACTCACTTTAAAAATGGATGATAAATTGGAATATAGGATACTTTATTTAAAGTTTCTTTTAATAAAGTCAGCCCCTTTTTGTTTTGCAATAACTCTCTATTGTGAATAAAAGTATTTTTTTAGATCTTGCACCCATTTCCTTTTAACATGAATTTTTAATGTAACTTTGTATAATAATAATAATAATAATAATAATTTTATTAATCTGAGAAACAGTACTGTTTATAGACAAGTCATTACAATGATATATAATGATGATTACAATTAATTGATTAATTATGGAATTAAAGTAATAATATAATTAAGAAAAATAAAATTAAACAATGATAACAAGATAACTGTCGGACGATATTCAAATGAAACAAAATAAAGAAAGAAAGAAGAACTCACTGTTCTTCTTTCAAGTTAAAATTTCACATTTCACATTTATAACATTTAGAGTTTCACAATTAAAATTGGTAAATTAAAATTACATATTATTATTTAAAGCATAAGTGTTACAAAACGGATAAAAATCTTGTATATTGTAGAGACAGGCACTGATTAAAAGTTTCTTTAGCTCGTATTTGAATTTTTTTACACCAAGCACTTTTATATTTATGGGCAGGGCATTATAGAACTTTAGGCCACTGAACTCGTTTTTTTTTAGTCTAGTGTATGGACAGATTAAATTTTCTTTATGCCTTGTATTATGGTCATGTACATCACTATATGTTTGGAAATCACTTAAATGTTGTTTTACATAGTAGACATTTTCATAAATTATTGAAGAAAATACAGTCATTATATTTAATTGTTTAAATAATGGTCTACAGGAATCACGGTGACTTTTCTTAAGTATTCCTCGAATCGCTGCTTTCTGCAGAATTAGTATTCTTTGGATGTGGATATTCGCTGCAGTTCCCCAGGATAATATTCCGTACTTTATTGTGGATTGAAATATGGCATAATAACAGGTAAGTGCGGCTTCAGCGTTTATGATGGAGGTTATCCTTCTAAACATGAATACTATAGAGGAGAGTTTTTTATATAAACTGTCTATGTGGCTTGCCCATGTCATTGAGGCATCAATATTAATACCTAAGAATTTGGTGGATTGGTTACAGGAATTATTTACTGAGAATGACATAACATCTGTTTTGTTTTCATTGAGGAAAAGTTCGTTGTTGTTGAACCACAATTTGGCTGTTGTGAGCACAGTTTCATTGATGTCCTCGAGGTTTGAGTATTTCGGTGTTCTTATACTAAAAGTAGTATCATCTGCATACATTAGGGTTGTTAAAGTAACATCATTGACTTTCATATTGTCTGGTAAGTCATTGGTGTATATGACAAACAAAAGGGGGCCCAGAATTGATCCCTGGGGGACGCCTCGTTTTATATATAGTGGTGAGCTGTTCGTTCCATGGCAGTGTACTACTTGTGGTCTATCTTTTAGGTAGGATTTAAGCAGTTGGAGCACTGGCCCTCGTATTCCATAATATTCGAGTTTTTCTTCTAAAATTGAGTGTGACACACAATCGAAGGCCTTTGAGAGATCGATAAAAATAGAATGGCATAATTGTTTTTCTTCAAAAGCTTCATATACATTTTCTATAAATTTTAGTATCGCATCTGAGGTATTTTTATTTTTCCTGAAACCATATTGCTCTCTGGAGAAATATTTATTTTGTTCCATATGTTCATAGAGTTGTTTATAAATTGCTAGTTCGAGTATTTTTGATGGAGCTGGTAATAATGTAATGGGTCTAAAATTTTCAGGATTTGTGATATCACCCTTTTATATATAGGAATTACCTATGAATTTTTTAGAATACTCGGAAAGGTACCTTCTTCGAGACGGGTGTTTATTATATGACACAGTGGATTGATGATGTGTTCTGCAACATGTTTCATTAAGTGGATGCTTATGCCATATATATCTTCATTTTTTTTGTTTTTAAGTTGTTTTATTATGGAGAGAACATCATCTGGGACCAGTGGGCTTAAGAATATTGAATTAATATTAGTAATTTGTTTATTTCTGCAGTGGGCTGTTTTCACTTTTTTGGAGATTTTCTACAACGTTTTCACTAGAATTTGTGAAGAAGTTGTTTAGTATATCTGGCGTAAGGTTCTCACCTGGTGATTTTTTTGACTATATTTCCTGCTTGTTTCATTGTTTATTATACTCCATGTAGTTTTACATTTGTTATCTGAGTTGAAAATCGTTTCCATATTATGTTTTTGCTTAACCTTATTGAGTATATATAATGATTTGTAATTTTTATATTCATTTCTGTTACCTTCTGTAGGATTGGTTTTGTACACGGAATGTAGAAACAGTAATTTCTCTTTCGCTACTATAACTTCTTGTGTGATCCAGCTTTTTTTTCTTTTTTTCTTTAACTTTTTTGTTGGGAATGATAATTCATGGTAAAATAAGAAATGTTTCATAAAGACCTCCATTTTTATTTCAGCTGAGTTCGCTATGTATACCTCTACCCAGTGTTCTTTTTGTAAAAGATTTTTAAAGTTTTGAAGATTGTCCATGCTGTAGTTTCTTCTGGTATTACTTTTGGTGCTGTCGTTTCCACTCATCTCTGAGAATGTTTCTATTTTTATTATCTGAGCTTTATGATCTGAAATGAGAAGATCTAGTGTTTTGGCATCATATGTGTGAGCATTTGTGAGTATGTTGTCGAGGCAAGTTTGTATTTTCAAGTGTACATGAGTAAAATCAAATATTGTTTGTCTTAGATCAAATGTGTTTGCTATGTCAAGGAATTTACTTCTGTTCGTGCTGTGTTCCAAAAAGTTAATATTAAAATCTCCTGTAAGGATGATGTTTACATTTGGAAATTGTTCTAAGAATTGAAGGCTCGACTGGAGGATGTTTAGCATTTGGTCAATGGATGGATTTATGGGAGATCGATATACTACTAAAATGACAGTAGGTATTAAATTTTTTTAAGTGTACTGCGGTTATTTCACAGGTTTTCTCAACTGATAGTGAAGTGATGGAACTTAAATCATATTTAATATTTTTTTGGGTATAAATCGATACTCCACCATGTGTATATATTTTCCTACAAAAATAGCTAGCTAAGTAAAAGTCTGTGAAATTATAAGTCTCTATTTCATTTTCCTGTAGCCAATGTTCTGTAATACATAAAACATGTAAGTCCGTTATTTTTGACATGGATTCTTCTACGTTTAATAATTTATTTCTGAGGCACTGAACATTTAGATGTAAAATGTTTAATTTACCTTTGGAAAGTTCACTCCTATTTTGATTTTCATGCAGTGGATTGTCATGCAGTAGATTGTCGTTAGTTAGACCATCTGTGTTTTTTCTTTCATCTATTCCGTGTGAAAATCCTCTTTCGTAGCTTGCGGCTCATTTATATTTATTCCTACCCCACTCTTTTGGCGTTTGGGTTTATCCAGAAATCGTTCCCCCTTTCGAAAGTCGAATCTTTCAAAAATCACTCCTTTTGGCCATAATTTTGGGTCATATATATTGTTCATGAATTTTTTGTCGAACCCTATTAAGTAACAATGGTTATCCTTCATTTTATAATATGTTTCTAATCATTTAACACTTATCTCCTCTTCCTCAGCATTCAATTGTTTTTCTAGGTATTCCTTAATTTTTTTGGTATCAGCATGGTCTTTAACTTTTTTAATAATCAACCAGTGTTTTTTGTTTTTCCACACTGCACTTCCTTCAAAGTTGTTTTCATCCTCTTGATTATCATCTGCGGTACCAATGTTCCCTCTTTTTCTTCTTCTGTTTTTTTTGTTGTTAACTTCAATGAACCTTTTGGTTGCTCATTTAATAGTAGACTGGTTGAGTTTTCAGTATTATTTGTGTTTATGTTGGAATTATCGATTTGTCCTAGGTTTATTATATTGTTTGGTATTTGTCTTTGTGCCGCTTGTTCAATTTCATAGAATAGAATAGAATAGAATAGTCTTTATTAGTTCAAATTGTGGTAAAAAAAGAAAATAACCACTTACAAATACCCAGTGGGCGTTGAACATGTCAAAACATATACATATATATAAATACTAAAATATTAGAGACAATGTAAATAAACAATACTAAATAGGACAGTACAGGATAGTTAAGATCTACTGACATAAAATTTACACAAAAAAATTTCAAGTAAATACGTAAACTAAGTGTCAAAAGTTACAGAATTAAAATTCATAATTAAAATCATAATTAAAATCAGGTTAGACATCTTATGTCTTTGTCGTTAAAATATTCATCCATTGTATAATAGGCCTTATTTATTAGAATTTTGTGCAGTTGTAGTTTTAGGTTTCTATCAGGAAGGATTATAATTTCATTTGGAAGTGTATTATATATTTTTATTATAGAAAATTGTACATTTTTCTGAACGTAGCTAAAGTTAGGCATGTTAGGCACTATGAGTTCATGTTTGTTTCTGGTGTTATGTGGATGTACTCTGACACAGTTCTTAAATAATGATTTATTTTCTAAAACAAAAGTCACAGCTTCTAAAATATATTGACCAGTGAGGGTAAGGATTCTTCTTTCTATAAAAATTTGTCTGCAGCTGTCTGTCTGTTTCATGTTCAATATGTTTCTTATACATTTTTTTTGAAGAGTGAAAATTTTATTTACATCTGTAGAGTTTCCCCAGAGTATAATACCATATCGTATGCGGGATTGAATGTAGGCATGATATGCGATAAAAGCAGTTTGAACGTTAATGTTTTGTGATATTATTTTAAGGGCATAGCAATACTTTGCCATATTGTTAGATAAATATTCTATATGATTCTTCCAGTCTAGTCTCGAGTCTATTTTTATTCCCAAGAACGAGGTGTTCTTTACTGGAGTTAAGGATGTAGTACCATTTGTAAAGATTGTGTCATTAATTGATATTCTGTTAGCAAATTTAATTATCTGAGTTTTCTCTGTGTTAAGTTTGAGGTTAAGAGGAGTAAAGTACTGTTCTAATATATCTATAGCATTAAATATTTTATTTTCCAAATTTTTCTCACTTTCTTCACTTATAATTAGAGAAGTGTCATCTGCATATTGGACTATATTGTCTATTACTAATGGTAAGTCATTGGTATACAAAATATATAACAGAGGACCCAGTATGGACCCCTGAGGCACACCTCTCTGAATCAGCACTGAATCAGATTTTAAGATTTCGTTGTTTCCATCCATTTCTATCACACATTGGCTCCGATTACTTAAATAGGATGTAATTAATTGTAACGGAATCCCTCTAATTCCATAGTTTTCTAATTTCTTTAATAGGATGTCGTGTTCAACACTATCAAAAGCCTTTGACAGATCTATATATAAAGCAACTGTATTTAACTTGTTATTCATTGAGTTTAAGATTTTACATAATGCCTGGTATGCAGCACGTGTTGTAGATTTTCTTTTTCTAAATCCGTTTTGGGTATCTGATAATACTTGGTGATTTTCTAAAAAAATTATGAAGCGGTTGTATATGGTTTTTTCTAAAATTTTGCCGACATTTGATAATAAGGCTATTGCTCTGTAATTGCTGATTATATCTTTATCACCTTTTTTATAAATTGCTTTAATTTGCGCTAATTTAAGAATTTCGGGAAAGATACCTGTGCTTAACATCAAGTTGATAATGTGAGCCAATGGATGTGAAATCTCCTGCGCTACACATTTTAACAATTTGACTGGTATTTCATCGCTACCCACTGATTTTGTATTTTTCAAGTTTATGATAATATTATATACCTCTTGGTGGTTAGTTGGTTCTAAAAATAGACTCGATTCCAAGATCGGACTGACATTTTCATGTCTTATATTAGAATGAATTTTTGGACACTGGTTTATAAAAAAGTTATTTATATTGTTTAAGACGGATTTCTTGTCTTTATTGTGAGTGTCTATATTTTTTAAAACTGTATTATTTTGTGTGCCAGAACCATTATATTGTTTAATTAAATTCCATACTGCTTTACCTGTATTTTGTGAAGAAGTTATGTATGAGACATTTGAAAGTTTTTTAGCTTCCACAATTACCCTTTTTAAAATATTTTTATATGTATTATATATATCTCTAGGTATTTCTCCTTTCATTAGCTGAAAATATAATTTTCTTTTAGTTTTACATGAGTTTTTTATTCCTTGTGTAATCCACGTTTTTGGTTTATTCTTTACCTTTTTATATTTTACGGGAAATATCACATTTAGAAGATTTGTTAAGATGCTGATAAACTTTTCATAAGCCAAATTCGGGTCTGCACAAGAAAAGACATCATGCCAACTTATATTTTGCAGTTCATATCTATAGTGCTGTAATTTTGTGCTAGAATAAATTCTCTTTTTTTCTACTTTTTTGATATCAGAAACTTTTGCAGATACTTCTACCTTTAATATTTGTCCTTCATGATCTGATAATGTAGTAGTAATGACTTCCCCCTTATAACAATTTTCAAAATTAATAAATATATTATCTAATAAGGACATAGAATTTTTTGTAATTCTAGTAGGAGAAAAAATTGTTTGAGAAAAGTTGTGCGTCGTTAATAATGTTTGAAAGGACTGGGTGATATTAGTTATGCTTATCAAGTTGATATTAAAGTCTCCACAGAGAATAACTTTATATTTTTTAAAATTATTGTGGCATGTTTCTAATATTTCATTTAAAATTTCAAAAAAAGTATCTAAGTTACCTGTAGGTGGCCTATAAATACATACGGTGATGATTTTTAGAGCTCTACATACAACGGATGAACATTCTATATGTCCCTCAATACTTTTATTTTTTATGTATTCTAATTCATCGGTTTCTACTCCGCTTTTAACAAAAATGCAGGAACCTCCATGAATTGTGTTCTTTCGATTCCACGAAGACTTCATTATATATCCGTCTAGCTGCATAAAGCATTCTTCTGGGATAGTAGCTTTTAGTGGGATTTAATTCTTCAGCTCTAGTTGTCACGGATGATGTACTTGCTTTGTGAATATTCGGGTTTGGAAAAGTCATCATTTTTGGTTTTGTTGCTATTAATTGGATAGTTTGTTTGTTGTTTATTTGCTGGGTGGTTTGTTTAACGTCCTCATTTTTCTGTATTTCCTTGTTTTTGTCCATTTTATTTTTGTTTGAAAAGCCATTCAGATTACTAATTTGACATTCAGTGTTATCTTTTAAGTCCTGCAGCTGTTCCTTTACAAATTTTTTCATATTTATGTCCTTCTGTTCGATAACATTTGAAAGATGTTCGATTTTCATTATGTACTCATCCATTTTTTCCATTTTTTCACATAAAGCTTCCACATATTTTTGTATTTCCTTACTGATTAAGTTTTCATTCGGTTTTATAAGACATTCTGGACAAGAAAAAATCATTTTTCTTTGACTTAATTCCACCACCTTCACTTCACTAGAAGAAAGTTGTGAACATCCTTTGCATAGAAGCACTTTGCATATATCACAAATGATATATTATTATGCATGTGTATTAAGTCTGTCTCAGCCTTTGTGGTGTGTGTACGGCTCGAGCTACGCCTTGTTTTAAGATTTGTTCTCACTCATACACATATCAAGCAAGATGCTATTCTAAACTTACGACTTTACACTTATAAAACTTCTACAATTATACGTTCATCTCTTTCATTTTTTCATGCGGTTAAACTAGATAATGGGCCAACGTTTGTGCCGACTTTATTAGCATAGCTATGTGACGCGTTTTTAGTGGTTGATCCAACACTGTTCATCTTCCGCTTCAAATCATCTTAGACTGTACACTTCTCGTGACTCACACGCCATAAACTCTGACACAGACTTTACGACATAATTGCATTAAATAAGAGGTATATAAAACCGATCATAGCTGATCTTAATTTTTTTAGAAGTGCTGCACCCATTTGTTTTTAATGAAACAATTATTAGTAACAGTAAGTGTAATGGGGTATTTTCCATTTTTTTAAAATTCAGTTTTGGTATATATGTCAAATAATGTTATTATTTTAATAATTACTGCGTAATAAATTTAAACCAAAACAATAATTTCTTAAATAAAAATAAGAAATAAAAATATGCCTGTCTAGAGAACGATTTCAAATGATTTCATTTGGAGGGAAATAATTTAACCAATAATAAACAACTACCGCTTAGACTGTAACTATCCTATATGAATGCCAAATTGTGTATTTACTTTACATTTTATTACCTACAACATTACAATTTTATATCTTGAAGGTCTTGAAGATTATATACAGGTATTTAGAAAAAATGTATGTATGTTATTATTTAGAAGTTGTCTTAAAAATGTAAAACCAAACCAATGTAAACCAAACTCACGGTGAGGTTTATGTGGCAACATTGTATAAAAACCCAACTTTACATTCGTGCTGTCAGTTCGTCAGTTGTCATTTAGTAAAGAGATATTGGTTAGATTTATTTGTTAGTTGTTTGTGTGGCGTTTATTTTGTTATTTTATATTTTAACAATAAACTATTCAGATGGAGTTGAATTTTGTAAAAGGAGATTCATCCAATTTGCCCAGAATTGAAAATGACATGATAGATTCTTTCTACAAACAAAATTTGGATTTTTTGTCAGCAAACGTGAAAAATGTGAAAACGCAAAGGTAATCACTTCTATTTATATTATTAATTAGTAGGTCAATGTTTCTTATTTTTAATTAAACGTATTGTAACTAGTATATGGCCGATAATGGTAATTATTAATTGTTATTAGCCTAATAATTGAAATAAAACCTGATAAAAATTCGAGGCAATTTTAAGTTATATGGACTGTTGATTTTTAGAGGGAGTAGGCAAACATACGGAGATGAAGCCATTGGTTACGTTCAGCTAATGAGAGAAGCGTCGTTTTGCAAGGTTAAATGCAGGATAACACCAGAGCATAAAGTTCACGATAAGGGTTACCCTGTAACTGTTGTTATCAATGAAGATGAGGAAGAAATTATTGACTGCCGTTGTCATAGTTGTGCTGCTAGTGAAGGTATATTTAAGTTACTTTTATAGAAAAATACACTTTTGCAAAATGTGTATAAATACTTAAAAATTATTGTTTTGCTGCAATAAATGGTGATGAACTGTTATTTTATTTTTTAGGAGGCTGCAAGCATGGTGTGGCACTTATTTCTTGGCTACTTCGGAAAAGTTTGGAACCCTCTGTTACATCTGTGGAATGTTATTGGCGTAAACCTACACTGTCCAAAGTTGGAACGGTACTGAAAGCTACGAAACTGGTAGATATATTTAAGAAAGGTGTGCCAGTACCAGATCCTCAAAATACCGCTTTCTTGAATAAAGTTATTGATAAAGGACTTAAGAGTAGCAGCCTCGGTGTATTGTTCGAATATTTTAAAACTTGTGAGAGCAACACTGAGAAAGTCTCACTTTTTAATTTAGCAAATTATTTCATGAGTGACTGTGGAAATGTGAGAAGTGCAGAAAGTTTTATCGAATTTTGTAAAAAAGAAATAACCAAAGATATGTGTGACGAAGTACAAAAAGCAACTAAAGAGCAGTCCCGTTGCAATACCTGGTTTGATGTCAGATTTGCACGAATTACAGCATCAAAATTACATGAAGCAGCACACTGCAATACACTTGATGGAGCAGTGACCGAAGCAATTTTAGGAGCTGCCAAATTTAAAACTACCGGAGCCATGGAGAGGGGATTAAATTTGGAAGACAAAGTACTACAAGTAATTTGTGAGAAGACAAAAATAAGCTTCGAAAAAGTTGGCATGTTCTTAAATAAAGATTATCCAATATTTGGAGCAAGTCCTGATGCAGTCAGCACAGAAATAAAGTGTCCTTCAAAAGACAAAACAGTGGAGCTTTATATTAAAGATGGTAATATTATGAAGAAACCATTTGCTCAAATACAGTTGCAAATGTTTTTAGCTAATAAGTGTAAAGGTTTGTTTTGCATAGCTTCGCCAAATTTTGAAAATAACATGGAGGTTTCTATCCATGAAATTTGTCTCGATAAAACTTTTTGCATCGAAGTAATGGAGCAAGCCACTAAATTTTGGAAAAAAGCAATTTTCCCAAAATTAATTAGCTAATGGGCCTTTACAGTACATTCGAATTTTGACATTTAAATATGGTGGGTGTCATTTGGGGAAAATAAAATAATTTTTTATCTAAAAATGAGGCGTCTTAGAACAGCAATCTCTGAGAAATAAATTAGCGAAATACAACAACTTTCACGGGGTATTTCAAACGCTCGAGTTTCACGCGCCTTGGTTGCACACGTAATCCCACCAATCATCATCGAGGACACAGCAGAAGAACTTGCAAACCGACAACACTGCGATCACCGAGCGTGCGGATAACGGATAACCTTAAACTTTCATTTGAGCTGTCGTCTTTTCTGGGGCATTTTCGGTCGTATTTTCACAGAATGGAACAAAACACTGTTTGCTAGACATTTTAATCGAAATCGGAGGCTTTCAATTTACGCTAACCTCAAAACCAAAATGTTAACATCAACAAGCTGTCAAACGTCTAGTCATGAGCGATATGTCACTGCCGGTGATTAAATCACCGTGATTATATAAAATATTAATATAAAGTGTAATTTACATCGTTTTACTTTCAATTCATACTTGTCCATTGCTGCTTAATGCAGCCATACATTCACACAAATAAATTACGGCGAACGGCAAACATATCAGCTTGCAGATTGTGATGGCGTTAGTTTAAAACCACCGGAAGTGAAAAATATAAGTCGCCGTTAAGGAGTGATTGGAAAATCGCGATATCGCCCATTACTACAAACGTCAATTGAATGCTGATTTTGTACAACGTTGCCGAGTCGCCCTTTACATTATTGGCTTGGGATTGCTGACGTATTAATGGCGCGTTACGGATAATCGTTTAAATTGGACTTGTAAATAGGTGATTTTAATAATTTTTTTTCTGGCTCTAATCTGCATCAAAATAGAAATTGAAAAAATACGGGTATTTTAATTCTTCATAAAATTTATGATTCCGCAATAAAAAAAATATGCTGAAAAGGCCCATTGTAATTTTGTACTTTAATGAAGTATATGTACAATCTATTGTTGATGTAAGTTTTTGTTAGTATTTATTTATGAAGCATCAACCTATTATAAATAGACTGAGTGTCATAGAAAATTTGTGTTGTCAATATCTCAGGCAACCAGCAGTACGTATTAAGGGCAAAAATCGCACCAAAGTCGTACATACACAGCTTTGTATAATTAATGTAATGTTTAATTTCAGGGAGTAATTACAAAATACACCACAAATTTAAAAGCTAGAATTTGGAATTAGTAGGTATCGTAATTTTATTTTAAAATCACATTTTTTGTAATCTGAGAAATTGTTGTATTTTTTGTATATTTATTATAACTAATATTGTTTTCAATTAAAAACCAGTTAAAAATTGTATTTGTAACAATTTGTAGTATTCTTTATAACAACATCATTGTGTTTCTAATGGGATAATGGAGCTTTTTGCCCTTAATGGGTAATGTGAGTTGCCTACATTGACTCGACTATGTTCACATTCTGCTTGCATTGGTAGAATATAATTTATAATAAGTCAATGTTATGAAGTATTTGTAAACAGTTAAATTTATACTTTTTGTTGTTTGGAAATACTGTGAAATAATAAAAAACAAAATTTATAACTCAAACAGTAAGATTTTAAACTGGCGTGTAGTAGTAATAAAATATTTTGAGGAACTATCTCATTACAATTATAATTTCGTAAAGGCATGATTATTTCTCTGGTTAGCTTTTGTAAATCCTTGAGAATTTTATAAATGCAGACCCATTTTAAATTGTCAAGATATCTGTAATAATTAGTTTAATAAAAAAAAAAATCCAAAATATACATTTTGATTTATTTAATATATTCATTAGATTATCTTAAAAAATGCTCGTTTGATTAAAATAAAAAATTAATTTTAAATTGTGCTACCACGCTATAAAGTACGCTATCATTTTTCGTTATCTACAAAAATTAAGCTGCGTGCTTCATCTATTTACGATATTCATCAATGACCTTGCCAATTCTGATGATAATACGAACTTTATACTGTTTGCAGATGATACTACGGCACTAAACACTAACCTCACACCTGATGATCTAAAACAGACGGTCACAAACACGGAAGAACATATTTGCGAATGGTTTTTAACCAATAGATTAAAACTGAACGATGACAAGACACAATCATTAACATTTACATTGCGAAACAGGGATCGAGAAGAACAAACTGATGCATCCGTGAAATTTCTAGGTGTGTACTTAGATTCACTATTAACCTGGGAAGAACATATTACAAAACTGTCTACCAAACTTTCCAAAAATATCTATTTCCTTCGCAACCTTGTCAACACAGTATCCCCGAACTACCTACTGACCGCTTATTATGGTTCTTTTCATGCCAATATGTTGTATGGAATTTTAAACTGGGGACACTCAGCGCATGCTTCCAATATTTTTGGCTTACAACGTAGATGCATTCGCATACTATCTCATCTTAGATACAGAGATGATTGCAAAGGCCAATTCATTAATCTCAAGATATTAACTATGCCTTGTGCTTATATCCTCGAGTGTTTACTTTATCTTAAACAAAATGAACATCAATATGTAACGCACAGCCAAATCCATGAATATACCACAAGGAATAGCGATAAAATTAATGTCAATTTTCTTCGTCTTACGAGATCTAGAAATGGAACAGGTTATTATTCTGCCAAATTTTATAATGCTCTTCCTCATTCAGTAAAAAACTTGAACTTCTTACAATTTAAAAATAAAATGAAAGGTTATCTAAAAACTAAGGCCTTCTATAGGTTTGAAGAATTTATTGAGAATGATTTCTCAGATTTAATTTAACAGGCACTGTATATTCACAACCTCATATTATTACCCTTACTTAATTTCTTAATTGGTTTATATAATTTTATACGACTTTTAATCTTGTGTGTCACTCTTGTGTGTCTTATGTAATTTTGTGACTTATCCATTTTTAATATGTTTTACATCTACTATATTGTCCAATATTTTGACGTGTGTAAGCATTGTATTATGTATTTTGACACCAATAAATTATTATTATTATTATTATTATTAATATGTTTTTTAGTGCCAAAGTAGTAAGCATATATTAGATGAAGCTCCCAGCCTTATTTTTATAAATAACGAAAAATGATTGAAATAGCGTATTTTATAGCGCGGTAGCACATTTTAAAATTCATATATTTATTAAACAAACAAGCATTTTTTTACATAAAAAGGAACATTTCTAGAGGATTAGGTATAAAATACGACAACCTTTTTTTGAGCTAATTTAATATACCTACATATTATTTGAAGTCTAACTAATAAAACTATATTAATCAAATAATATTATACTATTTTAATTTTTACATACGTGTGTATATATATAAAGGTGTTTTATAACAAAACTAACTTTAAAAATTTTATAGTTTTTAATACTTTATAAGTCGTTGTTGCAAATTAACAAGGCCACACACTATAATAACAATATAATCTAATAAATGGGCTAATTTTACACTCACACATGCATGAGGTTTTAACATGCTAAATTCACCGAATTAATCGTTCGATATGTACTCTTAGCGCACTTATTATTTTGCCATGATGAACTTCCCTTTTACTTGGTTTTTGTTTTGCACTAACACTTGGTGGTCTTAATAATTTTGAATTTTTGGTATGTAGCACCTGCTCGACCTGTTTGAAGCCTCTATCAGCCATGATTACATTGTTAAATGGAAGAACATCCATAAAGTTTGAGTCTTGTATAATATTTACATCTGTTGCTCGACCTCCGAACCCACAAGAGACATAAGTTATTAATCCATTTGGCATACACGATACCAAATACTTTATGGTATTGCGTTTTTTATAGTCACTCCAAGTTATTGCCTGATTTAAAGCACTAGAGGGTTTCTCTATTTCTATTTCAAAACAATCTATAATGGCTTGAACATTACTATAATAGGCTTTAAACTGGTTTGGTAACAACTTTTTAATTTGCCAGCTCACAGGCCAAATGATAAGTTGTTGCATTAAATTTGCAAGTATTGGTACAGCCTTACTAAAAATTTTGCTAATGTAACTGGTACTTTTAACAAAATCTATTCCTAAGCGGGAGAACTGATCACCTGTCCTTATTTTTTTAAGGGTTATCATTACATCTGAGTAGTACACGTGACTTTCCTCCACAATCAAATTTATTACAAAATAGCAATCCTCTGGTAATCCCAAATAAAAACGGCTATGATTTTCTAGCTTACATATTTCAAGTTCTTCATTTGCGTCCTTCTCAGGTAAACTTAAGGTCATTGCTGATGTACTCGAAGATTGTTGTGATATAGGATCACTGGTAGAAGGGCTGTCACTGATATCATTTTCAGAGTCAACACTAGTATCTCTATGTTTAATCACCTTAAATTTTGTTGTTTACTGCCTTGTCAGCACAGTTCCATTTTGTATTAGTGGATTTTGAAATCATTTTTGGTTTAGCCATCACATATCTGTGAACTACTTCCACACAAGTCGCTGTTATTTTTTTGGGACTTGAAACTACAGTAAACTTGCCCGAGGTCATACACAGTTTTGAACTATCACCATGTATGCTCGTAGTTGGCTTACTTTCAGAATTCAATTTCCTTCCTTCTAGTAGCTCTATTTTCCTTTTCTTTGTTGCTGGACTTAATTGAGATTCAGATTCCGTTGATTTATGTACACAGGATACATTTTTATGTGGTACAACTCCAGGTCTTAAGATTATTCTCTGGCCCATTGTTTTATAATAGAGCCAGTTTTCAGCGTCATTCTTTAACTAAAATATACGTTATTAGGACAAAAATCTACAGTAGTGGTTTAAACTTACTTCAAAATGATCTTCACAACAAAATATAGACGTCCCTGTAGGGATGATACTAGAAATATTGGAAGCTTGCCACCAAGTTCTTCGAATATCCATATTTTTCGGAACAGATACAAAAATTTTGTCAGGAGCAATTATCTTTGTGTTTTCACAACTTTTTATAAAACACCTTTTAAATGATATTATCTATTATTTGTAAATTACAGCAAATACCTGGATAACAGAAAATTCTTTGCTTCTAACCAACACGACGTTAGGTTAGAACATATCTGTCATTTGAATAGCCGTGACATTGTTGCGATATATTGCTAAATATGTTTTTAAAAATCTAATCGGCATTAAAAATTATTTGAAATATTTAATAATTCACGCCTATTATTATTTTATACATCACAAAATTACATTTTGTGGTTAAATATATTAAAATTGATTTAATAAATGAGCATTACACTCGCGTTTATCTCAATTATCTTTACTAGAATTAGAGGAGAAATTTCAACTTGGCAACACCACACTGTTTTGTATAAAACCATGGACGGTCACATTCTATTAAGAAATGATCACCGACTACCTACGTCATCGACAGTCTACCTACGTCATCAATATAAAACGATTTTCTCGCCATTTATTTTAACTTTTGTTTTCTCAAAAAATTGATAATTATTTTAGCGGAAATCTTTATTGGAAGACTTGTTTATACCTATTCTATGGTATTATTCAATAAAAAAAAATAGGAAAATACCCCATTACCCATATTACATATTTTTTTGGCGATTGCACCTTGGCTGTAACCGTAAAAAATTCATTCTCAAATTTCTATTTTCATTTTTCAAATAAATAAAATTATTTAAGAAATCTAAAATAAATATATAATATAGACCAACTAATGGTCTAACAGAGCCTTTTTATTTCATTCGTCTAGCTAAAATAGTTTGAGAAAAACAAGTTTAAGAAATAGTCGTGCCGGCGCGTGTTTTGCCAATTATCTCAAGGACCAATGGAGGTCAGGGACTGAAAGTTATCCAATAATATTTTTATGACCTGCCAATATTATAACATAAGTTATTTCAAAGATTTCTTTCTGAGGCCGTTTCGCCTATCTTATCCTGCTAGTCCCTTTATCAGATCTAATGGATTAAAATTAAATACTTGGTACTACATTGACAATTTTACTCATATACTTGCTTTTAATATTGTAAAAGATTTCATGGGAATTACGGATTACATCACATTTTAGAAATTCAGGTTCCCAAAACACATATACCTATACAGCCTGTTTTTAAACCAGGAGGACTAAACATGGAAGTCCCATTCACACCATAAAAGTAACCATACAGTATAACCTTTTTGGCATTTTGGGCAACCAACAATACTTGACTACAGTGTATTGTGAGTACTTTATTACATTATATAATGCATCGACCTCTATTTGACCTATATGTATTTTATACAGCATCTATACCATTTACCCCATATAAGGGTACCAAGTACAATTAGTCACTTTTACCTTCAAATTTAAAGAAAAGGGATTAAAACCTGATACATAATGTACGAACGATAAAATAGAAATTAAAACAAAATAATTCATAACATGAAATTAAAATTTTTACAATATGTCAAAATTTACAACTATTGCCTTGTGTAAAACTGGCGAAGGCGTATCCAATCACAGATGTATGATTTAGCACGTTAAATTTGAAACGTTCCTCCTGGTTTAAGAACAGACTATAATACTATTAATATTCTATTCTGGTTCAAATCAACGAACATTAAAGATAACTTACATTGCAGAATATTCAAATAATCCATAATACGGATTAAACATTTCTTTGGAAAGCAAGTAAAACCATTCCCTGGCAAGGCCTCCATAGTCTAAACCAACTTCACCTTCAAATTCAATCCAAAGTTTCGTCTTTAATAGTTCTATTCTTGGAACAGTTGTTATTACCCTGTAAGAATCCTCAAGTATGCTTCTTCTGCGTACTTTGATTTCAAATTTATTTGGAACATTTGTCTGCGGAAACAAAATTTCATTTAAATTAATTACCTTTAACACTGGTTATTATATTTACTTGAAAAAGCTATATCTAATATAAAATTCTATAATATACCAATCCCTCTAGCTTTATTCTTTGATCTCATGTGCGCATTGATTGTGTTGATAGTGATTTTTTGGTAAACAAGATGTTTGTGATGGGTATTAGGGGCTGCATGAACGATTGGATAAAGTAATTTCTGGCTGACCGAAAAATCAGAGTTAAAATTGGACAAATGTTATCAAACTTTGGAGATCTGAAATATGGTGTACCCCAAGGCAGTGTTCTATCCCCACTCTTATTTACACTATTCATTAATGATGTGGGAAATGCATGGGGAACAAAGTTGATATTCAATTAGTTCTATATGCCGATGATACCACTATCAGCCTTTCTGCTTCGTAAGAAAATGGGTATACTGCAAGACACAAATATTGCTCTCCGAGATCTATAGATGATGTAGTAGAAACAAACTCGTCCTTAATCACTGTAAAACTCTTTACATAATCTTCTCTTAACTTAACGATGCATCGTTATGAGTGGCTTTGTGCCTTTCTGATGAGCTCAGAATAAGGGCGAAAAACGTTTCAAAGGCTAAGCATTTCCAAGAAACTGAATGAGAAATTTTATGAAAATGTAATCCATTAGAATGAAAATTTTTTTAAGACAAGGTAGGTAAACAAATTCTTTTTAGGCCTTTGTTCTCATTTTTAACTGAATCTTCATACCGTAGGGGGTCATGTAGATACTAGTTTAATCTACTTAGCCATAGGGGACTATGTTGGATGCTAGTGTTATAATGAGAATGTCAAATAAGAAATTGGACAAATAGGATTTTGATTTGCTAGCATAACCAGAAGTCAGGTTATCGAAAGAATGCAAAGATTTCATTAATATTTTTTACATTTAGTTTTTCTTTTAGTTCTCATAGAGTTTTTTTTTCCGCTGTTTGCAAAATCCTATAAAGAATATGTTTTATTAACGATACAGTGTTGAAAAGATTAGATACATTGGATGCCGGGTTAAGATATCACTTACATATTGAGAATATTTTAAAGCGAGCAAACCGTCTGTGTGGTTTTATTAAACGACAATGCAGGGATTTCACTGATATTACTTGTATCTTAAATATATTTAATTCACTTGTTAGAACAATATTAGAATATTTAAAAATGAATTATTATTTGTTTGCTTATAATTATTGTATTGAAAGTATAGAGAAGTATAAATTGTCAAGTATAATCGAGTCTTATGGTTTAGCAGTTACAGTTAGGGACTACACAAGAATAACACCAACAAGTAGGAAAATTATCGATTACGTTATCACAAACATATGTCATGAGCACCAAACTGAAGTTTTACAATCATTAATATCTGACCACAGAGCGCAGTTGTTTACATTTCACGTAGCTGCCAAACAAACACAATACATTTATACAAGATCTTATAATGAACTAAATGTAACTAACTTCTTCAGAGAGTTAAATGCCACAGACTGGTCAGCGGTGTATGACGTAGACTCAATAGAAGAAAAAACAACAGAATTTTTGCAAATAATGAAAGATACTTTTTCTAAAAATTTCCCTCTAATAAAGCGCAAAATTCGAGAGCCGCGTAAATCGGACTGGTTTAATGCCGAGTTGCGCAGTCTGCGGGATCAACTAAAACTCTTAGAAAACATTATCAATGTCAATCCTGACTATAAACCAGCATATGTTTATATGAAAAATATTTACTGCCAAAAATTAAAAACTGCTAAAAGTGAATACTATGGGAATATTATTAACAAAGCCAATAACAAATCAAAATGCATGTGGAATTTAGTAAATGCAACTATTGGTAATTATACATCCAGTAAATTACCAATAGGAGATCCATTTACTTTATCAAATCATTTCAATTCATTCTTCATCGAAACTATTCCCAATCTACTAACAAAATTAGACGAACATCACATCAGCACAGACTACAACAATTTAGTAAATACTACCAAAGAATCTCTGTTTTTATACCCTACATCGGTCGAGGAAATATGTGATATAGTGAAAAAGTTTAAACCAAAAACTTCTAGTGGGTTTGATGATATCTCACCAAATTTGTTAAAGAAATGCATAACTGCTATTGCAGCACCACTTGAAAATATCTTCAATGCGTCATTTAGTCAACGCATATTTTCAGACGCCCTGAAATTAGCAATTGTGTTACCACTTCATAAAAAGGGAGATACTAATAATCTAGGAAACTACCGTCCTGAGTTTGCTATCTGCTTTTTTCTAAAATTTTAGAAACACTAATGTATAACAGATTATACAACTTTTTAAATGGCTCTAACTTTTTCAATAATTTTCAACACGGATTCGTAAAGGATAAATCGACAACAACAGCTCTTTTTAATTTTGTCAGTGAAATATTGAATGCCTTGGATGATCAAGAGATTGCCTGCGGGCTGTTTCTGGACTTATCCAAGGCATTTGATACATTAAATCATAATCACTTGCTTCATAAAGTGAAGAAATCTGGAGTTCGAGGAACCAGTCTTCAGTGGTTCAGCTCATACTTGCGAGATAGAAGGCAGAAAACAACAATAACCGTTAATGGGGCCAAGCATGAATCTGATATCGTGTATATTAATTATGGAGTTCCTCAGGGAAGCGTTCTAGGACCGCTCCTTTTTGTAATTTTTGTAAATGATCTCATCAATGTTGCAGAACCAAATATCAAATTAACAATAATTAATTATGCAGACGATACAAACCTTTTAATAAAGGGTCATACACTTGAGGAACTTACGAACGCTCTCTCTCGACTGTTGCAAAATGTAAAAGATTGGTTTTATACCAATGAACTTATACTAAATGAAGCTAAATCAAGTTGTGTGATATTTAAAACAGATCGTTCATTATTAAAAGTACCAGAATTGCTAACTGACAAGGTACCAATTTCAACCATCAATTCTACTAAATTGTTAGGTATAAATTTAGACAATAATATTAAATGGTTCCTACATATTGATGAAATCGTGAAAAAACTTAACAAAACATGCTTTGCACTTAGAGTTCTATTACGTTTATTTGACACGCCGACTCTTAAAAAGGTATACTATGCAAATTTTTATTCCATCACTAATTATGCAATTGAGATATGGGGTGGTTCTTCGGACCTCCACAAAGTATTTAAAGCTCAAAAAAGGACAGTTAGAATAATGTACAAATTAAAATTTTATGAATCGTGCCGAGGACACTTTAGGGAAAACAAAATGCTCACAATACCAGGACTATATGTATACTCCTGCTTACTTATTTAAAAAATCATCAGCTGATTTCAAAACATTGAACCTAAATCATATTAATAGAACTGTAGAAATTATATAAATTGTACATGAAAAATGTATGCTTTTAAATTTTATTTATTATATACATTATATTTTAAGTTTTATACTCATAATATAACGTATATAACACGCCGTCAAATGCTGTCAGCATGTCTGTTGAGGACTCTATTAACAGTCCACATATTGTAGTAAATCACTTAACCAGAGATAATGTCCTAAAGGCACTAAAAAAGCTAAAACCCAAATTAACTCAAGGCCCAGACAACATTCCGAGCTTTATTATTAAAGACTGTGCCGAAGCCTTCGCCACTCCCCTATGTATTATATTCAATCTCTCTCTGAAAACGAATACCTTCCCAATTAAATGGAAACTCGGAAGATTCGGACCAATCCTTAAAAAAGGCGACCCGGGCCTTGTTGACAATTATAGACCAATTTGCATGCTTTCCAACTTTGCAAAGGTTTTCGAGATGTGCCTATATGATGAAATATTTCCTCAAGTTAAATCCACTATCTCCCCATCGCAACATGGCTTCTATTCGTCAAGAAGCACCGTTACTAACCTTGTTTCATTCACAGAATTCGCAACTTCAACCCTAGACGCTCATAATCAATTTGACACAGTTTACACCGACTTCTCGAAGGCCTTCGACAGATTGGATCACACCATACTCTTAAATAAGCTACGTATCGTAGGATTCGACAAGGAACTCCTACTCTTTCTTCATTCTTATTTGTCAGATAGGGAACAATTTGTTGAATACAGAGGCCACCAATCACTTAGATTTACCGCTACCAGCGGTGCCCCTCAAGGCAGTAACCTCGCTCCTCTGCTCTTCTCCCTATTCATCAACGATATCGGCAGACAAATTAGTAGCAATATGCTCCTATTCGCTGATGATCTAAAAATCTATAGGTCTATCCAGTCATTGGCTGACTGTCTGGATCTACAGGAGGATCTGTACCGAGTTGATAAATGGTGTCTAGAAAATAGACTACCCCTCAACATTGAAAAATGTAAGGTTATAACCTTTAGCCTAAAGCACAACAAAATTTTATTCAACTATACAATTCAGTCGATAAGCCTTGAGCGCTGCACAGTGCTTAAGGATCTTGGTATCACCATTGACTCCAAGCTATCATTCAATATGCACGTAGAAACTGTTACCAAGTCCGCACTAAAAATGTTAGGTTTTATCTTCAGAACCTGTCGATACTTTTCTAATGTTGCTTCACTTAAAACTTTATACTACTGTTATGTAAGATCTAAGCTGGAGTATGGTTCAACAGTATGGAGTCCTATATATAATGAGTACACATCTAAACTAGAGCAAATCCAAAGAAAATTCTTGAAATTCCTAGCTATGAAATTGGATGGGGTTTATCCTCATCAAGGTACAGATCAATCAGCTCTCCTCAGCAGATTTAACATTCCCTCACTTGAAGCTAGAAGAAAATATCTTTCTCTACAATTTTTATACAAGTTGTGTAACAATCTGATGGACTGTGCTGAGCTGACTGCTCAACTTAACCTACTGGTTCCCAGATTTAATACTAGGTCCACCTCACTATTTTACCTTACTAGGGCTAATACAAATCTGGGCTTTAGGTCCCCCCTCTATCGCATGTGCTCACTTTATAATCACCTATCAATCCATTTAGACATTTACCACAATGATCATCGTCAATATTCTAATAAAGTCAAAGAATTGCTTTTATCTCATCGATAACGAGCCTCTCATAATCAAGAATTATGGTTAGTAATGCGTGCCGTATGCATCCAGATGACAGTTGGGCTATTAATAATCTTTTATTTTTAATTTTTAAACTGATTGTAACATTCAATTATTATGTTCTTATTTGTACTGTTCTCCTTAATTGTCTTGTAAATGGGATTTTCCTGTTAGTCAATAAAGCTTATTATTATTATTATTATTATTATTATAATGTTTAATTAATTAAAACCTACTGTAATACTTAGTATATGGTAACGTTTATATGTGCATGTTTACATATGACTATGCTACAATACGCTGTGAAATGTAATATTTTATCGTTTTAATTGTTATCACATTCTTTTATTATGACATGTTCTATACCTATATGGGTCACTTATGAGAACTAATAAAGAATATCTATCTATCTATCTATTTATGATACTCGGCACAAAAGCAATTATGCATTTCCGATGCACCATTTAACTCTAACTGAGAAAGGACCATTCTATTCCGAAATCAAATTCTTTAATGTACTGCCCGATTTTCTCAAAACCATATTCAATCCAAGAATTTCTTGATTTTTAATAATTGTAATTATTTTTAAGTTTTATCTTTATAACCATTAGTGTAGAATTTTATCTTTTTATCTCTACAATTTGTAAGTGTCATGTGTCTAGTTTATATTGCTTACCCCTTTGACCTGTTTTATACATATTTTTTTCTGTAATAATATGTCAAATGAAACTAAATAAAAACTGAACTGAACTGAAACATATTCCTTACAGGATTTTGCAAACAGCAGAAAAAATAACTATCTATAACTAAAAGATAAACTTTGTAAAAATATTAATAAAATCTTTGCATTCTTTTGATAACCTGAATTCTGGTTATGCTAGCAAACTAAAATCCTAAAATGAATTTGTCAAATAAGAAATTAGACAGATCGACCGAATTTTTGTTATACAGAAAAGAATAATACGGAAAATTATCTCTGTTAACCCACTAGACTTCTGTAAGCCCATCTTCAAAAAACATCATATCCTAATGCATCCCTGTATAGCTATGTATGAAGCACTAATCTCTGTTAAAATGAATCAAGAAAAATTCCCGCAAAATAATTCATTGCACGCTCATGACACTAGGTCAAATGCCAATACTCATATTTTAAATACGTGTCCTGGTTGAGTGGTAGAACAGCAATAGCTGAACTCTGCCAGGATGTTAATATAAATAAGGTATTAAAAAAAAATGAGATGCTTCTTAGGCACAGTTAAATCAAGGAAAAAACACAAAACAAATATAATGGATATATTGAACAAAATAAAGCAAAATACAAAACATGTGCAATGTTTGAATGTTCTACATAGATTGGCCCAAAGATAAGGTGACGCGCATGAACACAGAGGGCGTGCGCATGCGCACAGCGCGGAGTGCGAAAGCGAACAACCGTGGCGCGAACTTTAAAACTAATAAATCACTAACACTTCCCCTCGAATCGGTTATACATTAGCGATTAGTTAGAAACACATAATCCCGCCAATTTCAAGCATAGTTTGTGTTTAACCCCGGGTAACCCCTTCGTCATGAAATCCGCAGCCTGATCATCCGTTGAAACATGAAGTAAACGAAGCTCCTTGCGTTTCAGTATATCCCTCATCCCTCATATAGTGATGCCGGATGTCGATGTGCTTGCTTCTGGCATGGAATGTTGGGTTTTCCGACAATTTAATGGCACTTCTGTTGTCGCAGAACATGGTTAAGTCGGTCGCATCCTCGAAACCTAACTCTGTGAGAAACCGCTTCTGAAAAATGGCCTCTTTGACGCTTTCGGAGAGTGCCATATATTCAGCTTCTGTCGTTGAGAGGGCAACAGTTCGCTGTTTCCGAGAGTCCCAGGATATCGGCCCGCCATTGAGCATGAATATGTATCCCGTGTAAGATCTTCTGTCTTCTGCACTATTTCCCCAGTCGGCATCTACATACATACCCCTTTATCGGACCTTGGTCCGAGCCATAGGTTAGTTCCACATCGGGGGATCCCTTCAGGTATCGCAGCACTCTCTTGGCAGCCTTCCAGTGAGCAATGCCAAAGCAATTGTTAAACTGTCCTAGGAAGCTCACGGCGTATGAGATGTCGGGGCACTCCGGCTAACTTGCGATACGGAAGCTTCAGATCTTCTCGAGACTGGATCTCGTTCTTCGTCAACTTTGTGCTGGGATCAACAGGAATAGCGACTGGATTGCACTCTGTCATGCTGTAGCGCAAGAGTAAGTCACGAACATATCCCCGTTGATGCATTTGTACCTGTCCGTTAATTTGCTCGAACTCTATCCCGAGACAGTGTTTAATGCTTCCAAGATCTTTGATTTCGAAGTAGGCAGCAAGTCTCTTAATGAGTTCTGCCATCTTCTTCTTGTCATGGGAGGCAATTAGGATATCGTCGACATATGTTACAATCAGAGTTATATCTTTGTTCGACCCAATATAGAATAGACAGGGGTCCGACTTTGATGGGGTTGTACCCAAACTCTTCATTGTTTCATTCAGTTTAGTATACCAACTCCTCCCAGCCTGACGTAATCCGTAAAGAGACTAGTAGGCATACCCTGTCACCTTTACGTAGATCTCTCATCATCGTTTTTGCCTTAGCACCAACTTCGCTTTGACCTTCTGAACTGACGATGTCCTGTAGAGTTTCCTGTAAGTTCCTAGGCGGCTCCATGTAAATCTCCTCTTCTAGGTGCCCACTCAAGTAAGCAGTAAGCAGTCTAATTGTCATCCCACAGCGAGCTGCAAGTGACGCTACGAGGCGGATGGAGCTAATCCGAGCCACCGGGGCGAATGTCTCTATAAAATGAACACCGGGTTGCTGGCTAAACCCTTGAGCAACTAGACATGCCCTTCATTTTTCGAGTACGCCATCTGGTCGAAACTTGTTTTTCAGGACCATTCGACTTCCGATGATTTTATGTCCTTTAGGGCGATCGACGAGTATCCATGTCCCGTTCTTTAGGATGGATTTCATTTCTTTTGCGATTTTGCGCCATTCACTCGCATCAGACCCACTCATGGCCTGCTTCATAGGTATTTCAGATAGGAAGGTTTGCTCCGTTCTTTCATTGCTCTCAGCCTGATTCACAACAACTTCCCCTGCATATGAAAGGGAAAATTACCATGTATACAGATGATACTTCTATTATGGTTTCAGCACCTGACCTTGTGGAACTGCAGGAGGTGATACATAGTTTCGAATTATGGTGTTCACAAAACTCTCTGATCTTAAATATTGCAAAGACCGATTGTATATATTTCTCTGCTCGAAAAACAATTACTCCCAATTATATTCTAGTTGACACAAATATTAAGTTTTCTAGGTCTGTCAAATTTCTTGGAACTTTCGTGGATTCATGTCTCACATGGGAGGATCAGGTTGATCATGTTGCAAAAAAGCTCAATAGCTCACTGTTTGCCATTGCATCATTAAGGCAGAACCTGCCTAGGGAGTATCTACTCAATGTTTATTATGCTATGGTGTATCCTTATTTATCATATAACATTATAGTGTGGGGTAGAGCACCTGCAGCTAGTAGAATCTTTATTCAACAAAAAAGGGCCATTAGACTCATATTTAATTTAAAAACCATCGAGTCATAATAATAATAATAATAATAATAACTTTATTGCCGTATCATCTTACAAAGATATTGACAACGTCATTAATTAGGAATAAAATATAGATAGCAATAATTAATAGATAAACCGATCAATAATAAACACTAGATGTAAAATCTTATGAATTAAACGATTAAAATAAATAAATAAATAAAACAGAGAGGTAAGAAATTCACAGTACGTATCCAAAAGTGTAAAAACATAATGCAATAATGCAGTTTAAATTACTTATTGTAGTATTCTTGAATAGAGTAAAAACAGTTGTCGAGAAGGTAGCCCCTTACATATTTTTTAAATTTGCTTACCGAATCAATGTGTTTAAAAGAGTTAGGTAGGTGATTGTATATATCACTATAAAAGTAATAGGGACTTTTTTTATACATAGACAAATTAATGTTTGACCATGTCGACCATATTTCATAAACATTAAGATTTTAAGTCTTCCATCAATCTATATATACAATCTAGATAGATAGATCATTTATTGGTCTTCTTACACCGTAGTGCTTAGACAGGTCAAAGATACATAGATATATAAAAAACATATTAGGTAAACAATTATTATAAAATAAAATTAAATAAATATATCACACAGTACAAAAAATATACTAAAGTCAAACAACAAATAGTAAAATGTGTAAGTATATCAACATGCAACAAAATACATTATATTTAAAATTTTACCTAAAACTAAAGTTATCTATATCATAGTAAACATTTTCAATTAAATGTTTCTTTATGATTAATTTATACCTAGTCAGTGGTGCCTCTCTCACAGTTATTGGTAGTTTATTGAAGAGTTTTATACCCATATATGTTTTATTTGTGTTTGTTAATCTGTGTAAAGGAATTACTAAGTTTGTCCGTGACCGGGTAAAGTAATCATGAAATTCCATATTAGTAGCAAACTTGTTCAAATTTTCTTTTACATAAACTAAATTAAAGTAAATAATTGCAGAAGGCAGAGTTAATATGTTAAGCTTAGTGAACCACGGTTTACAACTTTCATAATTTGGAATACCAGCTAATGTTCTAATAGCTCTTTTTTGGAGGATGAAAATTTTTTGTATATGGCAAGAAGTTCCCCAATTTAATAATCCGTACGTCATAGTACTGTGGAATAAAGCATGATATGTTATTAGAGTTGCATCTATATTTATCTCATATTGTCAATATGACTTTGCCGATTTAAATTTTGATTGATGTTAAGTCCTAGGAATTTTACAGTGTTATTTGTTTTTGAATTTAGTGAGAACTCTAATGATTGAGTTTTATTTCTATTAAGACATAAATAATTTGCATTGAACCAATCAGAAGCAGTCTCAATAATTTCCTCTCTAACACGGTCAGTATTCACGTTTTTATCAATATTTACAGCTAGGGTAGTGTCGTCAACAAAAAGTATGTTAAAAAAGACATTTGATGTGGAGAAGTCATAAATCAAGAAAAGCAGTGGCCCAAGGACACTTCCTTGGGGGACCCCATGTTTGATTTGCAAACTTGAGCTTAACTCATTATTAAAGAGTGTTGATTGGTATCTGTTCAAGAGATAGGAGCTTATTAATTTTAGTGCAATTCCTCTAACCCCGTAAAACTGCAATTTGGATAGTAAGACTTCGTGTGACACACAATCAAATGCCTTACTTAAATCAATAAATATAGCTAGGCTTTGTTTGCCCTCTTCAAATCCCTCACATATATAATTCACTAGTTCATGTACAGCATCAGATGTACTACGGTTTTGCCTAAAGCCATACTGCCTTTGGGAAAAATAGTTATTTGATACAAAATAATCTGTTATTCTTTGTACAATTATTTTTTCTATTATTTTAGCTAAAATTGGAAGTAAAGCAATAGGTCTGTAATTGGCAACATCATTTATATCTCCATATTTTAACAACGGAATGATCTTTGCTATTTTTAACTTATCAGGAAATATTCCACTTTCTAGTATTAAATTAATAATATATGTAATTGGGCCAACAAGGGATGTTAAGTTATCTTTGAACATACTAACAGTGTGATTATATATATATCAGTTGACTTTGAGTTTTTGAGGTTTTTAATTATATGTAAGATTTCTTGTTCTGTAGCAGGATAGAAAAAAATGAATGACTTGTCAATTTTAGAATTTCCTAAGTATTGCTGATAGGTTTTATTGGGAGGTGGTATATTTTTTAATATGTTTTCTGCTACTTCAGTAAAGTAGTGATTGAAATTTTCTGGAGATACAGAGCATTCATTAATGATTACATTTTTTTTTTGCCTCTACTTTCATTTACGAGTTTCCATATAGTTTTTTGTTTATTTTCAGAATTTGATATTTCATTTATTGCTTTTTCTTTCTTTATTTTTTGAAGGAGCTGTTCGTATTCATATTTTTTAATTTTTAGTCTGTTTAATATGTCATCCTTGTTTCGTAAATTTTGATTAAAGATTGTATCTAAAGCATTTATTTCTTTTTTAGCCTGCACTACCTCATTATTGTACATCCGTTTTCTTCTCTTTACATTATTGTTTATTAAAATTTTAGGAAAATTGACATCATGGTGATAGTTCATTATATTATAGAATGTTTCTACAGCTTTAATAGAATTTTTTTCCTGTACTAACTCAGACCAGTCTTCATTTTCAAGACATCTATTAAATTTCAACCTGTTTGTCATGTTTCTATTATGTATCCATTTAGTCTGTTTTTTAATGGCAATACCACCTGAATTAAATTTTGAAATTTGGGCCCTCTGACAAATGAAAATTATGAACACTTGAACCTTCGGTCGCAAAATTAGTAAATATATTATCAATGCAAGTTTTTGATAGGCCTTGTATCCGTGTAAATTCAAAGATTTTTTGTTCAAAGCCATTTGATAGAAATATATTCACTATTTCCTCACGCTGATTAGAACGCTTAAGAAAATTTATATTGAAGTCACCACCAACAATAACTTTATTGGTTTGAATGGGTAAAATATCAAATAATTGATACAGTTTATCTTTGAAAATATTTAGGTCACCACAAGGGGATCGATATACAGTGACAATATTTACCTTATAGCTAGTTATATAAATACAACAAACTTCAAAGTGTTTATCGACACTAATGGAGTTTACAGAAACAACAGGAGTTGAAGAAATGTCATTTCTAATAAAAGTACAAACACCTCCGTATATATTTTCCTTTCTGCAGTACGATGCGGCCATGTAGTAATTTTCTATTTGATATAGATTACATTCTTCTTCTCTCAACCAATGTTCACTTACCAATATACCAATAAAATTGTACTGTAATATTATTTGTTCAAATGAATTACACTTATTTCGCAGACACTGTATATTTATATGCAATATTTCACTAATATAAGCATTTGACATTAAACTTTGGACATTAACATGGCCTACTTTAGCAGTGTCATTTCTCCCAATTATACTAGAATTATCTGTGACAGACGTGGGTATAAAAAATCGTTTACAGTATCTTCTGTGGTTGAATCTATATCAGTGGAATACTATTTGTCGTTTGAATAAATTTAAAATTTTTACTTTCTTTATAAAATAAAGCATTTTTTATTTTAATAGCTAAAGATGCATTATTACATTCATTTTTTATCTCCCCTCTATTTACCTCTACATACCTTATGTAACCCTCCGTAAATGAGTTAAATTTGTACAGAAATTCATACAATTTTTTATTGTATTTAAAGATATACTTATTTCTAACACTGTCACTTTTGCTGTAAGGCACTGAAACACATATTACGTTAGTTTGTGTACAAAGTTTGAGGTGATTGCAAAGGATGCGAAAAGATGGGATCCTTTTGTTGTCAATATCATTTCTTCCTCCTATAATTATAACGTAATCTTCAGTAAATTTTTTTGTTAATGTAGAAATATTGTTCATTACTTGATTTAGCAATGCTCCAGGTTTTTTTATTGAAATTATGTTGTATAAGTTTAGATTTAACATTTTCCTCAGTTGGTGTGTTATGTTTTGACCATATTCATCTGCTAATATAAGGATATTTTCAGTGATGTAAATGAAAAAAAACAATCATGTTTTTTTTCAGTTTGCATGTTTTTTTTGTGAAAAAATACACATAACCTTTGTTTTTTTTCAGCAATTGGTATTTTTTCATAATTAAAATAAAAATTCTATTTATGTATACATTATACATGTATTGCAATTTTTACAATAAAAACGTCCATAAAATAATATTAAAGATTAAAATGAAACAAATAAACTCAACTCTATTTAAAATTTAGATTCAATAAATAAATTAAAATAAAAAGATAACTAAGAGGGGTACTGACACTGCCAGTATCGCAAACTTAGATAAGATAAGATAAGATAATTCTTTATTGCTAGAAGATCATCATGGATACAGCAACGTCAAAAATACAAGAAATTAAAGCACAATTTGCAATAACTACATAATAATTATACGCACACATAATAATAACAGTAGTATATAACAAACGAATATTTATAATAAAAAAAACAAACATTTGACATGACAAGAAATGGCCTACAAAAATTTTTATGGTTTACAATTTACTACCACCAACAGCCAAATGAGTAGTAGCATTTAGTTTTCAAGTATTCGATAACTGAATTTGCAAACCTGTTTGAATCAGAAATCTCTTTGATATCAGATGGAAGTGACTTGTATGCTTTGATAGCGGAATAGTATGGTCCTTTTTCAAAAAAAGTAGAAGTGTGGTTTGGAATTCTAAATTCATTGCCCTGTCTAGTAGATACAGATATGTCACATGAATAAAATTCTCTGTTCGTTGGAAATAAATGTAAATTTTTTTTAACAAATTTTACTAGAGATAAAAAATATAAAGAAGGAACAGTTAGACATTCAAGTTCAGCAAAAAAGGGCTTACAAGATGTTCTCGGACAAACCTTTAACATACACCTTATTATTCTTTTTTGGGTGATAAATATTTTTTTTGCGTTAGGTGAGGAGCCCCAAAATATGATACCATATAGTATAATAGATTGCACACAGGAAAAGTAATATATTCTTAAACTATCTATTGTGACCTGATCTCTCAGGCAACGTATAACCCCACAGATGGAACTTAGTTTCGTGTTAAGTTTCTGAATATGTAGATCCCAGCTTAAGCAGGTGTCGATAAAAACTCCCAAGAATTTAATACTATTTAAATTTTCTACAGATTTGGTCAGTAATCTGACATATAAAGATTCGGTTGTGATTTGATTTCTGGGGTTACCAAAAACTATTAAACCAGTTTTTGTAGTGTTTAGTTTTAATACATTTTCGTTACACCAATTTGCCATTCTTTCTGAAACATTTGTTAAGTCTAATGATAAATCTTGTAAATTTTGATTCGCAAGTATCACAGATGTGTCATCAGCAAATTGATAAACTGTTTTAATATTTAGTTTGTCTGAAAGATCATTCACATACAATAGAAAAAGTATCGGTCCCAATATAGAACCCTGGGGAACACCCTGTGTAATTCTATTTAACTCAGAATAATACTGAGAACCATTATTGTTAATGCACACTGTTTGTTGACGCCCTGATAGATATGATTTTATGAGATTGAGGCAGACTCCTCTGATTCCATAGCTCTCCAACTTACTTAAAAGAAGCTGGTGATCAATTGTATCAAATGCCTTTGAAAGGTCAAAGTACAGTCCTGCTACCGATTTTCTTTTATCAATGTTTTCAGTTATATAAGTAACTGTATTAAAGATTGCAAGTTCAGTACTCATCCCTTGTCTGAAACCATACTGTTGTTTCGTCAATATATTATTGTGATTAAGAAATAGTACCAACCTGTTGTAAATTATCCTTTCAAAGACCTTTGATGGTGATGGTAGAACTGATACTGGTCGATAATTGTTAATATCTAATTTTGATCCTTTTTTATATATTGGAATGACCTTTGCTAATTTTAAATCATCTGGAAACGTACCTGATGTGAAACATTCATTAATCATATCCGTTAGAGGATCGCATATATATTCAGCTATTTTCTTGAGTATATATGGTGGAATACCATCAATACCGCAGGAATATTTGGTGGGCAATTGAGTAATAACATTGAACACTTCATTACGTGTTACGGGTTGCAAGAAAATTGAACTAATATTGTCACCTATTGAATGGTAATAAATATTGTCATTATTTGAAGTTAATGTAAAATGGCTAATAAACTTTTTTGCGACCTCTTCTGGATTGGATATAGTTATATTATCTACTCCGGATAGTGTTATATTTTTGTCAGATGTTTTCCTATTGTTCATGTTATTAAAAATGCTCCAAACTGTCTTTGATCTGTTATTTGATGAAATTATTTTGCTATCATTTATTGTTTTTTTGTACTCAGATAAATACTCTTTGTAAGCCTTTTTTTCCTGTTTATACTTGATCAGAACATTATCACATTTGGTTCGTAAATATAGAGTATATAAATCTCTGATATAGGCAGAATATTTTTTTAATTCGTTAGAAATCCAACTATTTTGGTTATTTTTTACTTTACTTATTGTTAATGGGAAAGAGACGTCAAAGTGATAAAATAAAATATTGTAAAAATTCTTATACTTTGTATTTACATCCTGGCTACGATATACTTCATCCCATGTCTCAGAGATTAAAGCAGTTTTAAAATTTGCCACATTGGAATCTGTATAAAATCTTTTCCTGATATAGGTTGGTTTTTCATGCGTATGTATCTTAATATCGAGAATTTGACTAAAGTGATCAGAGATTTCAGATTCCAGTATTGAACAGTTTATGAGATTTTCTGAAATATTACTAAATATATTGTCAACTTGGGTTCCTAATGTCTGAGAATTTGGTCTTGTTATGCCAGTAACATGTGAGTTTAGACTGTAACTTGAAAACAGCTGCCTTATATTATTTGACTCGTTACTATTTACACTAAAATTTATATTAAAATCTCCACATACAATTATATATTTAGACGATGTACACAACTGATCTAAAATTTCAATTAATTTCTCAATAAAATACTCAATATCACCTGATGGTGATCTATAAATACAAACTATGATAAACAACTTTTTGTTCATGACAAATTTACAGCAACAATATTCTATTTGTTTTTCAGTTTGAGATGGAAGGCTTGTAACTGCTGAAATATCTAAACCTTTTGTTGCATATATTGCTGTTCCGCCACCTCTGTGATCCGTTCTGCAACTTTTACCAACTAGGTTGTATCCGCCAAGCGCCATTCTTTCAAGTTCTTCTTCCTTAGCCCAGTGTTCGGTTGCACAAAATATACTTGGGAGAGTCTCTGACAGTAACACATTTACTTCCAGTATTTTATTTTTTAGGCTTCGTAAGTTAAGATGCATTACTTTTAAGTTGGTACTTCTGATGGTAGGTTTCATGCTACACTCGGGTTTACTTTTCCCACATGGCATTTCATATCCTTTTACCTTATCCTGGATGATATTTACATTCGGCATGCCATCTATAAAAAATCACCGCCGTTTTGCAAAAACTCACGATGTTTGGTAAAATCAAATCTTTTTATTCCAATATTTTCAGGCCAAAAGTTGGGATCATACATCTCATCTTTCCTAATTAGGGGAGCTGTGACAACAAAACATTTAAGCCTTTTTGGATCTGAAGGTAATTCTCTTGCATCCACTGTTTCATTTTTAAACGATTCCTTTTTTTTAATAAATTTAACGATCATGTCAGATGTAACGTGCCTTTTTACCCTATTTATGTATAGCCAGACTTTCCTGTCTTCGCCTGAAAAACCTTTATCTTTTTGTTCCTCGGAGACTAATCCATTTCCAAGTCTCTTTTTTATAGATCTTCTTTGATGCCTTTGTTGTATGAAATTACCGTCATTAATTCAGGTTGTTTCCATATTTTCAGAACTGACCTCAAGATTTATAACGTCATTCATTATATTTATTTGTGCAGTTTCAAGCTCTTTCATATAATCTTCCTTATTTCTTGTTGGTTTTAGGTTAGCTTGTACTTGTGAGGTAACATCTTCATTTTGTTGTTTATTTATGTTTTTTTGTATACGTGGTGTTTGTTTACTGGCTACCTTACTATAGCTCTCTTTATTATGATTTTTTGCTTGTGTAGTTTTATTGACATTTTTTGTGTTTATTTCGAATTCTTTCTGTTCCACTTTTTCCTCAAGGAGTTTTTTATTCTCTTCTAATAATTTATTATTGTTTTGCAATAATTGAAACTTACTTTCGGATGCTTCAAGAAGCTTCTTTAACATTAAATTTTCCAATTTTAGCTTCTGTACTTCATAGGCACTTGTCTCATTTCCATTTTCTCGAATCTGATCATCATCAGCACTAGGTTTTTGTTGACAACATTTAATTAGTGAGTCACTAACAATTTCGTAATTTTTGTTCCTGAATGCACATGACTTGTGAAATACTCCTGCACAGTTTATGCACACCACTACTGAGCACTTTTTTTTACAGCACAAGAAAGAACCTTTGAGACCATCAGAGTCATTCATCTGATCCTCCTCGTCGGCCATCTTAATTTATTACTTATAGTTCTTCTTCTTCATCCATTTCTTCTAAATCTCCAGAAGAATCTGTGTCGTGCACAGAAAAATGGGAGCCAGAATTAGACGATTCGTCGTCAGTAAGAACAGTATCGTCACTGTCACTGTTCCATTCCATAAGACTGTCGTCTATTTTTGACTTTGACGTTGATGCCACTCCACTTGTGGATGTAGTAGGCAAATGCTTGGTGTTGGTAATACTGATAATATTGATATTCGGTGTGTCAATTTCACTAGCGATGGGAGTACTGCCAGTACTGGTACTGGTAGTGATAGCCTTGGTGTTTTGTTCTTCAACACATTCAGGTAGCTTTAAACTGGCAGTCTTCCGAGTCTTCGTGTTTTTAAGACATTCACTTTGTAATTTTAAATTATGCCCAATATACACAAGCTTGGCCGCCCTGTCGTTTCTAAGTCTATTCCTTTTAGAGGTATGTATTGCTGCATATGTACTGAAAGTTCTTTCACAAGCAGTTGAGTTAGCTGGTAGTGAAAAAAAACGTGTAAATGTTTTTTTTCATTATAAAAAACACGTTTTTTTTCTAGTTTTTTTTCTAATTACAAAAAAAACGGTTTTTTTACATCACTGGATATTTTTCTTATTTTCATTTTCTTTTATTTTACACTTCTGTAGAGTTTCGTCATGGTTGTAAATATATCTAAATATGTAAGAAAAAACTTACACTGTTTTAAAAATAATGGTAGTTTTCACACCTACACGACCAGACATGAATCTTCTCTAACTATACCTATCCATAATTTGTCTCTAGTTATATGAACGACCTCGCCGTTGGATTTCTTGATATGCGTTTCGAACGGAGACTTCATCGTCATTGGACTCTTGTGGAATAATTTCATCTAAATCAGTTGTACTTAATTCTGTTGCACTAGCTCCGACTGCGTTATCGAAACCAAGGAAGTCCTCGTCATCATCGGAGTGTACAGACTCTAGATCATCTCCAGAGGCAGATCTCGGTGGGAATTCGAATTCCATGTGTTGTCGGATTTGTGGTGAATTTTCACCTGTCACGTCCATCTCTGGATCAACTTTAACATTTGTCATCGTACGAGGACATTTGTCCTTCCATAAATTTCACATCACGTGTTATCAACACTTGATGCTTCTCTGATGACCAAACGCGGTATGCCTTGGATTCGTCTGTATAGCCAAGGATAATACCTTCCTGTCCACGAGTGTCAAACTTGCCTCTACCAGGACTTCTGTCAAGGTAATAAACTTTGCTGCCGAACACTCTGATGGTAGACACATCGGGGACGCACCCTGTCTACACCTCATGAGGGGTTCTGCCATCCAGGCTCCTCGTTAGCAGGCGGTTTCGAAGGTAATTCGCAGTGTTGACTGCCTCAGCCCAGAATGTATTAGGTAGGTTCGCTTCCTGCAGTAGACATCTAGCGGCGCTGATTAGCGTGCGATTCTTCCTCTCTGCCGTGCCATTCTGTTCTGGGTTTATTTATTTAATTTAATTATCGTTTGTATCAACAGTACATATGACCAATTACAGATACACTTTAAAACTATATGAAAACATATGTATGTAGACATATACACACATACATACTCATATAAACATACATATAAAATTGCACTTAATCTAATAACACACACATAAAATACATTACATTTAGCTACCATTTTCAAGCTGATTAATTACCTCATTTTTAAGACTAGACAAACTAGTGCAGAAGGGGTCAACATTACTAGTATACGTATTGACCAATGAACACATTCTGAACAGTGGACTGTTTTTGTACAAATTTGTTCTGGGAACATTTAAATAAAATAGGCTATTATTTCTTGTTATTATTGATGTACCTATTCTGAATGGAAGTTGAGCAAGAAAGTTTGTGTTGTCTATTAAACCTTTTATTAATTTGAAGACAAACATTGTACGCACTACAAAACTCCAAGCTTTTATAATTAAAAATGTTTCTCAACTCTCCCTGATCATAACCTCTGGGTGGGTACCTGCCATATGTTTTAAAATATAGAAACTTTAGAAATTTTCTTTGCACATTTTCTAGTGCAGTTATTTTGACTTCGTATTGGGGGCACCACATGATACAGGCATATTCCAATTTAGGAATAATGAATGCATTGTATAGTGCTTTTATTGCATCAATGTTATTAAAACTTCTAGAATTCCTTATTACAAAACCTAGCATCTTGTATACGATTCACTAACAATTTTATCATTATGTTCTGTAAAGTTTAGTTTTTCATCTAGTATTACACTGAGATCTTTCTGAGACTTCTTCCTAGTAAGTGTATGACTGTTTAGTACATAGTCGAATGTAATAATTTCCTTTTTACAAGGAAAAGACATTACGTAACATTTTTGAATGTTAATAGTGAATTTATGGTCTGAACACCATTGAGCTCTATTATTCAACTTAGTCTGTAGAGCACTGCAATCAGCAGTGTCATTTATAATTTGAAATAACTTGAAATCATCAGCATAGATCAACCCAATTAAGAATTGAAAAACTCATTAAAATTGTAAAATACATGTGCAATCAGATAACTCTTTAGGTTCTTTTTAAAATTGTGTTTATTTCTAGCTTTTTTAAGGTTGTCAGGTAGCTTATTGTATATATTTATACAGGAGTAATAAGGTGATTTTTCGAATTTACTGCTGTGATGTAGTGGCACGCTTAGTTGGGCCGAATATCTCGTACTATAATTATGCTGGTCCTTATTTTTACTAAACAGATTAGAGTCATTGTAAACAAACACAGCACTTTTTAATACATATGCACCACAGACAGTTAATATATTTTGAGTTTGGAAAATTTCTCGACAAGATTCCCTATGCCCTAGATTAAACATTAATCGTAATATACGTTTTTGAATAACAAATACACAGTTTATCTCGACTGCTCTACCCCATAACATTATATTGCATGAAAGGTGCGAGTGAACCAATGCAAAGTATGCTTCTCGTAAAGTGGATATTGAGACGCTTTGTTTTAGTTTAAGTAAAGCATAAAATGAACTATTTAGTGTCTTGTAGACATGGTCGATTTGCCAATTCCATGTAAGCTTTGAGTCCAGGAAAGATCCCAAAAATTTGAGGTCCTTGGCGAAGTTATCAGGAGCCATACGTGGTGCAGTATTATGAAATTCGACTCTCACAGTTTTATCTTTGTTTAGAATTAGACGATTTAAATGACACCACTGGTTCATTTCTTTATCCACTTGATTGATTGCAAGTATTAGCTCATCTGGTGTACATGCTGATACTACAATAGATGTATCGTCAGCAAAATTAATCATGTACCCTGAAGTTGTCAAATCATTTATGTATAAGAGAAAAATCAGTGGTGCTAATGTTGAACCCTGTACTGCACCTATATTGATATTGTATCTTTGGGATTGTACATTATTAACACTGATATAAAGCAGTCTGTGTGATAAGAATGATAAGATCCAGTTCAGTATGTTAGATCTTAGACCAAGTCTGTCCAGTTTAAATCTTATAAATTCTACATCAATGGTATCAAAAGCACGAGAGAGATCAAAGAATAAGCCTGATACGCAACTATTTTTTTCTAATTGATTCTGAATATATTGTGTAAATTGGTAGGATCTCCCTTCACGAAAACCATGCTGACTGTTTGAGAATACATTAAATTTGTTACAAAAATTTACAATTCTCTTGTACATAACTTTTTCAAATATTTTGGAGAAGACACTGAGAACAGATATAGGTCTATAGTTCTGAATATCCATTGGGTCGCCTTTCATGAATAGAGGTATAATTTTTGCCAATTTTAGAAGTGATGGAAAACTGCCTTGCTGAACCCAACTATTTATTAATAGCACTAAAGGATGAACTATTGCACTGGACACATATTTTAGAATTTTTACAGAAACGCCATCATATCCACACGATTTTTTATTTGGTAGAATGGCAATAATTGATTTCGTTGGCATCTACTGGAATGAAAAACATGGTATTGATTTTAATATCAGATGCTTGATTTGATATGTTGTTCCCAAAGTGGTCATCCAGTTTGGATTGAGCCACTGTTGAGAAGTAATTACCAAATTTATTTCCGATTTCATTGTTATTATTAATAATTATATTGTTTTCTCTGAGAACAATGTCTTGGCGTCTTCCATTTTTTCCTAGCTCCGTATTCACAATTTCCCAAAGTTTTTTCGTTTTATTATCAGCTTCATTGATTAATTTAGTATTAAAATCCTTTTTTGCACTATTTATTTTTCATCGGTGTGATTTTTTATTTTCCTTGTAGATTTCCATCAGATGTGGATCTTTCGTTTCCTTTATTAACTTATAGGGATTTTTAAATTCTCTACTCGATCTTCTTATTTCATTCGTCATCCATCGAGTCGTCTTTTTATTAATATTCATTTTTATGTTTTGTTCGGAGCAGTGTATATTTATATATTGTCTGTAATTGTTTATTTGTGGCATATTCAGATTTTCTTACTTTTTATTAGGTATTTTGCCACTGAAAAATATTTAAAAATTTTAATGAAAAAACCTCTGCGCCAAACGGATCAGACAGAGGTTGGTTCTTGAGTACTTGACTGTTTCAAAAAGTCTCACACCTAAAAATATATAAACTAGAACAATGTTATAAACTAAAAACTGAAAATCAAAGCTATAGGTAGTTAACGTTTCGGCCAAAAAAGTTTTGAGAACGGAAGTAGATTCTCTTCCGAAACGTTAAGTACCTATAGCTTTGATTTTCAGTTTTTAGTTTATAACACTGTTCTAGTTTATATATTTTCAGGTGTGAGACTTTTTGAAACAGTCAAGTACTCAAGAACCAACCTCTGTCTGATCCATTTGGTGCAGAGGTTTTTTCATTAAAAATTTTTAATATTTTTCAGTGGCAAAATCCCCAATAAAAAGTAAGAAAAAGTGTATATTTAAATGCCAAAGAAATGTTTTAAAAAAATTGTCCATTCCAATGTCAATATTGGTGTCATCTATTCCCTCCCATGATTCATTCTGTAGGCTAGCTTTCAGATTTGATAGATTCTGGTCATTTATTTGTCTCCGCATAATATTTACATTTTTAAATGATGTTTTTGTAAAGTGTGTTTCTATTAATAGAACTTGCGCCAAATGATCCGAGATATGAGGATTAAAGATTTTACAGGTAACTCTATTCTCTGGGAGGTTACTTATCATATAGTCAGTAGAAGTTGTTGTACTGTTTCCATTTTTATTTACAGTTATCCTGGTCGGTTGTGTACAAAAATTAGTTAAATCGTAGGAGGAAAGCAGGTCTTGTAGAAGTTTGTGTCTGATTGATGATACTAGACTATTAATATTTAAGTCTCCACATAAAATGACTGCGGAAGACACTGCGAAAGCTTTATTTAAGATTTGAGATAGCGATATAAGAAATATGTCGAGGTCTCCTTAGGTGGTCGGTAGACATTGATAATTATTGTTTTTTGTTGATTGTTCCTTATTATCAGTCCGCTACACTCAATATGTGTTTCTGTGGAATGTTCTTTAATAAATTGAACTTCTTTGGCATCGATAGACTCCTTGCAGAATATTGCCATGCCGCCATGTGTCTGTGTCGATCTGCAGAAATATGAAGAAAGAGTGTAATTTGGGATAGTAGCTTTTTCGACATTTTCATGTGTGAGCCATGTCTCTGTTAAACACAATATGCCGGGGATGTGTTCATTTGTTAATAATTCGATTTCGTTTGTTTTATATTTTGAAATATCATGAGCCTTATAAAAAAAATTGTGGCTTTGGGCAAAGAGTATTCAGCCCATAAGCTTCCTGGAGACTTTCATTTCTTGAAACAAAATAGGCTAGCATTACCTTTTCTGTGATATTTTCCAAATTTTTCTTGTTACACCATGCTGTGAATAGTTTGAAGGTTTTATCATATCTCTCTTTGGACTTTTAGGAAATTATGGCTAAGCATCCTACTTGCCAAGCGTCTTCCAAGTCTGAATCGTTATTTTCTTGAATCATAATTTACTTACAAAAAGTTTAACTTGTAGCAAAAATCTTATCTTTTAGAAACTTATAATGACAGCAGATGTCACTTGACAATAAATATTCGGTCTCATAGCAACCAAAGCACAGAAGACAGCAACTATACAGAAGCGAAAACTGCCGCGGTACCTTATGTATGTATACAATGCAATGTTGTCCAATATGAATAAATCTGTCTCTCTCTCTCTCTCTGTAATAAAATTTTGCATTGTTAGTTGAGAAAATTCTTCTGAACTTGAGAGTTATTGGGGTTCTGTTTATACGAAGGCTAGGAATGTTGCAGAGGCAAATTTACGGTTAATACATTTTCGACTGTCATGTATCATATTTACGATTGCTAGTTTCTAGTTAAAAATCATTGTAAGTTTGATTCTTATCTAAGTACCTATACTTAGAGCAGGAGGTTTAGGGAGACTTAGAGCCGGTTTATCAATGCGAGGTTAAAGTATAGACATACGCATAGACTTCAACCATAGGATAACTTTTATCCTCGCAAAACCTCGCATTGATAAACCGGCCCTTATATTAAAAGAGCATTTTAAGAAAAAAGACATACCATCATCACTTAAAATTCTACAACCTGCCAAGCAACATTGAAAATATTTGAGAAATTAAATTGTTTCAAATGTTTAAAAATGAATTATTATTTGTTTGCTTATAATTGTATTGAAACATTCTTTATAGGATTTTGCAAACAGCAGAAAAATTAACTATCTATAAAAGAAAAACTTTGTGTAGAAATATTAATGAAATCATTGCTTTCTTTCGATAACCTGAATTCTGGTTATGCTAGCAAGTTAAAATCCTAAAATGAATTTGTCTAATTTCTTATTTGTTTCAAATGTTCATGAATCGTTGGATGAATATTATAACTTTAATTTAAGCAATTTATACAGGGTGTTCCAGAATTGAGTTCCCGGACGAGTTCATATTAGGCCCATATAACCCAACTTACCTTAGTTCAAAAATGCATCCCTAAGGAAGTACATCCCCTAAAAGTCAGGCAGAAAAAAATTTTTCCAATAATTTCAGTTAATACATCGAAGATAAAATTTTCGAATTTTTATGTGAACTGAATCTCTATAAGTATTCTATATAAACTTGATAACAACCAAACATCTTTTGTTTCTGAAACGCGACAAGTTTCCTGTTTCACAAGCACCTATGACCTACAGAGAAAAAACGGTAATTCTTGATTTTTGATTGATATTACACAAAATTTTAAAAGTAACAATTTGTGTACTGAAACAGGTGGACATCATGTGAAGCATTTGTTATTAAAGTATTTTTTTTAATAAACTACTTTTCTTTTATTACAACATTTTTTTCTAGAACTGTAAATAATTATGAAAAAGAATTGAGAAACAAAAGTTATTTGGCTGTTACCAAGTTTACATAGAGTACTCATAGAGGTACAGCTCCTATCAAAATTTGAAAATCTTATCTTCAATATAACGGAAACTATTGAAAAAAAAAAAAAAAATTTCTATATCATTTTAAGAGAATGTACTTCCTCAGGGATGCACTTTTGGACTAAGGTAAGTTGGGTCATATGAGCCCAATATGAACTCAGGAAACACAGGTTGCCATCCAGGAACTCAATTTTGGGACACCTTGTATAGTGATACTACTTAAATTTTAAGTTTGAGTGTGCTTGAAACATTTCAACTTATTTCCAGCATTAAATGTGGTACCTACCTTGGATTGTGTTACTATGTTGAAATAGAAGACTTACTTAATAAATCTCAAACTAATTCATAACATTTAGATAATGCATCTAATTTGTACAGTTCATTCCTTGCAATTAAAAATGATTTTAAGATACATACACTCAACAAAATAATGTCATTTTGCATTATGCAATTTTATCATGGCATAATGAATTTCTATAACGAAGAAATTGAAAACTCTTTAATACAACGTAGTAAAAATTTAGTTTTATTTATATGAAATTTTGGTTATGAACAACTTTAAAATAATGAATTGAAGCCGTATAACGAGGGACAGGTGAAATAATATGAAATTACATAAAACATATCTTTCTGTTCTCTAACGTGTTATATTAATTACTCTTTAAGTTTTTAAGTCAGTTTCCACCTTTTTCAATAAGTCCAATTAAAACAATTTTATTCAAAGTTATAACACCAATAAATCTGTTTTCATTTTTGTTATGAGTCATATTTACTGATTTTACTTCCCTCGCATACCGAAGGGAAGTATTGTATTCGAGAAAAAATCACCCTCCGAGATTTTTTCGGATTCTGACGTTTCAGAACACGTAGATTCCGAAAATATAGGTTTTTCAATTCCGTCAGTCTGTCTGTCTGTCTGTCTGTCGGTCTGTCTGTCTGTCTGTCTGTCTGTCTGTCTGTTGGTGTATTTACTAAAAAACTACTTGACGGAGAGCAGCCAAATTTGGTAGGTAGTTAACCCTACTGTCAGCGAAGAACTGGTAGAATTTTCACTGAAAAATATACAGGGTGGACCGTCTAAACGGAATAAATAGTGAAAAAAATTTTTTTTTGCTCAAATTTAAAATTTCCACGTTTCATGACGCGCTAAACCTGTTTCAGGAAAAAAAAATTTTTGAAAATTTTTTTCAAACATTTTTGAAAAAATTTTTACCAAGATGAAAAAAATTTTTTTTTGCTCAAATTTAAAATTTCCACGTTTCATGACGCGCTAAACCTATTTCAGGAAAAAAAAATTTTTGAAAATTTTTTTCAAACATTTTTGAAAAAATTTTTACCAAGTTGAAAAAAAATTTGTTTTGCTCAAATTTAAAATTTCCACGTTTCATGACGCGCTAAACCTATTTCAGAAAAAAAAAATTTTTGAAAATTTTTTTCAAACGTTTTTGAAAAAATTTTTACCAAGATGAAAAAAATTTGTTTTTGCTCAAATTTAAAATGTCTACGTTTCATGACACGCTTAACCTATTTCAGGAAAAAAAATGTTGAAAATTTTTTTCACCGATATTTTTGAAAAAATTTTTACTACTAAAATGAATTTTTTTTTTCTTTCTTCAAATTTAAAATTTTCACGTTTCATGGCATTCTAAGCCTGATTAAAAAAAAAAGTTTTTTGAAATTTTATCACTAAGATAGAATTTTTCTTTCTTTGTTCAGATTTTAACTATCCACGTTTCCATGGCATTCTAAAACTATTCAAACAAATTTAAAAATGTTTTTGAAGAATTTTTAAAAAAAATTTAAAACATTTTTAATCCATTTATGTATCACTACTATAGAACAGACGAAAAAATTTTTTTTGCTCAAATTTAAAATTTCCACGTTTCATGACGCGCTAAACCTATTTCAGGAAAAAAAAAATTTTTAAAATTTTTTTCAAACATTTTTGAAAAAATTTTTACCAAGTTGAAAAAAAATTTTTTTTGCTCAAATTTAAAATTTCCACGTTTCATGACGCGCTAAACCTATTTCAGAAAAAAAAAATTTTTGAAAATTTTTTTCAAACGTTTTTGAAAAAATTTTTACCAAGATAAAAAAAATTTGTTTTTGCTCAAATTTAAAATGTCTACGTTTCATGACACGCTTAACCTATTTCAGGAAAAAAAATGTTGAAAATTTTTTTCACCGATATTTTTGAAAAAATTTTTACTACTAAAATGAATTTTTTTTTTCTTTCTTCAAATTTAAAATTTTCACGTTTCATGGCATTCTAAGCCTGATTAAAAAAAAAAGTTTTTTGAAATTTTATCACTAAGATAGAATTTTTCTTTCTTTGTTCAGATTTTAACTATCCACGTTTCCATGGCATTCTAAAACTATTCAAACAAATTTAAAAATGTTTTTGAAGAATTTTTTAAAAAAATTTAAAACATTTTTAATCCATTTATGTATCACTACTATAGAACAGACGAAAAAATTTTTTTTGCTCAAATTTAAAATTTCCACGTTTTATGATATTCCAAACCAATTTCGGAAAAAAAAATTTGCAACATTTTGTTACCAGTTTGGAAAAAAATTTAACACCAGAATGCTCAAATTTAAATGACATTCTAAACCTAGGTATTTCAGAAAAAAAATTTGAAAATTTTTTTCACCAACATTTTTCAAAAAGTTTTTACCACTAAAATAGATCGAATTTTTTTTTATTTGCTCAAATTTAAAATTTTCACGTTTCATAGCATTCTAAACCTATTTTAAAAATACATCATTTTTAATTTTTAAACTTTTTTTAGCACTAGTATAGAACAGAAGGAAACTTTCCTTTTTGCTCTAATTTAAAATTTCTACCTTTGATATTTTAAACCTATTTCAGAAGCAAAAAATTTGAAAATTATTTTACCATCTTTTGAAAATTTTTTAAAAAATGAAATTTTTTAACCACCACTATACTTCCACTCCATTACGTGAATGTTGGATTGAAAATGTGACAGATGGCAGTAACATCTTGCATATGCACCTATTATACTTTTATTGAAAAATGTACAGGGTGGTCATCCCAAGAAATAATTCAGTCAAGGTGGACATTTGTAAAGGTATTTGCGCAAGCCTGCCATATGTGGCACCTGCTATTTAGTATTGAACTTTTGCTGTTGGATGAGCAATCTGTATATTTTTTTGACCAAAACTTATCAAGTTTTCTTTGTAATAATAGCAATAACTCTACTCCGATTATTATTCTCAATGTCATTTCGTAATTATTGAAAAAATTTTTACCAACATGAAAAAAATTTGTTTTTTCTCAAATTTAAAATGTCTACGTTTCATGACACGCTTAACCTATTGAAACATTCTTTATAGGATTTTGCAAACAGCAGAAAAATTAACTATCTATAAAAGAAAAACTTTGTGTAGAAATATTAATGAAATCATTGCTTTCTTTCGATAACCTGAATTCTGGTTATGCTAGCAAGTTAAAATCCTAAAATGAATTTGTCTAATTTCTTATTTGACAATTCTCATTCTAACACTAGCATCCACACAGTCCCCTACGGCCATGCAGATTAAACTAGTATCCAAATAACCCCCTACGATTATGAAGATTCAGTTAAAAATGAGAACAAAGACCTAAAATGAATTTATTTATCTACCTTGTCTTAAAAAATTTTTCATTCCAATGGATTACATTTTCATGAAATCTATCATTCTGTTTCCTGGAAATGCTTAGCCTTTGAAACGTTTTTCGCCCTTATTCTGGAGCTCATCAGAAAGACATAAAGCCATTCATAAAGATGTTTCATGCAAAACCAAGACAATTTCTATGAATAAGTGTGAAATGATTATATTTGACATTGACTGATAAAAACAACCTCACCTATCTATTAGCTAACTAGTATTGGAGCCTATATACTCTATGCATGTTTAAAAATGAATTATTATTTGTTTGCTTATAATTGTATTGAAACATTCTTTATAGGATTTTGCAAACAGCAGAAAAATTAACTATCTATAAAAGAAAAACTTTGTGTAGAAATATTAATGAAATCATTGCTTTCTTTCGATAACCTGAATTCTGGTTATGCTAGCAAGTTAAAATCCTAAAATGAATTTGTCTAATTTCTTATTTGACAATTCTCATTCTAACACTAGCATCCACACAGTCCCCTACGGCCATGCAGATTAAACTAGTATCCACATAACCCCCTACGATTATGAAGATTCAGTTAAAAATGAGAACAAAGACCTAAAATGAATTTATTTATCTACCTTGTCTTAAAAAATTTTTTTCATTCCAATGGATTACATTTTCATGAAATCTATCATTCTGTTTCCTGGAAATGCTTAGCCTTTGAAACGTTTTTCGCCCTTATTCTGGAGCTCATCAGAAAGACATAAAGCCATTCATAAAGATGTTTCATGCAAAACCAAGACAATTTCTATGAATAAGTGTGAAATGATTATATTTGACATTGACTGATAAAAACAACCTCACCTATCTATTAGCTAACTAGTATTGGAGCCTTTGAAAAATTTTTTAAGACAAGGTAGATAAATAAATTCATTTTAGGTCTTTGTTCTCATTTTTAACTGAATCTTCATAATCGTAGGGGGTTATGTGGATACTAGTTTAATCTGCATGGCCGTAGGGGACTGTGTGGATGCTAGTGTTAGAATGATAATTGTCAAATAAGAAATTAGACAAATTCATTTTAGGATTTTAACTTGCTAGCATAACCAGAATTCAGGTTATCGAAAGAAAGCAATGATTTCATTAATATTTCTACACAAAGTTTTTCTTTTATAGATAGTTAATTTTTCTGCTGTTTGCAAAATCCTATAAAGAATGTTTCAATACAATTATAAGCAAACAAATAATAATTCATTTTTAAACATGCATAGAGTATATAGGCTCCAATACTAGTTAGCTAATAGATAGGTGAGGTTGTTTTTATCAGTCAATGTCAAATATAATCATTTCACACTTATTCATAGAAATTGTCTTGGTTTTGCATGAAACATCTTTATGAATGGCTTTATGTCTTTCTGATGAGCTCCAGAATAAGGGCGAAAAACGTTTCAAAGGCTAAGCATTTCCAGGAAACAGAATGATAGATTTCATGAAAATGTAATCCATTGGAATGAAAAATTTTTTAAGACAAGGTAGATAAATAAATTCATTTTAGGTCTTTGTTCTCATTTTTAACTGAATCTTCATAATCGTAGGGGGTTATGTGGATACTAGTTTAATCTGCATGGCCGTAGGGGACTGTGTGGATGCTAGTGTTAGAATGAGAATTGTCAAATAAGAAATTAGACAAATTCATTTTAGGATTTTAACTTGCTAGCATAACCAGAATTCAGGTTATCGAAAGAAAGCAATGATTTCATTAATATTTCTACACAAAGTTTTTCTTTTATAGATAGTTAATTTTTCTGCTGTTTGCAAAATCCTATAAAGAATGTTTCAATACAATTATAAGCAAACAAATAATAATTCATTTTTAAACATGCATAGAGTATATAGGCTCCAATACTAGTTAGCTAATAGATAGGTGAGGTTGTTTTTATCAGTCAATGTCAAATATAATCATTTCACACTTATTCATAGAAATTGTCTTGGTTTTGCATGAAACATCTTTATGAATGGCTTTATGTCTTTCTGATGAGCTCCAGAATAAGGGCGAAAAACGTTTCAAAGGCTAAGCATTTCCAGGAAACAGAATGATAGATTTCATGAAAATGTAATCCATTGGAATGAAAAATTTTTTAAGACAAGGTAGATAAATAAATTCATTTTAGGTCTTTGTTCTCATTTTTAACTGAATCTTCATAATCGTAGGGGGTTATGTGGATACTAGTTTAATCTGCATGGCCGTAGGGGACTGTGTGGATGCTAGTGTTAGAATGAGAATTGTCAAATAAGAAATTAGACAAATTCATTTTAGGATTTTAACTTGCTAGCATAACCAGAATTCAGGTTATCGAAAGAAAGCAATGATTTCATTAATATTTCTACACAAAGTTTTTCTTTTATAGATAGTTAATTTTTCTGCTGTTTGCAAAATCCTATAAAGAATGTTTCAATACAATTATAAGCAAACAAATAATAATTCATTTTTAAAAACGCTTAACCTATTTCAGGAAAAAAAATGTTGAAAATTTTTTTCACCGATATTTTTGAAAAAATTTTTACTACTAAAATGAATTTTTTTTTTTCTTTCTTCAAATTTAAAATTTTCACGTTTCATGGCATTCTAAGCCTGATTAAAAAAAAAAGTTTTTTGAAATTTTATCACTAAGATAGAATTTTTCTTTCTTTGTTCAGATTTTAACTATCCACGTTTCCATGGCATTCTAAAACTATTCAAATAAATTTAAAAATGTTTTTGAAGAATTTTTTAAAAAAATTTAAAACATTTTTAATCCATTTATGTATCACTACTATAGAACAGACGAAAAAATTTTTTTTGCTCAAATTTAAAATTTCCACGTTTCATGATATTCCAAACACCAATTTCGGAAAAAGAAATTTGCAACATTTTGTTACCAGTTTGGAAAAAAATTTAACACCAGAATGCTCAAATTTAAATGACATTCTAAACCTAGGTATTTCAGAAAAAAGATTTTGAAAATTTTTTTCACCAACATTTTTCAAAAAGTTTTTACCACTAAAATAGATCGAATTTTTTTTTATTTGCTCAAATTTAAAATTTTCACGTTTCATAGCATTCTAAACCTATTTTAAAAATACATCATTTTTAATTTTTAAACTTTTTTTAGCACTAGTATAGAACAGAAGGAAACTTTCCTTTTTGCTCTAATTTAAAATTTCTACCTTTGACATTTTAAACCTATTTCAGAAGCAAAAAATTTGAAAATTATTTTACCATCTTTTGAAAATTTTTTAAAAAATGAAATTTTTTAACCACCACTATACTTCCACTCCATTACGTGAATGTTGGATTGAAAATGTGACAGATGGCAGTAACATCTTGCATATGCACCTATTATACTTTTATTGAAAAATGTACAGGGTGGTCATCCCAAGAAATAATTCAGCCAAGGTGGACATTTGTAAAGGTATTTGCGCAAGCCTGCCATATGTGGCACCTGCTATTTAGTATTGAACTTTTGCTGTTGGATGAGCAATCTGTATATTTTTTTTGACCAAAACTTATCAAGTTTTCTTTGTAATAATAGCAATAACTCTACTCCGATTATTATTCTCAATGTCATTTCGTAATTATTATTTTTTTAGAGAGACTGCCATGAACGAGGGAAGTTCTGTGTAAATACCTTTACCGATTTTTTAATTATAGTGGTAAAAACCTTGTGCTACAGTTTCGAATAAAATTGATTGAAACATTCAACATTGAAAATGGTACTTACCGGTTTTCTAAGTTGAGTTTTCATGTATTCATATTTTCTTTTATAATCTCTAGAATAAGGAATCGCAGGGCCCGCTATTTGTGGATTGGACAACCTAGGATCCTCCCATTGTGTTGTTCTTGTATCTACATAAAAAAATATTTAAAAAAATTAACCAAAAAGTAAAAAATATTTTTTTTATATTCATATATATCTGTGTTGTTGTTCATACATCTGTGTATGTGTAAATATAAATATTTATACACAGGGTGTCTACTTAAATAATAATAATAACAAATAATAATAATGTGTTTATATTCATAGACTATTACAGTATTGGAATTGTCAAATACAGAATACAAAGTAGTACAAAGAAAGCATACATATACCGGGTGAGTCACGAATTGCGCTCGCCCCAATATTTCCTAAAATATTTGGAATAGAAAATTGAAATTTGGAGGCCTTATTACACGACTAAAATGCCATGTTTTCAATAAAAAATCAAGTTTGGTGCACATCCAGTTTGACCGGAAATGCCCACAACTTTCGATTTTTAAATGGAACACCCTATATATTTTTACATTTTTGGAATCTAGAGGAAATTTTGAATACAATACATCCATTTTTGTCCCTTTTTGATAAACATTAAAAATTTTATTAAAAAATCTATTTCTGAATCCAGAGTGCTGTGGTGCCCAAAATATATTTTAGTTTGTGTGCTATGTTACTATAAAAATAAAAAGAGCAATATGATTGCATTACTTAATTCTCTAGAGGTGTTTAAAATTTTTAAATGTGATTTTTACCCACTAACTCGTTTTTTTTAAATGGGAATTTAATCGTTCACCAACATTTTTAAATACCTCATTTTCATACGAATCTAATGATACCAAAATTTTGAAAATCCGCTCAGAAATATTTGAGATTTCAGCCAAAATACAATGCAACCAAGCTTTTAGAAACATGCGGCTAATAGATAATAGATTAGTGGGCTTTGGAAACTAAAATGGCACATTTCTGTGTAAATCTGAGGCCCAATTCTGGAATCCCGAACGAACTGATCGTGAACGAACCAACTCGTGCGGTCTGGTTCGCATGCGAAGGCAGTTTTTATAAAAATCAAATTCTCCAGTGATAGTCGAAAAGCGGTACACGAGGGGAACACATTTGTCGACCGTATAACGTACATCGTATATACATTCATATGTAGATCTATGTCGACCAATAGCAGACCGTGTAAGTCTGGGATCTTTTCGTTGCGGTCGTGGTGCAACAGTTGAGAAGTGTCAAAGTCAAGAAGTTTAAAATATGTCATCGTGGTGTTATCATTTGTTGTTCTTCTTCTTCTTCTTTCGATCTTGGCCTTAGCTACGTGGCTATTTAGCCAGTTTCTAGTTTTCTCTTTGAGTTTATTTTGATTGCTTTTTTTCTTCTTGTTTTTCTTCACCATTATATTGATTTTTCTTTATTACGTTTCTATACTGAGTAACTTATTGAAGGAGAGAAAGGATTGTTAGGTTTGGTAACATAAAAAAAAAAACTCTTCTGTCTCTGGAGCGTCGGCAGAGCCATTAACACAACCGAAAATGACGCCTCGGATCAAGAACCCTAGGGTTTTAAAAGAAGGAATTTAAAATTGTGTTGGGTTGGATTATGCGGGTTTGGAATTGAATTAATCTCGTAGTAACACTTCTTATCATTTGTTGTTGTTTTGCAGTTTGCACCAGGATGATTGCTTGGTTGTAGGCAGTTTTGGGATTTCATTCTTGTGTTTTATAGCAGTCTGGAGGAGATCCCGTGCTAGGTCCTTACTTAGTCGAAATATTCTTACAAATTATATATTGGACATGTCAAAGGCATCGTAAACGCGATTATTATAAAGCCCTTCTGACTTCTGCAGCTGGCTCCATTTCTTCCAAGTTATTAATTGCTATTAAAAGATTAAGCTCATCCAAAGCAGCCATTATTAGAACACTGACATAATTTCCAACCAAAAGAAAGCCATTTGACTGAAGGTTGACGTTAACTTAAAGGTTATATTGACTTGCGAATACGCTTTTCGCCACCGAAACACCGATCGAGTACTTTCCGTGCACGAATCTGTTCGTTCATGTGTTAGTCGACAGTTCGAGAATAGAAAAAGTACGTTCGTGTGCGAATTTCAGCGACATTCGTGCACGAATCGGGTTCGTCTAGTTTAGAGAATTGGGCCCCTGGTAACCTAATAACATTGGAAAAATCATAGTAGCCATTGAATGTAATAAAACAATATCAGCTGTCAGATAGACTCGTGTAGTTATAGGCAATCTTGAGCTATCAAACATTTAATAATTGTGAGCGCAAAGAAATCGACCTTTTCATTTCTACTAAAATTATTCATTTTCTTTAATTTTTACTCAAAGAGATTTCCGCAACGCTTTATTTTGTATCTGTCTGACAGCTGATATTGTTTTATTACATTCAATGGCTACTGAAAGTGGGCATTTCCGGTCAAACCGGATGTGCACCAAACTTGATTTTTTATTGAAAAGATGGCATTTTAGTCGTGTAAAAAGGCCTCCAAATTTCAATTTTCTATTCCAAATATTTTAGGAAATATCGGGGCGAGCGCAATTCGTGACTCACCCGGTATATGCGTGTATATACAGTTAAAGGTAGATTACACAACATTGAGAAACAGACAAACAAGCAAAGAGATGTACAACTAAAGTCTAACCAAGGTGTATCAATAAATTATACAGGGAGGAAATATTCCTTGTAAGAGTAAAAACAATGATCCATTAAGAATTTTTTTACATGCCTCTTAAACATCACAAAACTACTTGTATCTTTTATGCTTTGGAGGAGGTGGTTATATATATTTACTGAAAAAATAAAAGGTCCTCTTTTTGTCTGCTCTAATCTATGGGGCAGTACAAAAATATTTTTTCCCGATCGCGTGCTGTATTTGTTAACATCACCACATTTTAAGAGACTATCAATGTTTGTTTTTCCTGACAAAGCATACAGATTGCAAAATATATATACAATAAATAGCGAGTATGCCATGCTGCTTAAAAGAATCTCTGCAGGATGTACTGTAGCCAAGTTTAAACATACTTCTCATAATTCTTTTCGGCAGACTGAACACCTTGCTAATTCCAGAACAATTTCCCCAACATAAAATGCAATATTGCAGAACCGAGCATAAATACATCCGTAATAGAACGTTAACAGAGTGTCAGGGTCAACAATGTCCCTCATTTGAAGGAGTGCAAAGTTTAAACTGACCAGTTTTTTCGTCAGATTTTCAATATGAGCCTCCCAAGACATATTCATGTCCATATAGACGCCTAGGAACTTTGTAAGATCATTTTGGTGGAGATTGTGATTTCCTCTGAACAAGAGGCTGAAATTCAGCTGTGTACGAATTAGGGAAAACATTAAAAACACAGTTCTTTGATGGTTTAGAATCAGACCATTTTTTCGACACCATTGAATATTCAGTAAAATATTTATTGTAGTCAAAAGATGATAGTAAATTTAATAGATCACAGGTACCTTGATTTTTTAAAAGAATGTTACGATTAAAATCTCCACAAATAAATTTAAAAAATATTTAGAAAAAGGTTTTATTTAAAAAAAATTTACTAAAAAGTAAAAAATATTGTTTTTAAATTCATACATCTGGAAATCAAAAGCTTGGGGGAGGGGTCAATTGAGCAAAGTAACTGTGCAATAGTGTTATATGACCGTCCCCAAGGATTTTGGTTTCCATGAATTAAAAAAAAATATTTTTTAGTACATTTTCTAAATAATAATTTTAGAAAATATTTTTTTTATATAATTTTACTTTTGATTTTATAGCCTTTACTGATTTTACAGGCAGACAGACAAAATCCTTTCATTTGATACCCATGTCAAGGAGGTTGTGAAGAAAAAAATAATCAGCCATCTTGAGGCGTCCGCAATATTTAATTTAAAGTGATGTTTATCTTATTTTACTCGTCACATCCTTTCATTTGATACCAATACAAGAGGGGGTGTGAAGAAAAAGGTGATCCACCATCTTGGAACGTCTGCCATATTGGAATTAGAACGAAATTAGATATAGAGTAGTATTATTATGGGAAGATGCTTGCAAAAAATAATGCGCAGAGACGAGTTTGTGTGCCTTCATTGTTTTAAGCCAATGAGAGCGAATTGCGTCATATTTGACGTCGAAGCCAGTGGCACCGTCAATCTGCAGTCACAGGATCTGTGCTGCAGTATAATTGTTGTGTTCCCCATTTCTGATTGAATTAAGTGATATAACCTTACTTTCAGTGAAGAATGTCTTCATCGTAAACACCAGAGTGTGACAAGTTTTAATATTCTACATTACACAGTTCCTCGACCTCGAAAATTTGATTACAATTATTATATATCCTTCTACCCCAGATGATGCTGTCACTGGCAAAAATATTCGCGCACGTTAGCTCCGCCCCGAGCATCTTCTCATAATAATACTACTCTACTATATTTCATTGTCAGTGAACTTACACACATGTGCAAAATTTCAAAGCTCTAGCTTAATTAGAATTAGTTTAAATTTTGATTGCAAGATTGGACCTACACATATATACTAACAAACTAACACACAAACAGGTGAAATTAAATAAAAGCTTTTAAAAAGTACGCATTTTTTTTTTTTTTTTAATTTAATTTGATTCAAAAAGTTGAAAAGTTATACATAATCTCGGTCATTGTTCATGTAAAAGGTAAGCAGTTTCATATCTGTATGTAATATGGAGTTATTTAATTCGTTTATCTAGATGCGTTTCTATCGGAAATGTAGAAGTGATGATATTTACAGTGTTAAATTTGTATAACCCTACTGATAACCTGTATTTCTACTTGCAAATGAAGATTTTATATATAACTTTTAAACTTACTGTGATCAATGAAAAAAATTCTTCCGTCAGAATGCACTCGTTCTTCCCACCCTTCAGGAAGAGAACCTAAGTCATCATCAGGTCTTTTATTCACTAGCTGTGGAGTAGCCACTTGATTAGGCATAGGACTAGCTCTACCAGTACGAGGATCAACCCAAGAAGTTGTTCTTTCATTGTGATCAATGAAAAATAATCTACCATTAGGTGCTTTTTGTATACTCCAACCAGATGGTAGATCATCAGCAAAGCCATCTAAATTATTTTGAGAGTTGCTGTTGCTAGTTGCTGAAGATATAGTTGAGTTTCTTCTGGATGAATTATTAGATAAGTTATCTATTTGATCATCACCCTAAAATGTAATTTATTAGATAAAAAAACATTACTGGACACCAAAGTTTTAAGAACAAATTAACTTGAGGAAATGTAGAAAAAATATTTCAACAATTTTTCAATTGTGAACAAATTCATTAAGCTCTAATATTCTATCAGTTTCATAAGGGTAAGTCATTATATGAATCAATAGAATGATCAAATTCACATCACAGCGGAGCTATGGATCGGTAACCTTCATGTAGTATACCTGGACAGGAAGTAACTCTGTCTGACAGATGTCAGAGTGGATCTCTGGGCTACCACCCTGAGATACATATCTCTTGTCCAACAGGGAATGTGTCCTCACAATTGACTCCATCTGAGTGGGGGTCAGAGACAAGTTGGAGGGGCCATACTGGATGGGTTTGATGATGAAAACATATGCAATGAATAAGGATGCCCTTAAGTGCACGAGGGAACTTTAGGATAACTGCATGCATGGCAGAGTAGCACTGAGCATGGCATGTAACATACTTAGGGCTCAGGACCGTTCTAGTTATTGAGCGATCATGAAAACACAGGGGTGGGTGCAGGATTGTTTAAGGCGGTAAAAAGCATAGATGAACTTGGTCTCGTATTCGACAATAGGTGAGGAGTTCAGAGCGGTGCTAACCCAGAGTCGATCATTGAGCTTCGGCCAACTCATCTGAAGGCCCAAATAAACGCCGCAGAACAGGATCATCTGTCGCAGCATGTCATTAAACCCATGCACAGTGCGTACTATACAAAAGTAGCAACACTGAGTTTATCGACTAAGCTGACATTTGCCTTTTTAAGCCATGCTAAAGTCGGAGACCTAGGGATTTATCGCAGCCTGCCAAGATGGCTTAATTAACACTTTAGTCTATCGAAGCCGAGTAATGGGTGTAGGGGTTATTGATATCAACTGTAGGACCTGCTGTCAGCTGCCGGAATCGCTCACGCATTTACTTTCTGCATGTTCGATATATGTGATTTTAGCATGCATTCATCGCCATAATTCGGCATTACCGGTGTTGTACAATCATCTACAGTACTCATATAGGATAGATCAGACAAGTGCTGCCTTATGTCCCTAGAGATATCTATTTATCTATCTAAGTCCATTGCCGAAATACAATTTAAAATATTGCTTATAAAAATATAAAAAAGTATTTAAGATATATTTATATTAACCAAATATATGGGTATATAAAACATAAAAACGAACAAAAATAACTTGAGAATATGGTAAGCTTAACTTTAAGGGTTAAAAGAACAGTTTGGTAACTGCAGCAAGAATATTGATGGCTTAGTGAAAAAATCAAGTATTATAGTAGTTATTATAATTATTTGCTAGGCTGAAAAATCTAGCAACAAACGAATTGAATTCGCAATTAGTTCTATGAGCTGGTTCATAAAATGTATTTGCTGAGTGGGTAGGTCTTGATGGAACATGAATGCCAAATCTCTCCAACAAATATGGGCACCAAACATTAGAATGAATTATATTATACGAACATTTAAGATCTCTATGTTTCCGTTATTTATTATTTAGAATATAAAACCATTAAGTAATGTGTTAATATTAAGCCAAGCAAGAACATAGTAATCATATTCATCTCTCAAATACTCAAACTTAAATACACAAAACCTTAGGAATTTCTTTTGAACCCCTTCTATATTGTTAATATGAATATTATAATTAGAACACCAGGTTATAGAGCAATATTCCAATACTGAATGTACCAATGAACAGTATAACAAGAAAAGTTTGCTCCAGATCTTTGAATGAAACCTAGCATTTTCAATGACTTTGATATCATTTCATATGTATAGATGTTACAAGACAGTTTATTATCAAGATTAATTCCCAGATCTTTTACATTATTTTGTGCAATACTTTATTATTAATCTTGTAAGGCTAGCTATAAGGTGAGTTTATTCTTGCAAATTGAATCTTATAGCACTTATTCACATTTAAATGCAGGATCCAAATCACTTTGCAACAATTGAGCATCAGAAAGATTTTTAATTACTCTGAACATTTTTAAATCATCAACATTAGGAAATTACTATTTTTTATTACTGATGCTAAACCGTTCAGAGATTAAATAATAGAGGACCAACATGAGATCCTTGAGAAACTCCTGATGATTATTGATATTAAGATCATTTTCAAGACTTGCATAAGCAATCAGAATATTGCCCAGACTTGAAATAATAATTTACTAAATAAGATAGTGGAGTATAAATGTCAGATGTTGCTGCTAGAATGTTCCCATTAATTTCATCTACACCTGGTGCTGGTTTAATAGGACAATTACATAATATTGTTTTTCTTCAAACATCAGAAAAACATAACATTTCTTAACTCATTTCATGACATTAAAGTTTGACACTTTAGACGACTGGGCGTTGCCATTAGCAGTGGAGGGAAAAGTACTTTTTCTGATGCTGTGAGCGGCAGAAAAGTACAACTGATTGCTTATAAATAATGATATATTACATGGTACAAAACTTATAGGCTTTAAATAAAAATACACCATAATTTAACTATTTGAACATTATATTCAACGTACAATTATGAAGTTAATAAGTGTTAATTATTAAGTGTTTTAAAGGAATCCAAAGAGCTCATAGCCAATGTTCTCACATACATGCTTAACAATAGCTTTAGACATGGGATATTCCCTAATTTCCTAAAACTAAGTAAAATTATACCAATCTATAAAAAGGGGACAAAGACAAACTAGATAACTATCGTTCCATTGCGCTATTATCAATATTCGCAAAAATATTTGAAAAAGTTGTGCTAACCAGACTTTTAAATTTCTTAAATAAATACAAATTATTAACGAACAATCAACATGGCTTCACCAAAAATAAATCAACAATAACTGCATTAATAGCTTTCATACAAGAAATATATAAGAATCTGGGTAAAGGCCATGACATCCTTGCTACTTTTATTGACCTATCCAAAGCCTTTGACTGTGTCAGTCATGAAATACTTCTAAATAAAATATTACTAGTAGGTATCAGGGGGTCATGTCTTCAGTGGTACGTCTATCTGTCAAATAGAAGTCAATATGTGAGATGCAACGATAAAAAATCAGATGAAAAGACTAACAAATACAGTGTTCCACATTGATCGATACTGAGATCAGCACTATTCATAAATTTTTTGATACGATATTGACAAAATTATCTCATCTGGAACCATAACCAAGTATGCTGATGATATCTCTTACTTTTAGTTCAAACAGCTATACCGATTTAGTGAAAGAGGCAAACAATAAATTAAAAAATGTTTATTCCTACCTCTCCAATAGTAAGTTAATTATGAATGAAAAGAAAACCGTTAGTATGGCCTTTTGATCTTCAAGCAACAAATGCAAACGTAGTGATTTAATAAAAGTAAATAACAAAGCTATAACCTGAATTCGTCAACCTACTAGGGATTACACTGGATGAACATCTAAAATGGAGCTCACATATTGACCTACTTAGCTTCAAACTAGCCAGTATCTGTTTTGCGCTGAGACAACTGAAACAGATTTGTGATTTCCGAGTACTGGAAGTATATTAACATGCCAACTTTGAGTCTGTCATGGCGTATAGAATTATATTATGGGGAAAATCACCATCAGCAGAAATAAATTTTACATTACAAAAACGTACCTACGAGCAATGTTAGGAATGAACTCGTGAGATCATTGCCGTACATTTTTAAAGAACATAATATACTTATCACTCCATGTTTGTACTTATACCATGTGTTATGCTTTGTTAAAAAGAATTTTAATAGCTTTACGCAACATAACTATAATTATAATTACACTACAGTAGTGTCGCGATAATCCGATCCCGCGTTAATCCGGATGCTTCTATAATCCGGATTGCCTTCTTGTCCTCTTGAAGTACTCTATAATCCGTATTTTACTTGATTCTGTAATCCGAATTAATTCAGGTGACTCTTCTTTGATCTTGTAAAGTGTCTTAAGGGCTTAAACTTAAACCATGCTTTATGCTTGCTTCACAATGCTTGGGAAAATGTACCAGCTTTAGCCTTAGAAAAATGCTGGAAAACGATTTTAAAACCAAAAAATGAGAATGACTTAGAAGATGACCCCGAGGATTTGATACCTTTAAGTGCTATGCAACAAAAGATACTAGCAGAAGAAATTAATGCGGATTCATCAATACTTCATAGCATTGGGAATGTTGACATAGATGCCAGTGAAGCTATCGACTGTATTGATAGTGATGACAAATTGATTGAACAAGAAAATTATATTCATGCAAATGATAGTGCTGACTCTGATGATGATGTGATGGAAATTGCCACTCTGATCAGAATTAAAAATGAAGATGCTGTTCAAAGCTTAAATCTTGCTTTACAGTGGGCTACAGAAAATGACATTCCTTTAAAAGATTATAATGCTACAAAATCTCAAGAAAATTGATTTTGAAGAACAACAACACTAGTCATCAGAGTAAAATCACGTTTTTGAGTCGGTGTCGAAAATTGTAAAACAGGATACCACACAATTCTAATGAAACCGATGAAATTAATGTAGAAGAAAGTGATGAAAATGTTAATTATGTATGTACATAGATATTATATAGTGATATATTTTTAATATTTCGTTTTCATGACCTAGGATCCCCTTTTTTATTTGTCTTGTTTTTTTTATATAAGTACAGTGCTTACTTTTCTTAAATACAGCCTTTTATTTATTTTTTTGCAATTTTAAAAGCTGGATATGAATATTTCAATAATCCGGATTATTTGATAATCTGGATTAGCCTGGTTTTAATTGATCCGGATTATCGCGACACTACTGTACTACAGAACTTTTATAAAAATTCCGAATAACAACTTTTATAAATATATTGATAACCAGCTGATTTTTTCAAAATTGCCTAAGGTAGTTATATCGGGAGAGATGGGACATCTGTTAGCGAATCGATAAGCTTTCAAGTTTATCGATTCGCTAACAGATGTCGCACCTCGCAAGAGAGACAGTAGGGAAAGATTTGGCAATGCCGCATATAGTTGCTGATGCCAGCTGATTGGACTAGAGCCTACGACCCAAACGGAAACAAATAATCCCGCATGCGCATTAGTGTGGATTGGTTATTGTACCGCCTTTCAACCTATTTATTCCATGCTATAGCGCTGATTATCAGCTGCACGGTTGGCATATGGGTAATGGTCTCAGGATGCGAAAGGTCCCACGTTCAACTATCCTTTTAAATATTTTGTAACGATTAATGAACTTTTTCTCAAATTTAGGTTTGATTTGATAGCGGAAATAATATTTTTCTTCTTTTTCCTATCAAGATTTCATTCTTTCATGTGATTTCTTTAGGTAAGTTTAGTTAGGTTGATTTTTATTTTGCTATCTAATTGTTAATAATTATCAGCGACAATGAAAGGGGGTGTGGGTGTTCCCCCGCTTTTTTCCCACAAAATAGTCCAATTCCATGCTGGATTATTTGTTGCGGCTTGGAGTCTAGACTCTGGTGGTGATCTTTGTACATTGTACTTTTACCAATGTTTATTATGTAAATTTTATTAATTAAATAATTTGAAGATCGATTATTTAACACCTTAAGAATGTCAAGTCGCGACGATAACTGTGTTAACAAAAAAAAAAACAAATGCCAAAGTGTGGTAAAAATTGTAGCTGACAATAAAAACGGATTACCCTCAGTACCTATTTACCAACATAAATAAAGATGCAAAATCATTCCTGGCAGATAATATTTAAATAAAAAAAAAACACTCATATAAGAATTAAATAATAAAGTATTCTTACCTTCCAATTCAATAAAAAAATGTATTTATTCATCAAAATATATTATACTATATTCATTCTCTATTCTACATATTAAGAGTCAGGTATCTATATTACTTTTGACAAGTTTAAAAAAATTATTTTTAATAAATTAATGGAAAAATATATTATACAATACAACAAATAAAATCGAAATGAAAATTTGTTCATCTTCTACTTTCTTATATGACACTGCATTTAAAATAAATGTAAGTATTTTCAAATATCCGTGCTAAGTATCAGAAATACATGTATTGCTCATGTCCTCATTCAATAATTTCAATAAATTTTGGGTAGCTGTCATTATGTTGTAACGCCCACATTTTGAAACACACTATAGGTTAATTTGCAAATTTCAATTACGTGTGCCAATACGATAAAGTGCGCCATTATTCTATTCATTATTTAAATTTAAATTACACGCGTTTAAATCTTATCGGCTAATCATGACAAATGCTTGACCAATAGCATAGTAGCTTGTACGGCCAAGTTTAGCCAGTAGTAAACGAGCATAATCATACGCCAACTCTAAAGAAAGTGACGCTAAAAAGATGGCATAGAGGCGGTTGGCCGTGTAGATCGTAAGAATTAAAGCCGCCATATAATTGTAAATATCTGTATATAGTGATTAATAACTGCTAATAGAATCAGTAAAGTAGTTATATTATGTTCTGTTATTGTGTACCATTGCCCATAGCTACAGCAAGGCAATGTTTTCGTCGAACTAGCTGTAAGTACAGTCTTTTATATTATGTATGCCTCTCGTGATGCAAATGTTGCTGTTTGAAGCCAATTGCGGCAATGCAGAATTATTGATGGCTTCAATACCTAATTCCACGTTTGGCGAGTAATATTTCCTATTGTATCCAGTGTTCGATTAAGACTTCTCGTACCCCATGAGAAGATTATAGTGCGGAAACAACTTCGTTTTGGTGGCGTAGCTATACCGTCCTGTTATTTTGACATCTCCCGTGTGTTTTGAGCATAAAAACATGATGTTCAACAACCGAACCAGTTTATGTCGAAATTATTAATTGTCGGACCATTTTTGTTATTAATTTTACGTACAGTCTATAGTATTTCCTTTTGTGTTTTCGTGTAATTTAATTGAGCTTTTTATGTTAACGTAAGAATTCTTTGTTTTACCACTCTGGCCAGATCGTGTTTAGTTTAGTTTAATTATTTACTGTGTACGGATCCTTATTGTGTACAATTTTGCTTTGTATTTTGCTATATGTCAGATGAACTTTTGATGATTTTATTTTATATTATTATTCTGACAAAAGTTTTTGAAGTTTACCTACACCCTGAAGTCAATTGCTCTACCTTTGTTTGTGTATTTTTCAGTAAACTATTAAAGTAAGTTAAATTCAATGATTCGTTTTATTTCCACTTAAGAAAGTTTTACGTTTCAACATTATTAGATGGTGAATCATCTCGATATTTATACATGTGCTTCGTCAGGAAGTAATTTAAGTTTGCTTCGTTTTTGAGGTCATTTTTAAATAAGGATCAGTCGTAAGAGAGAAAATAGTGTCACAACATCAATTTATTCCGCATGGCGTCCATAAACGCAATGTTAAATGTCAAAAACTGCGAACTTTGGATTAGGTGAAAAAGTAGAAAAATCATGTGCATGTTTAAAAATGAATTATTATTTGTTTGCTTATAATTGTATTGAAACATTCTTTATAGGATTTTGCAAACAGCAGAAAAAATAACTATCTATAACTAAAAGAAAAACTTTGTGTAGAAATGTTAATGAAATCTTTGCATTCTTTCGATAACCTGAATTCTGGTTATGCTAGCAAATTAAAATCCTAAAATGAATTTGTCTAATTTCTTATTTGACAATTCTCATTCTAACACTAGCATCCACACAGTCCCCTACGGCCATGCAGATTAAACTAGTATCCACATAACCCCCTACGATTATGAAGATTCAGTTAAAAATGAGAACAAAGACCTAAAATGAATTTATTTATCTACCTTGTCTTAAAAAATTGTTCATTCCAATGGATTACATTTTCATGAAATCTATCATTCTGTTTCCTGGAAATGCTTAGCCTTTGAAACATCTTTATGAATGGCTTTATGTCTTTCTGATGAGCTCCAGAATAAGGGCGAAAAACGTTTCAAAGGCTAAGCATTTCCAGGAAACAGAATGATAGATTTCATGAAAATGTAATCCATTGGAATGAACAATTTTTTAAGACAAGGTAGATAAATAAATTCATTTTAGGTCTTTGTTCTCATTTTTAACTGAATCTTCATAATCGTAGGGGGTTATGTGGATACTAGTTTAATCTGCATGGCCGTAGGGGACTGTGTGGATGCTAGTGTTAGAATGAGAATTGTCAAATAAGAAATTAGACAAATTCATTTTAGGATTTTAATTTGCTAGCATAACCAGAATTCAGGTTATCGAAAGAATGCAAAGATTTCATTAACATTTCTACACAAAGTTTTTCTTTTAGTTATAGATAGTTATTTTTTCTGCTGTTTGCAAAATCCTATAAAGAATGTTTCAATACAATTATAAGCAAACAAATAATAATTCATTTTTAAACATGCATAGAGTATATAGGCTCCAATACTAGTTAGCTAATAGATAAGTGAGGTTGTTTTTATCAGCCAATGTCAAATATAATCATTTCACACTTATTCATAGAAATTGTCTTGGTTTTGCATGAAACATCTTTATGAATGGCTTTATGTCTTTCTGATGAGCTCCAGAATAAGGGCGAAAAACGTTTCAAAGGCTAAGCATTTCCAGGAAACAGAATTATAGATTTCATTAAAATGTAATCCATTGGAATAAACAATTTTTTAAGACAAGGTAGATAAATAAATTCATTTTAGGTCTTTGTTCTCATTTTTAACTGAATCTTCATAATCGTAGGGGGTTATGTGGATACTAGTTTAATCTGCATGGCCGTAGGGGACTGTGTGGATGCTAGTGTTAGAATGAGAATTGTCAAATAAGAAAATAGACAAATTCATTTTAGGATTTTAATTTGCTAGCATAACCAGAATTCAGGTTATCGAAAGAATGCAAAGATTTCATTAACATTTCTACACAAAGTTTTTCTTTTAGTTATAGATAGTTATTTTTTCTGCTGTTTGCAAAATCCTATAAAGAATGTTTCAATACAATCATGTGCATATTGCAAAAAAAGTGACAGAGTTTATTGTGTGTATAAAATGTGAAAAATCTTTTCATAGTAGTTGTACAACCAGGATGAAAACATTAAAAATGTTAACACATGATATAAGCTTGTGTTGCCTTGAAGATGAGATGACACAAAACTTAAACTTTATTAAGATGTTAGTTAAAGAAAATGAGGCAAAAAAGACTGAAAATAAACTATTAAAACAGTTAAATAAGGAAATGGGTGGGAAAAACTTACTCTTAGAAGAAAAGCTACATAACCTACAAAATAACACCTGTGGGAATAAAACGTTTGTAGACGCCTTAAAAATGGATAAACTCTTAGATAACAATAAGCAACCATTAAACACTGTACCAAGCATTATAATAAAATTTTAAAAAAACTCAAAGTATAATACAAACTGAAACCGACATAAACAATAATATAAACCCAAAAGCCTAGTTTTCATTAGTCGAGTAATTTGGTCAAGTACTAACTATCCCTCTAACTCTACCAATGAAACGTAACTGGTCGAGTCGAGTAGAGTAGGATTACACTGTGGTAAAGTGTAGAGTTAGAGGGATAGTTAGTACTTGACCAAATTACTTGACCGCTAACTCGACTAATGAAAACTAGGCTAAAGGAACTCAACATTAGTATCAACAAATTTAGGAAAACAAGAACAGGAAGTGTAATAATAAAATGTCATACTAGCCAAGATACTGAAAAATTAAAAATAATGGCAACATCAAAATTAGGTCATACATATGAAATAAGAAAGACAAAACTCAGAAATTTAAGAATAAAAATTCCGCATTACCATGGAGATAACAATGAAAAGGAGGTTGAAGAAGCTATTAGAAAACAAAATAATTTTGTGAAGGATGAAGTGTTAAACGTGACATATATAAAAAAACAAATATGAAAGGATTAATAATTTTCGCCGAATGTTCCCCAAAAGTATTTAGTGAATTAATGCATCGCAAAAGGTTATGTATTGGATGGGAGAGATACTCGGTATATGAAGACGTTACTGTACCGCAATGCTATAAATGTCAAGAATATTATCATACAAATAAAAAATGTTGTAAGAAAATAGTGTGTGCAATCTGCGGCGAAGAACATGAAAGAGTAGTATGCCCAAGAAGGTTAATTTATGGCTATTCAACAAGAGGAAGAAGTGCTTGAAAATATAAATGAAATCAAAAGTGACTTCATTAGCTCTAGTGAAATAGTGCAAAACATATCTCTAAACGATCAAATTTTAAATTTAATTCATTTAAATATAAGAAGTGTACGAAAAAACTTTGACGATTTCTTAGTGTTCTTAGAATCTTTTCAATTAGTAATCAATTAATAAACAAGGCAGATATTAACTAAAACAATGGAGTACTTATATTAATAAAGTCAGAATTAAATGCCGATATAACTAACTATAAATTACATCAGACAAGGGTAACCATAAGTAGAATAAACTTTCAAATTAATAATATATCTTATGATATATCAGCATTGTATAGACCACCTCCTACATGCTTGGAAATGTTCATAAATGACTTTGACAGATATCTAGATCAAAGGATTATAAATGACGTCGAAATTATAACTGGAGATCTCAATATAAACATATTAGACAATAACAATAATCATGTAAATAACTATCTACTTTCACATAAATTCGCCTACTACAGCTACAAAGGAAAACAGTTCATGCATTGACCATATATTCATCAAAGAAAGATAAAAAAAATAACACTTTAAAATGCACAACCTTTGTGATTAATTATGAAATCACTGACCACTACCAAGGTTATGGTAAATGTTAGCCGGCAGCCATGGTACCATTATTGGATTGAGGCTACTGTAGAACGATTTCTTTAAAGGCCCCAGAGCACAATTGCAGCAACTTAACGGTGTTGTGCATTTTCGGTCAGGTCAGGGTACCTCAGGTATATACTGTATTAAGAGATTGCATAAATAATTTAAAATAGAAGTATTTCTGTTTTGGGTCAATATTTCAAAGATTTAGAGCCAGTTCTAATTTTATGCAACAAAATTGGGTATATGGAAATACGTCTTTGCCAAGACTAACAAACTGACCACTGACTAAATAAAATATTTTGCAAGTTTATAAAAATGTTATGCTCGAATTAAGAAAAAAATAGACAAATAATGAAAATACAACATAGAACATGTAAACATCTTACAAAAGCCTCAATACACTTAAAATAAGGTAAATCAATACATCGAAAACAAGCATACCAACCTCAGAATTGCTATCTATTATATCAAACTCATTATCTTCGTGATTTCTCTTTAGATTTTGAACATGCAGTTGGTACTGTGGGACATCTACTGAACTTCTACGACTGCTTTCATTACTTTCAGCGGATGCATTATAGTCATCAGTATCAGAAATTTCAGACATCAAATCACTTCCGTTCATGTTATATTCATCGTTGTAATCTTGTATTTGATTTTCAGCTACATTTGTAGTCTCACCATGGTCTGTATTATGCCTGTCAATCTGATGAGCATGCAAATAAAATATGCAAATCTACTTTAGTTAATATCTAAATGAACTAAAAGTGATAATATTATTTGATCTATTCCCTTTTGATTTGTAAATTTCGGTTTGTAGGCATAACATTTATAGACCAAGAACCCAGAGCCGCCAGACCTACGTCATTTTAGCAAAGCTGATATTTTGGTAATGAACAATGTGGTTAAAAACGTATGCATATTTGCTAGCTTGAAAGTGAAGCCCTTTTACAGATACTATGTACAAAAGGTACAAAAAAACCTTACTAACCTACGTTAAAGTATGATAGCTGGTGTTCATATATGTTTGACAGAATACTGTTAAAAACCAACTTTCATTATTGTCAGACACTTTCCGTGGGCCCTAACTTCCGCCAGGAGCTTTAAAGTACGAAAAAAACGCAACCTAACCTAACATAATAAATTTTTTGTTTTGTTTCGTTTTTTACATAGTTGGTAGTAGAGAAGATTCCACAGTTATGTTAGGTTAGACTGTTTTTTTTTTAGAGCTTTAAACCGTTTGGCGGAAGTTAGAGCCCACGGAAGGTGTCTGGCAATAATGAATGTTGGTTTTTAACAGTATTGTGTCAAACATATATAAAAACTAGCTATCATATTTTAACGTAGGTTAATAAGGTTTTTTTGTACCTTTTGAACCTGTTATGTGTAAAAGGGCCCCGCTTTCAAGCTAGCAAATATGCATACGTTCTTAACAACATATCACACTATTTATTACCAAAATATTAGCTTTGCTAAAATGACGTAGGTCTGGCGGCTCTGGGATCTTACTCTATTACAAATATGATTTTAGTAATTTATAGCAATAAAAAAATCACAATAAAAATTGACAAAACCAGACAACTGGTTTTATTGAAAATATGTGTTATGTATTTGTGCATAATACATCAGAATATATGATGAGCAGAGCACAAGATCACAGCGCTAAATGACGCCAAAACCAGTGTAGGCTTTAAGTGATGTTTTAAGTAAAAATGTATATATGACACAATATCTTGCAGTTTTTTTTTTTATGAATTCTGTAAAGTTAACACGACCAAATTACTATAAGTACTTTCTTGCAGAGGGCAGAGGGAGGTATTGGTGGAGGCAAGTCTAATACACTTGTATTGGCATGTATTTTTAACTACCAATCACAAAATTAACAATATATTACTAACATTTGTTTTAAAGGCTTTGAAGTTACATTGACACATGAAATTGATATATAAGTACCTAAAACATGTGGATTTTTGCCGAGATACCACATTTATTTTGAGTAATAGAATCTACATTCTTTGCTGTTTGAAGGTTGAATATCATAAGAAGTTCGGGATTGTTTTTTAAAACAGCTTCAAATTTTTGTTTTGCTGTATATCAACACTCATTCAATTATTGAAAATGTATTGTCGAAGATCAAATGAAATAGGTATAGATGTCTTTTGATTTAGAGCTTCCATGAAAAGAATTCGAAAAAAATGTTCGTGTATGTACAAATCTTCTTGGACAGTCGGACCCTCATATGCATGATGGGCCTGTAAAATACCAACAGCTCTGGATTTAACTGGTATAGTACTAATTTGATGACATTAAAGTTGCTGTAATAGTCTGATGCGGTATGTAGTCAGATGTATTTGGAAGAATTGCATGAAATTATACAATCTGGTGCTTTTAAAAAAAGCTTTACTTACACAACACATTCTTATTAAGGTGGCCATTTAATAGAAAGAGACATCCGATAGCGAAATATTTATTATTTTTGCCCATAACTTTTCTTTCTGAGTACGTATATTTAAAAAAACTATAAGAGTACCTAAGTAGAACCGTAACAAGACTATTACTATGAATTTTCACTGAATAATTTCAGTGGTTTGCAAAATAGCTAGATTTAAAACTACGAAATAGGAAGATTAACATAATTTTTAAATTTAAATCTAGCTATTTTGCAAACCACTGAAATTATTGAGAGAAAATTCATAGTAATAGTCTTGTTATGGTTCTACTTAGGTACTCTTATAGTTTTTTTAAGTATGCATACTAAGAAAAAAAAGTTACGGCCAAAAATAATAAATATGTCCCTATCGGATGTCTCTTTCTAGGGAATGGCCACCTTAACATTAAGGTAGAATCCTTAATAGTGTCAGCAATTCTATGAAGTCCATATCAGGGTGGCCTGCTCCTCAAATTCCCTGACTTTTCCCTGACTAATTTTTATAACCAGGGCCGTGGAACATTTGATGAGCGAGGGGGAGAAACAGCTTGAGGAGCGGAGAGCTCAAAATGGGCTAGAAATTTTTTTTTTACACCGGACCCTTCAAACGATTCCGGACTTCCTCAAACGAGCCCTGGAGGAATCACCCTCTTATCCCCCCTTTCGTTGGGCCCGCCAAAAGTCAATTTCAACTGTTTTTTACATTTTATTAATAAAGATTGTGACTGAACATAAAAATTAACAAAGTAAATTAGATAACAATAACATATCTCTAGCTTCTCCTACTTGGCACCACATGTAACAATAATAATAATATCAATAATAGGTTTATTAGCAATAGCTAATTAAATTACAAAAAAAAGTACATAATCAAAATTCAATATAAAGTTTTAAATTTAACATTAATCTACATTATACTTCTACATTATTACCTATATATGTATAACATTTACTTTTAAATGCTTGCAAAGAATGACATGTTTTTATTTCAATGGGTAATCTATTATACATTACCATACCATTGTGATATAAATCATTCTGTCCCTAATTTGTATACAATTCACTTCCAGTTGATCTTTTTCAAATGTCATATAGAGTGTTCAAAAAAATAATAATAAATATGATTAAAAACAATGAACTTACACTGAGAAAAATCAGCTAGGTACTTTTTTTTGCTAATAATTTAATTGTAACAATAATTTTTTTAATTCGGACAAGTCGATGTAATATTTCTTACAAATACACTTGTACAAGTAATAAACAGGTAATAAATGTGTTAAATAATAATTGCTCCAATTAAACTGTGTTTAGGAGTAGTTAAATATGTAGCTACCACAGCAAATTTCCTAAAAAATATATTAGTAAGAACTTCTCTACTATTTGTGGCAAAACAACTTTTTTCTTAATCCAAATACTCGACTTTTTGTGGTTATTAAATCATTTGATTCGTGCATCTTCGAGTTTCGTTCGGTATCAACTCGTGAGTGCATTTCGTCATAGAGAATAAGAGAATTCATCATTTGTTAATGTGGTTAGGTACGTAAAGGTGCAAAAGTGCTCTATTCATTTTCACTTTTGTGTGTTGAATCAACATTGTGTTTTGTCATTTAAAAAGTTTTAACAATTTTTTTTTTAAACTGTAAAATAGTTTTAATCATCATGATTACCTAACCATTTTCAGATATACAGTTTTCACTAAAGAAAAATATCTTATACTTTTCTTCTAATGGAAAATCTATGCAATATAGAGACCATGAAACATTTCAAATAGAAAAATTAAATGCATGTATACGCATAATGACCAAATTGTTTATGCACTACTTATAAATATATTTACTGCATTAGGTGAGTCTATAGTACACTTGCAGCATTACTTGTATATAGTAGTTTTAATAGCTAAATTTTATAAATCACTGGATGCTTTATTTTCACCGGACAGATAACTATAAATAATTTTTTTACTGTTCATCATAATAAAATGTATCTGCATATTATTTTTAAATTAAGAGTTTAACAGTAATTTATACTGATAGTCTATAAAATGATTCGATTTTTTTTGGGGCATCCACCAGAATTTTTTGAAAGTAAAAAAATATCTAAATTTGATCAAAATTGATTAAGATAATAATTTTTTTGAACTTTCAAACAATTCTATAGAATGCCACAAAAAAATCGAATCTTTCTATTTTTAGCGATCGGGTGAAAATGTGGCTTTAAATAATTTATAAAATTCAGCTATAGTAAAACTACTAATAGTACTTAAATTATGTACTTGCTGTAAATATACTATTTACCTACCACAGTAAGTATATATTTATCTGTCACTAATAAATTATTTATTTACAATAGGAAACTACTTCCACTTGGTATGTTTTATTTATGACAAGTAAACAGGTTCAACAACCATTTTATCTAGTACAATTAAGCGTTCTCTTGTCCCAAATAGTACACAACTTTTTATTTGTTACAATTAAATTTTTATTTACATTTATTAAATTTTTCTCTCGGTGTAGGATCAATTTGAACCTCGTTTGATATTTTTATTTACATCACTTTGCTAGAGTATTGAAAATTTTTATTATTATTTTAAGGTATTAATTAATTTTGTGTGGTATGTGGATATGTATTGTTGCTGTTAGGTTTAGGTTTAAATATCAGTTTCTACTGTACCTAATACCCTTTGTGTTTTTGTATGAATTTTTAAGACACAATAAACCTTTTCTATTCTATTCTATATAAAAGTGTGCAACAAACATATAACATATAAATGATCCTCTAAATGTGAAGTGAAAATACATGTATATACTTTAAGAAAGATTTATAAATAAATGAAGTAAAAATATAAATTCTGTAAAATACCACTCAAATACAAAAACATTGAAAAAAAAAACATGAAATAAATATAAATTCTATAAACATTAGGGCGGTCCTTAGATGTAGAGATTATTTTTAAATTCGGTTCCCCCCACCCGCTTGTATTATAATATAGGAAAATAAAATCACTAAAATTTTTAAGTGGTTATAGCTCAACCCCTCCCAGTGCCTCTAAAGGGGTAAATTTTGACAAAATTCAGAATTAAAAATAAAAAGCAAAAAATGTGTAGAATAATATTTCCTCCCCAATTAATGATCTATAAAAATGGTTTAATGCATTAGGATACTTTATCCAATTTTTTCATTCAAGGAATTTTCACTACGTTTTTAAAAATACCTTCAATAATCACTTAATTTGACACAAAAATGCATCTTGGTTAAATTTTACGGATTAAAATAAATAATGTTAGGGATTTTATGAAAACTTACCCCTTTAAAGGCACGGGAAGGAGTTTAGCTAGTCACCCTAAACCTGTGTAAATTTTTTATCTCATAATAAATTGAGCGCATGAGACAATCAGATTTAAAGTTAAAGAAAATGAAAACCATCCTAATAAACACACACAGGTTGTCCATTTTATCAGGATGCTCGAGAATATCTGACTTAATATGGTGCAAAAAAATGTTTTTTCCGAAATTTGTGCTGATTTTTAGAAGCTACAAAATGGTTTAAAGAGATTTGAAATCCATGGCCTACTTTAAGAGTTATGTTGGAAAATATTGAAAATGCGGAATATGTCTAAGCAAAATATCTCCGCTGTTTAAAGAGATGCAATGTAAATTGTAAAGAGAAATTTTTTTGCAAAGCAGAGTATTTTGTGTTATCTGATTTTTTTCAAAACCACTGCATTTTGAGATTTACTCTTTAGGGTGTGAATTTGTTTTGAAAGTATAAAAAAATTCGCTGGAATCGATATATATGTTATTTCTCTCAACCTTCTGATCAAAAGTTCTCATGAGCACAAGATCGGAAAATGTACAGCTTTTCAGATATCAGGGGTGCAAAGTCGACTTTGCAACCCCCAATATCTACGAAACTGTGCATTTTCTGACCTTGAAATTAATTGGTTCAAAAAATGTTTTTGTAATTACTTGCTTAGTTGCAATGAATAACTATGAATGGCATGGAACATATCGTTGAAAAGAGAGGAAAATACTCTATTTAATGCCGCCATTTCCCATCCATTTTAAAAAAATTAGAATTGGAAAAAGAGTAAATCTCAAAAGGCGGTTTTCAAAAAATTTAGATATAACCTCGTTAAAATACTCTGTTTTACAAAAAATTGTCACCTTAGAATTTTCATCGTATTTCTTCAAATAACGGAGATATTTTGCTTAGACATATTACACATTTTCGGTATTTCCTGCCATAATTCTTAAAGTAAGACACGGATTTCAAATGTCTTTTAACTATTTTGTAGCTTAAAAAATTGGCACAATTTTCGTAGAAACAAATTTTTTGCACGGCCGATATTAAGTGAGATATTCTCGAGCGCCCTGATAAAATGGAGAGGCTGTATGTTGTCTAGTTATGTAATTTTTCAGAGAAAACAACTTCTACTGACTTGCATAAAATTCGCAATGAATAAAAAAATTTTAGCTGCACGCAAGAATAAAAATATATTAAAATAAATGCTTGTTTCCCTAATTTTTTCTTAAAATTCCATGACTTTTTCCCGATTTCTGTGACCAACATGAAATTCCCTGACTTTCCCCGGTTTTCCAGAACAGTGGCCACCCTGCATATGCTATGCATGTTAAATGAAGCACATTCTGGCATGTTTTCTTTCAGCAGTTTTTATTTAAGAAACTTGGTTAGAAATAAACAATAACAATCTGTCCCTATTTTCTGCATATTTGTTGCCCCATAATTACCTTTGACTTGTACATACTGCATCCGGTATAGTGCTAGAATTTGTGGTTTTTAATACTTTTGATGTTATCGCAATTTTCCTCTAATCCACTTACTGAAACATTTCAACCATAAAATATTGGTGGTTTTATTTACAGTAACCCGTATGTATCTTCCATTCGATGCAAAGGAAATTTTCTATTTAATATTTTACAGGTCAGTAGTAAATCATTTTCTATCATTGTTGATTCCGATGGTATGGTACCGTCGAGAGAAAAAAAAAAAAAAAAAAAATAGGACGTCTTATAATGTATTTTTTCTAAAATCTAGTTATGTGCATCTAACTTTAATTTTTGTGACATTTTCAGTTAGTTGTCAAAATTCATTGCGAGGTGTGCCAAAACTAATATGCCCCGTATAAGTGATTTAGTTAAAGTTGGAGTTATTGCTAAAGCAGAAGATGGATGGTCAATAAGACAAATTGCACTGCATTATAATATTAACAAAAATTCTGTGTTCTTATAAAAGTGGAGAATAAACAGTACGATTAGTAAAAATCCTGGATCAGGGCGACGAAGGATATCAACTCAACAGCAATATTTGCAATTGGTAAATAAATTAGTAGAAAATCCATTTCACTCAGTAATGCAGGCTGCTGAAGAAACGAATTTTCCTGGATCGAGTAGAACTGGTTGCCGGCGAATAAGAGAATCGGAGCTACATTGTCATCCAACAGCACTGTCTACTTAAGCTGAACATAAAGAAGCTTGACTGAGATTTGCGGTTGAGATTTTAGTGCATGATGTAAATTTTTGGAACAATGTAATTTTTACAGATGAAAAAACTTTCTAGTCTACACACAGTGGTCGTATTCGTGTTTACCGACCTCCAAATACTCGATGCGATGAGAAGTATATATCTAACAAAGACACCAGTGATAGATTTTCCGTTAACATGGGGGCTTGGATATCGGTACGTGGTCCTGGTGTTTTGTGGCGTATTGAGGAACGATTTAATTATTTTATTTATTTATTTATTTATTTACGGAATAATTCCATTACAATTTACATTTTAGATTTAGATTTATTTACTTATTTACGGAATAATTCCATTACAATTTACATTTTGCATAGTATTAACATGATCTGAACTCCTAATAATAATTATTTATTTATTTATAATGCTTATATTTATACATATACCTAACCATATACACTCACACAGATACAATATCACACATCCCATACATGCAATCACATATATATATAAACCTATAATTATATTAACATTATAATCTTATCTAGTATTTTGCATAAATTTAGTTAGTGAGCAATAGTATTAACATGATCTGGACTCATAATAATAAATATTTATTTATTTACAATGCTTATATTTATACATATACCTAACCATATACACTCACACACACAGACACAGATACAATATCACACATTACATACATGCAATCACATATATATAAACCTATAATCATATTAACATTATAATCTTATCTAGCGTTTTGCTTAAATTTAGTTATTTAGCAATTAAAGAAATCAATGTCTCCATTCAACTTATTGGCATTTCTACACATTTTGGGAACCGGTGAAAAGTACCCAAAGTTCGTTCGATAAAATTTATTGATAAACAAATCTTGACTGTACATGATTTCTGTGGCACACGGAGATTGATTTCACTAAGTATATAAGGACAATCATAAAGACCATTGACTATTTTGAAAAAAAAATGTAAGTCAAAACAATTACGTCTTTGCTCCAGTGTTGACATATTTAGTAGTGAGAGTATTTCATCATAGTTTATGTCATCTCGTATCCCTAATTTATAAGCAATATGTCTAAGAAATCTTTTTTGCACTTTTTCCACCTGAGTTATATAAATAGAATAATGAGGAGACCAAATTTGGCAAGCATATTCAAGAGAGGATCTTACAATCGAACAATAGGTACTTCTCACACAATTTATATTATCGAAATAATTTAAAGTTCGAGTTATGAATCCAAGTAATTTAAGATCTTCATTAGCTATATAATCAATATGATATTTGAATGACATTTTATGATCAAACACAACACCTAAGTCTTTTATGGTATTTACTTCTTTTAATGACTCATTATTAATTGATTAAATAAATTCCATCGAAGATTCAGATCTGCTAAACCTCATAAACTTACATTTATTAATATTTAGTTGCATTAAGTTATTATCGCACCATTTATTAAAGTTATCCAAGTCGTACTGAATTTTAAAACAATCATCAACTGACTCTATGGCCTTAAATATTTTTGAATCATCAGCAAAAAGTAAAATTTCGGAAAAACGTATTGCATCTTTTATGTCATTAATAATGAAACGTATATTAGGATTTTGGACAATATTATGCTCCCTTCTGTATCACAATTATTTCATAATAATGAATTCATATTTCAACAAGATAATTGTTCAGTTCATACTGCTCATACTCCCAGACAGCACGCCATGTCTTAAAGACATCTTTTTTATGTGCATATTATGTCTGAACGTCTGAAGACCTTAAAGAGACATCTTAAAGACATCTTTTTATGATTTTCTAAAGACATCTAAAATGGATGTCTTTAAGACGTCTCTTTAAGGTCTTCGGACCTGCATTTCAAAATTAGACTTAACTGAGTACATAAAATTAAAGATAAAGAATAATCATCATTAAATATTACAGTTTAGACAAAAACAATTTTAGTTAAATTATTAAATTTGATTTAAACGCCGTGAATCTTTCTTTCTTGTGTTTGTCGTTTATCTTTGTTTAGCGAAAGATAAACAAGGACAACGGATTATCGTGTGCGTGCCATACATAGCCGTTACGTGTACTCTAGTCGAGACCTGACGTCGCTCTGTCCTTGTCTATATCTTTACCTTTTGCTGTTAAAAAGAGGCGTATTTAGTGCAATACGGTTCAGTCGTCAGTCCTTAAATAAAAAGCTGAAGTTAATTAGCATGCTTTAAAATATGTCTATCAAAGAATTAAACTTTTAATATAATTCTACGAAATATAGCGCATTCTATTATAGTGTAAAACTATTATTAGGCAATCCAACGACAACGACCTGTCATTTGTCAAACATAATTCAATATGGCCACACACAATGTTGATGTTAAAATACTTCGTTTTGTTATTTTTTACGTGTTCATAGTTGTTTTTACAGTTTTGTGAAACTGATTTGTGTTATTACAAGCATAATGCCTAAGAGTTGCATTGTAGTTAGTTGTGGGAATTGAGCCGACAGGCTTCAAGTAGGTTTTTACTGTATACCCTGCGATTTCCAACCACAGGTTTTCAATGAATAAAAACGAATTATCCAGACGTAGGGCCCTATGGATAGCTGCAATAAAGCGAGATGATCTCACATCAGAATAAAAACTCAAGTACCAGAGAGTCTGTAGCAAACATTTTATAAGAGGTAAGTGAATTAATACATCGCGCCTCCATCGAAAACTTGACCATTATTTTTCAATGGCCTTTTATGAAACAGTTTCTACTTCCGCGCTAACGTGTACCTTGTCTGTTCTTTTCAGGAAAACCTGCTTCTTTACTGAATGAAAACCATCCTCATTGGGTTCCCTCACAGAATATGGGACACATGTGTCCCAAAAAATTCTAAAGCGGCCAAATGATGTTGAAAGAAAAGAGAAACGGGACAAGAAGAGCTAGTTGTATGGTGGCTTCACGTATTGCTGGTGAAAAATTTTTCAAATTTGTGTGTGATTGGTATACATTTCTAGAAAGTGCTCTACAAGTTTTTCGAGTTTTACCAAGGTTAAAAGTCATTAAAAAAGTTGGTCTTTTGTCTCATAGTGAAATTAGAGATTTCTTAAATGGTGTGGTAATTAATGTTGTTGGCAAAGATTGCATCTCATGTAATATATGAAGTACAATTCAAAGTGCTGTGCTAGAATTTATTATATGGACAGTAACAAAAAACCTATCAGTTAATCTGCTTCCTTGATAGTCAGTTTTTGTGGGTTTTTATTTACCCATAGATAAAAATAAAACAGGACCGGACTTTAAATATTTTAATGTGATATTTTAAATGTTTCTATACAATGACCCATTGTGGTACTTGTAAAGAAAAGGAGAGTGAATTGATACCATGTGATTGGTGTGAAACAACTCAATGCCAAAAATGTACCAATCTAACTGCTTCTGAAGTTAGAGCTTTCACATTGAAAAAACTAATATTTTTGTGTGCAGAATGTAAACAGAAGTTTGAGGAAAAATTAAATAAGGATAACTCTACCAGCAAACTGCTAGAAGAAGTAATTTGTAAATTAAATGATATCCAAAATGAGTTTAAAATGCAGAAAATTACAATTGAAAAACAAGGAAATATAATTGAAACACAAGGAAAAATCATTGAAAGCCTTTCAGTGGCCATAAATACTAAAAATAATGAAATTAAAAGTGACATTAGCAAGGTGATGAAGACTCAAGAAGATATAGTAGAAACATACTCAGAAAAGGCAAAGAAAAAGAAGGCTGATCCGGTAGTGGTAATTAAACCCAAGAATGCAAATCAAAAAAATGATGAGACAAGACAGGTAGTGAAGAATTCTTTTAATCCTAAAAAAATTGCAGTATCGTGCATGAAAAATTCTCGTGATGGAGGGGTGATAATTCAATGTAAAAACAAATCAGCAGCAGAAAAACTCAAGGCCGAAGCATCTAGCAAAATGGGTGAAAAGTATAATATAAGTGAGCCAAAAAAACATCTTCCTTCCTAAGGTAAAGATAGTAGGAATTACAGAAACGAATGTACCAGAAGAAATAGAAGAACTATTGTATGTACAAAATGAAGATATCTTATCAAAAGAAAAGTCAGAAATTAAAGTATCACATGTTGGTCCAAGTAAAAGAAATAAAAGAAGTTTTATTGCATATGTACAAATGGATGGCGAAAGTTATGACAAAGTTTTGAAAAGTGGAAAAATTAATATTGGCTGGGATAGATGTGCAGTATATGATGCAGTTGATGTTCCAATTTGTTTTAAATGTTGTGGCTTTAACCACATTGCAAAACAGTGCAATAAACAGTGTGTGCCAAATGTGGAGCGTCACACCAAACCCTTGAGTGTGACGTTATGGACAATGAGGTTATATGTGTAAACTGCAAATATGCAGTAGAAAAACTTAACATGAAGCGAGTGAATTTTCACCATCACACATGGAGTAAAGAGTGTCCAGCATATTTGAGAAACTTGGAGATCAAGAAAAGCAAAGTCGATTTTTTATAGACAAAGATATTGGTGATACTAACCGATATACTAATATAAACATTGCTCACATAAACATTAGATCTCTTATGTCTAAATTTTTTTGTTTTAAAAATTACGTACTTCAGTCTAACTTCGATCTCATAGGTGTAAGCGAAACATGGTTAAAACCATATATAAAAAACTGTGATATAAATATTCCAGGATACCAGATTTACAGGCAAGATAGAAAAGAACATGCTGGAGGCGTGGCAATATATTCTAAAAAGTTCCTAAACACTAAATTAATTAAAACAAATAATACAGAAAAAGAGGAAATTGAACAAGTCTGGATCGAAATTAGCATAAAAAAGAAGAAAATTGCCTTTGGATCCATTTATATACCACATGAGTTACCGATTTATAAAATGGAGCTAATTGAGGAGATGTTTAGTGAAATAATATGCTATGATAAATGTATATGTATGGGTGATTTCAACATAGATATGTTGAAAAATGTACCTGCCACACAACACTTTACCAATATATTGCAAATATTTAATTTAAACCAGTTAGTGACAGAACCCACTAGAACAACTGAGACAACTGGTACTCTTATAGATTTAATAATTACAGACATAACAACGAAGGCTCTAGAATCGGGAACAATTGACATGTCAGACTTGGGATGTGATCATGATCTAATTTACTGCACATTAAAAATGGAGAGAGATGCAGAGGGGGAGACAGTGAAAACATATCGAGATTATAGGAATATGGACATCGAACGTTTTTATGGGGATGCTGAAAAAATTAATTGGACTGATATTTATATGACAGAAGATGTAGATAATAAGTTAAAACTCCTTAATGAAAAAATTGTAAACATTTTTGATATACATGCTCCTCTTAAAACAAGTAAACTAAGACCAAGAAAAAACCTACCTTGGATTACATTCAATATTAAATGCCTAATGAGAGAAAGAGAAAAAGCGAGAATGAAATACTTCAAAAATCAAACAGATGGAACACGTGCTTATTATCAACAGATTAGAAAAGAAGTGAAAAAAGCAATAAATAGAGAAAAGGTTGCATATTATGGACTTAGATTTGGACAGCATCAAAACAAAAATTCAAACATATGGTCAGAGGTACAAAAACTTGGAATAAGGAGAAAAGATTCAAATCTGGAGTTACCACCAAATATAAATGATCCTCAAATTATTAGCAACTTCTTTCAAACAAGTGTGACAAAAACTCAAATAAGCAGAGATATAATAGATCACTATAATGAAAAAGATGACATACCAAATTTTAGTTTTGAAATAATTGGAGCAGAAGATATAAAAAAGGCATTGTATAAAATTAAATCAAAATCGATTGGTATTGATGGGATATCAGCACATATGCTACAGCTGATTCTTCCTTATTGCTTGCCTTCCCTAATTCATATAATAAACATGTCACTAGAAATGGGTAGAATGCCTAAAGAATCGAAAACAAGTATAATTCAGCCAATTCCAAAATCAGATACAGTGAAGGAGATTAAGGATTTACGCCCAATAAATATTTTACCTGTCGAATCAAAAATCTTAGAAAGAATAGTGTATAATCAATTATATGAACATTTAAATATGTATGACTTATTTCCTTCTCGACAGTCTGGATTTAGAAAAGGTTTTAGCACTGCAACAACATTATCTTGTATTGTAGATGATATTATTTCAGCAAAAGATAAAAATATGGCAACTATTCTAATACTTATGGACATGTCAAAAGCCTTTGACTCTGTGAATTTTGAACTTCTGTTAGCTAAATTACAGTCTAATGGCATTAGAGAAAATGCATTGCTATGGTTTTCAGATTACTTAAATGAAAGAAGGGTTATTACTAGAATTCAACAACAGAATGTTAATATTTTTTCACAACCAAGTACTGTCGAAACAGGAGTACCTCAGGGCTCAATATTAGGAACATTATTGTTTAACGTCTTTACTTTTGATGCTTCTGTAATTTTAGAACATTGCAAGCTATATATGTATGCTGACGATTTACAGCTTCTTTATAGTTTTACACAGGGAGACACAGAAGCGGCCATTGAAGTTATAAACAGAGACGTCAATAAACTTGTGGACTATATAACCAACATTGGCCTTCAAGTCAACCCCACAAAATCACAATTAATTGCATTTGGCTCTAAAAACTTTTTAAATGAAATAAAATTGAACTATGAAGTTAAAATAAAAGGTAAAACTCTAGAGTACAAAACAAGTGTAAAGAATCTTGGTCTAATAATGGATGAGAACTTAAATTTCGAACAACATGTGCAAAGTAAATTTCAAGTGTCTTTCATGAGACTGAAAGCTTTCTATCAATATAAAAATATTCTACCTAGGGACGTCAAACTTCTATTTGTTGACTCATTAGTGCTATCATTGTTTAACTATTGTGACTGTGTATATTACCCATGCCTAAAGGAAAAAACAAAAAAAAGAATTCAGAGAGTACAAAATGCAGGAATAAGATATTGTTTACAACTACCCAGAAGAGAGCCTACAAGTTATCATATAAACGAAATCAAGTGGATACGGATGGATGAAAGACAAAAAATTCATTTGTTATGTTTTGTATTTAAAATTGTAACTGAAAAAGTGCCTAAATATTTGTACAATAAGTTAAGATATAGGTCTGATGTACATGATATCACAACTAGACATCGGGATGATTTAGATATTCCACAGCATACTACAACTTTATTTCATTCAAGCTTTACTTACATAGCAACTAAAATAATTAATGCTCTCCCTAACAATTGCTTTAATATGAAAATTGGTCAATTTAGGAAATATGCAAAACGTGAACTGTATAATTTAAACCTGTAAATTTTACTTAGTTATTGTTCTAAATTTGTGTATATTATTTGTGTATTTATATGTATTAATTATACCTATTATCATTTGTCACTAAAGCCAAAGGGTGAAGTTGAAAATTGTCTGTATGGATGAACATTCACCTTTTATGTGTAGTAAAAATTGATGCTTTTATCATTCTGTTTCTAAAATATTTAAAACAAACATAATTCACTCTGTATTTGTCTTTAATAAGCACATAATAAATTTCTTATTTATTTATTTATTTATTTATTTAATTTTGGTATGTGATTTTTCCGTGTTCTTCTCATTAAACACCTCTTGCTTTGTGTGTGATTCTAGTTTATTTCAATCACATCACGTTGTGAACAAGGTTATATCTAACTTTTGACCTACAATATAGTGACAATTTTATTACTTCACAGCTTTAAAATGAAAAGGACAGAATTAAATAAATATTATGTGCGGGCTAAGAGCGTAGTGTAGGAAATGACTGAAATCCTTCTGAAGACCTGACAGCATGATCAGTGAAACGTCAAATTCGACAACCACAGCAACACCTGGAAGATACCACTTTCAAGTATGTTTAAGTAATATACTAACTTTAACCTTTTACAAAAGAAATTATTTTTGCAAATTGATTTTCTTATTAAAAACATTCCTACTCACTTAACACTCCAACCTCAAAAAAAGAAGAATAATCATAACTTTTTTACGTGTTTGTAGGTCCATTTTTGCAGTATTTTATTTTTTCATGCAAAAATGGTATACTTACATGATATGCAAAATATTCATTAGTAGTTTTCTGTACCAAAATTGACATTATTTACTAAACGATAACATAAACTTTTCTTTTAATTTAATAACTTAGTGATTTTGTTTTTAAAATTGAAATGAATATAAATAATCAAATTAAAAATAGCATAATTTTAATATTTTTTTAATAAGTAACCATAAACATACTCTTGTGAGGAAAAAATTCTTTCCGCAAGTAGGAACAACAAATCAAAATAAGTTACGTTATAGCCATGGTAATCTGGTGTGACATTTTTAACAATTTTAATACCCATGTTCTATTTATAAACTTGTAATAAAATATAACCTAACTGCTCGAATTTCCATGGCTATAACCGTACCTTAGGAAATATATTTGTAATATGATATAAGTCAACATAAAATATTTTTGTTTATATTCAGTAGCAGCAGCAGGACTTGAAAAGTCTGTAAAAGATACTGAACGAGCAATTCAATTATGGTTAAGAAGAGCATCAGACCGACGAGCAAATATTATAAAAAAATTTTAAGTCATTTTGTATGTATTAATATTTGTATTTTCTTGACTGTTGATCATCTCAAATTAACTTGATATAATTATATCCTGGGATTTTTCGGTCAGTTTTAAATGAAAATGAGAATTTCTTTACGTTTCGGTTTAATAAACCATCATCAGAGGAAAAAACTACAATATTTATAATAAAGTGCGATTGTTTTATACAATTTTACAACTTGATTTACATTGCTTACTATATCAGTGTGGTTGTTTATTGCGTGTTTATGTCACAATAAACAACCGCACTGATATAAGAAAATTTAAGCAAAACATATTTCAACTTATTAAATTAACTACAAAAGGGATATTATTATAGAACAATATTTTTACATCTTTCCATCAAGTCTACAAGATAATTCTTAAAATATATTTCACACCACCAGTCATTATCAAAAACTCCAACGGGTACCTACCCATAAATTAAATTGTACCAATAGTGACATAACCAAACCTCTAAGTACAATACATGACCAAAAAACAGGCAATAGATTTTTTAGCATTTAGTTGCATTAAAACTCTTAACAGAAACAGACACAAAATTGTATAATAGTGTATAAACAATTTTTAAATTCACAATAATTGTAAGTAATGAAATTCAAGTTGTAAAATTGTATAAAACAATCGTACTTTATTATAAATGTTGTAGTTTCTTATTCTGATGATAGTTTAGTAAACCGAAACGTAAGGAAATACGAGAATTTTAATTTAAAACTGACCGAAAAATCCCAGGATATACACCAAGCTAATGTTATATTTTGTAAAATAAAATTATACTTACTGGTGAGGTGAATTATTTTATTTCATATACCTACCTAGCAGTATCAAAAATTTCGTAACATCCTGACACATCCATCTTGAAGATGTTGTACTCAAGACATCTTGAAGATGTTGTACTCAAGACATCTTAAAGATGTTGTGATCAAGACATCTTAAAGACGTTGGGTTTTGTAACACCAGATGTCTTAAAGACGACAAGAGGCGTAATGAGACATCTTTAAGATTTCTTGAATATCTCAACCCGACATCTTTTCGGCGCCTTTAAGATGTCTTTGTGCTGTTTGGGCTGTGATTATCTGGTTTCATGATAACAACATTAATGTTCTTAACTAGCCCAGTCATAGTCCAGATCTTAACCCTGTGGAAGACATATTTACTACCCATGCAGATCAAATGTATGAAAAACATTAAAAAATTTATTACTTGTACTAAAACATATATCAGTATGAACTATGCTGATTTTATAAAACACCTAGATAACATGTGAACTCCTTAGCTTAAAGTGTTCTTATTGTGTAATAAATACTGTGATGCTACTGTTTTTATTATAATTACTGTGGCTTATATTTTATATACTTTAGTTATAGCTTTTAGTGTACAGTTTCTATTATTATTATTATTGTTATTATTTTTCTCTTTCCTTCGCATATAACATCCTATCTATAAAAAACTGTAATCAAACAGGCACATACAGGGGCATCACGCACCTAGGTGCCATATACAAATGCTGCACCATGTCATAATTTCTTTACTTACTTATATGTACTTACTGTGTAATTTGTTTTAATAAATTTTATTCTTATTCTTATTTAGTAATAAATACTCAACAGGTACAAACCCTATTATAGAGTATTGTGAGAACATACAATATACATAATACACACATACAAACAATATAAACATACAAAATAAAATAAATAGTATCTCATTAGCTAACATGAACAAAGATAGATATTCATATTCATATAGGTAACTTAATAAATACATGCCTAGATATCACAGAGATTATATCACATCATTTAATATATTTTTTAGTCTACTTTGAGTGACATGAAAAATATCCACAGTATTTTGTATATTATTATATAGTGAACACATTCGATGTAACGGTGAGTTAATTTGATTGTTAGTATGGGCCGTTTCTAGGTAGAATGTTCTAAAATTTCTGATGGAATCGGTCGGGACATTTAGATGAATTAGTGATAGATATGAGAAATCGTTCATACCATTATTTATTATTTTGTGTAAATACATTATACAACTTATTTTTCTACGTTTCTCTAACGTACTAAAATTATATTGTAACAGGAGATCTTGTTTTGATATGGTTATATCATATACTCCAGTTTCTATATAGTTAAGATATCTTAAGAATTTATTTTGTATTTTTTCGATGTTATATATTTGATACCTATAATGTGGACACCATATTATGGTACAATATTCCAAAACTTATGTATAATCGTCTAATGCATTTAAGATTGGTGAACTGTTGTGAGTTTCGCATAATAAATCCATACATTTTACTAGCTTTACTTGTTATGTTCATATTTTTATTGAAGGTAATTTGACTACCAAATATTACACCTAGATCTCTCATCTCACTCACCCTAGCCAATGCTACTTCCTGTATTGTATAAGTGTAATCAATAATGTAATGTCTTCTCGTAAATGACATTGCATTACATTTATTAATGTTGAAAAATAGTTTGTTCTGTATTGACCAAGTATATATATTGTTTAAATCATTTTGTAATTTTAGACAGTCTGCTTGTTCATCAACTTTAATAAATATTTTCAGATCATCCGCAAATAATAAGACGATAGATGATGTAACTAACTTTGTTATGCTATTAATAAACATTAGAAATAGCAGTGGCCCAAGGTTAGATCTTTGAGGAACACCAGATGTAACTATAAAAGACTTTGATACATATCCTTTCATAAATACTCTTTGCTTTTGATTCTGTAAATAACTTGATATAAGCTCAATTAGATTTTCATGAAAACCAAATTCATTAGATAGCCTACTAATTAGGATTTTATGAGACACCATATCAAATGCTTTTTGAAAGTCAGTATACACGACATCAACCTGACTTCTCTCATCTAGTGTATCTGATATAAATTGGGTAACATTACTTGTGGGGGACATATGGGGACTACTTGTAAGAAGTATCAAAAAACGAAATGTGAGACCACAGAATGCCCAAGTATTACTGGAAGTAGTAAATAATGCATGGGAAGATATTATTAGTAATGATTATTGTATAAGATTATTTAATTCTATGCCAAACAAACTTATAGAAGTTATAAACGGAAATGATGCAATAACAAAATATTAATAGTTAGTTTCTTGTTAAGTTGGATATCCTTTGTTGCTCTGATCTAGGATTTCTACTAATCGTACTGTTTATTCTCCACTTCTTTTTAAATGTTAAACACAGAATTTTTGTTAATGTTATAACGCAGTGCAATATGTCGCATTGACAGCATTACAATGAAAAATATAATAAAAATGTTTTATTTCGGCTACTCATTACATATTTAAACAGAGACAGATTTACATTAGAAAAAAATAGTTGTTCTATTTTTTTTGCTCACCACAGTACTTAAACATTGCGATAATGATCTTATGGAAAAGTTGTCCTAAAAGTTTTGTCTATGGCATGTTACATCCAACCATGACTTCCACTACTAGGACATAGTTCTGTGCCACCAAATTGTAACTCTAGGAAATTAGTAATTCGCAAATTGACTGTATCCTGTGAAGAAACCAAACGGGATGGTTTAATAAGTGCTTTATTTTTATGAGTTGACCCACTTCTGTAAGTAGGTACTATTTTCAGTGTTGCCAGTTTATTACAATTGTAATAAATGTACATTATGTTATTATTTAAGATAGTATGTTAATACGTTTTTCGATAAAATCATTTTATCTATTCTAAATACAACACAGGATATTGTGTGTTTCTTTGTAGTGATGGGTAAAAGCTGTTATTTTCAAATAACAGTCTAAAATAACAGTTTAAAAATAACAGTTCGCTGAGAAGTATTGACATTCGCTTATCCCAGCGCGCAGTGTGCATGCAGTTTGCTAATGTTATTTCCGATATGTTATTTTATATATCATGCGGCACCGTTGCCTTATTAAATTATAATAGTAATTAGATAAGGTGTTTCTTAGATGTATTAATTGATTTTTTTTACGTTCATACATATAAATAAAATACATAAATCGTTTTTTAAGCCTTTACCTTTATTATTATTTCATGATAAGTTAATAAAGAAATACCAGCACAGATACATATAGATATGTAGAAAAAATTCGTTATAAGACACCCTATTTTTTTTTTCTTTGCTCACGACAGTACCTATACATTATTTTTATAAATAGTCAATGTCACAATCATAGACATACTCGCGTACTACCTAATAAAAATTAAAATCTTGTTGCTGAGATACGGATCTATTTGTGCTATACGTATAAACCCACCGCTCGCTGTGATTAAGACTAAATTAATAAATTAAATAACAATTTGACTCGCCGATCTCCTACCACCAACAAATAACAACACGCCCGACGCGGTTGCGTGGCGATTTCATTATCTGCCGCTGCTAAATAACAGTTTAACCAGGTTTAACAGCAGTCAGCAAGAACATTTTTACTACCTACGTCGTGTTTATCTGTTATTTTCTCACCTGTTATTTTCGATCAGAAATAACAGTCTGTTAATGCTGCTTACAAATAACAGTTGTAAAATAACAGGTTGTTAAATCATCTCTATTTCTTTGTTCAAAAGTATTTTATTATATGTTATATATCTATTACGTTTTTATAAAAGGTGTCAATCAAAAATAGGTTAAATTTTTTGTCAAAAATAAATTATTATAGACAATAGTAACTATTTCATAATTTTGTTGATTTTATATTGCTCGGTACTCATACTTATTCGCTAGGTCTTTAAAAAATAATACATCTGTTGTAGAATAGTTGTGTAATACTAATACTTACTATCAATTATTAATTGAATACAATCAATAACACTGACCTGCAAGGTCTTTTTTCTTAACCCAAATAAATGATTATGAGAAAACGTCACAATTTTGAGAAAACCTAACCCAAAAGTGCTAAAAAGGTAATTTCTGCCTATATTCGTGCCCTAATAACTGGACAATACGAGATTGAGTAAAACGGACCAGATCATCTTATTCGGCTTTCCAAAATCACCAAAAGCTAATAGTAACAATAAAAAAAAAACAACTATAGATGGCTCTAAACGAGCAGGAAGGAATACAGTTCAAGCTCTTTACCTGCCATAACCTAATTGGTCTAGCCCTAAAAGAGTGGAAAGAAATGTTTAACATAATCCCCATTAGTATCACCCAGAGCTAACGGCGCGGACGTAGAGGGACAAAAAAAGATTTAAAAAAAGCAAAACAGGTAACGGCATTATATTCAGCATGTTAAAATTCTATGGAATTAGCAATTTAGGTCTGATATACTTGTATATATATACTCACGACAAAAATTCTAGTATTTCTTGCTAAACTCAGAAACAAAATAATGTGTGCATCATCTACAGTTGTTTTATTTTTTATTGTTACTACAATTTATTGAAGATTTCGGACAGCTGAATAAGATGGTCTGGTCCGTTTTACTCAATCTAGTATCGTTGTCCAGTTATTAGGGCACAAATATGGGCAGAAATTCTTTTTTAGCACTTTTAGGTTAGGTTTTCTCAAAATTGTGACCGAGGTGAAGCAAAATGGCCAATGGCATTGTGTTCAGCACGTCAAAAACCTTCGGAATCACCTATTTCGGTTTAAAAAAAAAGTGTTTTTTTGCAAGTCTGTATAATATTTATAATGATTTCTTTTCTCCCATAGTTCCGGTTGGTTCTAGGTACACAAAATGAGGTTAAATCTTGTACAATTCTCTCCAATAGAATATTTATTGTTACTCCATCTCCTATCTCATTCTAGTTCGCTCATTGGTAGTATTACTTTAAGTTAATTTAAATCGATTTATTGCTTGATCATTGAGCTATACTGTAAACCTGGTTTTAATGTCTTACTACTATATGAAACAAAGTTTATAAATGACAAAACTTAATTATAAATAAATGTTCATAGGGAACGAAATGAAACTTTATGAAAATTGTTTATTACTTGTGATACTTTGGTATATATATGGAAAAACTTTACCCTCTGATTGAGATTTGAAGATTTATTTTTTCTGTCTCTTGTCAAAAAGGTAGATTATAGTTTTCCTATATACCTTTCTTTTACTTTTCAAATTAATTTGATGTTTCTTACTACTTTGTTTATTAATATTTAAGCTTATTAATCCCTTAAACTTGCACAACACTTGTTTTTCTAGATCAGCTTGTACTGGTGTTTTGTTGACTTTAAGCGCCTTAACCACAAAATCTGGAATTTGATGTTTAAGCTGACACACAATGTAGATTCGGAGAGATCAAAAATCAACAATTTTATATCATTTGTATTTGACGTCTTAATAACTTCAGGTTAAATCAGGTTAAGCCCAAAATCTAAAGTTTTGATGTTTAAGCTGACGTCCGACACGGAATCCGAAAAACAACTCCCTCGATCGGATTCTTATTAGATCTAGTTATACTTCTTGATTTTTAACTTTGGTGTTTGAAATTGATCAGGTATATATTAATTTTCTTTTTACCTATCTTTTAAGCCATTTTGGTTTTATAATCTTCTTTCCCATAAAATTCTTTAGATATCTCATCTATTCCATTCCGTAACCTAGTAAGAAACTTATGTTGTGTCCTGACCTTTCCTGTTATCCCTTTCACACACGTCTTATTTTTCTTCACCCCCCTCACTTTATGCACAGCTTGTAATTTCACTTTTACCCTCTTAATACTATATACATAACCCTAAAAATATAAAAATTTTGTTTTATTTGCCTGATTTCTTAAAGAAATGTATGGCCCATTGATTAATTGACCAAACATTAACTTCCACAGAAAAGTATTTACTGTGAGTTTCATTAATCTAGTGACTAAAATTCACAAGTACTCAAATACCCATTACCGTTATTTAGAGTATACTTCACGTAGTTTTGCAATTTTTTTTATTTGTATTATTGTTAAGCAATTAAAATCTGTCAAATATTATTTTTATTAGCTTTATACGTAGTTTTTATAATGAAATAATATAAAATAAATGTAACGTTTTCATTTCTTAATAATTATATTAGTGTAATTAATGATCTTTTCTGGGAATTTTTGTAGTGAAAATTTATTTTTCAGGATGAATTCTTTATGACATATTAAAATACATGCACTATGTATAACCCATCACTGGAATTTATCACTGCGATTCAAGTTATAGCAAATTTCAGTAGTATTTTGAAAGTAGACAAACAAAATCGAAATTTGAACATCCTTAAAGGGTTGTAGTCTTAGAGAAAGAATTTATATTATTTTCTTAAATGTTTGATCTACTATGTAAGCTTTTCACTTCCTTAAAGATAAAATTTAATACACTCTATGTAAATGAATAATTTATAAATACAACAAACCTAAAAGTTGATGAAATTTATGTTGTTAAAGTATGTCTCTGCTAAAATTTCACCTCCTTTAACACACATAAACCTGACATTTACCAATGATATTTTTCTCAAGCAATTGAAAGTGGCGCAAATAAAACCAATTTACAAACAAGAGAACAAAAATATTAACAAAACTAAACACAGTGCCAAAGAGAGTAGGTGAGTTTTCGCTAGCAGTTATTTTAGTATTATTCTTATGAGTTAGTTTGTTTACTAAAAGACGAATTCGTTGGTTTCTAATGAGACAAATAAACTGTGTTAGATTATTCAATAATGATAATTAAACTTAATCTGGAAGAAATAATGATAAAAAACATAATTTTAAATCATAAATAAAGTTCCACCATATCGAGTAAAAACATTACATCGAAAGAATTTGCTTCATATACCAAAGAATGTCGAGATATGTACCACTTTGAATGCTACATAAATGAAGATGCATATAAAAAATTTACCAGAACAAAAAAAATTTTGGCAGTGCAACACTTACTCAACAGTCAACTAGGACTACATAAACGGAATAAACATCGTCACAGCATAAAGATAAAGAAGAGAAATCTGTTAAATCTGAAATTACAGATATAAAGAAAATATTTAGCACTATTATGAATAATGAAGAGTTACTAAAATGTCAAGAACTTACAAATTATTAACGAACCTCTTACAGAAGCGACATACAAGAAATATCGCAGGTCAAACAAGGCCATTGATGACAACAATGAAAAGTTTACTTCAAATTTTACGCCCAAACATGTCCTTTACATGTATTTAAGTTACATCATGACGAAAACACTTACAAAAATTATTAAAAAAGTTTTCCTGAAGCGATTTGTGAACAAATGAATTCGATATATCCATAATATTATTCCTTCTTTAAGGTAACCATCAATGAATGCAGTATGTCTGCTGCTCTCAACCCAGAGATCTGGCCAAGGATGTGTGGGTTAAAAGATTTTTTCACCTGCAAAAACTCACTCGTTCAGTTATTTAGAGTTAACAGATACAGCAGCAACTGTAAAAGATAATAATAATAATAAACCGTTTTTCAGTTATTCTTTATAAAACAAATCAGACAAATTGTGTTTTAGAGGCTGAAAGACTTCGGTCGCTGGCCTTTTGGAATATTTTATCCAATAAATATTATTCTCTCTCTCGTGTTTTAGATACAGATAAATAGAGTAAAAATATAAAGGACTCCACAGTTTTTGATAGGAAAATGGGTTTCAGTCAATTATTCTGAAAGTTCAGGAAAATGTTCTCATGGGCCCCCTGATTAAAATTCTCCTTGGCCACCAGTTCAACCGAATTCGATTTTTTGATCTACAGGCAATTGAAACTGAAAATCTGCGAAGGGCTGCTTAAATGTTCCATAAAAATTATAAAAATATTCAGTTCATTTTTTGGACAAAAATAAGCATCTTTTGACTCTTGGTGTTTTTTTTTCCAAAGTGCTTCCTTCTCCCGGAAAAAATAACAAACAAAAAAATTTAATTCTTTTGTAATTTTTTTATGGGAAAAGGAAGCATTTTGTAGCAAAGTTGGGAGGGCATAAGTTGATTATTTTTACCTAAGGAATATGCCTGAATATTTTGGGATCCTTTTGAAGTAGAAAAAAAATAAAAATCTAGGGAAATTCTTGGCCGAAATTATTTTTGTCTGAAAACCAGCAAGGGTGTTCTTTGAACAAAAAGAATCAACTTTTGGCTCTTGGCGTTTTTCTCTAAAACGCTCCCTTCACCCTAAACTAATTAATAAAATTAGATGAATTCTTTTTTTTAGTTTTGATTGCCTGTAGATCAAAAAATAGAATTCGGTCGGACTGGTGGCCATGGAGAATTTTAATTAGGACACCCAGGAAAACATTTTCCCGAAGTTTCAGAACAATCGACCGAAACCCATTTTCCTATCAAAAACTGTGGTTTTGATAATACCTCGCGAAATAATAAGGACTCTATCGTTTTTATTTTATGTGTAATATTGTCACTGCTGGGATATTTAGCACTCCATATAACATCATGTACATTTGCTTCAGTATGAAGAAGTGTTCTAATTTCAGCTACAGTAAATAATTCGTTTTTGGCAAATAAAGCTTCTTCGAGATGAGGCAGGATATTACAAAATATGTCAATAAACGTTAATACTTGTTCAACAGTTTGATTACATCAGGTATGTAAAAATTTTGTAATGCACAAAGTGTGGTACCTACCTAAAGTAGTTTGCTATCATGTCCACACAACTATAGTCTCTAAAACCTTGAATGTGCAATGCTGCACTATTATTAATTTTTTTGGCATTTTTCCAGATTTCATTCCGTCTATTAAATGAAACAACGCAAGTAAGTTTTCTGTTGCTTTTCTGATCACGTTCTTTGCAGCAGATAAAACAATTATTTGTTAATATTGCTATTGTTTTGACCTTATGTTTGGCATTTGACCATCTTCAGGTTGCGAACTTTTGTTGTAGTAGATTCTTGTATAAGATATTCTACACTGTGCACACCAGACAGGATTTTCCGAGAAAGAAAGTAGCCTTTCTTTAAGATGATTTTTTAGGACAATTGATGTACATTTTATTACTCAAAATGACGGTCGAAGATGAGTTGCAAGACGCCGAAGTGTTTTTATTGTAATAAAAGACAGTATGGATAGTATAAAATGTTTAAAATGTGAAAAACAATACCATAAAAGCCGTTGTATATGGATAAAAGGAATGAAAATGCTACCAAACTAAGTGGGGTTATGTTGTTTAAACGAAAATATACCAGAAGAAAATATTACTCACAATCTCATTAATTAAAGAAAAGGAGGCTAAAAATGAGGAAATTAAACTATATAAAAAACTTACCAAAGAATTAGAAGATAAAAATGCTCTGCTCAATGAAAAAGTCAATAACCTAGAAAGTACAGGACTTAATCAGAAATTAACTAAAGAAGAACCCGAACAAACAATAAGAGCTCAAAATCCATGTATAAACCAACAAGACACACTAAACATAACTTATATATGTTAAGTGCAATTGAACCTCCTACTCCGTCCTCTTTGTTTGCAATCTATGCAGCCTTATCCTTGATCTTTGTTTTGTAGGTAGAATAGATATACTACTATACCGACATGTATGATTTTTTGATTTTGATCTGTCGTATTGATGGTTGTAACGGAAATATTAAGATATACTTTTGTTCATATATATAACAGTGTTACAGTGTTCAGTTTACAATAAAATCACAATACAAACACGAGCCTAATTATTTGATTTCGTTGTCGCATAACAGGTTATGGTCCCAGTAATCCCGTGCTCTTGTATTGGTTAGTTTTGTGTAACTACTGGAAGACTATAAGATCGCCATCATGAGTGACATAGTGAACGTTGTAGAAAAATTGGGAATCACGCAATTCTGCGGAAAAGACTATGACCACTGGAAGTTTCGAATGGAAATAATTCTTGATCAGCACGATGTAAAAAAATGCATTGACGAGGAAAGTGCTAACCAAGACGCGGCATTTCTTAAGTCTGACAAGAAATGTAAGTCCCTACTAATACAGTGCATAGCAAACTCACACCTACAATATGTGAAAGATAAGAATACTGCTTATCAAATGTGGAAAGCCCTAGAAAACGTTTTTCAACGTAAAGGCATTGCCAGTCAGCTTTTTCTGAGGAAAAAGTTGCTAACAATGAAACTACCTGCTGGTGAGCCTCTTGAAAAACATTTTGTAAAATTTGAAGAGACAGTCCGGGAATTAAAATCAGTTGGTTCTAAATTGGAAGAAACAGATATAGTGTGCCACTTACTTTTGACTCTACCCAAGTCGTTTGACTCTCTTGTAACTGCGCTGGAAACTTTAGAACCAGATAAACTCACTCTGGAATTTGTTAAAGGAAAACTGTTAGATCACGAATTGAAAAAGAGGAATCAGACTGAAGGTAACGGGGAACCATCCTCAGCATTTACAAGTAGCAAGAAAAATAAAAATTGGACGCAGTCCGGGAGACAACAGACCTTTCAAAAGGGGAATTTTCCTTTCACATGCCACAACTGTGGGAAACCAGGGCACAAGCGAGCAGATTGTCGGGTCAAGAAGCAAGCCAATCAGACAAATCAAGTAAGTGAAGAAAAGCATATTGCCTTATGATGTCTTCTAGAACATCGGAATTTCATGAAAATGTGTCAAATGGAAGAATCAAGTTTCTCATCGATTCAGGTGCAACTGACCATATGGTAAATAGTACGCATTACTTTAAAAATGTATCTAGGTTAAATCCTGCTATTAATATTTCAGTTGCTAAAAATAACCAAAATCTTTTTGCTACGGAAATTGGTTCAATTGATATTATTTCAGAATGTAACACAACTGCTACAATAAATGATGTTTTGTTTGTTAAAAATTTGAAACGTAACTTACTGTCTGTACAAAAAATAGAAAAAGCTGGTTGTGAAATTTTATTTAGTGATGGTAATGTTATCATTAAGAAAAATTCTGTTGTAATTGCAGTTGGAAAAAGAATAAACAATCTTTATGAAATTAGTTTCAGAATTGTCAATGTCGAATCAAATTTATGTGAAATATCAAACAACTTGAAAATGTGGCATCGTAGGTTAGGCCATTTAAGTAACAGAAATATGTCAATATTATCAAAACAGAATTTTGTTGAAGGTGTAGATTTGAACAATGATAGTAATGCTAAAGAAACTGAAATGTGTGTAACGTGTGTCAAAAGTAAAATTAAAAAATTGCCATTTGCAGAACGTTCAGAAAGAAAAACGTCAAGACCACTTGAACTTGTTCACTCAGATATTTGTGGACCAATTAAACCATCGACTTATGATGGGAAACGTTACTTTGTAACTTTTCTTGACGATTACACACATTTCACTATCGTTTATTTGCTAAGTAGTAAATCTGAAATGTTTGAATGTTTTAAAGAATTTGAAGCTACTGTTAGCGCTAAATTTGGAAATCAAATTGCCTCCTTGTGCTGTGACAATGGTGGGGAATATCTGTCTCACACGTTTGTCAATTTTTGCAAGCAGAAGGGAATCCAAATTAAAAATTCTATCCCCTATACCCCTGAATTAAATGGTAAGGCTGAAAGGCTTAACAGAACGTTACTGGACAAAGCCCGTGCAATGATGTTGGAATCGAATCTGGAAAAGAACATGTGGGGTGAAGCTATTCTGTGTGCTACCTATTTAACAAATCGAAGTCCAACAAGTTGTCTAAAAAATTGTACACCAGCAGAAATGTTCTATGGTACGAAACCTAACCTGAAAAATTTGCGAATATTTGGCTGTGTCGCATATAACCATATTCCAAAAGAAAAACAAACTGGAAAGTTTAGTTCAAGATGTAAAGTTTGTATTATGATCGGATATACACACAATGGGTACAGGCTCTGGGATGTCGAGAAACAAAAGACTGTTGTTGGAAGAAATGTTTTATTTGACGAAACAAAGACGATTAAAAATCTGGAAGAGAAAGAAAAAGATATACATGTTGAAGTGGAAATGAAAACTGAAAATAATCAGGAAGAGTTACAAATTCTTAATAATGAAGAAAATAACTCGGTCGTGGTTCAACAAGAACCAAATATTTCAGATTATTTGTCGGATGAAGAAGATTGGAATAATACTGGTAGTTCAGAAGATGAAGAAAAAGTAGTTAGAAGGAGTAAAAGAGAGAAAAGACCGCCTGTCTGGTCTATCGACTATGAATTAGAACACCAGGCACTAAATGTTGAAGCCTTCATTGATGAGGTACCCGATAATCTTAAAGCTGCCGAAAAGAGAAATGATTATAGGTATTGGAAACAAGCTGTAGAAGACGAGCTAGACTCGCTGAAAAGAAATAAAACGTGGGATTTGGTGCAAAAACCTGACAGTGCGAGAATAATTGGAAGTAAATGGGTATTTCGATTAAAGAGAGATCAAAATGGAGAAATTTCAAAATATAAAGCACGTCTAGTCGCAAAGGGGTTCATGCAGAGAGAAGGATACGATTTCGAAGAAACGTATGCACCAGTAGCTCGATTAACGACGGTCAGAACCTTGGTTTCTATAATAAATCACAAAGGTTTTTTTCGCACATCAAATGGATGTAAAGTCCGCTTTCTTGCATGGAACAATCAAAGAAGATATATTCATGGAAGTCCCTGATGGAGTTGAAAATAGTGGAGATTGTGTCTGCAAAATAAACAAGGCATTATATGGACTGAAACAAGCTCCATTATGTTGGAATAGTAAATTTAATGAATTTGCCAGATCGCAAAATATGAATAGATCTGATAGTGATCCTTGTCTCTATTCGAGAAAATCTAATGGTTCTGAGCTGTATTTGCTGTTGTATGTTGATGATATGATTATTGCCAGCAACAGGCAACAACAAATAGAAGATTTAAAAAGACACCTAATTGAAACGTTTGAGATGCAAGATCTTGGAACCTTAAGTTGTTTTCTCGGAATTAATTTTCGATTTACAGAAAATGGAATTTACTTAAGTCAAAGAAATTATCTAGAAAATTTGCTAAGACGCTTTCATATGACAGACTGCAAACCCATGAAAACTCCAATGGAAAAATGTAATAATCTAAATAATACAGGCCCCACTGCAAATGAAAACCCTATAGATAAACCTGTACGTGAACTAATTGGATGTATGATGTACGTAATGCTTGGAACTCGTCCTGACCTGAGTACCGCGGTAAACATTTGCAGTAGATATCAAAATAAACCGTCAGAGAAGTTGTGGAAGGCCCTAAAAAGAATTTTACGATATATCAAGGGTACTTTAGATCTAGAATTATTTTATGACAAGCATAACGACATAGAACTGGTTGGATTCGCAGATTCAGACTGGGCAGGAGATGAAATGGACCGAAAGTCTACTACAGGATTCATATTCAAAATATTTGGAGCTACAATCTGTTGGTGTACTAGGAAGCAAAGTACTGTTGCCATTTCATCGACTGAGGCTGAGTATGTTGCCTTAGCCGAAGCTGCAAGGGAAGGGATTTGGCTCTCGAATCTTTTAAAAGTCTTTAATATAGAAATTCCAAATTTCACGGTTTTTGAGGACAACCAGTCTTGTATAAAATTGACAAAACGTTTAGAACACAAAAGGTTGAAACATGTTGATACAAAGTTTAATTTCATTAAGGATTTAGTTGAACAAAATTGTTTAGTTATTAAATACATTTCAACCACTGACCAAGTCGCTGATATTCTGACAAAAAATCTGGATAGTGTCAAATTTACAAAATTACGCTTAGGCTTAGGTTTGACAGATCCATAGTATTTTTTAATTTTCTTATAAAATGTTTTAACGGAATTTGTTTTTTGTAAGGGATGCTTCAATTGTGGGGAAGTGTTAAGTGCAATTGAACCTCCTACTCCGTCCTCTTTGTTTGCAATCTATGCAGCCTTATCCTTGATCTTTGTTTTGTAGGTAGAATAGATATACTACTATACCGACATGTATGATTTTTTGATTTTGATCTGTCGTATTGATGGTTGTAACGGAAATATTAAGATATACTTTTGTTCATATATATAACAGTGTTACAGTGTTCAGTTTACAATAAAATCACAATACAAACACGAGCCTAATTATTTGATTTCGTTGTCGCATAACAATATAAACCCCAAAAACAATGCAGTTCATGCAGAGTTTATATCATAAAGTAATGGGAAATAAGAAAATCTATATTAAATGGGAAAAACTCTCAGTCTATGAAGACTTACAAATAGCAAGATGCTTTAAATATCAAGAATTTCATCATAAAATCAATAAATGTGAAAATCAAACGACATGCCCAAAATGTATGGGAAACCATACTGAAGAACAATGTAACAGCAACCTTGAATACAAATGCAAAAACTGTGAAGTAGCAAATTCTAAGTATAAAACAAAGCACAATACTTCACATAAAGCAAGTGATCTAGAATGCCCCACCCGCCTATATTATCTTCAAATACTAAAATCAAAAACAGACTACGGATCAAATAATTAATACGCAAAAAATGGAGATTTTAGACCAAATAGAAGACGGAATGCAACGAACTGAATTAGTGAACGGAGAAGACTTAATCCAAAAAGTCAAGATAAACTCTAAAATATTAAATATAATTCATTTAAACATTAGGAGTGTACAAATTTTTTTAAATTTATTATTTTTAGAAAGCTACAAACTAAACTTCTGTGATATAATTATACTTGGTGAATGCTGGCAACCACACGAATCACAATTTAATATTCCAGGATATAACACATATAGCAATCTAGCTAACTATAATCAAAATGATGGTTTACTGGTTTATACAAAATCTAGTTTAGAGGTGGATATTGTAAGTGCAAAATTAACAAATTGTCATGTTACGATTACTAAAATAAATTTAGAAATTGACAAAATAAAATACTCTATAGGAACACTATATAGACCACCCCAAATGAACATACCTGTTTTCATAGAAGAACTGAATGAATATCTGGGACAAAACAATAATCAAGATATAGAAATTTGTACAGGGGATTTCAATATAAATATATTAGATGGCGACGATAATCAGGTAAATAACTTTTTATCAATGCTTGCGTCAAATGGCTTATTACCATATACAGGGTGTAATCAGTTTCATGTCATTAAAAACTAGTAATGGGGACCGACTAGACAAACAAAAAACCTTTATGACTTTTCTCTCTAGGGGCACTTAAAAAAAAACTGATCAAGGTCAACATATTTAATATTATGATAGACAACTATTGAGAACTACTGCTTTTCTTGGTCAATGGACTTGTAGTTCCCAATTATACAACTTTTAAATTGTCACAAAAAAAGTGCTCGACGGCACATGTGGTGTTCTGCAGTGTCAAAGGATCATCGACCGCCTTTGATGGACCGCCTCAACTGAACTAAGGCAAGTATAAAGAGGTAAATAATTCGTTCTCTCTTCGTGCAGAATTGCAAGCAAATAATGGCCATAGAGGTTTAAACAGAGCATTTCTTTACATGTGGTTTATTAACATTTGTAACATAAATGTGTGTCCTGGGTTAAAAGCTTACTACCTACCTAAATGATTCAAAATCTCTGCATCTGCATCAATACACAGTTCTGTACGTCGAATTAAGGACATAAGCACTTCGTTCAACACTAAACACTAAACTATCAACTAACGTTGTCAATAAAGAAAAATAAAATAAAAACTTGGTACAAAAGCCAAAAAAGAATACAAAAAGAACGAACAAGTAAGTTGTGTCTGTATGTAATCAAGAATTTGACAACTTGAACGGTAAGTCAATAAAATAAATCTTGACTATAAATACACAATGACGCGAAATTCAAAAATAACAAAAACAACGAACGGCGGGTTGGACGTGTGTACATCACAAAACACTCACAGTAACTAAAATATTGCACAAGGGAGAGTTAGAGTATAGTTTTCTTCAGATCCGATCTAGATCTAAACCTACCTCAATATTCCAGCAGTTCTCAAAAAAATTTATTGAAAATTTGCGAAATTTTTGTTTATTTTTTTCTCCAAAACTATGAGCTTTAGACCCCATGTTATATAAGTTTTTTTTGTTTGTCTTGTCGTTCCCTACCACCAGTTTTTTCTAATGACATGAAACTAATTACACCCTGTATAAATCAACCAACGTGACTCCATAATAATGCGTCTTCTTGTTTAGACCACATACATATAAAAAAGCCCATATGATGAAAATGTACAGCTTAAATGTTTTATTATTAACAATGACATAACTGTCCATTTTCCCATCATATTAAACATTCAACATAAAACAAAGAAGCAAATAGATAACAATAACTTCAACAATGACTATACAAAATTAAATTATATGAAGCTAAAACAATTAGCTATCGGAACAAATTAGAGGGAGACAGTAAATATTACGGATCCAGAGGAAGCTACAAATAATCTAACAAGTAAAATATCAGAAATAAGAAGATCATCAACAACTAAAATACTGCAGTAAAAAATATTAAAAAATCAACCAATCAAACCATGAATCACAATAGGTATAATAAACTCTATAAAGAAAAGTGATATAATGAAAAAAGAATTACAGAAAGACTACAATACAGAAAAACAGAGGAATACAAAACTACAGAAACAATTTAAACAAAATTATAACAAAAACGAAAAATGATTATTATAAAAACAAAATAGATAGTGCAAACTCAGACATGAGAAAAAATATAAAATTATAACAGATGCAACAAATAGACACACAATCATAAATAACAGAAACATTCAGATATTTAATGATGCAAATGCACCATTGAATAATAAAGAAAACATGGTTATTTACAGTAATAAATACTTGCAGATATTGGACAACATGTCTAATGTTTAATAACATACCGAATCCTGTAAGTCCAAAGAGTATTACAACAAACAGTAGTATCTCATCTATGTACGTAAAACCAGTCACACAAAATGAGTTATTAAAACATATTAATAATTTAAAGAAATAACACCAGTCCAGGCGAAATGGAATCTCAACAGAAGTAATCAAATATATACATGAATAAGGGGACGGTAGCCCAGTGGTTTAGCGCGTCTAGCTTGCATACTGGTATACCTAGCGAAGCAGGTTCAATCCCTGCTCACCGCGAAATAATTTTAATTATAAAATTATCCCCAAGATGTGGTTCGGACTCCACTATAAACTGTAGGGCCTCGTTTCTCTTTACCTTACACAAAATCATTCTGGATTTTCAAGGAGTTACCTCGGTGACTTGAGAAGCGGTTAAGAAAACATTTTACATTTTACAATATATCCTTGCACCTTTAGAACAGATTATTAACATAATTTTTAAGACCGGAAAAGCACCCAAACAATTTAAATTATCAGTTATAATACCCATCCACAAACCAGGTAACAGAAACGACATAAAAAACTACAGACCAATAAGCTTAATTAATAATTTCGCAAAAATATTCGAAAAATGTTTAAAATAACACTTAACAAACTTTTTTGAAAAAGACAATACACTATCCCAAAATCAATATGGTTTTAAAAAAGGAAATATTACAACTCATGAGATCGTGAGTAGTTATTTAAAAATGATTAAAGATTGGTGTGATGCTAATTTATTATCTTTTAACGTATTTAAAACTAACATCATTACATTTAAGTGCGATCTGAATGAGGTATACTTGGAAGACAGAATTATAAAAAACCAAGCTGAATGTAAATTTTTGGGCCTACATATCGACAGTAAGTTAAAATTTGAAAACCATATCTCAATATTAAGTAAAAAATTAACTACTAATTGTTATGCAATTAGAGTGGTGGCAAATGAATTAAACTTGGACTCAACAAGAAATGCATACTTTGCCCTTATAGACTCAAATTTGCGTTATGGTATTTGTTTCTGGAGTTCTTGCTCGCAATATTTATTTAATAAAATTTTTGTTCTGCAAAAAAGGGCTTTAAAGTACATGTGTAAGGCTAATGTAAGAGACTCGTGTAAACCACTGTTTTTGAGGCATGGAATTATGACGCTCTCTTGTATATTCATTTTTGAGACTGCATGCCTCATGCATAAAAAGTTTGGACGTGATATAAACGGGGATTTGGTTCACTACGCACAGTTCACTCATAACATCACACTTCCTATTCCATCATCGGCTCAGATAAAAAACTCAATTCTCTATAATAGCAGAAAAACATTTAATCATCTTCCTGTAAATTTGAGGCGAATTGTAAGCAATAATAAATTTAGAAGAGAACTTAAAAAATTATTGGTTAGCAAAGTTTATTACTCACTGAATGAATTCTTTTAAGACACATTTTATTGACCCATTTTTATCACTTTTTTATACATAAAATAAATGTTATCCTGTTTGTTGTTGTTTTTTTGTTTTTCTTTGCTCTTAATGTCTGTAACTTTTAATAGTAGTTAAGTTTGGCTTTGTCAACAAACATTTTTTGTATTTTTTTCTGACAATAAAGCATATTCTGATTCTGATGCAATGTGTGAACTTACTGGAACAATAACACAACTTTTAGATAATAACAAAAAATGTATAGCAATATTTTTAGACTTAGTGAAAGCATTCAACACTGGGCCCCATAATAGACCTCTAGATGTTTTATGGCACTACGGGGTAAGGGGCCCAGTGTGGAATGTCCTCAAAAGCTATCTGACGAAAAGAACACATATGTCAAAATAAACATCACTGTAAGTAACTCACAAAATGTCAAAATGGGAATCCCGCAAGGTACCGTTCTTGGACCAGTATTCTTCAACACTTATATAAATGGGCTCACAAATCCATATATATATATATATATATATATATATATATATATATATATATACATGCATTTAGTACTTATACGCCTCCGAATGTTATACTGTTAGGAAGTGTTTGCCTCCAATTTTACTAGTTCGACTCCGATTTCGGAGTCGGAGACGTTTTGTGTTGTTTTCATCGCGAATGTCTTGATAATCAGTAAATTCATGACTCATTATTATCAATAATGATCAGCTTTACTTGTGCGCATGGCAGATTATGACAAAAAAGGAAGAGATAGAGAGATAAAAGCATTTAACGACACTTTTTTCTGAGGCAGGAAATACCTATAAACATATATAAACATACACCATAGTCCACTACATTTTTTACCAGGTGGCGCTGCTGTTTTATACATTTGATATATATAGGTATTAAAAGCTTCCTTACAGTAAAGTAGCGATTTCACCTCATAAACTTGGCAACCGAGTAAAGAGGCATACTATTCCTATATATATCTGTAGACATCCTAACTAAAATTATCTTACTAAGACTATAAATGACTTTTATACAGTGTGTCGCCGGATGGACCTAACTCTACTTAGAATTTTCCTTATTTCGCATTTTAAGAGAAAAAGTCATTCTTCATAAAAAGGTTTGCTTATTGTGAAAAGTCATTAGCCATACTCACACTTTCAAGATAACATACAGGGTGGTTAGCAAATAAGGAAACGTAAATTTGTACCATGTTGTATCTCAAAGTTGATATTTTTGTGCAAAAATATCAACTTTGAGGTACGACATATCTGGACTACTATTAACATTAGAAACAACTTCTTTCAGTAACATTTTTATATTCCTTTCAAAAAACTAATACTTTACTCTTGGCACAAATTCACATTTCCTAATTTGCTAACCACCCTGTATGTTATTTTGAAAGTCTGAGTATGGTTAATGACTTTTCGCGATAAGCAAAACTTTTTATGAAGAATGACTTTTTCTCTTATAATGTGAAATAAGGAAAATTACAAGTATAAGTAGGTTCACCCGGGGACACACTGTATACAGAAATAATACTTTCTAGAGATGAATGTTTTTTTATATTTTTTAAATTTGGGAAATAAAAAACGTTTATTTTGCAGAAAAAATTACTGAGAACTATGTTTAAACTTAACTTCTGTTATTTTAAACAAATTTCCTACATGTCAGATGTTTTGTCAGATATAACATTGATCATCTTTAAAAATGTGATAAATACATATAGCACTTGTTCAGAAATAAATATTTTTGTACCCCTTTATAGCTTGGAGCAAATTAAAAATAGTTATTTTAATTACGAGCTTCGGAAGTTTAGTTTTAGGTGTGAGGTGATTTTTTCATAGCCGAGGTGAAGCCAAGGCCTTTCAAAAAATACCTAATATCTAAAAGGGCTTTCGCATCGCGTAATGTATTAAATTTTTTCTACTACCGAAAGATATTATGGAATTCGATAATTTAAAACTAATATTATTTTCTTGTGATTTTTTTCTAAAATCAATATTTTTTTAGATATACGCAATTGAAAGTTCCGAAAACAGTGAAAAGGGGCAACTTTGACCCCAGAAAACTAGGTGAAAAACATCGAAATCCAATGTTTCCAACGTGCATAGCTAATCTTTAGATCTCCCTCTACAACATCTGTTGGAAATCATTCGACAATAGAAGGATATTTTCTAATGTTATTGTTCTAGAGTAATAGTCATTTGTTTTGTTACTATAATAAATATCATAAGTGTACGTCAATCTGTTATTGTCATAGTTAAAATAAAAACGTTTATACATTGAACCAAGTGTCCTCCAGTATTGTTTCTTGCCACGACCTCATAATCCAAGAGGGGGGGATAAAGTATGTCAATTAAAGAGATCCCTATATGGATTGAAACAAGCTGGACGACAATGGCATAAGAGGTTTGATGACAGATTAAGATTTTTGGGACTCAAGCCGACTAATGCAGACCCTTGTGTATATACAAAAGAAGGGGAAGATATATTAATAGTCTCTATTTACGTCGATGACGTTATCATTGCATGTAAAAATATATCCAACATTAATAAATTTAAGAAAAGTTTAAGCCAAGAATTTGAGATAAGGGATTTGGGAGAAATAAATTATTGCTTAGGAATAGAATTCCAGCAAACTGAAGGAGGATATGCCATATCTCAAAAAGGATATATTGAAGATATTTTAGAGAAATTTGGAATGAATGACTGCAAACCAGTATCAACACCGATGGATCCTGGAATTAAATTAATAAAACAGGACAGTGTATCGGAAAGTAATACGAAGAATATACCATATAGAGAGTTAGTTGGAGCGCTAATGTATTTGGCAGTAGCGACTCGACCAGATATAGCATATACAGTAAGTTATCTGAGCCAGTTTAATTTATGCTACGGGGACGAGCATTGGAAGGCAGCAAAACGTGTTATGCGATATCTTAAAGGAACTTCAAATCTCGGAATAATCTACAGAAAGACCAATGAGAACTTAAAAGGATTCGTAGATGCTGATTGGGCCAACTGTATATTAGACAGACGTTCTTATACAGGATACGTATTCGTATTGAGTGGAGGAGCCATCAGCTGGGAATCCAGAAAGCAAAGAACAGTAGCACTGTCATCAACCGAAGCGGAGTACATGGGATTGACAGAAGCTGCGAAGGAAGCAATTTCACTACAAATATTTCTAACAGAAATGGGATTCGAGGAACTTGGGAACGTTAAAATATTTAACGATAATCAGGGAGCTCGAAAACTTTCGGAGAATCCTGTTTATCATGCCCGAACCAAACATATAGACGTAAGGCATCATTTCATTCGAGAGGTGCTAAAAAGTGAAAGAATGTCAGTAAATTTCATGGCTACCGAAGACATGCCTGCAGATGCCCTTACCAAAGCAGTGACTAAGCCTAAGCTAGAAAAATGCCGAAGTTGGATTGGTATTGGAAATATAAATTTAACTTAAGAAAATGTCCTTATTTTGAGGGGAAGTGTTGGAAATCATTCGACAATAGAAGGATATTTTCTAATGTTATTGTTCTAGAGTAATAGTCATTTGTTTTGTTACTATAATAAATATCATAAGTGTACGTCAATCTGTTATTGTCATAGTTAAAATAAAAACGTTTATACATTGAACCAAGTGTCCTCCAGTATTGTTTCTTGCCACGACCTCATAATCCAATAACATCCCGAAAAGTTTTTCCCGTTTATTTAACTTTAACTTTTAGCTTTATATATTATATAGGTTAAATTTTGGATAAAAAAAAAATAATAGTAATCTTCCACCCTAAGATATTTTTAAAACTTAGACTACTTTATGGAGCAAATATGTAAATATTTCCCTCTAGGAAGAGATAAAAATGTTTTAAAAAGCATTCGAGGCCAAAATTCTAGAATATATTTGTTGGTTAATCATAAATTTTGCTACTAATTAATGATAGTTTGTTGGAGTCGTCTCGAATGCTTTTTAAAATTTTTTAAACATTTCAAAAATGTTTCTCTTGTTAGAGGGAAATATTTACATTTTTGCTCCAAAATGATCTAAGTTTTCAATATTTTACTTCTTTATATCATCGCTTTGGAAGATTTTCTTTTATTTTCTGCTTTTTAGGGCCTCTCAATAAAAAGTATCTTCTATTAAATTTTTTTCCACTTTACTCTTCTGAGGCATACTTATTTCTCTCCAATTAAAGTTATGTTTAAGTATGTGGTAAATAAAATAATAATTTACTGTAACTGTTGATAGGTATAGTATTTGATTGTTTGTCCTATACATGTTATATATTCTACTTGTTTATTAAAATAATAATTAATTTTAACCATTTATAGCTATAATTTTTATTTGTTTATCTTATACTCTTGTTATTTAGTCTACCTCTGGTTTAGTATGTCTTATATTTTTTATATTAAAATTATATCTTGTATTTGATTAGCTCGATGTATATCTTTTTCGGTCAGTTTTAAATGAAAATTCTCATATTTCCATATGTTTCGGTTTAATAACCATCGTCAGAGGAAAGAAATTATTGTGATTTAATAAAAAAAAAATTTCACTTTTACAACATTTTATGTCTATTTCTGTTAGATGTTTTAACGCAACTCTACTCAACAGAAATAGACATAAAATGTTATAATAATATATTTTTTGTTTTTTATTAAATCACAATAATTGTTTTCCTGACGATGGGTATTAAACCGAAACGTAAAGAAATATGATAATTTTAATTTAAAACTGACCCAAGATATACATCAAGCTAATTTGATATCAACGGTCAAGAAAATACAAATATTTATATATCTTGTATTTGATAAATCCAATACTGTAACGGTCTTATAAAAATAAACAGGTTATTAAAGTTATTATATTTTATTAAACATCTTGCAAGAAAAATACTAGTTTATTTGATACCATTAAATATAAAAAAAACATCTAATACTTCACAACATAAACAAATGGTATTAGAGGTGTTTTAAAATCTCATGAGCTGTGACCTTCATATGTGCACAGACATAATCCCTCCTGTCAACTCAGTTACACTTCTTAGAATTATTATATTTATTGCTTACAATTTATCCCGAGCTCTTGTTTATGTATACAACAATTCAGTCGCCAGTGTCTTCAAAAAAATACTTATAACGCAGAATGAACTTTGGCTTTTGCGCATTTCGCGGCTCATAAGATTCTGAAACACCTCTAAAAAGGTGATTTGAACATATTCCTATTTTTTTTTATTTGCATTATTGTATGTATTACAAACAAATATCTTTATTTTGACCCAATCCAGATTACTTAAAATCCCTTGTTCCTCCCTTAAAAGCTTGTTACACTCTTCCTGTTTTGGAGCCCGTTTCTCTTTAATGTGCTCTTTGAAATGGGAAGTTACTAGTTTCTTTTGATCTTCTGTTCACCGTACTCGCTTACTGGTCTTTTTTACCGACTTTTCACTAACAGATGAAGAATAATTGCTATCTTCATAATCATTTACAATGGATGATTCTGTTTTTGATTGTGATTGGTTCTTTTTTTTAAATTTAGGTGCACCCTTTGCGTTTGATTTAGGTGTATTTTCTTCGGTTTCGGAGTCATCAAATTCAACCAATTCAGTGTTAGGATCAATATTTATTGTTTTTAAATCTTGATTTTTAAACTCGTGTCCTTTTCCATTGTCAAATAAATTTAACAATTTGCCAATTTTTGCGGTCTGATACATATCTTGCGTAATCTCATAAAACTCTTTATGAGTTTTTTCGGCATGGCCCATAAATTTGGCGAAGTGAGAATAGTCTTCTGGATTTAAATTCAATATCTGCATTAGAGTTGCAATTTGTTTTCTTAAGCGATTTGATGTCATAGCATTAGGATCTTTTACTTTACTGGTTTTAGCGAAGTTTTTTAATACGACATCTCCTCGCACCCATTGATCTTTCACGCCCGGGTAAGCAAACAAGTATGGATTTTCTTGGGGGATGATATCAGTTTTGTTTCTAATATCAAGTAATAGCGTAATATATTCCTGTAAATTTGGAGGAAAAAGTATTATAATGGCTCTACTTCCTTTTCCACCTGCTACAACACATTTGTAGCTTGTAGTTAGTGCCTTTTCGGAAAGTGTTAATTGGGACATTTTTTTCTTACGGACGCGAGGTTTTCGCCTTGTCTTTATAGTCTATTCGGATTTCAAATGCATATTACGTTAACAATGACAAGCATGTGCATGTGCGATAACGTTCCCGCGATGCTATTAGTCGAATGGTAATAAAATTCTCGTCAGTTCAATCTTCCAGCCAGGTTTTTTTAATTATAATCCAATACTTCCAGTTTATCAAAATAATGTGTATGTATTTCCTGTCCACTTTGTTAATATTTTGCAGTTCAAAATATAAGTAAATTCATTCCTTCATTTTAACATGGTTCATATGTTATGTGCAGATTTCTCAGTAATGCCCTTTGCGATATTATTATTCTCGTTTAATTTATGCGATATGTATTTGAAATTCCAATAGAGTATAGATTGTAAGTTAAAATACAAGTAACGGAATCTGTTGATATTAATAAGTTGTCCTTTTGAAAATAACATTAGCGAATATGAAAAGTAAGATTTAAACATACTTAAGGTGGATAAAAATCATGAATGTTAATATTTATCGATTGTGTTACAAAATTGAACGGATTCAGTGCTACGTCTTTTAAAAATTGTATTAAATAGTAATAATAATTCCCTTAAGTTCTTAAGAATTTTGAATTACATACATTATTCTACAATAGATACTTACCGTGAACGGCTCATGTTAAAACAGATAATCACTTAATACCGGGTAAAACACGAACGTGCCTGGTAAAGTACAATTTAGACAATATTAAATAATCATAATATCAAATGCACATGAGCGCACAGTTCTACTGCGCAAGCGCTAGAGCATTTGTTTACTATAGAAATCTGGCAACCTGTAAGGAGGCAAACTCTACCGTTATGTATAACAGTTTTATATACATTGAGTCAGAGAGGTACTATTTATGTAACGAGGTGTAAACATACCAATCGTATGAACAAAAAAGTGTATGTAAAAAATGACAGAAATCCTTTCCCCTCTCGACGTGCCCTTGGTAAGTGAAATATGGCGGTTATATATATATATATAAACAGAACTATTCTATCACTATTAGTTCTAGTGGAGGTGCGGGCATAAGACATTTCATATCCAATGTATTTTGGCAATTGAAATAAAACATAATAAATAAATAAACATAATAAAATCCAATGGGTGCTAGCCCCTTCTGGCTGACGTTGCACCGTATATGTGGAGATGCTAATTACTAGAGGATTAACTTCTTATTAACCGATTAAATTCAACCATCTATTTCTAGGCATGCTTTTATGACCCTCAAGATTATTCGCTATGCTCCGATATATACTCGACATGCGTCTACTAATTTTGTTAAAACGTCAAATACTTGATTAAAACGTTAAAAAATTCGTTCGCTTCTCTGGCACCCAATGTTCGATTTGCGCGGCGCAATTTACGATGCGGATTAGCTAGAACCCTTCTTCTTTCCGTCGTGACGCCGTATGGTCCCTCCGAAAGTGTATTTCGAAAAATATGAACTTTTTAAGATCGCACGTTTTCGAATTTTTTTCGCCTTCGAAGAGCGCATTTTATTTTTGCGGTTTTTCGTCTATATCTCGGAAACCACTGGAGTTAGCTCGAAAATAAAAAATCTCTATGGACAAGTTCGTTTCGTGACGGATCGTCTGGTTCCATCGGCATTTTCCCGTGGTTCTTCGTTTCGGAGATATCTGCCGAAATAAGCGGCGGTGTAGGGCGGAGAATGGGACATCTTTCGCTTTAAACCCTCATAACTTCTAAACGGTGGCTCCTAGAACAAAAAACTTTGACCCTATCGAAGTTGTACACAATTAAATGATCTAAAAGTCGTTATCTTTATTTTCGTCCTGCTCCAAAAATAAACGAGCTGCGAGCGGTCAAAGTGGAGACCATCCTGGCAGTGATGACGTCATAGCTAAATTTGAAGAGAAATTAATTTCATCATATACGGGGTGTCTTTTTTCGCGACCAAGTTGTCAAACAGTGTGGACGCGCGTGAATCTTCAGTGATAAAATAGTGTTTTTAAAAGTATTTCTATACTGGTAACTATTGTTTTTGTCATCAGTACTCTCACTCCTTTCCATACTAATAAGATTACTCCATTAATTTTGTATAATCTCTATTTGTTTATTTGTTTTACTGTTATTTCCAACATTCAATCCCTAACCTAACTTCTCAAGTCGCCCATGGGCGACTCGTCGGGAGGGGGGGAAATAAATCCCCCCCTGGAAACTAATAAAAATCGTGAAAGAAAAGCGGTATTTTACTCAGAAACTGATATTGGTCCATTTGAAGTCATAGTACAAAGTGTGGAAGAATCAGGGAAACTTACATCCCATGGACTTCGGTAAAACTTTAGTACATTTAAAAATACAGAATATTAAAGAAATCAAACGCAAAGGAGCCAATAGAGTAGGTGTTACATTTCACACAGCAGTTGCAGCCAACGAATTTGCAAAAAATAAAGAAATCACGCAGATGGGTTATGAAGTCTTTATCCCAGTCAGTCTTATCACATGCAGAGGACTGATTAGAGGAGTGGGGAAAACCATTACAGAAGAAGATATTTTAAACAATATTGATACAAAATACAAAGTAGTTTCGGTGAGACGCTTAAATAGACGATATGAGGAAAGAAATGAAATTAAGTATCTGCCAACAGGCACTGTTTTACTGACTTTTGTAGGGAAAATTCTCCCTGCACGCATATATATTTTTCATAATAAGCAGGAGATTTATACCTATGTTAAATCAGTAGTTTTGTGTTATAAATGCTTCCAATATGGACATACAAAAACTCAATGTAGAGGTACAGCAAGATGCGAAAAATGTGGAAACAAGGAACATGAAACGAATACTTGCAATAAGGATAGACCATTATGTATTCAGTGCAACAAGGAGCATTTAGTCACAGATAAAACCTGCCCAGAATACTCTAGACAAAAGAAAATAAATGAAGTAATGGCATGTGACAACATATCCTTTTTTGAACCAGCAAAAAGGTACCCTAAAGAAAACTTAGATAAGGATAGATTAAACGTACAGAATGAAGAATCTTTAAGGTTAAAAAACTTCCCCTCTCTAAGAAACAGAGAGAATGAACATGAATTAGAAGAAGGGATTACAATCAGAGAAAGACGCAATAATATTTACCGAACTCCAGAATCACAAAGGCAACAGAAATATTCGACAGTTGCTCGAGGAAAAAAAAGGAAAACAATTCCTACATCTCCAAATTATGACGTCGCTGCTCATTCACAATGTCTTTTCCCCTCTACTTCTAGAACCCCAAATTATTCTCGGCTTAACACCCTTACTCGATCAAATGATGAATCAATCGCAGTGCCCCTACAGCTGCCACTACCTAGAAATCGAACTCCAAACTACAGTAAACACAATATGCCTAGTACCTCAAACAGACAAGAAGTCTCAAAAGACAATATTAGAAAAGAAGCAAGCAACGTGCTTGCAGAAGTCTTGACCAAAGAACTACTTACCGAAATAGAAGTAATAAAACTTGTAAAAATTCTCTTGGAAAAATCTCCAAATCTGTATTCATTTTCCCTAGCTTTACTGCTAAATCCCCTAATGATAATTTAGACCAATCATCTGATAACATGGAAACAAGTTCGCAGATATCACAAGAATACTATTAAACCCCCAATATAAAATTATACAATGGAATGTAAGAAGTATAAACTCAAATAAAGAAAATTTACTGATATTGATAAAGGAAGAAAACCCAGACATAATATCTCTCTCAGAAACTTGGCCGAGGGACAGTATAAGATTTAAAATTCCCGGATATAGAATTATCCGTAACGACAGATCCGACGGCAAAGGAGGGATAGCAATCATTATTAAAAATAACATTCCACACAAAATTGTAACTGTCATCACTCCCAGAGACTTCCCAGAGAAACTTCAAATTCAAGCTATAGAAACAAAAAAATTTACATTATTTAACATTTACATACCACCGAATATTCACATACCAGTAATCCCAATAAAGAATATGTTAGCCAATTATAATAACCTTGTTATAACTGGAGATTTTAATGCCCAACACCCATTATGGGGGTCAGGCATAGAAAATCGTAATGGAAAGTTAATTTGTGAAATTATCGAGGATCTGGATTTAATAATTCTTAACAATGGAACTATCACCCGAATAACTCTCCCTCATCAACATAAGAGTGCACCAGATCTAACCTTGTGTTCCCCCCAGCTAGCTCCATGTAACACATGGACTACCATTAAAGATCCAGGAACGAGCGATCACTATCCAATTAAGGTCATACTTCATGTAAATCAAAACCCATGCGATACAACAACTAGCAGAACTAAACACAAATCCTTCAACTGTAATAGGGCCAACTGGGCAAAATACAGGGCTATTATTGATACATACATGGAGAATACCAAGGAATTAACTTATGAAGATTTTACCAACATAATTTCGCTTGCCGCAAGTGAGTTGATCCCCCGGAAAAAATTATCCCCATATCCTAAACCAAGAGTGTGATGAGGCCATCCAAAAGCGAAGAGATGCCATTACCTTATTTACCAGGGAAGCAACACTGTTTAATTACATACAGGCAAAAAAAACAATAGCTAAAACAAGGAAAATACTCAGGTGCAAAAAAAAGGAAGGATTTAAAAATTTTTGTGAAACACTAAATAGAGAAACGCCCACCAAAGTAGTATGGAGAGCTGTCAAATGCTACAATAACAACAAAACACCTCCTCAGCCCGTAACTCCAATTGACTCAAACTGGGTATATGATTTCCTTGATTCACTAACCCCGCCTTTTGCTCCAGAAAATCTACCTTCCATAGAAAGTGAACCTCTAGAAGAAATAAATCCTTTTACCACAGAAGAACTCGAGACAGTATTACTCCAAAAAAAAAAAAAGATTCAGCTCCAGGATTAGATGAAATTACTTATTCAATGGTTAAAAACTTTTCCGTTCGTGCAATAGAATATCTTTTTAATAAAATAATTATAGAACAAACAGTTCCAAAAGAATGGAAAATACAAATTGCCTGCCCTATACTTAAACCTGGGAAAGATCCCACCCTTTTTCTAGTTATCGTCCTATCATTCTATCATCTTGTTTGGGTAAGTTACTGGAAGTAATAATTAAAAATAGAATTGAATACCACTTAGAAAGTAAAGACCTGCTATCATCAAGTCAATCCGGTTTCCGGCGAGGTAAAGGAGTAATGGACAATCTTGCCTATCTCACAGTTAAAATTAATAACTGCTTTGATAGCAAACACAAAGCATTGGCAGTATTCTTAGATATATCTTCTGCATATGACAGCGTTATCCCAGCCATCCTTATAGAAAAGTTGCGAAGCTTTTCAATCCCAAAGAGCACAGTTAGCCTTATTCAGCAATTCCTGTCGAACAGAACTATATACATCAGAGATCCTACAAGCAGAAATCTTATCGGCCCGCAATTAACTAATGTAGGATTACCTCAAGGAACTCCACTAAGTCCTGTACTTTTTAACATATACACTAACTCCTTATATAGTCAAATGACTGAAAATACAACCCTCCTGGGATATGCAGACGATTTTGTTATAATTAGCTGTGGCAGTAACATCATAGATATAATCAGACAGATAAATAGTTCCCTAGGCAATCTCGTGGTTGCTTTTACAAGTCTAGGATTCACTCTTTCTCTTAACAAATCAAGAGCGATTTTATTTCAGAAACGTAACATTCGCCAAGATCTTCCAAATATTTTTGGGGAGACAATGTCATACCATGGACAACAAATATCAAGCACCTGGGTGTGGTATTAGATTCTAACTTGAAATGGAAATCACATATAGAACTCACGGCTAAAAAAGCCTTAGGAGGGATCAATGCAATGAGAGCTATATCTCGAGTTTGGTGGGGGGTTCACCCCTCAACATTAAGTATGATATACAAGGGAATTGTAAGGTCACACTTAGACTATGGAAGTATTTTAATGGTAAATTGTAGTAAAACATCCTTGGAAAAACTAGACAAAATACAATTTCAAACCCTACGGATCATCATAGGGGCAATGAAATCAACACCAACTAATGCTCTTCTTGCGGAAACTTGTGAATGGCCGCTGAAATATAGACGAATATGGCTAGCCTGCAAATACATATTCAAATCGCTTACTTTTGAAAACAGCCCCTTGACTCCCCTGATTTATACTCAGTATGCCAATTACAATCAGAAACTAAGGCTACCACCTTCTTCGCCTCTGATAGAAGCAACCGATTTGTATATATATTTCATGGACATAATCCAAAAACAAAATGTACTTCCATGTTACAGATATGGCCACTATCTACAAACGGGAGAAAAGATATATGTTGATTTAGGACTCCATAAATCATCCTCTAATAACCATCCAGATTTCATCAGAATGATAAGAGGCAAATGGCCTTCAGCAAAGTATATATTTACAGATGGTTCACTGGATCCAGCTCGAAAAAAGTAGGTATAGGAGTATATATACCGGGAATAAATGTCTCTCTAGCATTAAGGGCGCAAGATTACTATTCAATTTGTTCCGCAGAAGTCATGGCTATCCAAATTGCCATAAAAAAAGCCATATTGTTAGATCTAAAAGACTTTGTAATATTTTCGGACTCTAAAAGCGCTCTGGATAGATTATCTAGAAATGGACTAGTAGCAGACAATGACTGGATTACATTAAGCACCAGGAAGTCATACTTTATAGCTAAAGCTCAAAATAGAAGGATACAACTAGTCTGGATTCCAAGCCATACAAATATTCAGGGCAATGATAAAGCAGACCTCTTAGCAAAAACAGGTACAAGCCTCAATAGATGCAACTTAACGAAAGTAGATTTTATAGATATTCTTCCCCACATTAAAGAAAAAATACATAAAGAATGGAAGATCGAATGGACAAATATATCGATAACTAAGGGGTCTCATTATGCTAGCATCTGTGGAGGAATAAAAACAAAAACATGGTTTCATGACTTGAACCTCACTAGGAAAGAAATCACAACATTTTCAAGAATGAGAGTTGGACACTGCCTAATCCCGACCCATCTGCACAAAATTGGAATCCAAGAGAGCCCTAATTGTGATTGTGGGGAATTAGGTTCATTAAATCATGTCATATTTGAATGTACATTACACTATCAAAACTCTAATAGGTTGTATACCTTACTAAATCAAAATAATGAAGCTCCCATGAATATCAACTCAGTTTTAGCAAACCCTAATACAGACAATGCTAAAAATATCTCAAAATTTCTAGAAGCTGCGCATCTCAAAATGTAAGAAGTGTTACTATGAGATTAATTTAATTCCAAACCCGCATAATCCAACCCAACACAATTTTAAATTCCTTCTTTTAAAACCCTAGGGTTCTTGAACCGAGGCGTCATTTTCGGTTGTGTTAATGGCTCTGCCGACGCTCCAGAGACAGAAGAGTTTTTTTTATGTTACCAAACCTAACAATTCTTTCTCTCCTTCACTAAGTTACTCAGTATAGAAACGTAATAAAGAAAAATCAATATAATAGTGGAGAAAAACAAGAAGAAAAAAAGCAATCAAAATAAACTCAAAAAGAAAACTAGAAACTGGCTAAATAGCCACGTAGCTAAGGCCAAGATCGAAAGAAGAAGAGAAGAAGAATATACGGGGTGTGTGAACAATTTACCGGAAATTACATAATCAATTTTATATTTGAAAAGTTTAAGTCATTTTATTTTAATGTGCCACTGCTACTTCCGACAGGCAAGTCGGAGTTTAATTTTATAGGTTAAATATTTGACATTACAAGTCAGTCAGTTTGGTCTTATAAGTTATATGTAGTGTTGACATTTAATTTAATTTAAAGGTGTCAGGTTTAGACATTTTAAATTATTTCCGACATACACATCAAAGAATTTAATTTTATAGGTTATTAAATATTTGACATTACAAGTCAGCCAGTTTAATTTTATAGGTTATATGTAGTGTTGACATTTACGAACACGTTTAAGAAAATTAATAATTTCATCATATACAGGGTGTGAGAACAATTTACTGGAAATCGATTTCAATTATATTTCCTAATTTGTCGTGCAATTTCGCTGAAAATTGGTATGGGGTTATCGACGTCACAGATCGCGAAAATGACGTCGGAATCACAAAATTCAAAATGGCAGATGATTATCGTTTATCATCCAATTCCGCTGATTTGGCATGCAGGGGTTCTCAAGGTGGCTGACATTGAAATTGAAAAATTAGAAATGGTGGCACGAGTTGGAAGACATATTTCATCATTTACGGTCCAATTCGGCTCAAATTAAAAATAAATACGGCGATCGTAAACCCGTTCTATGTCTTGATGGCAAGGAGAAGGTGTAAATAGATCTTGCATTCGAAAAATTAATGCGTGCTAAGAGGCGACTATACTTTTAAGTGGAATCCCGGCTTCGAATCCCGCACGGGGCTACTTTTTTTATTATCATAGAATGGCATTAACTTAAACGAAACTTATGTTCCCAACCATTAATTGCATTTACTCATTTTCTAAATTTGAAATATCTTTCGTCAACAACGCCAGCCCTCCCTCATTATTACAACTACATCCTAAGTGTGGCAAGCCTCCTACTTACAGCCATTTTTCATGCTGGCAAATGTTAGAGAGCTGATGGTAGGGGTGTGTAAGTTGGCAATGGTAAGCTTGCCATTATGTTTTTGTCATATAACCTTAACAAGTATGAATACAATAGAATAGAATAGTTTATTGGCCCAAATTAACATACACAGTACAAAGGGCAGGTCACAATATTCAACATTACTAGTACATAGATAAAAGCTCAGTTTACAAAATAGTGATCACAAAAACAAAAAAACAGTTAAAATATTAAGGCAAGATTATTTTAGTTATAAAATAGATAAGATTATACTATATATGGGACAACAGACACAAAATACATAATTTCTTTTTCCTTTCTTCCTAACACATTTTTACTCATTTAAGAATTAAACTTATTTACAAACTCATCCAATGTGTAGAAACATTCATCAATCAAAACATTTTTTATTTCTGATTTAAACCTTGTGTAAGATGCAATTGATTTTAGATGTTCAGGGAGGTTATTATATAGAAATACACTACTATAATGTGGCGATTTTCTGAATGTAGTTGTTTTATATTTATTAAGCAATAGCGTATTAGAATGTCGTGTCTCATAATTATGTATATCTTTTTGGCTCTTATAATCTGAATAGTAATTTTTTACATAAGTAACACATTTTAGAATGAAAATGCATGGGATCGTTAATATTCGCTTTTCTCTAAATGTACTTCTGCAGCTTTCTCGAGAACTTAGGTTAAACAATAGTCTGATTATTCTTTTTTGACAAATAAATATTCTTTCCCATCCTGTAGTCTGTCCCCAGGAAAAAATGTTAAATGATAGATGACTATACGCAAAGGCATAATATAAATTCATCAGACCCTTTTGATCCAAACACGGTTTCATTTGTAGAATGGCATAATATGCTTCGTTTAATTTGGCACCGACAAAGTCCAGGTGTGCAGTGAATGAAAGATTAGAATTAAGTCAAGTTCCAAGGAATTTGGCATTGACAGAGAAATTTAAATTAAATTGTAATTGCCCCTCCTCGAAAAGCTGTTTTCTAATAAAGAAGTTAATGTAATTTGTTTTGCTTTCATTGAGAATTAGCCTGTTTCTTTGACATCATGTATCCATTTCCTCATACACCAGTGGTATGTTTGCTTGTAGTTCTTCAGGAGTTTCAGCCGTCATAGTGACAGTTGTGTCATCCGCAAACATAATGATCTTCCCTTTTGTGACAAATCTTGGCAGGTCGTTAACATAAAGTAAGAAAATCAATGGACTCAAAACTGACCCCTGAGGAACTCCAATTGGGACATCATGCTGCGTTGAAAATTGTTCTTGAATTTTTATTATAATAGATCTGTTTTGAAGATATGAATAATTGATCCAGGATAGCACAGGACCTCTTATGCCTAAGTAATAGAGTTTGTCCAATACAAATGATATATTAATACTATCGAAGGCCTTACTTAAGTCAAACATAATTGAGACTACAAGTTTACGTTTGTCCAGCTCAGCGTAAATGTAATTTAAGAAGTTGTAGCTTGCTGTTTCTACAGATTTTTTTGCTCGAAACCCATGTTGATTGGTTGTTAATAAGTTGTTTTGCTCTACAAATTTTATAATAATGTTATAAACACAGCGTTCTAAGATTTTAGAAAATTCAGGTAATAAAGATATTTGTCTATAGTTATCTATTTGTAAGGTGTCTCCTTTCTTGAATAGTGGGAAAGCCAGTGCAATTTTCATCTGCTCGGGAAATTTACCGTTCTGCAATTCTAGTTAAGGGACATATAATATAATTCTGAATTATCTTTATCAATTTGGGGGATATACAGGGTGTTTGGTGCATCGTGTGCCAAATGGAAATGGCCGACAGAAAGGGTTATCTGCTATCCTTTCAGGCCCCTTAATACTTCCCATGCCCTGCGGGATTTTTCATATCGACTTTTTATCTTTTTAATGAAAAAAATCCCAAATTCTACATTTAAATTCAAATTATAAAAAAAGTATTAGGCGTAGACTGCGAATTTCATTTTTATTTTGATGTGTTGCCGAAGGGTTCTTTTAAATCCAAAATTACTGGCATTCGTCATCTAGTTGTTTTTTTATTCACTCGCAAACTTTCGGAATAGGTAAAATTTAAACTTAGACTTTACATGGCTATAAAAAAAAAACTCAGAGCAACCGGGATCTTCCAACTCCCTCAAAAATTCTCTAGTCTATCCTCTTGCTAGTGATGTGCCACATGTCATAAAAATCTTTTAATAACTTCGTGAATTCGCTAAATTAATGAATCGGGTCACATAAGGCTAATATACAAAATTCCGAATAAAAAATTATTTTTGCTTAAATTATGCATGGGAAACAGATAAAATCTATTATCTCACTCTTGCGAAGTAAAATCTATCTTCTATCTCTTTCTGTTCATTGGTTTTCTTGAAATAAAGAAACAGTTACATTTTTATCATTTATTAAAAAAATTTTAAAATCTTGCTCAAAGTATTGGTCTCTGTTGCGAATGCAGGCCCGACATCTGTTTCGTATTTCGACAGTTGTTGTATGAAGTCGTATTTCCTCCCTAATTGTACCGAAAGCCGTTTCTATGAGTTGGACAAGAGGACAAGTTCTTCATTAGTAGCAAACTCCGTCGCGTACACGAGCTCTTTGGCACGACCTCGGACATAAAATCCAACGGAGTTAGGTCTGGGGAACGTGGAGGCCATTGAATAGGGCCATCCCGCCCCATCTACGCATACGCCTATAGTTTTTCAAAATGACGGCTGTCCCACGCACTGGCGATTGATTGTAAGACAATATCTAGACAATGTGTTCCCAAATGCGTGGATTGGGTGGGATGGCCCTATTCAATGGCCTCCACGTTCCCCAGACCTAACTCCGTTGGATTTTTATGTCTGGGGACGTGCCAAAGAGCTCACGTACACGACGGAGGTTGTGACTAGGGAGGAACTTGTCCTCTTGTCCAACGCATAGAAACGGCTTTCGGTACAATTAGGGAGGAAATACGACTTCATACAACAACTGTCGAAATACGAAGCAGATGTCGGGCCTGCATTCGCAACAGAGACCAATACTTTGAGCAAGATTTTTAAATTTGTTTAATACATGATAAAAATGTAACTGTTTCTTTATTTCAAGAAAACCAATGAACAGAAAGAGATAGAAGATAGATTTTACTTCGCAAGAGTGAGATAACAGATTTTACCTGTTTGTCATGCATAATTTAAGCAAATATAATTTTTTATTCGAAATTTTGAATATTAGCCTTATGTGACCCGATTCATTAATTTAGCGAATTCACGAAGTTATTAAAAGATTTTTATGACATGTGGCACATCATTAGCAAGAGGATAGACTAGAGCATTTTTGAGGGAGTTGGAAGATCCCGGTTGCTCTGAGTTTTTTTTTATCGCCGTCTAAAGTCTAAGTTTAAATTTAAATTTTACCTATTCCGAAAGTTTGCGAGTGAATAAAAAAACAACTAGATGATTAATGCCAGTAATTTTGGATTTAAATGAACCCTTCAACAATACACATCAAAATAAAAATGAAATTCGCAGTCTACGCCTAATACTTTTTTATAATTTGAATTTAAATGTAGAATTTGGGATTTTTTTCATTAAAAAGATAGAAGGTCGATATGAAAAATCCCGCAGGGCATGGGAAGTGTTAAGGGGCCTGAAAGGATAGCAGATAACCCTTTCCGTCGGCCATTTCAATTTGGCACACGATGCACCAAACACCCTGTATAGTCAATTCCATGACAGCCTTTGTTTTCCATCCTATTGATTATATCAGCAATATCATCTTCAGTAAAAGTAGGAACGAGAATTGTGTTTAAAGAGCGACAGACAAAGTACATGGAAGAGAAAGGTTTTGGCCAAAATGTTCAATAATTTTTTGTTACATGTATGAGAAAAATAACTTGCAAAAACTTCAGACAATTGTTTATTATCAGTGACGATATGATTGTTGTTCATGATCGCGATGTTAGAATTACTTCTTTGCTTACCTAAGTTCTCGTTTATAATTTTCCATGATTCTTTGATTTTGTTGGAGGCCGAATTGATTCTGCAATTGTAGTGTTCTCTTTTAGCTACCATAATTTGCCTTTTATATTCCTTTTTACAACTTACATATGCTGCTTTAACTTGATCACAGTTTGTTGCTACCATTAACACGTGAAGTTTATTTAACTGATTATTTAGAATTTTTAAGTTTTCTGAATACCACTTCTTATTTTTATTATTTTTTTGTTTGCTGTATCTGCTGATAAGTGAACAGCTACTTTCTAAGCACCAATTAATGTTAGTCGGAAATTCCTCATAAGCCTCGTTCACATCACATTTTGTATAAAAGTTACTCCACTCAATTTTATTCAAATGAAATACTAGCTGTTTTAAATTGGATTCTCTCATATCACGAGTTTTATATGAAGTTACAACCTTTTCAACTTTATCGTGGCTTGTTAAGTTAAAGGAGAAAACATGTGCAAAATGATCACTCAAGTTGGGGTTGATGATTTCTGAGTGATAACTTTCTGTAGCAATATTTGTTATTACATAATCACTAGTGCTAGTAGAAGTGACACCATTAATGTTTGTGAATATTCGCGTAGGTTGATTTGTTGTTACTTGTAGTTGAAATGATTCTAAGATATCGAATAAGATTTTAGTACATAAGTCATTTTTGTTATCATAATGAATATTAAGATCGTCTGTTAAATAATAATAATAATAATAATAACCTTTATTCAATAATACCATCAAACGGTGCAGAACAAGTCAAAAGAACATGATATTACAATTATATGGTGTATAACCAGCAACAGTACATTTTAAACTATGTAAAAATAAAATAAAAACATTTAAATAAAGACACTACACTGACAAATCAAAATGCTGGGTAAAATATTCTGAAACACTGTAAAATGACTTTTCACATAAATAGGTTTTCAGCTTTACTTTCAAATCTTGATAGGTTCTGATATTCTTGTGGTATTTTGTTGTAAACTTTTACCAGCTGCGTTACTACATTACGCTGTACTTGAGTGAAATTCATTTGGGGTTGTCGTAACACCGATCTTGCACAACCTCTAGTATTAAACATATGGCTGGTTTCATATCTGCTAAATAATTCTTGGTAATGTTCTTTAACGAAGCAAGCACATGATATATACAAACACGGTACGGTAAGTATATATTTCTCTTTAAATATTTGACTACAGGTCTCTCTTCTTTTTAGGTGGAAAATACTTCTGACACATGATTTTTGGAGCTTTAAAATTCTAGATGAGTCAACCGAGTTTCCCCAAAAAATTATTCCATATTTTATTCTGGAGTTTACATAGGAATAATACGCCGCTATTGCTGCATCCTGATTCACGGAGTTTGCTATGACTCGTAATGCATATGTAAATGAACTTATTTTGCTAGCTAGATAGTGCACATGTTCCTTCCAGTTTAATTGTGAGTCAATTTGGATACCCAGGAACTTCGTGTGTTGAGTGGTTGTGAGAATTTGGTTTTCATAAGTTAGTGTAAGAGGATCTTCTGCCCTTGAGGTAAATTTCATTAGGTGCATCTTTTCGATATTGTTCTTCAGGTTATTCCCTCTGTACCAATTATCCATTGTCTTAATTGTACTAACTTTTGTATATAATAAAAATAAAATTGGGCCCAAAATGGAACCTTGTGGGACTCCCTTTCTAGGTATTTCCCAATCAGATTTAATTTCCATTCCTGCATCCATTACCATTACACACTGCCTTCTGTTTATTAGATATGATTTGAGAATATGGTACACCTTTCCTCTGAACCCATTATTTCTAGCTTTACTAAGAGTAAAAATTTCTTTTTTGCTTTTATTGTGTTGATGTCCTAGGTTTTCAATTTCAAATTTTTCATACTTTTCTTTTCCAGTGATTTCCTTTACCAGATCCCAGGTTGCTTTGATTTTATTATTTGAATTGATGATGTAATTTGAGTATGTTTCTTTCTTGGCGTCATTAATCAATATCTTAAGTTCCCTACAGAATTTCTTGTATGTTTCTTTTGTTATTTTTCCTGATAACATTCCATCATACATTTGACGTTTTATTTTGCTTTTTGTTTTTATTTTATGGTTTATCCAAGTTTTATGTTCATGTGTATTAGTTACATTTTTTTGGGATACACTTCATCCAGACTATTTTTAATTATTGTTAAAAGTATTGTTGTGCTGGTGTTTGGGTCTTCCTCGAAAATTATTTGGTTCCATTCAATATTTTTAATGTGCTCTTTAAATAAGTGACTTTTGTCATCTGTTATAAGTCTTCTCGTTACTTTTTCCTTTTTATGTTTTTGTATATAATTCACAGGAATACTGGTGTGTAAACCAAAGTGGTCATTAAATCCATTCTTGTCCACGCTGCTTTTATATTCTGGCACATTTAGAAATACATTATCAATTGTTTTTCCTGATATTCTTGTTGGTGTATCAGTGGTAGGTGTTAGATTAAATGATATCATCAGATCCTTGAAGGTTTTCACATCTTTCTCAAATGGAGTTTGTAGGTCTAAGTTAAAGTCTCCACAAACGGCTATAATGTGTTTCGTATATTTATTAGTTATGGAAATTAACATATCCTCAAGAGTGTTTATAAATTCATCCATGTTGGAGGTAATTGGAGGGCGATAAATGTTTATAACGATAAGTTTTGGATTTAGAATTTCTATTGCACTACATTCAATTACTAATTCTATACTTTTTTGTTTCAGGTAATCCAATTCCTTGTACTGCAAGTTCTTTTGGACAAATATGCAGCTACCTCCATGCCCGAACTGTGTTCTTGCAAAGGATGAAGCCAATTTATAGTTTTTTAATTTAAGTCGATGTTCTTCACTGTTCCTAACCCAAGTTTCTGTAGCAGCTATCACATTAATCTTGTACTCATAGTTGTCAATATATATAGATAGTTCATCTATTTTATTCATGATACATTGTAAATTTTGGTAATAGAGATTAAAGGGATCCTTTGTTATACTCTTTTGTGTCTTTATTTTGGTCGTTGGGCCAAAAAAGAATTTTTGTTATTTCCTTTTTGCTGATCTTTGTATTCCCACTGCTTTTTGAAATCAAATCTCCTGAACCCTACTCCTTTCGGCCAGAATTCTGGATCAAATAGTTTTTCTTTGAAATCAAATTCTACTGCCACCATGAAAGATTGTCGTTGATTTTGCTCATTTTTTAATTCCCTTACTATAATATTATCTTCTTCTGTCTTCCCAAGTTTCTTTTTTAGATATTCTTTTATATCTTTTTCTTCAACTTTAGGTGTTACTCTATATAGGTAGAGCCAAGCTTTAGGTTGTATACCTCGAAATATTTGATTTTCTTCATTTACCGCTTGTCCAATCTGTCTTCCTTTTTGTTCCCTATTTCCTCCACTATTGCCTTTTCTATGTTGCCTTCTCACCCTTCCTTGGAATCTGAAAGCTTCTTCATCTATGCAGGTTTTGTCTGTTTGTTCCGAGGCTTGCTCTGTTTGGTTTATGTTTGGAATTTCTACGATGCTTTCCTTAATTTGTTCATACCTTGTTTGATTTTCAATTCGAATTTTTGGGCTTTTTGGGGGTGCCATCTGTTGCTGTGTTTTTAAAACTGTTTGTTTGCTTCCTGTTGCCATCTGTTGGACAGTAGGTTTATTAGAATTCAAGTTCGCCATCTTTTCTAAAAGTAATCTATTGTTTTCCTTTAGAATGTTGTTTTTGTCTTCCATTTCGCTCATTAATTTTTTCATATACTGAAGTTCTAATTCAAGTTTTTTGTAATGCATATCTATGATTTTTTGTTCATATGGATTTAAATCACAGCAAATGACTCTGTTCTCATCTAATTTCTTAATTGTCTTTGACCTTGCACTACAACTATTATGAAATATTGAGTAGCAGTTTATGCATACCATTACTGCACACTTTTTTCCACAACATTTTAGTTTATTTTCTTCAATTTCACTGGGTTTTTCACTACTTTTTTCAGCAGTACTTATCAGTTCACTTTCACTATCCACCATTTTTAATAGTTTATTGATATAAAATAATAAAAGAGAATTTATTGAATATATATTTCAGAGCTGCTGTTAGTTTATTGGCAAAAATTTTAATGTCACCGCTACCTGGTCTATAGACATTCAGTACGCCTATATCAGTATTCCCTGTAACATATCTTATCCCACAAATTTCAATATGGCATACATGTATCTACCTTCATGTAACCTTCAGTGTGTTGTCAAGTGTTTACCTAAAAATAAGTTTTTAATTCTGCTTTGCAAGCCCGCTGCTTTTATTTATAAAGAAATCTGCTACATTTATTAATAATCGCATAAGTGTGACGGGACTTATATTAAAATCTTAACAGTTAACATAATTGGATAGAAAAATATCTATTGCACTTATTGCGCAGATATATATTGCAAAGTATTCGCAAATCTGCATCGAAAGTAATTATTGAGTTTGCGTGTATTGTTTTAATCATGAAAAATGCAATTTTGGGTTTGATTATTTCTGTCGGACAATTTGAAAAATCTAACTAAATCGTTATCTGTAGATCCGATGGTATATTTCTAAGCAATTTAAATTTGTTGTTTAGTTATTTCAGTAAACATCTTACACAAATTACAAATTACTATTATGACATGGAAATTGATAAATTCAAAATTGCGGCACAATATGGCGGACAGGTTTTATCATTTACAGTCCTACTCAACTGAAAATCGATACCTGGGAGTTTTTCAGGTCATAGATAACAAATATGACATCGAAACTGGAAAATATTAAAACTTGAATTTTTTAAAGTTAAAACTGAAAAGCTGATAATCCAAAAATCAAAAAACTGAAAAACGGAAAACCGAAAACATTAAAACTAAAAAACTGTAAAATGGAAAAGTGAAAAAATTGAAAAACGAAAAACTGGAAGATTGAAAAACTGAATAACTAAAAACTGAAAACTGAAAAACGGAAAAACTGAAAACATTAAAACTGAAAAAATGAAACACTGAAAAGCTGAAAAGTGAAAAAATTGAAAAACTAAAAACTGGAAGATTGAAAAACTGAAAAACTAAAAACTGAAAAACTAAAAAACTGAACACCAAAAAAATGAAAAACTGAGAAAAGAAAGACCGAAGGATTAAAAACAGAATTGGAAAAAAACTGAAAAACTGAAAAATTGAAGAACTGAAAATCTGGCAACTGAACAACTGGAAAACTGAAAATTGAAAATATAAAAATTAAAAAACTAAAATACAGAAAACTGGAAGATTGAAAAAGTGGAAACTAAAAACCTGAAAAGAAGAACTGAAAACCTGACAACTGAAAACAGAAACAGAAACTGGAAGATTGAAAAACTAGAAACTGAAAAACTAAAAACGGAAATTAAAAAACAGAAAACTGAAAATTGGAAAACTGAAAATTGAAAACTAAGAATTGAAAAACCGAAAAACTAATCACCAAAAACTAAAAACAAAAACTGAAAAATTTAAAAGATGAAAAATTGAAGAATTGAAACACTGAAAAACTGAAAACTAAAAATTGGAAAAAATGAAAAACTGAAGTACCGAAAACCTGACAACTGAAGAACTAAACAACTGGAAAACTGCTGTTTACATGATTTTGAATGTCATTTATTGAATACAAATCATACCTACATGTTATATCACAAATTGCCCTGAACCGTTTGCAAGATTATAAGTTCTATTTCTAATTTCAGGAATATTAAAGTATCCAAGAATAAATAGATTATCGGACATAAATTCGTCATAATTTTGTATGGAATCCAAAAATTTTTCATACACTGCCAGGCTGGAACCAGACCTAACATACAGACAACAGACTACACAGTTTATTTTTTTACATGAAATTTGACACATATCCACTGAAAGTCAGTGCTTTCACTTTTGCCAACCAGAAATGGTTTGTATTTCTTTTTCATTAAACACAGTAATCAGTTTGAGTGTAAACGCTTTTCTCCTTTAACGAAGTAATTTTTCGCTTAAGTTCGAGACTACAGTCTATTTTTCTTATTTGTTTAACTTTTAAGTTACATTTTCTTCTATTTAAATTTAAGTATTAATTATTATTGTTCTATTTTCTAAACTGATTAATTTCGTGTTCTTTTGTAAAATATAGTTTAAGTGTTGTTGAAAATGCGTGTTTCATTTACTTGCTTATTAGTGGAAAGTTAAGTCATCAAGATTAGATAATCGTAGTGAAGCAGAAGATCTGACAAAGAAAACTGGGGTAAGTTTTGAACTGCAACATTTTAAGTGTACGCACATCTCTTAGAACAGCCTACGTATAAAACGAGATTAATACATCTAGATCTACGTGGCCCACTGTGCAGGGGTATTATGAGTATAGACATAAAGATAGGCCCGTTGTTAATGATTGAGTATTCCTTGGTAGTCGCACATAGTGTAAATTGGTCTCCTTTGAAATGGGTACATTAATTTTCATGGATATAATCAGTGAACATAATAACCCCCCGTTGTATTCTAAACAGGGTAAAGGAGTTTATTACAAAATTGAATCTGATTACCTTGGCATACTTGCATATTTGTAATCCAATCCAGCATTTATATATGCAACACATAAACCTATTCCTATTTATAAACCTAAGCAATTGTTCCAATTTGATTTAATCAAGTAGACATAATAACCAGACAAATACTTTTACTAATCAGTGTAGTGAACATTTTTGCACAGATCTTCATTTCACAGCACGCTAAGCTTAAATATCAAATAAAAAATGTCTGTGTCTATGTAAAGACATTTCCTGTAAACACAATAACTCAACATTTGTATTTCAAACTTGATATGTATGTAAAATATCATGCAAAAATATATCTTACTGATTGATATTGGATCATATCCGACATACAGAGTGTAAACTATAATGTTTTATCATAAGCTATGGTTTTTGATCATTTTGGGGCAAACAAGATGTTGATGAAACATGCATAGACACAAACATGTACATTAGAGTGGTTCTTATTTGTCTGATGTTCGAATTTAAATTTTACCACCCCTTCATTTGTTTGTAAACAAAAAAATAAAATTTTTAACCCCAATTAGAACTTCCTAACAACTTGATCCTAACCATTTGTTGTAACGAGGAAAAGTTTTCCTTTTAAAATACACGTGATTTTTATATCCTAATGTAATTATTTTACTGAAACAGCTAATTATATTAACGAAAAAATTTAATTTTATATGGAATTGACTGGATCGATGGTATTTTCAAAGCAAAAAAGAGAAAAAGATATATTGGCATTCAAGATCATTTTTACACTGCTTTGAATTTTTTCTTTATTTTAATGGGTTTGTTCGGCATTTTTTTTTATTTCATAAATCAAAAGTTCAAGTATAAAATAATGGATCTGCAAAAAATCAGAATTTTATTCGCAGGTTTAGTGTCTTCAAAAACTATTACAAACATCCACCTCGCGAAAATGGGGCGTGGCCAGGCGCTACGTCACTATACACATAGACTCGGCGACTTCAGTCGATTCGATGCTGTTTACTTGTGATTATCTATATACTTATCGTGTTGATCTGCGCCCCTCTAAAATTGCGGATCGGATCTATCAAAGGCTTTTCGTGAGGCCGCTTTTTGGGAAGCGGCCGGTGTCATTCAATTCGGGAATTAATTCTACATTGTTTAGGATACATTCGGAGGCGTTCTTTTTAATCGTTTTTGAGTAATTAACTCGCAAAAGTAGGCTATCTCTCTCGCCACTTAAATTTAGGAACAGGCAGTCGAGAAATTGTAGGGGAATATATGATTTGGCGAAATATTACCAAATGTCCAAATATGACAGCCAAATTTTCGATTTTTAAGAAAATAGCCAATTTTTTTCCCACAGACCTAGTCGAAATTCCGATTTCCACTGTGACACTTACGATGTCGATAAAATGCCAATCTTCTTTTTTTTTTAATAGAGACCAATATCGATCCTCCACTACAAGTATTAACTTATACATGAGCGTTTAAAGATTTGATGTTTTTGATTTTTTTAGGTTACATTTTAATACTTCTAAAAAGGCATTATTTGCTCGCTCTTGCAGAGCCGAATTTCCAAATTTCCCTATACAATTTGATATCAGGAGAAAGGGCCAACCTTGTTCTTTCCATAGAGATCTAGAATGGACTTCCATTCCACGCATTTGCTTAGTTATGAATTTTTTAAAATTTAATGTTTTCCAATTTTTAATAGAAAAACCATCTTTCGTTCGCCCGTGCTAAGCCGCTCTTCCATAGACATCTAAAACGGCCTTCAACTCCACGTATTTACTTACTACTGAACGGCTGTTAGTGGTTGCGGTAGATTACTGAGTTCAAAGTTGCGTATAGTGACGTCATAAACAGACACACTGTTTTTGCATCTATTACTAATTTCAACGTCATATATCTCGAGAACGGAAAGAGTTAATAATATGAAATTTTAGGTGCATAATAAGAATGTCGAGTACTATATAAAAACGTATAAAAACCATATAAAATTAATATTGTGGAATAAGCCCATTGAAAGTCGTAGATTTTAAACTACTATACAGTGTGTCTCAAATTGAGGCTGTATGTATTGCTATCTCATCCGTTATAAGATAGAAATTGACACAGTTTTAGATAATTTTTGGGCATTTCAATAGAGCTTTTAGATTTGATATAATTTTTTTGTTTTAACACGTTAGCTGCCGGATGGAATTTTTGCATCATACACAAAATGTCAATTTGCCAGCCGGCTGTCGACAGGGCACTTGCCTAACATGCCGACTGGTAGCCCGCGGTCATTTACTTTTATCACTTTAAAAGCACCTTGGACGCCCGCTATTCATTGTATATGAAAATACTCACAGTAATAGATTATTCGGCATACAAGGAATCGTAGGTGGAAATGGTTCGGCGTTACAGGTATGTTTAGTTCAATAAAATGTATATAAAAGTGACAGTATATGCCTTTATGTCTTTTTATAATTATTTAAGTATTATGGGCCCTGAAGAGATTGAATAAATATCAAAGAAATGCGTCAATTGTAATAAAAGTGTACCTATCCCTTCTAATTTGTCCAAAAAAGAAACAAATCTATTTATTATATTATGTAAATAAACATATCTTGTAACTTTCTAACTATTAAATATGTTTTACCTTTTCAAATACTGCCTTTAGTTTTTAAACTAGACAAAACTTGCAACAGAACTAAACACATGGAACCTGAAACTGTTACAAAATTATATTTTCAAATGTCTACTGGCGGTCATTTGGCACACAGAAAATAATTGTATTATGTCCACGCCACCCGACTGCGGGCCACCATTAAATGAAAAGTGTATATTTAAATTCAAATTAAAATGCTATATACCTCATTTTTTTTTTTAGTTTTTTTTCTCACTGGAAACCCAAGTTATGATATGTGCATTTTCGGTAATAGGCATATAAATGAGGGTGGCAAGAACAAAAAACGATCAAATGACAGCCGGTGGTCAGGCGGCAGCTAACGTGTTAAAATAATTGAGAAAACCCAGAATCTGGTATTTTTCAAACCCTTTCATATTTTTAAATTATTACATTAGTATACTTTTGACAACAGAATTGAAAATACTATTGAATAAAACCCAATATGGTCTACATATAAAAATAAAATTAGTAAACAATATCTTAACAACAACGTCATACATAGAACAGACCAACAGACGCATAGGTGTAAGAAGAGAAGAACATAGGAATGCAATGTAAAAAGAGGAGAAAACATCGTCTGTTGCCGACACAAGATAGACTTCGACAACACCCTCTTTTTGATATGATAACAGCAAATATTCACTTTCTTAATGAAGATAAACTAATTATACTATGTGACTTTAACATTCCGTGTTATGTAAATTATCTATATACCACTGAAATTTCCAACAGACATATTGATTCAATTATTAATCTCTGTGAGTTCCAAGACCTCAACCAGTACAATAAGGTATCAATTTCAAATGGCAGACTTTTAGATCTAATCCTAAGTAGATCACAGGTAACGTTTAATCCTTCGGAAGTCCCTGAAGACCCTCACCACCTACCTCTAGATTTAAGCTTTAGACTGGTCATATTTGTCTAACTTTAGTAATGTTAATGAGACCTGCACTCAACTTTACAATAAACTAAATTCTGTATTCTCACAAAGCGTTCCTAAAACAACTCCTAAAAATAAAAATACATCATATATCCCATGGTTCACTGGACCTGTTATAAAAGATATTAAGCTGAAATCCTGTCTATGGAACTTATATAAGGATAATAATGAGGTGCACTATCTTAATCAATTCAAATCACTGCCCAATATTTTCAATCATCTTTTATCACATCATCCAAGTATAACATAACTGAAGAAGAAACTCCCGATAGTAATCCAGGTTTCTATTAAAAGATTGTGCCTCTATTTTTACACTACCACTTTCTGTCATTTTTAATCTAGCGCTGCAAACCACTACATTTCCTCAAATATGGACTCAATCGAAAATCTGTCCGGTTTTCAAAAAAGGCGATAACACTAATATTGAAAATTACAGACCTATAGTTATCCTGTGTAATTTTGGCAAACTTTTTGAAATTGTTCTATACGATATAATCTCTTTTCATGTTAAACCTCAACTCTCTGATAGCCAACATGGGTTTGGCAGGTAGATCTACAACTACCAACTTGGTAAGAGTAACACACTTTGACATCTCTAAAGCGGGAAGCGGTGAGCTTTAGAGCCGCTAGGGGACGCCCACGGGGCGGGGTTCTATCCCCGCTCTTGTGGTCACTCCTTGTGGACGAGTTGCTTGCCATTATCTCACTGTGGGAAGTCGAAACTCAGGCATATGCTGACAATCTAGTCATTCTGGTTAGAGAAAAATCTGAAGAGATACTTTAAAATACCCTTCAAGAGGTACTAGATGCTATTCACATCTAGTGCAAGAGGGAGCACATGTCTGTCAACCCCCACAAAATGGTAATTATATCCTTCCCCAGAAAAAGGAAGCTGGACAACCTGGAACCACCTTCCACATCTGGTGAAATTATTCCATTTGCGGAAGAAGTGAAATACCTAGGTGTCACTCTAGATAAGTCACTGTCACTCAACTGGGATTCCCACTTGGAAAGGGTAATCCATACACCGAGACTGTCCCTGTGGACATGTCGAAGAATTTGCGGAAAATCTTGGTGCATTGGTCCCCAACAAATGTATTAAATATACGTTACGGTCATCAGACCAATGATACTGTATGCCTCAATAGTTTGGTGGTCAAAAGGGCTGCAACAAACGACCAAAGCCAAACTCTCTAGATTGCAGAGACAAGCATGCTTGGTAATAACTGGTGTAATTAGCACCACACCGTCAGCTGCTCTGGAAGTCCTCTTAGAACTACCTCCTCTCCATATTTACCTGGAGAGAGAGGCCAGGTGGGCAACATACAGAATCCATCAAGTGGTACTAATATGCCGCAGGCTAGCATCATGGAGCACCACAGGCAGTTGGATGACTTAAACTGTCACAACATCCTGGGAATGCCTTCAGATGTGATGCCTACTTTGATCAACCATGAACTGCCCTTTAAAATCCTGTTTCCTAGAAGAGACGAATGGGATCGGAACAAAACCGACCTACCAAACCAAAGGTAAGAATAATTTCGAGCCTTGGTGACAATGCCACTATATTTTAGGCAGAAATCAGGTTCAAACAGACGCAACCTAGACACAGATCAATAAAAATATTTTCAGACAGCCAAACGGCTCTTAAAGCCCTTGGATCCTACCGTTGTAACTCTAAAACAGTTAGGAATTGCCAGGAAGCTCTTGCCCGACTGAGCAAAAACAATAAAATGACTCTGATGTGGATACCTGGTCACTTTGGCATAGAAGGCAACGAAGTTGCAGATTCCTTGGCGAGAAGAGGTGCGGCAACCAAATTTATAGGTCCAGAACCGGCACTTGGCATATCCGCAAACTCTGTCAAGGCTGCTGTCTTAGCCTGGGCCGAATTGAAAACAATCCAGCACTGGTTGGAACTACCAGGATTAGTTCACTCAAAGAAGTTTATCACATACCCCTTGAAGTCAAGAACTAAAAAACTATTAGAGTTGAATACCTAAGAACTCTAATTAGCCTATACACTGGGCGCTGCAGATTAAATCATCACCTACACAGAATTGGACTGGTGGAAAACGCCGAATGCCGTCTGTTTCTGGAGGATGATGAAACGGCAAAGCACATTTTATGTGTCTGGCCTGCTGCAGAAAGAACCAGGTTCTCACTGTTTGACAAAGGGCGACTGGAGCCAGAGGACCTGGATGGTTTCTCACCCAACAAGTTTATCAGCTTTATTAAAAAGAAAAGACTTCAAAATCTTAACAAACGAGATGACGCCGCATGGAAGCCCACACTGTCAGCAAGATATATAACAGAAAACACACAACGACCTAAGGTAAGCGTACCAAGCGCAAAGAGCATGGTCGAGAAGTGACATATCACAAAGAGACACCACTGCCGGCCACAAGGCGACCCATCACGAAGAGCTGAAACCAAGCGCCGATTAACCAAAGTGAAACAGCGATGATTAGACAAGGATGCACAACCTTCAACGAGAATCATGTGAAGCATGACATATCAGCGAGGCCACTTGTCAGGTCAGCTCAGGCGCCCACTACGCCTCCAACAGAAAGTAGAGAGCCATTAACATGTAGCCAGGCGCGCATACGCGGCCTAGGCCACAGCAGTGTAATGAGGCATTCATAAATTCATGTCACATTATTAGATTTCCGTTTATCTCAGCCAGCATTTGCACATGAATCTAACATTTACACACGTATCAAAAAGTACAACGAAATTCAATAGAAACCACTGCCCTTCATTTATTCATTTATTCATTTATTAAGATCATGTCAATACACAAATCGTTTACATTCGTCAACAACAACAGAGACATTACCTAATATTTATATGTAAAATTATCGGTTAGAACTACAAAAATTGTGATTAAAATTTTAAATAGAAAATATAATAACAATACTAAACACACAGAACACACTACAGTTTAAAAATCTACTAACATAAAGTATAAAAATAGGTGCACTAATCAACATGGAAATCATCATTTATCATTTCATTCAAAGAATAGAATGTTCTTTTGGTAAGGTATGCTTTTATTCTCTCCTTATATTGATTAGCAGGTAAGTATTTAATATGGTTTGGCAGTTTATTGTAAAGTTTAGGTGCATAATAGTTTATAGAGAATTTGCTTTTGTTTACTCGATGAAACTCTATTTCAATCATTGCATTATTTCTCGTGTTGTGGTGGTGAATATCATTATGATAGTTGAATAGCATTGGTCTCCAGTGTGCTGAGCTGGACTAATATCAGTATAGTACTCTATTGCGACATTACCACGGCGGACCGAATATAAGTCGACCTCCAGGTTCCGCAGCATGTTGCGCTGGAATCTCTTGCTTTGACAAGTTATTTATGCGACGCCATTACGAAGCAGAAGGTACTACCCAGGTGAGTAGGGACGTCACTGAGTAAGATCGAATTTAAGTCCACCTCTAGATTCTGCAGCGTGTTGTGCTGGAGTCTGTTGTGTTATTTACCCGATGCCGTTACGCCGCTGTAGGTACTCCACAGATGCTAACGACATCACTGACAGGAACTCTGCAAGGAACTCTGCAACGTTTTGAGCTGAGGTTATCATGGTTATTTATATCAGGCCAGCCCACAGTGACATCGCCAACATCGACATCACAACAAATGCCGCTACGCTGTCACATTACACTCTCGCCCACTTTCCACCCATTGACATAATGTCTAGAGACCGTAAAAGACACGGAAATTAATAATACGAATTTATATTGTGACACTGCCTGTTGATGATAAATAAACCGTTTATTTATATTTAGGCTGTTTTATTTATTTACTAAATTAAACACTGGAAGCAAAGCATATAAGAACCTGAAGATGGCAGATGGGATTCTGCCGAAACGTCATTTAGACAGCCTGCAGGAGTCTGAAAAACCCCGATCCAATAAGTCCTTTCGTGCCTAGTACTGGAAAATGCACATTTCGGTATTGAGGGAGGGTGTAGTTTCAGCACCCAACATAGCCAGCTCACCCCAAAAAATCCTGATTCAACAAGCCCTCACACGCCTGAAATTGAAGAATGGAAAGGGTGGCCTTTTGCATTTAGGGGTAGGAGGGGGTAGGAACTGCGGGATTAGCACAATCATGTTCCCAGCCCTCGAAAATGAAGGGTAGCCATATTTGGTTGCTACACTTGCACTTTGGGGAGTTTAATCCTTTTCTTACAACTTTGTCATGGACACTTACAAAAATACGATCGCCATACATCCCGAAGTGAATGCCCAGAGGCAGGCATACATCCCAGTTATGGGAAGTACAGTGGCAGACAATCTAAACCTGCAAGGTGTCTCCTTTTAATCCATGAATAGTAAATGTCAAGCTGATCTTTTTTAATAATTAATTTAATTTATAAATTAAGTTTCCACCACAAGAAAAATTATCATCGCTTTTGTTGTCTGCCATGCTCTAAGGTAAATGATTGATAATGTCTCTAGGTTACACAAATTGTCAGGTAATTGCACGAAGGCGTTTGTACTAAAAGTTTGTTTCCTGAATTTGGGGGTTATTGAATTTACGTTATATGTTATTTTTTAAATATGCGAAGTATCTTAATAAATAAAACAAACATACCTGGCTTGTATTATTTGCGTTATCACCATGGCCATTTGACTCCTCATCAGCACTTATGTGAAATCTTCTTTCAAAAACTTCCCTTTGCTCTTCTCTCTCAACTGCTCTAGTTTCAGAAGTACTATTACTAGAAAAATAAAACATTTACTGTTTTAATACTTGAGTTATAAGGCAACAAGATATTTTAATATAAATGAGGCATAACACATAATCTGAATGGCTACAAAGGGTACATAAGTGGATACTAGAGTGCATCTGTATTGACCATTGGTAAAAGATCATGCACAAAAGTATAGAAAAATGCAGTTTAGTTAAAGATTTTGAAATTTTGGGAAAAAGTTTTCCTGGTGAACAAAAGTTCTCTGGGGCACAATGCTCAAAATTCAATAGTTCGGCCGCCATATGCCAGTGGTCTTTGAAGTCTAAAAATATAGATCTATTATAGACCAATTAGATTCTTTTATTCTCCATTTTTTTTAAATCATTTTAACCCCTTTTAATTATTATACTATTCCCAAATACAAAACAAAGAGTATATTACATTTGATCGGCACATTTTTAAAACTGGTAATATCGTCCATAGAGAAAACACTTTCATATCTCTGCGTAGGTGATCGAATTCCGAACAACTTTCAAAATGTTCATCCACCTGTCACGTATCTTGTAAACACGATAACTTAAGAATGGATAGTTCTATTATATTGAAATACTTAACCTAAAAGTGCTAAAAATACCTTTTTCGCCTTCGTTCATGCACAAATTAATTCACTCATTATTTTGGCCTGCATTTTATTGCACACTCGGTTTGTCTGACTAAAAATACGCTACTTCTGTTCGAAACAATTTTTCTGAAATTGTCATTTTTTTTAGATATCTGTCGAGGAAAAATCAAAATTTTAGAACTTTGCCATTTTTTTACTCAAAAAAGAAGTTGGACAAAAATTGCAAGAGGCAAAAAGAGTTTGGAATCGTCCGGGGATATTCTCAAATTTTCTCGGAATTGTCCAATGTCCTTTGCAGAAAAGAGCATTATGGAGTTTTCAAATGCATCAAAAAAGGCATTGGACAATTCCGAAAAAAATTGAGAATATCCCCCGGGTGGTTCCAAACTCTTTTGTCTCTTGCAATTTTTGTCTAGACTTCTCTTTGAGTAAAAAAATCGCAAAGTTCTAAACGTTTGTATTTTTAGCACTGTTTGGGCCATCTGGTTTGTTGGAATTATTATTATTAGTTTTCTTCCTAAACTCCTACTCACCAATTGAACTGCTGCTCAATAGATGTCATTCATAGTATGGAATGAAATATATTCATTTTTAAGTTCTTACAAAAAGTTGATATTTTTACTTTTGGTATTATCTTTGGTTTTAGTTAGACAGATTAGCATAATTTGAAATAATATTAGTATAGTTATTCATATAGTAAACTCCGCATTAAATGAAAATTAGTTCATTATATTTACGCTGTACTTAAACTGCCGTTAAACGGTAGCCTACTAAAATGCCGTTAACAGCTGTGACGTCATTGAAATGACCAGCGTTGACGGCTTGTGCTTAAACTGCCGTCAAACGGTCGCGTACTAAAATGACGTTAATCGATTTGATTCGTCCCCTTTGCCTTATTATTGTAGTAACAATATGTGCTAAATGCTACAAGTTAATTTAAAATAAGGTATGAATCTTTATATTATTGGTTTAGACTGAGGTGAGTGTTTTAGTTACTTTTCTGATTGTTAAGTTATACCTAGTGATACATTTATAGATTAGGTATTGAAGTACATGGCGGTAATGCCGGGAATGCTGAAAGTTGGCGACAGAATAAGCTCATTTGCTGAAGCAAAGAAATCGGTTGAGGATCTTGGTGAAAATACGTACACAACATTTTGGAAACGAGATGCATGTACTATAGCAAGCTGTAAAATTGAGAAGCACTCGAAGTAACGTTGGTTCAAACCAAGTTAAATCATGTCACTTCAAAGGTAAGTTCGATATTTTCATAATACTGTTCGAGCAAGAGTTCTAAATTCTTTATCTTAACTACTCTGCGAACTTACCTTTAAAGCGATATAATTGTGCTTGGTTTGAACCGACGTTACTTCGAGTACTTTTCCATTAGACGATGCCTTGAATCTTACATGTATAAGTATAATGCATATTTTTTTCCCACTGCTCTTTAACTTTTTTCCAGCATTATTACATGCCTATAGAAATTGATATTATATCAAAGAGCTTTCTATTGGTATCACAATTTTACTGCTTGTAATAGTACGTGCATCTCGTTTCCAAAATGCTGTGTACGTATTTTCACCAAGTTCCTCAACCGCTTTCTTTGCTTCAGCAAAAGAAATGTATCACTAAGTATAACTTAACAATCTGAAAAGTAACTGAAACACTCACCTCAGTCTACACCAATAATATCCAGATTCACGTCTTATTTGAAATTAACTTGCAGAATTTAGCACAAATCGTTACTACAATAGTAATGCAAACGCGACGAGAATAACATTCCAAAGCAACAACAATTCGAAAACGGCGTCAAATTGATTTACGGCATTTTAGTACGTGACCGTTTGACGGCAGTTTAAGCACAAGCCGCCAACGCAGGTCATTTCAATGACGTCACATCTATTAACGGCATTTCAGTATGCTACCGTTTAACGGCAGTTTAAGTACAACGTTATATTTATGGTATAGTGTTAAAGTTGGTTTAATTAGAGTACCGCAAAATTCCCTATTATCCCATCCCTCAAACCTGCCGGTACTTTGCACCATAGGAACCCAACACTACAACATACCGGTGAGTAAAATAAGTTTTAGAATACAGTTCCACTTAATTACTTCTTTGATAAAATTAGATTAATAATTCGTAAATGTACAATACAAGCACTTTAGGTTAAGTTTTCTCAAAATCCTGATGTGATGGTGCAAAACGGACTACAACATCGTGTTCAGCACGTCGAAAACCTTCGGGATACGGTAATGAAATCTCATCGGTTGGACATTTTTTTTTATTTGTAAACCTGTGTTATTTATGTTAAAAAAAAAACTGCGAAGAGGATCCTATAGAATGTGCATCAATTATAATTATATAAAAAGTGCAGTAATTCAGCGAAAGAGTATAATGGCTAACTTGTTAATTCTATGGATTAGAAAATAATAGAGTAAACAAATCAATATGTTACTTATGATGAAGTTTTCAACCGTTAAAATACGGTAAAATAAGTCTGAATAACTTTCCTGCTTCATATATACACACTGGGCAATATGCGGAGAAGTATAACTAGGGAATTATTATTTTTTTCTTTTTTATTCACTTTTTTAATGTCGGCCTATTTCCGCTGTTAAGGGAATTAATGAATTAAAATATTAATTAGGAGTTAAGATAATTAAAAATAAAAAAACTAGAGAATAAAAGAATCTAATTGGTCTATAAAAACTCTATATTTTTAGACTTCAAAGTCCACTGGCGGACGAACTATTGAATTTTAAGCATTCTGCCTATGAGAATTTTTGTAAAGTATAACCACGAGAACTTTTTCCCAAAATTTCAAAAACTTTGACCAAACGGCCTCCTCCTGTACTTTTGTGCAGGTTCCTTTCAAAGATTTCATCTCTGTTGAGATATAAAAGCATTTTTGGACTTTCGTTCATAATATTTCAGTTTCATATTGTGTAATAAATGGAATGAATCAGCTTAAACTGAGAGCAATTTACTTAAAATTTCTCCCAAACATATCCTGATTTATTGGACAAGGTTCCCATGAAAGGCATGTTGTTTCAATGTGATGACGATTGTGCACCTTCATACTGTTATGAATTACACCCCCTTGGAATTGGAGATGGTACGCCTATGCCTCTGATGGTGACTGGAAAGGCTCTAGAAAGAGCCAAGGACTTTTCTAGATTATGGTTGGAGAAGATTCTGGATTGATCTAGAGCTAATTTCGGAGTATATAAGGCGCGATTACAAGCGCGGAAGAAGAAGTTTATTTGAGAAGTGACACGTTCGGTGAAAAGTGAGGTTAACTATTAAGTACACAAGTATTGTACAGTCAGTAAATTGTTAAATAAAGTGTTAGTAGTGTTTATCTCTTGTTGAAATTATTTAGAACCCACGGATTCATACAGGGTGTTTCCCAAAAAGGTGAAAATCCGTAACATTTTGGTGTCAGACGTGGAATTTTGACAAGAGGATTTTTCGGAAGTGTTGAGAAGACTGGGACAGTATTCTCGGAGTTTGTGCTAACACAGGGAGGACTAATTTACTGGACATTGTTCGAGGATTAATTTCGAACAGAAAAATAGTGTCAAGTGCGTTTTTAGACATTGTAGAACATTTTTGTTGGACATTAGTGGTTAAGTGACAAAGACTAGATAAGACTGTTTCGTGCCGTTTTGAGGTTTTTCTGGACAGTCCCATTACCGATAGTGACGTAACTTTGTTAAATTTATTTGATTTCAACATAGTCGTATGCCTGTAACAACCAGAAGTATGGCAACCGAAAAGCAAATACAGGACTTATTTGCACAATTCCAGAAAGTGTTGGAAGAGCTAGATAGAAGGCATCGAGAAGAAGTAAATGAAGTCAAAGAGAAAATGCACCGGGTAGAAGAGGAAATAGACCTGCTTAAGCAACAGTTGAGGGATAGAGGAAGCCAGCAAGTGGTATTATCAGATCAGCTGTTCGAACCTCCCTCCTTTGACGGCCAAAGTTCATGGACCATTTACAAGATGCAGTTTGAGGCAGCAGCGAGTGCAAACAACTGGAATGACGAAGAAAAGGCTATGGCGTTAATCGTGGCATTAAGGGGCCAAGCATTGGAAATACTCCAGACAATCCCAGTAGACCAACAACGGGATTTTAAAGTTTTAGAAGCTGCCCTAGATCTACGATATGGCGATCAACACCTTGCCCGAGTATACCAGACCCAGCTGAAATCACGTGTTCAAGGGGCTGGGGAAAGTTTGCAAGAGTTTGAAGCTGCCGTGTGGAGACTGGCTCACCTGGCTTACCCGGATGTACCGAAGGAATTCCAAGACCAACTGGCAGTAGAGGCTTTTCTGGATGGTATACAGGACAATGAGATCAGGCGAGTCCTCAGGTTATCTCGATACCAGAACAGCAGCGAAGCGTTGGTGCGTGCACTCGAGGTGGAAGCTGTCCTTCAGGATACCCCGAGTCCAAGAGTACAAGCTGTGAGTATCGAAGAATCGCAACCAGAAAAGAAGAAAGAGAACCCTATCTTGATCCAGATACAGGAGGTAAATAAAATGATTAGTCAGTTACTAGCTAAATGGAATCCTCCGAAAAGACAGGAATCACAACTAAATAGAGAGAAGCCAAGCGGAGGTATTAAATGCTACAACTGCAGCAAGATAGGACATATCAAACGAGACTGTCGACAGCGAAACTCGAGGAAAGTGAATGTTGGAAACAGGGAAGAGACACAGAATAAACAAAGTAGTGGAAGGCGTATGAAATGCTACAGGTGCGGGGAACTAGGACATATCCAGCTTGAATGTCCACAGAGGAGCTTGGAGAGAGTGAAGGCCGGAGATGCTATGAAGCCAAGGGGAAAACCAGAGGAAGCCGGTACCAGAGAGGCTGTGACAGATAAGGAACGTGGTGCCCCTAGAGAAGTGAAGATTTCCCAGCTTCGGAGCATTACAGAAAGGCCACCACTACAAGGATATGACGATAAAACGAAACCTGAGAGAAATGCAAACATTTCATCCGGAAGAAGGTACAAGGAAGGTTGCAAGCACAACCACTGGGAGAAACTGCAGGTCACGGGAGCAGTCAACCCTGTCAAGGTGGAGGTGCCGGATGATAAGGCAGATGAAGCACTCAGACAGGAACAATTGAACGATGTGGAAATTGGGCCTATATTGAGAGCCAAAGAAAGGGGAACTCGTCCAAAATGGAAGGATGTTTCGGGCAAAAGAGTGGGGCTGAAGGCACTATGGGCGCAGTGGGACTCACTGAAAGTCATGAACGGGCTGTTGCGGAGAGCATGGGAAAGCCTGGATGGAAAACAGCTGGTTATGCGTCTAGTGATTCCCAGGTGTCGAGTTGCGAAGGTGCTTCAGGAAGTGCACGAAGGAACATCCGATGGACACTTCGGTGTTAACAAGACCCTGAAGAAAATACGAGAGCGATTTTATTGGATAAGAAGTCATCACAATGTGGAGGCTTGGTGTCGCAAATGCAAGATTTGTGCAGCCAGTAAGGGACCACAGACTGGAAGTAAGGGTGAAAACAAGCAGTTCAACGCCGGAGCTCCTTTCAAGAGGTTGGCTAACGATATAGCGGAACCATCACCAGCCAGTGATCGAATGAAGGCTCAATATGACTGGAAGGGTAATTCAAAGGAGGTCATCAAGGTGGGAGAGCTAGTTTGGCTGTACAACCCCCAGCGGAGGAAAGGAAAGTCACCGAAATCACCTTGGGATGGACCGTACACTGTTATTACCCGAATTAATGATGTCGTCTATCGGATTCAGCAAAGCAGAAAGTCCAAGATGAAGATCGTGCATTTGGACAGGCTGGCGAGATACACTGATGATCCTGAGTTGCCTGATCGGGACGATCAGGCTTAAGGAGGGGGCAGTGTTATGAATTACACCCCCTTGGAATTGGAGATGGTACGCCTATGCCTCTGATGGTGACTGGAAAGGCTCTAGAAAGAGCCAAGGACTTTTCTAGATTATGGTTGGAGAAGATTCTGGATTGATCTAGAGCTAATTTCGGAGTATATAAGGCGCGATTACAAGCGCGGAAGAAGAAGTTTATTTGAGAAGTGACACGTTCGGTGAAAAGTGAGGTTAACTATTAAGTAAACAAGTATTGTACAGTCAGTAAATTGTTAAATAAAGTGTTAGTAGTGTTTATCTCTTGTTGAAATTATTTAGAACCCACGGATTCATACAGGGTGTTTCCCAAAAAGGTGAAAATCCGTAACAATACTATTTTAAAATAACTAGAGAGCATCTAAATATTACCTCTAATGATGGGTATATGATCGAGGAGATTTCGGTGCTTAGTCAACTAACTCCTCTAACATGAATTTACCGAAATAGCAAACATGGAAGCACTGACCAATATCTGAAATAATTGAACCAATGTTTTTTTTTTTAATTTATAATTAGATATGTGGAGCAATATGTATGGCATCAGTCACAGTATAGTATATACGATCTCAATTGGGACAGTATAAAAACAAAAACTCGGAGTAAAGTCAGCATCTTCTTTAGTTGACAAATCAAACTCTGGGCATCTAATCCCCCCCACATTTCTAAGTGGCAGGCAGTTCAAGTCTACGTGGACTGTAGACGAGAAGTGGGGTGAATATCAGAGTTTCTGTTTTTATGATGTCCCAATTGAGATCGTATATACTATACTAAATTGTGTTTTTGGATGTTGGTAAACTTACAACCAGCAATGGGACTGTATTGTGTATTTGAGACGTTTAGAAAGCACCTGTGTAAAATTTCTATAATAAATATTTTATAGTTAGCATATAAAATATACAAATGATCAATGGATAACATTTTTAGGGAAAATTATTTTCAATAAGTTGCTTGAATGTTTTGTTGGTGACTAATTCAAAATAAAAATGTGCACGTGTGGATTGTTTATTTTGCATAAGGCAGTGGTTGCATTTTGTCTGAGCAGTTTGTCTTCAAATAATTAATTATGACATTGCTTATGGAAGATAAAGTTCATAGTATTCATTGTTAAGACTGTGAAGCAGTCATTTTATTCTGTATTATGGATAAAGTAGATAGAAAGGGGTAAACCACCATTGGCTGTATAAATTTTAAGTATCGGATGTCTCTCTCTTGGAAATCGCTACCTTAAGAGAAATATTAACCCATTCGAATCATGTGACTCTCAGAGGTTGTCACATGTCAATCACCGAGGAGGAGGTCAAGAAACCCAAATATGTCCTTGAATATCAGAAGGGAGTGGTAGGTGTTGATTTACAAGACCACTAAGACCAGGTGATAGCTCCGTTTCCCATCATGCAACACACAGTGAATGAATATACACAAATATTTTTTTACCTTCTAGATAGGCATATTTTCAACTCCTTCACTGTGTATCACAAGATAACTGGAAAGAAGAAGACAAACTACTATAACTTCAGAATAAATATTGCACAGCTGCTGCTGGAGGCTGCACAGCTGCCAGAGTACTAGGTTCGAGGATGACCTTGAACCAGCATAATGGGCTTGTTCCATGATATTCTTTTTATATAGTTTTTATACTTTTGCATACAGTACTCGATATTCCCATTATACACTTAAAATTTCGTATTATTAACTTTTTCCGTTCTCGAGATATTAAGGAGTTGACATTAGTAATAGTTGTAAAAACCGAGCGCTCATTTGTGACATCATTATACATAAGTGACGTAAGAAAAATGGCTATTTGGGACCTTTCAGATTTGACCTGAAAAGTCGAAAAACATGGAATTTTCAAACGCTGGTAACTAAATAAATACGTCGAGTGGAAGTTCGTTCTATATCTCTACGACAAGGAGAAGGTCGGCGATGAATCCTAATCGTAAATTGCAGGGTCAAAATCGAAAATTCGTCCCGACAGGAGCGAGAGAAAATTGTAATTATTTGACATTTCACCAAATTGTACTCCTCTACTGTCAAGAAGTAAGCAAAACAAACAATACCTCGAAAACACTTATAATTATAACAACTAAGGAGCATCAAGTCTATTGAGATCGCCGAGTCTATACGTATAGTGACGTAGCGCCTGGTCACGCCCTATTTTCGCGAGGTGGGGATTTGTGATAGTTTTTAAGATACTAAACGTACGAATAAGATTATGATTTTTTGCAAATCCATTATTTTATATTATACTTGCACTTTCGATTTATGAAACAAAAAAAAATGCTGAACAAGCCCATCGCCATAAGACTGCAGGTAAGAACATGAGCCCACTTTCCAATACATGCTCCTTCCACAAAAAATAAAAAAATGACAAAAAGATGTGTTGTATGTATTTGTGTGTTATGGGAAAAAGAAGTGAAACTATTTGGCAGTGCAAAATGTGTGCTGTTGCTCTTCATTATTTTTATTTATTTATTTATAAAATACATACAGACTGTCTATTTTACGAGGGCCACACCAAATATCTCGCTTAATATCTATTGTAGAAGAATAAAGTTTTAGAAACAGTTATCCCATTTTTTGTGAGCTATATTTCAGTAAAAAGAAATTTGAAATCCATAGCCTACTTTATGAGATATATTACAAAAACCTGAAAAATAGGAAAACCACAAACGGTTATAGCTTCCTTATTTGAGGAGATACGAAAAAAGTTAAAGGAATGAAAGTTGACGGCAAAGACAATAAGAATAATAACGTGTAACAAAAAAATCGAAAAATGCAGTTGGCTTTGACATACGCTATTGTGCAAAAATGAAAAATACATATCTCAAAGTAGGCCATGACGCCATTAATTCCGTTATTTTTTTCTCATTCCAACGATATAAAACATGTCACAGAAATTTTAACCGATAGTGTCAATATTTAATATTTTACGAATACCACAATTCATATAATTGAATCGTAACAATCAGCTGTGCCATAATAGTAAAAATTCACTTTATAATAATTATAATTCCGTAATTATTTATTACAATTTAATACAAACCAATAAATATCTCATAAATAAAAATACAAGTACAAAACGAACATCCAAAGAAAAAACCGAAAAACTATGTATAACAGTACTACCTACTACTATATTGAAAAGAAATTGTGTGTATTTATTTTTCTAACTACAAATGCTCAAATTGTGCACCATGCATTCTGACACATAAACGTGCTCTACGAGACACGTCACGCATTACATTTTGGAGCATTTCAGGAGTAATTGCCTCACATGCGTTTCGAATTCTGGTTTTGATGTCCTCAATATTTTCAGGGGCAGTTTGAAATACCTTGTCTTTAATGTAACCCCAGACGAAAAAATCCAAGGGAGTAATATCTGGTGATCGAGCTGGCCATAGAATGGGTCCATAGGTGCCTATCCAGCTATCTGGCATAACTTGATTTAAATAATTTGTACATATTACAGCAGTGTGAGGTGGAGCCCCATCTTGTTGAAAATATGAATAATTTAATCTTTCTGCCACTGTTAATTCATAAAGAAAATCTTGAAATTCGTTTTGCAGGAAATTAAGGTATCTGCGAGCGGTTAATTTGCCATCATAAAAATAAGGTCCAATTACTTTAGTCCCTAAAAGACCCAACCAAACATTCGTAGAAAATCTTTCTTGGAAAGCAGTCTCTCTGCACCAATGTGTATTTTCTCGTGTATACTTATAATGCATATTTCTATTGAAAAATCCATTATTAGAAGAATTTGATTCGTCCGACCAAAGAATTTTGCTACATATCAGCGCGTCATTTCTTTTCTTATTTAATAACCATCTACAAAATCTTACTCTCCTTGGCTTATCTCCCTCATTTAAATGTTGAACTTTCCTCATTTTGTAGCATCGAAATCCGTTTTTTTTCAATATTTTTCTTGCACTGTCTTTTTTTATGCGACAGTTTCTCTGAATTTGTCTCAAAGAGGTTTCCTCATTTTGGTTAACATAATTCATTACTCTATTCACTTTTCTTACATTATCCGCAACATGCGCTCGCCTTACTAGTTTTTTTGAAAATGAACCGTGCGTTTTTAGATTTTGAACTAACTTCCTAAACATAGTTCGATTTGGCTGCGGAGCATCTGGAAATCTATCTCCGTAAACCGTGACTGCCATCTCAGCGTCAAAATTGCACTGACAATAAATGCTAATCATATCGAATTTGTTATTATTGGTGTACACCATAATTACTGATATAAAATTTGTCTTAGAACTCGACACCGCAACAACGCAACGCAACAAATTTATTAATAACTGTATACATTATTTTTCACTAATTATGGCACAGCTGATTGTTACGATTCAATTATATGAATTGTGGTATTCGTAAAATATTAAATATTGACACTATCGGTTAAAATTTCTGTGACATGTTTTATATCGTTGGAATGAGAAAAAAATAACGGCCTACTTTGAGATATGTATTTTTCATTTTTGCACAATAGCGTATGTCAAAGCCAACTGCATTTCTCGATTTTTTTGTTACACGTTATTATTCTTATTGTCTTTGCCGTCAACTTTCATTCCTTTAACTTTTTTCGTATCTCCTCAAATAAGGAAGCTATAACCGTTTGTGGTTTTCCTATTTTTCAGGTTTTTGTAATATATCTCATAAAGTAGGCTATGGATTTCAAATTTCTTTTTACTGAAATATAGCTCACAAAAAATGGGATAACTGTTTCTAAAACTTTATTCTTCTACAATAGATATTAAGCGAGATATTTGGTGTGGCCCTCGTAAAATAGACAGTCTGTATATATTCACATTGCACTTTAACAATTTATTTATTTTATAATTCTGTTTGGTCAGTGTAGCACCTAAACATCAAAGATGTTTTTATGTGCTAAGTATAGCGTATGGCTGTCTTTGGTTTTTAATTTTGTACTTTTAGATATAATAATATAACTAGAAACTTACTTACTATTTACTTACAAATCCAACTATAACTATAAATATTATCTCACAAAAATGTGAAAATAATATAAAAATGTGAGTATATCATTAAAAACAAATTTTAAGCCTTTTAGAATAGTTCTATACATTTTTCATAATTGCTTTTTATGAATGCTTGACACTCATGACGATATTTCTTTTTATTTCTCATTTTCTTTATATTTAGAGGCAGGATATTGTAACGTATTATGGCTGAATAGTTGATGTTTTTGTTCACAACTGGTAATGCCAAATTACAATTATTTTTATTTCTAGTTCCATACTGATGTTTTATGTGGATACCATATATAGAGTGCGTATGTTGCATAGATCTGTTTCGGCATATAGTAAGTTGGTGAGATATAATCTTTCTTTTTTATACATAACTTTTATGATACTGTTCTGGGCTATTTTTAGTCGTTTTATTGTGTTTTCATAAGCTCCACCCCAGATGGATATACCATACTGCAGTATTGACTCAACCAAATTTTTGTGAATATGCCTAAATACTTAATACAATCAGTTTCTTTAATTTTTTCATTTAGATTTTTTACTTTTATTGTGTTGAAATTTGGACAACTTGTCATAGTTACTGAGAAGGCTATATATTTTGTTTTTCTTATGTTTAGTGACAGTTTAGATGTATCTAACCAGTTTTTAATCTTTTGCATTTCTTCTTGAGCCTGTTTTTGTGCCATTTGCCAACTGTTACCTCTAAATAGAATGACAGTGTCATCGGCGTAAGATATGACTTTTATTTTTATATTTGTGAGCTCATTTATATAAGTGTTGAAGAGTATTGGTCCAAGAACGGTACCTTGCGAGATTACCATTGACATTTTGTCAGTTACTTACAGTGCTGTTTATTTTGACATATGTGTTCTTTCCGTCAGATAGCTTTTGAGGACATTCCACACTGGGCCCCTTACTCCATAGTGCCATAAAACAGCTAGAAGCCTATTATGGAGCACAGTGTCGAATGCTCTCGCTAAGTCTAAAAATATTGCTATACATTTTTTGTTATTATCTAAAAGTTGTGTTATTGTTCCAGTAAGTTGACACATTGCATCAGTTGTACTGTTTCCTTTTTTAAAACCGTACTGATTTTGGGATAGTATATTGTTTTTGCCAAGTGTTGGTTAAGCGTTCTTTTAAACATTTTTCGAATATTTTTGCGAAATTATTAATTAAGCTTAGTGGTCTGTAGGTTTTTATGTCATTTTTGTTACCTGATTTGTGGATGGGTATTATAACTGACGATTTAAATTGTTTGGGTACTTTTCTGGTCTTAAAAATTATGTGTTGAGATTCCGTCTTCGCCTGGACTGGTGTTATTGTTTAAATGATTAATATGTTTTACTAACTCATTTTGTGTGGCTGGTTTGAAATACATAGATGAGATACTACTGTTTGTTGTAATACTTTCTGGACTTGAAGGATGCGGTATGTTATTAAACATGTCTAGTCCAATACCTGCAAAGTATTTATTACTGTAATCAATCATGTTTTCTTTATTATTAAATGGTGCATTTGCATCATTAAATATTTGAATGTTTTTGTTATTTATGTTTGTGTGTCCATTTGTTGCATCTGTTATAACTTTATATATTTTCTTCATTCAGAAGAATGTTTTGAGCTATGTACTATAGTCATCACTCATACTAGGGCATTAGCGGTGGTGACTTCTTGATTTCAGTAATATGCATGAACACGTTCAATGAAAAAACTTTATTGGTTAATTTTATATGTTTTTTACTTCCCTCGCATACCGAAGGGGAGTATTGTATTTGAGAAAAAATCACTACCAGATTTTTTCGAATTTTCACATTTCAAAACACGTAAATTACGAAAATATAGATTTTTCAATTCCGTCAGCCTGTTTGTCTGTCGGTACATTAATTAAAACTACTTGACGGAGAACAGTCTAATTTTGTGGGTAGCTGACGCTACTGCCTGCGAAGAAATGGTTAGACCTTCATTGGAAAATATACAGGGTGGACCGTATAGTGGGAATAGGTAATCGAAAAATTTTTTTTTGCTAAAACTTAAAATTTTCACGTTTCGTGACATTCTAAAAAATAAATTGAAAACAAATTTTTTGGTACATTTTTTTACCACTACTATATGATGGAAACATTTTTTTTTGCTCAAATTTAAAATTTTCAAGTTTCATGACTTCTGAACTAATAATTTTATGAATTAAAAAAAAAATATTTGAACATTTTTTAACCACTACTGTAGAATAGATGATGGAATTTTTTTTCTGCTATTCTGCCCTATTCCAAAATTATTTTTAAATCTAATGGGTGTTTCACATAGTGGTGGCAAGCTAATACTAGATTTTTTAAATGAAACGCCAAACATATTTTCATATATTTATATTTGACTCTTAATTCTCTGTCCAGGCATATATCATCTTTGGAGTAACACTGCGACGTTGTAACGTTATTCCACATTTTCTAATAAAAAATGCGTTTGCAGTCAAGATTAAAATATGAAAAAATGTGTTTTCTGCCAATGTTAATCCAAGGCCATGTAGTAACTTCCAGGCCTATCATAGAACCTACTCCACGATGATTCAAATTTTTACAGTCTTAATCTATCATAACTAAATTTTTTTTTTAAATGGAACACCCTGTACGTTTTTACTTAAAATGTTAGAGTAATCAATTGCCTACACTTTGATATAACAGTTTAAAAATGTAAAATTTTGCATCATAGTGGAGAACACTGTAGAAATATGCTGAATTGAGTGTACCATTTTAAAAAGTCCAAAATAAAATATCTGAAAACTATAACAATGTTAAAAAAATATACCAGATTATATCTGAGGCAACAAATGAAAATAACAACAAACTTAACAAAGACCTTGATATATTAGATGAAAATGGAACAAAATTTGTCTGAGATAAGGCAAAAGCAAACTTCTGTAATGATTATTTTGCTAATATTGGTACTGAAATGTCTAACACTATTCAAGACCCAAATAACATTATAAATACTCGTCATACTTCAAACTCATCTATGTTCCTAAAACCAGTAACTTAAAAAGAAATTATTGAACATATTAGTACATTAAAGAATAATAGTGCACCTGGGAGTGACAGAATATCAACCAAATTTATAAAACAGTTCCATATCTACCTATTAACACCACCAATTGTTCGCATAATTAACTTAATTTTTAAAACGGGGTTTGTTCCTAGTCATTTTAAAATATCGGTAATTACACCTTTACACAAATCAGGCAGTAAAAAAAATCAATTAACAATTACAGACCCATTAACCTAATAAACAACATTGGGAAAATCTTTGAGAAATGTCTTAGGGAACGCATTCCTAACTTCCTCAATAACAATAATATACTCTCAGTTTCACCAAAGATTTAGGTACTAATGACGCAATGTATGAACTAATAAAAGAAGTAACTGGTCACTTAAACGATAATAACAAATGTATTGCTGTGTTTTTAGATCTTGCTAAAGCTTTTGACACAGTTCCCCATGATAAACTCCTAGATATCTTATATCAATACGGAATCAGAGGCACAGTCTTAGAAATGTTTAAAAGCTATCTAAGTAATAGACCTATTTTGTTCAATATGTAATAAACTCATTAACTAATCTTATAATAAATGGTAAAATTATTTCATATGCCGATGACACAGTACTTATTTTTAATGAAACACCATGGACCAGAGTCAGTAATACACTGAAAGAAGGAGTAAGAGTAGTTAAAAACTGGTTGGATATGTACAAACTTTCTTTAAACATTAGAAAAACAAACTACATTACCTTTTCAATAACTTCAGTCAATCGTCCAGAGTTTAAAACCATAAAAACTGACAACCTAAACGAAGAAATAAAAGAAATAGCTGATACTAAATATGGTATTGTTATTGATAAAAATTTTAAATGGGACATACACATATTAATCAATGTGAAAGCAGCAGTAAAAGATAGCAGTAGATTTAACCGAACATACCCGAATGGGACGATTATACTTCATTTCAATATAGCAGAAAATGAAAAATTTTAAATTCTTTTTGATTATGGCTATGTTTAGATATTGCAGATTTCTAAATGAAAAAAGTGAGGAAACAACCCTCAAGAACAAATTGACCATTACCCTAATTGAAATACTTAAATCGAAGCTAAATACGGTCAATGTCGGGCAAAATGTAGGAACTCTTCTAGCATCTTAAAATAGGAAGATGATCCATTGCATACATTTATTAAAGGTACAGCTGTCCCTCAATTAATAAGGGCAAGAATCGCCCTCTAAACTAATTAAAATACTGTAATGGGAAAAAGCATTAGATATACATAAAATAATATTTGACAATAATTGAAAAAATATAGTTCAGAATATTTTAGAAAGAGCGAGTGTTGTAAACAAATCTTAAGAGTAAAGAAAAATATATGGTGATATAAATTATCACATGGTTAGAACATGAACCCTTGCCTTCAATCTGGCAGCGCAGGAACCACCCCTTAAATATAATAAGTAATACATATTTTAAGAAAAGCGCCTCAGTTAGAGGTAAGTTAATTGTTGTAAAAAATTGACGAAAGGTAGCTAAAACAATTCTCAGAAGCTCAAGCTTTGCAAACGAAACTTGAGGGTAGAATCAACCCCCGATATTATTGAAAATAAATTTATTGTGTTCGGGCATCAGTTAGTAATTTACTGGTTATCAGTAAAATATATGGTGACGTCCATTATCATCTAGTTAAAACATGCACCCTTGCGTTCAATCCGGCAGCTCAAGAACCACCCCTTAAATGTAATACAATATTCTAAGAAAAGCGCATGAGTTAGACACAAGACAATGGCTGTAGAAAATTGTCGAAAGGTAGCTAAAACTATTCTCAGAAGCGCAAGCTTTGCAAACGAACCTTCTGGGTAAAATCAACCCCCGATAATATTGAGAATAAATTTATTCTGTTCGGGCATCAGTTAGTAATTTACTGGTTATCAGTAAAATATATGGTGACGTCGATTATCATCTCGTTAAAACATGAACCCTTGCCTTCAATCCGGCAGCTCAAGAACCACCCCTTAAATGTAATACAATATTTTAATAAAAGCGCATCAGTTTGACATAAGGTAACTGTTGAAGAAAATTGTCGAAAGGTAGCTAAAACTATTCTCAGAAGTGCAAGCTTTGCAAACAAACCTTGAGGGTAAAATCAACCCCCGAAATTACGAAAAATAAATTTATTCTGTACGGGCACCAGTTAGAAATTTACTGGTCATCCGTAAAATATATGGTGATGCCCATTATCATCTAGTTAAAACATGAACCCTTGCATTCAATCCGGCAGCTCAAGAACCACCCCTTAAATATATAATATAATAATATATATTTTAAGAAAAGCGCCTCAGTTAGAGGTAAGTTAATCGTTGTAAAACTGTTGTAAACTATTGTAAAACTGAGGCGCTTATGTCTAACTGATGCGCATTTCTTAGAATATTATATTACATTTAAGGGGTGGTTCTTGAGCTGCCGTATTGAACGCAAGGGTTCATGTTTTAATTAGATGATAATGGACATCACCATATATTTTACTGATAACAAGTAAATTACTAACTGATGCCCGAACAGAATAAATTTATTTTTCGTAATGTCGGGGGTTGATTTTACCCTCAAGGCTTGATTGCAAAGCTTGCGCTTCAGAGAATAGTTTTAGCCACCTTTCGACAATTTTCTACAACAATTATCTAATGTCTAACTGATGCGCTTTTCTTAAAATATTATATTACATTTAAGGGGTAGTTCTTGCGCTGCCGGATTGAAGGCAAGAGTTCATGTTCTAACCAGGTGGTAATTTATATCACCATATATTTTACTGATAATCAATAAATTTCTAACCGGTGCCCAGAAAGAATAAAGTTATTTTCCATAATATCGGGGGTTGATTTTACCCTCAAGGTTCGTTTGCAAAGCTTGCGTATCTGAGAATACTTTTAGCTACCTTTCGACAATTTTCCACAGCAATTACCTTATGTCTAAATGATGCGCTTTTCTTAGAATATTGTATTACATTTAAAGGGTGGTTCTTGAGCTGCCGGAGTGAATGCAAGGGTTCATGTTTTAAGTAGATGATAATGGACATCACCATGTATTTTACGGATAACCAGTTTTCTAACTGATGCCCGTACAGATTAAATTTATTTTTCGTAGTATCGGGGGTTGATTTTACCCCCAGGGTTTGTTTGCAAAGCTTGCGCTTCTGAGAATAGTTTTAGCTACCTTTCGACAATTTTCTACAATAATTAACTTATCTCTAACTGAGGCGCCTTTCTTAAAATATATATTATTACATTAAGGGGTGGTTCTTGAGCTGCCGGACTGAATGCAAGAGTTCATGTTTTAACTACATAATAATGAACATCACCATATATTTTACGGATAACCAGTAAATTTCTAACTGGAGACCGAACAGAATAAATTTATTTTTCGTAATGTCAGGGGTTGATCATACCCTCAAGGTTTGTTTGCAAAGCTTGCGCTTTTGAGAATAGTTTTATCTACCTTTCGTCAATTTTTTACAACAGTTAACTTACCTCTAACTGAGGCGCTTTTCTTAAAATATATATTATTATATTTAAGGGGTGGTTCTTGAGCTGCCGGATTGAATGCAAGGGTTCATGTTTTAACTAGATGATAATGGACATCACCATATATTTTACTGATAACCAGTAAATTACTAGCTGATGCCCGAACAGAATAAATTTATTTTCAATATTATCGGGGGTTGATTTTACCTTCAAGGTTTGTTTGCAAAGCCTGCGCTTCTGAGAACAGTTTTAGCTACCTTTCGTCAATTTTTTACAACAATTAACTTACCTCTAACTGAGGCGCTTTTCTTAAAATATATATTATTATATTTAAGGGGTGGTTCTTGAGCTGCGGGATTGAATGCAAGGGTTCATGTTTTAACTAGATGATAATGGAGATCACCCTATATTTTACAGATAACCAGTAAATTTCTAACTGATGCCCGTACAGAATAAATTTATTTTTCGTAATATCAGGGGTTGATTTTACCCTCAAGGTTTGTTTGCAAAGCTTGCGCTTCTAAGAATAGTTTTAGCTACCTTTTGACAATTTTCTACAACAGTTACCTTATGTCAAACCGATGCGCTTTTCTTAAAATATTACATTACATTTAAGGGGTCGTTCTTGAGCTGCCGGATTGAAGGTAAGGGTTCATGTTCTAACCAAGTGATAATTTATATCACCATATATTTTTCTGATAATCAGTAAATTTCTAACCGGTGCCCAGAAAGAATAAAGTTATTTTCCACAATATCGGGGGTTGATTTTACCCTCAAGTTTCGTTTGCAAGCTTGCGCTTCTGAGAATAGTTTTAGCTACCTTTCGACAATTTTCTACAGCAATTACCTTATGTCTAACTGATGCGCTTTTCTTAGAATATTGTATTACATTTAAGTGGTTCTTGAGCTGCCGGATTGAACGCAAGGGTGTATGTTTTAACTAGATGATAATGGACATCACCATATATTTTACTGATAACCAGTAAATTACTAGCTGATGCCCGAACAGAATAAATTTATTTTCAATATTATCGGGGGTTGATTTTACCTTCAAGGTTTGTTTGCAAAGCCTGCGCTTCTGAGAACAGTTTTAGCTACCTTTCGTCAATTTTTTACAACAATTAACTTACCTCTAACTGAGGCGCTTTTCTTAAAATATATATTATTATATTTAAGGGGTGGTTCTTGAGCTGCGGGATTGAATGCAAGGGTTCATGTTTTAACTAGATGATAATGGAGATCACCCTATATTTTACAGATAACCAGTAAATTTCTAACTGATGCCCGTACAGAATAAATTTATTTTTCGTAATATCAGGGGTTGATTTTACCCTCAAGGTTTGTTTGCAAAGCTTGCGCTTCTAAGAATAGTTTTAGCTACCTTTTGACAATTTTCTACAACAGTTACCTTATGTCAAACCGATGCGCTTTTCTTAAAATATTACATTACATTTAAGGGGTCGTTCTTGAGCTGCCGGATTGAAGGTAAGGGTTCATGTTCTAACCAAGTGATAATTTATATCACCATATATTTTTCTGATAATCAGTAAATTTCTAACCGGTGCCCAGAAAGAATAAAGTTATTTTCCACAATATCGGGGGTTGATTTTACCCTCAAGTTTCGTTTGCAAGCTTGCGCTTCTGAGAATAGTTTTAGCTACCTTTCGACAATTTTCTACAGCAATTACCTTATGTCTAACTGATGCGCTTTTCTTAGAATATTGTATTACATTTAAGTGGTTCTTGAGCTGCCGGATTGAACGCAAGGGTGTATGTTTTAACTAGATGATAATGGACATCACCATATATTTTACTGATAACCAGTAAATTACTAACTGATGCCCGAACAGAATAAATTTATTTTCAATAATATCGGGGGTTGATTCTACCCTCAAGGTTCGTTTGCAAAGCTTGAGCTTCTGAGAATAGTTTTAGCTACCTTTCGTCAATTTTTTACAACAATTAACTTACCTCTAACTTAGGCGCTTTTCTTAAAATATGTATTATTATATTTAAGGGGTGGTTCTTGAGCTGCCGGATTGAAGGCAAGGGTTCATGTTTTAAGTAGATGATAATCGACATCACCATATATTTTACTGATAACCAGTAAATTACTAACTGATGCCCGAACAGAATAAATTTATTTTCAATATTATCGGGGGTTGATTTTACCTCAAGTTTCGTTTGCAAAGCTTGCGCTTCTGAGAATAGTTTTAGCTACCTTTCGACAATTCTCTACAGTAATTGTCATATGTCTAACTGATGCGCTTTTCTTAGAATATTGTATTACTTTTAAGGGGTGGTTCTTGAGCTGCCGGATTGAACGCAAGGGTGCATGTTTTAACTAGATGATAATGGACGTCACCATATATTTTACTGATAACCAGTAAATTACTAACTGATGCCCGAACAGAATAAATTTATTTTCAATAATATCGGGGGCTGATTCTACCCTCAAGGTTCGTTTGCAAAGCTTGAGCTTCTGAGAATAGTTTTAGCTACCTTTCGTCAATTTTTTACAACAATTAACTTACCTCTAACTTAGGCGCTTTTCTTAAAATACGTATTATTATATTTAAGGGGTGGTTCTTCAGCTGCCATATTGAAGGCAAGGGTTCATGTTTTAAGTAGATGATAATCGACATCACCATATATTTTACTGATAACCAGTAAATTACTAACTGATGCCCGAACAGAATAAATTTATTTTCAATAATATCGGGGTTGATTTTACCCTCAAGGTTCGCTTGCAAAGCTTGCGCTTCTGAGAATAATTTTAGCTACCTTTCGTCAATTTTTTACAACAATTAACTTATCTCTATCTGAGGCGCTTTTCTTAAAATATTTATTATATTTAAGGGGTGGTTCTTGAGCTGCTGGATTGAATGTAAGGGTTCATGTTTTAAGTAGATGATAACGGGCATCACCATATATTTTACTGATAACCAGTAAATTACTAACTGATGCCCGAACAGAATAAATTTATTTTTCGTAATGTCGGGGGTTGATTTTACCCTCAAGGCTTGATTGCAAAGCTTGCGCTTCTGAGAATAGTTTTAGCCACCTTTCGACAATTTTCTACAACAATTATCTAATGTCTGATGCGCTTTTCTTAAAATATTATATTACATTTAAGGGGTGGATCTTGCGCTGCCGGATTGAAGGCAAGGGTTCATCTTCTAACCAGGTGGTACTTTATATCACCATATAGGTATTTTACTGACAATCAGTAAATTTCTAACCGGTGCCCAGAAAGAATAAATTTATTTTCAATAATATCGGGGGTTGATTTTACCCTCAAGGTTCGTTTGCAAAGCTTGCGCTTCTGCGAATAGTTTTAGCTACCTTTCGTCAATTTTTTACAACAATTAACTTATCTCTAACTGAGGCGCTTTTCTTAAAATATTTATTATATTTAAGGGGTGGTTCTTGAGCTGCTGGATTGAATGCAAGGGTTCATGTTTTAACTAGATGATAATCGACATCACCACATATTTTACTGATAACCAGTAAATTACTAACTGATGCCCGAACACAATAAATTTATTTTCAATATTGTCGGGGGTTGATTTTACCCTCAAGGTTCGTTTGCAAAGCTTGCGCTTCTGAGAATAGTTTTAGCTACCTTTCGACAATTTTCTACAGCAATTGTCTTATGTCTAACTGATGCGCTTTTCTTAGAATATTGTATTACATTTAAAGGGTGGTTCTTGAGCCGCCGGATTAAACGCAAGGGTTCGTGTTTTAACTAGATGATAATGGACATCACCATATATTTTACTGATAACCAGTAAATTACTAACTGATGCCCGAACAGAATAAATTTATTTTTCGTAATGTCGGGGGTTGATTTTACCCTCAAGGCTTGATTGCAAAGCTTGCGCTTCAGAGAATAGTTTTAGCCACCTTTCGACAATTTTCTACAACAATTATCTAATGTCTAACTGATGCGCTTTTCTTAAAATATTATATTACATTTAAGGGGTGGTTCTTGCGCTGCCGGATTGAAGGCAAGGGTTCATGTTCTAACCAGGTGGTAATTTATATCACCATATATTTTACCGATAATCAATAAATTTCTAACCGGTGCCCAGAAAGAATAAAGTTATTTTCCATAATATCGGGGGTTGATTTTACCCTCAAGGTTCATTTGCAAAGCTTGCGCATCTGAGAATACTTTTAGCTACCTTTCGACAATTTTCTACAGTAATTACCTTATGTCTAAATGATGCGCTTTTCTTAGAATATTGTATTACATTTAAGGGGTGGTTCTTGAGCTGCCGGATTGAACGCAAGGGTTCATGTTTTAACTAGATGATAATGGACATCACCATATATTTTACTGGTAACCAGTAAATTACTAAGTGATGCCCGAACAGAATAAATTTATTTTCAATAATATCGGGGGTTGATTTTACCCACAAGGTTCGTTTGCAAAGCTTGCGCTTCTGAGAATAGTTTTAGCTACCTTTCGTCAATTTTTTACAACAATTAACTTATCTCTAACCGAGGCGCTTTTCTTGAAATATTTATTATATTTAAGGGGTGGTTCTTGAGCTGCTGGATTGAATGCAAGGGTTCATGTTTTAACTAGATGATAATGGCCATCACCATATATTTTACTGATAACCAGTAAATTACTAACTGATGCCCAAACAGAATAAATTTATTTTCAATAATATCGGGGGTTGATTTTACCCTCAAGGTTCGTTTGCAAAGCTTGCGCTTCTGAGAATAGTTTTAGCTACCTTTCGTCAATTTTTTACAACAATTAACTTATGTCTAACTGAGGCGCTTTTCTTAAAATATATATTATATTTAAGGGGTGGTTTTTGAGCTGCTGGATTGAATGCAAGCATTCATGTTTTAACAAGATGATAATGGACATCACCATATATTTTACTGATAACCAGTAAATTACTAACTGATGCCCGAACAGAATAAATTTATTTTTCGTAATGTCGGGGGTTGATTTTACCCTCAAGGCTTGATTGCAAAGCTTGCGCTTCTGAGAATAGTTTTAGCCACCTTTCGACAATTTTCTACAACATCTATCTAATGTCTAACTGATGCGCTTTTCTTAAAATATTATATTACATTTAAGGGGTGGTTCTTGCGCTGCCGGATTGAAGGCAAGGGTTCATGTTCTAAACAGGTGATAATTTATATCACCATATATTTTTCTTTACCCTTAAGATTTGTTTACAACACTCGCTCTTTTTAAAATATTCTGAACTATATTTCTTCAATTATTGTCAAATATTATTTTATGTATATCTAATGCTTTTTCCCATTACAGTATTTTAATTAGTTTAGAGGGTGATTCTTGCCCTTATTATTTGAGGGACAGCTGTACCTTTAATAGATGCATGCAATGGATCATCTTCCTATTTTAAGATGCTTGAAGAGTTTCTACATTTTCCCGACATTGACCGTATTTAGCTTCGAATTAAGTATTTCAATTAGGGTAATGGTCAATTTGTTTTTGAGGGTTGTTTCCTCACTTTTTTCATTTAGAAATCTGCAATATCTAAACATAGCCATAATCAAAAAGAATTTAAAATTTTTCATTTTCTACTATATTGAAATGAGGTATAATCGTCGCATTCGGGTATGTTCGGTTAAATCTACTGCTATCTTTTACTGCTGCTTTCACATTGATCACATATTATATCTTACTAAGAAAATAAGACGCTTAATTCATAAATTTTACCTTTTACGGGACTTCCTTAATAAAAAATTACTTATTACCTACTATCTACAAATCACTAATAGAATCCCTAATTCGATATGGAATAATTGCATGGGGTGGTCTATATAGCAATGCACTCCGTCAACTAAATACAGTACAGAACTCAATAATAAAAATTATTAAAAAGAAAAATCGTCTCTATCCCACCGATCTGCTATATTCTGAAGAAATATGTAATGTCCGTACTCTTTACATACTTGAAACTTGTGCATATCTACATAAACATAATACTATCAGACAACAAATTGTTCACAAATACGATACTAGAGCAAGAAGTGATCAACAATTAGATGTAACCAGAAATCAAAAAAATGTCAACCAAAGATTTTTAATATACCTGGCTCTTTTACAACTTATTACCATTAAATATAAGAAAGGAAAGGAATTTAAAACAATTTCAGCGCAAATGTAAACACTTTCTAGTACATAATTATTATTATTATTTCAAAAATTCTTTCTAAGCAATGTAGAATTATTAAGTTGTGTATCTCTAGCCAATTAGCATTGTAACTATTATTATCTCTATTATTTTATTTATTTATTTATTTATTTTATTACTGCAACAATTTACAAGTTGTACATTTTTTATAATTATCTAGTTAATCTATTTATTATTAATTTATAATTCAATTTATTAACATTACGTGTTCTGACACCTGAGGGGACCTCGTGTTCATGCATTATTATTATTATTACTATTTTTTTTTTTTTAATCTTTTTACATTGTGGTTGCATTTTCTATTACGATTTATAGTTATAATATAATATAAAGACATAATACAATATAATATAATTTAAAGTGAAATAATTAGACAGAGGAAGACAAGGAGAATTTATAATTAATTATATTTAAAATATATTATTTTTATTTTCGACTTGGTTAGTTACAAGAGTCGGTAGTTACGGGGGATGGATTTGTTTTATTATTAGGCCAATAGTTGGAGGAGTGTGGTGTAATTGTCTGTTATATACTTTTTACATGTCCTTTTGAATTTCTTTTTATTATGGACTTTAATATATTCAGGTAGTTGGTTGTATAGTTTAATTTGCTTCTGACATATTGTTTTGTTGTATTTTGGAGTTTGATACGAGTTTTTAGATCTGTTTCTTGTTTCATATTGGTGATTTACCGGCGATCCAAATGTATGTTTCTTGTTGTGATATTATTATTATCATTAGTATCTCGAGCCTCTTGTTATTATTATTATTGTTCTATTATTGCTAGTATTTTAAGTAATTAAACACTAAATATATCTTAGTTTGTAAGTGCTTATACAGGTGAGTAATCACCTAGGTGCAATAATAAAATCTATGTGGAATATTTTATAATGTAAGTTTGTATATTGCCTTATGGCAATATAATTTACAAATTATAAATTGTTGTCTAAATTGTTATTTTAACAAATTTTGATTAATAAATTTATTATTATTATTAACTTGCCATCGCTATCTGAAACACCCAGTAGATTTAAAAATAATTTTGAATATGCAACTTTTGATCTCTCACAGTTTTTACCTAAAATATTTATCATATTTCAAACTGAGGAGATATTGATTGTCCACACACTAGTGACTGACCCTGTATATATATTAGTAAATTAGTAAATCAGTTTTCTGTTTTTTTTTAAATATAAAATATCCATATTAACATATAATGACTCTTTATGTTAGCCGAAATGTTTGGTCATTGTTACTTTATTATTTTTGAAATAGGAGGCAGCATTTTAGATTTTTCACACCAGCGGTCAAATCTCTAGAAACAGCCCTAATGATTTTGTATAAATAAATATTTTAAAGCATATTTGTAAAGTTCATTCAAGCTTAAATAAATTTATAACTCAATTTGTTAAAAAAATTTAAGTAACAAAACAAGTTATGTTAGGCATACTTAAAGTGAACTAGAGGCAACGTTAAATTTAGATTTCTTAAAAATGGCCAGGTGTAACATTCCATGCAAAATTATATCCACGAAAATATGAAAATGTTAGCGTTCCTACGGAATCGACGAAAAGGATACTCTACCTGTGTGGATGCATGCAATAGTGTATTCCAAATTTATAACAACTCTAATAACTTATTAACTTTTATAACTGAGTTACCACAAATGAATATTTTTGATGCCCTAAGTGTCATAGATATTGTGTATATTCCATTAAGTTTTAGCATCATCACATTAACAAGATTTATCTAAAAGTTAATTATTTTTTTCTGTTGTATAATTATTGTAATAAAACATATAGTTCAGTCAATGAATGCTCAAAAGGGGGGTGTAGAGGACATGGTCTGGAATAGAATTTTTGACTACTGGGCTGTGTTTGAATTAGTCAGGAGGTATAAACATACTAAAAGTCCCTGAATATAAGAGGTGAGCGGAGTGAAGGGGGCACATTGAAGGTCACTTCTTTTGGATTTTCGCTGATATCTCGAATACAGTGCATCGTAGCTAAAACGTTAATCTATGCAATATTAAAGCTGACAAAATTTCATACAAGATCGTTATTACAAAATGAGAAAGGACACTACTTTGTGTCCTATCACTGAATTTATTGTAACATACACGTTACTGCAGTTTCGGTACCTTAACGTATCATTTTCAAACATTGATTCAAATGAATTAATTTGAAGTAAGAACAAGTACATGTGTATAAAAGTAAAACTAACATACGATTCAAATGTATTGCCCCCTCACTTTAACCACGAATATCTCAGGAACGGAGGAGCAGAAAAAATTGAAAAACATGTGTTTATTATGAGTCTATTCTAAATCAATTAATCTTAAATTTGAATAATGTACATTGGAAACTTTTGAAGTTCTGCCAAGTTATATTGAAAAATGTACTACTTTTTAAGAAAATTTTGACCATACGTTTTAAATCCATTATATCTTGGAAAATATGCATACCATATAAATATTTTAGACATCAATAAAGCACGGCATATTTTGTACGAGGAAATTTTTTCATATTTTTTTATTTTAAAATTTTGTAGTTATTCTCAAAAAGGTGACATGTTTATTCGATTATTTATCGATGTATTTAAAAAATTTGGATAAAATAGTTAATTATACTAAATGTAAGCATTTTCAGAAAAAATAATTGGTGTATATCAAATATTAATTTAGTTATCAAGCATAAAGGATAATATATATATATATATATATATATATATATATATATATATATATATATATATATATATATAGACTGTCTATTTTACGAGGGCCACACCAAATATCTCGCTTAATATCTATTGTAGAAGAATAAAGTTTTAGAAACAGTTATCCCATTTTTTGTGAGCTATATTTCAGTAAAAAGAAATTTGAAATCCATAGCCTACTTTATGAGATATATTACAAAAACCTGAAAAATAGGAAAACCACAAACGGTTATAGCTTCCTTATTTGAGGAGATACGAAAAAAGTTAAAGGAATGAAAGTTGACGGCAAAGACAATAAGAATAATAACGTGTAACAAAAAAATCGAAAAATGCAGTTGGCTTTGACATACGCTATTGTGCAAAAATGAAAAATACATATCGCAAAGTAGGCCATGACGCCATTAATTCCGTTATTTTTTTCTCATTCCAACGATATAAAACATGTCACAGAAATTTTAACCGATAGTGTCAATATTTAATATTTTACGAATACCACAATTCATATAATTGAATCGTAACAATCAGCTGTGCCATAATAGTAAAAATTCACTTTATAATAATTATAATTCCGTAATTATTTGTATAACAGTACTACCTACTACTATATTGAAAAGAAATTGTGTGTATTTATTTTTCTAACTACAAATGCTCAAATTGTGCACCATGCATTCTGACACATAAACGTGCTCTACGAGACACGTCACGCATTACATTTTGGAGCATTTCAGGAGTAATTGCCTCTCATGCGTTTCGAATTCTGGTTTTGTTGTCCTCAATATTTCCAGGGGCAGTTTGAAATACCTTGTCTTTAATGTAACCCCAGATGAAAAAATCCAAGGGAGTAATATCTGGTGATCGAGCTGGCCATAGAATGGGTCCATAGGTGCCTATCCAGCTATCTGGCATAACTTGATTTAAATAATTTGTACATATTACAGCAGTGTGAGGTGGAGCCCCATCTTGTTGAAAATATGAATAATTTAATCTTTCTGCCACTGTTAAGTCATAAAGAAAATCTTGAAATTCGTTTTGCAGGAAATTAAGGTATCTACGAGCGGTTAATTTGCCATCATAAAAATTAGGTCCAATTACTTTAGTCCCTAAAAGACCCAACCAAACATTCGTAGAAAATCTTTCTTGGAAAGCAGTCTCTCTGCACCAATGTGTATTTTCTCGTGTCCACTTATAATGCATATTTCTATTGAAAAATCCATTATTAGAAAAATTTGATTCGTCCGACCAAAGAATTTTGCTACATATCAGCGGCAGCGCGTCATTCCTTTTCTTATTTAATAATCATCTACAAAATCTTACTCTCCTTGGCTTATCTCCCTCATTTAAATGTTGAACTTTCCTCATTTTGTAGCATCGAAATCCGTTTTTTTTCAATATTTTTCTTGCACTGTCTTTTTTTATGCAACAGTTTCTCTGAATTTGTCTCAAAGAGGTTTCCTCATTTTGTTTAACATAATTCATTACTCTATTCACTTTTCTTACATTATCCGCAACATGCGCTCGCCTTACTACTTTTTTTGAAAATGAACCGTGCGTTTTTAGATTTTGAACTAACTTCCTAAACATAGTTCGATTTGGCTGCGGAGCATCTGGAAATCTATCTCCGTAAACCGTGACTGCCATCTCAGCGTCAAAATTGCACTGACAATAAATGCTAATCATATCGAATTTGTTATTATTGGTGTACACCATAATTACTGATATAAAATTTGTCTTAGAAATCGACAACGCAACATACAACATACATCAGTGACAATCTGTCAAATTTATTAATAACTGTATACATTGTTTTTCACTAATTATGGCACAGCTGATTGTTACGATTCAATTATATGAATTGTGGTATTCGTAAAATATTAAATATTGACACTATCGGTTAAAATTTCTGTGACATGTTTCATATCGTTGGAATGAGAAAAAAATAACGGAATTAATGGCGTCATGGCCTACTTTGAGATATGTATTTTTCATTTTTGCACAATAGCGTATGTCAAAGCCAACTGCATTTTTCGATTTTTTTGTTACACGTTATTATTCTTATTGTTTTTGCCGTCAACTTTCATTCCTTTAACTTTTTTCGTATCTCCTCAAATAAGGAAGCTATAACCGTTTGTGGTTTTCCTATTTTTCAGGTTTTTGTAATATATCTCATAAAGTAGGCTATGGATTTCAAATTTCTTTTTACTGAAATATAGCTCACAAAAAATGGGATAACTGTTTCTAAAACTTTATTCTTCTACAATAGATATTAAGCGAGATATTTGGTGTGGCCCTCGTAAAATAGACAGTCTGTATATATATATATATATATATATATATATATATATATATATATATATATATATATATATACAGACTGTCTATTTTACGAGGGCCACACCAAATATCTCGCTTAATATCTATTGTAGAAGAATAAAGTTTTAGAAACAGTTATCCCATTTTTTGTGAGCTATATTTCAGTAAAAAGAAATTTGAAATCCATAGCCTACTTTATGAGATATATTACAAAAACCTGAAAAATAGGAAAACCACAAACGGTTATAGCTTCCTTATTTGAGGAGATACGAAAAAAGTTAAAGGAATGAAAGTTGACGGCAAAAACAATAAGAATAATAACGTGTAACAAAAAAATCGAAAAATGCAGTTGGCTTTGACATACGCTATTGTGCAAAAATGAAAAATACATATCTCAAAGTAGGCCATGACGCCATTAATTCCGTTATTTTTTTCTCATTCCAACGATATGAAACATGTCACAGAAATTTTAACCGATAGTGTCAATATTTAATATTTTACGAATACCACAATTCATATAATTGAATCGTTTTCATTTATTATTATTATTTTTTTTTTCTCCCGATTATTGGCCTTACAAGCAAAGTGTTTTGGCCAAATAGATAGATAGATAGATACTTTATTCATTCATTAATTTTACAAAGGTAAAACTTATCAAACTGGTCAAAATAGTACATTACACATACATATACATACACAATGCACTCACTCATACATAAACATTACCAAATACACTAAGGCAATCTAACACTCAACATACATGCAATAAACGAAATAGTCAATGGCCTAGATACTCCTCTACAGAATAAAATGCCTTACTCACTAGGTATTCATACAGTTTTTGTTTAAAATGATTAAAATTCTGAATAATACTAACGTCACCACAAAGATTTAAAAACCTGTTGAAACATGTAATGCCCTGATAAATATGCGAATTTTGAGAGACACTTAATCTTGAATATGGTTGGTATAAATTACTGTTGTTACGTGTATCATATTTATGCACATTGCTTATTTTCATAAATGAATTTTATATCATTTTTATATTTAATATAACTATATATATATAGAAAGAAGGCAAAGTTAGAATTGATAAATTAATAAATATTTGTCTACAGGATGTATGAGGATGTGCTCCTACCATACATCTGATAATTTTTTTCTGTATAACAAAGACTTTATGAAAGTGGGCTGAACGTCCCCAAAAAATTAAACCATAACTTAAAATAGATTGCACAAGCCCATAATAGGCCAATTTAAGAATGGACAAAGATACTGTAGCTCGCAGCTGTCTTACAATAAAACACATAGTACTTAATTTTGAAGAAATATAATCTATATGTTGCTCCCAGGTCATTTTTTGGTCTATTACAACCCCTCAAAATTTTATAAAATTCACTTGTTCAATGGTGTTATGATTCATCTTAATGAGTTGACTAGATTCGTCTTTACCGTTCTTTGGTTGAAATACCATAAAAAATGTTTTATTTACGTTTACTCTTATTCTATTATATTGGCACCATTGATAAAATTCTAATGCAGATATATTAGCTGTTTCAACTGATTGTATTAAATTATTCCCTGTTACTAATTGGTTTGTGTCATCTGCATAATTTATTGTTTTTTGTGAAGAAGTACATGAATACATTATATCGTTAATAAAAATGATAAAAAATAAAGGACCCAGAATTGAACCCTGAGGAACCCCAATATTAACATTTCTTGACTCTGACTTATATTTCTATCTATGACCACAATCTGTCTTCTCCCTCGTAAATATGATGCCGCCCAATCATAGGCGACACCTCGTACACCAATGCGATATAATTTCTCCAGGAGCAGGTCATGGTCAACCGTGTCGAAGGCCCGTGATAAGTCAAAATAAAGTGCAATTGGAAATTGCTTATTATTGAGACATTCATACACACTGTTACAGAGTTCTGCGATTGCTGTTGAGGTAGATTTCTTGGATCTAAAACCGTGTTGTGAGGTGGTTAATAGATTTTGTACTTCTAAAAATTGAGTTAACCTTGTATTGTAGCATATATCAAACAATTTGGCTAGCTGACTTTGCAAGCAAATATTTCTATAATTGTATATATCATCTCTTGCCCCTTTATTTTTAAATACTGGTACAGATTTAGATATCTTTAGTGAATCTGGATATTTTCCTTCGCTAAATGATTCATTAATCAAATAGGACAGCTGTATACTTATTAGGTCGCTAATTATCCTTAAAGCATTACCATAAATTTCATCAATACCTGCAGCTGGCTTTAAAGTTGTTTTCATAATGAACCCTTCTATCTCATATGGTGTGGTAGGATATAAGTAAAACGTATTTTCTGAATGAGGAGCGAATTTGAGATTATTAGTATCAGGCTTAGAGCTTTGTATATCCAAGAAAAAGTTATTAAAATGGTTGGCTAGTCTAGTTTTATCTACAATTTCTTCGCCATTAATATTTATGTGAAATGAATCATATTTTTTTATATTACCTTTCATTTCGTTTATTATTTTCCAGCTCTATCAGGATAATATTATTGCAAGTTTGCAATAATATTATCTATTACCCCTGATGACTAAATCAATATTTGATACATACCAATTATTTTTTCTGAAAATGCTTACATTTTATATAATGGGCTTTTCCCTCAATTTTTTTTTATTGTGTTATTGGAAAGAGCCTATCAAAATATTACTAAAACTGAATTTTTATTTTTTTTCTGAGCGCATAAAATACCACAAAAAAAAATACAAATGTTCCGTAAATGAACAGCAGTTTGAAACGATAGCTTTCGGGCGCCAATGTGACGTCATCATAAACTACACCAATCAATATGAGATTAAACGGCCGTCAGAATTAGCTATGAAGGTGCATTCAAAAACAACTTCACTTCTCTGCCTTGCTTTCCACAACCTGCAATTCTATTGGTGCGTGAAGTACATTTATGAGGAACTACCAATAGAATCTCATATTGCAAAGTGGTAACGCTTAATTGAGAACGTGCGTTAGTGATGCCCATTGACAGTGCGAGTGCCAAGAAGTATCTGTCATAAATCACGAGAGTGCGGCCCAGCGTGTTTACTTCTTGTTTGGTGTTATAGTATTGTCACGCAGTACTGGAAATTTATTTGGGACACCCGGTACACCATGTGTGGTAACGGATATGATTTGAGACATGAGATCGACTTAACGTATTTCTTTGCATTTTACTTTGTTTCGAAAAAGCTGAGTTAGCTGGAAGCAGGTTCACCGCACTACATTGTTGCCAGGGAAAAAGTGCTGTGTCAATTAAATTAATAACAATACCTCGCGCGGTAAAAAAGTCAGTTGGGTTTTGAGTTCGAAAGTAGAAAGTCCGCGGGGTACTGCGTGGGCCCAACTCCTTCCCCAGGATGGTCCGTCCCCAGGGGTTGTAACTAAAAATGTAAGTACACTCTTTTTGTATTAATTCTATTTAATAAACTTGTACTTTGTTTTCTACCTCTATGTTTTATTTAATAGAGTATTCATTCAATAATTAGTTTAAATCCTCTCGTATGCCAAGCGAGTAAAAGTGGCTTCATGGGTATCGCCGATAGGACTCCGGGCAACCGGACAATATGGGAGATACCTGTGGACGTCGCACATAATACTCAAGAATAGGTCTGACACCCCTAAAGAGGGTAGATTTGCGACAGTATTAATTTCTTTTAAAAATATGAGTAAATGTGAAGACAGATTTGTAAAAGGTGATTCTGATGATAATTTACCTGTGGTGAACAGTGATATGGTAAATGACTTTTATATTGCGAATATCAAATTTTTAAGTGCCGAAGTTCGTAATGTCAAAACAAAGAGGTTAGTAGTTGAAAAGTAATATTTAATTTTGTAAATTATGCATTTTTATTTATTTGCCAATATAGGTAGATACGTGAAATGTCTTTTATCTTTTTCTTTACGTGCTCTATTTATTGATTACCTAAGTAAAGACATATTTTATGAATATTTCGTAAACATAATGGAAAATGTTTTTGTTATAGATCATCCAAAATGTCATACGGTGATAATGCTGTAGCTTATGTACAGCTGAAAAGAAATGGAGATATTTGCAGTCAAAGGAAGAGTAACACTGGAGCATAAAATCCACAAAAAAAAGCATATAATGTCTGTGCAGTGGTAAATGAACGAGAAGAGGAAGTTATTAGTTGTTCTTGCTTAGACTGTCCAGCTTCTGAAGGTATGTACTTACAATTTATTAAATTTAATTTGTTAGTATCTGTATTTACATATTACCTACTATAAAAGGTCCGTAATGATAAATATTTGCATAGAAATCTGATTCATAATGCTGAACTGTTTGTCGTGTGCTGAAATTTGTAAATAACATTTTTATTAAAAATAAATGATACATATTTTAGATAATAGATAGATATTTTACATAATAACTTTAGAGCAACATTTTTTACAATAAGTACTACATTTTATTACGTGGCGCTACGTTTCTTAGGCAGAATGTGGAACAGACTTTAAAATTAACTAAAGCGATGACTCAAAGCAAGTTGTTACTTTATATTATGTTTTAGGTGGCTGTAAACATGGGGTAGCATTTCTATTGTGGCTACATCGACGAAGCGAAGAACCTTCTGTAACATCTACAGTATACTACTGGAAAGCCTCTATTTTGGCAAGAATCAATAAGAGTGAAATGTGTATTTCAGCTTTATTAAAAGAGAAGATGCCGAAATTGGAGCCAAAGGACCCAACATTTCTACAAGAAGTAGTTGAATCTTGTCAATCAGATGGAACTCTATTTAATTTTTTTAAGACACCAATTCATAATAATATCTCGATTTATAACCTACTAATTAATTATTTAAAAGTAAATCCTAACAAGCATTCACCCGAAGATTTTTTAAAACAGGCAATGTCTGGAATAACAGATAATATTTGTGAAGAAGCTGAGTTAAAAACTAGAAATCAGTCAGAGTCACACGACTGGTTTGAACTCAGATTTGGTCGAATTACAGCTTCTGTGCTGTATGAATCTGCAAGATGTAAAACAATGTCGGGGGCATTAACAGAAAGGATTTTGGGTGCTTCGCAACCTTTAGAAACAGAGGCTATCTTGAGAGGAAAAAAATTAGAGCCGTTGGTATTAGAAGTCGCTAAACAAAGAAAATTAACTGTAAAAAAGGCTGGTATATTTAAAAAAAAAAGAATATCCAATATTTGGTGCCTCATCCGATGGAGTAACTAACGACTTTGTAATAGAAGTGAAATATCCTGCAAAAGATAAAAGTATTGAAAGGTATATATCCAAGGGAGAAATAGTTAAAAAATGTTGGTATCAAATAAAATTGCAAATGTTTTTTGCAAATAAAAAGAAAGGACTCTTCTGTGTGGCATCTCCTTCTTTTGAAGTGAATAAAGAAATTCGAATATTTGAAGTTGCACTTAATACAGGGGAGTTAATAGAAATTATGAAGATGGCAGAGACATTCTGGAAAAATGCAACATATTCAGTTTTATCTAAAAGTTGAAGTTTTTTTTTCTTGCTTTTTTTTTGATGTCAAAAATAAAATGTGTTTTCTTGTTAAATTAAAGTTTAAGGTGGCCATTCCCTAGAAAGAGACATCCGATAGGGAAATATTTACTATTTTTAGCTATAACTTTTTTTTCTTAGTACGTATATTTAAAAAAACTATAAGAGTACCTAAGTAGAACCATAGCAAGACTATTACTATGAATTTTGACTCAATAATTTTAGTGGTTTGCAAAATAGCTCGATTTAAATTTAAAAATTGTGTTAATCTTCCTATTTCGTAGTTTTAAATCGAGCTATTTTGCAAACCACTGAAATTATTGAGTGAAAATTCATAGTGATAGTCTTTTTATAGTTCTACTTAGGTACTCTTATATATTTTTTAAATATACGTACTAAGAAAAAAAAGTTATGGGCAAAAATAATCAATATTTCCCTATCGGATGTCTCTTTCTAGGGAATGGCCACCTTAATGGATATACTACCAATATAATTATTTATGTTATTTATTACCTAAGCATATTTTTATACCCATGTGTCTGTCTGTGTGGGTAGACCGTTTCTTGTAAACACGATAACTCTTGTTAGATTTAAAATTTGTGTTTCAAATTTGGTATATGTATAATGTAGCACGGTAAAAAGTACTGTACAACTTGTTATTGTGTTATTCCAAAGGTTTTCTGATTTATTTTTTTAAATTGTATTCATAGTGTATAAAACGTATGAAAGACAAATAAATATTACAAGTATTAAAGTTATTTTTTTTTGAGTAACGTAAGTTACTGAGTTGTCGTATTGGACAGTAAGTCATAAAATGAACAATAAAAATACCAAGAGGCATGTAAATTAAATTTTGTGTACGTATATGAAATAAGACTGGTTTTAAAATTAGTCAGACCAATTTATTTCAGTTTATGTAATTTTGAAAATGACATGCCCACCACAAATAAAAAATGATGACATTAATGGCAAACATTTTATGGGCCAAACTATGTCAATATTATTAATATCTACCTTGACTAATAACGAAGCAACAAGCAGTTAATACTAGGCCTGCAACGTTACCACCCTATATAAATTTGAAAATGGTTACTGGATTATTAAGGTAAATCAAAGATGCATTTAATTTGGAACATATAATACATAAAAACATAAAAAATACAAGTTAGTATTAGCAAAGATGAATACACGCAATACAACGAAATGTCAATTTAAAATATTATAAAAATTTAATGAGTTATTTAGATTATTGGTTTTTGTAAATTAACAAGAGCACACAATATTATAATAATGCTATCTAATAAATATTTTAGGTTATGATTAACGCAAGAATGTGGTTTAAGAAAAGCATATTCCCTAATTCTTCGAATTACTCTTTCTATATGGATCCGTAGTGAAGCAATTCTTTTACTTAACTTTACTTCTTCATCTGAACTCTTTTGTGTTGTGCTAACACTTGGAGGCCTTACCAGAACACATCCCTTTTCCTGTATTAAAGCACTTACATGTTTAAAACCTCGGTCAGCGAGAACATGAGCTGAAATAGGTAATGTCTCTAAATATTTGCTTTTAATTACAATGTCCTTATCACTGATTCTTCCTGCATAAGCTGCAGATATAAAATTGATGAAACCATTTGGAGTACTTGAAATTAAAAACTTCACAGTGTTGCAGTGTTTATATTCAGACCACGTACACGCTTGAAAAACAGGATCAGATGGTTTCTCAATTTCGACTTCAAAACAATCAATAATACTCTGTACATTTTGATATCTAGCTCTAAATGGTATCGGTAATAACTTCTTGATGGTGTCAGCGTCTGGCCAAAATATTAAATTATGAAGAGCATTCGCTATTTTTGGTACCGATTCGATGAAGATTCTCTATATTTGAGATTTGAAGCCAAAATCCTGCGAGAGGCGGAAGTAGCTATTATCAACTCTAATTTTTTTCAAAGTTATTAGAATATGTTAATAAGATACATTTTGTTTTGTGGTTATTAATGTTACAATTTTGAAAACATCCTTTGGTAAACCCAAATAAAACCTCGGATGTTGTTCTATAAGTTGTAATGTAGTATTTTTTCTCTTGTCTTTCAATACTCCAAGGGCAATTTCACTTAATTCTCCACTACTGGACGATGTTGTTGGTAAAAATTCACTGCTAATATAATCACAAGAGTCTGCTGTCGAAGTAGATGTTGTAGACATAGGAGAGTCTTTTACACTAGTTGCAATTATTTTACGAGAATACTGCGACACACCTTTCACTATTATGGGGGAACCAGCATGATCAGTCTTAGTAATCTTTTCCGTATTTGTATGTACACTGCGCACCTTTTTTCTTTTTCTATTAACCTGTATGCCAACAGTATTAGTCATTATTGATGCACCTGGTGTAATGCATTTACACTTATTAATTTTAAATGCTCCAGAAGAAGACGTAACAACGGCATTTTCTTTTAATGGTGTTAATGGTTCAGATTCATCAGAAAAAACTTGTCTTACTACATGCTTTGATGTTGAAGGTTGAATAATATCACAAACACTTTCAGGTATCTTATCAAATTTCGTTAATTTTGTAGGTGTATATTTAATATTTTCCAAATATTCCATTTTTCTTTTTTTCACTGAATTACTTAAAACATTAGGTAAAGGAACATCTGGGGGCCCGTCAATAAATTTGTGTGGAACAATCCCTGGCTTAAGTTTTAAAACTGATCCCATAGTTTTGAAGTACATCCAGTTCTCTGAATCTTCTTCAATCTAAAGAGACAATAAGGTAGGTATAAAATCAAGTCCACTAAAAGAAAGAACAATATATACATACGTTAAAATGATCTTCGCAACAGAAAAATCCAGGAGCAGTATAAACAATACCTGAAACTTTTGCAACTTCCCACCATAATTTTCGAATTTCCAAATTTGTTGAAACTCGCAAAAATAACTTCGTACTATTTTCATTATTATTTGGACACACTGGTATAAAACAAACCTTTTTAAGCGGCATTTTATAATTAGAAGAGAGCAAAATTAATTTTCGTATCGAACGTAAACAATAGAAAGTGAGGTTATCGAATAAAGTTTGAAGTTTGAACATTTCAGTACAGCTTTGCCAAATGAAACTGGCATTATACCATATGTGAACCAAATGAACAAAAATAGAGAATATAAATCTGATATATAGATTTTAGAAACTCATACAGTCAAAAGTTGATACAATTTTTGCTTTTATTTAGTGTCAGAAAAACGAAGAATACGTTGTAACGAAAAAATGCTCTATTCAAAGTAGACAATTGATAACGGAAATACAGTGTTCATGTAAAAAGACATACATCTGGCAATAGAGGATCCTCATTAAGAATACGACTTTTATTGGTCTAATCAGTGTGACGTCAAGCATGGCGCCTTAAAACTTACGTTTCAAATTAAGTGAAATAAAACTGATTTTGTAATGTAAATATTTGGTAGAACGTAAAAAATTGGAAGAAACTAAATTAAAATAAAATTATATTACAGTTTATTATATGGCTTGATTATAGTGAAGTAGTAAAATTCAGTCATGCTGGAAAGGCCCATTAACTATTTTAATTAAAAAATTTAAAGACATTGATAAATAACCGAATAAACATGACGTCACGTTTTTGAGAATAACTGCAAAATTTTAAAATAAAAAATTATGAAAAAATTTCCTCGTACAAAAAATGCCGTGCTTTATCGGTGTGCATATTTTCCAAGATATTATGGATTTAAAACCGATATGGTCAATATTTCCTTAAAAAGTAGGACATTTTTCAATACAACTTAACAGAACTTCAAAAGTGTTCAATGTACATTATTTAAATTTCAGTGATTGATTTAAAATAGACTCATAATGAACACGTAATTTTTTCAATTTTTTTCTGCTCCTCCGTTTCTGAGATTTTTGCGGATAAAGTGAGGGGTCAATACACTTGAATCGTATATTAGTGACATAGACAAGTAAATATAATATATAGATAAATATAAATAGAAAAACAAATAAAATATACATACATGTATATTATATAAAAGTGAATTTTTGTAAATAATTCTATTATCGCACATTATTAGTGTTCAGGTATAGGTCAAGTCTATTTTTAAATTGGTTCAAACTAGTTTATTCGATTACTTCATTGGGTAGTCTATTCCAGTGATCCACGACACGATTGCTGATGAAGTGTTTGTAAGGGTTGGTTGAGAAGTGGCTTTTAGTAAGTTTCATCTGATGTCCCCGAAGATATTCGCACTTAAGGTAAATATACTGTTGATGTTATGTTAAGTGAGTGTTTGTATCAGTTAATGCCTCTGCAAAAAGTTTGCTAATTTTCTGAAGATTAAAGTGTTTTAAATTGCTGTTCTTTGGCACACATATATAACAAGTGCAGCACTATTAACCTGTGCATTAAAAGGGGTGTAATTTTCAGTATAAGTATCAATATTAGGAAAATACATTGCAATTCTCTGCAATCCTTATAAAAAAGTTAGGACAAAAAGTTCTTTTCTTATCTGTAAATAAACAGTACTGTTTTGCTTTTACCAGTGCAGTGCGTAAAAATTTTTAGAACTGGGTTTTGATATAATGAAAATTATCCAATGGAATGTTTTTTATGTAAAGTGATAAAACAACCTACCAAAGAGACAAAAACTCCATGCTTCCCTTGCGACTCGTGTAGAAACTCAATATGCCTGGAATGTTCAGATTTATCAGCATCCGAATTAAAATGTCTACCATTGCAAAAACGGATTATGAAATTTAATTGCAGAAAATGTAGGAACAATGAATTCGTTGAAAGTCTACAGTATATCATCAAGGATAAAGAAACAATTATTAATGGCAAAGATGAAATAATAAAAATGTTGCAAGAAAAAATTAAAATGTATGAACAGATGGAAAATAATAACTTATCTAAAATTAGTTACGCCGAATCTTTAAAAGGAAATAAAGAAACTATAAATACTCCTACAGTACATAACGTTCCCGAAGTAATTATAAAACCCAAAAATATACAAAATCCTCAAAAAACCAAGAAAGATATTATGAATAATATCAATCCGTTTGACTTAAAAATTGGCATTAGTAACTTAAAAACTACTAATTCTGGTTCAGTGAGTATCAAATGTAAAAATAAAAAGGAAGCTGAAATACTTGAGAAAATGGCTAAAGATAAATTGGAGGACTCGTACATTATAGAAACAGCAAAAATGAGGAAACCTAGGGTCAAAATTATAAACCTTGAACAAAATTTTACAAAAGAAGAGATTACTGACTCACTATTACAACAAAACGATTTCATACAAGATTTTAATGTAACATATATAAAAAAAGGTAAAAATGGGAAAACAACTATATTTGGAGATTGTTCGGCAGTTACATTTAAACAGTTAATGTCCATAAAGAAGGTATTTATTGGATGGGAACGTGTTCCAGTTTATGAGGATTTATCAGTGCCACGCTGCTTTCAATGCCAAGGGTTTTATCATAAAAAACAAGATTGCGACAAAAAACTAACCTGTCCTCTATGTAGTGAAGAACATGAACAAAAAGACTGTTTGCAACAAAAAAAAGTTTGTATTAATTGTGTTAACTCAAACAATAAATATGAATTAAAAAATAATATCAACCATCATTCAACTGATCTAAACTGTCCCACGCTACAATTCCACATCAAGTTGATAAAAAACAAAATTGATTACTCTACTTAATGGTAATAACTGATCAAGATATTGTCTTAGAAAATTTAAATCAATTAGAACAAAATCACCGTGGTAACTTTTTGGAACCAGATAAATATAAATCTCTAATGAATTCTGGCAATAAACTCCTTAACATTATGCATTTTAATATTCGAAGTGCAAACAAGAATTTTGATGAACTCCTACCACTTATTGAAGCATATAATTTAACTACCTGTGATATTTTTATTTTAAGTGAATGTTTTCAATGTTCATCTATAAATAATCTTCATATCCCTGGATATACTACCATACATAATGGAGGTGACTTCAACAAAAACGATGGTGTCTTAATTTTAATCAAATCTGAACTCAATTATAACATAACTAATCATAAACTAAGTATATGTGGTGTTTCATTAAGTATTTTAAATCTAACAATTAACAATGTTCCTTTTAGAATAATTGCACTTTATAGACCTAACCCAAGTAACTTGATATCCTTCATTGATGAGCTAGATACATATGTGGACCTTATTCATCAAAATAACAACATTGAAATATTAATTGGTGATGTCAATATAAATTTATTGAATGAAAATGATGCAAATGTGAACAAATATTTTGCTGTCCTTGCTAAACATGGTTTTGTGCCTTACATTCTGAACCCTACCCGTGTTACACATGAAACTGAATCATGCTTAGATCATATTTTCCTAAAAAATCCAGTTAATAGCAAACATAATTTAATATTTAACTCTTATATCCTAAAATGCCATATTACTGACCACTATCCTGTTTTTCTAAATATAAATTATAAATCAAATGATAATGTAATTTTGAAATCCAGTAAAAAAACGACCATAAAAATTGATTTCGTAAAATTAGAAAATTATTTAAAAAATGAGATTTGGAATGACACTATAAGCTCTAATGATCCACAGACAGCTGCTGATCTTTTTTTAAACAAATTCAGTAATTATATTGAAATCTCTAAAACGTATAAAACTTATAACAATAAAAACACAAAAATAAAACCATGGATAACTGACGGTCTAATTACATCTATAAAAAATAGAGATAAAATTAAAAAACGATTAAATCAGTACTTCTCACCAGAATTAGAACATGAATACAAAACATATAGAAACTTATTGAACAAACTCTTAAAAAAATCAAAAAATGACTACTACTTTAGAAAAATTGAAGATAACAAAAATAATCTAAAAAAGGTATATCAGTTAATATCTGAAGCAACAAATGAAAAAACTGATAACAAAAATACATTTCAGTTTGTTAATGATGAAGGAAACGTATTTAATAACAATAAGCAGATGGCAAACCACTGTAATTGTTATTTCACCAATATTGGTTTAAATATGGTCAAAGACATAGACGTTCCAGCAACCTTAGAAGAAAATGTAACTATAAATCCTAATACCATGTTTCTCAATCCGGTAACGGAAAATGAATTAATAGAACATATATTCACACTAAAAAATAATACTTCACCTGGCATTGATGGAATAACAGTTGACATTATTAAAAAAATTCATCAGTATATTTTACAGCCTCTCAAACATATAATTAATTTAATTTTTTTTAAAAGTATAGTTCCAGATCAATTTAAAACTTCGATAGTCACACCCATTTATAAAGCTGGTGATAAAACAAAAATTAGCAATTATCGACCTATTAGTGTAATTAATAACTTTGGAAAGATTTTTGAGAAATGTTTGAGGACTCGTCTGGTAAAATTTTTTGACCAATACAATATCATACATGAGCTCCAATTTGGTTTTCGTTCGGGTAAAGCATCAAGTGATGCCATGTGTTCAGTCATTGAGAACATTACAGAGAGTTTAGATACAGGCAAGAGGTGCATTGCAGTTTTTCTGGATTTAGCAAAGGCATTTGACACCGTCAACCACGAAAAGCTGTTGAATGTTTTGGAACGTTACGGCATTCGTGGTTCGGTGTTGAATGTCTTTCACAGTTACCTGACAAATCGAAGTCAATATGTTAAACTAAATGATATTCTTAGTGAAAGAGATACTGTGAAAATAGGGGTTCCTCAGGGGACAGTCCTCGGTCCAGTGCTCTTTTTGGCTTACATAAATTCTCTTTTATTCTTAAGAACATGTGCAAAAAAAAATTGTATCCTATGCTGACGATACGGTAGTTATCTTCTGCGAAAATTCCTGGATGGAAACCAAAAAGGCTGTTCAGTCAGGTTTGGAAAGAATTAAGAACTGGTTAAATGCATTCCATCTATCATTAAATGTAAATAAGACTCATTATCTGGCCTTCTCTCTAACTGAAGCTAACAGACCTGATTTCACTAGTATAAAAATCACTGGATTGAAAGATGAAATTAAAGAGACAAATGAGATCAAGTACTTGGGAATAATCATTGACAAATATTTAAAATGGGGTAATCATGTAGATTACCTATCGAAAAAAATAAGAAAGCTTATTTACAAATTTTACCAATTGCGAGAATTCCTTTCAAAAAAATTATTGCTAGTTATTTACAAGTCTCTTGTTGAATCACTGTTACGTTACGGTATCATAGTATGGGGAGGAATGTATGAAAACTCATTACAGAAATTAAATGTAACACAAAATTATATACTAAAAATTATTTTTAGGAAACAAAAAAGGTATCATACAAATTTACTCTATACTGTCGATAATTGTAACATCCGTACACTATATTTTCATAATTTATGTTTATATGCATTTAAAAATAAAGCAAAACTGAATTACACATCTTCAATATACCGCACTCGTAGTATTGCTAATGAGTTTTTATCCAAGCCTAGATTTAATAAAAATATTTGTCATAGATTTCTTGTCTATACTTTGCCTAAAACATATAACCTACTACCATTAGAGATCAAACTTATTAAGAATCGAAAAAAATTCTCAGTGTTGTCAAAAAAATTTATATTTCACAATTATACTGATTTTATTGGAATTTTAGACAACTGAATAATTTAATTCAAATTAAATTGTAAATTTTGCTATGCGTACACTCCTAGTGCTTTTAGGTTAATTTGTATTTTGCAGTTTATGCACACTTTTCTAAAGCACAATACAAGTGTTTAATCACTTAGGTGCTTACATTGTATCGTCCCTTTTGGACATATATTATTTGTATTTTTATTTATATGTTATTTACTATGTGCAAGTATGTTTTATATATTTATACTTGTATTTATAATGTTGTTAATATATGTCTGGAAGAAGAAGAATATATAATATATGGGCAGCTATATATGTTGTTTAATATTTTATATGTCTCTATAAGATCACCTCGTATTCTTCGTTGATACAGGGTTGGTAATTTCAACTTTCTCAGTCGTTCTTCATATATGTTACAAAATCTGTGGGGGAGGATTTTGGTTGCTCTGCGTGGTGTTTTCTCAAGGAGATCTTTTTGAAAATAAGGTGACCATATTTGGAAACCAAATTCAAGGATAGGGCGAATGAATGACTTGCAGATTTATAAATAATTCTGGCGTTATGTGATGAACAGATTTCCTGACTAGATATATATCATGGAGTTCGCTTTTTTAGTAATGTTGATGATGTGGCTGTCCCATTTGAGATTGCATTATTTTAAGCTTTATTTTAAGTCGTAAATTTTATTAAGGTGGTTTTGTATTTCTTCACTCGCTTCAAGAGGGTTACTAAATATTTTCGTGTCATCTGCGTATAAACTTATATGGGATGTAACTGATGAGGGAAGATCAGCAGTAAATTGGGTAAATAAGACTGGTCCTAAGACAGAGCCCTGAGGCACACCACTCAGAACAATGTTAGACTCAGAGTTGTTGTCTCCAATCCTGACATGAAACTCCCTACTATTCAGAAAGGAAGTGATCCATGCTAGAACATTCAGTCAAATGCCAATGTGTTCCAATTTAGCTACCAAACGTTGAAAAGGTACTAAATCAAATGCCTTTTTAAAATCTAGATAGAGAACATCAATAGGGTTATTTAAGTCAAATTCATTAGTCCAGGTATGTAGGTTAACTAAGATATTGGTTACAACTGATCTTCCCGGTATGAAACCAAGTTGTTCTTCTGGTAGTGCATTTTCTGTTGTGAGAAAGTCCAACAGTTCATTGGTGATAATTCGTTCCATACCTTTGCAAGGGATAGATGTGAGGCTGATTGCAAGGTAATTGTCAGCCAACTTTTTATCACCTTTTTTACAGACTGGTGTAACTGAATCTGATTTCCAATCCTTTGGAAGTGTACCTCACTCTAAGGACGCTTGCAGTATTTCTGCCAAAGGTTGGGACAAGACACTGGCAGTATTTTTCAGGAAGGGAGAATTTATTTGGTCGGGTCTAGGAGCCAAATCATTTTTTAGGTTCATAGGCACTTTTCGCAGTTTTTCTTTTGTAATGTTTATGGTTGTGAATGAATTTTGCACTCTCTGTAAACCTTGTATTTTAGGAATATCATTATCAGGTTCAATAATGTACTGTTGAGTGAATTATCTGGCAAAGATATGGGCTATTTCTGTTTTGTTCTGTGTTAATATGCCACCATTATCTATGGAACTTGGTACTGATGATTTTCAGCATATTTGTTTTTGATTATGACTATAGAATGCTTTGTTACTTCCATTGGCAATGTTAGTTTCATAATGATGTTTAGAATATCGAATTTTTTTGTGTTACTAAGTTATTTGCAGTGCGATGCTGTCAGTAAGTTTCTTCAGCTTGATTCCTTTTGTAGTGGTGTTGTTATCCATGGTTTCCTAACTTGCTTTTTACTCTTATTTTCTATTAGCGGAACAAATATTTCAATGACAGTGTTTAGCATATTTTTGAATATGGTCCATTTCCCTTCTATAGTGGTTTTCTGGGATAATTCTGTCAGGTCCAAGTTTTCAATATATCTGTTAATTTCATTATAGTCAGTTTTCCAAAAATTTCTTCGAGGTTGATAGTTTTTCTGTTCAGAGTGCACGTATAGTTGTAGGTTTATTTGTAATGTCAGGTGATCATTTTTACCAATGGGTTGGTTATACTTGATTTCACTTACTAAATTTTCGCCATTGCTTAGTACTAAGTCCAGTAAAGATGGATTGTTCGAAGCTCGGTATCTTGCAGGCTCTTCTACAAATTGCATTAAGTTGCTTTTCAGGTACATATCTATAAACAAGTCATTAGCGGCATTCCTATAATCATTTTTTGTGATTGGTCAGTTAATAAGTGGTAGATTAAAATCACCCAGGATTAATATGTTTTCTATAAAAGAAGCTTCTTTGATTTTTTCAAACATTAATATATCGTTCTGCATTGAGGAATGGTCTGTAGACGGCAACCAATAGTAAGTTGATGGTATCTAGCTGAATGTCTACCCAGAGTGTTTTACATGTATCGTTGTATGTGATATTTGATGTTGATGCTATCTTTATATCTTTGTACTCGTTTGATATGTATACCACGACTCCTCCGTATCCTAAAGTACCCAGTTCTCGATACTCTCTATAGATAGATAGATAGATAGATAGATACATTTATTTGTTCCTTTTTAATACAATACCCCACTGGGTGTAGAACATGTATATACTGTAAAGTTCGGAATGTTAATAGTCATATTTTTGGTTGTAACCAGGTTTCGGTTATTACTATAATTGCAGGGTTAGTATTTTCTATTTCAATCAAAAGTAAGTCACATTTTACCATGACGGAGACTAGATTTGTATATAATATGGGGATATCTACTAAGGCTTTTTCACCGGAGTCATTTTTGGTTAAATTAAAAAAGAATTTCTGTCTGTTTCATTTTGTTGATTTTTATATTCCCATTGCTTTCTAAAATCAAATCTCCTAAAACTAACCCCTTTTGGCCAGAACCCAGGATAATATAATTTATCTTTAAATTCAAATTTTGTAGCCACCATAAAACACTGTCTTGGATGGTAACCATTTTTCAATTCTCTCACCATGATATTTGTATCTTCTGCACTTCCTAATTTTATCTTCATATATTCTTTTATATCACTTTCTCCACCTTCAGGTATTACCCAATATAAGTATAGCCACACTTTGGGTTGTATACCTCGAAATACTTCATTCACTTCCTGTGTAGCTTGTCCAGTCTGTTTTCTTCTTTTCTCCTTATTTCCTCCATCTATGCAGTTATCTTGGTTTCTATTGTGGTTCTTTCTGCTTTTTCTTCTTTGGAATCTGAAACCATCCTTATCCTGACTGCTTTCATCTCTTACTTCTACTGGTTCAATCTCGCTTTTGCCTTCTGGTTTGGATATAATTTGTTTTCATTGCTGATTTTATTTTGAATACTGGCACTTTTTGGAGCTGCAACCAGTTGTTGCCTTCCTGAATTAACTATTTGTTTTGTGTTTGTAGCCATCTGTTGGGTATTAGGTTTATTAATAGTCATCTTTTCTAGCAGTAATCTATTATTTTCTTTTAAAATGTTGTTTTTATCTTCCATTTCAGTCATGAGTTTTTTCAGAAATTGAAGTTCTAATTCAAGTTTTTTATATTTTATATCTATAATCTTTTGCTCCATTGACTTTAATTCACAACAAATAACTTTAGTCTCATCTGTATTTCTTGAGTGCTTTTAACCTTGCACTGCAGCGGTTGTGAAATATTGAGAGGCAGTTTATGCACACCATCACTGCACACTTTTTCTCACAATATTTCAGTTTCCCTTCTTCATTTTCACTGGTTTTTTCACTACTTTTTCCAGGACTACTTAAAGATTCACCATCACTATCTGCCATTTTGAATGCTTTCGTGTTATTATTCATTATTCTTCTATTCCCAATAGCTTTAGACATCCGCTGGGGAAAATCGCAAATTTTCGAAATACGCTTTTTTGCCTCACCTTTCTTAACAAATTTTGCCTTCTAGTGCCTCAGCTTCTAATTTTACAGCAATATCCTCAAAGTAGAGCATTAGTTATAGAACATTAAATTTCCTTTAAAATAAGTAATGATTTGTTAGTTTATATCCAAGTGACCAAGTTATAGAAATTTGAAATTGTTGAGCTTTCGAGATTCTAAAAGAAAACCGTACTTTGCACTTTCTCTTTAAGCTGTATGTTGTGTGTTTTCACCATGAAACCTGAAGAGAAGGTAATTGTATAATAAACAAGCCTATATATAAATTTCATTTATTAAAAATCACGAAGGCATAAAGACAAATGTAGTACATATAATGGCAAAGACCTTACTCGACTATAATACTGTTAATTTTAAGTATCGCAATGAAAATGTAAAAAAATTATAAATAAAATGGTTCTTGGGCGTAACTGTCCATTCTGAAAAGCTATTCATATGGAAATGTTGCTGTTATATTATATTATATTCCTCAATTTCTTTATCTGTCTTTTCTTTCACTTCAGTTTCCATGTCTTCCAAATATATGGGTAGGGGCTCGATCTCTGCAGCATCGTCATCCTCATTGTCCAATACGGGGACGCCATTGAGACAATTCCCCTGTCAATTTTTGCATAGAGAGAAACAGTTCATTGACGCTTTTCTGCATCCACGTTTGCCACTACTGCATTCTTTGGTGCACCGGCAGAAAATCATTTTTAAAATTTCTTTTCATGCTGAGATGTCTTTAGTATGCACAGTAGCGAGCTGGTTGTCTGCATTGCGCTCCGAGCCTCACAAATCAAAGGAAAGCTCTATTCCCAACCAGAGTTGGTGATATGAGTAGAAATATTTTCTTTTGAGTTTCCATTGATGCTAGTTGAACAAATAGTAATTTAGCTGCATATAAATCATTGATTTATAAAGAGAAAGTGCAATGTACGATTTTCTTTCTGAATCTCGGAATCTACCAGAAAATTTCAAATTGCTATAACTTCTGATCATTTGAAGATAAAATTACAAATATATTAATAATTTCAAAAACAAGTGTTCAAACAGATTCCGAAACTGTTAAAAAATGCCATAGGAGAAGAAAAGAATGTAGATAATAACAGTAATTATGTTAATAAACGTAAAAGCATGGGGCACCTGATGAATAAAATTTTCTGTTTATCCAGGTACTTTGAGCGTCCCACGCTTTTACGTTTATTAACATAATTACTATTAGTATTAGCATTAGTTTCTTCTTAGTGCATTTTTTAACAGTTTGTTTAAAAGCGTGTTTTTTTTATTTTTAAAATCATTTATTTATCATCTTCTTTTTAGTTCTATTCCAGTTGGAACGGCATGTTTGTTCGATATAATTCCTTCCTTATAAATGATAAAACCTATTCGTCATTTTGAATTCTAAAATGCCGACTAAATATTTATAATCTGTGACCTTGAAAATCCACAGATACCGATTTTCATACCAATCAGACCATAAATTACAAATTTTATCCGCCATCTTGACGCCGCTATTTTGAATTATTAAATTCGGACTCTGCAAACTGGATAATCCTCAGATACCAATTTTCAGTCGAATCAGACATTAAATGAAAAAACCTATCTACCATATTAACTCAGCCATTTGAATTTTTGAGCTCTGGTCACATATTTTTAATCGGTGACATCAAGATTCCCCAGTTACCAATTTTCAGTAGAATCGGATATTAAATGACAACTACCCACTTGGCTCTCTTTATAAAAGATGTAAAATTGTATCGTCACGTGAACCATATACACATAGCAAATTTCAAGTCAATATAACATCTAGAGGTAGGTGAAAAGTGAGTTGTAAGATTTACTTAAAATGTTTTAGGTTAAGCTAATAGAAGAGTGCTAATAATAATTCATTTCAAAGAAAATTTAACGCTCTACAACTAATGCTCTATTGTGAAAACCTTACCGTGAAACTAAAGGCTGAGGCGCTAGAGGGCAAAGTTTGTCAAGAAGCAAGAGGGCAAAGAGCATTTTGCGATTTTCGTCAGCAGGATATCATAAAAGCTATTGGGTATGGAAGAATAATGAATAATAACTATCTTGTAGGAAATTTTGTCAGCTTTAATCAGCTACGATGCATTGTTTTCGAGATATTAGCGAAAAGCCAAAAAAAGTGTCCTTCAATGCGCCCCCTGCACCCCGCTCACCTTGTAGATTTGGGGACTTTTAGTATGTTTACCTCCTAACTACTCCAAACACAGCCCTGAAATCAAAAATTCTATTCCCGACCATGTCCTCTACAACGTGGTCATTGGCTGGATTAATATTCTTAATAGGCAAATGCGAATTCAAAGAGACAGAATAAATACATTCAGTTTAGGGCTTTTCTGGTCTCTAGTACAACCAGATGCAGGTTGTCAGAGAAATATAAAGTTTTGTAGATACTAGTTTGTCTGCATAGCCTTAGGGGACTATGTGGATACTAGTGCTACAATGAGAATTATCAAACAAGAAATATACAAATTGATTTTAGAATTTTAATTGCTAGGCATAACCATGAGAATGCAAAGATTGGAAATTAATATTTTTACAGATAGTTTTTCTTTTTAATTCTCATATTTTTTTCTGCTGTTTGCCAAGTCCTATAAAGAATATGTTTTATTACAAGATTTCTCATCTTTGCACATGAAATACCTACAAAATAAAAACATTCTTACAAATACGATTCTTAAATCGTGAAATAGCGCTCTATCGTGCAAACCCTGATTATAGGACTATATATATTATAAGCTATTAGTACTGTCCAGAACTGCAATTACTTTATAATTTTACAGTTCCTTAAGAAATCTCTAGTACGATCAATTTTTTCACTGTTTCTAGGAGGAATATTTTCACACCTTTAACAGTACCCATATCTTAGATTTAGATTAGATTGGAAGAAAAGTATATTTAATAATTTTTTCTAATCATGAATAGTACTAGTAAGTAAAAAAGTATACACTACAACAGTCATTTCCTTAAATGCAAAATATATACCTTAAAGTTGGTCTGTCCCACTGTGTTGTTCTAGCATTATGATTAACATAATATGTCCTGCCATTTGCATCTTGTCTTTCTTCCCATCCTTGAGGCAATGGAATTGGAGACTCCAATTGATTAACAAATAATGGCTGAAACACATACAAAATTTAATTTAAAATATAAAAAGTTGTTCATTGATTATACCTGAGCGGATGTCTCTTCTCTACCCTCACTAATGATTTCCCACTCTCTATCATCCACCATAGGTTCCTCAGGAGCAGCTATTGGTGGTAAATTAGCATCGTGAAGAAAAGCATGATAAAGTTCCAGGTGTCCGCGAACTCTTGAGCGAGCACTAAAATCGCTACTTGAGTAATTTTTGAAGAACCAGGCATGCAACATTAAGTATCAAACTATTATAACATCTATGATAATAACAATAACTATAGTATAATTATAATATTAGTAATAATAAGTATAATTATCATAAACCAAATGCAGACAGCAGTTATTCTAGGGTCTCTTCATTTATTTTAGGTACAAAGTTCTAGTGTATGCAATCACTAACCCTGCTAGATGTGAGAAGTGGCTATAATTAATATGTAATTTCTTTAGCTCTCTCCCTATGATGTCGGAGATCATTGGGAGACTGTTATGCATTGAAAATATCTCATATGATTGAGGAGCAGATACTCACATATGTGAAACTTAACCATCTTGATATAAATTGAAGCATTATCAAGTTAAAGGCCTTTAAAGGCCTCATAGATTTAACGACTCTGACGCTAGGCTCCTTTGGCAGATATTAACATAAGAAGAATTTAATACCATTTCCGTTCAAATTGAAGCATTATTAAATTCAGGGTCATTATGCCCGATAAACTCTGACCCTACAAATTTATTGTTTCTAACGCTAAGCCACTTCTTAACTTTAAAACCATTTTTGTTTCTTCCTGACTGATACTTTACTCAAACTAAGTATATCTCTCATTAGTAATTTCTCATTAACTTTCATTAAGATTTTTGGAAGAAGTGGCATAGAGCTATTTGCACATGCTCTAACAGGGGGACAACTCCCCTATCATTACAATGGTGTTTAGTTCAAGCGATTCAAAGCTATTCCAGACCCGATGGTGTTATTCAAGTACCAACTTTTTCACTACTGGTGGCTCTACACTCAAATGGTTAGTTTTCAAACTGTGTTTATTATCCTATTGAAATTAATTATTAATATGCGTTACATGTTTCACTGCTTAAATTATATTTTTAACTACTAGTTATGTAATGAAGCATCCTAAAGTCATACCTCATTACTAATAAGTTTCAGTGTAGTGCCGTGTGCACATTTGCCACACGACGGCGATTCACACTCGATATACTAAATTTGCACACCACCCGACCACGGCCGTCTCTAAAAAGGAAGGATAGTTTCGTGTATAAAAGCCCAGCCGCGAATCGAGAAGAGCACTGGGTACATCTCTCCGTAAATTGCCGATGGCGCGCTGAGCCGAAGACACTTTGCTGATTTATGCACCAAGTGCCGTGACTCTCCGGAGCGAATATATCTTGACCTAGAGAAGTCTTACGGCGCGTTGAGCCGGGGGACAGAACTTGTGCCGAATGTTATTTAGTCCAGCGATGTCCCGTCGTCCCGACGAAACCGACCCGGGATAAATATAAATTAACAGAGGAGTGACCCGGCGAGTTGAGCCGATAGCTTGCTCGGGTTGACGGTTATTAGCCCACACCTGAAGCATATTTGTTCATTTCTACAGTCCCCTTTTTTATGACCAAACGCTCCACATCTAAAACAGCGAATAATGGAATAGTGCTCATACACTTTACACGAACGATATCCAATATGTATTTTTTCCCTTTCTAACAACTTTTTTATCAGTTCTGGTTCCGCTTCAAGTATCACATTACCAGAATTTCTTTTCTCTTTTTTAGCATATTTCTTTACTATTTTTATTCCAGTCACACCACTAGACATATCATTTTGTTCACCTATAGCCTTGATAATCTCCTTATCCTCTTGATTAATGTACTCCAGTTCTACCCCAATTATCATCAACCTTGGTTTTTTCAGTTCTGATGTGTTTACACTATATTTATCTCCCATCTCTGTTATTACCTTATCCTTCATTTTTCCAAAGATTTTTTATCTGTGCAGTTGATTACTACTCCCCCATTTCTTATACCTTTAAGTTCTCGTATTCCTACTGCTAAATCTGTCGGGTTCACTTTATTTTTGAGCTCTTTTATGGTTTCTCCTGACTTCTGCTCAATAACTGGTTTTATAATCAGAGCTGGTTCTTTTAATGCTTGGGCATATCCAGCATGTTCATCTTTCTCCTTTTTCTGCTTCATGACACTTGAATTTAACTCTTTTTGCAATTCTTGTATCGTCTTTTCCAATCTACATATTTTATCATTTTGTTCTCCTACTATATTTAAAACTTCTGCTAACATATTTTTTATTTCATCATTTGATTCTTCCCTTAGTTCACATGCTTTGCAGACAAATTTTAACCGCTTCTCGGTTTTTAAGTTTAAACAACGCAGTTCAGTGACTGTTAATTCTGAACATTTTTGACATAAATATTTCTTGCATACGGCACAAATGACTTCTTGTTTTTCATCTGTTATTATAACATTTTTGTTTCTTTAAGCACTCATCAAAAACTTAACATAACCTCACCAATTATTGTCTTTTATTTTTAATGTTATTTGCTATGGATTTATGGCCCAATTTTATTTCTAGGTGTTGATTAATGCCAAAATTTCTACTAACAGTATAATTTATTACATAAATCTCACTATTCTTAGCAACTTTACATGAATTAACTGAGGATTCTAAATGTTCAACTTGACACTTCAAAAACTGTGCTACAGGATATAGGAAATTAAATAAATATTCGCGGAAACATTCATCGTACAGACTATATATGATACATAAACTCAAAAAAAAAAAAAAGTATGAGCTAAAGGAGGGGGTACACTTTCTATAGAAAATTGGCATAAATGATTCATTAAAAATCAAGCTTGATGAGTATAAAAGAAATCTATGTATTTTGGTGAAAGAGGAATTAATATTTACATCCACCATTAAATAAACGGTATCTGTTGTGACGTTGCTATTAAAAGGAAATGCCAAAGTCGACCTGTTTCGTGACGTTCTGTAAAAATGGCTTATTTTTCAAAATATATTTTTAATATTTTCACTCACAGCGAAGGGAAGAAGCACAATTTTGCTGTGATATTATTGTAATAAATGGTAAAATCCACAACACACCAAAAAAACCAAGTTGCTTCTACGCTTCGCTTATATTAAAAAATAAACTTTTGTAACTTTTCCGTCATAACAGTGAACTGCTAGTCGCAGTAACGTATTTTTCTTGCGGTGTTTTTAACCTAACTTCGAACCAGTCTTTCGAACGGTATTCTATCATCATTGTTTCGAATGCCAAAAGGTATGATTACAAAATGTGTTCATAGATGCCGCAAGATTTTAATATCTTATTTTGTCCCTAATTACTTGGGATGTAACCACATAAGTAGATCTGACCTCATTGAAAAACATACACGACCGCATGCCAAGAAACTGTTTGGCCAAGGAGATGACTGTGCTATCCTTATTGTAGATGGAACTTACATTTATATTCAAAAAAGTTCGGATTATTCCTTTCAAAGGCAGACATTTTCTGTGCACAAAGGACGGTCATTAGTAAAACCTATGATTACAGTGTGCCTGGTCCACTAATTTTTTTACTGTATGTCAATGATCTCCCCCAGCATATCACAGGGGGGAAAACCTTTATATGTGCAGATGACACCTCTATAATTACATTACAAAATAATTAACATTATAGAACAATATAGTAAATGGTGCACAAAAAACCAGTTAATGATAAATTTAAAAAAAAACTGTCCTCATTAATTTTTACAATCGTATTGACAAATCCACTAACCCTCACCCGGTTATTCAAAATATTACTTTAACTCCGACAAGTTCTATCAAATTTCTAGGTACTATAGTGGATAGTCAATTGAATTGGAACCTACATATCTTCTTCACAGCCAAAAAACTTAATAAGGTCTACATTATAAAGAACCTGAAAAACAAACTAGACACAGATTCCATAATGTCAGTATATTACGTCTCACTAATTAATGGACTCAATTGTTACCCCCATCAACTAATTTTATCTCTTCATTTATGTATTTTATTATTTAATGTATTTTATGATTTAATGTGATGTATTTTATTAATTATTGATGTAATGTATTTTATTACTCACTACTGGTTTTTACTATTGTATCTAATCCTAATCCCCTTTTGTATTGCACCTGACTTATCTTAACTGCACTTGATGTAGCTTAAAAGACAAATAAAGTTGTATTGTATTGTACTGTATTGTATAGTCAGTACTACTGGTTATATAGTAGATGTACTGGGTCCTTATTTTACAGACGGCAAAAATAACGATGCCTCCATTTTTAATTCTGTGTTGAAAAATAGTAGCGATACAATAAGATCATGGATGGACGACTGTGATGTAGTAATTGTCGACCGAGGATTCAGAGATAGTGGCAGTTGCTTGAAGATTTAAATCTCATACCCAAAATGTCTAATTTTTTTAAAGAAGGTCGCAGCACACTGTGGAAGAGGCAAATGAGTCATGATTGGTGACATCGATTAGATGGGTTATTGAAACTGTAAATGGATTAATAAAAACATGGAAACTATTAAATAATGTTCTTCCGAATTCACATACTTTGTATTGATGATTATGTAAGAATTGTTTGCAGCCTTTGCAATGCTTATAGACCACCTCGACTCCAATCAAATGAGAACGACCTTATACTTACAGAGCGCATGATCCAACAATCACAAATACCAAACACTACAAATAAGAGTAGAAGAAGAGGGTTGGTTGCGAAAGCAAGTTATATGGCAAGAAATGTCCAACGAATCTATTTCCGATTTTCCTAAAATGACTATAGACGAGTTACGAGATTTAACCCTTGGAGTATAACAAATAAAACAGGCCAAATCGTACACTTCAGAGCATATGAAAAATGAAAGTGAAGGTTTATATAAAGTATATATCCACAAAGAGAACTCTAACATTTTGAGAATCAGAATTCAGTCCCGTCATACATCTTCAAAACAATATAACATGTAGATTGAGTACAGTACTTCAGCTGTGTTGTCCTGGTACTGCCAGCGTAAAGTTGGAGCTCGCACCATCGGCTGCTGTGCTCATATAACCTCGGTGATTTGGTTTTTGGCATACGATAGGTATATTGAAAACAAATGACCAAATATCAATTATGGTGAATACATGATGGATGCTGCCATAACGGAACAGTCCGATATTGATGAAGATAGTGACTGATTATTGTAAAAATATGAAAGTATCACATTATTAGATGAAATTGCATCATAATTTTGAATGCACCTTATGTATTTTTAAATCAATGTAAAAAAAAAATCAAATAAATTTAATTAAACACCCTATTTTCGTTTATATTGCACTGAGTAGTCATTAAAAATAATGTAAATATGACATTATTAATTGGGCCGTTTTTATATGGAAAATGTACCCCCTCCTTTTCATTTTTTTAAAATTTTTGGGAAGCAATAAAAAATTGTCCAAAATTTGGCTAACTTCAATATGCTGGTAAATTTGTAAATGTGAATACTTTTATTCCTAACTTGTTTTGCATTGAAGTACTACCTTGAACTAAAAGATAATGCATTTATAACTTATATTAAGGTCAGTTATTTTTTATGGGTCTGTGAATAGTTAGAAGTGCAAAAAATCAATATACTAATATAGTAATAAGTATCAATAGCCATCAAAAACGACAACACAAGAGAGTATTTTATATCCCCTTTAAAACCAATTTTGATTTTTCTTCCTAGCTTATTCGGTTTTCGAGCAAGTTTTTCTATAGGCTGCGCGCAAAAATTTCAAAGAAACGAAAATTCACGTGCATTTTTCTATTTTTTTCAATATCGATTTTCTCGAAAACCATGGCATATACAAGAAAATTATAAGAGGGACTTTTTTTTAGGAAATCAGACAAGCTTTCTTTTTCATGATGAGCAATTTTTTTATATTTTCAACGGTTAACAAGTTATCAGTAAAATAAAGCTTTTTTTCACCGAAGGGGTGGTTTTTTGGAGGGGTTGCGCGGTACCCCTAAAACTGATTTTTGTGGTTTTGTGATGTATAATTAATCTGCTAACAATTACTGAAGAAAAATCTCAAATATAATTTTTTGTGATGGAAATATTTTCGGCGATTCGGATCCAGTATTATCCGGTCAGTATAACTCAGAGTATATTTTTAGTTCAAACGAATTATGTTTGAGGGCGCTTCAATTTTCTGTATAGAAATATACATCTAAAACACACTATTCAGATATGCTATAACGATGCGTCCGACATTTGGCAACACCACATCTTATCGATATCTAGGTAGTCCTTCCTCCTCAGATGCGCGATGACTTCTGATATGTGAAAAAATCTTGTACCAAATACATGAGATTCTGAATTTTGAAGGTTTTTGATGGAACAAGTGGCATTCGATAGATTACGGCATCCTGAATAAAAGTCTTGGGCGCAAAATCCCTTATTTAATATTTTTGGAGTTAAGGAGCGTAGAAGTGGCCGATTTTAAGTATTTAATAATAGAACTTTAAGGAGCACTTTCTTCATTTGTATTGGAGTGGGTGGTATTCGATACAGATTATGGATCCCTTATCTTACTACATATAATGAGTATTTTTATCACAAAAATCAATTTTCATGAGATGGATGCAACTTTAACGATCGTTGTAGCAATTGAATAACTAATTTGTTTTTTCCCAGCAATGCCCATTCAACCAAATTTGACGTAAAAAGTTTTTAATTTTTGTCGATATAGGAGTGGTTTTAACCCTCGCTGATTATCCCAAATCATATAATTTGACTATATTTGGTATAAATCAACCACCTTGGCAAACGAATATTAAAAAAAGGGGGATTTCATAGGATCCATTTTTATTTTTATTGAAATTGTCGTGAAAACCCCTATTATAAAAGGGGTGTTTTTTGCGTCTTTTAGGATTGCGAGACCCCGATTTTCGTAATCAGCGACCCAAAAACCGTATGGTCAAAGTAGTTTCAGACCAGTGCTCTTTTGTGCACCCTTTAACACCGTTTTAAATGGAGTATTGGTTTGATCCCTCTGTAGCATTCTGACACCTCTCCAAACAGAAAGAAATTTAAAAAATTAGTAGAGAAAATCGTTCACAAAATGATCTACAAAAATAATCTGATGTGTTTTTTCAGTAAAATCAATAGAAAAAAATTATAACCCTTAAATGATATTTTTCTTGAATATTTTAGCCTATTGTTAATTATAATCTTATTTTTTGTACCATACAACTTTTTCCATAAATGTAAGACTTATGTGTTATTTACAAAAAACAGTCTCAAAGTACCAATTTTTTAAAGATAAAATCGTAATATTCAAATCGTTATAACTTGGAAAACATAAATTTTCATGAAAAATTGTAAAACACCTCTTTCTCTTACATTATGATTCTACATCAAATTCGGTGGTTACTATTACTTTTCTTTCCTCGATAGGAAATGTTTGCACCAAATCTTTGTAATTTTCCTTAGTGCAATTATTTCAGCAGTTCAGTCTTTAATTTTTTTTACCTGAATTTCTGCTGTCTGCATTTATTTTACGAAAATGTTAAATAAGTCAGTCTTAATTATTTTCTTTAAAATAACTGAATACTGATCTACATGGATATATCAAGGACTGGCAGACCTATTGCCAGACCACGAATTCTTCGTGTAAATATATCTCTCTCAAACGACCTTAAAAGCAAATAATCCCAGCAAAGAATACTTGAACGAACTGTTTATAATTAACCATTCTGACAGAGCACACAGTTTACGATCGACTAATCGTAAACTTATATATAGTCAAGTATATTTTATCTATTATCAATTAGAAAATAATTAAAAAAGATCGACAAAGGATTAGTTCATAACACCAGCAATGTCATAAGTGTCGACCGACAGTTTTTACAATCATTTCTTTAATGATTGGTGTAATAATCATCATTCGTATTATGTGATAAATATATTTCGTTTCTTATATACAGTATGTCTCACTTTTCATGACTCCCATATCACAGCTCTTATTTACACTGCGATTTAAAAAAAAAAAATTGACTGGAAGGTACTTATCCATCAGGAGATTGTGTAATGACAAAATATTTTAAAATCCACCAGTTGCGTCCGTCGTTATGAATAAAAATGTACCTAATTTTCCACAAAAAGATATTAGGCAAAGTTTTAACTGTAAAACAATTTCATAACCTTATTCGTCTTTGTCAAAAACTCACTGAAACCAAATTTCAAAGAAATAATGTAATTGGTGTTCACGTAGTAGGAAAATAAAACTTCCCTTTTTAAAGTACCAATTATTACAGTCATAACTTAATTTTCGGACATAATTAAGAGTAATTAAGCTAGAGGAAGACAGGCTTTCCATTTAGAATTAATCAAGTGGTGTCAGTTAGTTTACTTAACAGTCAAAATCAAACAATAATTGACTTGGAAATAAAAAAAAGTTCAATTTAAGATAAATTTGATTCACGAACAATTCAATAAATAATAAAATTTACATAGATAACTAAATCACAGTTTGCTCAATATATCACATGATTAATTCCAAATGGGACGACTGTTTTTCTTCAGCTTAATTATGTCCAAAAATAAAGTTATATAATAATTGGTAATCTAAAAAGGAAAAAAATGTTGTTCCTATATTACTGAAATTCGGTATTAGTGAATTTTTGATAACAACGAATAAGATTATGACATTGCTTTACAGTTAAAACTTTGCCTAATATCTTTTTTTGGAAAATTAGGTACATTTTTCTTCATAACGACGGAGGCCACTGGTGGATTTTAAAATATTTTACCGTGGCTTAATCTTCTGATGGATAAGTACCTTTCTCCCAAATTTAAAAAAAATCGCATTGTAAATTGTATTATTGAATCATCTATGGAGTATGGAGTTGTTCGTTAAATTAACATTATTTATTAATATGAATATAAAAATACCGTAAGTGAACCTCTAGAAGTTTTACATGGTGTACTCCATGGATCTGTGCTTGATCCAATATTGTTCATATTGTATGTAACATTTATAAAGAATCGGATTTAGAAATACAAATGTTCGCAGATGATACCTTGATTTATGTAACTGGTGAGGATATTGATTTTATAATGAAAACACTCGATGAAGCTTTAGAGCATACTTACAGATGGCTCACAAAAAATAATTTAACCCTTAATACAGAAAAATCGAAAGTTATGCTCATGAGTAATCGGTATTCTCCAATAAATAACTAATACAAATGTAGAGATAAATCAACAAAAAATTGAAATAGTTAGAGTTTAAGTATCTTGGAATTAGTATAGATCAGCATTTAATGTTCTCTAGTCATGCCACTTATGTAACAAAAAAAGTTTCCAAGAAAGTTTACTTTCTATGAGGAATAAGTTATTTCTTAAGTGAATGGTCAAAATTATTGTTATATAAGACAATTCTAGCCCCTCATTTTGTATATTGCCCTACTATATTATCTATGCTTAACAATAGTGAATTTTGCGACTTACAGAAAATACAAAATAAGGCTCTAAGATCCAAATTAAACTGTAATTCATATACAAGTATAAATTTCATGTTAGATCAAGTCGAATTAATATCTGTTAAACAAATTATTATGTTAAGTGCTTTTATATTTTTGTTGTTTGTCAATTATATACACGATCATAACATATGTAACAATCAAAACTTCTATGTAGAAAGAGTGAATATAAACTATGGACAAAATCACTTGTTTAATAAAGGTTTACGATATAATGATTTGCCCCAAGAAATAAAAAATTCCTGCAATATTGTTAATTTCAAAAGTAAATGTACAGAGCATGTAAAGGAAAACTGGCCAATATAACAGAATTGTATTTGTTATGTCTGATTTGTGTAATATTATGTTAAATAATTTTTTGTTGCATTGTGTGTTATACATTTTATCATATACTATTTACACATTTTTTTTGTGCCATTTGTATTATTTAGCAGAGCTAATAAAAGATATACTTACTTACTAATAATTAAAAAATGATTCTAATTATCTAATTGTTGTTATGAACTATTCCTTTGTCGGTTATTTTTATGATTTTCCAATTGATAATAGATGAAGTATACTTGACTATGTAAACTTATGATTAATCGATCACAACCTGTGTACCCTATCAGAACATTCAATTATAAACAGTTCGTTCAAGTATTCCTTGCTGGTATTATTTGTTTTTAAATTCTTTTGGATTATTAAGCATTCTCTCATAAACACTGTAGCCTACAGTGTATATCTTACTACCTTAATTAGAATCATGTAGTTATTTAAACTGTCTTGTGCTTGCAACACAAAGGTAATTTTTGTAATGGGAACTTACAGAAAATATATTTTTACTTCCACATTCACGTAGTGGATTGGAAGTATAGTACCTATTCGTAAAAAAATTTTGAATTTTTTTTTTTTCTTGAAATCGGTTTAGAATGTCATGAAACGTCGAGATTTAAAATTTGAGCGAAAAAAAAATTTCTGTCTGTCTGTCGGTGTGTCTAACTTTTTTTTGTCCGCACAATTTCTCCGGAACGGTTTAAGATATTGACTTGAAATCTTGTACACGTATATATTATAATGAGATCTGGAACTGGATTGTATTTTGAAGATATCCCGTGAAGGATTGGGGGGTAAATAGGGGTAAATATGGGGAAATATGTAAAGCAAGCTGGTAAGAGTACAGAAACTTGAAATTTGATGTATATACTACAAGCCAAGGCCTCAGATTTTTTTATAATATTTTTCAACCCCCACCTCTTCATTATTAAAGGGGTTGATAAAATAAAATTGAGACATTCATTTGAAATTTGGTACACGTATGTATTATAACGATATCTGGAACTAGATTATATTTTGAAATGATTCCGTTGAAGGGTTGGGGGTTAAATAGGGGTAAATAGGGGGTAAATAGGGGAAAATAAGTAAAGCAAGGTGGTAAGAGTACAGAAACTTAAAATTCGGTGCATGTGCTAGAAGCCAAGGTCTCAGATTAGTTATATTATTTTTCAACCCCCAACACCCCTACTCCATTATTAAAGGGGCTGATAAAATAAAATTGAAATATTCACTTGGTACGCGTATGTATTATAACGGCATCTGGAACTAGATTATATTTTGAGATGATTCCGTTGAAGGGTTGGGAGTTAAATAGTGGTAGAAAGGAGAAACTAAGTAAAGCAAGCTGGTAAGAGTATAAAAATTTGTCATTTGGTGTATATACTAGAGGCGATGACCTCAGATTTTTCCATAATATTTTCCATCCCTCCATCACCCCCACTCCCTTATTAAAAGAGTTGATAAAATTAAATTTAGATTTTCATTTGGAATTTGTTACATGTATAACGATATCTTAAACTGGATTATATTTTGACATGATTGCGTTGAACGAGTGGGGGTAATTGGTGGTAAATAGAGAAAAATAAGTAAAGCAAGCTGGTAAAGGTACACAAACTTAAAATTCGGCATATGCCCTAGAAGCCAAGGCCTCATATTTTTTAGTAATATTTTTCAACCCCCACCACCCTTAATCCATTATTAAAGGGGTTGATAAAATGAAATCGAGATATTCACTTGAAATTTGGGACACATATGCATTATAACGACATCTGGAACTAGATTATATTTTAAGATGATTCCGTTGAAGGGTTGAGGGTTGAATAGGAGTAAATAGGGGAAAATAAGTATATCATGCTGGTAAGAGTACATAAATATGGGATTTGGTGTACATACTAGAAACCAAGGCCCCAGATTTCTTTCTAATATTTTTCAAGCACCACCATCTCCGCTCCATTATTAATGGGTTTGATAACATAAAATTGAGATATTTACTTGAAAGTTAGTACACGGATGTATTGTAATGACATCTGATTGAGATGATTCCATTGAAGGGGTGGGTCGTGGTAGGTTGTGAATAGGAGAAAATAAGTAGGGTAAACTAAAAACTTCATTTTTAACGTATTTGGTAGAAACTAACGCCTCAAACTTTTCTATGACATCTGCTCCAAATATTAAAATTCTATGACCAATAATTTTCACACACTAGAGTGTAAATCTAGTCAAGATGTTTCCTTTAAAGTGACTTTGATGAAAAATCTGGATTTGGAAGTAGTGATTCCTTAGGCAGCGGTTTTTTTAACTATGACGCAATCTTTGGAATTAACTGAGAAAAAAATATGTTATTATGTAGTAGGAATGGGTGTTGTACAAAAAAAATGAAGGTGGCGCCTCAAGGGCAAGTCAAGTAAAAAATTTAATTAAAGAGAAACATATTGTTTTCATTTTTATTTTTGGTTTCGCAATTGGACTATTATATTTTGTTTAGATGGCAACATGGTGCACTCCTGTTCTTAGAAACAAAGAAATGGGTGATGCTGAATAAGCAGAGAAAACTCTAAGTATCGTAATAATATTTTATATAGCATATTATATACACTAAATTCCAAGTTTCTAGACTCTCACTCTTGATTTACTGAATTAAATAGTTTATGTTAATTGCATACTGTTTATTATACGTTTGTTGTATTTGTATTTTAAGAGCTAATAAAGTTGACATATATTTACCCCTATATATGGAGGTTGAAGCGTTACAGTCTCAACCAAAAGTAAGTCGAATTCTAAATCGGAACTTTTCCATAATAAATTATTACAAAAGGTTATACCTCAATGATACCAATAATTATTGTCATAAAGGTATAAATAAATCATTTTTTACTATTAATTCATTATTTAAGTAGATTTACTTATTTTACTTAATGAACTAGCTTTTGGATGTTTTGTCCAAACTTATTAAAAAGAAAATAAATTTATATAAAAAAAAAAAAATGAGAAGCAGTAAAAATTAAAATTAAATCATTAAATAATTGAAAAATCAGTTAAAAATCATTAACGAAAAGAGAAATTTGACAGTTTACAAAGGTTTAATAATTTTTTTTTATTTATTAAGTTTCCTAATTAAATTGGAAACAATATTATAATATGCGTAAGACATAAATGATTTACATAGTTAGTTTTCGGAATTGCTGAAATTATTTGGTTATTTGACATATTTTCCAGAAGACTGGATGTAAAAGTTTTAAAATTTTTTTAACTTTATGAGTTTCCTAATGACTCTGGATTTTTTACAGAAAATTGTGTCATATCTATTAAAAAAGTTTATTTCAGATTTTTTCATTATTTTCATCTAACGCCTCAACCTCCTTAAATAACACTACCACATAGTGGTAAAAAACACAGTAGTGTGTTTTAATTAGTTATTTATGCAAAATTATTAAATACCGCAGAGTAACGGCTCATTCAATCAATTTTTTGGTACATATTAATTTATAGCAAATAACCAAATAATGTCAGCAGTTCCAAAAACTAACTATGTAAAGCATTGATGTTTTATACATATATTAATATTGTTTCCAATTTAATTAGGAGACTTTTAATAAATAAAAAAAATTATTAAACATTTGTATACTGTCAAATTTCTCTTTTCGTTAATGATTTTTTACTGATTTTTCAAGTATTTAATGATTTAATTTTGATCTTTACTGCTTCTCATCTTTTTTTAAAATAATTACTGAAACAAATTTGTAAAATACACAGATATTTACATAATTTTTTCTTTTTCGAAAAGTTTGGGCAAAACATCCAAAAGTTAGTTCATAAGTAAAATAATTAAATCTACTTAAATAATTAATTAATAATAAAAAATGATTTATGTATGCCTTTATGACAATATTTATTGGTATCATCGACTTATAACCTTTTGTAATAATTTATTATGGAAAAGTTCTGATTTAGAATTCGACTCACTTTTGGTTGGGACTGTAACGCCTCAACCTCCTTAATGAAACTGTATGTACTAATGTATGTATTAAATTTTACAAGTATGCCACGACAAAATGACATTTCTTTTCAAACATTTGCCTAAGTTATTATTTGATAAAGTTTATGTAGTGATGTTTTAATTTGCTTAAGATTTATTTGCTAATATAACCATTTAAAAGTTTTAAAAAATAGAAAATTGAGGTATTGTCTCAAAATGAAAAGGTGGACATGACTTATTTATGGGAAATCTAAAAGAAATGCACATTAAGCTGAAAGCTTATATGCAATGGGGTACCGTAAACAGGGGTTACTTTGCACGATTTTCGCGGTTTTCTGAAAACAACTTGGATGAATTTTCATGAAATGCCTTGATATCAGACTATATGAAATTTTTATGTTTTTTGTGGGTGCTCTCCAATTCTCAACTCAAAAGAACAACGGAAAATATATTTTTTTAAACGTCAAAGAGTCGGCTAAGTGGTCCCTGCTTCGGGGAGACTTTGCCAATCGACTTTTTAGCTTGAAATCGCCTATTCTGTGCAAAGTAAATGTCACAAACAGGTTACTTTACCCTACCACTAGACATTTTAAAAAATATCTTTTTGTTTTTTTGTAAAAAAAAACACTGCTGTACGAAATTTTTATTTTATTCTTAACTTGAATGATACAGAACACTTATGAATAGAAAATATATATCTAATAGAAAAACGAGACAAAAGAATAACTCCTAAACTAAAAAAAATTAACTCATAAACTAGTAATTTAAATCTGTGAACTAAGAGGTAACTTTGCCAATGGCTAAAGTATTGTATTTCTATAGCCTAGATTAACAACAATAAAATTAATAAACTGCTATAAGGTTCATGCATAAGCAGTACAAACAACAGTTTTCAAATCTAAACAGATTAGGGTACATACCCTTTAGCGTAGCAGCATGTTTGAATAGGTAAAAAGGCCAGTTATTATTTATGTGCCGAAAACGCTGAGAACATTTTTCCTACAAGTGCTGAACCTGCACTAACATTTACCTTGTTTATACGTGAATATTGCTAGACATGCGCGGTTAATTCAGTTCTACCAACTTCCACGCAATGAATTTTTAATTCCTGGCGGGCACGGTGTGCCAAAAATGCTCCAGCTCCCCTGTTTACGGTATACTGGAAGGCATCAGCCTTAATTGTAGAAAATATTTTAAGATTTTAGAGGAAAAATTTAGAGCCCAGCTAAATGAAAACGAACAAAATACATTTATTATTGATGAGGCTACAGAGATAATGTTTTAGCATCCGTGGAAATTAATGAAAATGCAAGTACTCGTGAAATTGGAAGTGCTCTTGATATTAGCCAAGAATCTGTTAGAAAAATATTCAGAAAACATGGATATAAATCATATAAATATCAACTTCATCAGCATTTATATGAAGCTGATGCAGGTAGGAGAGTTCGTTATTGCAACTGATTACTAGAAAACAGAAACATTGTTCCTAGAATTCTGTTCACAGATGAGGTCGGTTCATTAACAATGACATGTTTAACCGAAATAATTTGCATTACTGGTCTCTGGAAAATTTACATAAATTTAGAGAAGGAAATCACCAAGAAGTGCTTGGGGTAAACATATGGACCGGAATAGGTTTGTTCCATGATATTATTTTTATATGGTTTTTATACATTTTTATATAGTACTCGACATTCTTATTATACACTTTAAATTTCATATTATTAACTTTTTCCGTGGAGCGAGCGTAGAGACGTCTGCATATACTCGTATTTCGATACGCAAATGCAGCAACGTCGGGCGCGGTTAGTACTTGGATGGGTAAGCCTCTCCAGGGAAACACAGCGTTCTCGCTCTGTCTTCTAACGGCTTGTATATCAGCGCATGCGTAGAAGGTATGTAACTTTAGGCGGGGGTTACATAGTGGATATACCATCCTTCGGAGGGGATGTAAAGCAGTCGGTCCCTTGTCTATTAAATGTTAGGCTAGTAAAAGATCCCTACTCTTCGATAGAGAAGAGGTTCGACAAAATTTCCAGGTTGGGGATAGCTCGTCTCCTGGCGTCGGTGATTGGCCTTGGTAGCGGAAATAGGCCGACGTTAAATAAGTGATTAAAAAAAAAAAAAAAAAAAAAACTTTTTCCGCTCTCGAGATATGAGGGGTTGAAATTAGTAATAGTCGTAAAAACAGTACGCCTGTTTGTGACGTCATTATATGAAACTTTGAACTCGGAGATATCTACCGCGACCACTAACAGCAGTTCAGTAGTAAGTAAATACGTGGAGTTGAAGGCCGTTTTAGGTGGCTTTCTGTTAAAAATTGAAAAACATTGAATTTAAAAAAAATTGTAACTAAGTAAATACGTGGAATGGAAGTCCGTTCTAGGTCTCTATGGAAAGAATAAGATTGGCCCTTTCTCCTGATTCCAAATTGTATAGGAAAATTCAGCTCTGCAAGAGCGAGAAAATAATTCCTTCTTTAAAAGTATTAAACATTCAAAAACATCAAATCTTTAAACGCTCATATATAAGTTAATAATTGTAGTTGAGGATCGATTTTGGTCTATATTTAAAAAGGAAGATGGCATTTTATCGACATCGTAAGTGTCACAGTGGAAATCGAAATTTCGGCTAGGTCTGTGCGAAAGAAAAATGGCCATTTTCTTAAAAATCTTAAATTCGGCCCGACAGGAGCGAAGGCAAATTGTCATTTTTTGACATTTGGTAACATTTCGCTAAATCATATATTTCCCTACAATATCTTGATTACCTGTTCCTACATTTAAGAGACGAGAGAGATAGCTGACTTTTGCGAGTTAATTACTCAAAAACCACTAAAAAGAGTGCCTCCGAATTTATTCTAAACAATGTAAAATTAATTCTCGAATTAAATGACACCGACCGCTTACTAAAAAACCACCCCCACGAAAAGCCTTTGATAGATCCGATCTGCAATTTTAGAGGGGCACAGATCAACACGATAAGTATATAGATAATAACAACTAAACAGCATCGAGTCGACTGAGATCGCCGAGTCTATGCGTATAGTGACGTAGCGCCTGGCCACGCCCCATTTTCGCGAGGCGGAGGTTTGTAATTGTTTTTAAGACACTGAACGTCCTAATAAAATTTTGATTTTTTGCAGATCCATTATTTTATACTTGCACTTTCGATTTATGAAATAAAAAAAATGCCGAAAAAGCTCATTATGGGTACTAGGATCATAGGTTCTTTTTTATTTCAGGGGAATATTAATGGAATTAGGTACCTAAAATCTTTGGAAAGAGAAATTGAGGGCTTTTTAGGAGAATTACCTAATAATTTCAGAAGAAGCATTTATTACCAACAAGATGGAGCTCCGCCACATAACCTTCGAGATGTCTATAATTATGTAGAAAATAGATTTCAAAATAGAATCAATTCGACATATGGACGCACAAGATGGCCTGCAGATCACCTGACCTAACCCCTATGGATTTTTTCCTGTGGGGGTACATCAAAAAACGAGCTTATTCGTCATCTTCAAGAAACCTCCAGGAGTTGGAAATCAAAATTCGCCAATCTTTTGCAACAATACCTGCGCAAATGTTAGAATGGGTGGTAAGGGAAACCATCAGTAGAGCTCAAAAATGTACTGAAGTTGAAGGAATGCATTTTGAACAATTGCTATAATTTTCCTTTCCCCTATCTTATAAATAATTACTAATAAATTCTGTAAATTTTATTTAGGGAGTTGCTACGTGGATGCCGCAGCGGATATATATCATTTCTTAGCTGTCCGCCGCGCATGCGCATTCGCTTTTGCACGACTTATTGAACCGCCGCACAGAGAAATTGGAATATTTTATGCAATTTTCTGAAAAAGAAGGGGGGGACACCCCCCGCACCCCCTGTTGTTGTCTGCGACGCTAATGCTGCCTGCGGCGCTTATAATTTATTAATAATTATTTAGCAAAATAGAAATCAACCTAACTAACCCAACTACCATCACATGAAAGAGATAAATTATTATATGAAAAAAAAGAACATTTCTGTCGTCAAATCCAACCAGAATTTGTGAAAAAGGATATTAATCGTTACAAAATTTTTTAAAAAAGTCAAGAGGGCAGTATTTGAACCCGGGACCTTTCGCTCCACAACGCGACAACGTTACGCATAGGCCAGCGATCCACGTGGAGAACACCACTATAGCACAGAATAAATAGTATCTAACCAAACCAATTGCCGCGGCGGACAGCTAAGAAATGATAGATGTCCGCCGCGGCGTCCGTGTAGTAACTCCCTTTTATTTAATCTCTGTGTATTTTTTTTAACAATACCAATTAGTAAATGTAGCATCCAATAATTTCAGTGTAAATTAGTACCCAAACTACAAATAAAAGGTTAATGTTTTGGGCTTTGTTAGTGCAGGTAAAAAAATATGGTTACCATTTTAAAAAATTGAATAAAATTCATTTGCTTTTTATGTTTTTCCAAAAAATTGTTTTTCAATTCAAAATAGTGATTTTTGCACGAAATTAACTTTTATTGAAATGCAACAATAAAAATTAAGGTAAAACATCAGATTCAAGGCCTACTGGGTGAATTTTGAAAATACAGTCTTGCAGTTGCCAACTTAGCTTTTTCACTTTTTTACTTTATGACGCCATTTGGAAAAAAATTACCTAATTGTGATACATCGTTGTAACGAGAATTTGATGTGGGATCTAAATATGCAAAAATATATATAGGTTGTTATATAAAAATCAAAAGTTGTTGCTACTTCCGGTAGGACCGTAAGTGATATTCTTCACTTAATAAGTGCAAAATGTGCCTTTTTGTGTCACAAATGATATGCCAAAATTTCAAAATCAAAAATCAATCTAGAAATCGGAACGGGACTAATCTTGTCACCCGGTATACATCACATCCCAAGTTTCTGGACTCTTAAGAGCTTGCTTTACTTATTTATCTCTATTTACTCCCAATCCTTCAACACAATAAGCCCAAAATATAATCCAATTCCTGATCTTGTTATAATTAGTATAATTTGATCGTGAGCACAAAAAAAGTGACAAACAAACCGACAGTTAGATAGACTAACAGATTTTTTTTCACTTAACTAAAATTTTCATGTTTTGTAACACTTTAAACCTATTACAACTATTTTTTTTATAATTTTTTACAATTACTATACTTCCACTCTATTCAAGGATGTGAAAGTAATTAACCAATAACACAAACCAATAATACAAAAACACTGGACATTACAAAAAATTTATGTGAATGACTTTGGAATTTAAAACATTCCCTATATTACATGTAAAACCACATTATAAATTGAGACTATGTACCGTTTTATTGGACCTTGTTTAATAAATATGTGCACCTAGAATACTTGCAATTTAAAATAGTGTAAAGCGGGTTTAAGGTGGTTAAATTACAAATTGTCATTTCTTGTCGGAAAAGTGTCAATATTCAAGTCGAGGGAACACGAATACTTATGATACTTATGATCTAGACCTCATGAATAAATTTAAAAAGTAAAATAAGATTTTGCAAAGTTTAAAATAATGCGAAAGCATTTTTTTTTAATTAAAATTTGTCTTATAGGAATTAACAGATTTTAGTTTCCCATTTCATGATATAACTTATACGAAGATATTAAGGAAAAGGTGATTTGTTAAACAGGAAAAATGTAACTAAACTACATGAAAAGTTATACTAAATATAGATTCTTAAATTATTCACCATTTCTCACCTTCTGGGGCGTAATAAATACTTCACCACTGGGATGATTCTGCCCTCTTGTTCTTTTGGTATATTAATCAATGAAAATTCTACCATACCCAAAAAGTCATCTCGGGTGAGTCGGTTTTCATCAAAAACTTGAAGAACAAACTTCTGCTCTGTTGGTTTAACCTAGGATAGAAATATTTATGAGTTTTAAAAGATGGTAAACAGTTACCATCTAGTTAAGTAACATTACTTAACTTACTCTAAATATAAATTCCTCATTCCATTCTGGGTTTAGCGTCTGAAAATAAATGAAATAATATATGAATAGAAAATGAAAGCACATAAGACAGCTTTAAATTTCTCGTAGGTTGATTCCAAAGGCCAAAGTAAGAGAAAATATTCCTATGAAGGCAGATCCTGAAACGTCTTTTAAAAAGATTTTACCACTTGAAGCGATATGTGAAGAACTCTAGTTTTGCTCATAAATAATTTATAACATAATTATTTTTTGTATTATTCACATTAGGTCTTATGTTTTGAGATTTATATTCAAATTTAAAATTGGAATCCACCGTAGCCGATCGCATTTCGGAACGAGAGCTAGCATCATATAATGTGTGCTATCGGTAAATGGACAGAATTTGCTTTAATAGGTCGTCGATGATCCATTGAATATCCGCCCATCAGTCAACCAGGACGTGAAAGTAATTAACCAATAACACAACCAGGCTGGTAGCAGTGTGTTGGGAGGAGTGCGTAATCAAATCAGTTGGCTACCTTGGTGACGGTGCATCTGAATGTATACATTTAAAATGACATGTTACGTGTTTTTGAAAAAAGCAATCTTTTTCACTGCAATGTTTTAATCAAAGTAAATGAATTAAAATTAAATGAAGGATTTCAGCTACAAAGTTCTGTTATTACTGACATAAGATACAATTATAACCGAAATTCTAAATACTTTGATCGAATATTAATGCAGCGCATAATATACTTAAAATAGATTAAATTTGCTACAGAATATAAGATGTTCTAGTGCTCTCGGCCTGTTCAAATACTATTTTGTGTTGGTTGAAAAGCGAAGGTCACATGTTTTCACCCCTCTTCCCGTATGAAAGATTTCACAGCGTCGAAATGAAAGAGGGTTGCCGCGGAGCGGAATTTTTTTGCATAATTGTGCGGTGACTTTTGTATTGTGTTCCATATCATCGTCTATCTCACGAAGTCGTATCTCAGTTTTCGCGATTTAGCGCTAGAGCTGTTTTCAGTTTTAGTGCTTTTAAAATGAATGATAAACATATAAAACTTGCCTTTCCATTGCTTTTTTTGCTTATGTTTTGTACTGGAATATGTAGTTACCATGAGGTTTATATTAAGAGTGGGTGTTTTCAAATTTTCAGAAAAAATTATTGGATAATAAAATAAAGTAAAATAATAGCGTATGAAAGAAAATAGTACATTATTAATATTCCAGAAAGATTAGCAACCTATCATTAGTGTTTTAAGTGTTTTAAGTGCAAATTAATATTGGAGTGTCATGTCATTATGAAGAGAAAATCTCATAGAATATCCTAGTGAATTTATAACCATTGTGTAATCCCGACTAAAAACAAAAATTGAACATTTGGTTGTTAATATTTTAATTATGTCACAAATGAACTATGGTGATATAGTATATGGCCCGTGTCTGTCTATTGAAAACAAAATGCGTATTCAAAGAATGCAAAATCATTGTATTCGGTTTTTAACTGATATACCACGTTACGCTCATGTTACACCTTACATCCGAGACTTGGGCCTACTTAAACAAAACGAAGCTAGATTCGTGCATTACTCATGTTTTCTTAACAAGATTTTACAAACAGGATTGCCCGAGTACTTATCTAACAAAATAGTAAGACGTGATCAGGTTCATAACAGACACTTACGAAACATTACTAACCGGGTCACAGTACCCTTACATCATAGTGCTATTTTTTCGGGAAGCTTTTCTTATATTTCATCTTATATCCTAAATAATTTACCTACTGAATTCCACAACATCTCTGTTACTTCATTGAAGTCCAAACTAAAGCAAGCTATATGTGATAATAGTTTAAATAATATTGACTTGACAAAATTTTAAGTAAGATTTTATGTATATGTAATTACATCTATTTGTTTTTTTTAAAAGGTTCCTATGTATTTGCTGTATTTTATTATGTCTATTGTTTATTTTTTTTTATTGTACTATTGACTACATCTTTTAGGGTTAGGTTAAAATCATTTAAATGTGCCTGGTCCTTTGTGTGTGTATGTTTCTTTTATATATATATATGCAAAATAAATGCTTTATTTATTTATTATTTATTAATATATATGGTTGTTTCTGAATAAAGGTGAAACAAAAACTTATCTTGCTCTACACAAAACCTATTTTTATAAAGATTAAATATCTAATCATTACCATTCAAAGAAAAGCAAGTGTTTTTATTGATCGAAAAAGATGAACAGGTCTGAACTAAAAAAGAACGACAAAATTTAAATGCTGCAACAAAGAGCTTAACTATTTTTGCTGCTTGCTGCTCATAAAAGTTGTTGTGAAAGAAGGAAAGGATTAATTATTATCGATAAACATTTTAATATATTGCTCTAAAGTATCTGCAGAAAAAATAAATACTGACGAAGAATTTATTAACGAATTACGTATGCAGATAACCAATTTGGAAACTGAATTAGAGGAAAAAAATGTATATATCCAAAACATGAAAAGAAGATCAAAACTGTTTGAAAATGAAGCTATTGAATCAGAACAAAATTACTTATCAGAAATAGAAGAACATAAAATAGCAAATGACAACTTAAAATCAAAATTAAACCAAATGGTTATAAGAAATTCGGAAATAGAAGATTTATCAAACGAAGTAAATAAACTAGCGCAATATGATAAGGAGATTAATTAATTAAGGGAAAAAAATTCAATAATGCTAAAATGTACAGAAGATCTAAAGATAAAAAAAGCAAAATTCTGAATGAATTAAATACCTTAAAAAAGAAACAGGAAAAGCTAAACATCAGGAGGAATCAAGAGAGAATCTTATTAGAAAGGAGATAACTCCTAAACTCTTCAATACAACCATGAATGAAGGGACCAACTGTATTAATAATGTACAAGAGTTAAATTGCCGTAAAAGAATTTTAATACTATGTGAGTGATGAGACTGGACGTAATATAAATAGAATATTGTTTAACAAACTAAATCAAAATGAGTACCACATTGAGACCATCATTAAACCTGGCGCCACACTTGAGGAAGAAATAGAAAACATGCATTTATTAACTAGTACGTATTCTACCCAGGACCATGTAATTATAATGGGAGGATCAAATAATTTTAATATAAAAAGAAGGTATCCACTTTCCAAAGCTATTTGTACCAAATTGAAACAATGTGCACATCTTAACATTTCAATTGCAACTGTACCTTTTAGTAAAAATCACAAGTTGAATAAATTTATACAAAAATTTAATGTTAAGTTAGATTTTGTAACTAAACTTGATAACTATGTCCCAGGTACAATCAATTTAGTAAGTGTAAAACAATCGAATAAAATGGAGATTTGTAATAAAATAATCGGTCTGACCACTAATAGAAACATATATAAGAACTTAATATTTATAAATGCAGATAACAATCTGGCTGCACAAAACATCTTAAAATCTAGAATATGGCTGGACAACAGTGGGTCTGTGGTTGGTGAAATCTTGAATGTTTCCAATATAACCTCTAGTGAAACGAATACACATTTTTTAGATCTCGACATATCCCAGACGTCACAGAAATAAATAGTGAATACTTTAGAATATTACATGTAAATATGCAGAATATAACAAATAAATGAAATGAAATTCAAATTTTTGTAGACGAGAATAATTTAGAGGTTCCGTGTATCACTGAACACTGGATAGTGGACAGCAACATGAGGCTCTAAAATTAGCGTCTAGAATGTGTCCAAATATTGTTCTTTGTGGCGATTTTAATATTGATTATTTAACTGCTCATGATAAAAAAAAGAAATGATTATGTGACTTATTTGAAGCCTTTCAATTAATTCCAACTGTGAATGAACCAACTAGAGTGTTTAGAGATAACAGGGGGTGCATTAGTTCAACATGCATTGACTACATGATCACAAATTTTCCCATGATAACTTATAACGTCAGTGTTGTAAATCCTTCATTAGGGGATCATTTTGCTCTCATATTATCATATACACCTGTAGCTACAACTGAGGTAAACAGTGATATGTTAACATTTTATAGAAGGGTTATCAACGAAAATAACTTAAGGGAATTTAAATATCTTTTAACTTCCACAGATTGGAATGATATATTTTATTTGGAAACAAACACTGCCTTTTAACATTCTGTTGAGTCATTACTATGGAACTTCAATGTTAGTTGCCCTTATAGGCATGTAAAAAGTAAAACAAACAAATTAGATAAAGGATGGCTAACACAAGAAATGGTATCTGAGGGCAGGGCACTAAAAATCTTGTTCTCAATGTTGCACTTGGATGTTCCTGACTCAGTTAAAATATGTAGGAAAAAGGAGTGTAAAAGAAACATCAAATCTGCAAAGAAAAACTATTACAGTCAAAAAATAAGCAATGCCAAAAATAAATCTAAAGAGATTTGGAAAATTATAAATAATAATTTAGGTAGAAATAAAAATAATCAAAATAAGGAACTAACACTATATATAAATAATAATACTATAACAGCCGTATTCACCAACGCTAGTTAAGTAGATAACGGCTCGTTAAATTGCTAACGGATTGTTAAATTAGTCACTATGTATTCACCAACCTTAGTTAGCGCTAACGCGTCTGTAAATGGTTCGCTAACTTGACTGACGGATATCGGGTAGGCAACTAATTTAACGGCTCGTTAACATTTTGAGGTTGAGGTTATGTTATTTCTTGACAATTGTTGTGAAGTGAAGTTACAATTTGATTTGGAATAATTAGGGTATTTTTGTTTCTTAATAAATAGTAGAACGTATCACAATTCACAACAGTGCACATACCTAGGTAATTTAATAAGTGCCTGCATCTTTTTATGTGTAATAATAAATAATCAATTATTTTCTTATTTTCCACAATGTGCAAAAGATCTTGCTCAGTATTGAGCAAATTTTCTTTCTCACTTTTTTTATCTACTTTTCTTTGAATCCATATTTTCAACAAAACTGCCGACACCAATACAAAGGCAAATATTATAAACAAACTGATGACACTGATATTCCATTATTTCCATTCGAGCGCATGCGCTACTACCCGTCCGGAAAACATTCAAAATTCATGTTTAAATAACCTTTTGTTAAATATTCCAATATTTCATTTCATGAATACATAATAGCACTAACGGCCGTTTAAAATTTAACGAACTGTTAGTAAATGGGTTGGTAAGCACGTCTTGGTGAATACGGCTGTTAGCGTTTAATGCGCCCTCTAACTTGACTGATGAATGTCGGGTAGGCAACTAGTTTAACGGCTTGTTAATGTTTTTAGGTTAAGGTTATGTTATTTGTTGACAATTGTGAAGTGAAGCTACAATTTGATTTGGAATAATTTTGATAGTTTTGTTTGTTAATAAATAGTAAAGCGTATCCCAACAGTGCACATACCTAGGTAATTTAATAAGTGCCTGCATCTTTTTATGTTTAATAATAAATAATCAATTATTTTCTTATTTTCCACAATGTGGAAAAAATCTTTCACAATATTAAGCAAATTTTCTTTCTCACGTTCGGTAAAATTTTTTTATATACTTTTCTTTAAATCCATGTTTTCAAACAAAACTACCGACACCAATACAAAATACAATACAATACAATACTTTATTGGTGTCAAAATACACAAAGTGTTTACACACGTCAACATACAGTACAAAAGTTAAAATATAAGGTATAAGTATATAAAACAATAGATATGAAGTAAAAGAGACTAAGAGCACATAGTACATGAAAGACAAACTAGATATAAAAGAAGCTATTAATATAAAATAAATAGGAGGTATGGTATGGTAATTTATCACTGTAGCTTCTAGAATACTGCACGAGATTCACATATTAGTTTGCAATAGATGAAAAGTTGCTATGTAAAAATTCGTTAGTACTATAAAAAGCATTATTGAGCAAATATTTTTTTATTCTGTTTTTGAACTGAGTTTCATTCAACAATTTTATCTCTGGTGGTAGAGCATTATAAAATTGAAAACCCAAGTATCCAGTGCCATCCCTAGTTTTACTTAGTCTATGGAAATTTATGTTGAGTTTATCGTTGTTTCTGGTTTTATAAGAATGTATGTGGCTTCTAGTTTCGAATGATTCTACATTTTTCTTTATATAACTAAGACATTGGTAAATGTAGGTACAAGGCACAGTCATAATATTCAAGGAAATAAAGTGTTGTTTGCAGTTGTCTCTAAATTTTAGTCCGGAAATGACTCGAATTGCCTTTCGCTGAGCAGAAAATACAGCAGCACAAGATGGGGCATGCCCCCAGACTAGTATTGCTTATGATAAAGTAGAGTGGATGAGACTATGGTAAGTCGTGGTTAGAGTATTCAGTGAGACTTTGTCAATAAGGTTTCGCAACAGATAAGATGGGTGTGAAATTATCCACATCCACATTTTAAGGTAGGACTATAATCGATAAAGTCGTCGGCTTAGAGATTATTTTGTAAATTCGAAAACAGGTATTTTAAAATGCCATCATTTTAAATGTTAGACAGTTTCGAAATAGAAACATATACATAGGAAAACACATCAATACATTGTCAGCCCGCCTGGAAGGGTGAAATGGGGGTTGAAACACTTTAAAAATCAACAATTTTTTTAGCCACGGTAGAATTCTAATTCCAACGTAGATTAATTAAGCACAAAAAAACGCATCAGAAAAATGCATCGAAATTTTTTGTCAGCCCGTCTAGCAGGGTGAAATGGGGGTTGAAAGGCATTTAAAAATCAGCAATTTTTTTAGCCACAGTAGAATTTTAATTCCAACGTTCAGTAACGTAGATTAATTAAGAGCAAAGAAACGCATAAGAAAAATGCATTGAGATCATTTGTCAGCCCGTCTAGCGGGGTGAAATGGGGGTTGAAATGTATTAAAAAATCAAATATTTTTTTAGCCACGGTAGAATTTTAATTTTAACGTAGATTAGTTAAGAACAAAGAGATGCATCAGAAAAATGCATTGAAATCATTTGTCAGCCCGTCTAGCAGGGTGAAATGGGGGTTGAAAGGTATTAAAAATCAGCTATTTTTTTAGCCACAGTAGAATTTTAGTTTTAACGTAGATTAATTAAGAACAAAGAAACACATCAGAAAAATGCATTGAAATCATTTGTCAGCCCGTCTAGCAGCGTATAGTGGGGGTTGAAATACATTAAAAAATCAACAATTTTTTTTAGCCATGGTAGAATTTTAATTTTAACGTGGATTCATTAAGAACAAAGAAACGCATCAGAAAAATGCATTGAAATCATTTGTCAGCCCGTCTAGCGGGGTGAAATGGGGGTTGAAAGGTATTAAAAAATCAAATATTTTTTTAGCCACGGTAGAATTTTAATTTTAACGTAGATTAGTTAAGAACAAAGAGATGCATCAGAAAAATGCATTGAAATCATTTGTCAGCCCGTCTAGCAGGGTGAAATGGGGGTTGAAAGGTATTAAAAATCAGCTATTTTTTTAGCCACAGTAGAATTTTAGTTTTAACGTAGATTAATTAAGAACAAAGAAACACATCAGAAAAATGTATTGAAATCATTTGTCAGCCCGTCTAGCAGGGTGAAATGGGGGTTGAAAGGTATTAAAAATCAGCTATTTTTTTAGCCACAGTAGAATTTTAGTTTTAACGTAGATTAATTAAGAACAAAGAAACACATCAGAAAAATGCATTGAAATCATTTGTCAGCCCGTCTAGCAGCGAATAGTGGGGGTTGAAATACATTAAAAAACCAACAATTTTTTTTAGCCATGGTAGAATTTTAATTTTAACGTGGTTTCATTAAGAACAAAGAAACGCATCAGAAAAATGCATTGAAATCATTTGTCAGCCCGTCTAGCGGGGTGAAATGAGGGTTGAAAGGTATTAAAAAATCAAATATTTTTTTAGCCACGGTAGAATTTTAATTTTAACGTAGATTAATTAAGAACAAAGAAACACATCAGAAAAATGCATTGAAATCATTTGTCAGCCCGTCTAGCAGGGTGAAATGGGGGTTGAAAGGTATTAAAAATCAGCTATTTTTTCAGCCACAGTAGAATTTTATCTTTAACGTAGATTAATTAAGAACAAAGAAACACATCAGAAAAATGCATTGAAATCATTTGTCAGCCCGTCTAGCAGGGTGAAATGGGGGTTGAAAGGTATTAAAAATCAGCTATTTTTTCAGCCACAGTAGAATTTTAATTTTAACGTAGATTAATTAAGAACAAAGAAACACATCAGAAAAATGCATTGAAATCATTTGTCAGCCCGTCTAGCGGGGTGAAATGGGGGTTGAAAGGTATTAAAAAATCAAATATTTTTTTAGCCACGGTAGAATTTTAATTTTAACGTAGATTAATTAAGAACAAAGAAACACATCAGAAAAATGCATTGAAATCATTTGTCAGCCCGTCTAGCAGGGTGAAATGGGGGTTGAAAGGTATTAAAAATCAGATATTTTTTTCAGCCACAGTAGAATTTTATTTTTAACGTAGATTAATTAAGAACAAAGAAACACATCAGAAAAATGCATTGAAATCATTTGTCAGCCCGTCTAGCAGGGTGAAATGGGGGTTGAAAGGTATTAAAAATCAGCTATTTTTTTAGAAACAGTAAAATTTTAATTCTAACGTAGATTAATTAAGAACAAAGAAACGCATCAGAAAAATGCATTGAAATCATTTGTCAGCCCGTCTAGCGGGGTGAAATGGGGGTTGAAAGGCATTAAAAAATCAAATATTTTTTTAGCCACGGTAGAATTTTAATTTTAACGTAGATTAATTAAGAACAAAGAAATGCATCAGAAAAATGCATTGAAATCATTTGTCAGCCCGTCTAGCAGGGTGAAATGGGGGTTGAAAGGTATTAAAAAATCAAATATTTTTTTAGCCACGGTAGAATTTTAATTTTAACGTAGATTAATTAAGAACAAAGAAACACATCAGAAAAATGCATTGAAATCATTTGTCAGCCCGTCTAGCAGGGTGAAATGGGGGTTGAAAGGTATTAAAAATCAGCTATTTTTTCAGCCACAGTAGAATTTTATCTTTAACGTAGATTAATTAAGAACAAAGAAACACATCAGAAAAATGCATTGAAATCATTTGTCAGCCCGTCTAGCAGGGTGAAATGGGGGTTGAAAGGTATTAAAAATCAGCTATTTTTTCAGCCACAGTAGAATTTTAATTTTAACGTAGATTAATTAAGAACAAAGAAACACATCAGAAAAATGCATTGAAATCATTTGTCAGCAGGTCTAGCGGGGTGAAATGGGGGTTGAAAGGTATTAAAAAATCAAATATTTTTTTAGCCACGGTAGAATTTTAATTTTAACGTAGATTAATTAAGAACAAAGAGATGCATCAGAAAAATGCATTGAAATCATTTGTCAGCCCGTCTAGCGGGGTGAAATGGGGGTTGAAAGGTATTAAAAAATCAAATATTTTTTTAGCCACGGTAGAATTTTAATTTTAACGTGGATTAATTAAGAGCAAAGAAATGCATCAGAAAAATGCATTGAAATCATTTGTCAGCCCGTCTAGCAGGGTGAAATGGGGGTTGAAAGGTATTAAAAATCAGCTATTTTTTTAGCCACAGTAGAATTTTAATTTTAACGTAGATTAATTAAGAACAAAGAAACACATCAGAAAAATGCATTGAAATCATTTGTCAGCCCGTCTAGCAGGGTGAAATGGGGGTTGAAAGGTATTAAAAATCAGATATTTTTTCAGCCACAGTAGAATTTTATTTTTAACGTAGATTAATTAAGAACAAAGAAACGCATCAGAAAAATGCATTGAAATCATTTGTCAGCCCGTCTAGCCGGGTGAAATGGGGGTTGAAAGGTATTAAAAAATCAAATATTTTTTTAGCCACGGTAGAATTTTAATTTTAACGTAGATTAATTAAGAACAAAGAAACACATCAGAAAAATGAATTGAAATCATTTGTCAGCCCGTCTAGCAGGGTGAAATGGGGGTTGAAAGGTATTAAAAATCAGATATTTTTTCAGCCACAGTAGAATTTTATTTTTAACGTAGATTAATTAAGAACAAAGAAACACATCAGAAAAATGCATTGAAATCATTTGTCAGCCCGTCTAGCAGGGTGAAATGGGGGTTGAAAGGTATTAAAAATCAGCTATTTTTTTAGCCACAGTAGAATTTTAATTTTAACGTAGATTAATTAAGAACAAAGAAACGCATCAGAAAAATGCATTGAAATCATTTGTCAGCCCGTCTAGCAGGGTGAAATGGGGGGTTGAAAGGTATTAAAAATCAGCTATTTTTTTAGTCACAGTAGAATTTTATTTTTAACGTAGATTAATTAAGAACAAAGAAACGCATCAGAAAAATGCATTGAGATCATTTGTCAGCCCGTAATGCAGGGTAAAATGGAGGTTGAAATACATTAAAATATCAACCATTTTTCTAGCCATGATAGAATTTTAATGTTAACGTATAATAATTAAGAACAAAGAAATGCGGTCTGCAGAATAATGAAAATTGTGAAGAAGTTATTGTTCCAGTTCTACAAGAATTTAATCTATTTTATTTTCTCCTAGACATTGTAGATCACCTGTATCCATATCCAGTTCAGATAAGTCAATTGGAACATGCCAGTAATCAGAAATCCGATCAACTTTCCATGATTATTGTTAAGTTGACTGATTTAATATATTGTGGAGGGATATGAAATGGGATATGAACTTTTTTAGGAAAAAGTCACGAATATAATAATTTTATTTGCAAATACCATGCATTATGTACTGAATTGAAATTGATGATTTTGTAAATCTTCAGGCACACAGTGACTGACGTATTTCATAGTTAAACTGTAGTTTACAAGTTGTCATCCAGACCATTGCATTGGTAACAAGAAATATAAATTAATTGCTGTAAAAAAGTCAAATAAGGTAAATAATTTAAAACATACATTCTTTTAAGGTTTTCCAATTTACACGGTTAATGGTATTTTGACAACACCGTTACATATTAACAGAAATGCGTCATAAATTTTAAAATCTAAAATTAAATGTGACACACATATGAGAAAAAGTATTGTGGACCGATTGCAAAATGTGGCTCATGTACAATCACCCTAATATACTTGGGCTATAAAATATCTCATTTTTAATATTTTGTATGAATGTCAAAACTACAACGTATCGTATCGGGTTCCGGATCTTAATAAGCAGTAGACGAAGTCTTCGCTTATAAATAATAATTTTAGTTTTTATTTATTAAGTATTTACATATTTTTTCATGTAAAGTAAGGAGGAGGATCCTTAAGGCCGGGTTTTCACCCCCTTCAATTTTTGGCGAGAATAAGTGAATTCGATTTTTTTAGACTTTGTGAATAAAAATAGGTCATTTTCAGGTGAAACGAAAATTGTTAACGCCCCGCACCCCATTTTTTAGAAAGACCAGTACAGGATACTAATATGCCTTCATCGGGTTAAAATAGGTATATTAGATATGTATTAAAAATGTCAGAGACAAGAGCTGCTCTTATAAAAAACAGTCCTTTACTTGATAATGGAACAGACGATAATAAAAAATTCCAAATAGAACAGATAATTACTACGTCTATACCGTTATTCCCGATTGAAGCTGACTAGGATTACTAACTTTCATGTTTACTTGCTGCAAATGTTTATTTGTGAAGTATATATTAGTTAACGCATATTATATAAATATACACATTGAATGGATGTTTCTTAATTAAAGCACAGAGTGAAGATTTATAGAAAAGGTATAGGGACGGGGGTAAAGAGGGGTGGGAGGGTAAAAACTTTTCGTTTCACCTGGAAATGACCTATTTTTGTTCAAAAAGCCAAAGAAAGTCAAATTCGCTTAATTTTGTGAAAAATTGAAGGGGGCCGAAAACAGACCTTAGGGACCCTCCTTCTTTTAAAAGGAAACAGTATTTTAACGGCACTATGTAAAAACATATCTACATGGATGTGCCTTGAGAAAACTACATTAAATATAATTTTACATAATAGTGAAATAATTGTTTTACAACTGAGACACCTTCTATTATATTAACAAAAGCGGACTAACAAAAACCAAGAAAGTATGACGAAATACACTATGAAATATATGATATATATATGAGTGCTTTTACATAAGTTGACCAAAATATGTGTTTAAAATTAATTCTAAAATATGCCAATATTTGGAACTGGTCTTCAATGAAATTCAGTTTTTTGACAAACTCAGTAGAGTTTAGACTTTTGTCTTACCACAGTGAATGTCACACAAACTGCAAGAGTCGTTATTTAAGGTAGTGCAATGTTTGTGAAATATTCGTTTACACAGTTTGCATTTTTGTGACGAAGTTTCGTTAGTGTTTCCACAAACCAAACAGACATCAGAGATACTGTCAGATGCTTTTAACAAAAACATTTTAATTTCATTTCTGTATTCACCAATGTCAACTGGTGTTAAAAATGATTTCTGATTGATGTACTGGGCTGTAAAATATATTATATACACCCCACAATTAAAAGTATCTGTTTGTTTAATGTGTTGTTTAAATTGTATTTTCCAGTTGTTTACAGGTAATACTGAATTTCTGCGGCAGTTGTACTTTTCTAAAAACTGTAAAAATGCATTTTGATAATTTGTTGCCGTTTTGGTAGAATGGCTACCTCTTGGATCTATGTATATAATTGTTTGTCGTTCAAATTCAATTATAATGATGCACCAATGATTTCTATTAATATGTAACGGTATTATTAAAATGTCATTAACCGTGTAAAGTGGCAAATCATCAAAGAAAGCAAGTTCTAATTGATCAATCATATTGAATATTGCAAATGACTTTTCTACTGGAATAAATTTGTATTTGTTGTTGCCAATGGTTTGGATGATGGCTTGTAAACTACAGTTAATTATGAAGTCTGTTAGCCACTGTGTGCCTGAAAGGCTATCAAAATCATCAATTTTTAATTCAGAACATAATAATGTGTTATATTTGCAAACAACATAATTGTTATATTCGTGACTTTTCCTATAATAATTTCCACATCCCACCAATCCATTGCTTAAAATAACAATTCCATAATTTTCATCAGAAGTTGCAATAATTATGGACGGTTTCTCAGGTTTCTCATTATTGTTAGATTCCCATTTTCTCATCTGAGCTGGATATGGATACATGGGATCTACAAGTTCTGGGAGTAAATAAAATAGATAAAATTGCTGTAAAGCTGGAACCATAATCTCTTCCCAGAATTGTACATTTTTCATTATTCTCTCCACGTGTAGTCCATGATTTGTATAGATCACTAAATCGCACCACATGCGATTTGTTATTGCAAGTGTGCCTTGAATTTGATAGTAATAGTTGTGGGTACAATTAAGCTTTCGTTCATTGGTAAAATATTTTAGTTTTCCATTAATGATTGCTTCAGATGGACTCATTTCACGTATACTATACGGACATTTTACTTCTATCACTCCCTCATCGTCAATTAATCCATCCGGCGAACAGGAAAAGTAAGGATAACTATCATCAACTACTAAACCACAGCGCGATATTTTGCAATTTGGATTAAGAGAGCAATATGCTTTTATGGCATGAACTTCGTGCTGCTTTCCGTAATCAGTAGCCGGACATGTTTTGGTTGGAGAATAAAGTAAAACATTCACTTTTTTGCCTAAATAAGTTGATTTTGCTTTGCAAACCATTCCAAAATTGGATGAAGTAATACGCTTCTTCCTTTCCGTTACCCACAAATCAGATAAATGTTGGTGAACAGTTTGTCTTTCTAATTCTATTCTGGAAATTCTGTCTAAGGTAATACTATTAATAAATTCGTCACATTTTTCCTTTAAAGTATTCGATTTAGTGAAATCAGTTCCTATATCATCTTCGGGAATATCCATCGAATCACTGTCTTTTTTCTTTAAGCTTAATCTCGAGTTTAATTTCTTTAATGTTTTTTTCAAATGAGTACCTTGGAAATTATTCGATTTTTGTGCTAATTTTTTATTCCATTGTTCTTCTGCTGTCAAATCAAATATTTGAGAATTTGCTTGATCAGCTTATGTTGTTGATTTTATTTTTCGTGAACAGCGGGTTTTTGAAATGTTCATAGTAATTTCTTTATGTATAGACAATACGTGTTTCCTAATTTGGCGTATCACCCTACTGCACTTTTGATTGTACTGGCAATTTAATATAATATTTTTTACAAAAGAAAACCAATTTTCAACATTAGCATTGCTCAATCTAGTCACAGGATTTGACAACAGCAGACCACTCCACAATGATAAATATGGGAAATATTTTTTTAGGGCAAGATTAAAAAATTTTAAATTATAATAGTTATTATTATTCACGTCTCTAATTTTATATTTATTTTGTTTCGAAACCAAATCATAAATATCAACGCATTTCTTGTAAAATGGACTATTTTTGTAAATGTAATCTCCGTCCTCTAAGTTTTTTTTAGTTACGTCGTCATCGTCAGTCTTGTCGTTACTCTCATCGTCACTTAGACCAAGCGAGATTTTGCATATAGAAAGTCGAACGAGTACCTCAATGGAATATTTTACATGCCTGTTTTTAAATTTAGAAGTTAATACCACAGTTAAATGTTTAAACCACTCACAGAATACCTGAAAATCAGTTATTGTGAAAGCCGCCGCCATAACCTCTTTAAAAAACGTTTGAACCGACTTGTCCTTAAAACATATTTTTATGTCGTTAGCTATAATCTTAAAAAAATGTGAACAACAAATATGAATTGGTGTTATATCTTTTAATAATTTATCGTCTTTTACTAGGTAATCGTACGTCAATTGTAAGTAAGTTTTCAAATCCATATTATTCCAAAATATAGATATTGCATTAATAATAGCAAAACTACAATCGGAAACTACTTTACGAAAAATTGGCCATTTCTTTTTCGTACTAATTGCAAACGATTTGAATTTCGCAAGCCATAGACCAATAGATGTACCATCATGATCACAGCTAACCATTTCTAAAATGGGACAAATTCTTTTGTTCATACTCGTTTTAATAACTGCTGCATAATAAAATATTTTCTTACCACACGACGGTGGCTTTCGAATAATACACCCAGTTGCATCGATATGAAGATCTGTTTTATTATCCATTTGAAACAAAATTTCTAGTTGTTGTTCGCTAAATATGTAAACATGCAATGGTTGCCCTACGACTTGCACGTAAGACTGGTTATTGCGTTGCATTAAAATTAGATCTATTAAATCATCTTTATGACGGTCAAGTAAACCTAAATTTTCTGATTTAAGTTTACGAAATACAGCATCAGATTTTATGGACTGCAAGTTTCCCGCTTTGACAAGTTTACTTGAAGATTTTTGTATTGAAATTTGTCGTAGTTTCGATGGTTTCAAGTTTTTGGTGCCTTTTCTTTTAATTTTTCTTTCATCGCCTCGTAAGTACCTCGTCAACTTATTTACATGATTGTAGTCAAGCGACGAACTAAGTACACTTACTTTATGAATACAATTTGCTGATATATTACTTATGCATAAAATAAATACTTTACAATCATGAGCACAGTATGCATAAATTTTTATTACATCTTTAAAAGGAATATATCTTTTTTGTTTAAAATTGATTACACACACATTATTAACAGATTGAATTTTCTCACATATTAGATAAGCCCACCGCCCTGCAATTAATTGTTTATTATCATTACATACCGCTTTCAGTTCTTCATGAGACAGTTCAAAGTACCCTTCTAAATATTTACAACTACCATAACTGGGCCTTACCCAGTTTTCTAATTTAAGATTTCTTGAATTTACTGGTAGAATGTCTGTCACCTTTTTATTATTAATTTGATCTAAATTGAGAATAGCTTCAGGAAACGAATCGGCATCTGTGGAAACAATTTCTGTACTCTTAGTATTATTAGACGACTCCGCTAACTGATCGTAGTTTTCTGCAGAGTGTTGATCAAATTCATCAGTATTGGAAGTGGAGTTAAAATCAGGCGCAAAAAAATGTTTTAGGTCAATTTTCAATTCATCAGGAATGTTGTAATTGGATATTATATTTATTTTAGGATTAATCGGCATTATCATATTTGGATTTTTGTTTTCATAAAGCTCTTTTCTTTCCGGACATTTCGTTGATGTTTTTCTCACATCTGTATGTGTTTTCTTACTGTTAATGCACAACCTATGACACCGCATTTGAATCTTGTATCTATTACGATAGTTATTTTTTATTTTAAGTGCGTCACACAACTTTGACAATATTGAACTTTTTAAGGAAGCTGATACTTGACTTACTGCCCTATGGCTTAAATTGTTAGAACGTAAGTATGCCAAAATAGACATTTTATATGCTTCAACTTTGTCTATTCTCTCCGGTTCAGTAATCCTCGTTCTATATTTAAATGTAAATTTATATGTATTTCTTTTCAGTGTCATCAAAATACAATAACATTTGTTATAATCAGTATAGCCAAATACATGTTTACAAGCCGCAACAATTATATCACTACTTGGTGTTAAGTCTGGTAAATCGTCATAAAATATTTTCTTATTTAGATATTGAATCAGAAGTTCCATATCAAAAGTTAATTTTCGACCCATGATTATTTAAACGTAATTGGTTAGAAACAGTCCAAACAGCCTAAATAAAGGATTTAAAAACACTCCTTTCGATAAAAAAACAAACTAAAAAATTCTCAAAGTTTAAAAATAATTAAGTATTTAAATAAGTAATAGCATCAAACACAGGAAATAAAAAAGAAATTCTCTATTAGTAAAAGATTATAAATGATCTCTTATTTAAAAGTGTCAGTTTAATAAAAACTCTAACAAGCAAATCTAAGCATTAATTTACTACCACTCGAAACGGTACAGGATCCGCTATAATATAATCGGCTTGATATATCGCGCATGAAATGTTCAGATATTTCGTCGCTCAGACACCGGTATAGGTATATCAACAATTGTGCGAAGTTTCAGTCCGTCTATACAGTTTTCAAAGTGGTGTATCGCAGTCAGTTCTTACATACTTATCTGTTGGAAAATTTACATACTGGGATTATCAATTTTATTGTCATTGTAAAATTGTTTAATTTTAAATAATGTAATTGATATGTTAATATAAATAACATTAATTACAAAAATGTACAGCAACGTTATAACGTTTTAAGTTATTGGTTCACACAAATAGTGCATTACACATCCTTGCAAAAATTAAGTTTATTTGTGTTATCACAGATGAAAATATATCTTAAAAATGTATTTGTTAACTTGTTAAAGTAGCCTTTGCTCAGTTTTGTCGAGATGCCAATAAAACAATAATAATAAAAATATTGGTACAATATTTAACAAAAGGAAACGTTAAAATACAATAAGACAAAAGTAATTTTAAAGAAATTTTTGAGGAAGGACATTTTTTTCAAAAATTTCATAGGAACAAAATACTTATTTTTCTAATTTTACTATACTTCATGGATGTTACTTCATCTTAGTGGAACTGGTTATATTTTAGCGTATTTATTTGATACATACATCCGAAACAAAAGGAAATATTATATCTAACTGTGAATACATTAATCTCCAAGATACTTCGGATTTTCTTTTGCTTCAGATTAAGTAGACTGCGAAAATAAAGGACTTTCAATTATGTCTGTAGGTCTGTCACCTGTCTAAACAAGCTAACCACTATACTCTTCGCCGATTTACTGCACTTTCTACATAATTGTTGCACATTCTATAGGATTCTCTTCACATTTATTTTTTTTGTAAATAATGTTAGTTTTAGACATTTTTTTTTAATTACAGAACGTATTTTTTTTTGTAATTTAAAAAATTTACAACTTTTTTATTATAGATAGATTTCGTTCAAAAACAATAGGGTTCTTCCTCTAACTAACACTAACTGCTTACTGTCCCAATTTCAATACAATCGGACTTCTCGTTCTTAAGTTATCGTGCTTACAAGAAACGTAACGTACGGACAGACAGACGGGCGGACATTTTGAAAGTTCGCCAAACGTTCACCAACACAGAGATATGAAAGTTTTTTCTCTTCGAGCAATAATGCCGGTTTTAGAAATGTGCCGATCGAATGCAATATACTCTTCGTTTTGTATTTGCAAAGAGTATAAAAACTATTCGATAAGGAAATAAATATTTGGTAGAGAGTTGACGGCACTGCCAAGGAATAAATCTGATACACTTCTAATGAAAAATATACAGGGTAGACATTTCTAATGAACAATAACACTGTGTTGCAAAACGATGATATATGGTATGGTAGCTAATATAATTGCCAAGGAAAAACACCTGCTATACTTTAAAAAAATACAGGGTGGTGATAATTTTTCTGACGCGTTTCTTTGCTCTTAATGAAACCACGTTAAAATTAAAATTCTACCGTGGCTAAAAAAATATTTGATTTTTTAATACCTTTCAACCCCCATTTCACCCTGCCAGACGGGCTGACAAATGATTTCAATGCATTTTTCTGATGTGTTTCTTTGTTCTTAATTAATCTACGTTAAAAATAAAATTCTACTGTGGCTGAAAAAATATCTGATTTTTAATACCTTTCAACCCCCATTTCACCCTGCTAGACGGGCTGACAAATGATTTCAATGCATTTTTCTGATGTGTTTCTTTTTTCTTAATTAATCTACGTTAAAATTAAAATTCTACCGTGGCTAAAAAAATATTTGATTTTTTAATGCCTTTCAACCCCCATTTCACCCCGCTAGACGGGCTGACAAATGATTTCAATGCATTTTTCTGATGCGTTTCTTTGTTCTTAATTAATCTACGTTAAAATTACAATTCTACTGTGGCTAAAAAAATATTTGATATTTTAATACTTTTCAATCCCCATTTCACCCTGCTAGACGGGCTGACAAATGATTTCAATGCATTTTTCTGATGCATTTCTTTGTTCTTAATTAATCTACGTTAGAATTACAATTCTACCGTGGCTAAAAAAATATTTGATTTTTTAATACCTTTCAGCCCCGATTTCACCCTGCTAGACGGGCTGACAAATGATTTCAATGCATTTTTCTGATGCATTTCTTTGTTCTTAATTAATCTACGTTAGAATTACAATTCTACTGTGGCTAAAAAAATATTTGATATTTTAATACTTTTCAACCCCCATTTCACCCTGCTAGACGGGCTGACAAATAATTTCAATGCATTTTTCTGATGCATTTCTTTGTTCTTAATTAATCTACGTTAGAATTACAATTCTACCGTGGCTAAAAAAATATTTGATTTTTTAATACCTTTCAGCCCCGATTTCACCCTGCTAGACGGGCTGACAAATGATTTCAATGCATTTTTCTGATGCATTTCTTTGTTCTTAATTAATCTACGTTAGAATTACAATTCTACTGTGGCTAAAAAAATATTTGATATTTTAATACTTTTCAACCCCCATTTCACCCTGCTAGACGGGCTGACAAATAATTTCAATGCATTTTTCTGATGCATTTCTTTGTTCTTAATTAATCTACGTTAGAATTACAATTCTACCGTGGCTAAAAAAATATTTGATTTTTTAATACCTTTCAGCCCCGATTTCACCCTGCTAGACGGGCTGACAAATGATTTCAATGCATTTTTCTGATGCATTTCTTTGTTCTTAATTAATCTACGTTAGAATTACAATTCTACTGTGGCTAAAAAAATATTTGATATTTTAATACTTTTCAACCCCCATTTCACCCTGCTAGACGGGCTGACAAATAATTTCAATGCATTTTTCTGATGCATTTCTTTGTTCTTAATTAATCTACGTTAGAATTACAATTCTACCGTGGCTAAAAAAATATTTGATTTTTTAATACTTTTCAACCCCCATTTCACCCTGCTAGACGGGCTGACAAATGATTTCAATGCATTTTTCTGATGCATTTCTTTGTTCTTAATTAATCTACGTTAGAATTACAATTCTACTGTGACTAAAAAAATATTTGATATTTTAATACTTTTCAACCCCCATTTCACCCTGCTAGACGGGCTGACAAATGATTTCAATGCATTTTTCTGATGCATTTCTTTGTTCTTAATTAATCTACGTTAGAATTACAATTCTACCGTGGCTAAAAAAATATTTGATTTTTTAATACTTTTCAACCCCCATTTCACCCTGCTAGACGGGCTGACAAATGATTTCAATGCATTTTTCTGATGCATTTCTTTGTTCTTAATTAATCTACGTTAGAATTACAATTCTACCGTGGCTAAAAAATATTTGATTTTTTAATACTTTTCAACCCCCATTTCACCCTGCTAGACGGGCTGACAAATGATTTCAATGCATTTTTCTGATGCATTTCTTTGTTCTTAATTAATCTACGTTAGAATTACAATTCTACTGTGGCTAAAGAAATATTTGATATTTTAATACTTTTCAACCCCCATTTCACCCTGCTAGACGGGCTGACAAATGATTTCAATGCATTTTTCTGATGCATTTCTTTGTTCTTAATTAATCTACGTTAGAATTACAATTCTACCGTGGCTAAAAAAATATTTGATTTTTTAATACTTTTCAACCCCCATTTCACCCTGCTAGACGGGCTGACAAATGATTTCAATGCATTTTTCTGATGCATTTCTTTGTTCTTCATTAATCTACGTTAGAATTACAATTCTATTGTGGCTAAAAAAATATTTTATATTTTAATACTTTTCAACCCCCATTTCACCCTGCTAGACGGGCTGACAAATGATTTCAATGCATTTTTCTGATGCATTTCTTTGTTCTTAATTAATCTACGTTAGAATTACAATTCTACCGTGGCTAAAAAAATATTTGATTTTTTAATACCTTTCAGCCCCGATTTCACCCTGCTAGACGGGCTGACAAATGATTTCAATGCATTTTTCTGATGCATTTCTTTGTTCTTAATTAATCTACGTTAGAATTACAATTCTACTGTGGCTAAAAAAATATTTGATATTTTAATACTTTTCAACCCCCATTTCACCCTGCTAGACGGGCTGACAAATGATTTCAATGCATTTTTCTGATGCATTTCTTTGTTCTTAATTAATCTACGTTAGAATTACAATTCTACCGTGGCTAAAAAAATATTTGATTTTTTAATACCTTTCAGCCCCGATTTCACCCTGCTAGACGGGCTGACAAATGATTTTAATGCATTTTTCTGATGCATTTCTTTGTTCTTAATTAATCTACGTTAGAATTACAATTCTACCTTGGCTAAGAAAATAGCTGATTTTTTAATGTGTTTCAACCCCCATTTTACCCTGCTAGACGGGCTGACAAAAAATTTCGACGCATTTTTCTGATGCGTTTTTTTGTTCTTAATTAATCTACGTTGGAATTAGAATTCTACCGCGGCTAAAAAAAATGTTGATTTTTAAAGTGTTTCAACCGCCATTTCACCCTTCCAGGCGGGCTGACAATGTATTGATATGTTTTCCTATATAATATATATTTCTGTTTCGAAACTGTCTAACATTTAAAATGGTGGCATTTTAAAAACTTGTTTTCGAATTTAAAAAATAATCTCTAAGCCCACGACTTTATCGATTATAGTCCTACCTTAAAATGTGGATGTGGATAATTTCACACCCATACAGATAAGTATATTTGGAAATTTTTTTACAGACGTAGTTAGTATGACTTTCCCAAGATAACTTGGGGTCTAAGTAAACTCCTAAGAATTTAACAGACTCAGGATTATTAACCTCTTCCAAATTGCGCAAACCAAATATCATTGTTTCTGTCTTAGTCACATTTAAACTTAGCTTATTCGAGATAAACCAGTTCTGTGCACTTAACTCGGTATGCGGTACTTCATTTAGCAAAACTTCGATGCTATCATTTGACATTGTCAAATTTGTATCATCTGCAAATAATAGGACACTAACATTATCTCTAATTGACTGAGGAAAGTCATTGATATAAATTAAGAAAAGTATGGGACCTAGTCGGACCCCTGTGGTACTCCATGCTGCAATTTTAAAGTATTAGATTTAATGCCGTTATTAAGAACAAATTGTTGTCTATCACTCAGGTATGACCGTAAGAGCAATTTGCTTTCATCCGTAAAGCCGTAGAAACTTAATTTATTTATGAGAAATTCATGGGACACACAGTCAAAAGCCTTTGTGAGATCTAGGAAAAGAGAGCATACATAAGTGCCGTCTTCAAAACCGGCATTTATTAAATCTGTCAGTTTATCAATGGCAAGAGTTGTTGATAATTTGTTTCGAAAACCGTACTGGTAGGGACTGAGGAGCTTACTTTCTTCTAGATATAATGTCATCTGATTTTTTAGTATCATTTCATAGATTTTGGCGAGACATGGTATTACAGATATTGGTCTGTGATTTGAAGGGTCATCGACATTATATTTTTTAAAGATTGGTACTACTTTGGAGATTTTTAAGCATTCCGGGAAGGTATTGTTTTGTATGCTTTCATTAATTAAATGGGTAAGAGGAATTAAAATGGACTGTGTGATACCCTTTATGAGCAAATAAAATAAACAAACTGATGACATTGACATTCATTATATGTATTCGAGCGCCTGCGCTACTACCTGTCCAGAAAACATTAAAAATTCATATTTAAATAACCTTTTGTTAAATATTCTAATATTTCATTTGGTGAATACATATAGTAAGGGGTCCAAAGCTTTAAAAATTGAAATGACCCATTCCAACAAGGTAAATGATTTTTGGAAGCGAATTCAGGAAGAGGGTCCTTAGGGGCATCAGAAATGGCTTGTTGGACTTTTGTTGGCGCTTGCGCAACTTCTCCACAAGAAAAAAACATGGCCGAATGTTATTTCAAGAATTTGTGTTTTTAAACGTTTACCTCTTCCTAAAAAATTAACTACTTGCGATATCAATCTGATTTTTTATATCTATATACTACAAACACGAGCGCATCTATCTGTACCAATAGGCCTTCAAAATCACTTACAGTTTTTTTCTAAATAAATCCAAAATCACATGAACGAATTTTGTGTGTTTGAAATTTCGACGTGCGGGCAACTATATTAAATATTCGAATTTTGTATCTATTACATACGAATGAAATATGGTCTAAAGATCAAAAAAGTTTTTGCAAAAAAAATTAGCTCGATATATTATACAGTTTTCGAGATACGGATTTTTAAATTCGACCGTAATAATGTCTTGTTATTAGCGCGCAACGTGACAGCTACGGCAGGGCTCGTTCTGTGCAATTGTGGATAGATCATATATTAGTCTAATACCTAATTTGATTTAGGTGTTATATTATTCTTGATCATTAGATCACTCATTGTCTGAAAATTATTAAACAATTATTTGGGTGCAATAAATACGTGGTTTTAAATTATGATGTAATTTGCTACATGTAATATACTGCCGTCCTAAGCCAAAATGACGTACTTCATTATACGCTCTTCTTGAGATATTTGACATTTTATGCCGCTAATCTCAGCACATCTTATTTTTTTAAATAGTTTCATTCTATTTTTGAATTTAATTCTATGAGGCAGATGCAAAAATAATGGTTTATTGATTATTGAAAAAAGTCGGTCATTTAACAAGGAAACTTTGAAGTACGTCCAATTTGCTTAGGAAATTTTAAGTTACGTCATTTTGGTTTAGGACAGTATATCTAGACTTGCAAATAGAGTACGAAATCATTAATAAGTTTTAATAAATTGAGTTTAAAAATAAAAATTGACCTAAACTTCGGATTTAAAAAAAGTACGATATGACTTAAGAAAACAAGCCCTGAATATTGGTGTAAATAAGGACAAATGTTGCCCTACAATGTGAACTTGGATTCCTCACGCCTAGCATAAAATCTGAAGTGCAGCCATGAACAAACGAACACAATAATATTTACGAAAGGTATGTTTAATTTTTCCAAAATTGAAAAACTACAAAAGTTTTGTGGGTATACGACAACAAAGGGTATTTTATAGTATTCACGAAACCAATAAATAATTAGGTGAAAAACATGAAGAAGAAAATATTGTAAATATTGTTTATTGGCAGTCTATGTATTGTGTGACCTGCCAGTTATTCTTTCGGAAGGGGAAAAAGTGAGCAGTTACAGTTGCCTTAAATCAAACAGGCCATCTAAACAGTTTGACTAATCTTGGAGATAACTGCGATGCAATTGGTGATCGTGTCATTGAAGATGGTCGTAAGACCTATGTGAATCTGTATGGCCATAGTGAGTTTAATTAGATTCACCAAGGTAGCATTTATTTTTCATAAAGTTATTAGACATACTTTCGCTAAGTCCTACAAGAGAGCTTACTTACTGCATTTGAAACGGTCATTAAGTCCAGTAGTTTGGTATGCTTAGCTTAGCTTACAACTGAAGTACTTAGCGAAGCAGGGTCAAACCCTGCTTACTGCAAAATAATTTTAATTGTAAAAATTATTCACAAGAAGTGGTTTAGATTCTCCTATACTTTCCTTACCTAACACAAAATTCTGGATTTTAAACAAATTACCTCGGTGACTTGAAAAACGGTTAAGAAAACACATCACACTCTTCCAGAATATTTGGATATCTGATAGAGAATTACCAAATAAACCCACAAATGATGACAAAAAACCACAAGTGGTTAAAAAAAAACAAAAAGTGGAATTGTAAAGTAGAGTGTGACTAAAAATGTTGATGTTCTGTTGCATGTGCATGTGGCCTTTCCTACAATTGTTTTAAGGGCAGAAATAATACAGAGCAGTGTTTAACAGATAGTAATTCTTACTAGTCTAGTAGTGGTTTGTCGATGCTTACTAGCTGTGTATAATTATGCATTATTATTATTATTATTATTACTTATAAATTACACGTTTTGTGTACGTGTTTATATTTTATTTCTATATTGTATAATGATGGTATATATAGTAAATATCTCCATATACAACACCTTCATAACCTATAGATCTAATAAATACTATGCCAAATGAGTTTCATTTTACATATTAATATTTTGTAAAATTATAAATAATAATAACACAATATCAAAAATGTATTGGCTTACTATCTTGATGCATTACAATTAACCACATAGCAGTACGTGAGATAATAGCCGCATGGTAATAGGAGTATCACGGACCTAAATTATGGTTTAATTTGAAAAGTCTGTAACTCAAAAATTGTAAAAGATACGGAGCTAATTTTTTTTGCAAAAACTTTTTTGATCTTTAGACCATATTTCATTCGCATATAATATATAAAAAAATTAAACATTTAATATAGTTGATCGCACGTCGAAAATTCAAACACACAAATTTGCTTCCTGTGATTTAGGATTTATTTAGAAAAAAATCGTAAGTGATTTTGAAATTCTAACAGTACAGATATATGCGCTCATGTCAGTAGTATACAAATATAAAAAATCACATCAATATCGTACGTAGTTAATTTTCTAGCGAGAGGTATATGTTTAAAAACACACATTCTTGAAATAACGTTCCGCCATCTTTTTTTCTTGTGGAGAAGTTGTGCAAGCGCCAAAAAAAGTCCAACAAGCCATTTCGGATGCCCATTAGGACCCTCTTTCGATATGCGAGCTCAAACTTTATTTACCTTGCTGGAATGGGTTACTTGGCGATTTAGACGACTTTCGAAGGTGTGGACCCTCTACTAATAATAGCACTAGCCATCATTTAAAATTTAACGAACTGTTAGTAAATGAGTTGTTAAGCACGTCTTGGTGAATACGGCTGTAACTGGTAGTAATGTAGCTGACTATTTTGCGATGCATTTTGCGTCTGTAGCCAGTGAGAAAATAAATAGGAACTTTGTTTATAATATGTCTTTACCTTCCACTGTTGCTAGCTACACAGAGCGGTCAACATTTGTCTCGGAAGTTACTGAGCAAGAACTATTAGACACTGTTAGAAATCTAAAAAATAAAAAATCGTCCGGTTTTGATGAGCTAACCGCCCATGTACTTAGAAATATTATTAAGGAAATATCTGATCCACTATTATACTTAATAAATTTACAGTTTCAAGAAGGAGTATTCCCTGATATATTAAAAAAGGCATGTGTTATACCAATTCACGAGAAAGGCAATTTAAATGATATCGACAATTACAAACAGATATCCCTTTTAAGTGTCCTATCCAAGCTAATTGAAAAAATTGTATCCACTAGAATAATGTCCTTTGTTGGTAAGGAAAATATATTGACAACATACCAGAATGGATTTAGGACAGGCAGATCCATTGAAAAGGCATCTTGCCAGTTTTTAAATCATCTTTATCAGAAATTAGACGAGGGCAAATATGTTGTGTCTATATTTTTTGACTTGTCGAATGCCTTTGACACTGTCAACAAAGATATACTCCTAATTGAGCTAACCAATATTGGTATAAGGGGAAATCTATTACAATGGATAAAATGCTACACGGAGGGGTGAAAGCTTGCAGTAGCGTGTAATAAGACTGAGTCGGAAACATATAATGTAAATTAAGGAGTTCCTCAAGGCTCTATACTGGGGCCCCTGCTTTTTACCCTATACGTAAATGATTTGCCAGTACACATAAGAGACGGTCTCACCATAATGTATGCGGATGATACAACAGTAACCGTAGCAGCCATATCACTTAAAGAATTAGAACATAAAATAAACTCTGTGTTGATGACATGAAGGCATGGTGTGATCGTAATAAATTCATGTTAAATGATACGAAGACAGTGTTTATAAACTTTAATATGAGAAGACCTATAAAATTAGAAACTCATCCACTCTCTAATATCACTAAATTCCTAGGGACCTATGTCGATAATAAGCTAACCTGGAATTCCCAGGTTGAACATATATGTAAGCAGTTGAATAAATCTTATTATGCATTGTTACAAATGAAAGATACTCTCAATGAATCTGGTCTGTTAAATATATACTATGCGATGGTGTTTTCGCATATCTCTTTCAATATATTAGCATGGGGAAAGCATTGTCAAAGAATTTTTATAATACAAAAAAGAATACTCCGGTTAATATTTAACATGAATTATAAAGAAAGCTGTCGAAATATCTTCATTGAAAAGGAAATTCTCACCACCCCTTCATTTATATATATATAAGTGTTTGCTATTTGTTAAACACAATCCACAAATTTTCACTAGCCTAAACAACAGACATTTACATAATACAAGGCAAGGTGATAAACTGTTGATGCCTACTCATAAAACAACAACTTTTAAAGATTCACCTTATTATAATTGTGTTACGTTATTTAATAGTCTACCACATAACATAAGAGATCTTCCGCCGAGCACATTTAAAAAAGAAATAAAAACAAATCTGCTAAGAAATGGCTATTATACAATTACTGATTTTCTGAACAAACAAGATAATCATTAAGGTTTGTTTCTATTAACTGGTTGTCTGATTAAAAAACTAAATCTTTATTTACCATTTGTTATGTTTTCAATGACTTTGCCCCTATAGGGCCACTGACATATTTTGTTATTTATTTGTTATGTATTTATTTATTATGTTGTATAATATATATTTCCATTACTTGTATGTGTGTATGTATGTATATGTGTATATATATACATACATATACATACATAGTTGCATTACTATGGTTGACTAATTATTTGAATAATAGATCACAAAAATTGAAATTAAATAATATAACATCTTCCGAAATAAGTAATGACAATGGAATACCACAAGGTAGTGTATTAGGCCCACTATTGTTTTTGGTATACATAAATGACATTGTGGAGGTTGTGGACAATTGTAAAATACATTTATTCGCTGATGATACCCTAATTTATATTAGTGGTTTCAATATTGGAAATTGTTTCACAATGATAAATAATACCTTACAAAATGTTTACAGGTACTGCTGTACTAACTTATTAAAGGTTAATAGTAAGAAAACTAAGTGGATGGCTATTGGAAAAGGTATTAGTTTAGATTCGATAAGTAGAGAAGAAAAAATTTATATTGGTAGCAATGAAATTGAGAGAGTTGAAAAAATAAAATATCTTGGGGTAATGATAGATAAACAATTATCATTTAAAGATCATGCTAGCTATATATGTAAAATTATAGGTTTTAAAATACATTTTTTAAGTAGAAGTAGTGGGTACCTGAGTCAATGGGCCAAACTTATGGTATATAATACATGCATACTGCCCCATTTCAACTATTGTTGCTCAATAATATACCTCTTAAATAAAAATGAGTTAGATAGACTTCAAAAGTTACAAAATAGGGGTATGAGAATCATTTTGGGATGTTCTAGACTGACTCCTATTCGGGGCATGCTGAGTACGTTAAAGTGGCTTTCGGTAAAAAAATATGTTACATTCTTCACCCTGGTTTTTATATATAAAATTAAAAATAACTTAGCTCCCAAATATCTGCAGGATATGTTAGTCTATAATATAAATGTACATAATTATAATACTAGAGCTAATTTAGACTTTCATATACAAAGATACAGGAAAAAGTCAACTCAAAACAGTTTATTTTTTAAGGGATTAGGTGAGTATAATGAGTTACCTGAGAATATTAAAAGCAGTTCCACTTTAAATACATTCAAGAATAGGCTTAAAAAGTATTTATTGGATGAGTAGACATTCGTATTGTCTGTTGAAAATGTCCAGCCTAAATTTAATTTTAAGTACGTACTTGTTTTTAAAGTCATGTAATTACTACTGATTATTATATGTTCTATGACTGTTTATTTATTTAAGTGAAATTTTATAGTGTGACAAATTGACTATACTTGTTTGTTATATACAATTCTTGTGTTGTTTTTATATATCTTTTTTCATTGTCTATTTACTACTTATGTATATTTTTGTATATTATTAGTCTTTGGCTAAAATAAAGGATTTATATATATATATATATATATATATATATATATATATATATATATATATATATATATATATATATATATATATACATCCTGCTATCAATGCTGCGTCCTTTCAAAAACCAACCTTACTGCGTCTCCTAGAAATACGCTATTTAGCTCAAATCTAATGGAGTATATTTGATCTACTAATTAAATGCAGTTCATGGCTAGTTTCAAATTATCAATAACTCAAGAAATAAAAAAGTTGATATACTGTACAATGCTGCGTCCTTTCATTAGTGGTACACTACTGCATCCGGAGAATATTTTTGTTTAATCTCAATACAATACTGCGTCCGGGCGGTATATTTTTGACAAACTTAGGACAATACTGCGTCCGGCGCTGTTGCCATATTTATCGTGATAATTTTATAGAGCCAGCAAATGGGAATTACTTAAATGGTAAAAATTGTAAGTGGAATTCGAATTTTGTTTCATCTGTCTATCATTATTCTAGGATAAATAATCAATAATGTAGTAAAAATAAACATCAATTTGCAAGGTAAAAGAAAAATGTCTTGATCCTCTGAGCAATTCAGCATTATATGAATAATCATTATTACATATTCCTTCAGGAACCTACAAGCCCAGATCGAGCGAGAGTGTGCTTTTGATAAATATCTCGAACGTCATTTTCAAAATACGTTAAAGTTATTGTGAAATTTCTGTTAGTATAAAACTGGTCACGTCCATTTGAAATAAAAGTTGTTGAATTTATTGCCTTTTTGGCCCTTTTGAATAGATTAAATTATCACAATTTACTGAAAAATAAGTATTTTACGAAATATTCACCATAAACGAAATAGTAAAATAACATTAAAATTTGCTGAAAACCGACATTTGATACCACAATTTCAAATTGCTCTCTTACCCAAAAAATATAAACTAGCAATATACAACTCCATGACACATACGGCTTTAATAATAACTATTTTAAAGGAACAATTAAAAAAATTGAAACAAAAACCATAAGAGCAATTGCCATAAGCAATATTTTCAAAAAACAATTCAAATTAATCTCAGAATATTCATTCACGGATTAAAGTTCGTGATAGCAGTAAATATACCTCCACAATATCTTTATAAAATTTCTTGAAGAATCGCTGATGTTCCATCATCACCTTATTGAAAAGTCAGTTTTAAAACACCAAACTGAAGAATCCAGAAAAATAAACATGTCCGGATTCTCTAGTTTTTTATATACTTTATTTGAAAATATATGGACAGAGCCCTTATGTTTCTTTAGACTCCAAAAAACAGCATTAATAGTTTACGACCAGGTAATGATTTTCCAGATTTAGGCAATCTTGACACACTATGCGTCCTGGGAACACAGAAGAAATCCCAGGACTTTAGAATGTTCCGAAATTAATCGTAATAACGTCTATTTCATACTGTCATATAATATGGTATATAACTATATTCACTATTTATTTTAGTGATGGCTAATATATTTACCTATCCAACGAATTTAACAAGTAGATTAGCATTAGAAAAGCATTTATATTTCATTATAGGACCATTTGGGAAAAATTTGAGCAACAAGCGTTTCATTAATTAATTTACTTTTTTAAATCCAAAAACACTTCGATGCCATAACTATTTAGTAACCAACACCAGCATGGGATTAAAGAGGCTACTTTCAGCAGAAAGTTTTTTCCTCAAAGGTCCGCTCGAAATTAAAGAATGGATTCGTAGATGCGGGTGAGAGAACGTGAAGTACTTGGGTGTATACTTAGATAGATGATTAACGTTTAGCTGGGATGAAGGCGAAACTGTAAACTGTACGAACAGTCTGTCCCTTGCCCAGATGCCTGTATCCGGTCTTGTGCAGCAGAATAAACACACAGGATAAGAAATAAATGTCCACCGTTGTTGTAAGACAGGCCTCTATATACGCAGAGCCGGCGACATGGTGCAGCACGTCGGTCATCGCAATGAGAAAACTAATAATTTTGGAATATAAGTTTATGAACCTCATCTCATTACGACCACCTTCTTAAGGAACCTGCATGCACATTATCACGACATAATTGCACTAGCAGACTACATCAAAGTTATACCTCAAAAATTATATCAATTCACACTTGGAATAATCCGCTTACAAACAACATTGCAGAAATCAGAGAGCATAACGCATAAAACACCAATTACCATATCAGGCGTTGTCAATTTCTCAGCAGACTATTTATTCACATTTCCTCTTCTCGATGCAATTATAAAATCATATCACAAATTTCTGATCCTTAATTATTTCCCGCTCTTTTCTGTTTCTACTTGTGGCTTTCTTTTCATTTCTAAATTTTTCCCTTTATAATCATGAGTAACATAAGTAATGAGTATCATGATCTTTTTAAACCATAACATTTTAAATATTAAATTGTGCGATTTGGCGCAGCCGTTCACTGTCAATTGCTTGAAACGGATTTTCGGTCAGTAATTTTCCCGTGTCTTTGTTATATTTATCTCCAATATATTTTATATTGACGTGGTGTTCACCAGTCAAATTGGAATCATAAAATTAAGAATATCTAAAACAAAAATTACTTACAACGACAAATTGTAATGTTTACTCTAGTTCTATTTATGTTTCTAATTTTCCATTTTAATCTTATTCAGTCTATCGCTAAAAACGTGTACATTTCCTGATTGCTGGAAACTGGCAAGAGTATGTCCCATACATAAAAATGGTGACATGAGTGATATGCTTAACTATAGAGGTATTTCTATTTGATCCAATTTTGCAAGAGGTTTTCAAGGTGGCGATGTATAAATGTAATATATTCTGCTGTAAAGAAAACAATTTCTATATCTCAACAGCTTTTATCGAAAAACGCTTTACAATATCTAATTTAGCGTGTCTCTCCCAATTTACTTCTAATATACTAGCCAAACGAGGGCAGGTGGACGTGATATACATCTCGAAGGCTCTTGACCACACCGGCCATAGACTTTTAATTAATAAACTTTTTGAATTCTACTTTCAAAGCCGGTTACAGTATGTTCAGTACAGTGGTTTTAAATCAAATACTTAGGTCGCAACGTCTGGCGTGCCTCAGAATTCAAACTTGGGTGCACTCTTCGGTAATTATTAATGACAATGTGATGGATTGAATTGCAACAAACTTTTCTTTGCGGAAGATCTGAAATTATTTAGTGAAATTACTACCCTAGAGAACTGTGCAAGATTACAAGAACTATTAAATGTCATTGAGAATTGGTGCCTAGAGAATAAATTATCAGTGAATGTATCAAAATCTAACGTTACGACTTACTCACGGAAGGTGAATCTGGTTGAATATCTCTTTAACACATTGTGAGAGTTAAATATTTGGGTATACTGATCTACTCCAGATTGGAATTCACAGAACACATTAACTCAATTTCTAAGTCTGCGTTAAAAACACTCGGTATTGTTTCAATAAATTCAAAAATTGTACTAATTCAGAAGCATTAAAAACATTATATTTTTGTTTCGTGCGTTCGAAGTTGGAGCATGGTTAGGCCATATAGAGTCCTATTTATGAGAATTATTCACAATCATTAGAATCTGTTCAACGGAAATTTCTTAAACATGTATCTTTTAAATTAGATCACCAATACCCCAAATAAGGATATCCCAATTATTTAATGATAATATGGTTTAATTCTGATTCATTAGAAAACATAAGAATTATGTAAAATTTAATATTTATTTACAAACTGATCGAAAATACAATAGACTCTCCGGAAGTCCTATCGTAAATTAATTTTAGAATTCCACGTTTAGACTCGCGTCAAACCATTACTTTTGCACTACCATCTGAAAGAACAAACATCCTTGCTAAATCACCCATTTATTTCACGATGGAAATATATAACTATATTGGTGACCATGTCACATGTTTAGTTTTTCTTTAAATAATTACTTCAAGACCATTAAACTCCGTCCAAAATAGATTGTAACCTAAATTTAAATATGTACCATAATATTAAGCTACTCTAAACTAAATAATTATTTTATACTTTTATATTTTATACTTTCCTTTTATATTTTATATTGTATACTTTGCATTTATGAAATTTATTTTTATTTCGTAAAATTTTCCTGTAACTGGAAGATTCTGTTGAGCAACAAATTCTTTATTATCATTATTATTTTATTCATGATCGTGAAATTATTAGAAGTATCTTATAAATTATCTTTGCATGTTCGTTATCTTTTATCGTTTGAAAATGGCACATCAAGTGCTGAAAATGCGATAACATATAAATTACAATAAATTGGTGATAAACGAAAAATAAAGTAGTAACGCTCACTTGTCATTATATGCTAAGTTAATTTGTAAACTTCAATTATGCGTGCTGCAATTTTGTAACGTGCATCTTTTATAAAAGCATGCGCTACTAGTCCGTGCATTATTTGAATTTAAATCCTGTCGGTTATGCATGGCAAATCTTTTACCAATAGGGGGCGAGCCTATAACTAGAGAAGAGGAGACATCCTATGGCGGGTCAGTTTGCCTGAGGCTAGATCACAAGGTGGATTATTAAAGATTACTTCGATAAATTTAGGGAGAGATTGTTGAATCTGATATCGCTCTAATTTGTTTAGTTTGCGAAGGCATTTAGTGCCCTAAAAGTAAAAGTTACCTTAAGTTCAGTGCAGCCTAAATGAGAATTACACGTTGCTACAGTTAAACGTCGTAGTAATTTCTTATTAATTATATCGGCAGTAAAACCCGAGTATTTCCTATTTTTTCGGTTATGATATGAGTAAGCAACTTGATGTCCAGTAAAATCCCGCATATCGTTGAATAATACTGGAGGATATTTGTTAGAACTGAAGTATGTGTTAGAAACTTTGCATTTCAGACAAACCTATTAAATGTCAATGTAAAATTGGTTGACGCAATAATTACATTACATTACATTACATTACAAATATTTTGGTTCTACGACATCTGCAATTATTTGGTGAGACAGAATTTTCGTATTTAGTGATAACTGTTTCTACTGTTCGTTAACGGACCCAGTGAAGTCGAGCGATCGGGGCACGGGTTATTTAATTATTATTAGTTAAACACTTACGTTTAAATGTTATTAGCACTGTAACTTTGTAGTTAAGATTTGTTTAAATTTTCAATTCATGTGTACATTTTCATTTCATGTTTACCCACAGGGGTTACTGTCGGCTTTAGCTTTTGTTTAATTTGCCTGTTCTATTTTATGTTAAGTGCCATTCGTAAGTTGTTGCCTTGTTTAGATTTATTAACCATAAGTATTGTTAGGATTTACGTTTCATGAGTTGCAAATATGTAGCGGAAATAAAACCGGTACGTTATATTGTTTAGTATATTTGTTGAGAATCAAGTAAACTTGATTTTGTCGTGTTGTTTAGTTGGTTGCCATATGTTTGTTATAGTACGTGTATTTTGTAAAGACATTTCTGATAATGTATTGTTGTTGTTATATTTCCGTTTTTGAATTGACAAGTTCCATTTCATTCAATTAAACCGTTTTTTCTCTGGTCTTTGCGGTGAACTTTATAAAGACCTGCGGTTGAGTTTTCTATTTTTTGTGCTTATTTAAACATTTTTCAGTTACGTAAAAGTTATAGTAACCCTGTGGTTACAATCAACTGAATTATTTTTTTGATTTAGCAAATTGACTATCAGAATATTGCTCAACCCTTGAGATCGGTTTCTAGGCTCGGCTTTTTGAATCTAGAGTTTAATATAATATAACCCCAGCAAGTAAGGTTATAAAGTATTGGTGTTTCTCTTATGTCAACTTGATTAATTATATCAAAAAGGTAAGGCCTACACAATTCAATTTTGGAAAAGATACTATTTAATTACTAATTACAACAATATCCTTTGAGCAATATTAATGTCCGTTAAAGTTGCTTTCATTTCATGAAAATTAATTTTAGTGATAAAAGTGTTCATTATGTGTAGCAAGATAATGGATCTATAATCTGTATCGAATGCCACTTGTCCCAGTACAGATGAAGAAAGTCCTATTATTAAATACTTAAAATTAGCCGCTTCTACGCTCCGTAACTACAAATATATTAAATAGGGGACTTTGTACCCATAAAGACTTTTATTCAGTGAGCCGTAAGCTATCAAATGCCGCTTGTTCCATCAAAATCGTCCGAAATTCAGAATCTCATGCATTTGATGTTGGCTCCTTTCACATATATCAGAAGTCATCACTCGTCCGATGAGGAAGAAGTACCTAAATATCGGTTAAACGCGGCGTTGCCAAATGTCGGACGCAGCATTATGCCATATCTGAATAGTGTATATTAAATGTATATTTCTGTACAAAGATTGAAGCGCCCTCAAACATAATTCGCTTGAACTAAAAATATACTTTAAGTTATACTAACCGTATAATGCTGCGTCCGAATCGTAAAAAAATGAAGGTCGATATCTCATTCAAGTAAAATGGCACAGAACTTATTTCCGTACCTACATATAGCCCAAGAGACAAAGAACAGTCGGAGATGCTGGAAATTTTTCAATCGTGTACTATGTTGATGCTAACATAGGAAAACAATGCTGCGTCCTATATACGGACGCAATATTGTACAGGACGCAGCAGTGTATGGTCCAATCCCCATGTATGGACGCAGCATTATGCTAAGGACAAATATATATATATATATATAATATATATATATATATATATATATATATATATATATATATATATATATATATATATATATATATATATATATATATATATATATATTATATTAGTTCAAGAGCATGCTTCTAGAGGGCAGAATATATTAAAACAAAATATTTCTGTCTATCACCTCTATGAATCCTTATTTTCATAAGGATAGTAAACCAAACTGCAACGAATTGCTAGTCTGGCCGCGTTAAGGATAAAAATCACATTTTATCACAAAACGCTTGGTTTTGATTGAAACAAATACCAGCCGAAAGATTTATACCTAATTAAAGGCAACTCTCGCACCGTCTCGGGAAGCCTTGCACTGACGAGCGCCACCAGCGCGAAACTGCAGTCTGCAAGTGGCCCGAGATGACTGGTGGAAAAGTGTGGCCATACACATGGCCCCACAATTCTAACCTACTTTAGCCGACTCTATGGGCTCTCTTTACCCCTAAAAAGTGGTTTTTTGAAGATGGCCACATTTGTCATGTTCTGTTATGGTGTGTGATTCAGTCAGAATGAAACCCACCTTGTGTGGCCCTGTATGGTGCTGCCACCTATATCTATATTGGAATTATTTTACACCGCTTCTAATTTCTGTATAACACATTCTGTGTATCATTAAATGAGTTGTGCGGACAAGGGAAAATTATGTGTACATCATCAAACGAATTGTGTGGTCAAGTTTATGAATGAAATATTATATTTTATCCATAATCAGAGCGACAGTTGTGATTTATAAATTGCTGAATGCATATGTTACAATAATATTAAAATATCACCTCCATTCCTTCTTCCAAAGACAAACTTAATATTTACTCTTTTAAGACTGGAAATTGTATTCAAATAATAAAAACAGTTGAAAATTCCAATAATCTGAAACTGTATTAAATAAATATAGGAGGGCAGAGGGGGGGAATGGCGACCATCTAAGATAACTTGACTGTTAGAATATTGTTAGACAAGATTAAGAAGTTTCAAGTGGTCTGCATTAAAAGTTGGACTATATAGCTTAATTGCCCTCATAGTAGAGCGAAAATTACCATCACTCTTATTGAAAAAAAAATTAAGTTTGGATTTTTGCGTTTGGTTGTAATTACCCACCTGCTAACGGTAATGACGACCATAGGGCGGGTAATCATAACCAGTGATATGGTATGGTATGATAAATTGGTTGGTATTAATAATAAATGTTATTTATTATAATTTTTTATTAAAAGTAAGGAAACACAAGTGCAACATTATTAATAAAGAATATAATGCAATTTACAAATTCAGACGACGTTTAAGACGTTTCGTTGGTAAGCAGAAATCACAACAGTAGCCCATTGCAGAATCCAAACCAATGAGCCCACCGTTCACACATAATGCATCGGAACCATAATTCGCCGTTTTTGCCAAATTCTTCGCAAATCATGCACAAGTTTTCATCCTGATCACTAGCTCTCATGTCGTCATCGCTGTCATCGTCACAGATATCGCTGATGTTTTCGTTTTCTGTATCAGAATCAGATGGAATAGGATTTTTAACATTTTTTTTTCTTGCTCTTTTGCACCATAGCTGTTTTAACAGATATAGGTGCTTTTCCTTTCAGACGTGACTGTGTTTTTTCCAATTTCATCTTTTTCTTTCTCTCTTTTTCAATCAAAATCTCCTTCATGGGCGTACTTGTCAACAGTTCCGAATGTTGTTTCTTTGATTTTCTTTTTGTTACTTTACTGACTTTGGAAACGACAGGAATGGGTGAGAGATTCTCAATTGATACCCTGAATATTCTTGGTTGGGAGTTTTCTGGTAAGCTATCATTGCTCTTTGAACTTGATGCTTGTGGTTCAGGCGGTGGTATCGGCATCAATTCGTCATCATCATTTTGATCAGTGACATCATCATTTTGATCGTCGTCATCATTTCCATCATCGTGATCATTTTGCATCATATTGTTTGTACCGTAGTTAGGTCGCTGAGGTCCCAATAATTGGTCAGCAGGAAGAAAATCTTCATCACCGAAAATTTGAGGATTAATGGGATATATTCCCGTGGCACTGAATCCGTTAACAGCCTTATTAATTACTGCTACGGATGAATACGCTTTGTTGAAAATCGATGCCAAATCATAATGAGTGATTTTCGTAAAGTGATTCGTTTTCATAAATAAGTCACACTGATGCCTGTATGCCTTCTTCAGTGGCCCAAAGAATGAGACATCTAGTGGTTGTATTCTATGGGAAGAATGGGGAGGAATAGACAACATAATGATTCCCTTTTCTCTGCAAAAAGCGTGTATTTCCAGAGAAATATGACTTCCATGATTGTCAAGAACGAGCAATATAGGGTCCTCGATAGATGCTTTCACATGACGATCGAAATGTTTAAGCCAAACCAAAAAAAGGCCTTCATTGCTCCAACCATTATTTGAGACATGATAAATGGCATCTGGTGGGCCATCTCTTTGAAGTTGTGGTGACATTCTCTTACGTGGATAAATGAACATTGGAGGAATGTATGTGCCTGACGCAGATAAACAACATATTACGATAACTGTCTTTCCCCTTTCAGCACTGGTAGCAGCACCTCCCCGTTTCTGTCCTTTCTCGGCCAAAACTGATTCAGGCTGTTGCACATTTGAGATGCCCGTTTCGTCCATGTTGAAAATACGACTAGGTTGGAAATTGTACTTCACCATGACTGCTTTCAGATTTTCAAAAAACAGATTAACTTCTTCCCTATTGAAGGCTGTTACCCGGTTGATGCTGGTAGCTTCAGGCTTCCGGACAGAAATTGTGGGATTTCGTCGTTTAAAATCATACAACCAGTCTTTCCCAGCCATCCTTGTCGTTTTGTTGAAGGTGTTTTTGATACCATTCTGATCTGCATATTCGAAAACTAACTTCCTGAGTTGTTTTGGCGTTAAACCATAGAACCATTTGGCCAATAATTTCAGGTGACTTGCTATTGAGTCTTCCTGTTCAGGTGAAAAAACTGATGGGCGTCCCATTCTTGGACCACTCACTGTAGCTTCCCTTTTCTTAATTCTTGTTTGCAAAGATCCGTATGGACTTTCGAATTTTTCCGCCATTTTCAATAAAAAGCAGTGCGTTCTTCAAGTCTGCCTTGGTCCATTTCGCTTTTTCTGTCGTTCGTTTGTAAGATTTTGGCATTGTGGGGGCCTATAATAAATGAAAAGACAACTTCAGTTGTTTTCACATTGTATAAAACCATAAGAGTAATCACGACCACTGGTCGTCATTTCCCGTCGAGTTTGATCGCAATTGCTCGATCGGTCAAAAAAATTTAATTTTTAGGTTAGAAAATTAAAACAAAAACATTCGCAAATTTTGATGTACAGTTCTTGAATATGATTGTATGTACCTTAGTTATACACAGGCGACAAAAGCAAAACTTTTTTATTTACTTTTTAATCACTTAATATAGTACTTGATAAAATTACATTTACTCACCTCGAAATACACTGCTGGATCTGTGTGGAATATAACGGCGAAATTCTTTGCGCTGGCTATTGAAATTAGATTCTACTGTTGAATACTAGATGGCATCACAGGTATTACTGTATAATAATTTGTTTCATACAAGGTTTTTTTTATGGTCGTCATTACCCGCTGGTCGCTATTCCCCCCTTCTACCCGAATATTTAAATAAGCAAGCGAATTGGTTGAACAAATGCGAATAGTTAAAACAAAATTATTCTAACAATCGAAAGCTAAAGTTCATAACTAACTGATATACCTACTCTGGTTTAGAGGCAACGCACTTGCTTCCCAACCGCTCTAACACATGTGGCGGCGAGCTGGTATGATGCATCTTACTGAGCATAAGAAAGTATAAGCAAGCTAATCGTTATATTCTTCGCCGATTTTCTGCACTTTTATGTAATAGTTGCACATTCTATAGAATACTCTCCTCATTTTTGTTGTAAATAAAAAACAAGAGAAGCATTATACTCTTCGCCGACTTACTGCACTTTTTGTATACCTGTTGCATATTCTATAGGATACTCTTGTAGTTTTTTGCTAACATTATTTGTTTTAGAATATTTTTTGTTTAATTACAAAACATTTTATTTTTTATCATTTTTTAAATAGTTTTTTTTTAAACAATGGAGTTCTTCCTTTAGCCAACAGTAACTTACTGTCCAAATTTTAATACTATCGGACTCTTCCTTCTTCAGTTATGGTGATTACAAGAAACATGACGGACGGACAGATGGACGGGCGGACAGACAGACTTCCGGACGGACAGACGGACTGAATGTTCTTCAGAATTCGATCAACACAGTGACATAAAATTTTTTTTCTCTACGAGCAACCTTATCGGTTTTAGAAATGTGCCGATCGAATGCAGTATACTCTTCGTTTTGAATTTGCGAAGAGTATAATAAGCACGTTCAATAAAGGGACACGCGATCAAACCAGAAAGCGCCAAAATGGCGTGAAAATAAATACCTTTAAATATTTTCCAACATTGCGTATCGCCTGGCATAACCACTCGCTCTTGCTGGACTGCTTGGAACGAGCTTTTTGGCTAGTAATTTTTCTGTGGAAACCAACCATATGTAATATATCTGTAATAATTTTTACGCTAGTGTTCATTGCATAATTTCGATATTAATTATTTTATCTGCTGTTTACGTGTTTTATCCATTACTTTTAATTCACCCATCCTTTTCTATGATTCAATTTCTTTTTAATCTGATGTGGCCTCTCTAAATCCAGTCCTTATATTGCCAAGGCGATTCGCACCGTGGATGTCTGACTGGCTTCAAGATGACTGCTTAATTAGTGCAATGTATTTTATTCTTAATTTTCAAGCTGGAAACCCCGAATTTGACCCCCTGACCTACAAACTGTTTCTATTGGAAACAAATATTGTCTATATTCTTTGTTATTTATCGTATAAATACATCTGTGGAAATTTTTAACTGAAGTTTTTTTAAAATATTCTAAATAACAACAAAAATGTATTTTGAGTTTAATTCCGTTTTGTATACAGTATTATAATTTCATATTAAATACATATTAAAATTGAATATAAACATATAAATAAAACGCAAATTGATTCTTTTTGGTATCATTAATAGAAACAGTTGAACATCAGTAACGGCGTCGAACGTATAAAAAAATGCTTTATTCTATTTCATGTTTATAACAAACATATCTTCATTTGAGAAACTGTAAGTAGCATAATAAATAGTTTGTCACAAATCCATAAAACGTATTAAATTATGTGAAAAATTTTAGTGGTTAATATACTTGAGGCTGATGATAATCATTGGTAAATAAATCTACGAACATAGATTCTCACGAAGTTGTAGTAATTATTGTATTAACTTTGAAAATTATGGGATTTGCTAAAAAAATATATGGTAAGGTGCAATGTTTTTTATGAAAAGATTTACGTAATGGCGAAGTTTATCTAATACTACCTACTCTACCACTTAACCAGGACGGCGGAATGAGATACGGTGGCGTGACTTAACTTCGCCAATCGAGGTCTCGTCACTGAAACGGGAATCGTACCTCACCGCACATGATATGTGTAGTCTTCATGAATTATGTGGCCATACACGGAGCCACACAGTCCCAATTTATTTTTAAATAAAATAATAGTAATTTTCATTGTATATCACGTTTTGCCTAAAGTTTCTCGTTCGTTAAAAACATGTCGTCTTACAAAGTGTATATTTTGAAGTAAAATGTATCCACCTTATGTGGCCATGCATGATGCCGCACCTACAGAGTAATTTCGTAAAAAAAAATTCAAAATTTTCTGTCCAAATAGATTTAGAATGTCTTGAAAGGTCGAGATTTTAAATTTAAGTAAAAAAAATGTTGTATGTTCGTCGGTCTGTCTGTAACTTTTTTGTTCGCACGTTTTCTCGAGAATGGCTTAAGTCATCGACTTAATATTTGGTACACGTATGTATTGTAATGACACTTGGAATTAGTTTATATTTTGAGCTTACTCCATTGAAGGGTTAGGGAGTAAATAGGGGTAAATAGGTAAAGCATGCTGGTAGTAGTTCAGAAACTTGAGATTTGATATACTACAATCCAGTGCCTCAATATTTTTTATAACATTTGTCACCCCTAAACCACCACCATCACTTCATTTTTAAAAGAAGTTAATAAAATAAAACTGAGGTATTCATTTGAAATTTACAGGTATGTATTATCGACATGCGGAACTAGATTATATTTTGATGATTCCGTTGAAAAGGTTGGGGATGGAATATGGGCAAATGGGTGTAAGTAATGCAAGCTAGTAAGAGTCCAGAAATTTGCCTCAAACTTTTTAATGACATTTTTCACTAGTAAATCGGGATGTGTAAATTGTGATTCCTTAGAAAGCGGTTTTTTACTCTGATTTTAGTTTTCATTCTGTGGTGACTTTGTACAAGTTGTTATGTGGCTATTTCCAAAGTGACATTTCAACTGGGGTCCTTCTTTGCTATTAATAGTGCCTCTGGAAATATATTTTGATATATAATATACCAAATGAATCAATTGTTGTTTGTAAATACTTAAAAACTTAACATTATTATTTCACTTTAGCTACAATTGAATCATGCCAACAGAAAGGTTTTATGGATTTAAAAACAAATATTCTGTTTTAATCTCTAGTATATGCAGATAGGTAGTTACCTGCATATACTACAGAACGAAACAAAATATTATCATTTTTGTAACCACATAAATGGACATTTCTAGAACTGTCAGATTCATCCTCAAAGAGATTTGCCACAAACACAGGAATAAATGACGGCTACCAATTACAAAGCAGGCGGAAACTACAAGAACTTTAACAAGTTCGGTTTTATGCAACTGGACATCACTCATTTATTCAGTCATTACAACGAGGACTAAAGGAGGCTAAGTAGAGGAAATTCTTTAAAACTCAATTTCCCATTTAAATATTACATCATCGCTCTCTTATTGTATGTGACTAGATTTTATTTTTCTGTAGCATGTTTTTAAATTACAATAGTTAATATACAAAAACAAGTATGATGTGTCAAAATAGTTTAACTCATTTAATACTACTGCTTTTCCATTCACAACAAAACACTACAGCAAATTCAACTCAAAACACAAAATGTTCTCCAATGTTTTCAAGGATAATATTTGGTTGACAAACACACTTTAAGGCTGAAGTGAGCTATGTGGTCAGACACATCATGTGGCCATATACACTACTATCAGCTGATCTCAAGTCGGCGTCACAATCTATTACACTATACACACAATAAGGCTGAAGACTTAATAGGTTTATTTCGCACTCAAACTTTTAGAAACATTGTGTGGACAAATACACCACTATCAGCTGATCTCAGGTCGGCGTTCAGTGTTCGCTATCTATTGTATTATATGCATTATGGGGACATACACACATACATATTTTAAGGGTGAATGAACGCTAATTTGATGGGGCGTACGTGGTGTTTCTATATCACGAATATGTAAAACAGGAGAAAAAAATACACTTTCTCAAATTTGAATTCGAATGAACACAAACTAGGCGGAAGTTTCAATAGTTTGCCTCAATTAGTGTTACCAATTTTCACAGCACAAGTTTCCAAGAATAATATTTCATCGATTTTTTTAGTTTCTATAAAGGAGTTTTATACGCCAAAGCTTTAACTAATTTTAATTATAAAATACTAAATATATATTATCATTCATGGAATTTCCGACAATTCAAACGAAAATTAGCAATGTTTTTCTTCTGAGACACTACAATGTTGAAATGTGCAATGCAATTAGTTTAATAGAGGCAGATTTTTTAAAATTACTAAGTAAAAAACCAGTAAATAATAAGTCGGATAAATTAATAATCATATTAACTGAAAATAAAATATATTACCAGGTGTAGTGGATATAAAGTATCACATGGTATACCTACACATATTTAACTTTCATCCTGTTAAATTATTATTAAACATTAATTAGTTGTTGAAAATACTGTAAAGAAAATTGATTAATTAGCGATGTTGTGCAAGGTACATTTTAATTCTGATTTGGGAATAAAATGTTAAAAATGTATTTAGAAAGTTAATCTAATGATATGTGTAATCCTTATGAATTCTGTGGCCATACACAGAGCCACACAATTCCAAATTACTATAAAGTCGATTAATAGCACCTTCCTTTTTATTTTATCACGTCTTGCCGAACTTAATTTTCATCATTTATTGGTAGAGATAACTAATTGTAAATTAAGAGGATTAAATTATTTTAGCTCAAATATTCCACAAAATGAAAATGCCCACATTCAGTTCCACCCCATCTCTAAAATTCGTTAAAAAGTGACGTCATCTTATAAAATGTGTGTTTCCATAGAAAATGTATCTACCTCATGTGGCCACGGTGGCCACGCGCCTACAATTGCCTTTATAATAATTTTATTTTCACTTTTCAATGAAACTAAAATCATCGTCAAGATAGATTTATTGACTAGTTGCTCTGAACAGATTTTTTCTTGGCCGTAGTTTTTTTCTTGTTAAAATAAATCCTTATTAAATTAACATATTCAAAAAATGCACGAGAAAAGGTTGTAGCGAAACAAAAGTTGTTTTTTATAGTTTTCTTTTCTGTTTCAAATAATTGAAAATGACAAAGTGAATTTTAGTTAGGAATAAGTTTTCACTAAGTTTTACTGGCGTGGCCATCACGATTAAAACTAACTGTTTAGTATTACTCAGAAAAATATTCTGCATAAAACATAGTAAACAAAGTATGGATACTATTAAAAATCATGATAACATTACAAGTTGAAAGTAAGTAGATACAATAATAAAAAAAATACTAAAAACGTGAGAATAAAAGTAAGTCAATCGACGAGTTCTAACATCACTGAAGAAACTATTGGTTAAAAAAAACTTTTTGTAGTCTGTAGAATAATTATAATAATATCTGCGTTCTTTAAAATATAAGTTTATCTACTAGATACTACATAAATACCGAATGGATGTTATGGAGGTTCTAGATACACATACTTTGATATCTTGTTTTAAACGAAATTTTAAGATGTGTGAAAACGTATGTATGGCCACATTACGCATACCTATCAATGACCTGCTCCACACAGACCAATAGGGTCAGTCCACATAACGCATATACCTTTGACCTGCTACGCACCGACTAATGGGGTAAGTCCACATAAGTATTTTTTTAAAAAAAGCAATAGATAGAGCGAGTGTATGAAATAAAAAAAAATAGCAAAATTGAAAGCTAGCAAAACGTAACAACCTGTATGTCGTAACTTCCATGGCCACATTTGTCGGTGAAATACGGGTGGTCGCACAAGCATTGGCTAACCTGTACGGGTGTGTGTGTGTGTGTGTGTGTGTGTGTGTGTATGTGTGTGTGTGTGTGTGTGCGTAGGTGTTTCCATTGTTGTGGGGTCACACACCTCACTATAACTTACTTCGTGTGGCCTCAAGGAAAAGTGTGGCCATACACATGGCCCCACAATTCTAACCTACTTTAGCCGACTCTATGGGCTCTCTTTACCCCTAAAAAGTGGTTTTTTGAAGATGGCCACATTTGTCATGTTCTGTTATGGTGTGTGATTCAGTCAGAATGAAACCCATCTTGTGTGGCCCTGTATGGTGCTGCCACCTATATCTATATTGGAATTATTTTACACCGCTTCTAATTTCTGTATAACACAGTCTGTGTATCATTAAAAGAGTTGTGCGGACAAGGGAAAATTATGTGTATATCATCAAACGAATTGTGTGGTCAAGTTTATGAATGAAATATTATATTTTATCCATAATCAGAGCGACAGTTGTGATTTATAAATTGCTGAATGCATATGTTACAATAATATTAAAATATCACCTCCATTCCTTCTTCCAAAGACAAATTTAATATTTACTCTTTTAAGACTGGAAATTGTATTCAAATAATAAAAACAGTTGAAAATTCCAATAATCTGAAACTGTATTAAATAAATATAGGAATATTTAAATAATCAAGCGAATTGGTTGAACAAATGCGAATAGTTAAAACAAAATTATTCTAACAATCGAAAGCTAAAGTTCATAACTAACTGACATACCTACTCTGGTTTAGAGGCAACGCACTTGCTTCCCAACCGCTCTAACACATGTGGCGGCGAGCTGGTATGATGCATCTTACTGAGCATAAGAAAGGATAAGCAATAATAATAATAATAGTTGCACATTCTATAGAATACTCTCCTCATTTTTGTTGTAAATAAAAAACAAGAGAAGCATTATGCTCTTCGCCGACTTACTGCACTTTTTGTATAACTGTTGCACATTCTATATGATACTCTTGTAGTTTTTTGTTAACATTATTTGTTTTAGAATATTTTTTGTTTAATTACAAAACATTTTATTTTTTATTATTTTTTAAATAGTTAATATTTTTTTAAACAATGGAGTTCTTCCTTTAGCCAACAGTAACTTACTGTCCAAATTTTAATACTATCGGACTCTTCCTTCTTCAGTTATGGTGATTACAAGAAACATGACGGACGGACAGATGGACGGGCGGACAGAGAGACGTCCGGACGGACAGACGGACTGAATGTTCTTCAGAATTCGATCAACACAGTGATATGAAATTTTTTTTCTCTACGAGCAACCTTATCTGTTTTAGAAATGTGCCGATCGAATGCAGTATACTCTTTGTTTTAAATTTGCGAAGAGTATAATAAGCACGTTCAATAAAGGGACACGCGATCAAACCAGAAAGCGCCAAAATGGCGTCAAAATAAATACCTTTAAATATTTTCCAACATTGCGTATCGCCTGGCATAACCACTCGCTCTTGCTGGACTGCTTGGAACGAGCTTTTTGGCTGGTAATTTTTCTGTGGAAACCAACCATATGCAATATATCTGTAATATTTTTTACGCTAGTGTTCATTGCATAATGTCGATATTAATTATTTTATCTGCTGTTTAGCTGTTTTATCCATTACTTTTAATTCACTCATCCTTTTCTATAATTCAATTTCTTTTTAATCTGATGTAGCCTCTCTAAATCCAGTCCTTATACTGCCAAGGCGATTCGCACCGTGGATGTCTGACTGGCTTCAAGATGACTGCTTAATTAGTGCAATGTATTTTATTCTTAATTTGATACCGCCTCCTAAGCTGGAGACCCCAAATTTGGCCCCCCGACCTACAAACTGTTTCTATTGGAAACAAATATTGTCTATATTCTTTGTTATTTATCGTATAAATACATCTGTGGAAATTTTTAACTGAAGTTTTTTAAAATATTCTAAATAACAACAAAAATGTATTTCGAGTTTAATTCCGTTTTGTATATAGTATTATAATTTCATATTAAATACATATTAAAATTGAATATAAACATATAAATAAAACGCGAATTGATTCTTTTTGGTATCATTAATAGAAACAGTTGAACATCAGTAACGGCGTCGAACGTATAAAAAAATGCTTTATTCTATTTCATGTTTATAACAAACATATCTTCATTTGAGAAACTATAAGTAGCATAATAAATAGTTTGTCACAAATCCATAAAACGTATTAAATGATGTGAAAAATTTTAGTGATTAATATACTTGAGGCTGATGATAATCATTGGTAAATAAATCTACGAACATAGATTTTCACGAAGTTATAGTAATTATTGTATTAACTTTGAAAATTACGGGATTTGCTAAAAAAATATATGGTAAGGTGCAATGTTTTTTATGAAAAGATTTACGTAATGGCGAAGTTTATCTAATACTACCTACTCTACCACTTAACCAGGACGGCGGAATGAGATACAGTAACCCATCCAAGTAACTTCGCCAATCGAGGTCTCGTCACTGAAACGGGAATCGTACCTCACCGCACATGATATGTGTAGTCTTCATGAATTATGTGGCCATACACGGAGCCACACAGTCCCAATTTATTTTTAAATAAAATAATAGTAATTTTCATTGTATATCACGTTTTGCCTAAAGTTTCTCGTTCGTTAAAAACATGTCGTCTTACAAAGTGTATATTTTGAAGTAAAATGTATCCACCTTATGTGGCCATGCATGATGCCGCACCTACAGAGTAATTTCGTAAAAAAAAATTGAAAATTTTCTGTCCAAATAGATTTAGAATGTCTTGAAAGGTCGAGATTTTAAATTTAAGTAAAAAAAAATGTCTGTTTGTCGGTCTGTCTGTAACTTTTTTGTTCGCACGTTTTCTCGCGAATGGCTTAAGTCATCGACTTAATATTTGGTACACGTATGTATTGCAATGAGACCTGGAATTAGTTTATATTTTAAGCTTACTCCATTGAAGGGTTAGGGAGTAAATAGGGGTAAATAGGTAAAGCATGCTGGTAGTAGTCCAGAAACTTGTGATTTGATGTATATACTACAATCCAGTGCCTCAATATTTTTTATAACATTTGTCACCCCTAAACCACCACCATCACTTCATTTTTTACTTCCACATCCACGTAGTGGATTGGAAGTATAGTAATCGTAAAAAAATTTTCAAAAATTTTTTTTCTTGAAATCGGTTTAGAATGTCATGAAACGTCGAGATTTTAAATTTGAGCGAAAAAAAAATTTCTGTCTGTCGGTCTGTAACTTTTTTTGTTCGCACGCTTTCTCCGGAACGGTTTAAGATATTGACTTGAAATTTAGTACACGTATATATTATAATGCGATCTGGAACTGGATTGTTTTTTGAAGATATCCGGTGAAGGGTTGTGGGGTAAATAGGGGTAAATATGGGGAAATATGTAAACCAAGCTGGTAAGAGTACAGAAACTTGAAATTTGATATATCTACTACAAGCCAAGGCCTCAGATTTTTTCATAGTATTTTTCAACCCCCCCACCACCCCTTCTTCATTATTAAAGGGGTTGCTAAAATAAAATTGAGATATTCGTTTGAAATTTGGTACACGTATATATTATAACGACATCTTGAACTAGATTATATTTTGAAATGATTCCGTTGAAGGGTTGGGGGTTAAATAGGGGTAAATAGGGGATAATAAGTAAAGCAAGCTGGTAAGAGTACAGAAACTTGAAATTTGATGTATGTACTACAAACCAAGGCCTCAGATTTTTTCATAATATTTTTCAACCCCCCACCACCCCTTCTTCATTATTAAAGGGGTTGTTAAAATAAAATTGAGATATTCATTTAAAATTTAGTGCACGTATGTATTATAACGATATCTGGAACTAGATTATATTTTGAAATGATTCTGTAGAAGGGTTGGGGTTAAATAGGGGTAAATAGGGTAAAATAAGTAAAGCAAGCTGGTAAGAGTACAGAAACTTGTAATTCGGTGTATGTGCAAGAAGCCAAGGTCTCAGATTAGTTATATTATTTTTCAATCCCCACCACCCCTACTCCATTATTAAAGGAGTTGATAAAATAAAATTGAAATATTCACTTGAAATTTGGTACACGTATGTATTATAACTACATCTGGAACTAGATTATATTTTGAGAAGCTACCGTTGAAGGGTTGGGGGTTAAATAGGGGAAAATGAGTAAAGCAAGCTGGTATGAGTACAGAAACTTGAAATTCAGTATATGGACTAGAAGTTAAAGACTCAATTTTTAAAAAAATATTTTCACACACTAGAGTGCAAATCTAGTCAAGGTGTTTCCTTTAAAGTGACTTTGATGAAAAATCTGGATGTGGAAGTAGTGATTCCTTAGGCAGCGGTTTTTAAAAGAAGTTAATAAAATAAAACTGAGGTATTCATTTGAAATTTGGTATAGGTATGTATTATCGACATACGGAACTAGATTATATTTTGATGATTCCGTTGAAAAGGTTGGGGATGGAATATGGGCATATGGGTGTAGGTAAGTAATGCAAGCTAGTAAGAGTCCAGAAATTTGCCTCAAACTTTTTAATGACATTTTTCACTAGTAAATCTGGATGTGTAAATTGTGATTCCTTAGAAATCGGTTTTTTACTCTGATTTTAGTTTTCATTCTGTGGTGACTTTGTACAAGTTGTTGTGTGGCTATTTCCAAAGTGATATTTCAACTAGGGTCCTTCTTTGCTATTAATAGTGCCTCTGGAAATATATTTTGATATATAATATACCAAATGAATCAATTGTTGTTTGTAAATACTTAAAAACTTAACATATTATTATTTCACTTTAGCTACAATTGAATCATGCCAACAGAAAGGTTTTATGGATTTAAAAACAAATATTCTGTTTTAATCTCTAGTATATGCAGATAGGTAGTTACCTGCATATACTACAGAACGAAACAAAATATTATCATTTTTGTAACCACATAAATGGACATTTCTAGAACTGTCAGATTCATCCTCAAAGAGATTTGCCACAAACACAGGAATAAATGACGGCTACCAATTACAAGGCAGGCGGAAACTACAAGAACTTTAACAAGTTCGGTTTCATGCAACTGGACATCACTCATTTATTCAGTCATTATAACGAGGACTAAAGGAGGCTAAGTAGAGGAAATTCTTTAAAAGTCAATTTCCCATTTAGATATTACATCATTGCTCTCTTATTGTATGTGACTAGATTTTATTTTTCTGTTGCATGTTTTTAAATTACAATAGTTAATATACAAAAATAAGTATCATGTGTCAAAATAGTTTAACTCATTTAATACTACTGCTTTTCCATTCACAACAAAACACAACAGTAAATTCAACTCAAAACACAAAATGTTCTCCAATATTTTCAAGGATAATATTTGGTTGACAAACACACTTTAAGGCTGAAGTGAGCTATGTGGTCAGACACATCATGTGGCCATATACACTACTATCAGCTGATCTCAAGTCGGCGTCACAATCTATTACACTATACACACAATAAGGCTGAAGACCTAATAGGTTTATTTCGCACTCAAACTTTTAGAAACATTGTGTGGACAAATACACCACTATCAGCTGATCTCAGGTCGGCGTTCAGTGTTCGCTATCTATTGTATTATATGCATTATGGGGACATACACACATACATATTTTAAGGGTGAATGAACGCTTATTTGACGGGGCGTACGTGGTGTTTCTATATCACGAATATGTAAAACAGGAGAAAAAAATACACTTTCTCAAATTTGAATTCGAATGAACACAAACTAGGCGGAAGTTTCAATAGTTTGCCTCAATTAGTGTTACTAATTTTCAACTCACAACACAAGTTTCCAAGAATAATATTTCATCGATTTTTTCAGTTTCTATAAAGGAGTTTTATACGCCAAAGCTTTAACTAATTTTAATTATAAAATACTAAATATATATTATCATTCATGGAATTTCCGACAATTCAAACGAAAATTAGCAATGTTTTTCTTCTGAGACACTACAATGTTGAAATGTGCAATGCAATTAGTTTAATAGAGGCAGATTTTTTAAAATTACTAAGTACAAAACCAGTAAATAGTAAGTCGTATAAATTAATAATCATGTTAACTGAAAATAAAATATATTACCAGGTGTAGTGGATATAAAGCATCACATGGTATGCCTACACATATTTAACTTTCATCCCGTTAAATTATTATTAAACATTAATTAGTTGTTGAAAATACTGTAAAGAAAATTGATTAATTAGCGATGTTGTGCAAGGTACATTTTAATTCTGATTTGGGAATAAAATGTTTAAAATGTATTTAGAAAGTTAATCTAATGATATGTGTAATCCTTATGAATTCTGTGGCCATACACAGAGCACAATTCCAAATTACTATAAAGTCGATTAATAGCACCTTCCTTTTTATTTTATCACGTCTTGCCAAACTTAATTTTCATCATTTATTGGTAGAGATAACTAATGGTAAATTAAGAGGATTAAATTAGTTTAGCTCAAATATTCCACAAAATGAAAACGCCCACATTCAGTTCCACCCCATCTCTAAAATTCGTTAAAAAGTGACGTCATCTTATAAAATGTGTGTTTCCATAGAAAATGTATCTACCTTATGTAGCCACGGTGGCCACGCGCCTACAATTGCCTTTATAATAATTTTATTTTCACTTTTCAATGAAACTAAAATCATCGTCTACATAGATTTTTTGATAGTTGCTCTGAATAGGTTTTTTCTTGGCCGTAGTTTTTTTTCTTGTTAAAATAAATCCTTATTAAATTAAGATATTCAAAAAATGCACGAGAAAAGGTTGTAGCGAAACAAAAGTTGTTTTTTATAGTTTTCTTTTCTGTTTTAATTAATTGAAAATGACAGTTAAAGTGAATTTTGGTTAGGAATAAGTTTTCACTAAGTTTTACTGGCGTGGCCATCACGATTAAAACTAACTGTTTAGTATTACTCGGAAAAATATTCTGCATAAAACATAGTAAACAAAGTATGGATACTATTAAAAATCATGATGACATTACAAGTTGAAAGTAAGTAGATGCGATAATAAAAAAATACTAAAAACGTGAGAATAAAAGTAAGTCAATCGACGAGTTCTAACATCACTGAAGAAATTATTGGTTAAAAAAAACTTTTTGTGGTCTGTAGAATAATTATAATATTATCTGCGTTCTTTAAAACATAAGTTTATCTACTAGATACTACATAAATACCGAATGGATGTTATGGAGGTTCTAGATACACATACTTTGATAGATTGTTTTAAACGAAATTTTAAGATGTATGTAAACGTATGTATGGCCACATTACGCATACCTATCAATGACCTGCTCCACACAGACCAATAGGGTCAGTCCACATAACGCATATACCTTTGACCTGCTACGCACCGACTAATGGGGTAAGTCCACATAAGTATTTTTTTGAAAAAAGCAATAGATAGAGCGAGTGTATGAAATAAAAAAAAATAGCAAAATTGAAAGCTAGCAAAACGTAACAACCTGTATGTCGCAACTTCCATGGCCACATTTGTCGGTGAAATACGGGTGGTCGCACAAGCATTGGCTAACCTGTACGTGTGTGTGTGTGTGTGTGTGTGTGTGTGTGTGTATATATATATGCGTGTATACATATGTAAGTTTCGATTTGTTGAGTATAGATTTTTATCTATACATGTGTTGACTTGCCAAATATACCAAACGTGTATCTATTATTGGTGAATAAATTTCTATTCTATTCTATTCTATAATAATACACCAACTACGTGTACCCATTCTCGCATAGCATACTTGCTTGACTGACGACAGTTCGTGAGATGCAAGAACATGTCAAACGAAGTATATTTGCCGACCTACCTCAAATTTCAATTAATAAGACGCTTCGTAAGATAGATGACGATATGTCGCTTTGTTTTTTATGTTTTCTTGACTAAAAAAAAAACATTGTTTCTTTTTGCATTTGTTATTAATCGTAGGCAAAGAAAATTTCTTACAAAGTAAATACAATTTTCATAAGCATTATTATATTTATTGTGTTGAAACCATTGAAATTATTATATTATAGGTTATTGTTTGCATCTCCTTTACTAAGACGTTAATATTTTTAAATACAGCGACATGAATTGACCAATTATTGCCGAAAAAAGAGGCTAATCATTCAAATTTTACAATTGATAAACATTAGTCAAGTAGAAATAATCGTTAAGCAATTTTGGAATGAAAAACATCTGCAGAAAAGTTGAAAATTAATTTTAAAAAGTTTTCTTGTAATTATCAGGAAAAAAAGGGAAAATTATATAGTTTTTACATTTTTAAAAGTTACTGAAGTAAAAATAAGCGAAAGGTAACTTTAGAATAAAAAATATCTGCCAAAAATAAAACAAAAAATTGTTTAAAAGTCCTCTATTAACGGGATTTGAAGCTGGAAAACCTCTTGGTCATCATCTAATGTCGGCTTTTTTGACATTTGTGACAAGTACTGCACGTAAGTTATTTAGTAGGCCGCCGCTCATTGCTCAACGTACCGCTCCCAGCCCGGCTGACTAATGGGAGGGTATTCAATGAATCATCGACAACCTATTAAGGAACATTCTGTCCATTTACAAATAGTACACATGTTGTGACGCTAGCTCTCGGTCTATTATTTTTGTGAAGAATTAACAAATTTATATTAATAATATGTCTGATGTGTGAGAATGCTACAGAATAATAGAGATTTATAACAGCTTTGATATTTAATAGACCACTTGGCTGACCGATAGCGAAATAAGTTTTATTTAACTTATTACATACAAGTTCTATATGTAGATTACAACATAGACTACTGTCCACAATGGTACCAAGAAATTGTACAGATTTAGAAAATGTGTAATTCAGTATACTTTTGATTAAATTATGTGGGGACAAACTACTCTTAGAGAAGTATAAACATTTAGTTTTTTAAATATTCAGAATTAATTATTTTTGTACAGTACTAGAATGCTATTAACTTTTTCTTGAAGTTCCTCAGGATTTGGGGGCAGAAACCACTATTTAGGCGTCATCTGCAAACATCGCATCACTATTAGTCCCTCTAAGATGATAATAATAATAATAATAATAATTTATTCATCCAAGGAACTTGTACAGTTATAGGACATGTCACAGATAGAAGGGAGATCATTCCCAAATAACACAAAAACAGTGGTCCCAGCCCCGACCCCTGGGAAACTTCTCCCTCCACTTCGTATTCCTCTAACCCTCGAATTTGCGACTTTTACTTGCCACATTTATTCATTGGAACTAGGCAGGCAATTACAAAATTTTTGACAGAGTTGTGAAAAACTTTAAATTTTGCAATAAACTCAAAATGTGTTGTAAAATTTGACAGTCAAGAATATGCGCAAGAAAGAGAAAAATTTTATTAAAGCTTTAAAAAAGGCAACAAGTTCTGCTTCCGAAACATCAGCGAAATATATTACTTTAAAAACTTTATTATTTATTATTTGCTAAAAAACCACCCAAACAACTGTTCCTTTGACATAAAGGTCATAGGAAGGTTATTTCTTAGTAATATACTGGGTAATTCTCTTGTTTTTGACATCCCTGGACATTAATTTTAGAAGAGGATGATACATATGTGGTAGAAAATCTGAAAAAACTAATTAGGAGAATTTCACAATTGACATTTAGACATTATGAAGTAAAATTCCACTCTGTAAACAGATTATATTATGAAAATAACAGAAATTAGACATCATTTTAAACATACCTTTTTCTTCGTTTTTGTAAGAACGGAATCAATAGTTTCATCTCCATTTATTGTATTTAAATCAATCCTTACGTAAGGGTCACTGAAACAAAACAATGAATATTAAATAACGTATCTCTCACATTTAACTCAATGGACCATACCACATGATTTCTGATTTCATATAAAGTATCTACTTAGTATTCAGTACTTAAGACGACCTCATCTTCCAATGTAATTAATGTGACATTAACAGTTTTCGTTTACTTTTTGACTTTCCTGTGCCATCAGCTATTGAAATAAACAGGTTAATTTTTGTTTTCATTATAGTGTGACTCACTTAAGATGAATATGTCAACGTACGTTAAATTTTAGAGACCACCCTACGTTAGAGGGAGCAAAGAGTCACAGACCTAAAATGGTCCACACACGAAGCGTGGGCGAATTTACATGCTCGAAAAAAATGCAAGTTCTAGATAGTCCCAATTAGGTAATTTCCGATAAAGGGAGGCCAAGTGCGGAGCGACAACTTGTCCTTTTACATAATTGCTTAGAACCAGCTCAGAGCATCAAAATAAAAACTATATGAATCGCGACATGTCATGAATAAAACAAATAAATAAAAGTGTACAGGATGTGTGGAAAAAACATTCTTCTCGGATTATCTGGCTTTGGTGACAGAATTCCAATTTTTTCTTCATCGTTGAGTCACGGACTACAAGCTGGCTCTTTTACTGTCTATAATATTACAACCATAGAAGCATTAATAAATCAATTAAATAATTAGTTATTCGCTTCACTAATTTTTTTTTCAAAGGTACCTAGAGGTGTTTCAGAATCTTATGAGCAGCGAAATGCGCAAAAGGCAAAGTTTATTCTACGTTATAAGTAATTTTTTGAAGACACTGACAGCTACCTTGCTGTGTACATAAACAAGAGCTCGTGATAAATTTTAAACAATAAATGAATATAATATTTTTAAGAAGTGTAACTGAGTCGACGGGAGGGATTATGTCTCTGCGCATATGAAGGTCACAGCTCATGAGATTTTAAAACACCTTTACTATAATTGTTTTCGACCAATTACTTATTTACTTTTGATTTTATAATTGGATTAATTATTTATTATTCATTGTAGTTATCGTTAGATACATTAATGTACTCATTATTTCTTGTGAATGAACCTTATATCCACACAAGCCGCAACGCTTGTTTACATATTTCTCTATACTGATTTTTTTTTTTTTTTTTTATTCGTTTTGGATAGAATTATTCTGTTACTTTATTTTATTAATTGATTGTTCAGTGTATAATACAGTGCAAGATGAAAAATGACAGAACCCAGCTATAATTAATGGATTTGAATGATTTTTTTGCAATGAGTTTCTAATACTGAGTATAAAAAAGTTTACCGTTTAAAAATTGCCGCTTTTTACTTAGAGGCGTGGGTAAAAAAGTTAAATGGTAACCACCGAATCTGATAGAATCATATTGTAAGAGAAAAAGGTGGTTGACAATTTTTCATGAAAATTTATGTTTTCCGAGTTATAAAGATTTGAAGATTGCGATTTTAGCTTTAAAAAATTGGTACCTTGAAATTTTTTTCGTAAATTATTCAAAAATCTTACATTTATGGAAAAAGTGGTATGGTACAAAAAATAAAATTATAAAATTACGAGTATTTTGTTTTTTGTTTAATTCTGTACGATGAATAGTTCTAAAAATGTGATAGCTTAAAAATGGCACTCGAACGTTTATCAGTCGAGATATAATATTTAAATCTCAAATATGTCAGAAACAGTCAGTATGGTGTTAAAAATACATATAATAAAAATTAACGGGCTTGAAGTACTCCTTGATATTATTTATTTTCTATCCGTACGGTTTGAAAAATAACAATGTTATGTGCAAAACACTGAGTGCTTTGTAATTTTTTTAAATAAAAAATTTAGGATTTTCCTGCAGTCATTAAAAATTCTTTTTTAGAAATGAAAAGTTAACCGTTTCCAAATATATCTAGTTTTAAAAGAAAATAATTTAATTATATTAGAAGAATAGAAATTCAAAAAATCTGTACCAGTTTATATTAATATATAGCATCATCAACATGCTCTAATTTTGAGACCCTCAATTTATCAAAAATTTTGAAGAAATATGAAATTAAAATGTATTTCTTTGCCACTAAAAGTTCAAGCCCTATTTTGTACCGTCATATTTCCGAAACTATTAATTCGACAAATGTTTTAAAACACAAATTAATATATTGCTTCTTAAGCTTTATTTTTCTATATTGTCATCTTTGCCTTTAATGCAATTGTTTTGTAATTAATTACAGAAAATCATAAATTTTTTCTTAAATTAAAGTAGGTATATTTTTAAAAACGACTGTTTTAAAAATGACAAAAAAAATATTAGTAATGCTTAATATTAATAAGAACGGGTACAAATTTTTTGAATTTCCATTATATTGTTATGCATTACACCCCCTAAGAAGTGGAGACTGTTACGCCCATGACTACTACTAGCTGATTTTAGGTAGAAATGATTAGGCAACCAGTAATTCACGCCATCTCTTCTGGAAGCCTGTAGATGGCTCTAGAGTTATACATTGTTCTAGATGTATATTCTCGATTTGGTTCTAGATGACTCTGGAAGCATCTTTAGAGTATATAAGGCGAAATCCATGGCGGAAAATTGGAAGTTCGGTAAGAAGTTTAAAAGTGACAAAGTGAGGTTAGAAATCAGAAAGTAAACAGAAAGTGTAATATCAAGTAGTAACATTGTTAAAGATTATTTTTAGTCCACTAAAAGTGTATTTTAGTTCAAGAAAGTATTGTCAAGTTTCAGTAAGTTGTTAAATAAAGTGTTAGTGGTTATCCTTGTATAATTTATTTGGAACCTACGGAAATTGAAGAGGTGGTTTTCCAAAAGGGCGGAAACATGCAACAATATCATCAATAGCAGCAGGAAAATTCTAAATTTTGTCTTCAACTAAAACACTCATCTTTTTGCACATAACATTGTTATCTTTCAAGCTGTATGGATAGAAAAAAAAACCTGTAAAGGAGTACTTCAAGGCCTTTAATTTCTATTATATGTATTTAACATCACACTTACTGTTTCTGACATATTTTAGATTTAAACATTATATCTCCACTGATAAACTTTCGAGCACCATTTAATTTTTAAACTATCATACTTTTAAAACTATTCATTAAAGGTTAATAAGTTAAGATGTTGGTCCAAATAATTTTTTTTAACTTTAATAATAAAGTTGTTGGAAATGTAAATAATTCCCAAACCTCGCAATTTTAATTGATTTTTTAATTTTATTACATTTGGATTCGGTTTATACAATATTTATTAACTTAATAAATAATTAAGTCAAGATATTTTGCCTTATTAACCTTTTTATTTAATTATTTTTTCTTGTGGTTATTGTTTTGAGCAATCCTAAAGCTACTGATAAACCCCGCTAGGCCTCGCTAAGGCGTCCACGCCTCTATTCTTAGTTGTGACGTTTTTCTGGGCGATTTGTGTTCTCTTTTACATTGACATTTGTTTATATTGGTAACTCACTATAATTTATTTTATTTCTTTTTTTTATCATATGCTTTATGGTTTATTTTTAGTTTTTTTGTTTTGTTTTTTTTCTATTATTGTTAACTTTTACTAAGTTCAACATGGCTACCATACTGGCTGGTAATAAAGAAGATGCAGCTAGAAAGTATTATAGATGTTGTAAAACCAAATTAAGTGCAGCTTCAGTACGTGTCACATGTAAAAACATATTTCACAAATCATGTATGCAAAGGATCATAGGATCTATACAAGTTATTGCTAAAACAAATTCTATATGTGATACAGGTAAAATGCAGTTTATTGCAGGAAAGTAATTTAATATTAAAGGAAAACAAACAACTTATAGAGGACAATATGGAAGAATTAAAAAAGCTGATAGTGGAAAAAAGTACAATAAATAGCAACACAAAAAAAGTAATTACAGATAAACACATGGATTAATTATAGTTCTGTTCCAAAATCTCAGACAGCTCATAATTTAAAACAAAATAGTAACGTTTCAAACCCAAAATAGTAGCAACCACTACAAGAATAATTTAATTTATGGAAACCAAACAAATATAGATAGGGTTGAAAAGAGAAATGTAGATTGCAATGAAAAAACACAATTATTACATAGTGGCGAGGTCAAAGATGAAGACTAATTTAAAGAAATTGTGGTTATATATAAATAGAGTAAAAAGATATACAACTTGTAATGATATTTTAAATGATTTAAAAACCAAATCTTAATCTGAATTTAAGGAGGAGTTCTCAATGAAAGAACTCACAACACAAGAGTATCAAAATAAAGTAGGTGCACTGCATGATGCAAAAGATGAACTCTTCTATACCCTACACCTTTTGGCCAGAAGCTGTCATTGTAGACAGCTTCTGGCCAAAAGATGTAGGGTATAGTAAATTCGACTTCAGCAAATATCAGAATAATTTTTTTTAAAATCAAGTTGATTTTTTTAGTAAGATAAATATTAATATAAATATGTTTTAATGATAGAGTAAGATTGTAAAATCATTGAAAAATATATCTTGTCCTTTTGTCTTGCACAATAAAAATATTTTAATTTAATTAATTTAATTTAACCTTTGTTCTCTTTTGCTTTGACAATTATTTCATATTAATTCAAAATTATTTTTATCTTTTATTTTTTATAATACATAACCAAGGACAGGCAATAAATAAATTAAATTATAGTGAACTCGGTGTTTTACTTGTGCAAGGAAATAGCCCCAAAATTTACGAGCAGTTGGCAGGGGACGGTCCTCCACTGTGTTTAATGATCACTGTGTCTATTCGTAAAGGACTCACCCTGAGAGTCGACCCGATCGATACCAGCTACAAGCGGTGCTACTGGCATCCATTCGAAATAAATTCGTAGCATTCATGCTAATCTGAGTAAACCCCCTCAGGTAAGGGTCACCGGGGATATTATTCCTTCCTGGGGGTTGGTAATGAACCATAACGCAATCAACACAATCAACATACACACCCTCATATCTCGCTTATCTGATACCCAAATTCTTTGGGAAATGGCCCCTGGTGAAATTCGCTGTAATCAATATATGTTATTCCCCTCGAGCCCCCGACCAAAGATCAGAAGTTCTCATGGGCACAAGGTCGGAAAATGGACAGTTTTCCAGAGGTGCAAAGGGGTTGCTCATTTCTTATGGGAAATGGCCCCCGGTGAAATTTGCTGGAATCGATATATGTTACTTCCCTCGAGTTAATGATCAAAAGTTCTCGTAGGCACAACATCGGAAAATGGACAGTTTTCCAGATATCCGGGGTGCAAAGTCGATTTTCTGGGATCTTGTCGATAACAATGTACCTACCGGAGGGGATTTTTATGATCGCTGATTCCAATTCAGATGTCAAAAGTGACATTTGACTAAGAAATGAGCACCCCCTTTGCACCCCGATTCCGATCTTGTGTCCATGAGAACTTTTGATCAGGCGCTCGAGAAGAATAACATATCGATTCCAGCGAATTTCACCAGGGGGCCATTTTCCATAAGGTTAGTGTCGGGTCCCTTTGGTGGTGAATATAGGTATACCTATAAAGTGAGTCTTTAAATGTAACCTCATTTAATTTTAATCAAAGAGTGCCGATTTTCAAAAAAAAAGCATGAGATTTTTTTTTTGAAAAAAGCTAGTAAGATATTCTTAATCAACACCTTTATTTTTGTATAAGATTGCATTGTAATGGGTTTAAAGGTGTTTGAGATAGGGGCTGTCAAAAAACACTTTTTCTGTAAAACGGCTTCTGAGATGAAAAAAATGTACTCTTCATTTTTTGTTATAATAATGTATTTAGTACCAGTTACTTGGTGTCAAAAAATATCCAAATATTGGACTAATTCTACAGCAGCTTGGAAATGTTCTCCCTTTGCAGGTTCTTAGACTTTGGGGTATCAAATTAAAATATTGAAAATGAGCAGATGTGCTTTTATCCCTAAGAGGGTGAAAACTACCCCTGAATTTCAAAATTTAATACTGACTCAAGTATTAAGAGTTAGTTATTGAAGAAATTCATGAAATTGTTTTTGAGGTCGCTGATTACGAATCTGAAGTCAGAAGTTTAAAATTCGTGATTGTATCTCTAATATGGGCGATATAATAGGGATACAATGGAAAAATATGCTATATTTTGTATGTTTTGAGCAAGTAGAGCTTTTTTTTTGCAAACAAGTACTTATATTTTAGGACATAAACCTTAAATCCTAATAAGAAAAATGATTGCTTTTACTCCTTAGAGGAGTAGGAATGCCACAGTAGGAATGACACAGATTGAGATAGGCCTTTTACCCACAGGACTTGGCCCCAAAAGTTTTGGGGCCAAGTCCTATCGTAACAGGCCATAAGTTAAGTTAATTGTGCATCCATTGCATTCAATGGAATGGACTTTTTATTCTAGATATGGAGTCCAGAATTTTTCGGTCGGTTGTGTGCTGTCCCAAATTCAGAACGGGCAGAAGAGAGTTATCGAACACTTCAGTAAGGTGCTGCCCAAACCGATCAGGCAACTCAGAATCATCGATGTATTTTGCCAGTCTATCCAAATGCACGATCTTGGACTTTTTGCTTCGTTGAATCCGATAGATGACATCATTAATTCGGGTAATAACAGTGTACGGTCCATCCCAAGGTGATTTCGGTGACTTTCCTTTCCTTTGCTGTGGGTTGTACAGCCAATCCAACTCTCCCACCTTGATGAACCCTTTTGAACTACCCTTCCGGTCGTATCGAGCCTTCATTCGGTCACTGGCTGGTGATGGCTCCGCTATATTGTTAGCCAACCTCCTGAAAGGAGCTTCGGCGTTGAACCCTTCACCCTTACTTCCAGTCTGTGGTCCCTTACTGGCTGCACAAATCTTGCATTTGCGACACCAAGCCTTCACATCCTGACTTTTCATCCAATAAAATCGTTCTCGTATTTTCTTCAGGGTGTTGTTAACACCGAAGTGTCCATTGGATGTTTCCTTGTGCACTTCCTGAAGCACCTGCGCTACTCGACACCTGGGAATCACTAGACGCATAACCACCTGTTTTCCATCCGGGCTCTCCCATTGCTCTCCGCAACAGCCCGTTCACGACTTTCAGTGAGTCCCACTGCGCCCATAGTGCCTTCAGTCCCACTCTTTTATTCGTAACATCCTTTCCCCCAAATTGGTGTAACGAAAATGTATTAAAACTAAACGCTACAAAAACTTTGGTAACCCCAGAAATCAAATCACAACCGAATCTTTATATGTCAGATTACTGACCAAATCTGCAGAAAATTTAAATAGTATTAGTAAATAGTAGTTTTTATCGACACCTGCTTAAGCTGGGATCTACATATTCAGAAACTTAACACGAAACTAAGTTGCATCTGTGGGGTTATACATTGCCTGAGAGATCAGGTCACAATAGATAGTTTAAGAATATATTACTTTTCCTGTGTGCAATCTATTATACTATATGGTATCATATTCTGGGGCTCCTCGCCTAACACAAAAAAAATATTTATCACCCAAAAAAGAATAATATGTATGTTAAAGGTTTGTCCGAGAACATCTTGTAAGCCCTTTTTTGCTGAACTTGAATGTCTAACTGTTCCTTCATTATATTTTTTATATCTAGCAAAATTTGTTAAAAAAAATTTACATTTATTTCCAACGAACAGAGAATTTTATTCATATGACATATCTGTATCTACTAGGCAGGGTAATGAAATTAGAATTCCAAACCACACTTCTACTTTTTTTGAAAAAGGACCATACTATTCCGCTATCAAAGCATACAAGTCACTTCCATCTGATATCAAAGAGATTTCTGATTCAAACAGGTTTGCAAATTCAGTTATCGAATACTTAAAAACGAAATGAATCAGAATCAGAATCAGAATATGCTTTATTGTCATAAAAAATACAAAAAATTTTTGTTGACAAAGCCAAACTTAAATACTAATAAAAGTTACAGACATTAAGAGTAAAGAAAAACAAATGCTACTACTCATTTGGCTGTTGACGGTAGTAAATTGTAAACCATAAAAAATTTTGTAGGCCATTTCTTGTCATGTCAAACGCTTGTTTTTTTTTTTATTATAAATATCCGTTTGTTATATATTACTGTTGTTATTATGTGTGCATACAATTATTATGTAGTTATGGCAAATTGTGTTCTAATTTCTTGTATTTTTGACGTTGCTGTATCCAAGATGATCTTCTAGCAATAAAGAATTATCTTATCTCATCTTATCTTATTTCTTTGGCTCTCAATATAGGCCCAATTTCTGCATCGTTCAGTTGCTCTTGTCTGAGCGCTTCATCTGTCCTGTCATCCAGTACCTCCACCTTGACAGTGTTGACTGCTCCCGTCATCTGCAGTTTCTCCTGGTGGTAGTACTTGCAATCTTCCTTGCACCTTCTTCCGGATGAAATATCAGTATCTTTCTGGGGTTGGATTTATTTTCACATCCTGGTAGTAGTGGACTTCTCGGAATGCTTCGAAGCTGGGAAATCTTTACTTCTCTCGGGGTACCACGTTCCCTATCTGTCACAGTCTCTCTGGTACCAGCTTCCTCTGATCTTCCCCTGGGCTTCACAGCTTCGAACTCTACTCCCCAAAGCTCTTCCATGGACATTCTAGCTGGATATGTCCTAGTTCTCCGCACCTATAACAATTCATACGCCGTCCACTTGGCCTTCCACTACTTTGTTTATTCTGTGTCTCTTCCATGTTTCCAGCATTCAGTTTCCTCGAGTTGTAACATTTAATACCCCCATTTGGCTTTCCTTGTCTTCCTGCAGTATCCAATTTAGCCAGTAGTTGAGTAATAATTTTCTCCATCTTGGTTAACGTAGGGCTTTGGTTCTCCTTTTCTGGCTCAGATTCTTCGATACTCACAGCTTGTACTCTTGGACTCGGGGTATCCTGAAAGACAGCTTCCACCTCGAGTGCACACACCAACGCTTCGCTGCTGTTCTGGTATCGAGATAACCTGAGGACTCGCCTGATCTCATCGTCCTGTATACCTCTACTGCCAGTTGGTCTTGGAATTCCTTCAGTACATCGGGGTAAGCCAGGTGAGCCAGTCTCCACACGGCAGCTTCGAACTCTTGCAAGCTTTCCCCAGCTCCTTGAACACGTGATTTCAGCTGGGTCTGGTACACTCGGGCAAGGTGCTGATCGCCATATCGTAAGTCCAGGGCAGCTTCTAAAACTTTTAAATCCTGTTGTTGCTCTACTGGGATTGTCTGGAGTATTTCCAATGCTTGGCCCCTTAATGCCACGATTAACACCATAGCCTTCACTTCGTTACTCCAACTATTCGCACACGCAGCTGCCTCAAACTGTCTCTTGAAAATGGTCCATGAACTTTGGCCATCAAAGGAGGGAAGTTTTAATTGCTGGCCTGAAGACACTATCTGCTGACTTCCTGTATCCCTCAACTGTCGTTTAAGCTGGTCTATTTCTCCTTTGACTTCTTCTTCGAACTTGTTTACTTTCACTTTGACTTCACCAACTTCTTCTTCGACCTTGCCTACTTTTACTTCGATCTCATTAACTTTCGTCTTTACGCTACCCATATCTTCCTTAATCTTATTTTTTATTTCTTCAACGACTGTGAACAAGGCATTCTGTTGCGTCTAGAGACGCAACAGAATGCCTAAAGCTATAGATAGCTTTCCTTAAGTCGTCATTTTCCTTTTGAACGTCTTTGTTCTTTTTCTTGTCGCTGTCTTTCCCGTTCTTCTTTCTCTTCCTGGCGTTTTCTTTCCTGTTCTTTCTCTTCCTGGCGTTTCTTTTCTTGGTCCATCATCATCTTTTGCATTTGAGCGAATAAGTCCTGTATTTGTTTTTCGGATGCCATGCTTCTGGTCGTTACCGGCTTATAATTACGCTAAAATCAACAAAATTTCACAATCACGTCAATATCGGTAATGCAAATGCCCAAAAATCTCGAAACAGCACGAAAAAAGTCTTATCTAGAGTCTTTGTCACTTAACCACAAATGTCCAAATAGGAAAGTTCTAGAAAGTTCCCGAAAATGCACTTAATTACCTACACGAAAAAGTCTTGTTCAGTGTCTTTTACGATTTAATTACTATCTCTAATGTCTTAATAAAATGTTCCAAAAATGTCTCAAAAATGCACTTAACACAATTTTCCTGTTCGAAAATAACCCTCGAACAACGTCCAGTAAATCAGTCCACTGTGTTAGCACTACTTCCCGAGAATACACTGTCCAAAGCTTCTCGAACACTTCCGAAAAAATCCTCTTGTTAAAATTCCGCTTCTGACATCAGTTGTTACGTGTATCCACCTCTTTAGGAAACACCCTGTATGAATCCGTGGGTTCTAAATAATTTTAACAAGGGGTAAACCACTAACACTTTATTTAATAATTTACTGATTACAAAATACTTCTTAATTAACCAAAATAACCTTTACACTTTGTTTACTTTATATTTAACCTCACTTTTTCACTGGTACCAAACTTCACTTTAATAGAACTTCTTCCTGCGCCGGTAATCGCGCCTTATATATTCTGAAATTGCCTCTAGATCGATCCAGAATCTTCTCCCACCACACTCTATAAAACTCTATCTCTTTCTACAAGTTTCCAGTCACTATTAGGCATAGGTGTATCGATCTCCAGTTCCAAGGGGGTGTAATACATAACAATACGATCGGCTTACATCTAGGTTAGTGAAGGTCTAGATGCTGACATACATCCCAGTTATTGGAGGTGCTGTGACAGACATTTTAAACCTGCAAATTGTCTACTTTTAAGTCACGATTAGTTAGTGTCAAGTTGATTTTTTTTAAATAATTAATTTCGTTTATAAATTAAGGTTCCACCACATTACGGTATCAGATGCTATAATGTGTTACCTAGCAACACTATCATATTATTGTTATTAGTAAGCAATTATTTTTTATTTTGATTTGACTTTTCACTTAAAAATAAAAGAAATAAAATATTTAAATATACAGTTTTTATACATGAAAAGTTTATTTTCCTCCGAAATCTCCATAATAACAAAATGCAAAAATTATGAATTTATTTATTTGACAGTGACAAGTTAAAGAAAATCATAATTAACTATAAAAAACAATAGCTATAGCATTGTTAAGGTTAAGTGATTGTTAGATTACGAATATTTTTTAAATCTCAGTAATTATAACTTTTAAATCATTTTAAAAATAATTATAAAGACAGTATGAAATAAAATATTATACAATACACATCTGCTAGGTCTCATTACAGTACTCATTTACGTCGTAAAACAACTTGTACTGTAATAAGTCACCTACCAGACTTATAACGTAAATTACTATAAATGATGTAGCTGTAACTCATGACAATCTCTCCAAACCATCCAGAGGTGGTCTTAAAAATGCAGAAACTTTTTAACCTGTTGTCTCTAAGAGAAAGAAACAAAAGTACTTGGGAAAGCAGAAATTTGGAATGAAGAAGTAAGCAGCTTTGTAGGAAGGGAATTCCCACAGAAAATAATATGGCCGTTTGTGGCAAGAGTAAAGGATCACGTCACAAAAGAAATGGTTCAAAAATACATACAAATGAAAACAAAAGAGACAAACACAAATATTTATGTCAAAGAAATAGACACATTCAACAAAACAGTAGATAATAGATGTTTTAAAGTAGGCTTTAACTATGACCTATTAGAGACAGCCTACACAAATACTTTCTGGCCAAGAGGAGTGGTAGTGTACAGATTTGACTTCAAAAAAGGAGAAAGATATTTAAATAGGTTGAGAAACAAAAATCCACAAATGGAACATTTTCACTCAGAGCCTCAGAATCAGAATTTCACATGAATAAAAATGAAAATAAAAACAAAATTCTATTTCACAAAATTACACCAAAATGAAATATAAACATATTACATCAAAACATTAAAAGTTTACGAAATAAAGTATTAGAAGATGAGACATTCTTGGAATTAAATGAGGTCCGATATGATGCCCTATCTTCACAGAACATTGGCTTAAATCTGAAGAATTTAAATCGATTCATATTGAAGGTTATTAATGTGACATGCTATTCAAGATACCAGCTGAGTCATGGTGGATTCTGCATTTTCATCAAAAGAGAATACAAGTTTGTAGAACTGGGTATTCTAAAACAAAAACGTCAGGAATTAGATTGTGAGTGCTGAGCAACTTTGGTCGATGAACTGGGTATAATCAGTATCTCGGTGTACAGATCTCCATCAGGTGATATTGAAATTTTTTTAAACATAATGGAAAGCATATTAGATTTTTTAGTAAGTAAACAAAAATACAAAGTTTCCATTTGCGGAGATTATAACATTAATCTTTTGGATTTAAGTCTAAATGCAAATAAATTTACTAATTTAATAAAAAACTTTGCCTATAATTTTTCAATTACTGATCCCACCAGGGAAAATTCTCTTATTGATAATATAATAATAAATAACAAAGTAAAATTGCACGCAACAAATGTTTCGAATTCTCTGTCAGACCACCTAGCTCAAATTAGTAGTAGCAGACTATTATTCTGAGAAAAACACTCATACGGAGTTTAAATATAAAAAAAAATTATTTTCCGAGGAAAGCATAGGAAATTGTATAAATGAAGTAAAAAGTTATGAATGGCATAAAATCTACAAGTGTCATGATGTTAATAGAGCATATAATTTACAGAACATTCTACAACATGTACAAGACAAATATTTTCCAGTAAGAATACGTAATACTAAATGCAAAAAAAACCTTGGGTAACCATAGGAAAAAGGACTTCATGCGAACACAAAAAACTCTTATATGGTCAATATAAAGAAGGATTTGTGACAAAAGAATATTATTACTTACAAATACGCAAACACTTTAAAAGCTAAAATTATACAAATTGACAATATTATAAAAGAATCTTCAAATAAAAACAAAATCAGCTGGAAAATAATAAATAATATAACAAACAAAAAAAAAGAGAATGGATAATTTTAATATAAATGAAATAAAAAATGAACAGGAAACTAACATACAAAAGCTTTGAATAGAATCAATGACTATTATATAAACATTTGTAAAACAGAACTAATATGCATGTTGGCATTGGGACATTAATGGATGCTATATTTTTATCGGAAACGTGCGAGTCTGAAATCATAGAAATAATAAGCAATCTAATAAATAGTAATGCTGTAGAAGATAACATACCTATAAAGCTTTTGAAATCTCTAAAAATGTACATTGCCGCACCTCTAATGCACATAGCCAATTTAATGCTAGAAAATCATGTATTTCCTGAAAGACTTAAAAGATCTATCATTAAGCCAATATTTAAAAAAAGGGAATAAAGCGAAATAAAAACTATAGACCAATTGCAATCTTAAACACCATATCGAAAATTTTTAAGAAGCTATTAGCGAAATGGATTATAAATGAAATAAAAAATGAACAGGAAACTAACATACAAAGGCTTTGAATAGAATCAATGACTATTATATAAACATTTGTAAAACAGAACTAATATGCATGTTGACATTGGGACATTAATGGATTCTATATTTTTATCGGAAACGTGTGAGTCTGAAATCATAAAAATAATAAGCAATCTAATAAATAGTAATGCTGTAGAAGATAACATACCTATAAAGCTTTTGAAATCCCTAAAAGTGTACATTGCCGCACCTCTAATGCACATAGCCAATTTAATGCTAGAAAATCATGTATTTCCTGAAAGACTTAAGAGATCTATCATTAAGCCAATATTTAAAAAAAGAGAATAAAGCGAAATGAAAACTATAGACCAATTGCAATCTTAAACACCATATCGAAAATTTTTGACAAGCTATTAGCGAAAAGGATTATAGCATTTTTCAACAAATACAAAATATTTTAGTTAGATCAAAACGCCTATTTAAAAGAACGAGCTGTCTTTCAGGCAATAGATCAAATTTTAAAATAAATTAGTGAAAGAAACAAAACAGAGAGCATCTTTTTAGATTTGTCAAAGGCATTGGATGCTATAGACCATAGTCGATTATTAGTTAATTAGAGAAGCTAGGTGTAAGAGGTACACCTTACAATCTTATAAAATCTTATTTAAGTGACAGGCTGCAAAAGGTTGAAGTTGTTGAATCAAATGGTCAAAAGTTTAGTTCTGAATGGAGATCTGTAAATCGAGGTGTACCTCAGGGCTTCTGGGCCTTGGGGCCTCCGTTATTCATAATCTATGTAAATGACTTATCTGACATCCTTCCAGAAACAGTAATAGCATTTGCTGATGACAACTCTGCTATTATAGATGCAAAAAATATTGAGGACCTGAAAAATAAAATGTTACACTCTGTCAACATATTAAGTGACTGGTATGATAAAAACTGAAATTATGCAGTTTCACTCATCGTATCTAGTGGAAGAGGAAAGCAATACAGAGGTTAATAAGATGGTATTAAAAGACGCGCAAAACAGTAAAATTCCTAGGCCTACATCTAGACCCTAGATTAACTTGGAGGAACACATGAAATTAGCTGTAAAACTAAGTTCCTTGTGCTACCAAATTCGTACCCTAAGAAACAATGTTAGCATTGACATGTGTTTAATTGTATACCATTCCTATTTCCATTCAATTGTAAAATATGGAATTATTTTTTGGGGAAACTCAGTGGACGCTAATAGAATACAAGTTCTGCAAAAAAGGTATTGTTATGAATTACACCCCCTTGGAACTGGAAATTGATACGCCTATGCCTACTAGTGACTGGAAGCTAGTGGAAAGAAATGGACTTTTCTGGAGTGTGGTAAGAGAAGATTTTTTATTGTTTCTAGATGGATCTAGAGAGTCAATTTCGGAGTATATAAGGCGCGATTACCAGCGTGGAAGGGGAAGTTTATTAAAGAAGTTTATAGAAGTGACGTTCAGTAAAAAGTGAAGTTAAATAAGAAATAAATAAAGTGTAAAGGTTATTTTGAAGTATTGTATAGACTGTAAATTATTAAATAAAGTGTTAGTGTTTATCTCTTGTTGAAATTATTTAGAACCCACGGATTCATACAGGGTGTTTCCTAAGAGGTGGAAATACGCAACATTGGTGTCAGACGCGGAATTTTAACAAGAGGATTTTTCGGAAGTATTGAGAAGACTGGGACAGTATTCTCGGAGTTAGTGCTAACACAGGAAGGACTAATTTACTGGACATTGTTCGAGGTTTATTTTCGAACAGGAAAATAGTGTGTGACGTAAAAGTCACCGTCGAGTCCCGATAGTCCAAAGTGACCAGCGAAAACTCGACTAACCCGGTTAACTTTGAAATGCGGTGAGAGCTGGGTTCGTAGGTAAGGTTAGAATTCAATGTGTCAAACTATTTTAATAACTTTATGCAAATGCTTGGAAAGTTAATTATATACGAATTATATAAGCTTGGAGGGCGCCAGCCAAATAACTTGACAGAGAATGGGATAGAGAACAAAACAACAAAGTAGAAAGCCAACGTATATAAAGGTAAAGTTTAATAATTAATTAAAAAATGTATAAGGTAAATAAATTTTAAATATATGTAAAAAATAGGCTTATCTGCACTTTGCAGATATGAATATAGTATCCTTTTAAGAAGGTAGGTATAAACAGTGTAAATACACCCTTAAATTATAAACTATTAAATTTACAACAAGAGATCCATAAGATATTCATTTGCATTTTCATTTTTTAGCACCGAAAGCAGCTGCTCATGGTTTACAAATTGCATATAAAGAACTTACAACATATTACATATAAACACTAAACAAATAAGAACGTGTTATGTATAAAACGGTGGCAAGAAAATGAGTGGCGACAAACTACAAAAAATATATATATACGTTGGATTCAGTAGCGCTGGAGGCTGATGAGACTCCTCACAATTTTATGGTTGAACCAAATAAATCTCTCCAGTGGGATGAAAATAATTAATTGTGTCACTTACTTGGTCTATATTACGTACCCTCAGAATCGTACGTATTACCTGGGAAAAATGTACAGTGAACGATGCCCAGACGACAACCCTGGACAACACGTCTGTTTCAAAGTTGCTAGTACCTGGTAACAGTTTCTTTTTTTTTTAAAATAAGGAAATACTGTGGTTCCAATAAATCCTTGAAAGGCCAACAAATTTCTGTATTTGTATCTAGGCAGTATTCAACAAAAATAGGGCAATAGGGCTCCAAAAGAAAAACCAAGACAAAGAAAAAAACCTAAAAAATGCCATACCTTAATTTTATTGCCCAGGTATGTATTTATACTAAATGTTAAATATTTAAAAGCAAAATTACTGACCTTAGATGTTCTGAGGTTTTATTTAATTTAATTAAATAACTAAGAGACCTGGAGAACCACTTTTCTCTTCTCTCCACAAATTCTAAAGATGGCCGTCTGTTTTTTGTTCTTTCACCGTAAAAAATTTAATCTTTCTCAATAATATCAAATTTGCTTATTAAAATTCCCTAGATTTATTTGACATCTGTCAATTTGAAACCAAAACAATTCTCGAAATTATTTCTATGAATGACTATGAAAAATAACCAGGTAGCTTACTAAATTTTGAAATTTGACTTAATGATTAGTTATAATAACATCCTAATTTAATACTATTACTTGTTTTAGGAGGCTAACGAAAGGAAACCAGCATAAACATAGACCATATAAGGACGAATAAATAGAGAAGTAGTTACGCTGGAGGATTCAACGTCTTGATAAATAACAAGCAGGTAGTCGAAACCAACTTCACCGATGTGAACCGTCCAGAATTTCAAGACACGAGTGCTTCTTTGTTTATCGCCGATAGGTTACATACTGTGCTTCTGTTGAAAGTATTTCATGTTTAAATTTTATCGGTACTTGCTAATTTTGACTTGCCACACACCCCCTTTTGCTAGATTAAAAATATTAGAGCTTGGCTATAATATTTTTGGATAATTTACTACTCCGTAGTTATAAAGTTCACCTACTGAATAATTCTATAGATACTAAAGTTTAATATTTAACCTAACTAACCTAACTTACTATTTACACGAGTCTAGATTGGTATTACTTTGTCATTAACATAATCAATCTTTGATTGTTAATGTTACTATACTACAAGATCATAATTTTTTTTTTAATTATTATTGTTGTCACGATAACTATGTCATAATCGGGAAAATTTATCTAAATTAATTTACTAATTTTTAAGGAACATATAGGAGCTTGTACTATAACTAGAAATTAAATATGCTCGTCTAAATATGCTTTTTATGGAATTTACACACCAAAACATAATTAGTGAAAACTATATACCATTAAATGTAGAAAGAAAAGAAACAAATAAGACTTCATTCACACGACTTTCACTGGCCAACACATTCACACGCTCAAACAATCTTTTTCTTTTTTTTTTACGACTCATCTGGTTCAGATCCATGGTATGGTTTTAGATCTTTAACATGATAGTTTCCTACATCTTTACCTTCTAGATCTTCTAATTTATAAACGAGTGGAGAAATAACTTTCTTAACAGTGCATAATACAAACTTTGGAGCTAATTTTGCTGCGAAATGTTCTGCTGCGCAAGATAAAACATAGTTTCTTTTCCAAACTTTGTCTCCTACATGGTAAGTATCTGCCTTTCGTTTACGTAAATTATAACTTTTGCAATTCTTGCGGTAAGCTTCTGCCAATCGACGTCTTACATCGTTATACAGATCCGGCAAATTTTTCATATCCTCATTATACTTTTCTCTGTCCATGCTATCCATGTCCATATTTTTTATGTCAACCTTGCCATAATAACTTCGTCGTGACGGAACATATCGACCAAAATTTAACATTGTCGGAGAGTAACCTGTCGCTTCATGGACAGCGGTTCGCAGAGCATACCCAATTTTAGGTACCTCTTAATCCCAACAACGGTGATCAGTGTCTTTTAAATATGAACGGATTGCAGTCTCTAATACTCTATTAACCCGCTCTACAGCATTTACTTGAGGATGATAACGAGCATTGTAATAAATTTTCACCTCATATTTTTCAGCTAGGTTTCTGAAAATATTACTTGCAAATTGTGTTCCATTGTCACACGCTAATATTTGTGGAACACCATACACTAGAAATACTTGTTCTTCCACAAATTTTTCTATCTATGGCGCAGAAGCTTTCTTTAAAGGATGAAGTAGACAAAACTTAGTGAAATAATCTGACACTAATAACAAATATGAATATCCATTTTTAGAACGCGGCAGTGGTCCAAGAAGATCCACTGACACATATTGCCACGGAAAATTTACTTTTTTGGGTTGTCCCATGAGACCAGGACGAGCAAAATTGCTGACCTTTTGAGCATTGCACACGTTGCAGTGACGTACATATTTCTTTGTGTCTTGTAACATCCTAGGCCAATAATACAATTCCCTAATACGCTGCACAGTCTTGAATGTACCTAGATGTGCTGCTTGAGCATCATCATGACAACTCTTAAATATTTGAAGTCGTTGACCTTTGGGGACAACTAATTTCCAGTCTGGTAAATTTGTATAGTTACCAAAATTCGAGGGTATATGTTTATATAAGGATCCGGCATCTACCTTCCAGTCAGGGTATTTTTTTGGGGATTTCAAAACATTTTGGGTCATTTTTACATACCACTTATCATTTTCAGCATCGTCATTATTTACCATGACTACGCAGACTTCTATCGGAGACCTCGATAGAGCATCGGGTACAACATTTAATGCGCCCTTCCTGTGTTCAATAATCATGTCGAACTGCTGCAATTTAACGGCCCATCTGGCAAGTCTGCCAGAAGGATCTTTCAAACGGTTTAACCATAGGAGGCTATAATGATCCGTTATGACTTTGAACGTAGTTCCTTCGATAAATGCCCGGAATTTTTCTGTCCCGTGCAAAATTGCAATTAGTTCTCTCTCTGTCACGGTATACTTCCTTTCAGCAGCTGTAAGAGTACGACTTGTGAAAGCAATGACAACTTCTTGCCCATCTTCATTCAACTGCGTCAACACACAACCAACGCCTACCTCTGACGCATCACACTGAATTGTGAACTGTTTATTAAAATCCGGGTTAACTAATATGGGTGCAGAAACCAATGCTTCCTTAACTTTTCGGAAAGCTTCTTCCGCAGCTTCATTCCACTCCAATTTCTGTGATTTACGTTTACCTTTTATCAGATTTGTCATGGGTGCTGTTAAATTCGAATAAAAAGGAATGAATCTTCTATACCATCCAACTAAACCGATGAATCTTTTTAATTCCGTCACTGTTCCAGGACGAGGGTAATTTAACATTGCTGAAACCTTTTCCGGATCGGTACGCAAACCTTCGCCATCTAAAAGAAATCCTAAGTATCTTAGTGATGGTAAACAGAACTCACACTTTTCAAGATTAATAGTTAGATTTGCTTGTTTCAATCGTTGAAAGACTTCATTTAAAACATCGACATGTTTTTCGAAAGTTGGGGTAGCAATAATGATATCATCTAAATAGACGAAGACAAATGGTTCCAAAGAATATCCCAAGACTTGATCCATAAGTCGTTGCTGAGTTTGAGCCGCATTATTCAACCCAAAAGGCATTACTACAAATTCAAACAAACCTCTAGATGGAACGACAAATGCTGTCTTTTCACAAGAACCCTCTTCTAGTGGTATCTGCCAAAAAGCTGATTTTAAATCGATACTCGAAAGATAATGTGCACCTGTTAATTTACTCAGAATGTGATCCACATGAGGTAGTGGATAAGCATCTCTCTTGGTAAGACTATTGAGTTTTCTACCATCAAAGCAGAATCTCATGTCACCACTTTTCTTTTTCACCAAAAGAACTGGAGAGGCCCACGGACTGTTTGAAGGACGGACTACTCCCAAGGCTAACATTTTGTCTAACTCCTTGTTAAGATGATCAAGCATGTAAGGAGACATATTATGATGCCTTTGCTTTACTGGTGCTTCGGTGGCTGTGTCAATCTTATGTACAATTGCATTTGTACGACCCAACTTCGTACCAGACATCCACGACAAAGCTTTAAATTTATCTATAATCGTATCCAACTCACTAATTTGATCTGCTGTCAGTTCAGATTTTGACCGAATTACTTTCGCAAGATTAATCTCACAAACTGACATGTTATATAAGCAATCCAAATTCGACTCACCGTCATCGATAAAATATGAAGCTTTCTTACAGTTTAAAACTACTCCGAAAGTCTTAATAAAATCACTACCCAGTATGAGACTGTGCGATAATGAAGGAACAACTAAAACTCTGATAACATGCAAAATGTTTCCTATCTGAACTGGCAAATTTACATAACCAGATATTTTCTGCGCGGTACCGTCCGCTGTCCTAATATTGACTTCAGGTGCCTCAAACAATTTTAAATCAAATTTTTCTATAAGTCTTAAACCTTTCGCGCCAAAAACTGAGTTATTAGCGCCTGTATCCAACAAAGCTACTATACTACTATTAAAAACTTTAATCTTAATATAGGGTCTATTATCATTGTCTTTCTGAACTAATACTAAATTCGACTCGGGATTCATATTACCAATATTGCTGTCTTCATCGCAAACCGCTATTATACTATCCAGATCATCAAATTTTTTAGTTGCCGTAGTGTCGTGACAAATACCAGTAGCCTGAGAAACTAAGTCCTTGGAATAAAAACTTTTCACGAAATCTTTCCAAGCATTCCATTCAACCAAAGTGGTTTTACCGTGAGAAAATTTGTTTCCAAAGCCATAATTATTTTTATTTTTTGTGGTTATGGTATGTACAGTTGGATGCAAAGCATTTTGAAATGAAGCTCGATTTCTGTAGACCTTAGCATTAGAATAGCTCGAGAGACATCGGCCTACTGAGTGCCTCTTGGTCTGGCGTTTTTTGAACACCTCTCACAATTTGGACGAATCACGCCCTCTCTGCCGCAACTATAACAATGAGGGGTTTTCTTGACTCGGGGACATTCACGTTTGACATGACCTGTCTGTTTGCAAGTGAAACATTTTACTTCATCAACTCTGTTGACTCTATCACGGTTAGGACCATTGTTGTTTCTCCTGGGCAACGTTGAGTATCCAGTGCTACGTGTCCTCGATGTGAACTCCAAATCAGGTTCCATTGTTGCAACATGTTTCCGAGAATTACCATTAATTCTTTGTTTCCGTAAACTATTAGCTTCTTCTAAAGTTCGGCACACTTCTCCAAGTTGATCAACTGAGGTTATATTTTGCAGAGCCAAATGCATATGATAGTCAGGTAGAAGATTTTGTCTGATCGTTTCTAATTTTTCAGCATGTGGTACACCTTTGACTAAGTGAGAAAAAAGATTTTCCATTGCCGCTATATAAATTACAACAGGTTCATTCTCACCCTGCTTTCGAGCGTTAATCTGTTCCATAAGTTCTTTGTCGTGTCTTGGAGACAGAAAATCTTTACGTAACAGTGATACCAAACCATCCCAATTATCAACTGTATTCCTTGCATGTCTATACCATATTAGAGCTTGACCTGTGAATAATTCTACTGATGACCTGAAAAGTTCCTCCTTTGAAACATTACGTGAGAAGCTTAACTCTTCGACTTGCTCCAGAAAAGAGTTAACAGAGAATTGTGCTGTTGTACCATCAAATTTCAATGACCATTTGTGAAGTGGATAGGACTTACTATTAGTATTATTCGAAGTAGAAGGTAATTGAGGTCCCTGTTGTGCCTGATTATGTCTCTCTAATATTTCCTCGATATCTCCTTCGAGTGATGCAACCAAAATTAAATTATCTCCCTGAAATCCACTAGCTTCCTTGCTAATATTGTCAGGAAATCGCCTGAGCCTACCGTTCAGATGTGTTAGTCGAGTACGGATCCTTTTGTAAATTTCATCATTCGTACCATCGAAGTTATCAACCAACTCAGTTACGGAATCTATGCTATCCTTGATTTCTTCACGCTCATCCTCAAATTTGAAATCCTGAACTTCATGTTGCACCGCTGGTCGAGCCAAATCTTTTTTTAGTTCCCTTCTCAAACATTTTCTCTTTTGAGGTATATCTGCTAAAGACGTAGTTATCCCTCGTATCTTCAACTCGTAGTTTACTTCATGCACCCTCAAGTAATTTGGTTCCATATCATAACTGATATCCATATTTGCCAAAATTAGTAACCCAAAATGCAATTTTTTATAATGCCGAATGAATTAAATTACCAAGTAAAAAAAACACCCCGTATAATAAACACCTATTATAACAATGTTATCTAAAATAACAACAGTTTATAATCCGCTAAACGCAATAAATAAAGTGCCTATTTCAGATTAAAATAGATTGTACCAAGTTCACCGCTGGTCGAGCCAAATCTTTTTTTAGTTCCCTTCTCAAACATTTTCTCTTTTGAGGTATATCTGCTAAAGACGTAGTTATCCCTCGTATCTTCAACTCGTAGTTTACTTCATGCACCCTCAAGTAATTTGGTTCCATATCATAACTGATATCCATATTTGCCAAAATTAGTAACCCAAAATGCAATTTTTTATAATGCCGAATGAATTAAATTACCAAGTAAAAAAAACACCCCGTATAATAAACACCTATTATAACAATGTTATCTAAAATAACAACAGTTTATAATCCGCTAAACGCAATAAATAAAGTGCCTATTTCAGATTAAAATAGATTGTACCAAGTTCACTAGCTCTCTCAGATACACCCTGTATAACACACTATTACAACAATATATTGCAACAAACATGTGACATACACATTTTCAATAAATAAGGTGTGTAAATAATACTACACAGAAATGCACCCTCTGCTGCGCACCCTGTATAAACCAATACACTCTGACAATGAGAGAAATACAAATAAACGTGTTACCACACACTAACAGAAAATAACTGTTAATATTTCTTGGTATTATAATATCAACTGCCCTATAATTTGTAGCATTTACTATCAAATAAATGATGAAAATTTTGCCACAATTGTGTATTATTTACCGCCCTGTAAATTCAAAAACTGTAATATGGTAATATAGATCAGTTAGTACTATTCAGTAATACACCTATAGTAAAAATTATTATTTATGATATCTCATATACCAATATTCCTATATACACCCTGTATATCTTATAATTTAGCAAAGTACTGAATTTTATATTTAAAAACTGCACAGCAAGCAACGTTATCTGACGACAAACTGAAAACTCGGTTACACACGGTTTCAGTGGCTTCTACACTTCTTTTACTGCTATTAAGTTAACCAATTTTGTTTGTTTTGTCTCTTAAGGAATAGGGAAAGGTAATTAAGGAAAACAAGCTTATAGCACCGGCTAAGATGAAAGAAATAATAATTTAACAACTTCTAACAAGGTCCCACGCTTGGTTGCGCCACTTTTGTGACGTAAAAGTCACCATCGAGTCCCGATAGTCCAAAGTGACCAGCGAAAACTCGACTAACCCGGTTAACTTTGAAATGCGGTGAGAGCTGGGTTCGTAGGTAAGGTTAGAATTCAATGTGTCAAACTATTTTAATAACTTTATGCAAATGCTTGGAAAGTTAATTATATACGAATTATATAAGCTTGGGGGGCGCCAGCCAAATAACTTGACAGAGAATGGGATAGAGAACAAAACAACAAAGTAGAAAGCCAACGTATATAAAGGTAAAGTTTAATAATTAATTAAAAAATGTATAAGGTAAATAAATTTTAAATATATGTAAAAAATAGGCTTATCTGCACTTTGCAGATATGAATATAGTATCCTTTTAAGAAGGTAGGTATAAACAGTGTAAATACACCCTTAAATTATAAACTATTAAATTTACAACAAGAGATCCATAAGATATTCATTTGCATTTTCATTTTTTAGCACCGAAAGCAGCTGCTCATGGTTTACAAATTGCATATAAAGAACTTACAACATATTACATATAAACACTAAACAAATAAGAACGTGTTATGTATAAAACGGTGGCAAGAAAATGAGTGGCGACAAACTACAAAAAATATATATATACGTTGGATTCAGTAGCGCTGGAGGCTGATGAGACTCCTCACAATTTTATGGTTGAACCAAATAAATCTCTCCAGTGGGATGAAAATAATTAATTGTGTCACTTACTTAGTCTATATTACGTACCCTCAGAATCGTACGTATTACCTGGGAAAAATGTACAGTGAACGATGCCCAGACGACAACCCTGGACAACACGTCTGTTTCAAAGTTGCTAGTACCTGGTAACAGTTTCTTTTTTTTTAAAAATAAGGAAATACTGTGGTTCCAATAAATCCTTGAAAGGCCAACAAATTTCTGTATTTGTATCTAGGCAGTATTCAACAAAAATAGGGCAATAGGGCTCCAAAAGAAAAACCAAGACAAAGAAAAAAACCTAAAAAATGCCATACCTTAATTTTATTGCCCAGGTATGTATTTATACTAAATGTTAAATATTTAAAAGCAAAATTACTGACCTTAGATGTTCTGAGGTTTTATTTAATTTAATTAAATAACTAAGAGACCTGGAGAACCACTTTTCTCTTCTCTCCACAAATTCTAAAGATGGCCGTCTGTTTTTTGTTCTTTCACCGTAAAAAATTTAATCTTTCTCAATAATATCAAATTTGCTTATTAAAATTCCCTAGATTTATTTGACATCTGTCAATTTGAAACCAAAACAATTCTCGAAATTATTTCTATGAATGACTATGAAAAATAACCAGGTAGCTTACTAAATTTTGAAATTTGACTTAATGATTAGTTATAATAACATCCTAATTTAATACTATTACTTGTTTTAGGAGGCTAACGAAAGGAAACCAGCATAAACATAGACCATATAAGGACGAATAAATAGAGAAGTAGTTACGCTGGAGGATTCAACGTCTTGATAAATAACAAGCAGGTAGTCGAAACCAACTTCACCGATGTGAACCGTCCAGAATTTCAAGACACGAGTGCTTCTTTGTTTATCGCCGATAGGTTACATACTGTGCTTCTGTTGAAAGTATTTCATGTTTAAATTTTATCGGTACTTGCTAATTTTGACTTGCCACAAGTGTTAAGTGCGTTTTTAGACATTGCAGAACATTTTTTTTAGGACATTAGTGACAGTGATTAAATCCTTTGAACTAAGAAGAGATAAAGACTCTGAACAAGACTTTCGTGTAGTTTTAAGTGCATTTTCGTGAATTTTCTAGAACTTTTCTATTTGGACAGTAGTTTAAATAAAAGACTTTCTTGTGCTGTTTTGCGATTTCTCTGGACAATTCCATTACCGATATTGACGTGATTAATAAATTTTGTTGATTTTATCATAATTATATGCCGGTAACAACCAGAAGCATGGCATCCGAACAACAAATGCAGGACTTTATGGCCCAAATGCAAAAGATGATGGGATCAGGAAAGGAAGCGCTAGGAAGAGAAAGAAGAACAGGAAAGAAAGCGCTATGCAGAAAAAGAGGAACGGGAAAGAAGACGACAAGAAAAAGAACGAAGGCATCAAGAAGAAGAGAAACAACGTCAAAGAGGAAAAACAAGAAGAGGAGAAACGCCGTCAAAAGGAAAATGACGACTTAAGGAAAGCTATAGAGATGCAACAGAATGCCTTGTTTACAGTCATTGAAAAAATAAAAAATGAGATTAAGGAAGATATGGGTAGCATAAAGACGAAAGTTAATGAGGTCGAAGTAAAAATAGACAAGGTCGAAGAAGAAGTTGGTGAAGTCAAAGTGAAAGTGCACAAGTTTGAAGAAGAAGTCAAAGGAGAAATAGACCAAATTAAACAACAGTTGAGGGATAGAGGAAACCAACAAGTGGTATCATCAGGCCAGCGATTAAAAATTACAATTACAAGACACAGTTTGAGGCAGCAGCGAGTGCAAACAATTGGAATGACGAAGCGAAGGCTAAGGCATTAATCGTAGCTTTAAGAGGCCTAGAATTGGAATTGCTCCAGACAATTCTGGTAGACCAACAACGGAACTTTAGAGTTTTAGAAGCTGCCTTAGATCTACGATATGGTGATCAACACCTTGCTCAAGTATACCAGACCCAGCTGAAATTGCGCGTTCAGAAAACTGGAGAGAGTCTGCAAGAATTTGAAGCTGCGGTGGAAAGACTGTCACATTTAGCATATCCTAATGCGCCAAGAGAATTTAAAGAGCAATTGGCAGTGCGGGCATTCCTAGACGGGATAAGGGACGAGGAGATCAGGCGAGTCCTCAGGCTATCCCGACATAAAAATAGTAGTGAAGCCTTAGTGCATGCACTAGAGGTGGAAGCTGTCTATAGGGATACTCCAAAGTCAAGAGTATGGGCTATGACGCTTGAAGAATCGCAGCCAAAAGAGAGAGACCAAAACCCTATCTTGAACGCGATTCTCAAAACGAATAAAATGATCAGTCAATTACTGGCTACATCGAATCCTTCAAGAAGACAGGAAAACCAACAAAATAGAGAAAGGCCAAGTGGAGGTATTAAATGCTACAACTGCGGCAGGATGGGACATATGAAACGAGACTGTCGACAACAGCACTCGGACAGACGAGTAAATGCTGTAAATGTAGAAGAGCAGCAGGAAAACTAAAGATAGCCAGCACCAAGGGGGCTGTGCTGGCTAGGGAACACGGTGCCCCCAGAGAAATAAAGATTTCCCAGCTGTGAAGAATTCCAAGTAGTCTGCTGTTGCAAGGATATGTGAATGGAAGAAAGTGCGTGTTTACTGTTGACACAGGTGCTACGTCATCAATAGTGCGGCCAGGGTTTATATCAGGCTTGCAGATTAAGAAGAAGCAAAATGAAGTAATTATTCGGACAGCCACTGGAGACAGGGCTGCGGTCCATGGAGAGGTCAATTTGGAACTGCAGGTTGGACGGTTGAGATTCAATTACAAGGTCATTGTGGCTGACATTACAGATGATTTCATTTTGGGACTGGACATCATGGAAAAGAAAAGGTTTATTGTTGACGTAGGGGAGCGAGTCTTGAAAATTGGAAATGAGGAATTTATCCTGGCAACCGCCAATTCCATAAAGCAAGGTTATTGACAAGACAGACGATTAAGATTCCTGCTCACTCGGAACAGATCATCGATGCTGCCTTGGAAGGAAATCCTGGAGGTTACCGTGTTGGCCTGGTAGAAGGTGACGAATCAATTAAGCCCCTAACCAATATTGTTGTGGCAAGAACTTTAACCCGGACTAAAGACAAAATCCCAATAAGAGTCGTTAATTTAAATTTTCACTCAGTGACAATCAAAGAAGGCAAACCGATTGGCTCCTATGAACCGGTCACATGGGTAGCAAGGTGTGAGGAACAAACAGAGGGAAATTCATCTACAAATATAAACCAGGAAGTTTTGACCTTGCTGAGTTCCCAGTTGGAGCATTTATCTAAGGATGAACGAGGGGAAGCAATCAAGTTCCTGAAAAAGGAAAGTTCAGTGTTTGCCAAGAATACAGAAGCCCTTACAAAAACAGATATAGTCCAGCATCGGATAAATACTGGTGACTCACCTGCTATTCGACAACAACCTAGGAGGCTTCCGCTAGCAAAACAAGAAGAAGCCTCAGCAATGATAGATAAGATGCTACAAGATGGAGTTATTGAGGAGTCAACAAGTCCCTGGTCATCGCCAGTAGTTTTGGTTGCTCTGCAGCTCTATGCACTGGTCCTGTGCTAGCATACCCACAACAGAATGGACTTTTTATTTTAGATACAGATGCCAGCAATTCTTCGATTGGTTGTGTGCTGTCCCAAATTCAGAACGGAGAGGAAAGAGTGATCGAGTACTTCAGCAAGGTGCTCTCCAAACCAGAACGAAACTATTGTGTAACCAGGAAAGAGTTATTGGCCATCATCAAATCAGTGGACCATTTTCATAAGTATCTCTACGGACAACATTTCAAAATCAGGACCGACCATGCTGCGTTGAAATGGCTGTTGCAGTTGAAAACCCCGGAAGGTCAACTGGCTCATTGGATAGAACGGCTGCAACAGTACGACTTTAAAATCGAGCATCGACCAGGAAGATCTCATAAGAACGCAGATGCTTTATCTAGAAGACCATGCAAGGACGACTGCAAGCACTGCCGCCATGTGGAGAAACAGCAGGGCACGGGAGTAGTCAACAATATTAAAATAGACGTTCCAGATGATTGGACAACTGAAGCCCTGAGACAAGAACAACTAAACGATGCACAGATTGAGAGCAAAGGAAAAAGGAATTCGACCAGAGTGGAAGGATGTTTTGGACAAAGCAGTTGGATTGAAGGCTTTGTGGGCACAGTGGGACTCACTTAGAGTTATGAACGGGCTGTTAAAAAGAGCATGGGAGAGCCCAGATGGGAAGCAAGTTGTTATGCGTCTAGTGATCCCCAGGTGTCGAGTACCAAAAGTACTTCAGAAAGTCCATAATGGAGCATCTGGTGGACACTTCGGCGTTAACAAGACCCTGAATAAAGCACGTGAACGATTTTACTGGGTAAATACAATACAATACAATACAATTAATACAACACTTTATTGGTGTCAAAATACACAGTGTTTACACACGTCAACATACAGTACAAAAGTTGAAATATAAGGTATAAATATATAAAACAATAGATATGAAGTAAAAGACTGAGAGCACATAGTACATGAAAGACAAACTAGATATAAAAGAAGCTATTAATATAAAATAAATAGGAGGTATGGTATGGTAATTTATCACTGTAGCTTCTAGCATACTGCACGAGATTCACACATTAGTTTGCAATAGAGGAAAAGTTGCTATGTAAAAATTCGTTAGTACTATAAAAAGCATTATTGAGCAAATATTTTTTTATTTTGTTTTTGAACTGAGTTTCATTCAACAATTTTATCTCTGGTGGTAGAGCATTATAAAATTGAAAACCCAAGTATCCCGTGCCATCCCTAGTTTTACTTAATCTATGGAAATTTATGTTGAGTTTATCGTTGTTTCTGGTTTTATAAGAATGTATATGGCTTCTAGTTTCGAATGATTCTACATTTTTCTTTATATAACTAAGACATTGGTAAATGTAGGTACAAGGCACAGTCATAATATTCAAGGAAATAAAGTGTTGTTTGCAGTTGTCTCTAAATTTTAGTCCGGAAATGACTCGAATTGCCTTTCGCTGAGCAGAAAATACACCAGCACAAGATGGGGCATGTCCCCAGACTAGTATTGCATATGATAAAGTAGAGTGGATAAGACTATGGTAAGTCGTGGTTAGAGTATTCAGTGAGACTTCGTCAATAAGGTTTCGCAACAGATAAGTATATTTGGAAATTTTTTTACAGACGTAGTTAGTATGACTTTCCCAAGATAACTTGGGGTCTAAGTAAACTCCTAAGAATTTAACAGACTCAGGATTATTAACCTCTTCCAAATTGCGCAAACCAAATATCATTGTTTCTGTCTTAGTCACATTTAAACTTAGCTTATTCGAGATAAACCAGTTCTGCGCGCCCAACTCGGTATGCGGTACTTCATTTAGCAAAACTTCGATGGTATCATTTGACATTGTCAAATTTGTATCATCTGCAAATAATAGGACACTAACATCATCTCTAATTGACTGAGGAAAGTCATTGATATAAACTAAGAAAAGTATGGGACCTAGTACGGACCCCTGCGGTACTCCATGCTGCAATTTTAAAGTATTAGATGTAATGCCGTTGTTAAGAACAAATTGTTGTCTATCACTCAGGTATGACCGTAAGAGCGATTTGCTTTCATCCGTTAAGCCGTAGAAACTTAATTTATTTATGAGAAATTCATGGGACACAGTCAAAAGCCTTTGTGAGATCTAGGAAAAGAGAAGATACATAAGTGCCGTCATCAAAACCGGCATTTATTAAATCTGTCAGTTTATCAATGGCAAGAGTTGTTGATAATTTGTTTCGAAAACCGTACTGGTAGGGACTGAGGAGCTTACTTTTTTCTAGATATAATGTCATCTGATTTTTTAGTATCATTTCATAGATTTTGGCGAGACATGGTATTACAGATATTGGTCTGTGATTTGAAGGGTCATCGACATTAAATTTTTTAAAGATTGGTACTACTTTGGAGATTTTTAAGCATTCCGGGAATATATTGTTTTGTATTCTTTCATTAATTAAATGGGTAAGAGGAATTAAAATGGACTGTGATACCCTTTATGATTCGAACAGATAAACCATAAGCGTCTTTGCTTTTTTTGCCCTTGAGATTGGTAATTATCTCGGATACTTCAAAATAGGTAACCTGGTTAAAATAAAATTGGCTGGACTGGCTGTGATCGAATAAATAATTTGTATAGAGAGAATTGCTAGGATGTAGTTGGTTTATAATAGTATCGGGTACATTTGTGAAATAGTTGTTAAATTGATCACTGGAGATGTTGTTTGACCGAGGCATAGACATTTTCCTGTAATTGTTAACAATTTTCCATATTGCCTGTTGGGGGTTATTGTGATTTTTTATAAAGTTATAAGCCTTTTTAGCATCATTTATTTTGCGGCGGTAGTTGAGCCTGTAATTGTTCAATATAGTCTTGTTATTCTCGATGGGATTTCTTTTGTAAAAATCGTGTAAGAAATTGAAATGTTCACGCATGCGCTTAAGATCATCGTTAAACCAAATAAAGTTAACTTCATTGGGGCTATTTGCAACATGGGATCTTAATGGAAATATGGTGTCTACGGTATCTACAATTACTCTGATAAATTGTATAAAGCGATTATTAATGTTTACATTGGAATCAAAAACAAAGTTCCAGTTGAGTGTGTCTAGATAACTACATAGTACTGGTAGCTTGTGTTCATGAACGGGTATGTAAGAAATTCTGCTAGTGGAAATTTTAAATTCAATTTCTGTCTCTAGATGTACACCCAAGTGATCGGACAGCTTGGTATCTATTGATTGGGTACATAAGTTGTTAGTGTAAATGTTCGAAAAAATATTGTCTAGGCAGTGATTATTTCTGGTGAGTCCTGTGAAGGTTTGAGAAAACCCAAATGATTCAAATGTATTTAAGATTAGAGTCGTCAAGATGTTGAAGCTTGGTGTCGTTATTGTAAAATTTGTGCAGCCAGTAAGGGACCACAGACTAGTAGTAGGGGTGCAATGAAGCAATATAACGTCGGGGCTCCTTTTGAGAGGATTGCGATCAATATAGCCGGACCATTCCCAGTAACCAAGGACGGTAACAAGTACATACTGGTTGCCATGGACTATTTTAGTAAATGGCCTGAAGCCTACGAAATTCCGAACCAGGAAGCGGTTACTGTCGCCAAAGTCTTGGTAGATAACTTGATATGTCGGTTTGGTGTACCCCTGGAGCTGCATTCAGATCAAGGGAGAAATTTTGAGTCAGGGGTATTTCAGCAAATCTGCAAGTTATTGGGAATACACAAAACACGGACGACAGCCCTTCACCCGCAATCAGATGGAATGGTGGAGCTACATAATAAGACTATGAAAGAACATCTCTCTAAAGTTGTTCATAAAAATCAACGTGACTGGGATCTCCACATACCGTTTTTCCTCATGGCATATAGAGCTGCTATCCACGAGACTACAAAACAGACTCCGGCTCGTGTAGTATTTGGACATGAGATCGGACTGCCATGTGATTTGATGTTTGGAACACCAGGTGGAGAACGGCTTCCTGTGAACAGCTATGTAGATGAAGTGAGTGAACGGCTAAGGAATGTCCATGAGTTAGTTAGAGACAAATCACCACAGCCAGTGACAGAATGAATGCTCGATATGACCGTAAGGGTAGTTCAGAAGGGTTCAAGGCGGGAGATCTGGTTTGGCTGTACAACCCACAGCGGAAGAAAGGAAGGTCACCGAAACTTCAACCGTCTTGGGATGGACCATATACTGTTATTACCCGAATTAATGACGTCGTCTATCGGATTCAACAAAGCAAAAAGTCCAAGATGAAGATCGTGCATTTGGACAGACTGGCGAAATACATCAATGATTCTGAGTTGCCTGATCGGGACCTTGTCGCCGGTGAAGAGGCTTAAGTAGCTGCGATGATCCTAAGAGCAATACCGGCGGGAGCATTATCCTGGGGCACCCATGCCGGTAAGGTCGAAGGTGAGCGGTGAACACAAAGGACAGCTCAGCCCCAGGATCCACACCGACAAGGCGTGGCTACGGGAAATGGCGAACCCGGGGATTATCCGAGCCACGAGTGAGTTGTGCCGCTCACTCGCTTAGAACCGTAATCACAGCCCACACCTCAACGACCTCTGTGGAAAAGAAAAAAACGGCACCGCAGGGGAATGTCGTGTGGTAGTTGTGACCGGGGCACTTGCCTTAACCGGCCGATCCACGAGAAGAAAACCTCTATAAAAGAACCGACAGCGAAGTCGTTAAAACCTATGGACACCGGGCGACCTCCATCGTATGTAGCCTTGCCCCCGGAACGGGCGTCACCCGGGGGTCGTCCGACTATCGACCCTACACGTGAGAATAGAAATGAGTGAATTTGAAGAAAATAAAACTAGAGAAGAGGAAGTGATAGAGACCGTACTGGGTGCAGAGAAATACGCAATGACGATAGAAGAGCAGATCAATCCGTTCAGAAGGAGATCGGCGCTACTGCGAACCCCACCCCTAAGAGAGAGAGCAGGATCAGTACCGGATCTGCCTCTCTCCTGGGATGAAACGCCATTGGAGACCGAGAAAAGGAAAAGGAATGATGACAGCCCGCCGCGACAGGAGAAACAAGTCGGCATTGATGTAAGAGGAGACTTGTCCAATAGGGTGGGCCATAAAAATGAAACTTAATTTAAGGAACACAATACGTGCGAAAAGTTGCGTATTAATATAGATAATTAACACGTAAAATTTGAAAAAAATCGAATGTGATTGTCTGCCCTCTACCAGGGCCAGTATATTTAAAAAATTAGTAAAATAGAGAAATATTCAGTATTGATAGTTAAATACTGTATTTTTATCCCTAAGAAATAATTTTCTGTTCGGGTAATAATATGAACCAATAAACCAGTTAAAACAGGTATAAACTTGTTGGCTAATATTTTATGACCAACTTATTTACAAATACAGTTTATGACACTCAGTTGAAGTTTGGTTGTCATATGATAAAGACATGTTACAGTTGTAAACAATGAATGATTTAAAATGAAAGCATCCAAGGCTATTATTACAAGAGGTTTAATTAGTTGCCCCATTTTTGGTCCTCCTAGTGATCTAAACTGTTTAGTTCTACCAACTGTCGAAGATGTTTTGAGGTATTATTTGTTCGTCAGACATAATTTAAAGTGCAAAGATGTTATTGTTTCGCGCAAGGAACCAACTTTTTTAGAAATAGCTGATATAGTTGAGAAGGGCATTGTCAAAATTTGGAACAAGGCCTCAATTCCTATAGTGACACGGGATCGTATCTTGCAATTAATTCGTAGCTATCACAACGAGTATTTAAAAATAATACGTTTTCCGAAAGCTAAACGTAATACCAATTATGACATTAAAGTTAATTCCTTTAAAGAAAAAGCGCGAACCAGTTTATTCGACATTGCTGCTTGCAAATGCAAGAATTTATTAACCTGCTTGTGTGAAAAGTCTCGGAAAGTTCCTGTTAAAGAACAAATATTCATATTAGACCAGAGATCCGAGAGAAAAATGGTTATTGGCACGATTGACTTTGTCGAAACTGAGAGACTCAAGAAAGTTGCGGAACGGAAAACTAAAGAGACTAGAAGAGACACTAAAATATCGATTGAAAATAAGAAATCTTCTACGTCTAGATGCAAATCGGATTTGTGCATGAAACACGTTGAAAAAAAAGAAGTGAAACTGTTAGAGGGACATGACAAAGGAAAGGCTTGATCTAATCGTAGATCTCATGCTTGTTTGAAGAACCTGGTATCTTTTGAATCTTCTCACTCTGACCGAATGATGAATTGCGAGAGATCAGATCTACCAGAACCTTTAGTTCCTAATACAGTTAAAAAATGCAGTCGTAATAAATTGCGGCTGCCGACATTAGCTAGAATATGCGATCGGTATTGCATTTCCGATCGATCTGCTGCAGCAATTGCTTCTGCAGTTTTGCAAGATGATAGATAGATAGATAGATAGATATAGATAGATAGATAGATAGATAGATAGATATATTTATTGTTGTTAAGAATTTACATTTTACACAAGTCAAACAATAGTAATAAAGTAAACATATTAAAAAAATACAATAAGTCACATATAAATAAATAAGTAAAACGTTAAAAAATAAAGGATAAGGAAAAAAGTGTTTCTACAACACGCATATAACTTAAATGTTTTTTAAGTTAATCAGAACATCCTCAATGGAATAGTAGGCATTTTTTAATAGATACTCCTTAATGACGACTTTAAATTTAGTTAAATTCAGATTCCTTACATGAGTAGGCAAGCAGTTGTAAGCTTTTGGACCATAATAATTTAACCCATTTCTTGATCTGTTTAACCTAATGAATTCTAAGCATATGTTATTACGATATCTGGTAAGATGATCATGTGTACTTTCACAATTTTGGGTATTCAAGATATTTTTCTTCGTAAGTAATAAGCACTCTAGAACGTACATGCTAGGTAAAGTTAAGATTTGCAACTTTTTAAAGGCTTCTCTGCAGTCATCTCTATAATTTAAATGACTCAATACGAATTGCCCTTCGTTGCAAGCTGAAAATTCTATGTGTTATGGTTGCATGACCCCATATCGACAAACCATAGCTTAAGCGGCTATGGATTGTTGCAAAGTAAACCGATCTCACAACCTCCTCCGATACCACACTATTAATATTTCTCAGAGCATAAATATTTTTAGCAATATTACTAGATAGATAATTAGTATGCTCCTCCCAACTTAGCTTTTGATCCATATGAATGCCAAGGAAACGGACGGAATTAGGATTTTGAAAAGTCACTGAAGTTTTTAATGTAAAAATCATAGTTTCTGTCTTGGTCATATATAGGCTTAGATTATTTGATGCAAACCAATCAGCGGCCCTCGACTGAGTATTCTCCAGATTTCTGCTAAGCAAATCAAATATGGGGTTACTTTCAATGATAGTAGTATCGTCAGCAAATAATATATGCTCAGTCCCTGGGATACAATTTGGAAAGTCATTAACATAAACAAGAAATAACACGGGACCAAGTACGGAACCTTGACGTACTCCTACATCAATATGTCTAAGTGAAGAGCAGGTACCACTCAGTGATATCACTTGTTTTCTATCCTTTAGGTAAGATATTAGTAAATTTAGAGATGCGTCTGCAAAGCCATATCTGTTTAGTTTACTAGCAAGGTCCTCGTGAGAAAAGCAGTGGAAGGCCTTTGACAAGTCACAAAAAACGGATCCAGTGTATTTACTCTGTTCAAAGCCATCTGTTATGATATTAATTAATTTATGGATCGCATCTGTAGTTGAACGTTTGCACCTAAAACCAAATTGGCATGGATTGAAAAGATTGTTTTTCTCAAAATATTCAACAATTTGTTTTTTTAATGCTATTTCAAAGATTTTTGATATTAATGGAACTAGTGATATCGATCTATAATTTGATGGGTCATTTAAAGGACCTTTCTTAAAAATAGGTATCACTCGAGATATTTTTAAACAATCTGGGTAAATGCCGGTTTTTATACATTCATTGAACAGATCAGTCAATGGGTAGACCAGAGAATGACCAATACATTTGATAATCTTAGCATTTAAACCATAATAATCTAAGCTATCACTATTTTTTAAAGAATAAATAATATCCCTAATTTCTATATAAGTAAAATCACGAAACAGAAACGTGCCAGTATTAGATAGATTAATATTGTTCAAATAGTCTAAGATATCAATCGCCACTCTAGGAATATTAGTCATTATAGAGTTAGGAATATTAACAAAAAAGTTATTAAAGTCATCAGGAGTTATTTGATTATCGATTGTATCTACTTTTCTAGGTTTCAGGCTATTCACAATTTTCCATGTTGCCTTTTGAGTATTATTAGATGCTTTGATGAATGCATCATGTGCGGCTTTTTTTGCAGAAATTATGGCTTCATTATAATGTTTGCGATAATTAACTGTGATACTTCTAAGTGCCGTATTATTAAACATTTTAGAAAAATCAGTCATAAATGACAGCGTTTCTCTCATTTCACGTAAGTTATCTGTAAACCAGTTTACAATCGGCTTATGTTCAGATGATAGTTTTTTGAATTTCTCAGGAAATGCATTTTGAACAGCATTACATAAATTTTTTATCAAAGCATCAAATTTACAATTTATAGATAGAACATCCAACACATAGTACTGATAGCGTGATTTAAATTATATAAATCAATATGAGTAATGGGTCTAAAACTTATCACTTTATTATGTGGTGCTGTATCCCTGGCAATGCCTATATAAACCCCATAGTGGTCAGATATACTTAAAGGAATTGTACAGGACTTTCATTGCACTTCTAACACATTAGTAAAAATGTTATCAAGACATGAATTATAACGGGTATTTGAGTAGATCGTATGTTCAAGATTATGTGATTTCATTAAGTCAATTAATTTTTTACTATTTTTATCGTTAGTATTAAATTTAACATTGAAATCACCATTTATAATGATTTTATGCTTGTATGAAGATATTTTGTTTAATATATTTCCCATTGTTGTCAAAAAATATTTGTAGATCCTTCACTGATGATGATCTGTAAATAGTAATAATTAACATTTTATTAGTTACACATTCCACTGCTGCAACTTCGCAGTGGAATTCAACAGAGAGATGTATTAGATCATGACGTACTAGGCAGTCTTTTACTAGGCTGGATTTAGCAAGAATGAGGACTCCACCATGTATATTGCGATGCCTACAGAACTTTCCCATTACTGTTAGATCTAGTACAGATAACATATTTATTTCCTCTTCAATCATCCAGTGCTCACTTATACAGACGAACATAAAGTACATTTTTGAATTTAACAGGAAATCTTCTAATAGATGAGTTTTATTTCTCAAGCATTGAATATTGATATGAAAAATATTTATAAAATCATTTGAGGCGGAAGGTTTGTTTATTAAATTTACATTACATGTTTCGTCAACAGATTTTTTAACAAGTGAATTTTTTACATCAGAAGAGACACTTGTGAAAGTCGCGGGTATAAAAAAGATATTTCGGAACTATCGTTTTTGTCATTATAGGTTTAGATATCTGCTAACAATAGAAATACATAATATTTTATCAACTCAAACGCCATCATACCTTTATGAAAAAATTGTATGGAGGATAATATACATAATGTTAGTACCAGAAATTCAAACAAAATAGAAATATTTAAACACAACATGGAAAAGTTTAAAGCTAGCTATTCTTACCTTGTATCCAAATTATACAATGATGTACCTGATTCTTTGAAAATGTGTTCAATTTTTACATTTAAAAACATGTTAAAACTCATGTACCTGAACAACCAAAAAGGAACCCTTAATAATAAATAATTTTTATCTATTAACAATATTTATATACTTATTTTTATTGATTGATTAATATATATTAAAATATGGGTTGAGAATTAAAAACAGCTTCTACGCTGATCTCCGCCTATTTGTGATATATTCGCTATTTTATTTTCTTGTGTTAATTGTGAACATATACTGTTAGGCCAAGCAAATGGGTAGGTTAAATCGCAAAATGTGTCCGGAGGGAGATCTCTACGGGAAAAGTTGTATTGAGCTGAGATGTAAAAAAAAGCCCTGATATACTACTAGCCCCACCCTTTGCTTAAGGGCAGAAAAAAGATGAAATAGTTTATTTTTGCGTATAAATCGAGAAAAATGGGAGATATGGAAAAAGGTTTCAGATAAAAATTGTAGAGCTTAAAATTCTGCTTAAAAAAGGCCATATGCATTTACACCGTATTTCTGATGGTTTGGCTGTAAAACCTGTATGACGCTTAGGAGCTGAATGGATTGTTAAAAAAAATCGTAAAAAATCGAAAAGTTGATATTTTTCATTATTTCTTTTTTGAATCTCCTTAGAAATATCCTCAACTATCTTTACAGAGATAAAGTATCTTTGTCAACTTGTTTATATAAAAATTATGAACATCTGAATTTTTTAATTCACGATTAATCAGAGTTAAACGCAGCGAAAAATATCTTTTTAGGCAACACTGTCTTCTTCGTGAGATTTCCTTACAAAAAGTCCTTTACAGTTTTTTTTATCTCACATACCAACGTTGATATCTAAATAAAATTACTATAATTCCTACAATTTTTATTTCACTCGACGCCACTGCTATATAGTCTAAGAGCTACTGGCCTCGGCAACCCATTGTCACAATGCTGGAAATATGTTAAAATGTTAGGTTAGATCTCCCCCGATATTTATTTATTCACTTTTGACTTACGGACCTCAAATAGAGTAGCGGCAACAGAAATACTTTACACATTAGAGGTCAAGAGTTCAAATCCTGTGTAGCAACAAAAATATTTTTTGCTTTTTTTTAAATTTTTCGACCCAAATCTCTTGCTCAAATATTATATTACGTATATTTCACGTTTATAAATGTTTCTTTGCCATAAAATTTTGTACTAGTGACAGAAAGTGTATTCGATTAATTAAGTATTTTTGAAATCTACAATTATACATTGAAAAAGGTAAGAAAAGTTCATACATTATTTTCATTTTACGTTTACTCACGCTGAAAAAAAAATATATATATATAATAAAATAAATTCAATATCTCAAACAATCAAAAATGAAACCAGGATTTTTAAAAAACTGGACATATTGACATATTATATCTAGTAGTCAATGAGGCTGAAAATATGTATTACTTAACAATTCCGGGAAGCGGTTACCAACAATAGTCCTTGAGTGTCATTTGTTATGTTCCAACCTCCATATATCTACATGTTCTATTCCTACATACATGTTGTTTTTATTTGAAAATATAATAATCCAATAGTGACTTACTGGAGTGAAAAGGGACATTGATGTGTACAGTTTTGTAACACAAAAATTATATCATCATCAGGAGTATATATCTAAGTTTTGGACTTCCAAAGCCTATTGCGTTTTCTTTTTATAAACAATTTTGTTTTTTGAACAGCGTTTATTTAGGTAAAAGAGGTGAATATCTCCGGTTCTAGGGGTCCGATCGGGACAAACAAAAAATCAAAATCTCAATTAAAATTTCAAGAAATCTGCGTTAGTTTTGGGTCATTTGAGTATGTATATATCATGCAAAATTAAATAAACCGGCTAAAAAGCTTTTTTCATTTTAACGCCAAGGGACGTCAAAAATTACGATCGGCTTCAAACTTTCAGAAAATATACCTTTTGTTGAAAACTACAAATTTTTTCGGCCATTTTGAAAATTTTTTATCAGAAAAGAAAGAGAATTGCCACAACTTTAATTTAAAATAAAGTTAATTTTCGTCTATATGAACTCGAGATAGTTAACTTTTAGCATTTTGTAAAACCATAAATAGCAATAAATACACAAACACACACATACATATAGAAATAGCCTGGGAGGCAGCGACAGTTTCCGTGAAATCATTTCTATAAAGCTATTTTTTTTCCAAAGAGTGTTTAGATAGTATCTATAATGAATGTGCAATTCTACCAAACTCTTAGTGGTGTATAAATGAGTGAATTAAAACCTCTACATCGAAACCAGTATGCCTACCAAACAGGAAAATCTTGTGAGCTCGCAATACACGAGCTTACGCAAAAAATAGAAAGGGCCCTGGACAGTAAAGAAACTGCCATAGGAACCTTCCTAGACATCGAGGGTGCTTTCGACAATACCTCATTCGACTCGTTAAATGAGGCAGTGAAGAGGCGCGGAGTTGAACGTCGCGGAGTTGAAAAGTCAATTACAAGATGGATCGACTCAACACTCAGAACTAGAAAAATTCAGTCCACGCTAGGATCCACAACAGAGGAGGTGTCTGTGACCAGAGGATGCCCGCAGGGGGGAGTCCTATCTCCTCTCCTGTGGTGCTTGGTTGCAGATGAGCTTCTATCTCGACTGGAACGGCGAGGAATATATGCGCAAGGCTATGCAGACGATATCGCCATCCTGGTAACAGGAAAACACGAGGGCCCTGCATCGGCAAAGATGCAGCGAGCCCTTGTCACGGTAGAAGAATGGTGCACACAAGAAGGTCTTTCTGTGAATCCGGGGAAGACCACTGTGGTCACCTTCACAAGAAAAAGAAAACTCAACCTGGATAGTCTATATCTCAGAGGGAATTACAGGTGAGCACGGAAGTCAAATATCTGGGACTGACTTTAGACACCAAACTAAACTTCAATGCACATCTAGATAGAGTGACTACCAAAGCTACGCGGGCCTTATGGGCTAGCAGAAGAATGGTAGGTAAAAACTGGGGACTACAACCAAGAATGGCACACTGGCTGTACCAAATGGTTGTAATACCAATAATTACCTACGCCTCCCTGATCTGGTGGCATAAAGCCGGAAAAGGGGAGGCAATGAGAAAACTAAGAAAAGTACAAAGACTAGCATGTCTAGGCATAACGGGAGCAATGTCAACAACGCCTACCGCAGCCATGGAAGCACTACTTTGCCTGCCTCCACTACACCTAGTCGTGGAGAACGAGGCAATGTTAGCGGCGTACAGGCTGAAAACAAACAGACATGGGACCATTCCAAGAAAGGGGCACCATACAGAAATATTTCAACAAATAAGGAAAAATCGCATACTAGATATGCAGTCAGATAGAATCAGCACAAGCCACAACTTCACAAAGACCTTCAGGGTATACATACCCAATAGGGAAGAGGAAGGAACAAGGCAAATGCGAAGACACTCAAATGATACCATATGGTATACTGACGGATCAAAGACGTCAAGTAGTACCGGAGCAGGCGTTGCGGGGGATCAACCAGGGATAGATATCAGTCTAAACCTAGGCAGTACCGCAACGGTGTTTCAAGCAGAAGTCACAGCTATACAAATCTGTGCACAAGAAATGATGCAGAGGTCATACACAGATAAGAGAATCCGCATCATCACTGACAGTCAAGCAGCTCTCAAAGCTCTGAATGCAGTAGAGGTACGTTCTAAAACGGTAAAAGACTGCCTCGAATCCCTGGCGAAACTGGCGGAACACAACAGCATACAACTGGAGTGGACGCGAGGACACCAGGGAAACGAGGGCAACGAAAAAGCAGACAAGCTGGCCAAAGAAGGCGCCAAAGCAGCCTTGATAGGTCCCGAGCCATCTTGCGGGATATCATACAATACCGCAAGAAGAATGGTAAAGGAACTATTGAGACAGAAACACAACTTGTACTGGACTGAGACGCCGGGGATGAGACAGTCACGTATGCTCATCATTGGCGGACCTTCCAAGACAAAGACTAACGAACTGCTGAAGCTGAGCAGAAAACAGCTGAGATGTGCAGTAGGCATCCTGACAGGACACTGCACACTGAACAAACACCTAACCAACATAGGTGTGAAAGACAATCCATATTGCAGGATGTGTGAAGAGGAGAAAGAAACTCCCTACCACATACTCTGTGATTGCCCGGCCTTGGTGGCTGGAAGGTTCTCACACTTCGGGGGGCCAACCGTGACCCCGGAAGAAATAGCCAGATCTTCCATTGATCGTACACTCTCCTTCTGGAGAGGAACGGGATTAATGGGGTAATGAGACTATGGGGTACAATAAGCTTAAGCTTCAGTACAGCGGGGATCTGGTACCGCAACCCATAAGGAAAAAAAAAAAAATAATAAAAAAATAAATGAGTGAAAAATTAAACATGTAATAAAATACACGGACGAAAATTTCGTTTTTCGAATCGTCACAAATTGTCAAAAAATGACGATTCGCCTTCGCTTCTGCCGGCCTCAATTTTCGATTTTCACCTCGCGACTCACGTTGTTAGGTCATTGCCGACCTTCTCCTCGCTATGGAGACATAAAACGTATTCAGTTCTTACGTTTGAAAAATTGACTTGCGGTCGTGCTAATCGGCGACTATTTTTAAGTGGTTTCCCGAGTTCGAATCCTTCCCGGGGATACTTTTTTGTTTTTTTTTTCGTTTTCAATTTTTTTTCAGATATTTTTTATTCTATAATTGTTATTATTAATCTGCACTATCTCGATTAAAAATCAGAAATTTCCTTAGCGAAACATATAATGTAATGGAGTAAATAAAAGCTTATCAACAGATCTATAAAAATACTGTATGTTCATTAATACTAATGAGGAATATAATTGTCGTAATTTGACTACGTATTGCCGTTTTTGCAACGTCTACCAAAGATGTAACCTTATAGCGGAGGTAGAATGTGATTCTTAATCGAAAAAGTGCAGATTAATATTTCGCGGCGGAAAATGCAAAACCTCCGAGAAATGCAATAGAACGGAGCGAATAGCAATTATAGAATCAAAAATATCCGCAAAAAATTTGAAAGCGAAAAAAAAGTATCCCCGGGCGGGATTTGAACTCGGGAAACCACTTAAAAATAGTCACTGATTACCATGACAGCAACTCAATTTTTCAAACATAAGAACTGAACAAATACGGTGATATTGGAGACCCGTTCTCTGTCTCGATGGCGAGGAGAAGGTCGGCAATGACCATACAGCATGAATCGCGAGGTGAAAATCGAAAATTGGTGCCGGCAGAAGCGAAGGAGAATCGTCATTTTTTGACAATTCGAAAAACGATATTTGCGTCTATTTATTTTTCTGCAACATGTTGTTTAATTCTTTACTCATTTACGCACCATTAAGAGTTTGGTAGAATTGCACCTTCATTGTAGATACTATCTAAACTCTCTTTGGAAAAAATCTAGCTTTATAGGAAAATCTGTCGCTGCCTCCCGGGCTAAAACAGAGTTGTCTCTGAACAGAACAAATATTTGACATTAGCCAAGAAAAATAAGGTTATAATTTTATAAAGAGAAGTTAGCAGAAAAATTCCCCTAAATACATATCTTAACTACTAACTATTAACTTAAGTAAGCCGGAAACAATTGAGCACAGTGCAACAAAACAAGAGGTAATCTCGATATATAAATTTTAAAAAAGCTATTCAGGATAATTTAGAACAACAAAATGTAAATGCTTGAAAAAACAGTTTTTATAAGTTTAAAATGTTTTTTGGACGTTTCGTATGAAGTAAATATGTTTCAAAATGATACAGTTCAAATATTAGCCATTTGTTAATTAAAAATAATTGGCCAAAATACTAAAAGTAAAATATGAATGTATAAACTCTATAAGCTGTAAATAATTCTTCTTCAAACATGGTTTGTCTTAAAATACCTATTACATTACCAATTACTTTACGCCTGATTTAATACAGATGTTTGTTTGCTTCATTAAAACTCTGGCAAGCAATTAGTTTTATTAAGGTTCAACCTGAAACTTACTGATTTCAAAGCATATTAGATTTTTAGCCCAGCATTACCTCAAATTAATTTCATGAAGCAATGATAAAATCACAACATTTCCTTAATTTCTATAAAACTTGATCCTCCTAACTTGAACTTAACAGCTATTAAGTTTTATTGAAGGCTTGACAAATACCTTGATAAGTCAATCATAAGCCAATAGAGACTAAATGATCATTTACTTCTAATGTAAGTTCTTGAAGGCCTCTTCAAAACTTTCTTTAAGACAAAACTATCTTTAAGCGCAATTGGCATTTAATAAATCTAGAATGAATCAGTGGTTTATGAGGTGGCCATTACAAAATATTGATAATACCTAAATAAATCTAAAAAACATTTAAATTGTTACTTGGCAAGTTACACCTTTCTGCTCCCCCCACTCGCCTGAATGGAGCCCATACACGCGGGTCCAAAAATGACAATTTTTTTTTTCAACACATTAAATAGTTAGTTTCTCCACCGACTTTTGCCTTTCTGACCTGCTGAATACGTTGACAAATAAAAATCATTTTTTGACCCGTATTTAAGGACCCCCTAGATGCGAGTGGGGGCAGAAAGGTGTAACTTTTATGTATGTCACATTTCTTATGCCCGAAGGTCTATGCCATTCTTATCTCCATCGAGAACTTTCCATCTTCTAGGTGCTTTGTGAAATTTTAAATTTTTCCTTGATTCTGAGTCTAAAATGGCCTTGTAACTTTTTTTATACAACAGGAAAATTGTAACTTTTTGTACATGGTCTCAAATACTTATAACAAAGGTTTTGCCGCAAAGTAGAAGTGGTATTCATTCGGTTGGATCATGGCCAATTTTTAAATTGGCCGCGATTTTTACTTTACCAGCAAAAAATTGTAACTTTTTTCATCAACTCAAAATTGTACAGACTATCGTATACCGCAGTTCCTAGCAGGTATTCATTCCGTTAAAAAATATTTATTATTCCATGGCCCCAGGCCCAAATTCAAACCATTTTGGGGACTCATGACCCGGCCTACGATGATTGGTTTATACTACTATATTCCTTAGTACACCACAATTGTTAGCAGGTATTCAAAATAAGTCAATTTTGTACACTAGTTCTTAAGCTATAACCCTTCAACTGAGCTCAAAATTTGTTTAAAAATGTATGCACAGTTGTATTAGGAATGTAACTGTATTGACAGACAAAAATAGTGGTGCCTAAACAAAGGCAGAAAAAAAAACACATTTTTTTAAAGATTATTAGATCTGCTTTAAGTTCACCATTTGAGGTCTCCAGGTAATAAACTTTGCGCAATTCTATTTTATAGAATTCTTTCTCATTCCAAGATACTCATACATTTGTTTCTAAGATGATCTCTAAATATATAATCAATTATTGTAATTTAAAACATATTCCACATTGTAAGATTTTTTTGTAAAGTTCAACTTTTCTCATTCAAACCATTTCTGCTTATATAATTAAAGTATGAATTACATCTTGTTCGTGCTTTCAATGTGAATTTTTATAGTTAAGAAATATATTTTTCAGTAAATTTTGAATGAAAATTCTAATAGCGTTTTTTCACAAGCCTATTTCTGAATAGATATCCAGGTCACTTAACACAGTTCTTATCTTGCATTATCTCATTTTCAAAACATCACCTAACCTGTATCGTCGGAATCGGGACAGAATTACGCCTTGCTACGCTTACGCTATATTTTAAGTGATATTAGGGAGATTTTAGGCAACTTAAATTTGCTAATACGTTAAGCGTAAAAGGGTACACTGAGCATGCGCATTAGCTCGAAAATAAGGTTTTCTGGTATATCTTGACACGTTTTGAGTTTTCCAAGCCTTTATTACTTTCTTGACGTTACCTAAACAATGTAAACATATATAATCCTACTTTTCGTTTAGTTTGAAAAATTTAGTTTCAATATCAAAAAGTCAAATTATGTTCACACCTTGACAAAAATGCCAACGTTGCCAGGGATTGATTTTCACGCAATAATTTCATTAGAGATTACGAACACAATTAAAAATATCTAAAAGGTGTATTAAACAGAGCCAGGAGTCATATATTTTAAATGCAAGTATTAAGATATTCATATATTAAATTTATAAATAGATGTGAATGTTCTCTACCGAGCAACGTTGTATAACATTATACGTTACTAAGCGAACGTTGCTCTAACGCAAATACTGTAAAACTATCGGTTAATAAGGTATTCGGTTATTTTTTAACGACTGCGCATGTGCAGTATAACGAATAAAGCATAACGTTCATACATTAAGTGACCTAAAATCTATCTATTCTTCCCAGTTTTCCGGTTATTAACGTACAGTGAGGTTAATGAAACAAAAAACAAATCAATGTCGCAAAATGTCAAATAATGCTTTTTTTCGTTCACTTCTGTCGGCTCGAATTTTCGATGTCGCCCATGTAATTCATGATGCCGTGAAAATGCCAATTTCGATCACTCGATATCGACATTCGGGAGCCTTCCTGCTGGTGCATTTATTTAGTTACGTCCATTTAAAAATTTCATGTTTTGCATTTTCCGACGAGACTATTGGAAATTTCAAATTCATCCCGGCCATAGCACATCGCGTTAAGCGACGACTTTCACAGAGGATTTCTCGGTTTGAATCCTGTACAGCTATACTTTTTTTTGTCTTGAACTTTTTTAAATTAATTTTGAACTTTTTGGAGGATATTTATTATTCTAAAATCATCGTATTTATGCGATTAACGTTTAAAAACTATAAAAAAGTAGAAATAATTCATGTCTAAGTTAATGAATTTGTTCATGACTTCAGAGGCGTATATCATTATATTCGAGACCATTATTTTTCTACTTGTTGAATATAAATGAAGTAATTTAAAAAAAGCAGCTTGTTACAAATCTGTCATGCAGATTAACAGTTTTTGCCTCTAGAAAGGCACCAACCGATATGTATGCTAATCGTATTTTCGTAATTACCGAGTGGTAATTAATCGATAAAGAAAAAATCAGCTTGTTACAAATCTGTCTTCCACAGTGAAATATCTTGCAGGTTAACAGTTTCTGCTTCTGGAAACCCACCAACCGATATGCATCTCAATCATATTTTTGTACTCATTGTGGGACAAGTAATCGATAAAAAATATCAGCTCTATACAAAAACTTCCACCAACCATGAAAAGCATGTCGACTTTCAAGAGTCATCTAGTGAAGTTCCCAGCAGCAAAAAATTTCTCTTATCACTTTTTTGTCTGCCAGCTCTAAGGAACAGGATTAATAATATCTTTAGCTTTTACAAATATGTTAGGTGATTGCACGCTGGCTCCCTATTTGATATCTGGAAATGCAACTTTGTAGAAGTAAAAAATAAATATCAACTTAAACAGCAACCACTTTCAAAAATTCAAGAGTGCTCACTGCTCACCCCATCGACATCCTTTCGCCACACCGGCCATTCCTTCTTTGGGAAGCCTTAAACTAACATCTTGGCATGTTTCCAGCCTTGTGAAAATGGGTATGTTGTCGAGGCCAGTAGCTCTTAGACTATATTCCAGTGCCGTCGAGTGAAATAAAAATTGTAGGAATTATAGTAATTTTATTGAGATATCAACATTGGTATGTGAGATAAAAAAAACGGTAAAGGACTTTTTGTAAGGAAATTTCACGAAGAAGACAGTGTTGCTTAAAAAAATATTTTTCGCTACGTTTAACCCTGAATAATCGTCAATTTAAAAATTCAGATGTTCATAACTTTTATATAACCAAGTTGACAAAGATACTTTATCTCTGTAAAGATAGTTGAGGATTTTTCTAAGGAGATTCAAAAAATAGATAATAAAAAATATCAACTTTTCGATTTTTTACGATTTTTTTTAACAATCCATTTAGCCCCTAAGCGTCATACAGGTTTTACAGCAAAACCATCAGAAATACGGTATAAACGCATATGGCCTTTTTTATGCAAAATTTTAAGTTCTACAATTTTTATCTCAAACCTTTTTCCATGTCTCCCATTGTTCTCGATTTATACGCAAAAATAAACTATTTCATCCTTTTTCTGCCCTTAAGGAAAGGGTGGGGCTAGTAGTATATTAGGGCTTTTTTTTACATCTCAGCTCAATACAACTTTTCCCATAGAGATCTCCCTCCGGACACATTTTGCGATTTAACCTATCCATTTGCTTGGCCTATGTTGTATATTCTGTGTTTATATTTTAATTTTATGTATTTAATGTCACAAATAAAGTCTGTTTTGAATTTGAATTTGAACAATTGAGTCCAGAAAAGTTATGCCATCATTCAAAAGCAAAACCAAATTTCAAGTTGCTTAGGAACATTATGTTAGATTTTTTTAATGTGAGTATATCTTAGTCCTACATTGTATACGCATATGAGTTTTATTATACACTACTTAAAATAATCATATTATCATTTCAACCCTTAAACAAATGATAACAAATACCTAAAATTATAATATTCATAAGGCAGTAGAGGGCAGAAGATGTGCACCAAATTTAATATAAAATATTTGAGGTTGTTTCTGTTTGTAATAGACATATTTTCCCCACTATTGTGTTGCTTAAATATGAAGAAAAAAAAATGACAGGTATAAGAACGGCCCACCCTATTGTCCAAGCTCTTTAAAGAGAAAACTGAGACAGACACGAAATGCATTGTAGTGAGCTCAGATGAGACACCATGCCCCACCGAGAGCGGACCCAGCGAGAAGAACCCGAGGAAAGTAAGCCCAAAATTGGAGAAAGAGGCGAGTGAACTGAAACTGCTTAAGAAAATGACTGAGAGGCTAAACAGAACTAGCACTCAACTAAGAATGTTGATAATAAAAAACACTAATACAAAGTAGAAATCAAAAAAGAGATGAACTCTCTGGCCAGGCAGGTTGAGGACGTAAAGGGAGGGCTGGAAGAATTAGAAAGATTTCTGAAAAAGAAGAGCGGAAGCTGCGAAGAGGAAAAAGAGGCAAACGAGGCCTGCGCACAGACTGAATGTGAAGAGAAAAAGGAGACAAAAGAGGTCTGCACGCAGACTGATTTTAGAGACGAAAAGAGGATACCCCATATCGGAGAGGAGACCCAGACCGAGAAGGCGATAAGGGACATGAGGGAAAAACGAGGTAGAGTGACAGATTATGCCGGTTATAAGATAAGATAAGATAATTCTTTATTGCTAGAAGATCATCATGGATATAGCAACGTCAAAAATACAAGAAATTAGAACACAATTTGCAATAACTACATAATAATTATACGCACACATAATAACAACAGTACTATATAACAAACGAATATTTATAGTAAAAAAAAAAACAATCCAAGCTTGCAGACCAGCCATGGCACCCAAGAACGTACGAGCGGGTGACGGAGACGACGGGTAACCCGGTATGGGGGAGCGAGGAAAAAGACCTGATGCTATGCGCGGAAGGGGAAGATTCGCTAACGAGAGGAATAGGCAAACACTTCAGGATAGATTCCCAGAGCTAGCCTCGCTCGACGTTAAAAAAGAAGGCTTCACTCACGCAAGGTATGAAACGAGCGCTGCATTAGAAGGGAAGGCAAGCGAGACGGTCACAAACTATGTCTGCCTCGTGAAAATGGGAACCTCAGAGGAAGAGACATATAATAATATCAACAAGTGGAAGAAATGGCTCATTGAGAGCGGCCGGAATAAACTAGCGCTCCCTAGGACCGCAAAGAATTGGGACAGGCTTAAGAAGATGCTGGAGATAGCACTGGCTAACACCAGCATCAATATAAAGGCATACTCTCCGCAAACTACCGGAAGAAGTTAAAAAGAGGCAATATCGGACAAAGCGGAAGCGGAGAAGGGAATCCCCAGACAAGAGCGGTAACCACAAGAGGTAGGGGAGCAAGGAAGGACAAGGGCGTTCTATTCGTTAGCGAGGAAGGAGCGAGCTATAAGGACCTCCTGAGCAAAATCAAACAGATAGACATAAAAGCGCTGGGAGCGGATATCACAGCCTTGAGGAGGACTAAAGGAGGCGAAATGCTCATTGAAGTCAACGGGGGGAGGGGGGCCGTAGAGCCGCTAAGAAGTGCCATAGAGCAGGTTCAAGGAGTGACGGTCAGAACCAAAAAGCTGGGTACGGTCGTAACCATAAGGGATTTGGATGCAACCGTAACTAAGGAGGAGATTGGGAAAGCAATCTCAGAAGAAACCAAAATCAAGGAGGAGGATTTAGTAGTCGAAAATCTCAGGCCGACACTCGGGGAGAACCAGATCGCCACAGTAAGGGTATCGGACAACGTCGCAAGAGAACTCACAGTGAAAAGAAGCCTGAGAATAGGATGGTTGGGATGCAGGGTACGCGAACGCGCCGAAACTTCCATCTGCTACAAATGTTGGAGACACGAGCATATCAGGGAAGAGTGCAAAGGTCCGGACAGATCCAAAGCCTGTCTTAGATGCGCAGAGGAAGGGCACCAAGTTAAAGAGTGCAAAAACGCAGCATTCTGCCCCATATGTAACAAGGAGGGGCACTGGGCCGATTCAGCGGAATGTCCGCTAAACAAGGCAGAGTCAAAGGGGGTAAGACGCATGGAAGATGGTAGCGGTCCATCTTCACAGTAAGACAGATTAACCTAAACAGATGCCGGGCCGCTTAAGATCTCGCCTGGGTGGTAGGAAAGAAAAAAGAGAAGGATATGTTGATCATCAGTGAGCCAAACAAAGCGATATCCGGCAGACCTCGACCCAACTGGTTCACAGATGAGAATTTGGACGCAGCCATTGGGCTGATTAATAATAAGATTCGCAATTACAAGAATGGGAATGGCCGAGGGTTTGTGTGGCTAGAGTTGAAGGAGGTGGTTGTGGTTAGTTGTTCTTTTTCCCCAAACACCACAATAGAGGAATTCCAAAGATCATTGCCAGACCTGGAAGAGGCACTCAGAAGGATGAGGAATAACACCCAAAAGGAGATTATCGTGGCAGGAGATTTTAATGGCTGGGCCCCAGAATGGGGTATGAGGGACACAAACGTAAGAGGAAGGTTAGTGACTCAATGGATTTCCCGACTTGACCTCTTCGTGATTAAGTAAGTAAGTAAGTAAGTAAATCTTTTATTTCAACAGATTTGAATACAAAATATTTTTATCTGTGAAATACGTCATATTTCACCAAATATGGTGACACCCATGGAAGTTATATAATGTAATAAACACAGTTATACAAGCATATCAAAACAAAGACGGAAAAAATATAAAAAATACAGAAACAACATCAATTAGCAACTAACAATATAAATATATATGTAAATACAATGTAAAGGCCTATGCAGAGAAAAAATCATTAAGTGTGTAACAATTTTTTTCTATTAAGTGTTTTTTGAGAGATTTTTTGAACACATGTTGATTTGCAGATTCCTTAATTTCTGGAGGTAGAAAGTTGAATAGTCTGCAGCCATTGTATATAATGCTCCTTTGATATAAGGAGGTTGAATGAGCGTCAGGTTGAAGTTCAAACTTATGACGAGTATCATGGTCATGGGGAGTTATATTTTGAGTGAACATAGCTCTGTTTTTGAAAACAAAGCAGCAGACTTCATAGATGTAGGTACCAATAACTGTTAGTATGCCAAATTGGCGAAAAGCGTTTCTACAGGATTCCCGATAACCTAGATTTGCTAAGATTCTTATTGCAACTTTCTGTAAAATAAAAACACGTTGATTTTGCCCAGTGCTTCCCCAGTTTACAATTCCATTTCTTAGGTGGGAGTGAAAAGATGAATAATAGAGGGTTTTAAGAATGTTACTACTGCAGTAATTTTTCAGAAATCTTAATGCATAGATTAATGAAGGGAACGAATATACTTTCACCAGAGGAGACAGCGGCTCCATACCCGACCTCACTTTGGCCTCCGCCGGGATCGCGGGGAAAATCAAAGGGTGGAGGGTGGCTGATGATGAAGAATCACTAAGTGATCATAGGTTCATCTGCTTTGAGGTAGGACAGCAACCTCCCCCCGGCGGCCTCCAGGCCGAGGGGATGGAAACTCAGTAGACTGGATAGGCCAAATGTTTTAAGAGCCATCAGAGAAGAGACAGGAAACGACCGTAACTACACAGACACAACCCTGTCACAGGCAATCACCAGAGCCTGCGACGAGGCTATGCCGAAGAAACGAGCAGCCAAGATGCACAGAGGAATCTACTGGTGGAACGAGGAGCTGGCAAGACTCATAGACATATGTATCGCTGCCAGGAGACGACACTCCAGGAGAGCCCGGAGACAGGACAGGGAGGACGACGATGAAGCCACCCTAGCCTATAGAGGAGCGAAGAAAGTGCTCAGAGACGCAATATCCGAGGCCAAGAGGAAGAAGTGGCAGGAGCTACATGCTAGTATAGACAACGTGTGGGGGGATGGCTACAAAATAGTCATGCGCCGTCTGAGAGCACCCCCTCCAGCGATCCCGCTAGACAGGATGAGGGAGATAGCTGACACTCTCTTTCTGCACAGGGAGGAGGAAAGATGGGATGACACGGACGTAATGGAGGCCCCCCGATTCACGGAAAATGAGTTGAAGGGAGCGATCGAAAGGCTGAAGAGCTGCCGATCCCCGGGCCCGGATAATATCCCCCCGGAGGTGATTAAAATAGTCGCCGAAGAATCCCCTGGAGCCATCTTAGGGGTTATGAACCGGGCGCTGGAAAGAGGAGACTTCCCATCCAGGTGGAAAAATGCGAGGCTAGTCCTAATCGCCAAAGGGAGCGGGAAGCAGGAAGAACCATCTTCCTATAGGCCCATCTGCTGACTGGATGCCTTAGGAAAAGTACTGGAGTATTTAGTACTGGGAAGGTTGGAACTGGAAATTGAGCGGGGAGGGATGGACTATCGAACTTTCAGTTCGTGTTCAGTAGAGGGATGTCAACAGTGGACGCAGTGACACGAATTACGAATACGGCAAGAGAGGCTATAGCAGCAGAGAGAATGTGCCTAATCGTCACCCTTGATATTAAAAACGCGTTCAACACCGTGGGATGGGGAGCGATCATAGCCAAATTAGAGAGAATGGAAGTGGCGCCCTACATCATTAAGATCATGAAAAGCTACCTCAGTAACAGGAAAATAGGACTGGAAGCAGACAACACCTCCGAATGGAGGGATGTAACTTGCGGAGTCCCGCAGGGTTCGGTACTCGGGCCAACCCTGTGGAACATCATGTTTGATGACATGTTGCGGATCCCCCTCGAAAACGGGGTCACCCTAACAGGCTACGCCGACGACCTTGCTCTTACCGTGACAGGAAATGGAACGGCGGTAATTGAGGAAAAGGCCAATGCTATCATAGTAAAAATAGAGATATGGCTGCGCAGGGTTCAGTTAAAGCTAGCCCCGGAGAAAACCGAGACAGTAATAATAATAATAATAATAATAATAAAAGTTTTTTATTGGTTAAAAAATAAATAAATAACCAAAAGGCCATCGACCGAAGTCCTTCAGCCTGTGTTTTACAAAATGTAAAGTTGAATTTCAAAGTTAACAGAGGAGTAGAATCATTATTAATAGTTACTATATATATATATATATATATATATATACATGCAACGCTATCATTACGAAGCCCAGTATATAACACTGACAAGAGGAAGCCCGGTTGTGCGGGAGGGGGCGGTGATTTACAAATTAAATACATTTAAGATATTTCAACATTTTGATGGTGTATATGCGACAAGTGAATTATCTCACGATATATCAGAAGCCCAGCAGTGTTGCCGCAATTATTATTTCTACCATCATTGAAAACTTATTGTATAAATTAGGTAAGTAAGTACTTTTATTGTTTATGAAGCCCATCATGATTGGATATCCGTTATATTAATTCATTGGCAATTGGATTCGTAGATTATACATGATCTATATATGAAAACGTGGAAATTGAGCACATAATAACAATAGTCAGCAAAATAAAAAGTTTCTTTTTGTTGGAATGTAATACCTATTATTTCAATATAAATAATTTTGATATATTAATTTAATGAATATGTCCAAACAAGAATATCATTTATTAAAAAACTAATAAGAGGTGAACATTGTACTCTTCGCAGGTAGTTTGATTTGTTTAATTTTTTTATATAAGTGTTGCACACTCTATAATACTCTTCGCAGTTAAAAAACATTTTAGACATTTGCCACAGCTAATCGAAAGAATGCGTCATTCGCCAACAAAATGATTAAACAATAAATCAACTAACTATTTTTGAAATACGCGCATGTTTCGTCTTTTTTGGCCTTTATCAAGAGTTAAAAACATGATTTTTACAGATTTTTTTCAGTATTTTACATAATTGTTACATTACACATTTTGTAGAATAATCCCCGCAGTATTTTTTAAAATAGTAAGGGGAATGGCGTGCAAATTCGACGACGAAAGGTTACCGTCTGCCAGTCGGTAATCGAAGAGAGCATATATAACTATGAAATTTTTTTCTCTCTGAAAATGTTTGGTATGGTGGGAGAATATGGAGAGGGGTGCATTTTTTTTAATCAAATGATTACCGATATCTTTTCGCATAGCTAGTTAGTACATGTACTACACATACCCCAATATGCTGGCAGACGAAACTTTTGGGCGGTGCGTGGTAACCGAAAATTAAAATAAAATTTTAGTTACCGGACCATACCTAGCGCAAAATTTGAAATTATTACATTAGTTAAAATTGAGGAAAACGTCTGCCAGGCCCGATTATTGTTCACAAAGATTAAGAAACGTCCTTTGGATAGGTATATGATTACAGTAGGAATTACGAAAAATTTGAGATTTGGTTCATCTTGATCCGTTCATAATAACTAAAGTTATTAACAAAAAAACAACTTTTTTTCAACCGTGCTTTGCTCCAAATATTGCTATAATAGTACTGCCATTTTTTTATTTCTAAAAATCATTAAGGGATGGAACAATGATATGCAAGTTTCATTTTCTTTTTATTTCAGTCATTTCTTAGTGCTTTTGATTTTTGAAATCAGCCATCGAGCGCTACGCTTTCCGTCTCAAGCGGACAGTGACCCTCACTGCGCAGCTGGCCCCTCCCCGCCACCACCACCAATAGTCTCGCTACGCTATTGCACTTTTCAGTAATAAAAATAATAATAATCACTCGCAACATAATAAAAACAAAAATAGAAAAGGCAAATAAATATGAAAATTTGGCCAATGAACTCAAACACATGTGGGGTGTAAGTGAAGTTCGGATCATAATTTCTGCCATATCTACAAATCCACAAAAAAGTTGAAAAAATTTAGAGATTCCTTAAATGTTAATACATACGATACAAAAGGCCGCAGTACTGGAAACTTGCCACAATGTCAGGAAGTTTCTAGGTTCTCTGGAATGAGATGAATTTCTACTTCAGAAAAACCATTAGAACCAGTTAGAGAAAGACTCAACATCCGTCCGAAAAAATGAGGATGTTTTACGCAAAGAAAGTAATGAAGCTATTACACCTGCCAAATTTGCTATAAAATGTCAAATATCTCTGAAGCGCCTTGGTCTACGGACAGGGTATGCTGCAGAATTTTATACCTGGGGCCCAATTCTCGAAACTAGACGAACCCGATTCGTGCACGAATGGCGTTAAAATTCGCACACGAACGTACTTTTTCTCTTCTTGAACTGTCGACTAACACATGAACGAACAGATTCGTGCACGGAAAGTACTCGAGCGGTATTTCGGTGGCGAAAAGCATTTTCGCATGTCAACATAACCTTTAAGTTAATGTCAACCATCAGTCAAACGGCTTTATTTTGGTTGGAAATTGTGTTAGAGTGTTCTAATGGCTGCTTTGGATGAGCCGAATCTTTTAATAGCAATTAATAACTTGGCAGAATTCAGAAGGGAATATAATAATCGCGTTTACGATGCCTTTGATATGTCCGATATAAAATTCGTAAGAATGTTTCAACTAAGTAAGAACCTAGCACGGGATCTAATCAATTTACTATCTGAATATTTGATCCAACCAATCAGTTAGAACTCATTAGATTTCAACTTACGTATTTATTTTCTTGCGCGGCACCATTGGTGCACAATCTCCTATTTACAAAGGACATTTTTGGTCAGAATTCCTCCAAAACACAAAAATAAAATCCCAAAACCGCCTACAACCAAGCAATCATCCTTGTGCAAACCGCAAAACAACAACGAGTATTTTGACTTTGACACTTCTCAACTGTTGCACTACGACCGCAACGAAAAGTTCCCCGATTTACACGGTCTGCTATTGGTTGACAAATATCTATATACTTATGAACCAAGATACGATGTACGTTATACGGTCGACGAATGTGTTCGCCTCGTGTTCCGCTTTTCGACTATCACTGGAGAATTTGATTTTTATAAAAACTGCGTTCGCATGCGAACCAGACTGCATGAGTTGGTTCGTGCACGATCAATTCGTTCGGTATTCGAGAATTGGGCCCCTGTTCTAAGATCCTGAAATATACAGGATGTTCAATTTAAAATAAGCAAGTTGGTATCGACTTCGGTATAATCGGAAGTGCCAGATGCTTGTAATTATTTTTGTTGGATTGATCACACTGACATTAGTAACCCAAATTTTCAATATTTTCCGTTGCGTACTTCGCCTTCCAATTACCATTGGCCTAGTTCCCGGTGGGGGACATCCGCCTGTTTTTTGGAGCAAAGTTATCTTTCTCAAAATGGCTTGGCTCAAAAAATTCTGGACAATTTCTGACGTGCTCCTTGTGAAAAAATAAATAACTTTTGTATCTGAAATTTTTTTCCATGGTTTGGCGGCAAAAAATATTTGGAACACCGAAAATTCAATTTTTGAAGCTCATTAACGGCGAAAGATGCGCGCTGAGAAAAAGGTTGGAATAAAAGATGGCGGCCAAATTTGGGTGCTTTCAACCCCGAAAATCGAGCACTGACTCCCTCTACACATCCAAATAAAATCTTGTTCTGTCGAAAAGGTTCGGCCTAAATTTTGTAACATTTCAATGGACTACTACGCCAAAACCTAAAATTTGTTTTCTGGATGAATGTTCTAACTAAAAAAATATTTTACAGATATTTGAAACTATTGCAAAATTAACCAAACACATTGCACATTTTTTTGTATTTTAGATCTTAGTTATCAGAATTGAATTTCTCTCTAAATACAGAGATTTGGGTTAACGCGGCTGAACTACACAATGACTATCAATTTAACATATAATTTGAATACATATTTTATTTGCAAGATTATTACTACAGTCAATCACTCGTAAATAAAGGGGGATATATCGGAAAAAATTGTGGGTCGCAATTTTTTCGATCAGAGAGGATAGATTGATTGTACTGATAGTTATGACACTATAACTTCCTTTTACCTGATTATTTTTCTTTTGCGCGTATTTTTGTTTTTTTTTTTTAGAGTTTAGATTAAGATCAGATTTTAGTTAAATTAATATTACCTAATATGTATTTTTAGTTCTCATATTTTACTATAACCAGGACGATGATTCCTTTATTTTAGTTTTATTTTTCTGTATTTCAACGCCGTGTTAATAAATAATATGTATAAATTACTAAATGATTTTTCATGTTTTAATTGTACGTGACAGCAGGGCCTTTTTAGATAACGCGAGACCATAAGCACTAGGTGTGTTAGCGCTAACTCAGCGTAGACAAAACCGGCACTACGTGACATGTTGCCAGATGTGGCGGGATTCGTGGTGTGCGTGTGACATATATAGTACTGTATATACTCGCATTTGACTCTTATGCCCCCTACCGCTGAAGCATTGGAACTAAAGGTGTATATTTCGATATTTTTTCCGATTTTATGAAGCCCTCCCATTTTTTTGTAAATGATAGAGAGGGCGTTATTTATCTGAAATTTTTTTTTATACACTGTGTTTTTAGGAAGCCCGAAAATGGGCTTCGTAAAAACCAAGCGGGCTTCGTATCACTGTCAAATGTAATGTTTTGGGCTGGGTAATGCCGGATTGCATGTATATATATATATATATATATATATATATATATATATATATATATATATATATATATATTTGTTGTTTCTTAGGTTTTCACGGCTGCTACTGCTGCTCCTCGTTGCTCGAACTGAACTGACTCAGTCAGTCAGTTCAGTTCGAGCAGCAGTAGCAGCGGCAGCAGCAGCAGCGGCAGCAGCAGCAGCAGTAGCGGCAGCAGCAGCAGTAGGCAGCTTCCAGCTAGAACCTGAGGATGGCAGATGAGATTCCGCCGAAACGTCGTTCAGACAAGCGTGGCTCCCACAGGAGCCTACCAACTACACGGGAAAACACCCGGAAGAACACCAACACTTCATATATATATATATATTTATTATACACATGGAGTAGAAAAAAAAATTACAAAGTCATTTTGAATATTAAAGATATGTAAAAGAAATATAAAAATTTTATACATCGAGGTTAAAATTTCTTGTATAGTTCTTTCAGGAAATTTGTGTCTTGAACGGACGTTGTCTCTTGGGATTAATAAAGGTGCCATTATTTCCAGGTTCTGATCTTTTCTAGTAAAATTGGTGGAGAGCTTCAGCAGTCGTTGACAAATAGGGACTATTTTGGTTTTTTGGTACAGAAGTTCATTGGAAGGGTGATGTAAGGGATTATTGGGGTGGCGAATTTTTGTGATTATTCGAAGAGCGGATGTTTCTCCAACTTGTATATTTTTTAGGGCTGGGTTTCGACAGTTAAGATAGAGGGAGACAGTAATATTTACCAGGAGAAGAACTGTCCAGCCTGTCACCATTAGGGTCAGAGGAACTGAAATTAGATCGGGCGGAGGGCTTAAATACCTCCGTATCTGGTTGGACCCAAAACTAACGTTCCGGAGTCATATCACTAAAATGGCTGAAAAGGCCGCGAAGTCGGCAACTGCACTAGGAAGAATAATGTGTAACACCCAGGGACCAAAGTCCAGCAAAAGAAGGGTGCTCTGTGGGGTGGTGCATTCGATAATCCTGTATGCTGCCCCGGTCTGGGGACGTGCTCTAGAGGTAAGGGCTAACGCCATTGAAGGTCTAACAAGGATACAGCGGCAGATGGCAATTAGAATAAGTAGCGCCTATCGGACTGTCTCATATGAACCGGTTCTCGTAGTAGCAGGGATTCCCCCGCTAGATCTAATGATAAAGGAAAGGGCAGAAGTATACGAAGGTGAAGAGAAAGAAATGGCCAAGAAAAGACTCCTCGAAAGATGGCAGGACAGGTGGGAGAATGCCCACAAAGGGAGATGGACTCACCGTGTGATACCCTCAATTAAAAAATGGGTGGAAACAAAGCATGGGGAAGTGGGGTACCATCTCACACAGGCCCTGACAGGACATGGTTGCTTTGCAGACTATCTCCTTGGAATAGGGAAGGTGGACACCCGGGAGTGCGCGTACTGCGGAGATATCGATGACGTGGAGCACACGGTGTTCCGTTGCAACAGATGGGCGGGGCATAAACCCTATAGGACCAGAAGAACTTATGGAATACATGCTGGAGTCCAAAGAAAACTGGACCAGAGCTGAGATAACTATTAAGAGGATTATGGAATGCAAAGGAGAGGATGAGAGAAACTCCGACCTATACCCTCTACACAATTAAAGAGAATAGGGACAGGGAATGCTGGTATAAATAACAACTTTAACAGCAGATGGATATCCTGAAGTAAAGCGAGAGCGGTCCCAGGATACTCCCCACAATCTGAAGAGGGGTGGTTTTAGTGGGTGTGCCAAGAGGTGAGTCCCACACTACCGCGAAGGTGTCCATAAAGGATTTCCACCTCAAAAAAAAGGGGGCTTAAGGAGGGGCAGTGTTATGAATTACACCCCCTTGGAACTGGAAATTGATACGCCTATGCCTACTAGTGACTGGAAGCTAGTAGAAAGAAATGGACTTTTCTGGAGTGTAAAAGAAGATTCTTGATTGTTTCTAGATGGATCTAGAGAGTCAAATTCGGAGTATATAAGGCGCGATTACCAGCGCGGAAGGGGAAGTTTATTAAAGAAGAAGTTTATAGAAGTGACGTTCGGTAAAAAGTTAGGTTAATAATAATAATAATAATATTGCTTTATTCTGTAAAAGGAATATTACAAGAAACGTCAATACAGTTTATAAATTACAATAAAAATTATAATAATAAAAAAGCATAAATAAATGACAATACTACCTAGGTATTGTATTTTGTCATTTAATCTAAAAAAAGACAGACTCCTGTAAATTGTATTTTAAAGAAAATAATGTACTTACATCGACGTCACTTTACATCTTTGAGTGCGCAGTTTTTTCTAAGAAAAACTGTACATTGAAGAATACCAACAAACACATCCTTATGAAACCCGACATAAAGATCTACTAGTCCCGTACTGTACAAATCTTACACAAGTACAGAAAGGTGTAACAACCTCAATAATTAAAGTCTACAACTGTGTGCCAGAGAGACTGAGAAAAGTGCCGTTATGCAAATTAAAAAAAAAAATTAAACATATTTTAGTTAAAAAATGTTATTATATGGTGGACGAGTATTTCTCTGACCCTGAATTTTAATCTGTAATGTGTGACTGTTAATTTAAAGCAAAAGAAATATGCGGGTGATCCCATTGTCTTTAGTTAATTTTAGATGTGTTCTATATATATCTTAATTTATTGAGAAAATATTTGCATTCACTCCTGTGATTCATTCATTCGCTATATATTATGGTACCGAACGTACTTATCTTCTTCTCACCCCATAAGTGATGACGAAGGTATATGACAGCATGAGCTAAGGTTTCTGGCACCTGGCGCACCCTGGTTTCAGTTATGCCCCTGGGATATGCGGGGCACTGCCCCAGGTAATTCGCTTTTCCTCCGCTACTTGTGGGACTACTATGGAGACCATTTAAAAAAATACAGGGACCGGTATGCCCCAACTGTACCAACAGAGGCTGAAGAGCCTATGGAACAGGATAATTCAATAAATCCTGGCCTATCCGAGAAAGATACCCTCCTTAAAAGCAGCGATGAAGACATCGATGAATCCCTCAGTGCCCTAAAACTTAAGGAGCAGAAGGTGAAATTGAGCAGAGCTGCCAAAAAAAGGTATAAATTCCTGTTGGCGAAGGGCATCTAAAGAGGCAGCCCTGCTACAGGCATTAAAACCTTACATCACAGGGGCTGGAACCTCTGAAAAAGGGAAGAAGAGGGTCCATTCAGAGGAAAACACCCCAGAAAACAATCCGCAGAAGTGGACCAAAAGACAAGTAGGGGCTACACCAAAGCCCTCAATGCCAGTCGCAAGGCCCTCCTACAAACAAGTGGCTGGGGGAATTAGACTGGGAATTCTTCCCACTAATTTCCCAGACGAGCTACTAACCATGAAGCAAATTAAAGCCATCCAGGAATTACTCCTGGACAAAATATTGGAGCTGAAGAAAGAGGCTGCTGTAAAGCCTCAGTTCTACAGCTCCCATTTTAGACCAGGTTGGTTGGCTCTTATTTGTGCTGATACAGCCACAATAGTGACTAGGAGGCGTAATTATAGGGCTAAATCCATGAGAAGGTGCGTCACTACGAGTTGCTGAAGAGGCAGAAATGCCTCATACAGAAATTCTAGTGGCACGCCTACCACCCAGTAACCAGGATTATTCAAACGAAAAATCCTGGGACTCTTTGAGGCACAAAATGAAAGCCTCAACGCAACCAACTGGAGGGTGCTCCGAAGGGAAACCAAGGGCCCCACAGTGGAATTAACTTTCTCGGCAGACTTGCAGTCAGTAGAGAAACTAAAATCAAAGGGCTATAGGATTAGCTACAAGTTCGGTCAGCTACAGCTGAAAACTAAAAAAGCTCAAAACCAAGCTGGCATTTCCCAAGGTGAAACGCCTGTAAAGCAGGTAGTAGCAAAGGAAGATGTCAGTGGGGCAACTAAAAAGCCGGAAGACAAAGGCACACATGAGGCCTTTCTGAAAGGCATTTTTTTCGGATTTTGACGTTTCAGATCACGTAGATTACGAAAATATAGGTTTTTCCATTCCATCAGTCTGTCTGTCTGTCTGTTGGTACATTAACTAAAAAAACTACTTGACGAAGAGCAGTCAAATTTGGTAGGTAGTTGACGCTACTATCAGTGAAGAAATGGTTAAACTTTCACTGGAAAATATACAGGGTGGACCGTCTAAAAGGAATAATGAAAAAAAAAATGTTTTTTGCTCAAATTTAAAATTTCCACGTTTCATGACACTCTAAACCTATTTCAGAAAAAAAAAATCATTTTTGGAAAATTTTTGGCACTAAAATAGATGAAGAATTTCTTTTTTTCTTTGTTCAAATTTAAAATGTTCAGGTTTCATGGCATTCTCAACCTATTTAAAAAAAAAAAATCGGTGAAGGTATTTACACAGAGCTTCCCTCTTTATTTGTGCATGGCAGTCACTCTAAAAAATTAGTAATTACGAAGTGACATTGAAAATAATAATCGGAGGAACCAAATATGGCAGGCTTGGGCAAATACCTTTATAAATGTCCACCATGACTGAATTGTTTCTTGGGATGACCACCCTGTACATTTTTCAATAATAGTAAAATAGGTGCATATGCCTAATATTATTGCCATCTGTCACATTTTCAATTTCACATACACGTAGTGAAGTGGAAGTATAGTGGTGGTTAAAAAATTTCATTTTTTTTTCAATTTTTCAAAAATGTTGGTAAAAAAATTTTCAAAATTTGTTTCTTCTGAAATAGGTTTAGAATGCCATGACACGTGGACATTTTAAATTAGAGCAAAAAGGAAAGTTTCCTTCTCTTCTACAGTGGTATTATTATTTTTTGAAATTGGTTTAGAATGCCATGAAACGAAATTTCCACGTTTCACGGCATTCTAAACATATTTAAAAAAAAAAAATTCGAATTTTTTTTTACCAACATTTTTTACCACTAAAATAGATGGAAAAATTTTTTTCTTTGTTCAAATTTAAAATTTCCACGTTTCATAGCGTTCTAAACCTATTTAAAAAAAAAATATTAGAACATTTTTTTGCCATTGAAAAAATTTTACTACTAATACAGTCTGAAAAAAAATGTTTTTGAAAAAATTTTTAATCTATTTATCACTAGGTATAGAATAGACGAAAATATTTTTTTTTGCTCAAATTTAAAATTTCCACGTTTCATGACACTCCAAACCTATTTCAGAAAAGAAAATTTGCAACATTTTTTTTACCATTTTGGAAAAAAATTTACCACTAGAATAGATGGATTTTTTTTTTTTTATTTTCACCTTTGACATGACTGACATTCTAAACCTATTTGAGAAAAGAAAATTTTGAAAATTTTTTTCACTAACATTTTTGAAAAAAATTTTACCACTAAAATAGATGGAAAATTTTTTTTTTGCTCAAATTTAAAATTTTCACGTTTCATGGCATTCTAAACCAATTTCAAAAAAAAAATACCACTGTAGAATAGAAGGAAACTTTCCTTTTTGCTCTAATTTAAAATGTCACTTTCACTATACTTTCACTCCACTACGTGAATGTGAAATTGATAATGTGACGGATGGCAATAATATTTGGCATATGCATCTTTTATACTTTTATTGAAAAATGTACAGGGTGGTCATCCCAAGAAATAATTCAGTCATGGGACTTTTGTAAAGAAATTTGCGCAAGCCTTTCATATGTGGCACCTGTTATTTAGTATTGAACTTTTGCTGTTGGATGAGCACTCTGTATATTTTTTTGACCAAAACTTATCAGGTTCTCTTTGTAATAATAGTGACAACTATATTCCAGTTATTATTTTCAATGTCATTTCGTAATTATTAATTTTTTAGTGTGACCTCCATGCACAAATAAAGAGGGAAGTTCTGTGTAAATACTTTTACCGATTTTTTTATAAGAGTTTATGTAATATTGAGCATGCCAATAATAAATAAATTTCTGAAAACATTGATCTCATTATTAACTAATATGAAATAAACATACCTAGCTCCAAATATATCTTTTTTCATCAAATTCTTGCCACATATAACTTTAAGTCTTATCTTGCTGGTAGGCTCTTCACTCTAAAAAAAAATATATATATATAAATAAATGTTATTCTTATGCATAATTATATTATGCGTTTTAAAAATACTGTTATTAGAAAATTGGCTTGTTATCAACTATACAGATCGGTCCATCGTAATGCGAGCATTGTGTACATCGAATATGTGATGAAGTTATACCAATTGACGTTTGCCTGTCAAAGCCATTATTACCACACGTGAACTGTAAGCCCTTGGTAGCAGTGAGATGCATGAGCACATGCTAGGTGATAAGTCGCATGTCAGAAATCATATCTAGAATTGATTCCTCTGTCAGTGGTAGAAAGTCACCAGGACATATTACATCCATGTTCGTATTTGGCTGGACCAATCTGTATACCACCCTTACTACTTTGAACTTCACAGATTGAACGGAACCTTTTATTTTATATGTACTGCTATATATATATATGTATATACAGACTGTCTATTTTACGAGGGCCACACCAAATATCTCGCTTAATATCTATTGTAGAAAAATAAAGTTTTAGAAACAGTTATCCCATTTTTTGTGAGCTATATTTCAGTAAAAAGAAATTTGAAATCCATAGCCTACTTTATGAGATATATTACAAAAACCTGAAAAATAGGAAAACCACAAACGGTTATAGCTTCCTTATGTGAGAAGATACGAAAAAAGTTAAAGGAATGAAAGTTGACGGCAAAGACAATAAGAATAATAACGTGTAACAAAAAAATCGAAAAATGCAGTTGGCTTTGACATACGCTATTGTGCAAAAATGAAAAATACATATCTCAAAGTAGGCCATGACGCCATTAATTCCGTTATTTTTTTCTCATTCCAACGATATAAAACATGTCACAGAAATTTTAACCGATAGTGTCAATATTTAATATTTTACGAATACCACAATTCATATAATTGAATCGTAACAATCAGCTGTGCCATAATTAGTGAAAAACAATGTATACAGTTATTAATAAATTTGACAGATTGTGACTGTTGTATGTTGTATGTTGCGTTGTCGAGTTCTAAGACAAATTTTATATCAGTAATTATGGTGTACACCAATAATAACAAATTCGATATGATTAGCATTTATTGTCAGTGCAATTTTGACGCTGAGATGGCAGTCACGGTTTACGGAGATAGATTTCCAGATGCTCCGCAGCCAAATCGAACTATGTTTAGGAAGTTAGTTCAAAATCTAAAACGCACGGTTCATTTTTAAAAAAAGTAGTAAGGCGATCGCATGTTGCGGATAATGTAAGAAAAGTGAATAGAGTAATGAATTATGTTAACCAAAATGAGGAAACCTCTTTGAGACAAATTCAGAGAAACTGTCGCATAAAAAAAGACAGTGCAAGAAAAATATTGAAAAAAAAACGGATTTCGATGCTACAAAATGAGGAAAGTTCAACATTTTAATGAGGGAGATAAGCCAAGGAGAGTAAGATTTTGTAGATGGTTATTAAATAAGAAAAGGAATGACGCGCTGATATGTAGCAAAATTCTTTGGTCAGACGAATCAAATTTTTCTAATAATGGATTTTTCAATAGAAATATGCATTATAAGTGGACACGAGAAAATACACATTGGTGCAGAGAGACTGCTTTCTAAGAAAGATTTTCTACGAATGTTTGGTTGGGTCTTTTAGGGACTAAAGTAATTGGACCTTATTTTTATGATGGCAAATTAACCGCTCGTAGATACCTTAATTTCCTGCAAAACGAACTTCAAGATTTTCTTTATGAATTAACAGTGGCAGAAAGATTAAATTATTCATATTTTCAACAAGATGGGGCTCCACCTCACACAGCTGTAATATGTACAAATTATTTAAATCAAGTTATGCCAGATAGCTGGATAGGCACCTATGGCCCATTCTATGGCCAGCTCGATCACCAGATATTACTCCCTTGGATTTTTTCGTCTGGGGTTACATTAAAGACAAGGTATTTCAAACTGCCCCTGAAAATATTGAGGACATCAAAACCAGAATTCGAAACGCATGTGAGGCAATTACTCCTGAAATGCTCCAAAATGTAATGCGTGACGTGTCTCGTAGAGCACGTTTATGTGTCAGAATGCATGGTGCACAATTTGAGCATTTGTAGTTAGAAAAATAAATACACACAATTTCTTTTCAATATAGTAGTAGGTAGTACTGTTATACATAGTTTTTCATTTTTTTCTTTGGATGTTCGTTTTGTACTTGTATTTTTATTTATGAGATATTTATTGGTTTGTATTAAATTGTAATAAATAATTACGGAATTATAATTATTATAAAGTGAATTTTTACTATTATAGCACAGCTGATTGTTACGATTCAATTATATGAATTGTGGTATTCGTAAAATATTAAATATTGACACTATCGGTTAAAATTTCTGTGACATGTTTTATATCGTTGGAATGAGAAAAAAATAACGGAATTAATGGCGTCATGGCCTACTTTGAGATATGTATTTTTCATTTTTGCACAATAGCGTATGTCAAAGCCAACTGCATTTTTCGATTTTTTTGTTACACATTATTATTCTTATTGTCTTTGCCGTCAACTTTCATTCCTTTAACTTTTTTCGTATCTCCTCAAATAAGGAAGCTATAACCGTTTGTGGTTTTCCTATTTTTCAGGTTTTTGTAATATATCTCATAAAGTAGGCTATGGATTTCAAATTTCTTTTTACTGAAATATAGCTCACAAAAAATGGGATAACTGTTTCTAAAACTGTATTCTTCTACAATAGATATTAAGCGAGATATTTGGTGTGGCCCTCGTAAAATAGACAGTCTGTGTATATATATATATATATATATATATATACGTTTTCTTACCAAGTTGAGATCCGGATAAAAATTGGACTACCCGAGATCCGCCACAAATCAAAGTAATATTAGAGTATGTATTCTATAATTAGCTTAGAAATCGTTGGTATTAGTCAAATCCACCGAGAGGGGTAAAGGAATAATGTTTTTATTTTTTTTTATAAAAGTTTGGCCGGGCGAGATCCGTTGGAATCTATTAATAATTTACGCACAAGTAGAGATCCTCTAATGTATAAAAAGAGCAGTATATGTCAAGACGAGCTCCGGCGTTGTTGCCAAGTATCTTAACACATGACGCATGCGTGAAGATAATATTTTAAAATTGAGGTAGTTAGTTTCTAATCTACTATTATCGGGAGTGATTTATAGCGCTCGCATTTTCTTACAAAATTTGTTTAAAGGTGATGACAAAAAAGGTACCCAATCGAACACCTCAAATTTAAAAGGTGAAAATGGTTGCAGAGCATGTAAAAATCACGTTACGCTCGCCAGATTAGTAAAAATTTGTTAATTCTTGTTGTTATGAATTTTTGAATTTGGCTAAAAAAAATAATGCTTTTTTTCAAAAGACCTGCTTGAAATTTACGCAATTTATGCTAAATAATGAACCATTTTTGACAAAAATTTGTCTGGCGACCATTTTTGTTAATTAACTTTTGGTAGACCTTTTGTTATACTCTATTTTGACCTGTGTAAATACCATCGTATAATGCACCAATAAATACTTACTTACTTACTTATAAATTATGTTTTTTATGAAGGTGCGCTTCATAACACCTCCTTGATTTTTGTTTTAAAATGAAATTTAAGATCTCTCCTATCTATTACAACTTGTCTGTGTGATAATTTTTATTAATTAATTTATCAGACTTAATTTTGAATGCGCAGCATCAATGCATCAGCATGAATTACTAGCATTTCAGAATTCCTCCTTAAAAAAAAAAACAACTGAGGCTTAAGATCTTCTGTATGCATAAAAATTTGTTTGACATTGAAAAAATGTTTTTCACCATGTCAGACCTAATTTTTAAGCGCCGTAACATTTTCTTTTTTTTTTAATAAGCTGTTACAGTGACCGCTTCAAAACAACATCTTAGTTTTTTCTGTATTTAAGTTTAAGATCTCTTTTATGCACAAAACTTAATTACAGAAAAAAATTAAGGTGGTGTTTTGACGCGAAAATTGTGAAAGTTTAGTTTTTAAAAAAGAACGTTGTTGCTTAAAACTTAAGTCTGACATGGTGAAAACTTTTTTTCAATAACATACAAATTTTTATGTATAGAGGAGATCTTAAACTTCAGTTGTTTTTTTATAAGGTGTTATACCAGTGATTGATCCTGATGCATTGATGCTGCACATGCAAAATTCAGTCTGACAAATTAATTAACAAAAATTATCAGCCAGATAAGTTGTAATAGATACCACAAACTGCGTAAATTTCAAGCAGATGTTTTGAAAAGAAGAATCATTTTTTTAAGCTAAATTCAAAAATTGATAAAAAATAACAATTAACAAATTTTTACTAGTCTGGCGGGCATAACGTGAATTTTACATATTTTGCAACCATTTTCACCTTTTGAATTTGAGGTGTTCGATGGGTACCTTTTTGTCGTGGGAGCTCGATCTAAAAGTTTCATAGTTCTCTTTACCAAAGGTAAAAATTACAGTCGTTGACATGTAAAAACATTTTTCGACATTAATAATATGATATAGATATTTTATAGTAAGCAGATTTGGAAAAATAAAGATATTTACACATACTTTATTATGTTTTACTTCCCTCGCATACCGAAGGGAAGCATTGTATTCGAGAAAAAATCGCCCTTCGAGATTTTTTCGGATTCTCACGTTTCAGAAAAAAAAAATACATTTTTTTGAAAAATATTTTGAAATTTTGAAAATATTGAATAAAATGGATGATTGTAAAGATTTTTGTTTCCTCAAATTTAAAATATCCACGTTTCATGACATTCTAAACATATTTAAAAAAATACATATTTTTCTTGAAAATCTAAAAGAAAAATTTTGAACATTTTTTATAAAATGGATGGAAACTATTTTTTTCCTCAAATTAAAAATTTCCATGTTTCGTGACATTCTAAACTTATTTAAAAAAACAAATTTTGAAAATTTAATATGGAAGAAAATCTTGAAATTTTAAAAATATTGTATAAAATGGATGATTGTAAAAAATTTTTGGTTTCTCAAATTCAAAATATTCACATTTCATGACATTTTAAACATATAATAAACATAACTTTTTAGAGTGACCGCCCTATATAAATAAAAAGGGAAGTTCTGTGTAATACCCTTACAGATTTTTTACATAGCTGACTTATTCAGGAGGTAAAACAAGAGTTACAAAAAATATGCATAAGTTTACCGGATGAGTGGATTTTCACGATACTTTCTGGATTTTGTTCGTATTAATGTCTAGATAAAACTCCATAAAAAAATTTGCCTCTATTGCCATTCAATTTTTTTAAACCATGATTTTGTTACTAATTTGTTGACTACCAAAATTTAAAAAACAAAACGTATTTTTAGACGAAGCATAACAATGTTTTACTCTTGTAAATTTTTCGAGAAAATGCTTATTTTCCGAGATATGGCTGCTCAAATTTTTCTAAAAAAGAGGGGGGGGGGAATCAAAAGTGACGAGAAAAAATTCACAAAAATTCTTTTAAATATATTATTAAAATGCAAGACTTTTTTCCTTTATGACTTTTTCTTATAGTGCATTCTGTCCAAGTTTTTCCCGAAAAACATGAAAGAATGGCCCTTTCGGCCCTCGTAGACCGTGATGTTTAAAAATTTGGAAAAATTCAGACGTACAGGTTAAGACATTCTTTAAAATTTTGGTCTCTTGTAATTTATTTGTAACGTGCATATTTTCCGAGGTTTCAACAGTTTCTGACAGCCAAAAGCACGTTTTTGATCTTGAAAAACTGTTGAAAACTGGGACTAGGACGTTGCCTCATGTAGGAGGGGAAATCTGTTTTTTATGCCTCTCGAAGTCTAAGCTCAAGCGAAATGGTTACAAAATTTTCACGGAGATTTCCTCGAATTTTCACTTTTCATAAAATGTAGATTACAAAAATATAGGTTATTCAATTCCGTCAGTCTGTCTGTCTGTTTGTGCATTAACTAAAAAACAACTTGATGGGGAACAGTCGAATTTGGTAGGTACTTGAAACTAGTGCCAGTGAAGAAATGGTTAGACTTTCACAGGAAAATATACAGGATAGACCGTCCAGAGGGAATGGATAATAAAAAAATTTCTTTCGCTCAAATTTAAAATTTCCACGTTTCATGACCTTCTAATCCTATTAGAAAAATGTTTTCATTCAAATTTAAAGTTTACATGTTTCGTGACATACTAAACACATTTAAAAAATATATATTTTTTTGAAAATCAAAAAAAAATAATTTAAAACGAAGGAAAATTTCGAAATTTTGAAAATATTGTATAAAATGGATGATTGTACAAATGTCATCTTCCTCAAATTTAAAATATCCATGACATTTTAAACATATTTTCAAAAATGTTTTTTTGGAAAATCAAAAAGAAGAAAATTTGGAAAATTTTTTATAATATGGAAGGAAAAATCTTTTTTTGCCCAAATTTAAACTTTTCACGTTTCATGACATTCTAAACATATTAAAAAAATAAATTGTTTTGAAAATAAAAATTTACTTTCCCACTACATGGAATTTTATTTTTCAATTTTAAAATTTCTAAGTTACATTACATTCTAAACCTATTTCAACAAAAAAATGTTTTGAAAATTAAAAAAAGAAAATTGAAAATTTTATCCCCCACCACTATAGGGTAGATGATTGAAAAAAGTTTATCAGGTTTTCTCTGTAATAATAGGGCTAACTACATTGCGATTATAATTCTTATCTTTTCTTATTTAATAATTTTTTAGAGTGACCGCACTATATAAATAAAAAGGTAATTTCTGTGTAAATACCCTTACCAATTTTTTTACATAGCTGATTCATTCAGGTAGTAAAACAATAAGAATACAAGAAATACGCATAATTATTTTAAAATATGAGAAAGAACCAATTATTGACATCCCGTTTATTCAAGTAAAACTGAAAAGTTTACCAAATGAGTGGATTTTCACGAAACTTTATGGATTTGTTCGTATTAATATCTAGATCAAACACCATAAAATAAATTTGCCGCTATTGCCCCGCAATTTTATTAAACAATGATTTTGTTGCCAATTTGTTGACTATTCTAAATATTCTAAACATATTTAAAAACAAATATTTTGAAAATAATTTTTTTTACGCTATATGGAATTTTTTTTATTTCAGTTTTAAAATGTCCACGTTTCATTACATTCCAAACCTATTTCAACAAAAAAAAAAATGTTTTGAAAATAAAAAAAAAATGAACATTTTATCCCCCACCCCTATAGAGTAGATGATGGAAAAAGTTACCAGGTTTTGTCTGTAATAATATGGCTAACTACATTGCGATTATAATTCTTATATCTCATTTCTTAATTAATAATTTTTTAGAGTGACCGCCCTATGTAAATAAAGAGGGAAGTTCTGTGTAAATATTCTTACCGATTTTTTTACATAGCTGATTTATTCAGGAGGTAAAACAGGAGTTACAAGAAATATGCATAAGTATTTTAAAATATGAGAAAGAGTAACCGATTATTGACATCCTGTTTATTCAAGGAAAACTAAAAAGTTTGCTGAATGAGAGGATTTTCACGAAACTTTCTTGATTTTCAATATGCAAATGCAACTTCCTGGAACTGTAAAAGCTCTATAACAATAGAAACAAATGAAGATATATTACCAGAAAATACTAGTAATTATTCAAACTTTTACAAAATAATTATCACAGATAAGTTTAAAACATATATCCTTCTTATAACAATTAATAGAAAGAAAATATGCCCATTATGAACAGTACAACTGTTAGTGATAACAGTTGTACTGTTTATAATGGGTATATTTTCTTATAATTGTTATAAGAAGGATATATAAGTATTTTGTAATAGTTTAAATAATTACTAGTATTTTCTGGTAATATATTTTCATTTGTTTCTATTGTTATAGAGCTTGCTGGATTTTGTTCGTATTAATGTCTCGATTAAACTCCATAAAAAAATTGCCTCTATTGCCCCGCAATTTTTTTAAACAATGATTTTGTTACTAATTTGTAGACTACCAAAATTTAAAAAGCAATATGTATTTTTAGAACTTGTCGAAAAATAACGTTTTACTCTTGTAGATATTTCGAGAAAATGCTTATTTTCCGAGATATGGCGGATCGAATTTTTCTAAGAAGGGGGAGGGGGAATAAAAAGTGACGAGAAAAAATCCACAAAAATTCTTGTTAATATATTATTAAAATGCAAGACTTTTTTTCCTTTCTGACTTTTTCCTAAAGTGCATTCTGTCCAAGTTTTACCCGCGATTTAGTTAATAATAATAGTAATAATAATAAATGACTTTATTTACAATAATATTTTACATAAGAGTGAAAACCATGCAAAACAAGTTTATCTATGTAAGTGCTATTATTTATTGAATTGCTCCTGAATTAAATTCGTTTAAAATTGAACTTTTTTTGTTTCTATGTCAATTAATGTTTAATTTTGACTGTTAAGTTCTAAAGTCACATGATTAATTATAAATGAAAAACCAGTCTTTCTCCATCTTAATTAACTCTTCATTACGTCCGAAAATAAAAACAGGTATGACTGTAATAATTGATAATTTAAGAAGAAAAATTTTATTTTTTAATTGCAAGTGAGTTTCTGATAACAGCAAATAAGATTATGAGATTGTTTCACAGTTAAAATTTTGTCTAATATTTTTTTTGGAAAACAGGTTCATTTTTCTTCATAAGGACGAACGCCACTGGTGGATTTTAAAATATTTTACCATGAAACAATCCCCATTTTTTTATCGCATTGTTAATAATGGGGCTGCCCCCTTGGCTGTGATATGGGAGTCTTGAAAAGTGAGGCATATTGTAGACTAGATGGAAAACATTTCTTTTGGCTCAGATTTAAAATTTCCACTTTTCATGATATTCTAAACCTATTTCAAAAAAACGATAGTTGACAATTTTTTAACCACTACTACCACTCCACTACGTGAATGTACAACCAATAATGTGACAGATGGTATATAGATAACACAATTGACAAGAATGGTACCTATTATGGGTTTATTGAAAAATATACAGGGTGGTCATCCTAAGAATTAATTAAACCATGGCGAAAATTTGTAAAGGTATTACACAAGCCCCATATTTGGGACCTGTTATTTAATATTGAATTTTTACTGTCGGATGACCTCTTTGCCTTCACCCAACCATCCACAGTTGCTCCGGATGGACACATGCCATCGAGGTCTCCCCATTGCCCATCTACTGACGTAAGTGTCCCCGTGATCCCAAAGTTATGTTATTAGTGTATTAACTTAATTTAATATATTCATAATAAAAAAGAATTAAGATGAGGTCCGCAAGGTTGCCAAGTTGTCGGATCTCAATTTGGTCAGATATAGCACACATATACATAAGGTGTCGCGCGCCCCCTACATACAATTCTTCAAACTTAAGGTGTATGACTTCAGATAAAAATGAGGAAAATGAGATCCGATCAAAAATTTAACAGCGGCCTGCGCAGGTTCTCTTATGTCTTAAAAACTCTATATACACGTCGAAAAAGACGAGATCCGAAATCGGATCTCGCCTTCCAAAAATGATCTCATCTTACCTACTTTTTAACACAAAATGATCTCATCTTGACCGTTTATATATCTATATATATATATATATATATATATATATATATATATATATATATATATATATATGTATGTATTTCTGTAGGGATTGTGGAAGAAAGCTTATAATGTGTTATGTATACTTTACTTTTTATTTGTACTTAATGTAATAAAGATTATTATCCATCCATATATCTTTTTTCTTCGTTAAAGTACATTAAAAGTAACACTGATCAATTCAAAACTGTTGCAAGTTACCATAATTATAATACTCGTCATGATGACTTATTACCTCTGCCTCATTATAATACCATTTTGAAAAATCACCTCATTTCTCTGGTGTCAGTTTTTACAAGTTACCTAGTGTGATTAAGGAGGTCAACAACTTTAACAAATTCAAATATAGTCTCAAACAACTTTTACTTGAGAAATGTTTATACTCGTACAATGAGTTTTAATCTGTATTTGTGTCTTATTTGTTGCTTATTGTGTTTTATATTTACAACGTACTGTCCCACCTTGTATACTGAATTATATATATTTTTTACCTTTTTATTGACGTTCACATCTGTGTTGCAACAGCCTAAGTGATTATATATAAATAAATATTAATAAATAAATAAATAAATAAATATTATTACTTTTTTTTTAACGGTTTCTCCGTTGCCGGACAGGGTTTCCTTGCTTTCCGACCGATACCACACGGTAACTACGCCGGCCATAATTACAGCCACTCCCCACGACCTGTGAGGTTAGTTACTGTAAATACCAGAATCGTGTGCCCTAAGTTGGCGAAGCGACCCCAAGATAACCGCCCTCTGCATTTGGCCTGCCAGTCATTCGGTGATTTCTGAGAGACTGGTATGCTCTTTAGTTCCGAGAGTAAGTAGCGTAGGCTTCATACCATCGAGTACACCGATTATCAGGACTACCATCTTGACCGAGTAGCCTGAGTATAGCACTTGGAGCTTGTACCGGAGATCGCGGTATTTGGTTTGTTCTTCCTCCTCTTTCAAAGTGATGTTTGGCTCGGCAGGTGCCGAGAACTCAATCACAAACACCACCTTGTGTTGATGAACGATGAGAACTATGCCAGGCTTGTTGACTTGAATTAGCCTGACTGTCGGAAATGAGTAGTTCCAATAAATTCGGCACCTGTAGTTTATATCAGGAACTTCTACACATTACGCGGCTTTGGTAGACTAGCGTGTTAATTTCACGTCTTGACAGGCCACAATGAATCCCCGATCTCCGACTTTAGCCCAGCTGATCTTAAAAAGGCGAATGTCAGCCTTGTCGATAAACCCGGTGTGTCTAGATGCTTGCACTGCACAGAGTTCTGTGTAATACAGCGGCCTATCAGCAGGCTATCTTTGCAACCCACTATGCCCTTCTTGGCGCCACGCTGCTCGTAAATCTGATGGAAAACCGGATTAACCTGCCATAGTGTCCGTGCATACAGGATACGTGTAAATATCTTGTAGCAGGAGTTCATTATTATCATTATTATTATTATTACTTATTCTGGATTATAATTTTAAGATATTATATAAACTTTTCATTAACTGATACCAATACAGAACAAATGGTTTGGATAACAATCACTCGCTAAGCTCACTGATTTCACGAACGCAAAATCAGGGTCAACCGCAAGCTAAGACTTAATTAGGAAAAGCCTTGTAATTTGTGTGCATTTTTCACAATACTTCTAAAATAAAAGGTTGAGGGTCAATTGACTTCATTTTTGTTGCCATGAGTTCAGAGAGGCATTTAGAAAAAACAGTACCTTTTATTTTTTGGCAGAAATGTTTGGTTTCATTTTTTGTCCAATAATTGGCCAATATTAATGGCCAATTTAATTAAATTAATTGAAAAATTTGTTATCATACACAATATGTCATAGAATTAGACGAAAATGGTTACTCGGGGGTTTTTGGAGTCACTGATCACGAATCTGAAGTCCAATTTGGGAAATTCAAAACGGCGGACCGAAAATCGGTCCATTTTCCAGAAAAAATGAGAATGGATATCTTTGGCTTAAAAATGTGTACTTGGGAGTTTTCGAGGTCGCTGATTACGAATCCGAGGTCTAATTTGGTAAATTCAAAATGGCGGATGCTCCTGATATAGTTAAACCAAATTTAGCAGCTGCCGCAAATACCAGGAAGCTTACCCACTCCACGTCCTTTAATAGTTCTTCTCAAACTGGTATTATTAAACGAACTGTTACTTGTTTTAATTGTAAAGGACCTCACTTTGCCAGTAAGTGTAGTAAGCCGCGTATGGAGTGTTTTAATTGTAGACGTTTAGGCCACATTGAAAACAAATGCCCCTTTAAGGCTAATATAAGTGAATCCAGGGTTGCCCATTCAAAATCAACCTCTAGCAACCAGGTAAATAAGGTTCACTCGAACATAAGACTTTTTAAAAATCCGTATATAATGAAAGCCACGATTAATGGCAAGAAATTTGAATGTTTGATAGATACTGGTAGTACATCTAGCCTTATTAAAGAGTCAGTTTTAAAGAAACTGGGTGTAGATTATAGGCTGGTCACCAAATGTAAGACATTACGAAGTTTTGCTGGTAACATGGTTATGAGTATTGGGTCTGGTAATGCTATGGTGCAAGTGGGGCAAGTCAGGTCCATGGTTGAATTAATTGTTATGAAAGACAATGAGTTGTTTCACGAGTGTATAGTGGGAGGTAACTTCTTAAACGTGCCAAATGTAATGTTGTTGAAGCTTGGAAATGAGATTATTATCCGACAGTTAAATGAATTACAGATTCTAGATCATTTTTATGAAAAATAATATAGACGACCCATCTAACGACAGACCAATATCCTTGATACCTTGCAATGCTAAAGTCCTGGAAATTATCCTAAAAATCCAGATAACCGCTTATATTGAAAATAATAACCTCCTAAACCCCAACCAATATGGCTTTTGCAGTAATTTGTCAACGACCAAAGCTATCGATAAATTAACATCCATTATAAATTCGGGCTTTGAAGATGGAACATACACCTGTTCCTTGTTTCTAGACCTAACCAAGGCTTTCGATTACGTGTCCCACAACATACTTCTAAAGAAACTAAAATATTACGGATTTTCCGATAGTAACATATCTTTCCTATCGTCATACCTAACAAATAGACGACAGTTTGTCATATGTAACGGAAAAAAAATCCAGCATGCGAAAAATAAACCAAGGGGTTCCCCAGGGCTCTGTCCTGGGGCCCATACTGTTCCTAATCTACATAAATGACTTCCCCAACTCAATAAACGAAAATGTACTTGCCATACTGTTTGCAGATGACACTAATTTGACTACCCCTAATGACAACGTCGAGCACTTACTAGAAAAAATCCCTATAATTCAATTCAATTCAATTCTACGCTGTAAAATTCCTGTATTCGCTCATACACAACAGGGTTGATTGCCCTCCTGCACTAAGCCAGTTGAACTTCTTGGTTCTAAGAGCCGCTAGTCGCAAACCGCTCACATTTTATTGTCAACCGGCACGAACTAATATAATGCTGAAGTCTCCTATATTCGTTATGTGCTCTACCTACAACTCAATTTGTGATACTTGTGATATATTCAACTGTTCGATAAATACAATTTATACTTCTCTTAAGAATTGCAGCATCCCATAGTGTTAAAATAACACAAACATGTAGTGTACTTGTAATTAATTTTAGATTGTCACTCATATGTATGTAAGAAGCTATGTATTTATAATTTTTTTTTTGTATTTTGTCGCTTTCTTGTCCTGTAATTGGTTCTTTCGTACTGTTGGACAAACGTATTAAATAAATAAATAAATAAATAAATAATTGAGGCAAACACCCTATCCTGGTTTGCTTCCAACAAATTATGCCTAAATGCATCCAAAATGGAAACCATGACATGCAGTCTTCGCAGCCTGGCGAACATAGATAACCCTGAACACATTAAATTTCTAGGAGTCAACCTAGATCCGAAATTATCCTGGGAATCTCATACCACACTTATTTGCAACAAAATCGCAAAATATACCTACTTACTCCGCAACCTGACCGGGAAAGTATCGCTAGGGACCTTGCAGACAGCATATCACAGCCTCATCCACTCCACTATATCTTACGCAATCCTAGTATGGCGACATGCCACCTCATGTGCCAATGTATTCTCAGCGCAAAGGAAAGTTATTTGTATTATTTCGGGTCTAAAATACAGAAAAGAGTGTAAACAGTTTATAAACCTAAGAATAATGACCGTGCCATGCACTTACATATATCACCGTCTCCTATATGTAAAAAACACAGAACCCTCTTTTAACACTAGAAGTCAAGTTCATCCTTACAATACTAGGAAAACGGCTAAACAAAACTAGGGATGGCACAGGCTACCTTGGTATACAATTCTTCAAATTGCCTCCCAAAGTAAGGTCTCTAAATCTACCCCAGTTCAAATATAAAATAAAAAATCTCTTACTTAGAAACCCTGTTTATAGTACTATGGAATTCCTAAATAGTAATCTGGACAGTCACCTTCAAGTGTAGTGGTACATTCGAGTTATCCTACATAATATATTTATATTCATGTTACTTTTAAATTGTACGTACGTCTGTGACGTGCACATTTTATACATTGTATGTCTTTTACCCTAATTTGTTTTATTACATCTATGTTGACATGTATAAACACCTTGTGTATTTTAACACCAAATAAATCTAATCTAATCTAATCATTTTGAAAATAATAACGTTTGTGCAGCATCCGAAGTAGACTTTCAACCCATATTTGGTGATATTGACGAAGATATAAGGTGACAATGCAGAGGGTTGTTACGCGTATTTCGTGATTGTATATTACTTTCTATGTCTGATTTAGGAAAAACCAATGCGGCAGAATTATCCATTAAGTGGGTTACGCATGAGCCGGTTGTATACCAACCCTACCGCTTACCTCTGAAAGAGAAAGAGATTATGTGTGATATAGTAGACGAACTGCTTGCTAACGGGATAGTGAGAGAATCAGACTCACCTTACGTAAGTCCAGTACTACCAATAATAATAATAATAATAATAATAATAATAATAATAATAATAATAATAATAATAATAATAATTTTATTAGTCATAAGAAAATATTACATTTTACAGACAGGTCAAATAATATAAGTTAAAATGGTAAAATACAACACAATACACAGCAATAAAGAACAGACAGCACAGATATATGACAAAACTTACATAGAATTACTAGTTAGAAATGTTCCCATTTTGAGCAATCAACTGGTAATATTCTTGTGTATTATATAAGCAATTATCTGTTAAAATTTTCTTAAGTCTACTTTTAAACTGACTTACTGGAAGATTTCGGAAGTGACTAGGCAAGGTGGTTGAATAAACTAATACCTATGGAATTATTTTTTTGAAGTCTATGCTGAGGTGTTATCAGGTTCTGTTTATTTCTAGTGTCATGTTGATGAATCTCTTCATAGGTAGTATACTTATTTATATTTTGTTTGGTGTACATAATATTCTGATACACTATAATCAAAAACAGAGACATTATTCTTAGTGATATAAATAGTGGTCTGCAACTGTCATCCCACTTGGCGCCAACTATGCTTTTTACTGCAGACTTCTGAATAACAAATACTCTTTGTAAATGGGTATGTGCTGCATTCCCCCATGACAATATACTATATAGTAGTTGCGAGTGAAACAAAGAGAAATAAGTAGTGACTTCAGCATGTCTTTTTATTTTCTTAATAGCAAATACATTTTTAGATAGTTTCCCACATAGTATGTTGATGTGTTCTACCCATGTCAATGTGATGTCAATATGTACCCCCAAAAACTTGACATTTGTTTCATGATTCTGTTCTTGTTTAGCGGTGGACTTGGTCTCAAAAACTAAGTTTACCGTTTTACTTTCATTTAGCACTAAATGATTGTGTGCAAACCAAGTTTTAGCATGTTGCAAAATGTTGTGTAGTATGACTTGACTATCACTATCCTTGTCTACACTTGTAATAAAGGTGGTATCATCTGCATACATAACAGCTGTAGTGTTTAAATTATTTATGCTTTGTGGCAGATCATTAATATAGACAAGAAAAAATATGGGCCCTAAAACCGCACCTTGGGGAACTACTCTTTTAATTTGAAGCAGTTCGCTTCTTTCTCCACCCCAATCCACTAGCTGCATTCTATTATTTAAATAAAATCTGAATAGCACCAAACAGTTGCCTCTAATTCCATACAAACTTAGTTTATTTAGTAAGATATTATGGTCAAGACTGTCAAATGCAGCTGTTAGGTCTGTAAATATTCCTAAGCAATGTTTTTTATTTTCAAATGCATTTTTAATAGAGGTTGTTAATGATAAAAATGCATCGGAACATGTAACACCTTTTCTAAATCCAAACTGCTGCATGCATAATACCTTATTTAATACTAAATAAACTATTAGGTTATTGGATATTACTGATTCTAATATTTTGGACAAAGTTGGGAGTATAGAAATTTGTCTATAGTTATGCAGTTCTGAGCTGTCCCCTTTCTTAAAAATTCTCCCAATTTTCAATTTGGAGGGAAAGATGCCTGATGCGAAAGAAGCATTTATTATATCAGCTAACGGTTCAATTAGTGAGTTAGCAACTTGTTTTAACATTGTAACAAGTTTTAACATTGTAACAGTTTTAACATTGTAACATATTCTTCGAATGTTGGAGACGTAATAATAATATCATCAAGATCCATCAAGAATAGTGCTCTCAGTTTTATGAAAATTATAGTGATTGTATAAGCACTTAATTTTGTATTTTTATCTCATTGTGTTCCAGTAAGATTTTTGGAGACATTGAACATATTTGTGTTGGTGTAAAAGCTATAACAAGTTTACAATAACATTAGAAGTTCAATATGGAAAATTAAATCAGTCAAAACAAATAATATAAAATGTATCATAAGTTTATTTTTTGTTGGCACTATTATAAAAAACCAACAAAAAATATTTATCTGGACTTAGACAGGACTGGCTCAGCTCACAGCATATACTTTATCTACTGGGATTTAAAAATCATGAACGAATGCAGTAACATAAATTGCAAAAAGAGGTCCGGCGGAAAATTGGTAAAAATGTAAAACATGTTATCAGGAATTCTGTAAAGAATGTAGTAAATTATCTGAGACAGAAATGCGCTGTATAGCATTACGTCAGCCTAGACTACTGATTGAATATTTATGTGATAGCTGCAACCCTAAACAAAGTTTTGATGATACTATCATTGAAACAAATAAAATTGGGTATTCAGGTGACATCACAGATAAGGTAGATAGTCAAGGAAACAAAGTGGATAATGAGGTGGTTAATTATGTTTCAATCAATGTTTTCCTTGCTGAGATTGAAAAATTAACTGATAAAATAGTCGGACTGCACACAGAGATCAATTATCTGAAACAAACCAATATAGATCTGGTAAGAACTTTAACTTCAGATGAATATAAAAGAAAACTACACGAACCAAAAAGTGACAGTGAAGCCAATGAACAAGCTAAAACTGTTGAATATAGAGGGATTGCAGCGGCAAATAAGAATAAGGTTGGTAAAAAACCAACTTCCTCAACTGCTCCAGCTACTATTAGAAGAAATATAAATAAGCAAGCAAGAAACAAAGAGTCGAATTACCCACAACTCCAAAAGCCAGTAAGAGAGAATCTAGAACGAAACTTCAATAACAGTTCAACTCACATTATTAGTGAAAAGGATGATGATGGATTTACAGTGGTAACCAACAGAAGAAAGAAACTCAGGAAAGGAACAAATACTGCAATAATTGGTTCAGGCTCTAGACAGCTTGCCACAGTACCTATGAAATTATGGTATTTTGTATCGAGGATAGACCTTTCCATCACAGCAGATTTGTTACTGCAATATTTTAATGAATACAAGGAAGCAGACTATGTAGTCAAGTGGATGGAACCTAGAGGTACATTGCATACCTACAATTCTTTTAAGGTAGGAATTCCAATTACAATGGAGAATGAGTGCACAAATTCAGATTTTTGGCCGCCAGGTAGTTTAGTAAACACATTCTTATTCCCAAGAAGAAATTCAGATTCAAATGAAAATTTTTTAGAAAGAAATTAACTGTGCAACCGAAAAATGATAAGAAGTTATACAGCCTCTATTATCAAAACATGCGTGGAATTAAAACTAAGTTAGATAAGTTAAAAATTGCTCTCCTCGCTAGTGACTATGATTTTATTGCAGTGACCGAAACATGGTTGAATGCATCAGTTTTTACATCTGAATTTAGTTCCAATTATAACGTATTCCGCAAAGACAGAGATTTAGAATTAACACATAAATCCGATGGAGGGGGCGTTTTCCTAGCTATTAGTAATCATTTTCACGCGGAACAAGAAAATATATTCGAAGATGTAGTTGACAGTCTGTGCGTAAAAGTAAAGTTTGGTGATAATACTGTTAATTTTGTTGTGATCTACGTGGCTCCTGGTGATAATAAGGAGGATCTTAAGAATATATTTGAAACAATTGAAGACCAGTTAATTGGACAGCAGTGTGTTATTGCAGGGGATTTTAATATTCCAAAATACATTAATAGCGTCACTGATTGTGTTGTGGACGAATCTGTTTCAAACTTATTAAATTTTTTTGCTTTTAATGATTTTGCACAATGTAATTACGTAGTCAACAGTAAAAATGTTTTATTAGATTTAGTCTTAACCAATTTGGAATCAACTACAGTCAATAGAGAATATGACCCATTATTACCAGAAGATGAATATCATCCTTCTTTAAATATCTCCTTCAAATTTAACAATTTAATGAAAGAGTCAAATTTTGTTGACTCTGAACATTACCACTTTAAGAAAGCTAATTATTCATTATTGTACAATTATATGCATGACAGTAATTGGCAGGAAATTTTTGAAAACTATGACAGGGGCAATGATAATAATAATGATGTTATAAATTTAGTAGTTGATAGACTGTATAGAAAAATTTATAATGTGTTTGATATTTGTGTACCAATAGCAAAGCACTCTAAAGAGAAATATCCTGTGTGGTATAATATTGATATTATTAAGAATATTAAAAAGAAACATCAGTACAGAGTTAAATACAACAAATCAGGTGAAGCTGAATGGAAGCGGAGATATGCTGACACTAGAAAAATTGTAAAAAACCAAATTCAATGTGCTTATCAAGAATATCTAAGTAATGTCCAGAACGAATTGGCTGAAAATCCCAATTTCTTCTGAGCTTATGTAAAACACCAGAAAAGTTCAGTTGATATCCCTGAGTCGATATCAGCTGATGGAACAATAATACATGGTCTACAGAATATTAGTAATGCTTTCGCAACATATTTCAAGTCAATATATGCAGACCATTCATCTCTTGCAAATAACATTAAATTTTACAATGGAACATTTTGTTTCAAGCCAATAACTAGTGAAGAGGTCAGTGCTGCTATTAAAAAGCTCAAAGTAGGCAGATCAGTGGGACCAGATGGTATTCCTTCGTACATAATAAAAGGATGTGCTTCTGCTTTATTGTGTCCTCTAGTGCACATATTTAATAGTTGTCTTGTAAATTGCCAATTCCCAGATAAATGGAAGCTGAGTAAAGTCATTCCAATTTTTAAGTCTGGTTCTAAGACAGATATAACAAATTATAGAACAATATGTATAGGCTCTAGTCTGGCTAAAGTGTTCGAAATAATAATTTATGAAAGAATATTTGAGCAAATCTCTGGTAAAATTTTAATGCAACAGCATGGCTTCCTTCCCAAGCGTTCTACAGTTACAAATCTTTTGAACTTTACTCAGTATGTGCATGAAGCCTTCGGACATGGCCAACAGGTGGATGTTATTTTTAGACCTTGAAAAGGCTTTTGACAGAGTATGTCATAATGAAGTAGTTCAAGCATTAATTCAGCTTGAGGTTGATGAGAACATTATTTTGTTAATAACTTCATACTTACTAAATAGAGAGCAATATGTTGAAATGAAAGGATATAGATCATTACGATACACACCAACGTCGGGAGTCCCTCAGGGATCAAACCTTGGTCCATTACTATTCTTAGCAGTAATAAATAGTTTAGGTTGCAACTTAGGTGAAGCACAAGGGTTGATCTATGCTGATGATTTCAAGTTATTTCAAATTATAAATGACACTGCTGATTGCAGTGCTCTACAGACTAAGTTAAATAATAGAACTCAATGGTGTTCAGACCATAAATTCACTATTAACATTCAAAAATGTTATGTAATGTCTTTTTCTTGTAAAAAGGAAATGATTAATTCGACTATGTACTAAACAGTCATACACTTACTAGAAAGAAGTCTCAGAAAGATCTCGGTGTAATACTAGATGAAAAACTAAACTTTACAGAACATATTGATAAAATTGTTAGTGAATCGTACAAGATGCTAGGTTTTGTAATAAGGAATTCTAGAAGTTTTAATAACATTGATGCAATAAAAGCACTATACAATGCATTCATTATTCCTAAATTGGAATATGCCTGTATTGTGTGGTGCCCCCAATATGAAATCAAAATAACTGCACTAGAAAATGTACAAAGAAAATTTTTAAAGTTTCTATATTTTAAGACATATGGCAGTTACCCACCCAGAGGTTATGATCAGGGAGAGTTGAGAAACATTTTTAATTATAAAAGCTTGAAGTTTAGAAGATTTGTAGCATGTACAATGTTTGTCTTCAAATTAATAAAAGGTTTAATAGACAACACAAACTTTCTTGCTCAACTTCCATTCAGAATAGGTACATCAATAATAACAAGAAATAATAGCCTATTTTATTTAAATGTTCCCAGAACAAATTTGTACAAAAACAGTCCACTGTTCAGAATGTGTTCATTAGTCAATACGTATACTAGCAATATTGACCCCTTCTGCACTAGTTTGTCTAGTCTGAAAAATGAGGTAATTAATCAGCTTGAAAATGCTAGCTAAATGTATATAATATTTGAACTGAAAGCAGTTTTCTCTTTCGAGGATTCATCTAACGGAACTTGCCAAAATGCTTTACGTAAATCGATACTAGATATATATTTCGCATCCCTAAGCATGTTCAGTATTCTATCAATGCGTGGAAGTGGATAAGAATCATGTTTTGTAACATCATTTAACTTACGACCGTCAAAGTAGAAACGATATTCGCCACTAGATTTTTTCACTAGCAAAACGGGACTATTCCACGGACTATGAGATGGTTCCACAACACCTAACTTTAACATTTCATCTAACTCTTCGTTTAAAATTTTTAACATATAAGGTGACATAAGATATTGGCGTTGCTTGAAAGATTTGGCATCACCAGTACCTATGGATAAAGTAATTTTATCGGTACGACCTAATCGAGAATCACTACTAATGTCCTGAAAACTCTCAATAATCTGATTAACTTGGCGTTCTTGATTAGTGGAAAAGTTTTCGAAACTACATAATTCATTAATAATATTCAAACCATTTGGACCTGTAATAACATTAATATCAGAATTACTCACTGTACTCTGCACAGTCCACGTATCTTTTTAAAATCCATATAAATTGGAAATTGTTTGATAAAGTCGATCCCAAAAATGAAACCATGAGTTAAAGTTGGCACTACTAAAGCTCTGACAACCTGACAACTATTATTTATAACAATCGGCGAATCTACTAAACCTTGGACGGGTTGCTGTTACCATCCGCGGTAGAAACATGTTCTAGCACCGAATGATTTATTTTCACGTTAAACTTATTAAATAAATTTATTCCAGTGTCACCTACACATGACATGGTAGAACCGGAATCCAATAAACGTACTATATCATAATCAAATACCTTAACTGAAATATAAGTTCTAGCATCTGAACCTCTTTTTGTAAAAAGTGGAGAGACATGAGTACTTGAATTTGCAAAATCATAATTTTTATAAAAATGCCTAACTAAATTCTTCCAAGCTTGCCACTCTTTATCATCAAAGTATTTACCAACTGGATATTTACTAATATTGGCCTCATGAAATTCTTTCGGAGGGGAGTTATGGCCAACTGGACACGCCTCCAATTTTAGTTTCCCGGACACTTTTTACTAGTACGAACAGTGACATTAGGAGTACCACATAGACATTTACTGTAGGTATGGTTTGCTTGGTTACAATTCCAACAAACTACTGAATTAAATCTACCGGTAGACGTACTAGGCATTTCTATGCTATTTTCAGAAGTGCTCACAACTGCAGGTACTGTATTTTTATTTGTTTTCGACTTTTTATAAACACTACCGGAAGTAGAATTTTTCGATAAATTTGTAGAACTAGGAATTGAAGTAGAGTCGGACACGTACGCTAATTCATGGTCTATCAGATTACTTGATAATTTATTACGAGAACTGCTACATTCTAAATCTAAAATATCGGCTTCCTCTAATTTTTTACAAAGGCTAGATAATTCTAAAATAGAATTGACATCACGTAAAGCTAATCTTTTTCTATACTCGGGTTGTAAACTGTCACGCATATACTTAATTTTAGTAACTTCGGCGGCAGGTCGGCTAAGACGACTAAATAGTGCCTCCATACAAACAACAAAAATTACTACAGGCTCTAACCTTCCTTGACGACGCGCCTTAATTTGTTCCCAAATTTCTTCATCAAAACCCGGTTTAAGAAAATCTTGTTTAAGTTTAGACATTAATGAATCCCAATCATTTACTTGTGGTTTAACTTGGCGTAGCCAATAGATTGCTTTTCCGGTAAATAAATCACTAGCAGATTCAAAAAGATCAGATTTACTAATATGTCGCGTTTGTGCAAGTTCATCGACACGTTCTATAAATGAAAGAAGTTTTTTCGGTTCCCCGTTAAATTGTAAACCTAATTTATAGACAGGCATTGATTTGGCAGGACATGAAACAACGACAGGCATGTTTTGTATTGGGGCGCCATTCGGCTCCGGAGTATTAGAATTAATTTCGGGATTTGTTTTTACAACACGCTCCTCTATTTCGGCTTGTCGCATAAGATTCATTTTTAAAGGTCATTAGTGATGCAGAATGTGCCTCACCTTTATATAGGCATACGTTGTACACGATAAGTAATATGAGCCAACCGAGAAGTTAATCTTTTGTATACTGAGTCAGAGGTAGGTCCCTCAAATTCACTAATAAGTAATTTAATCGACTCTATAGTAGAATTAATAGCCTCTTTTTCATTATCATAATTAAAATTTGGGTCAACTGCAGTATTTAAACGACCAGCGTTACGTTCCTTATCTAAAAGACCTCCTAAAATTTTGCGCTTATCATCCTGACTACGATTAGAAATAACTTTCCTAATTCTTAATTCATAATCTAATTCACTCAAAAGTAAATGTGTTGGTTTAAACTAAATATCCATGATTCCTTCTATCTAATTAAGCATATAAACAAAAACAGTACGGTAAATAGATCGATTCCACAAAATATAAATAACCAGCTATTTGTCACCAAGAAGCCAAATAAAATATAAAAAGTCTAGTTACGATAAGAGATAAGGTATGAAATGTAAAAAGTTTACCCATGATAAATTGTCAGATACACCACACGAAAAAAGTTAGGGACGGTATGTTTTAATAATTAATTTAAATGAATTGTTTCATAAATGAATATTATTGTCAAATATATTATAAACAATAATCAAAAACACATATTTCTTTTGCTCATCTGTTTTTTTTTCCAACAGGAAGTACCAAATGCTAAATAAGCTATAAGAGAATAGGTAAATTACTGCATATGGCAAAGACAACTAAATTTATGCAATTAATATTCACAAAAATACTTCGTGGCCCCGCGTTGGTAGCGCCACTTCGTGCAGGGTTCCCTTGTACAAAATTGGTGAAAATATAATTTGAGCACAAAAGTGCTATAATTTATTTGGGGAGGTGATTTACCCTCACTTGCGGATGGTAGCTTTTCGCCGGTAGAGCGTCGTGGATAAGGAAGCAATGTTTGTGTATCTTTAAAAGGTAACGGTACTAGGGCGCCACGCAACTTAAAAAAACGTATATTATGTGTTCAGATTTATGTTTTGTGAAGTTGTGGAATACAAAACATAATAAAATTAATGAGGATAGGATGTATCCAGATCACAATAAATACTAAAATACTGTGGACAAACGAGCAAAAAAAATTATGTAATACATCTGACATAACAAACATTTATTACTCAACAATCACAGGCTCATATATACAAAACTAAAAATGTGGTGATAAATGAAATTGTTACCAAGGTTAGGATATTATCCACTATCCACAAAATAATGGGCCTTAAGGGCCGTGTAAAAAGACACAATAGGGTGTGTGCACTATATAACAATTCACTTCCAATGATGCATTAATATCAAGTAATACATAAATATGAAAGCCTAAACGCATTCATATTAATCATATCATGAGATGAAAATAAATATTTAATAAACAAATCGACCTAAAATTCAAATATTTGAATGATCTCGAAAACATCATGTGACGTCATACATCTTATGTGTGAAGTTAGTAACGCTTTGCTTGCTGGCAACGCGTTACTAACTTCACGCACATTGATATAGAAGATGACGTCACGCGGCGTCAACGGGAGACAACGGAAATAAGTTTTGAGCCAATGTTAAAAGCAATATGTCAGATATTAAAGTCATTAGTATGAGTAGAGTAGCAAATAAGTGGTGTTTTGTGCCAACATGCAGAAATACTTCTGTAAATGCCCCAAATAATAACTTTATAAGTGTTCCTAAAACCAATTATTCACAAAGAATGAAATGATTTGAAGCAGAGAATCGCAATGTTCCCAAATCTAAATGGGCATTTTATTGTTGCGATGATCATTTTAATGTAAGTACAATTTATTTGTTATTATGATGGTAGACACTAATCGACAATAGCTAAATGACTCATTACCGTTAATATTGTAAATAGATCATACTAGATATATACTTCCCTTAGAATTATGCTTGTAATGGCATGATATGTATTTTGAATTGAAACTAATAATCTAATACTTAGTTATAGTTTATTGATGTATTCGTTTAGTGACCAATAAAATCTATCTATCTATCTATCTATCTATCTAAGCCTATGAACTCCCACCTATGTTATATATTATTACAAGATATCAATATACTTTTTTATTATTTTCAGCTTGAGGAAGACATGAAAAATTACATGCGATACAAACTTATGGGAGGATATTTGATTTTGAAGGAGGATGTAGTTCCACGCATATTTACCTACCAACCAGAAACAAAAAGAGATACGTCTGCACCAGAACAATCTCTCCCTTTAGAGCGGCAAAGAGAACAGTTAGTTGAGTAGGCTTTAATGCAGGACACGAATTCCATTATATTAGAAGATGTATCACTCGTTACAGATTGTCATCAATCCAAAAGCACTGAGTAGGTCAGATTAAACGAAACGCGTTGCTCGGACTGAACAGTTCAGTTCGAGCAACGAGGAGCAGCAGTAGCACCGGCAGCAGCAGCAGCAGTAGCAGCAGCAGTAGCAGCGGCAGCAGCAGCAGCAGCAATAGGCAGCTTCCAGCGAGAACCTGAGGATGGCAGATGAGATTTCGCCGAAACGTCGTTCAGAAAAGCGTGGCTTCCACAGGAGCCTACCAACTACACGGAAAAACACCCGGAAGCACACCAACACTTCATATGTATATATGTATATATATGTATGTTTCTTTCTTTGTATTTTTAGCTATGCTAGTAATAAAGGATTATTATTATTATTATATTTTTTATTTATCTGAGAGGTTTAAATTACCTCTACACTGATTTTTTCAAACTCAAAAGCGAACAAGAGGAGTTACAACATATTTATTAAAACTGTGAAGTGTGTGTGACTCTGAGTGTTACATTAGGATTCAACAAAGGTGGCATTTGTAACTAAGAGCGGCCTTTAAGGTCCACATCGTCAACTACCCATGATATGAATATGAATAACAATAATAATAATAACACAGAAAAGCAGAGTTTTTTATTTTATTTTTATTTTTATTGATATAAACATTCTGGCTGTAATAAATGGCCAAAGGAAACATACATGAAGCGTTCCATTACTTTATCATGTGTATGCATGAGTTAAGCTTGGTACTCATTATTAATGTTGATTATTTATTGTTTTTTCACAATTTCAAAAAACGATGAGATGATATTTGATAAAAAATATAAAAATATCTGATATCTCAAAGTATTGATCCCCACCAGAACAAATTAGATCGAATAAATCTTTTTCAAGAAATCCTAATATCCACTTCTTTTTATTTAAACCAAAAAGCGACTAGACCTTCAGAAAATCATATTGACTTTAATATGCTTCGATGGGCACCACTACGAAGTCGATATTATTTTATTCATTTTTTATTCGCAAGATATGCTGGAAAAAAATGTTTATGCACGTACATAAATCAAATTTCAGAAATTATTCTTTCCACCTTCCCTTCATTAACTACAGAAAAACTAAATTCATTAGTAATATTGCGAAATGTAATTTTGTTGTAATATTCAATAAATTCATTGTTGTTATGATCAAGGTCAGTAGACGGAATACTATCAGAAAAATAATTCTTTAATTCGTTCGGATTACCCACTAATTCAGGGCGACTTACAGGTGTAGAATTAATATTTAGCCACTTTAAAGTACGCCTAAAAACTTTCGGATTGATTTTGAATTAATGATTTCTAAGCTTTTTTTTCATTTCTAACGGACATTGCAACAAGATTTCCAAGTTGTTTATACTCATCCCAGGTTGCCAGTTTTAATTTTATAATAATAACAATAATAATCATTAATAATAATAATAATAATAAAATCGTTTATTAAATAACATACAAAAATGTTACATAAAAGGTAGGAGTTCGGCAATGCCGTTCTCCCACTTCCCCCAGTAGGACTATAAACACAGAAAGTATAAAAATATAGATACGTAAAAGAGAGTTATAAGAACAATAAACAATATAAAGTTGATACATGCAAAATAAATACTAACACATATATAAGATTTGTGCACCTATTACTCTGTCTCATTTAATAATCTATTTTTAATACACATAGTAAATGAGTAACTTGATAGATCCAACAAATTTAAGACTTTATTTAACAAATGAGGGGCCATGTATGTAAACGAACCCTCGAATTTACTAGTGGAATATCGTGGGACACAAAACAAATCTATTCTTATGTTTACGTGAATATTAGATCTTTTTTCTAGTACGTAAATCATATAAATATTCTGGTTTTTGATACGTTATGACTTTGAAAAGAAATATGTAATAAAGATAATGTGCCCTATTGACAAAGTTAAGTTCTTTAAGACTATTAAGTAAGTACGTGATTTCGAAATGGGATACAACAGACAAATCGCATGCACGAATTTTGTATTTTCTGTAACTTGACTTTATCATTGGTTAAAAAATGATAAAACACAGTACAAAAGTAATAAGTGTGAGGATAAATAAGAGATTTTACAAATTTCCATTTAGTTTGTACGTTTAGCTATTTTTTTAGGGGGTATAATGATTTGAGCTTAAAGTACCTATATACTGATGATGTAATCAACATGTTTGTTAAAACTTAAACTTTCATCAATAAACAATATTTAGAAAGTGCTTTATTTCTAAGGCATAATAAATTTAATATTGCCTGTAATCCAAGGAGCAGGAGAATTCTATAAGGTGCATGGTTATCAAAAGCTTCAGTTAAAGAGCTGTTTAAAAAATATACCATATTCTCTACATTATTATATATACTATTCATATATAACATGTCCCAATCTAGACTATAAAGATCAGTTAAAAAATCACCATAGTTAAAGTTTCTGTATTCTAAATATGTTCTATATTTTATTGTTACAATCGGCCTTTTGAGATTTAAATTGCGTTTTACAAGACAATGATCCGACACATCATCCATCTTAATAACATCATAACCTGGGGCAAGATATGAAGATGAAAATGAGGTTAACCAAAATATCAATACGGGTTTGGCTACTATCTGTAAAACGAGTGTGCTCCTTAATGATTTTATGCAAAGTATATTTATTTAAGAAATTTTGTAAAACTACTTGGCCATTATTGTTACAAAACAAATTTACATTGAATTCACTTCCAAACAGTGCATAATCAAAATTTCGTATAAGAGTAATTAAAATGTTCTCAAGAGATCATCTATATAATGGTTTTAATTTTCATTTGGAGGTCTATACAAGGATCTCCTGCATACCTAGAATTTGTAAACTAATCCAAATTTGCTCAATGGCGGGCGGAATATATATTTAACCAGATAAATGGAAATATGTATGGCAATTTTTTTTGATGATAATAAAAGAATCCGAAGGCCTTCTTTATGGACTTTTTCTAAAAAAACTGAAAATTGACATGCGGTCGGTCCCTTTTAAGCTTTTTTGCGAGCTTTTTTATATCTCTAAATTAAATATGGGACATACTATAAATACTTCTACTGGATTTTTAACCAAATTAGGTTTGTTTGAAAATAGGCGTATGCCCATATACTTAATGTGTACTTATCTGTAAGTGGCCTGCACCTCGCAGACTAATGAGGTCATCAGTCCACATGTGTTTTTGTAACAAAAGCAAGAGTTAGACCAAGTGCATAAGATTTTTAAAAGTTGCACATTGGAAACCAAGAAGAATCTATACTATACTAAAACTTTGATCAATGGCTAACCTGTATAGGTGTGTATACATACTTGTATATGAATAGACTGTTCTTGTAACTACAATAAGTTCGAGTAGGTAAGTCCTCGGTAAAATTTTCATTTCAAATTTGGTACATATGTAAAATAAGATACACTGTAAAAAATGGGAGTAAATTTACCCTTGTTGTGTGTAATAATTACACATATTTTTAAGGTAACTTTACCAGCAAAAAGAGTGTAAAATTCTGTTTACCCAATATTTAGGGTGAACCTCCTCGGTAAATCAATTTAGAGGCAGTGTTCCACAAAATCACCGTACATTTACTTTGTGTGTTAGGAAAATTCCTATATTTTTAGTGTACAGTAACCTCTATGTATGGAGTTTTACACAGTGGCTTTGTATATTTACCACTTACGGTGCATCATTTCCTTGTATTTATGTAATATTCCCTTGCATTAATGTAATATTCCAGTTTTTGGTGAACACTGTAAGAAATGGAGGTAAATTTACCGTTGTTGCGTGTAATAATTACAAATAACTTTAATGTAACTTTACCAGCAAAAAGAGTGAAACATTTTGTTTACCCAATATTTTGGGTAAAGCTCCCTGGTAAATCAATTTAGAGGTAATGTTACACAGAATCATTGTACATTTACCTTGTGTGTTAGTAAAATTCCTACATTTCTGGAGTACAGTATCATCTACGTGTATGGAATTTTACACAGTGGGATTTTATATTTACCATCTATGATGCATCATTTCCTTGCATTATCTTCCGCGAGGGGGCATTATCAATACCTTACCTTTATTTTATGTACACAGTAAAACACCATCAATAGATTGTATTAGGTACACTTCAATACGCGATTAGTTAGTTTTTGGTGTGTATTTGGATCACGGTATAGTGTCAAATAGTCAAAATACACCCTAATTTTACAAATATCTCAGCACAATGTCATACCCTCAGTCATCAGTGTCAAACAAAGGTAAGTAATTAGCAGAGTATTAGTTTCACTTCACTTTATTGGCGACAATGAATTCACTGTGATATGTACCTATTAGAAAATCATAAATAACATCAGTGTTTGCATTAAAATTTTAATAAAAGCCTAAGTGAAAAAGTTTAAAGTTTGCATTTGAGAATGAAAATTATCTATCCGCTGTAGATCTTTTGAAAAGAATAAATACTACACAAGGATTAAAACAATTGACATACGTCACTCTGACTGGTAACTAATTGGCGGGAGTTCTAAATTTTTATTAAAAGTATTGCTTATTTCGTGTTATTTCTGGTTAATTTTAATTCTCTATAGGTATACAGGTTTTTCCTTGGAACCCTCAAATAACATATTTTGCCATATTAATGTAAGGGATTTTCTACTTTTGTGTACACTGGACAAGTTCGATGTTTTATGGCAAATAAAATTGAATTGTACAAATGTTTTTCCTGAACGACATACCACAGAGTGGTTGAGAATCGTGTTATCCCAAATTTTGTCCCCCTCATCAGTTGATAGCCGATTTTTAAAAGTATTTTTTTAACTTTGCTACAATGGGTCTACTGAACGCTCATTAAATTTTAAAAAACGGGTCATTGTTTAATAATAATTTAATAAAATATCTCAACTTTAGTATATAGTATAACATAGTCATACAGTTGTATTAACAAATTTTCTAATATACTTATATATTTTTCCCTTATTGTGTTTGGTTATTATTTTGATATTAACATCTTTATTTCAGAAGAATATCTCAAGGATGCGATCAAGTGATAGTACCTTAAGTGTAAATATCTTTGGAATTATAGCAATTAATGTAAAGTAATTTTTCAATGCATCTTGTTTCTGCTTAGCATTATGTCAATGATTATTTATGCAACAAGTACCTATATAAAGTGACCCTTTTTATAAAATCTCGTGCACAATACAAACTTTATATACAAGTCGTATACATTATTGAAATAGGCTTAGCATGTCATAAAACGTCGAAATTGTTTTTTCTAAAACCAGCATTAGAAGTCTATAATTTATGTCTGGTATTGAGTCTCAAAAGTTATTTATTTTTGAAAAACGTGCAAAAAAATCTTTCTAAATATTTGTTTTTGTTTTCCTTGGCACGGTCGGTGTGCAAGAAAAATAACTTTTGACGCTCAGAACTAATGAAAAAGACGGAATTTTGGATGTAAGTAGGTAAGTATTAGAATTTTTTTTGTGAAGATTTAATATAATTTGAAATATTTTTGATGGGGTCCACAATGCGCCAATATTTTATAATAGGAGGCAATTTTTTTGCCTTCAATTTTTGGGATCATTTGCAATTTTCATATAAGTATTTAAAATTCTGAGTAACATTTTAATTACACAGGGTTTAATAAGTTAATCATTAGGAAAGCGACTTATTTCAAATAAGGAATCTTTAATTTTCACTATTTCAATTCCTTGAAACATATTCAATTTGTTAGAATAAAAACTTTCTCCCTTTATTAAATTTACGTAAATGTGTGCCTGTACTTAATTAATTATAGGTAGGTATATTTATATATAATAAATAGACGTGCTTACCTCTACGTAGCGACATTTGACATAGTTTTAATAACTGACATGTATTCGGTTATTATTACATCTACATGTAACTCTGCTCTGTAGTTTTACCTGAATTCTGTAATTTTTCCAGTAAATTTTACATTTTCGTTTGAATTTTACCGGTTTAATGCAAATTTCAACAGTGTTTTTACCGACATCATGTAAAATTAATCGGTATTTTTACAGGTCATTATTACCTCTAACATGTAAGTTTCCTCTATAATTTTACCCGAACTCCGTAATTTTCCTGGTAAATTTTACATTTCCGTTTGAATTTTAGCGGTTTAATGTAAATTTCGTGGTTATTTTTACCAAATATTGTGTAAGATTCCTCGGTACTATTACACGTCTGTGTATAACTTTTCACTTGAAATTAACTCAGAAATTTAAATTTACCTTTGACATGTAACTTTACATATGAAAGTAATTTCACCCCAAAAATAGGAGGTAGAAAAGTTGCCTCCTATTTTTGGGGTAAATTTACACCAAAATTTTTTGCAGTGTAGTAGAAGACTGTTTATTGAAATTGGACCATGCAGAGGTGATAAAACCATTACAAAATGTAGTTAATGAAACTGAAATGCTCAGAAGAATGCAAGGGCACAGACACTATAAAATATGGCTGTCGACTGTACACGATCACATACGAACATAATGAAATCATTTGCATATCTTCAAGTCGTCCCGGATTGCTCTCAGGTCAACCTTGGATTGTCTGGGATCTCCTTAAATCGCCTAGGATTACCCCATATAATCTCCATATCATCTTGGACTACCCCTCGATCATTTCTGGAGAAAACAAAAAATCACCTTGTGTGTTACCCATTGTACACACACTTCCAATATCCATAGATTTATTGTTCCTGGAAATCTAGAGATCGAATCCGGTCCTACGTTGTCAATTCAACTTTTCTATCAACTGAATTGCCATGGATTTTTTGTGTACCTACTGATTTTGGCAAATTTCTGCCATCTAATTATTATCTGAGAAACACAATCTGATAACATTGTACTATAGTTATCAAATTTAGGAAATGATATTAAGTATATTAATTACATGAACTGAAAGAAATATGTATTCTCACACCCAGATTCATGCACCCTTTCTGCTATAACCAACACAGTATGCAATATTTAAATATAAAATACCTATCTACGATATGATGTTGGAAATACACGGTCAACAAAACTCGTGATATCTGCCTCCTTTTACTACAAATAACAAGTAGGTAGAGGTATCGAAAGTGTTTAAACACAAAATTAAATTCTTTTCGTCATACAGAAACAAAGACAAATTTTAATAAAAATGGTTTAAATCTATTTGTTATAGGTAGTAATTCTAATGGTATAAGCTTCTTAATATTTTAAAATACAAAATCATGTCAATGTTAATAAAATATTAAGTAATCTATAGGTAATAAAATAAAGTCTACATTAAAAACTTACAAATCCGTCAATGCCTACTTGTGGAACATATCCAAAAATATTATCAGAGGCCATTAAAGAAAAAAATTAAAAGTCCTTACACATTCAATTTAAAATGTTTACGGTAAAAAACATTTAAAACAAACGAGAAAAAAACAGCACAATCACACTTTAAACACCAATACGTCAAAAATATATGTATTTTTATTTTACACAAAATTATGACTCATTAGACTCATGCTACTTTCTACTTCTTCCTCGTATCGATGAACTAGTGGCTAATTTTCCAAGCATTATTCAAATACAAGGTTGGATATACTGGCGTAATTTCATTTCATCAAATACCGCGATTTGATCTGAGAGGATAAAAATAATTTTATCCTCTCAGGTTTTGATACCGTCATTTGACAGTGGCGTAGCTGTGCACGGGGAATTCGAGCAATTGCCCGGGACCCCAGGCTTTAAGGACGCCCAGAGAAATATACAGTAGACTCACTCCCTATCTACTCTATGTAGAAAAAATGGAACTAGGTTTCGTTTCTAATGCTCTACACTAGACCGAATGCGCAAGACCACGCGCTAAGAGGGGAAGGCGCCAGTTTTAAAATCAAGTAGCGAACACCGGCGCGCGGCGTACCGAACTAAACGTCAAATTTGTTGGTTTTATGTCCTATGTTGTAATATAATCATAGCACAAAATTCACATAATTGGGAAACAGTTTCAAATATTAAAAAATATTGTCGTGGAGTTACACGCATAAAAATAATGTAATACCAAATAGTTCATTGAGATTTGTACGATTTCTAAAAAAATTGCACAGCTTATAAATGCGAAAGCTTCGACACGCCCAACACGTGATATCATTAGTTTGACTATTTCTTCTTTGCTCTAGCGTCTACTTCCAGCGAGATGGTTAGCGCATGGGTTACGCTTTAGCTTATGGTTTTATACGATTTTAATATTGAATAAATTTGTTATGTATGTATGCGCGAGGGGTCCCGGGTTCAAATTCATACGTCCGCACAATTTTTTTTTTAATTCTGTAACGATTAATATATTTTTTTACAAATTCTTTTCCGATTTCTTTAGGTTTTCCTTCTTTTTATATAATAATTTCATTCTTTCGTGTGATTTCTTTGGGTTAGGTTAGTAGGTTTTTATTTTGATATCTAATTGTTAATATTATTAGCGCCGCAGGCGGTATTAGCGTCGCAGACAAAAGAAAATGGGGGGTGCGGGGGGTGTCCCCCCGCCTTTTTACCACAAAATAACAGGAAATATTTCAATTTCTCCACTTGAACGAATTTATTACACATTTACAAGGTAATGCGCATGCTCGAAGCTTTCGCATTTCGGTCTCTCTAGACTCTTGTGTGTAGCGTCGATGGCAAGAGTGGAGGGTCATGGACAAAAATAAGGGGAAGTGACGCAACTGTATATTATTAAACTGTGCCCCCGGGTCGCATATAGGTTAAATACGCATTCTTTATTATCCTACGGATATGGCAGTATTTACAAGTATTTCATTGGCTGTTTCAAGGCTACGCTCGACGCCTACGTAAAAAGTTATATATTTACAGACTAATTTGACTTCTACCTACAATAATAAGATTTTTAATAAATATAATAATAAGTTACATATACTTAACATAAAAAGGTTGATTTCTTTATTATAATGTTTCTAAATTATACAAACATATATTTGACGGAACGTTTTGTTTGCAAAACAATAAGAATCTGTGAAACAAGAATCCCATACAGCACAAGGACATCCTCAGAACATACTGGGGACAACTTTTCAGGACACATGGGAATAAGCTCCCATTATCACCTTAGGATGTCTGTAGGATATCCAAATGGGACAGTTCAGGCTTTGCTGATGACGTCCTCAGGACATCAGTACGGGTGTGTACAGGACATCATCAGCTAGCTCTTATATGGGGTATGTCTGGGTTTTACTGTGAACAACCTGAGGACATTGATTGGACTTTTAGGGTTTATTGGATGACAGCAAAAAATACATATTATTTTATAAGATCATTACTTTTAAACTGAGCCAATAAGCAAAGACAAAGGAATACAAGTTTATATAATGGCAAAGGTAAAATGACTAATAAAAATGTGACACATATATGTACAACTCCATACACATATTTGTATCTATCAATTGGCTTATATAACTTTAGTAAATCTACCAAACTAATAGAGGTTATATATAGTCTAATGAAATAGGTCGACAAATCAAAATTTTGATATGTTACTTTGAAGTATTTGAACACGATTAATGAAAGAAATTTTTTTTCAATCCCGAGAAGGGGTGAAAAAGAATATATAACAAAGTGTTTTTTCAAATTTACTCAAAATGTGTAAGACAGTAAAAAAAGTTTCAAATAAAAATTGTAAAAGCATGAAATATTACACAAAAATGAGCTCTTGCCGTTTTTTGATATTATTAAAATCAACAGAGTTTAGGGTGGTTAGAAGTTATAAGGGATGATATGTACAACTTTAAAAAATCATAACATGTTGAAAAGTTATTAATGGATTTTAAAAAAAATTATTCATAAAAATATAAAGGATTACGTATCTAACAAGAACATCTGTGGACAATAACCAATCACATTTTCCCCTTTTAATAAATACAAAGATATAACATAGCAGCATTATATTTATGAAATATTTAACGTAATCTTATTTGTCGAAAGAACTTTAAAATGAACGTGGAAAAGACATCGACGCCATTCGACGCCCGGTGGATTTCTTAGAACTTTCGACTTGTCAGAAAATGGCGGCTAATTCAAAACACAGTAAATGTATTAAAACCAAATTATAAACAACTACACTATTTAAATAAGATATACATTTTTAATGAATTATTTTTACTGGCGGGGATTATCAAATAGAACAAATAAAAGTTTTTAGAAGCAAATTTTACAAACCAATAAAAGACACTATAAACAAATAGCCTCAAAATAATATATACACTTTTCATTATTTTTGTTGTTGAAATCTCCCAAATAATAATACCTATAATAGGACGACTCTAGGACTTGCCAAGGATATTCCCACAGTGGATATTTTGTTAGGGTTTTAATATCTTTGCAGGATATTACTGCCAGGATTTGTCTAGGATATCCCCATCTGGGATATTCTCAGGTTGTATATATTTTATTGGGATATGCTAAGGATATCCTGAGGAATATTGTCCTCGATTGGGATATACGGGACCAAATGAGGATATCCTAGGGATGTCATGTGTTGTGTGGGATGCGACGCTAATACTGTCTACGACGTTGATAATTTAAGTAAAATAGAAATAATCAACCTAACTAACCTAATCACCTAACACCTAACCATCACATGAAAGAGTGAAATCAATAGGAAAACGAAGGAAAATATTATTTCTGCCGTCATATCAAACCCAAATTTGTGAAAAATACATTAATCGTTACAAAATAAACAAGAAAAATTTGACGTGTACAGGAGTTGAAATGGGGACCTCTCGCACCCTAAGCATCATCATAACAAAGTTCTTTTAATACAGTAAACTGCCGGTACAACCACGTCGCGCAGCAATGAAAAAAACCCGTTCGAGGCAATTGCGTGCCCCAACAGTCTGCTCGCCGTTGGAAAGTTGTGGTTGTGGAAAGGAAATTTGAGTTTTTAAGAGGTTGTAATTTTTATAAGTTTTTCGGTCAAGAAGGAATTTTTAACAAGATAATAAGTCGAAATTTCAACTTATTAAGTTGAAATTTCAAGATACTTAAGTCGAAATTTCAACATATTAAGTTGAAATTTCAAGATAATAAGTCGAAATTTCAACTTATTATATTGAAATTCCAAGATAATAAGTTGAAATTTCGACTTATTCTGTTGAAATTTCAACTTAATTTTTTTTTCGCCGTGGCCTCAGTACGCTTCCGCATTTATATAAATAGAAGCAGATGCACATTTACAACTACAAGTAGAGATGGGAAAAGCGGTTCCACTTATGTAACGTTACAAACGCGATCGCTCCCCAGAAAAATACCGCGACAGAACAACGCGATTTTGGAACGACAGAAACGAAATGATTCGATTAGCTCCGTCAAACGCAACGCGACGTTTGTCGCGTAGCGTAGTTTCTTCAGAGAGTAACGTAACCTAGTCAGTCCTTCAGTCGCCTAGTCGCATTGCCAATTAATGCATAGAACGCTTTTTAGTTTCTATTTATCTTTGAGTTCTTACATTTTTTTAGTAAATGGTAGACACAAATAATATGTATATGTTATAATAAAACTAGTATTATGTTGTAGGGTAATATATAAATATTTTGAACTTGAATATATATTTATATCTAAAACCGGTTTGGGTGTGGTATGCCGAGTAGTTTAGCCAATAAAGGACACTCTTGTAACTTTTGAATGGGTTTTGATGGATTATTTTCAAATTTGGTGCAGCAATATGAAAAAATAATCCAATTATATGGCGTTGAAAAACCAAAATCGCCGACTTCCATTAGTTCCATTACGATGATAATCCGATTTTCAAATGGCATAACCGGTATATTTTTGTATATTTCGATCCTGCTATCCAAAATATACATGTAATCCAAACTTCAGGTGTTAGAGTAAACTGATTGCTTTAGCCCGTTGCAGCGAGTTAGATTTGTGCTAACAAAAACTAAGTTTTTAAAAACGAAATTTATTGAATAAAACAAGTTACACGTCGGGAGACTGAATAGAACTAACTATCTTAGTGCATTTACATATATTTATAACATAATGTTATCTGTGCAGAGTAGGCATTTAATTTATGCTTATCGGCACGTACAGTATTATAACTCCTCCGGCCTTAGACTGAAATTATCCCAGAAGGGGTTAATTTTTGGGGTTTTTATTACACAACATTATATTACTATGTCCGAAATTATTTTTTCTTTGGTAGAAGGAGTTTTACAGGTTTTCTTACGATTATTATAATATCTTATAAATTTAATATATATAGTATAAAGTAATATTATTATTAGTATAACATATAAGAGAATTGTCCAAATACTCACATTGTGACTAACTGGGTCATTATTTAATTCCTTGATTAGTTTAGTTTGTTCGATTAGAGACCTTTGGGTCTCCAGAAGTTTATGATTATTAATAGTTTCGATTTGTAAGGGTCCTGGATGATAAGTAATTATTGGTTTTTTATTGTAAGTGAAGTTGAGTTTGGGAAGTTCAAATTTTATGTTATGCTGATTTTGTACGTGAGTTTGTAGTAATTGACTCTCGATTAGAATTTTACATTCTTTGTTTAGATTAATTACAAATGTTCCCTGTAGTCGTAGTTTGGTAATTATTTTGTTGCAAGTCTGAGTGATTACTGTTTCTTGAGGGATTATGGTGATCCACTCATTGGGCTTTAATTTTTGAATTTGGATTTCTGTTATTTCAATATTAATTGGGTGACAATCATTAAGGTCTGGGTTATAGGAGAGCAGAGCTACTTCGCATGGTGCTTTCTCGTGAATTAGAACAGGATTCACGTCTCTGCATAAATATTCGTTAATATCTATGAATATGCAATTTTCGTTAATAAATACATAATGGTTAATACCAAGAGCTATGAATTTAGTTTTAGGCAGTAGCAATTGATATTGTTGATTTAATTTTACAGGTAACGTATACAATTCAAAAAACTGAAAATTCTCCTTTTCAATTAGAGGAATTTCTAACACAAAAATTATCGTGAAGCCCTTAGAATATCCTTTAATGTTGATAATCTTTTCATATTTAAGAACGTTGTTTATATTTGGCTCAAAAGGCAATTTCACATTTACTAAGTATTTACTAGTTTCTTTTACTTCAGTTAAAAGATCTAATGGATTTATAATTGAGTTGTGCAAGGTATTTAATTTAGCAAAGGTTGAGGCAATTTCAATTCTTTGCAGTATATCGTAGATATTTTGGAATAGAAATGTTATTTGTGTTAATAGTGAGTGAGTCAAGAAATATTGATAACTATCGGTCTGGTGGTTTAATATATTGGTTATAGTTGCTTCGATCCGTTGAATTCGTGATTCTAAGATGATCTGGTTGTGTGACAGATTTTGGGCCATTTCGTTGAAATGAGAAATGGTTGAATTTAGTATGGTTATTTGATTTGATAAGATTGTTTTAATTTTGTCTTGGTTGTGATTGAGAGTCATAATTTGTTTGTCGTACCTTTCAGCGTCATCTTGGTCTAGGTTTCCTGTTATTACTTTGATAATGGACCCTAATCCGTTTAGTATTCCTCTTTTGCGTCTGTTGGGGTAGTTGAAACTCGGGTTTAGTTGGTAAATCTGACTTATAATTTTTTGTTCCAAATTATCTAATAATGGGAAGGAGTTAAAAAATTCTTTCCGATATGCTGCTTCTTTGAAAAGTTTGGATTTTAGGATTTTATATTGCTGTTGGATGAGATTAAACTCATCTATTATAGGTGATAAGTCAAAAATTTGTATATAGTCCCAGTAGTCGTTACTAATGAAGGTTTGTCCTAGTTGTAGTGGTAGCAAGCCAGGATTATTTGTTATTTCGGTGATTGTTGGCTTTGTGGGGGTGATGGTGCCTGTGCAGCATCTGTAACAGGTTTACGAAGTTCTTTTAAGTGAATAACGCTTATTTTATTATTTTTTGGGTTTTTTATTTTGGCTTTATTGAAATCCAATAGTTCGGTAATTATGTAGGGTCCAGCGAACTTATTCTTAGCTTTAGATCTTTCTTCTAATTTTTTATACACCTTTTGATTAATTCTGAACTCAAATTGTGTATTACCTTTGGTGTTTCGTTTTTCGATTACTTTTTGTTTTTGAGTGGTTTCTTTGTTATTGACGAGTTCATATTAATTTTTTGTGCGGTTCTTATGAGCGGCTACGTAATCTGTATAAAATGTTGTCTCAATAAGTTCTAGAGGGTTTTGTGAGTTTGTGTGCCCGAATGTAATTTCAAAAGGGGATAATTTTAGATTTGATTGTATCGATGTATTGTAGGCAATAATAGCGTAAGGCATTAGTTTAGTTACCGCCGAGTCAGGTTCTCTTTCTTTCAATAGTCTTAGGTGTTCAATAAGGGTGGAATGAAATCTTTCAGCTGGGCTGTTACTTTCATGATGTTTAGGCGTTCCGAAATGGATTTTAATTTTGTGGCTTTTTAATAGTTCTTGGATATTTTGGTTTTTGAATTCTGTTCCACTATCCGAAACGATAGTTTCTGGGGTACCATAAAATGAGAAGTATTTAATAAGATTGTCATGAATAGAAATAGCGTCCTTTGTGGCTGGCAAAGCTTGACCAAGTTTTGAAAATTTATCAAGAATTGTAAGGAATGTTTGATTTTGGAAGGTAAACATATCTATGTGAAGTATTTGAAAGGGTTTAGACGGCGTTTCCGTCACTACTAGGGGAGTATATGGTTTTTTTCTAGCATACTTGGCTCTCTGACAAATTTCGCAATCATTGATGTAAGCCGTGATGTCCGATCTTTGATTTTTCCAATAATAATTATTTTTTAGTTTTTGATACGTTTCATCGATTCCTCTATGATTAGATTTTCCTTCGTGGTGATTTCTGATGAGAAGTAGCCGTTCGTCTTTATTTCGTATAGTATTGATAAGTTGGGTACATATGACAAGTTTCAGATTGCTAAATTTAGAATTATGAGTGGTTGTAAATAAGGAGATCAATTGTTTATCGTGAAAATAAATATAATTTGTTTTTGACGGATTTGTATGATCTCTAAGAAATTCGGTTACTAAGTCTTGTGAGTGTAGAGGGATGTTGATATGCTTTATCATGTGCCCATCGATAATCTGAGTATCAACATGTAGTCTGTGATGAGGATTTCGTTTTACAATAATCTGGTGGGGTTTGTTATTAATTATTTCGTCTAAGATGGGTATACCATAATTATCTACTCGGTTGGAGGTGTGAACGGTTAGATCGGGTTCGTCGTCATGTGTTATTTCAGGAACTTGAAAATTTGGGTCTTCTGGTATGTGGATGGTAGGGTATTCAGGTACTATCGATATGTCTTGGATGATATTTATATTAGGGTTATTGCTATGAGGGTGACTTTCAGTCTCATTGGTATATTCTGTCATTGGGTTAAGGTCAGGGTGAGTTGTTGGGTTTTCGGCAAGCTCTCTTAAATATTGTGTGACGTCTGCGTTTATGTCGCCGGGTTGGTTTATTATTGATTCTGTCTCAAGTGCATTTAATTTAATTCGTGATAGCGCGTCAGCGTTTACGTTTTGTTTGCCTTTTTTGTAAATTATCTCGTAGTTGTATTCCTCGAGTTTAAGGCGCCATCTGACTAATTTTGAGTTAGGTTCTTTGAGATTAAATAACCAAACGAAAGGTCTGTGGTCCGTATAAATATAGAACTTTCGACCGAAAAGGTAGGGACGGAACATTTTGCACGCCCACACGATACTTAGCAGCTCTTTTTCTATCACGGAATAGTTGCACTCGTGGGTGTTAAGAGTTCTCGAAATATAAGAAATGGGTTTGTCGTTAGGCGGGGTTCCTTGGGATAAAACTGAGCATATGGCGAAATTGGAAGCATCGCTGGTTAGTACGAACGGTTTCGTAAAGTCTGGGAATTGTAAAATTGGTGCATTGATCAACAGGTTCTTAAGATGGTTAAAGGAGTTTACAAATTCTGGGGAATGATTTATTTTTGAGTCTTTTTTAAGACAAGATGTGAGAGGTTTTGAAATTTTTGCCTTTAATAAATTTTCTATAATATCCTGCTAATCCCAAGAACGACTTAATTTCCTTGGGTGTTTTAGGAATTGGAAATTCTTTGACGGCTTTTATCTTGTCTGGATTCGGTTCTATTCCTTTAGGGGTAATTACGTGTCCAAGATATTGTACATTTTGTTTCAGGAACTCGGATTTATCGAGTTGGACTTTAAAATTGGCTTCTCGCAAGCGTTGAAATATTTTTTTCAGTCTGTCTATATGTTCCTGAAGGGATGTCGAGAAAATAATGATGTCTAAGTAGACTGAACAAATTTCGTTTTGATAACCCCTTAAAATGTTATTCATGACTCTTTGGAAGGTAGAGGGTGCGTTCTTGAGTCCAAACGGCATGCGTTTAAACTCATAATGTCCGTTTTCAGTGGAGAAAGCCGTCTTTTGCACGTCGTCGGTTTCCATCTCTATTTGATGAAACCCGTTTGCAAGGTCTAATGTAGTAAAATAATTGCACTTTCCTAGCTTGTCCAAAATGTCAGTTATGTTCGGTAAGGGATATTTGTCGTCGATCGTCTTTTCGTTGAGTTTCCGGTAGTCTATGACCATTCTCCATTTAGTTTTGCCTGAGGCGTCTAATTTTTTTGGTACAACCCATATTGGAGATGACCATGGAGAGTTTGAGTGCTGAATAATATTAGACTCAAGCATTTTAGATATTTGTGAGCTAACTTCAGCTTTGTGAACATATGGGTAGCGGTAAGTCTTGGTGAAGATTGGGGATTCATCTGTAAGCCTGATTTTGTGTTTGATAGCGTTTGTAAAAGTTAATGGAATATGTTCAGAGTGAAAGATGTCTCGATATTCATGACATAGTTGTCTGATGGCCTTATATTCTTCTTGGTTACAGTGGTCTAGCCTAAGATTTTTTAAATTGTCCTTGTATAACTCGTCTAGTTCGGAGTAATTTTGGGGTTGTTCAATATTCTCAAGAAGGTTTATCTCGTTGCAGTCAAAGGGTTCAGTTTCTAAGAGATCTGTCAATGTCAATTCGATCGAGTGGTCTGTTTTGTTGATTAGAGAGGTTAATGCAAAATTATTTTCAATGTTTACAATGGCTGTGGGGGTTTCTAGTTCATTAAATTGGATGTGATTAAGGATGGCTGTACCTGATTTTTGAAATGTGGGTAACATAACTATCTGTTCTGTTCTCGGTGGAATTACCAATGAATATGGTTGTTTTAAACGTGTTTTGGGTGATTTAAGGGCATTTTGCGATAAGTTTTTAAAATATATAGGAATCTGGGTTTGCGGAAGTTCTAATAGTCTTTTACTAATATTAATTTTTGCCTTTAATTCGTCCAGAAAATCTAGACCTATCAAGCCTTGGAAGTTGTTGGAGAAATTGAATAGGTAGAACGTGTGACAGTGGTTTACATCAAAATCTGCCAGGAGCAATAATTTGACAATTTCGTTGTGAAATGAGCTTCCGTGCGCTGTTTTGACTTCAAAACTCTTTTGCTCTATGAGATTGGAAAAGAATTGTTGGGCTAATTGGGGTTTTAGGAAGCTTCTTGTGCTTCCTGTATCGATTAATATTTTTGCTTTGAGGGTTGGCAGATAGATGTAGGGAAGGTTTTGATCGAAATTATTTAGGCTTATTATGTCTCGGGTTTCGTAAACTGGATCGGTGGAAAATTTACTTAAGAAAAATCTGATGGTACGCTTTCGTTATACTGCTGGTAGTCGTATTGTTGATAATTAATATTGCACTGATGGGGTATAGTGTCATCACTGTAGCCAAACGAAGTTGTATCTGGGTATTGGTAATATTCCTCAGAGTTGTGGTTAAATTGGTTATTACACTGATTGTCAATTTGATGATGGTGTAGAGTGTCATATTGGTGGTCAGATTGATTCTGATATTGGTTCTCATTTTGCGTATTACTCGAGGTCTCTAGGACAGAGGTTTGGGTACTAGAATCAGGTGATTCGTAAACAAATTGATTGTGTAGTCTGGTAGAAAAGGGTTTCGTAAGTCTAGTGTTACCAGACGTCGTATCCATAGGCGTGGGTTTAGGCATGAATTTCATTACTTGTGACTGTGGTTTAAACACATTGGTCATTTGTGGGTTGTTAAAGGTGGGGTTATGAGCATTATACTGGAATTGATTTGGGATGTTATTCTGAAACCCTGGGCTTTGATTTAATGGGGGCCGATATGAGTTTTGGTTGAATGGCATTCGATATGAGTTTTGATTGAACGGGGGTCGATATGAGTTTTGATGGAATGGGTATTGATACAAATTTTGATTGAATGGGGGTCGATATGAATTCTGTACAAAAGGTGGTCGGTATGAATTATGGTTTGAATTAGGTCTTTGTCCAGTTGGATTTTGCATATTTACCGAGTACATGTTTCCTAACATGGGCCCATTCGAATTTTTGTTCTGCGAGGTTTGCGTTATTTGGTTGTTTTTGTTTCTAAATTCAATAAAATTTAGTTCCTCTACAGTAAAACCTAATGCTTGCTCTATACTATCAGGATTTTTTAACCTAATTGCTAACTGTATATGGTATGGCAAATTAGTTATATAAGTTTTTAACGCAATTTCATCATAGTGATCTAATTTTACGATTTTAGTTTGCCTATCCTCATTGCCATTGTTTAATTTAGAGATTAATAGACTTCGGACATTTTGAATTCGATTCCCGAATTCTAACAGCGATTCGTTTTTATTTATGTTTAATGTTATTAAATCCTGGAATAAACAATCCAGACTTCTTTGATCTGCAAAGCTAGCTATCAATACTTCTTTAATCGAAATCCAAGAGTTAAGCTCTGACCTAGGGCAAATCAAATCTGCCGCTCTACCTCTAAGTTTTGAAAATATAGTATCTATTAGACATATGTTTATAGATGCATTTGGATCAGTTGTATTTTGAAAAGCTCTTATTAAATTTTCACTTGCAATTATAAATCTTTGAAGTAATTTTGGGTTACCATCAAAATTTGGAATATTGTCTGCCTGATATCGTAATAATCCGAAGTTAATTTCGGGCGCTCTGCTTGGAGCTGGTGTTGATGCTGGATTAGTTTGCATTATGTCAAGTTCGCTGTTTACGAATTCGTTATCTAATTCTTCAGAAATAACACTTAAACTCGAAAGTTTGTTTAGAAGTTCCTCCAGTTTTAAAATTTTTAATGAACACTAATAAATAAAATGTTATACTGTAACTTTCCTTGAGTTTGACTCGTTTATTGAAAAAAAAAAAGAACTTTAATTCCTTTACTGTACAACGAGGGACTTACTGAGGGTGTCAGGAGTGCTCTATTGTTTTTACGCAACGAGGGACGCACTGACGGTATCAGGGTGCTCTACTGTACAGATTTGGATATAACAAAATGAATTTGAGAAACTCAAAAATAGTTTTTATTCTATTTAGCTACAATTAATAACTTAAAATTGATGGATCTTATTTTATTGGAATTAGATTATTTCGCTATTTCAAGTTTGTTTGAAATTGACTTACATGAAAAATATCCAAATTCTGAACATTGGTCGAAGTTTCTGTGACTTCTTGCCTATAACCTCTAGGCTGTAAGGGAGTTTCTATTCTGATGTCTGACGTTCCTCTATAGTCTTCAGGGTGAGATTCCAGGTTAAATCTGGTCCAATCGGTGGTGACAATCTTCTCCTGCTCCGGATTTTTGGAGTACAGACTTGATCTTCTTTTTGGTTACTCAATTCGCCAAAAAAATAGTTTCCAGGCTACTCAATTCACCTGAAGTGTGTGTGCAGGTCCAAACAACTACTCCGCCACTGATGCTAGGTCCGGTATTGAATTATAGAACACTACACAGTACACAGATTGGTTCGTTTCGCGACAAAGTGTTGAAACACAAGGTAAAATTTCCGTTAAGTCCAGGAATTACACGAAAAATGTGCTCTGGCCCTGGGGCATTCACTGAATTTCGACTTAACGTATACCTTCACGAAATCCGTACGACTGCGCCAGTTAGATTTGTGCTAACAAAAACTTTTTAAAAACGAAATTTATTGAATAAAACAAGTTACACGTCGGGAGACTGAATAGAACTAACTATCTTAGTGCATTTACATATATTTATAACATAATGTTATCTGTGCAGAGTAAGCATTTAATTTATGCTTATCGGCACGTACAGTATTATAACTAGCGACAAGCAGGCAGGTCAGTAGAGCAGTAGCAGCTGACGTCACAACATGGCCGCCAAAGTTGCCTGGGTGGTAATAACCTAGTTTTGCATTTGTGTGCTTTCTGATTAATTCGAGTTTTTAAAGAATTTATAGTGCTTTTTTAAACGTTTTTTTCATGTCACATCAATTTTGGGTGTTTTTCGTCTATTATACATTTCGAGATTTATTGATCTGACTTTAATTTAGTGTTTTATTTGTGTTTTTCAACCGGCGTGTTACCTTGCGTACCTGTCAAAAGTTATTAATTTTCGATATGGTAAGAGAATTTCAGTGAATTTATTATAATTTTATTTATATTCTACATTTTAGGAGTCCCCTCTTTACATTTCTAAGCTGAAGTGTATTAATGAAGCCAACCTATATGATTTAAAAGTGAGAGATTGAAACTATATCGGATGATTTTTCAAAAATATAATATAGCATTGAATTAATGAATCATTGTGACCCTTCTTGTAAATAAACTTTATATTTTTTAAACTATAAGACTATATTATTATTCATACTTACCCTTATATAATTATGTATATGTATAATTTGAAATATTCAATGATGGTAGACGATGCTGTTAAAAGTGTGTTATTTTTTAAATTCTGTTGTGTTTTAGCTCACTTACCTTCACTGGTATTTTATTTGTGTACATTATCAATATTTTGAACCTCTGTAATTACAATTGTAAGAATCAGAACAGATACCAAACTAGGTATATAGCTATATAAAGTATTCGGAGCGTATTATGTTGCATATTTGCTCGCAATTTAAATTAAATGGAAACTGAAATGATCTCACAGTCCTATCTTTTCATTAGATTTTACTCCTGCATTTCATAATACAAACTTCTGATTGTTGTTATTAAATGTGATAAACACTTAAACTCGTTACAAACTTTTGAGCCTAACAAAAGTAAGACTTAAATCAAAAAAAGTTGAAGGGAAATATTTTAAATCGTCAAAAAACGTAGATTTTACAATAGGTTTATAAAACCATTAATATATGATTGATATATTGGCATAAATCAATGAGTATTTTGATAACGTTTAACCTAGTGTAATAATACTACCTAATCTATGTCACTGCCTAGCTGTAACTGAGCGTAGGATATTAATTAAACATTTACTAAAATATATGTCTTGATATTATATATATATATATATGTACAAAAAATGTAAAAAATCCAATATAGCCTTTATTTTCACTAATTTATGGGTTCACAAAGATGTCAACGTTCTTGACACCAAATTTTACACTGGTGAAAACAACACTAATAAAGTATATATAAAATTTTCTCTCACAGTAGATTTAAAAAATATATATTTATAAACATCACTACATCTATCTGATGTTAAGAAATCCTCCACTTTAATTTATATTGAACGAAAATTGACCCCAACTCAAATGTCAAATTTCTGAATTTACCACCCAGGCAACTGACAGCTGGCAATACTGTGACGTCACTGCTAGTGCTCTGTTGTACAACGTGCGGTCGTTACTTGGTTGCTCGTTGCGAGTAACCGGTTATTTTGGCATTTCGCAGCGCGACGGTACGTTACCGATATATTGCGCGACAAAACAACGTTACAGAAATAACGACCCATCTCTAACTGTGTGTTGACATTGAGAACATAGTTCAGACATTACATTTTATAATCATCTCTTTCTTTATGACCAAAATTACTATAGCCCCATCTTTGTTGCAGCCACCGTCATTTTGACACGACAAATAAATGTAAATATATCCTTAAACGCCCAAGTGTTTTGATCTGTAAATAAACTATTTTCAAGTGCTGAGACAAAATATGACTTAAAATTGCATCAAATAACGTTTATATGCTGTTTCTCTAATTCGATGATAGTTTAAAGACAAAACATGTGTCGGTCGTCATTTTGATGAGCTGTATACATATATTTATTTTCCTAAAATGAACACTTATTTACCGTCAAACTACAGCAATATGATTGATTTTAAGGGGCCATATGGATTCGGAAAAAGACGTGTACTAGAGTCAAATTAAGTAGAGGTTGTTTCATTTAATAAACCGATTCGGGAATTTGTTTGCATCTCTTACAAATCAGAAAAGAAGTACCTAACTAATTTACAGGAAATCATGCGGCAGTTCATTTCTTAGGATTTGATGTAAATGGCCCCTTGGTTCCTTTATATTTTGACAAATTGACCTAGACTTTTTTATTTAAAAAAATATACCTACTCTGTGACAAAAATAAAACTACTTACCAACTGTTCTTAATTCCTACAAGGCTACAAAGTAGTGGATTGTCTAGTAAAATACTAAAATGGAGTTCTACCCGGCCACAAATTGGACTGTGAATTTGAGCATCTGCAAGGAATGCTAAGGGGCAAAGGAATAAAACAATCGTTTACAACACTTACATATTTTTGTACAAAAAACAAAAATATTTGCACTAAAAATAAAAATTATTTAAAGGTTAGTTGAGTCAAACATGAACAGCCGTTATTAAATAACCAAGATTTAGACATATGTCGATCTATGCTACATTCATATACCACGGCCTTGGACAGGCTGCAACAGAGATAGCGTTATAAGGGCAATGTTGTATCTTAGAAAGAAATGGCGAGAAAAAGGTATGTTGTTGGATATGTTGGCAACAGCATCGTATGACTTTTACACTTTATCTCTGCTTCTATTTATATATACATTCTTTGCCTTTTCTGTGTGATTGTCACATTATGGCAACTGATTTATAACTCCAACACAGATCAAATTTTATATATGATAAACTCCAATGAGTGCAATGTAAATGTTGAGGTCAATGGTGGCGTTACTAAAATATCAAAGGTTTTCGTCAGCTGTCCTATCTTCTTACTCCTTTAACTTTTGCCTATAGTCTATAATTTTACTCTCAAAAATCAGTTACTATGATTTCGTTAGTGTACCTACATATTTGTCGTCAAACAAACAAAAATACTCAACTTTTTTAATCTATAGTGTTACGGATTTCCACCTTTTTGGGGAAACACCCTGTATGAATCCGTGGGTTCTAAATAATTTCAACAAGCAATAAACACCACTAACACTTTATTTAACTATTTATACTGACTACAATACTTCAAATTCACTTTATTTACTATTTATCTAACCTCACTTTTCACTTTTCTACTTGTTCACTTTTATAAACTGCTTTCTTCATAAAACTTCCCCTTCCGCGCTTGTAATCGCGCCTTATTATATACTCCAAAATTAGCTCTAGATTAATCCAGAATCTTCTCCAACCATAATCTAGAAAAGTCCTTGGCTCTTTCTAGAGCCTTTCCAGTCACTATCAGTAGGCATAGGCGTATCATCTCCAATTCCAAGGGGGTGTAATTCATAACACTGCCCCCTCCTTAAGCCTGATCGTCTCGATCAGGCAACTCAGAATCATCGATGTATTTCGCCAGCCTGTCCAAATGCACGATCTTCATCTTGGACTTTTTGCTTCGTTGAATCCGATAGACGACGTCATTAATTCGGGTAATAACAGTATACGGTCCATCCCAAGATGATTGAAGTTTCGGTGACCTTCCTTTCTTCCGCTGTGGGTTGTACAGCCAAACCAGGTCTCCTGCCTTGAACCCTTCTGAACTACCCTTCCGGTCGTATCGAGCCTTCATTCTGTCACTGGCTGGTGATGGCTCCGCTATATTGTTAGCCAACCTCTTGAAAGGAGCTCCGGCGCTGAACTGCTTCTTTTCACCCTTACTTCCCGTCTGTGGTCCCTTACTGGCTGCACAAATCTTGCATTTGCGACACCAAGCCTCCACATCCTGACGACTTCTTATCCAATAAAATCGCCCAAATAGCACCAAACTTCCGGAGGATGTTCGTTTTAGATCCTCTCTTGGTCCGAACGTCCGACGACGTGAAACGAACGTTTATAAGACGTCTGTCTTCGGATGTTTTTAGGATATACTAAATTAACGTTCTGTGGACGTCCATTTTAGGTCGCACGTTGGCCTACCAAGATTCATTTTGTCACGAATGCAACAAATTAAAAATGCGGTGCCGTTAAAAAATACAGAAGGAAAGGAATGATAAAACTTGAAAACTGGTTAAAAAATCGTGTGGTGTAACTAAATACGGTGAAAAAAAAGTACGCAGAAATGTCCTGAGAATTTTTATATACACAATAGTTTTTGATATCACAACAGCTATTTTCTTTCGTGCTGAACCTGTTTTATGTTTTGTTCTTTTGTTTATTTCTTTATTATTTTGTTATTAAAACACTTTATTCTCGTTTATACTTTTTATTAACCACTCTAGTCTCTACATCTTTCTGTACTGTTCTGCCAGTTCTGTCTTCTGTCAGAACCACAGATCTCATTTTCATAGAATGCTCTTAAAACTAGGTACATACACAACAGAACCAACTGATTGCAATCACTAAACAGCCAATCAAATCGAGGTATTTTTAAAATTCTTGATCTCTATTGGTTGCTTTCTACACACACTAAATAATTTTTTTATAAATATGAGTACAATATTTAATTACACAAATATTTCGTCATTCTTAAATAATTTAATAATAACAATCCTCCTTGGGTAAAGTTTGTTTAACTTTCAAAGCTAATAAATAAACTGCCCTGCTTCCCTAAAGAACTTATATTTTTTTCCATGTGTTGATTTTTCCTAGCTCATCATTAAACTTATTATTTAGTACCACATAAAAATTAATAACTTATTTTGCTGCAATGTTTCTATATTTTCTAATTATTTCTCAACTAAGCAATAGATAAATTTAATAAAACCTATAGAAGCAAAATAATGAAAATAATAAAAATTGGTATTCTTATTCCATGCCACTGAATGCAGTGTACAAATAAAAAAATACCATTGCAGCTTTAAAAAAATGTGCAGCAATAGCCACAGACCTGGTGAACGATTTCTTCAAAGTACTTTAAGCCAACTGATATTTTATAAAAAAAAGAGAAAAAACCTGAAAAACCGAAGTGCAGACTTCGGACTGGGGTTGGTTAGCTAGATGGTCGATACCTTTTTCAGGCACGAAAAAACTATCTATAAAATTTCAGCCAATATAAAGTATCTTGAACAAATCATGTACCATCTCTTAAGACTATGAAGGTCTGAATTGAAAAGCCTGTGTGTGTCCACTGAACGTCCTCATCTGGACCTATAATGACCCTAAATCGGAAGTTCTGAGGAAGTCCAAATTTGTAACACGGTACCTCCTCTGAACGTCCACCATACGTCTGACGACCTAAAATGGACATCCTTTGTCCGTCCTGAATGTCATCAACGGACATCTTCTGGACGTTTTGTGGATGTTTTGGTGCTATCTGGGCGTTCTCGTATTTTCTTCAGGGTCTTGTTCACACCGAAGTGTCCATCGGATGTCCCAATGTGCACTTCCTGAAGCACCTTCGCTACTCGACACCTGGGAATCACTAGACGCATAACCACCTTTTTTCCATCCGGGCTTTCCCATGCTCTCCGCAACAGCGCCCGTTCCTGACTTTCAGTGAATCCCACTGCGCCCATAGTGCCTTCAGTCCCACTCTTTTGCCTGAAACATCCTTCCATTTTGGACGAGTTCCCCTTTCTTTGGCTCTCAATATAGGCCCAATTTCCTCATCATTTAGTTGCTCTTGTCTGAGCGCTTCATCTGTCCTGTCATCCGGCACCTCCACCTTGACAGTGTTGACTGCTCCCGTGACCTGCAGTTTCTCCTGGTGGTAGTACTTGCAATCTTCCTTGTACCTTCTTCCGGATGAAATATCTGCAATTTTCTGGGGTTTCACTTTACTTCCACGTCCTGGTAGTAGTGGACTTCTCGGAATGATTCGAAGCTGGGAAATCTTTACTTCTCTCGGGGTACCATGTTCCCTATCTGTTGCAGTCTCTCTGGTACCAGCTTCCTCTGATTTTCCCCTCAGCTTCACAGCTTCTCCGGCCTTTACTTTCTCCAATCTTCTTCGTGGACATTCAAGCTGGATATGTCCTAGTTCTCCGCACCGGTAACATTTCATACTCCGTCGTCCACTTGGCCTTCCACTACTTTGTTTATTCTGTGTCGCTTCCATGTTTCTAACATTCACTTTCCTCGAGTTCCGATATCGACAGTCTTGCTTGATATGCCCTGTTCTGCCACAGTTGTAACATTTAGTACTCCTGCTTGGCTTTCCTTGTCTTCCCGCAGTATCCCATTGAGCCAGTAACTGACTAATCATTTTATTTACCTCCTGTATCTGGATCAAGATAGGGTTTTGGTCTCTCTCTTCTGGCTGCGATTCTTCAAGTGTCATAGCCCGTACTCTTGACTTTGGAGTATCCCTATAGACAGCTTCTACCTCTAGTGCATGTACCAAGGCTTCACTACTACTTTTATGTCGGGATAGCCTGAGGACTCGCCTGATCTCCTCGTCCCTTATCCCGTCTAGGAATGCCCCCACTGCCAATTGCTCTTTAAATTCTTTTGGCGCATTAGGATATGCTATAAGTGTGCCAGTCTTTCCACCGCAGCTTCAAATTCTTGCAGACTCTCTCCAGCTTTCTGAACGCGCACTTTCAGCTGGGTCTGGTATACTTGAGCAAGGTGTTGATCGCCATATCGTAGATCTAAGGCGGCTTCTAAAACTCTAAAATTCCGTTGTTGGTCTACCGGAATTGTCTGGAGCAATTCCAATGCTTGGCCTCTTAAAGCTACGATTAATGCTTTAGCCTTCTCTTCGTCGTTTCAGTTGTTTGCACTTGCTGCTGCCTCAAACTGTGTCTTGTAAGTCATCCAGGAACTTTGACCATCAAAGGAGGGAATTTTTAATCGCTGGCCTGATGACACCACTTGCTGGTTTCCTCTATCCCTCAACTGTCGTTTAAGCTGGTCTATTTCCCCTTTGACTTCTTCTTCGAACTTGTTTACTTTCACTTTGACTTCACCAACTTCTTCTTCGACCTTGCCTACTTTTACTTCGACCTCATTAACTTTCGTCTTTACGCTACCCATATCTTCCTTAATCTCATTTTTTATTTCTTCCACGACTGTAAACAAGGCATTCTGTTGCGTCTCTATAGCTTTCCTTAATTCATCATTTTCCTCTTGACGGCGTTTTTCCTCTTCTTGATGCCTTCGTTCTTTTTCTTGTCGTCTTCTTTCCCGTTCCTTCTTCTCTTCCTGGCGTTTCCTTTCCTGTTCTTCTTTCTCTTCCTAGCGCTTCCTTTCCTGATCCATCATCATCTTTTGCATTTGGGCCATAAAGTCCTGCATTTGTTGTTCGGATGCCATGCTTCTGGTTGTTACCGGCATATAATTATCAACAAAATTTAATAATCACGTCAATATCGATAATAAACTGTCCAAAAATCTCGAAACAGCACGAAAAAGTCTTATCTAGAGTCTTCGTCACTTAGCCACTAATGTCCTAATGAAATGTTCTAAAAATGTCTCAAAAATGCACTTAACACTGTTTTTCCTATTCGAAAATAAACCTCGAACAATGTCCAGTAAATTAGTCCTTCCTGTGTTAGCACTAACTCCGAGAATACTGTCCCAGTCTTCTCAACACTCCCGAAAAATCCTCTTGTCAAAATCCCACTTCTGACACCAAAATGTTACGGATTTCCACCTTTTTGGGGAAACACCCTGTATGAATCCGTGGGTTCTAAATAATTTCAACAAGAAATAAACACCACTAACACTTTATTTAACTATTTACTGACTACAATACTTCAAATTCACTTTATTTACTATTTATATCTAACCTCACTTTTCACTTTTCTACTTGTTCACTTTTATAAACTGCTTTCTTCATAAAACTTCCCCTTCCGCGCTTGTAATCGCGCCTTATTATATACTCCAAAATTAGCTCTAGATTAATCCAGAATCTTCTCCAACCATAATCTAGAAAAGTCCTTGGCTCTTTCTAGAGCCTTTCCAGTCACTATCAGTAGGCATAGGCGTATCATCTCCAATTCCAAGGGGGTGTAATTCATAACAATAGGTTTGTTCATTTGTGTTGATTTAAAGCAGCTGTACAGGTCTATTCTGTAATTTTTTGGTTAAAAATAAACGCCCTGCTAAATTTTTAATTTTAACGGAATGCTAAAAATAATAACTGATTTTTCTATTCTGTATGCGACCATTTAACGGACCTGTTAGTCATAAGTTTTTAACGACCGGTTATTTCTTTCCCTTATATGCTCAAGATCAAATTAAAAACAAACCTAATGAGAGCAGGGAAGTCTTTGAATGAGAGTAGTTAAGACAATGAGTTGAGTATTAAGTTAAGACGGACAATAATCCTGCAAAATATATAATACACGCAGATAAAATTGAATACCTACCGCATAAAATTATCGTCAAACAGGACCCGCGCTTCTATTTGAGGTTATGGTCACGATTATTTGAAGGCGGAAAAATAATTACTGAATATAATATAAATGAGGAAATGGGTCGTCAAAAGAATCTCAAACTCATTGACAAACATAAATAAAGTGCCGTTTACTGAATGATATTATACAAAATTTTATGAAACAAAAATAAAATACGGTGATTTTGCCTCTTTAACGGTACCGTTAAATTTTAGTGGCACAGGTCCAAAGTCGCCTCTAATTTTAAACGATGTTGGTTAAATTTAACCTTAAAAAAAGTGTACAGGATACCACTGACCGTTAACTTCATTTCGCTAATTATTTTAACAGTGACCTTGCCGTTAAAGCCTAACAAAAATGTTGCAGAATATCAGGTCTATTCTGTAACATTTTTGTTAAGTTTTAACGGCAAGGTCACTGTTAAAATAATTAGCGGAATGAAGTTAACGTTCGGTCGTATTCTGTATACTTTTTTTAAGGTTAAATTTAACCAACATCGTTTAAAATTAGAGGCGACTTTGGACCTGCCACTAAAATTTAACGGTACCGTTAAAGGGGCAAAAACACCGTATTTTATTTTTGGTTCATAAAATTTTGTATATCATTCAGTACATGGCACTTTGTTTAAGAAACTGGCAGGACCATTCAAAATACAGAAACAAAATATTTACCTAATCTAAACTTTGAATTGATTTGCCAACCGAAAAATTGTTATTTGCATAACTCCGAAGACAACATAATACTTCAGAAATAAAATGTTTGTCAATGAGTTTGAGATTCTTTTGACGACCCATTTTCTCATTTATATCCAGTAATTATTTTTCCGCCCTCAAATAATCGTGATCATAACCTTAAATAGAAGCGCGGGTCCTGTTTGACGATTATTTATGCGGTAGGTATTCAATTTTATCTGCGTGTATTATATATTTTGTGGGATTATATTGTCCGTCTTAACTTAATACTCTACTCAATAGGGAATTATTGGAAATTTCAAATACTGCCACTCAGTATTAAGGGGCTACCTTATTTTATTAGTGCATCATCCTTATTTTATCAACGAAATGTTAGTTATTGGAACACCTGCTTCATTTTTCGTGTCATTATTTCTGTGCAATTCGACGTTTGCGCACTCATTCCCTAACCTTACAAAATTAATAAATAAATAATGTTTATATATTTTTTTCTATCCTCTGTGGTCTGGTGCGTGTGTACTGTTTTATTAAAATTCAATATGGAATCGGATCAGATACTTATAGGTTATATTATCTATGTATTATTGAAAGTTGCCAAATGTCAAAATACTGTAAATTTCTTCGAGCATATAGGGGAAAAGTAAATTTAAGGCATTGCAGTATTCCTTCACAAATAAGGACAAGCACTATCCTTAATAAGGGATCCCTTATTTGCGGTTCAAACTGCGCAGGCGTACATGTCAAAATAACGGTTACTTTAATACTGCTTGTCCTTATTGCGCTATTGTCTTAACTACTTTCATTCAATGACTTCCCTGCTCTCATTAGGTTTGTTTTTAATTTGATTTTGAGCATATAAGGGAAAGAAATAACCGGTCGTTAAAAACTATGACTTTAACAGGTCCGTTAAATGGTTGCATAGAGAATAGAAAAATCAGTTATTATTTTTAGCATTCCGTCAGGCCTATTCTGTAACATTTTTGTTAAGCTTTAACGGCAAGGTCACTGTTAAAATAATTAGCGAAATGAAGTTAACGGTCAGTGGTATTCTGTACACTTTTTTTAAGGTTAAATTTAACCAACATCGTTTAAAATTAGAGGCGACTTTGGACCTGCCACTAAAATTTAACGGTACCGTTAAAGAGGCAAAAACACCGTATTTTATTTTTGGTTCATAAAATTTTGTATAATATCATTCAGTAAATGGCACTTTATTTATGTTTGTCAATGAGTTTGAGATTCTTTTGACGACCCATTTCCTCATTTATAGTCAGTAATTATTTTTCCGCCTTCAAATAATCGTAATCATAACCTCAAATAGAAGCGCGGTCGTTAAAAACTTATGACTTTAACAGGTCCGTTAAATGGTCGCATACAGAATAGAAAAATGAGTTATTATTCTTAGCATTCCGTTAAAATTAAAAATTTAGCAGGGCGTTTATTTTTAACCAAAAAATTACAGAATAGACCTGCGTTAAAATTAAAATTTTAGCAGGGCGTTTATTTTTAACCAAAAAATTACAGATTAGACCTGTAGATCTGTTAAGCAGTTAAATAAAGATAGTGCTATCACAAATAATGTGAGTGTGAGAGAGATAACGTGTTTCAAATTTGCTATAAATTAACACAAATGAACAAACTGTATGTCTATGGAACATATTCCGAACAAACCTAATTTTGATTGGATATGCATTATGTCAATGTCAGGAATTTTATTTTTAATATGGCGCATGCGTAGTTGCTTTATTATATAGTTTTAAATCCGCCATACTATTTTTAATATTTTATATTTAACTTTAATAAAAGTATTACTTAAATATGTATATTGTTATGTAAAATAGGGATACCAAGAACAATGATATCTACTTTAGTGATTTAAAGTACGTACATCGAAATGTATTTTATATAAAAAGGTTTTATGCTAAAAATCTTATATTTTGTTTCATTTTTAGATTTGTTGACAAGTATTCAGTTATTTTAAAAATGAAACTCCCTTGATGATAAGTAACAAATCTCAGAATGGGTGCATTTCTTGACAAGCCAAAGACAGATAAATTTCAAGAATGTGGTGAGGGTAATGGATTACGGTATGGGGTAGCAAGTATGCAGGGCTGGCGTGTGGAGATGGAGGATGCACATATGGCCAAAATAAATCTAGGAGAAGCCCTTGAAGAATGGTCGTATTTTGCTGTTTTCGATGGCCATGCTGGAGCTAAAGTTTCTGCACATTGTGCTGAACATTTGTTAGATGCTATTATGACAACAGAGGAATTTCAAGAAAATGTGATGAAAGGCATTCATAAAGGTTTTTTAGGTAATTAAGTTCGGAAACTATTTTTTATTAACTTACCAAAAGTACCCGTATTTGATAATAGAGATGTGTTATTCATGAATGATTGAATTGTTGGGATTCGATCACTTGGAAGTATTGGATGATAGAATCTCGCTTTCACTGGATCAGTCGATCGCGAATTTCGATCATCAACTCTTCCATTCAAATTGACCAACACCGAGATTGTCAATGATTATCAACGACTGCTTGGATGGCATCATTAGCAATTCAGTCAGTATAGTATTGATATGTAATACATTGGAGTATGGTCGATCATCTTATTTAATTCATTCGTTATTTTCAATTTGACAATTTTGTTCCCGATTTGTTTTGTAACACATGAAATATTTAAAATGCATGAGAAAATCATGTGATGCACATATGTAAAACAAAGAAAATAGAAACAAAATGTATTATATATTTGTTTCTTGAAACATAAAATATAAATGAGTAATATGTTGATTAATTATTTTACCAATAGATAATAAAAACCGCTGCCTAAGGAATCATTACTTCCACATCCAGATTTTCAACCCAAGTCTCTTTAAAGAAAATCATCTAAACTATATTTGCACTCTAGTATGTGGAAAAAATTGGTCATAGAAGTTTAATAATATTTGAAACAGGTGTCTTAAAAAAAGTAGTTACTACTAAAAATTTGATTATTTTACTTATTTTCTCGTATTCACACCCATCCCCCCCCTCAATGAAATCAACTCAATATCATTACAATATATTCCAAGAGCCAGTAACGCCCAAGAGTTTGTTGCAGGCTGTTGTGTTGAAAATTATAAAGTGGTTCCTGTCAGCATGTCCTTCTAGTGGGGATTATTTAAAAGTCTACTTTTTATATAAACTCCAACTGAGAGGCATTTGTGAAATATCTTCAAATGAGGAAATATAAGATATTCGGTAAAATTGTCTGCTTAAGTGCCAGGGAGTGATTCCATGTAAAAGCCGAAAGGAGGAAGTATTTTCTAGTGCCTTACCCATAGCCCCCCCTCCGTTCCGAGGAGGGGGGTGTTAGTGGAAATAAACTGAGTCAAACCTCTATTTGCCCCCCTCCTCGGACACGGAGGGTGGTTATGGGTAAGGCACTTGAAAATTTTCGTTGCCCAACTTCTCAACAACACGTATCCAATTTTGAAGTCTTAAAGTGGTCATTCCCTAGAAAGAGACATCTGATAGGGAAATATTTATTATTTTTGCCCATAACTTTTTTTTCTTAGTAGGTAACGTATATTTTTAAAAAAACTATAAGAGCACCTAAGTAGAACCATAACAAGATTATAACAACTATGAATTTTCACTTAATAATTTCAGTGGTTTGTAAAATAGTTAGATTTAAACCTACAAAATAGGAGGATTGACATAATTTTTAAATTTAATTCTGGCTATTTTACAAACCACTGAAATTATTGAGTGAAAATTCATAGTAATAGTCTTGTTATGGTTCTACTTAGGTATTCTTATAGTTTTTTTAAATATACATTACTAAGAAAAAAAGTTATGGCCAAAAATAATAAATATCTCCCTATCGGAGGTCTCTTTCTAGGGAATGACCACTTTAACACTACTGATGACGTCATAACGCCCAAGGACATCATGAGCATAAAGTGTAAATTTCATAACGTGTGCGTGTGATGCCTTTGGACGTCATGTCTTTTTTTGTTAATTTTTATTTGCATTTTCTTTTTAAAGATATTTTTGGCAATATCTTGCCAAAACCAGTACATGTGCAACAGAAAAACATGTTTGATTAGGTTAGCCACCAGGTCATATAGACCATATTAAGTCAGCAGTCAAAGTGTTAATGTGCATTTTTTTTTTAATCTTTTAAAAAAATAATTTTTCATCGCATAATAGTTTGAATAAATAAATAAAGAGTTAACCGATCGAGCAGGCACTTGATTTGGCATAAGAAGATAATAAATCAAAATAAATGCATGACACCAATTTGAAGTGGTTGGGGTATGACATAAGTAATTTCCAAATTTTTTCTTTCGACTTCTCCATGGAATCACTCCTGTATAGCAAGCATGCAATTTTACCGAAAATCTTATACTTATTTCCTCATTTGAAGATATTTCACAAATGCCTTTCAGTTGGTGTACGATACAGAATTGTATTTATTTGCATTTATGTAGACTATTTAGAAATTGTGAATAATTGCCCTACGTGGCAACCCCGCTAATTTGTGCTGCGAACTGGCGCTGCTAAAAAACAGTCAGTAATCAGTAATCAAGTACTCTAAGAACAGTCCACTGCTAGACATTTCAGAGAGCGACGCTCTAAGAATTTCAATTTATTTGTTTTATGTATTTACCTATGGATATTTATTAGTGTGTTAGTAAATGTTAAAAGTGACAGCTGACTTTCATTTACAACAACCATAATATTGGTCCTTCCACCTGATTGACATCATACATTAATTGGTCACTTCAGCCCGATTGACACCAGATTACCAGAAAAAGACAAGCAGAGATCCAAGGCCGGATTCCAGTGCAGTTTACTAGACTAGTAACGAGGCAAGCATTTGGCGAATTCCGTGAGTCCTTCCTTTTTTATTTTTCCTATTTCTATATCTTTTTGTGGCATTCATTTTATTCATATTTGTAAAAAATGGCAAGATTAATGCAATTAAGATTCAAAAAGCGTCAATGCAATGATACTATCACAAGAGTTTTAAACTATTTTAATACAATAGATCAAGATATGCTCGACGAAAGCATAATAGTACAGTTAAAGTTACGTCAAGACAAGCTAGAACCTGCTTTTAATGAATTTTCTCAACATCAGACAGATATTGACTATTATTTAGAAAGCCATGACGGCACTTTGGAAGAAAAACAAAATGAATTTCAAGAACGTGAAAATTTCGAAAATATCTATTATGATTTAATGGCAAAAATAAGCACATGCATTAAACAATTTGAAACCGAAACGAAAGTTTCTAATCCATCTAATTTAAATAATAGTATTCTTGATAATTCTCAAAATGTAACACGATGTGTAGGGCAGGCAAAACTACCTAATTTAAAATTACCAACTTTTTCGGGGACAATCGAAAAATGGTTAGAGTTCAGGGACATATTTCTTTCTTTAGTTGAAAACGATCCTCAGTTAGATAAAATACAAAAGTTCTGTCATTTGAGAACATGCTTGGAAGGTGAGGCAGCTCAGTTAATTGCCTCAATACCACTAACAGAAAAAAAATACGACATGGCTTGGGCAAGTCTCGTAGACAGGTACGAAAACAAAAGACTGATTGTATTTAGTTACGTAAAATCCTTATTTGACGTCCCAGCAGTGCTTAGAGAAAACTGCAGCGACTTGAGGCATTTGTACGATACTTTTACAAAAAATATGCGGTCTTTAGAAAGTCTAGGGCAACCGGTTAGTGAGTGGGACACACTTTTAGTCTATTTAATTGTGTCGAAATTTGACAACCGTACCAGACGTGATTGGGAAGCATATAAAATTAAGGGAGAATTGCCGACGATGCAAGAACTTAATATTTTCTTGAAAGAAAAATGTGAACTATTAGAAAAGTTAAATGTTTCAAAATCAGACAACAAATCAGAAAATTTTAAGTTTCAAAATAAAAACAAATACAGTAAGAATTGAGATACGTATTCTCTTGTGTCCAGTCAAAATAAAATATTTTCTTGTTATTTCTGTAAAAATAATCACTCAGTTTTTAAATGTGACAAATTTCTAGAACTCAGTGTGTCAGACAGAGAAAGAGAAACACAGAAACTCAAGTTGTGTATCAATTGTTTGAACCCAAATCATGCAGTTGAGGAATGTAATAAATCGTCTTGTAAAAAATGCGACAAAAAACATAATACGCTATTACACTCAGACTCTCCCGGTATAAACGTTCAAGCGCATCACAGTACAGAAATTTGTGTTATTGCCGGAATAGGAACAAGTAACAATTGTAAGCGTGAAAATGATACCTCGACGAAGTCAAAGACGGCCGGCGGCATAAAAAACTCTTTAATATTATTATCGACTGCGATCGTAAATGTACAAGATAAACAAGGCAAAATCATATCGGCAAGAATGTTATTAGATCCAGGATCACAAAGTAATTTCATTACAGAACAATTAGCCAATTCATTAGATTTAAACAAGGCTCCTGTTAAATATACTGTGTCTGGAGTCGGAAATAATTCTTTATTCTCGCAATTCAAAGTTAGTTTAAAAATAATATCTCAATGTAGCGATTATTCAAAAGAAATATTGTGTTTAGTTTTACCGAAAATTACACAATCAATGCCCGCTTCTTCATTTGATTCAAGTTATTTAAAAATTCCGAAGGACAAGATTCTAGCGGATCCTACTTTCAATAAAAGTAGTGAAATAGACATTTTATGCGGCATAGGTACTTTCTATGATTTGTTGCTTATGGATCAATTAAAATTAGACAATGGGCTTATACTACAAAATACCAGGCTCGGTTGGATACTAGGCGGAGAAATAAATTATTTTAAATCAAATACAGTGTGTCATGTCACTTCGTGTCACTGTATTGAAAATGAAGACGTAGAATTGAATGAAATAAATGACAATTTATTAAAGTTTTGACAAGTAGAGGAATGCTCGAATCATGAAAGAAAAGAGGACTTTTGTGAAAGACATTTTGTAGACAATTTCTATCGCGGCACAGACGGACGTTTTGTGGTGAAAATTCCTTTTAAGGAAGAGGAAATAAATATTGGCAAATCAAAAGAAACGGCATTACAAAGATTTCAGTATTTAGAAAAGAAATTGTCAAAAAATGATCATTTAAAAAGGCAATATGTACAGTTTATGGTTGATTATGAAAAGTTAGGACATATGAGAGAACTACAGGTTGACATAAATGATTTAGAAGATGACGGATCAGTTTATTATGTACCACATCATGCGGTTTTAGAAGACTCAAGTTCGACTACACCGTGTCGAGTTGTCTTTGATTTTTCTGCGAAAACCGACAAAAATTTATCGTTAAATGACGTTCAGTATTCGGGTCCAGTTATTCAAAGCGACTTATTTGACATATTATTGCGATTTCGTATATACAACTTTATAATAAGAGCGGACATATCTAAAATGTACCGTCAAGTTTGGCTCAACCCGGAACATACTCGTTTCCAAAGAATATTTTGGCGACCATCCGAGGCAGACAATATTAAATGTTATGAACTTTTAACAGTGACGTACGGAATGGCGGCTTCATCATATTTAGCCACGCGACCGATAATTCAGCTCGCGGAAGAAAATAAAATTAAGAATCCTAGGGCAAGTGAATCAATTCAAAATAGTTTTTATGTTGATGACTATTTAGATGGCGAAAATGAAGAAAACGATCTTATTAATTTGCAATTAAATGTGACGAAAATATTGCAAGATGCTGGTTTTCAACTTAGAAAATGGCTTACGAACAAGCCACAATTATTTAAGAAATTTAATATAGACAAAAATGTTGAGTCAAGTATTTTAAATTTAGGAGAAAATCAGAATAACAAAACTCTAGGTATATTCTGGAATTCAAACACTGACACTATCGAGTTTAGCGTAAAATCTTTTGAAAATCAAATAAAAATAACGAAACGTTCAATCTTATCTATTGTAGGACAAATATTTGATCCCATGGGTTTAGTTAGTCCAGTTATTATTAGGGCAAAGATACTACTTCAATTATTGTGGAAAGAAAAGGTACATTGGGATGAACCTGTTTCTAACAATTTACAACAAAAATGGTTAAACTTCGCAACTGATTTAAAGTTACTAGAAAACATTGAAATACCTAGGCTTGTTATACCAGTTAATACAAATTCTTATGAACTACATACGTTTGTAGACGCATCCGAGAAGGCATACGGTGCATGCATATATTTGAGAAGCATATCTAATAACGGATATTCGTGTAATCTTGTGTGTGCTAAAAGTAAAGTTGCACCCATTAAACAATTGACATTGCCTAGATTGGAACTATGTGCGGCAACTCTAGGTGCAAGATTAGCTTGTAGAGTTAAAACTGCGTTAAAGTTAGAATTTAAGAAATTCTATTATTGGACAGATTCGCTTGTGACGTATCATTGGATAAATGGTAGTCCAGATCGTTGGAAAACTTTCATAGCAAATCGTGTGTCAGTCATACAAAACTTAACAGATATCAACGATTGGCATCACGTGATTTCATGTGACAACCCGGCAGATATTATATCTCGCGGCACAGCGGCTACTAACCTAATCAAAAATGATTTTTGGTTTCAAGGACCTTCTTGGCTAAAATTAGAATTTTTAGAATGGCCAATTGTTAAAAGAGTACCATCATTAGATTCAATTCCAGAAGAACGATTACTCTCACATGCGGCAATCGTAAAAAATGATTTTGACATTTTTGAAAAATATTCCAATTTGCACAAGCTCAAACGAATAATGGCTTATTGTTTAAGGTTTTTGTTTAATTTAAAAAATCCAAAAGACAAAATAGTTGGTGCTTTAAGTATAGAGGAAAGACACACCGCATTTGACATGCTTATAAAAATTTCCCAAGAACAATCATTTAAGCAAGAAATCTGTGATTTAAAGAAACAAGGCTTTGTTGCCAATTCTAGTAGTATTGTAACGTTACGCCCATTCTTAGATTCAAAATCTATTATAAGAGTAGGTGGAAGAATTTCTAAGGCTCATGTGGCTTATGATAAAAAACACCCTATTGTTCTACATAAAAAACATCCAATAACTAATTTAATAATGACTAATGAGCACAAGAAATTGCTTCATTGCAGACCACAGCAACTTTTATATGCAGTTAGAGAAGCATTTTGGCCACTATCAGGGCGAGATTTAGCGCGAAAAATTGTTCACAACTGTGTTATTTGTTTTAAGGCAAGACCCAAGACTTGCGAATATATTATGGGTGATTTACCATCCGAGAGACTAAACCAGTGCTTTCCATTTACTAATGTAGGTTGCGATTATGCTGGACCATTTTATTTAAAGGATCGCAAAACTCGAAAACCTGTATTGTCCAAGGCATGGGTTTGTATTTTCATATGTATAACAACAAAGGCAATTCATATCGAGCTTGTAACCGACTTGAGCACTGAATCTTTCATTGCATGTCTCAAGAGATTTATTGCTAGACGAGGTAAACCATCAATAGTTTTTTCAGACAATGGCACTCAGTTTGTAGGTGCAAACGCTGAACTTTTGAATTTTATTAAAAACAATAAGGAATTAATTTCAAATTATTTTGTTGATGAAGGAATTACGTGGAAATTTATTCCGCCAAAGTCTCCAAATTTCGGTGGCATATGGGAGTCCAGTGTAAAATGTATAAAATATCACTTGAAAAGAGTAATTGGTACGAATCATTTGCACTTTGACGAGTTTTGCACTTTATTGCATCAAATGGGCCTTTCCCGCATGACTGAATTTTACTACTTCACTATAATCAAGCCATATAATAAACTGCAATATAATTTTATTTTAATTTAGTTTCTTCCAATTTTTTACGTTCTACCAAATATTTACATTACAAAATCAGTTTTATTTCAGGTAATTTGAAACGCAAGTTTTAAGGCGCCATGCGTGACGTCACACTGATTAGACCAATAAAAAGTCGTATTCTTAATGAGGATCCTCTATTCTCTATTGCCAGATGTCTTTTTACATGAACATCGTATTTCCGTTATCAATTGTCTACTTTGAATAGCGCATTTTTTCGTTACAACGTATTCTTCGTTTCTCTGACACTAAATAAAAGCAAAAATTGAATCAACTTTTGACTGTATGAGTTTCTAAAATCTATATATCAGATTTATATTCTCTATTTTTTTCATTTGGTTCACATATGGTATAATGCCAGTTTCATTTGGCAACGTTGTACTGAAATGTTCAAACTTTATTCGATAACCTCACTTTCTATTGTTTACGTTCGATACGAAAACTAATTTTGCTCTCTTCTAATTATAAAATGCCGCTTAAAAAGGTTTGTTTTGTACCAGTGTGTCCAAATAATAGTGAAAATAGTACGAAGTTATCTTTGCGAGTTCCAACAAATTTGGAAATTCGAAAATTATGGTGGAAAGTTGCAAAAGTTCCAGGTATTGTTTATACTGCTCCTGGATTTTTCTGTTGCGAAGATCATTTTAACGTATGTATATATTGTTTTTTCTTTTAGTGGACCTTTTACAAATCTGTCTTCACATTTACTCATATTTTTAAAAGAAATTAATACTATAACACCAAACAAGAAGTAAACACGCTGGGCTGCACTCTCGTGATTTATGACAGATATCTTCTTGGCACTGTCAATGGGCGTCATAAACGCACGTTCTCAATTAAGCGTTACCACTTTGCAATATGAGATTCTATTGGTAGTTCCTCATAAATGTACTTCAGGCACCAATAGAATTGCAGGTTGTGGAAAGCAAGGCAGAGAAGTGAGGTTCTTTTTGAATGCACCTTCATAGCTAATTCTGACGGCCGTTTAATTTCATACTGATTGGTGCAGTTTATGATGACGTCACATTGGCGCCCGAAAGCTATCGTTTCAAACTGCTGTTCATTTACGGAACATTTGTATTTTTTTTGTGGTATTTTATGCGCTCAGAAAAAAAATAAAAATTCATTTTTAGTAATATTTTGATAGGCTCTTTCCAATAACACAATAAAAAAAAATTGAGGGAAAAGCCCATTGAAGCCGTATTGAATTCAAGGCCACTTTCCCCTTTGTCTTCAAGTCCTGACGACTATTTTCCATTAACTCCCGCCCACTTCTTAATTGGTCGATCCTTAACTTCCTTACCAGAACCTAATTATATTCCTTTACCCGAGAATCGTCTCAATTTATATGAAAATCTTCAAAGAATGGTGCAGTTGTTTTGGCAAAAATGGAGCAAGGAGTATATTAGCGAATTACAGACGAGACTCAAATGGAGTAAAAACTACGATCAGCTATTGCATGTAGGCAGTCTAGTTATTGTGAAAGATGACAAAGCCCCCCCGCTGCAATGGAGGATGGCTAGAGTGTTCCAGCTACATCCTGGTGACGACAAGGTGGTTCGTGTTGCTTCAGTGAAGTTTAGTGATGGTAGTGTGTTGAAAAGGTCTGTGCGAAAATTGTGCTTGTTACCGATTCAAGAGCCATCAGAACCATAACCTTTGAAACATGTAAAAATATGTTCGTTTGGCTACAATGCCATTTGTAAATACAATATTTAGTTTATGTTTTATTATGTTGAAATAGCCTGGCATTTCAAGGCCGGCGGTATGTACGATACAGAATTGTATTTATTTGCATTTATGTAGACTATTTAGAAATTGTGAATAATTGCCCTACGTGGCAACCCCGCTAATTTGTGCTGCGAACTGGCGCTGCTAAAAAACAGTCAGTAATCAGTAATCAAGTACTCTAAGAACAGTCCACTGCTAGACATTTCAGAGAGCGACGCTCTAAGAATTTCAATTTATTTGTTTTATGTATTTACCTATGGATATTTATTAGTGTGTTAGTAAATGTTAAAAGTGACAGCTGACTTTCATTTACAACAACCATAATATTGGTCCTTCCACCTGATTGACATCATACAGTTGGGATTTGTAAAAAAGTAAACTTTTAAATATTCCCAAATAATAATAATAATGGTCTTTATTAGTTCATGTAAGTAATTTACAGTACCCATAGGGTGTGGAACATGTCATAGTGCTTAACTAATATAAAATTAACAAGATCTAAATCATGATGAGATTAACTAAAATAGGTGATACAAAAATAATAATTAAAATAATATTTCCAATAAAGAAAATACTAATCTGAGTACGTCTAACGTAATAAAAGGATAAAATTAAATTCCAATAAAGGTAATATGACACAATAAGATAAAAATAAACTAAAAATAAATGACGAAAGACAACAGTAATAGTACAAACAGTAGAAATTTCAGAGCTATTAATCTCGCAAAGAAATTGACGAGGGAAGTCTGATCCTTGTAGTACTCATCCAGGCTGTAGTAAGTCTTCTGCAGTAATAATTGCTTAAGTTTGGGTTTTAATTTATTTGTAGGTAAATTTCGCAGTTCTGATGGAAGATTATTAAATACTTTGATTATTGAACATCTTATATTTTTTGCGATATAAGCAAGTTTTGTTTTTGGTTGTGTTAAGTCTGCTTTATCTCTTGTGTCATACATGTGATTTTTGTCGCAGTCAGCGAAAAGATTCTTGTTTTGTTTTATAAATATCACAGATTCATATAATATATACATACTAGTAAGAGTAAGTATTTTCCTCTCCAGGAATACTGGTCTACAGCTATCTGTTTGTTTCGTCCCCATGATATTACGCAAACATCTTTTTTGTAGAACAAATATTTTGTGAATATCCGTGGAGTTCCCCCAAAACATTATGTCATATCTTATCCTGCTTTGAATGTAACCGTAGGTTGCAGTCATGGCTGCATTAATACTAATGGTTTGTGAAATTATTTTCAATGCATATATGTATTTCGATAGGTTTTGTGCTAGTGTATCAATGACATTTCCATTCGAGCCTGGAGTCAATTTTCACTCCCAGAAACGACACATTCTTTACCGTTTCAAGTGTTGAAATTCCATTAGTTAAGGTAAATTCGTCATTGTTTGAATGAGAAAATTTTATTACTTGGGTCTTTGTAACATTTAGTTGTAAGTTATTTGAGGTAAAGAACATCTCCAGATCGTTGAAGGTACTATAAACCTTTGTATTTGTATCTACTGCATCAGATTCACTAAATATTATCCAAATATCATCAGCGTACTGCAACATCGTTTGTATAAAGTAGGTATAATAAAGGTCCTAAGATAAATCCTTGAAGTACACGTACTGTTATGGGTTTCTGATTTTAGAATCTTCCCAGTACATTAAAGTCGCTTGTGCAGATATGATTTCATCAGTTTTAGGGGCACTCTTCGGATTCCATAAATTTCCATTTTTTGTAACAGTATGTCATGGTCAACACTATCGAAAGCTTTAGTTAGATCTAAACACATTGCTAAAGTATAATGCTGAGTATTAAGTGAATATAAAATGTTTGTCAATGCTTTATACCGGGTGGCCACGAGTCAATGTACGCCCCCAATATTTTGGTTGTTTTTGTATTTAAAAATTTGGTTTTTGATACACATAAATAAATTAGACAATAATAAGCTACTTCTAGACTAACAGGAATGAAAATATCACTTCCGGTTGAACCGGAAGTGACATCAACTTTTTTTTCTTAAATGAAATGACTATATTTTTTTTATGGTTTCTCATTAAGCATAAATTTCTAAGTACAACAGTTTTTTCAGATGTAAAAAATTCCAAAAAATAAGTGAGATACGAACAATTTTTTAATTTTTTCAAAATGACCACGTCAGATGAATGCGATGTAAGAAAATTACTAAGTAGGTTATGGAAATTATTAGTAAGGTTGTAGACTTGCCTGTAAAGAAGAAAATAGTTGTTTGAATTACTGATAAACGGAATTTCATTTTCATTTCCGTAGGGGTCCTATGGAATTTTTTTTAATGGAACTGTGCTATTTCTTTTATTATTATTTATTGTGTTTTATTGGTTTCACCAAATGGTCATCGTCCGAAGTCCTTCAGCCTATATTTCTTTTATTAATCAGAAATAATGATTCATAAACTATAATTTTTTCGCCATTAATCATTTCTTAACGATATCCTTCGCAATCTTTCTCCCCACAAGAATTACTAACAACTCAGAAACTCTTCTAGACAACATCTTCATAAATTTTGAAAATATATATTCGGGAGAAATAATTTCAACTGCTTTATCCGACCATGAACTAATAAATGTATGTCTGAATAATAACAATTCAAACCCTAATAATCAATTGCCTTATATGAAAAGAATTTTTTCCATGATGAAATTACAGCAGTTTAAGGAAGAATTACAGAATTCGAACTGGGCAGAAATATACTGTTCAGAAGATCCCAACATATGTTACAACCTATTTGTGAACAAAATAATAAACCTAATGAATATAATTTTTCATATCAAAAAAATTTAAAATACAATTAAGAAAAACAAATCATGGATTACAATAGGCATAGAAAACCTCTTGTGAGACTAAACTTAATCTGTATAAACAAAAAATGTCTGGGAAAATCTCTAATGAAACTTACTTTCGATACTCAAAGATACTTAAAAAAGTAATAAATGAAGAAAAAAATTATCAAACTTATCTTATATTGAGAACTCACAAAACAAAAATAAATCTATATGGAACCTGGTAAACAAACAAACCAAAAAATCCACAAATCATCAAACAATATTAGATAACATCGAACCAAGTGACACAAATAAACATAACGTCCTAAATAAAATCAATAACTTCTTTCTAAATCAGTGTCCAAAACTAAATGCAAATACAGAAAATTTAAAAAATATCACTAGATATCAGATGAGTGTCTTCTTCAAACCAGCAGATAATACTGAAATATACAATACTATCAAAGCGTTAAAAAATACAAAATCAGTTGGCGAAGGTGAAATACCAGTAATATTGCTAAAGTATGCTGCTGAAGAAATGACTCCACCTTTAATGTATATTATTAATTTGTGAATAAGCAGAGGAGTATTTCCTGACAGACTAAAACTAAGTCATATTAGAGCCATATATAAAAAAGGCGACAACAACCTAATTAATAACTACCGACCAATTGCACTCATAAATACATTAAGTAAAGTTTTTGAAAAAATTATCTACACAAGACTATTGAAAAAAATAAAATATTGCTTGAAAATCAACACGGTTTTCGACAAAATAAATCAACAATACTTGCCATATATAAAGCCTTGACAAACATTTTAGATTCACTTAATAATCAGCAATATACTTTAGCAATGTGTTTAGATCTAACTAAAGCTTTCGATAGTGTTGACCATGACATACTGTTACAAAAAATGGAAGTTTATGGAATTCGAGGAGTGCCCCTAAAACTGATGAAATCATATCTGCACAAGTGACTTCAGTGTACTGTTGAAACAGACAAATCAGGGAACATTATAAAATCAGAAACAAAACCCATAACAGTAGTTGTACCTCAAGGATCCATCTTAGGACCTTTATTATACCTACTTTATACAAACGAGCTGCCTACCATTGTAAATGAAATGATGTTGCAGTACGCTGATGATACTTCGATAATATTTAGTGAATCTGATGCAGTAGATACAAATACGAAGGTTTATAGTGCCCTCAACGATCTGGAGATGTTCTTTACCTCAAATAACTTACAACTAAATATTACAAAGACCCAAGTAATAAAATTTTCTCATCCAATCAATGATGAATTTACCTTAACTAATGAAATTTCAACACTTGAAACGGTAAAGAATGTGTCGTTCCTGGTAGTGAAAGTTGATTCCAGGCTCAACTGGAAATGTCACATTGATACACTAGCACAAAACATATCGAAATACATGTATGCACTGAAAATAATTTCACAAACCATTAGTATTAGAGCAGCGATGACTGCATACCACGGTTAAATTCAAAGCAGGATAAGATATGGATATTATTTTGGGGGAACTCCACGCATATCCACAAAATATTTGTTGTACAAAAAAGATGTTTGCGTAATATCATGGGGATGAAACAAACAGATGGTTGTAGACCAGTATTCCTGGAGAGGAAAATACTTCTCTTACTAGTAAGTATATATATATGAATCTGTGATATTTATAAAAGAAAACAAGTGAAAAAAACTACATTTTGATATGCTTTTTATTCAATTTGTTGGGATGATTCACATTTTCAGCAGAGGGTCGCAAGATGACTCGGTACTTTGACATGTTTTATTTTTCTTTTTTTTTCTTTTTGCATTGACTAAAGTAAAAGCTAACTACATTTTGAAACACGGAAAGGGCATCGGTTCTATTTTTATTTAGTAAATGAAAATAAGGAAATTAATGATGATATTTTAAATATAACAACACATTATTTTTTGCTCCTATATCGCACGGAGAATTTATCAATTTGTAATATTTTTTTAAATAATTCTATGGAATGCATTTTCGTAAATAACTCGTTTATTTTAAATTTTTCGAAAAAATTCTATTTCAGATTTTTTGTCCAAAAAGGTTCGTGCCTTATACTGGTTATAGAGATCGATCGACGGAATAGTTAATTTTCGATTTTTATTAGGAAACTGTTCGGAATTTGTAGAATTTATCAAAAAAATCAAGTTTTCCAGGATTTGTAGATTCGCTTTTGTTTTCTCAAATTTCTCACAAACGTCAACTAATAGAACTAATCGAGCCCTACAATTGCCATTTTTGAAAATCAAAATCGGACCTTCAGTTCGGGAGTTATTAATTTCTTTGAAAAATCATACTCGGCTCTGGAAAACATACTTGCGGACAACGGATTCGGGCCGCCAGCAATAGGCTTCATTTGTGGCCGGGTACCTTTGATCCCACCAAGTCTCATCGAAATCGATCAATATTCTGGACAGTTATCGTGCTTCCTAGCCCGATTTCGAGAAAACCAGTTTTTTGGAAAAAAAAATCAATTTTCATTTGTTTTTCGACATAGCCTCTGGTACACTTATTTGTAGAGCTTTGCCAGCGGCACAATTTCTTTTTTGAAATGTCTCGATCCGACTACCCGTTATCGAGTTATTCAATTTCTCCCGAAAAACTCGAAACGTCTATATCGGGTACTTCCGGTTTCCGAACGGAGCCGAGCTTCCGGCGTTAAGGTTTTCTAAAGACCTCCTATTAACCACCCAAGTTTCATCGCAATCCGAAAACGGATTAAGGGGGCTGGGTGTGACAGACAGACCGACAGACAGACAGACAGACAGACCGACTGACCGACGGACGGAATTTTCTAAATTCGCTCTCGAATCGACAGATACGACTTTCACATCGATCCGACGGTTTTTTCGGGTTTCGACGGTCCACCGGAAAAATGCTAAACGTATACTACATTTTTTTTCAAAATGTAGTAACAAGAATCTTGTCACTGACTGTGACAAAAATCACATGTATGACACAAGAAATAAAACAGACTTAACACAACCAAAAACAAAACTTGCTTATATTGCAAAAAATGTAAGATGTTCAATAATCAAAGTATTTAATAATCTTCCATCAGAACTGCGAAATTTACCTACAAATAAATTAAAACCCAAACTTAAGCAATTATTACTGCAGAAGACCTACTACAGCCTGGATGAGTACTACAAGGATAGAGACTTCTTTAGTCAAAGTCTTCCCTCGTCAATTTCTCTGTGAGATTAATAGCTCTGAAATTTTTACTGTTTTTACTATTACTGTTGTCTTTTGTCATTATCTTATTGTGTAATATTACCTTTATTGGCATTTAATGTTATCCTTTTATTATGTTAGACGTACTCAGTTTAGTATTGTTATGATACACCCCCTTTGAACTGGAGATGATACGCCTATGCCTACTAATAGTGACTGGAAAGACTCTAGAAAGAGCCATGGACTTTTCTAGAGTGTGGTGGAAGAAGATTCTGGTTCAATCTAGAGGTAATTTCAGAGTATATAAGGCATGATTACCGGCGCAGAGGGAGAAGTTTATTAAAGAAGAAGTTTATAGAAGTGAAGTTCGGTAAAAAATGAGGTTATTTAGAAGTAGTGTATAGACAGTAAATTATTAAATAAAGTGTTAGTGTTTATCTCTTGTTGAAATTATTTTAGAAACCACGGATTCATACAGGGTGTTTCCAAAAAGGTGGAAAACACGCAACACTGGTGTCAGACGCGGAATTTTGACAAGAGGATTTTTCGGAAGTGTTGAGAAAACTGGGACAGAGTGTTCTCGGAGTTTGTGCTAACACAGGGAAGATTAATTTACTGGACATTGTTCGAGGATTATTTTCGAACAGGAAAATAGTGTCAAGTGCGTTTTTAGACATTGTAGAACATTTTTGTTGGACATTAGTGGTTAAGTGACAAAGACTCTAGATAAGACTTTTTTGTGCCGTTTTGAGGTTTTTCTGGACAGTCCCATTACCGATAGTGACGTAATTATTAAATTTATTTGATTTCAACATAATTGTATGCCGATAACAACCAGAAACAAATGCAGGACTTTATGGCACAAAAGAAAGCGCCAGGAAGAGAAAGAAGAACGGGAAAGAAAACGACAAGAAAAAGAACAAAAACGCCTACAGGAAAAAGAAGAACAAGAACAAAAACGTCAAGCAGAATTAAGAATAATTTTTGAGGATCAAGAACGAAGACGTCAAGAGGAAAAACAAGAAGAAAAGAAACGACATCAAGACGAAGAGAAACGGCGTCAGGAAGAATTGAGAAAAATCATGCAAGACTTGGACATTAAACAACAAGAAGAAAGAGACGAACTAAGGAAAATTTTAGAAGGCCAACAGAGTGCCATATTTGCCGTCACTGAAGAACTCAAAAATAAGGTAGCGGAAGAAGTCAGTGGAGTCAAACAAGAAGTAAATGAAGTCAAAGAGAAAATGCACTAGGTAGAAGGAGAAATAGACCAAGTTAAACAACAGTTGAAGGGCAGAGGAAACCAGCAAGTGGTATCATCAGGCCAGCGATTAAAAATTCCCTCCTTTGATGGTCAAAGTTCTTGGATGACTTACAAGACACAGTTTGAAGCAGCAGTGAGTGCAAGCAACTGGAATGACGAAGAGAAGGCTAAGGCATTAATCGTAGCTTTAAGAGGCCAAGCATTGGAATTGCAGACAATTCCGGTAGACCAACAATGGAACTTTAGAGTTTTAGAAGCTGCCTTAGATCCACGATATGGCGATCAACACCTTGCCCGAGTGTACCAGACCCAGCTGAAATCATGTGTTCAAGGGGCTCGAGGTGGAAGCTGTCTTTCAGGATGCCTCAAGTCCAAGAGTACAAGCTGTGAGTATCGAAGAACCGCAACCAGAGAAGAAGAACCAGGACCTTAGGTTGATCAAGATGTATGAACTGTGCAAGCAGTTACTGGCTCAATTGGATACTGCAAGAAGACAAGGAAAGCCAAGCAGGGGTATTAAATGTTACAACTGCGGCAGAGCAGGGCATATCAAGAGAGACTGTCGATATTGGAACTCGAGGAAACTGAATGCTAGAAAGACTGAAGAGACTCAGAATAAACAGATTAGTGGAAGGCCAAGTGGACGGCGTATGAAATGTTACAGATGCGGAGAACTAGGACATATCCAGCTTGAATGTCCACGGAGGAGATTGGAGAGAGTGAAGGCTGGAGAAGAGATTTCCCAGCTTTGGAACATTACAAAAAGGCCACCACTACAAGGATTTGACGATATATCGAAACCCCAGAAATATGCAGATGCTTCATCCGGAAGAACGTGCAAGGAAGGTTGCAAGTACTACCACCAGGAGAAACTGCAGGTCACGGGAGCAGTCAACACTGTCAAGGTGGAGGTGCCGGATGACAGGACAGATGAAGCGCTCAGACAAGAGCAACTCAACGATGAGGAAATTGGGCCTATATTGAGATCCAAAGAAAGGGGAACTCGTCCAAAATGGAAGGATGTTTCAGGCAAAAGACTGGGACTGAAGGCACTATGGGCGCAGTGGGACTTACTGAAAGTCATGAACGGGCTGTTGCGGAGAGCATGGGAAAGCCCGGATGGAAAGCAGGTAGTTATGCGTCTAGTGATTCCCAGGTGTCGAGTAGCGAAGGTGCTTCAGGAAGTGCACAATGGAACATCCGATGGACACTTCGGTGTTAACAAGACCCTGAAGAAAATACGAGAACGATTTTATTGGATAAGAAGTCTTCAGGATGTGGAGGCTTGGTGTCGCAAATGCAAGATTTGTGCAGCCAGTAAGGGACCACAGACTGGAAGTAAGGGTGAAAAGAAGCAGTTCAACGCCGGAGCTCCTTTCAAGAAGTTGGCTAACGATATAGCGGAGCCATCACCAGCCAGTAACCGAATGAAGGCTCGATACGACCGGAAGGGTAATTCAGAAGGGTTCAAGGCAGGAGACCTGGTTTGGCTGTACAACCCACAGCGGAAGAAAGGAAGGTCACCGAAATCACCTTGGGATGGACCGTATACAGTTATTACCCGAATTAATGACGTCGTCTATCGGATTCAACGAAGCAAAAAGTCCAAGATGAAGGTCGTGCATTTGGACAGACTGGCGAAATACATCGATGATTCTGAGTTGCCTGATCGGGACGATCAGGCTTAAGGAGGGGGCAGTGTTATGAATTACACCCCCTTGGAACTGGAGATGATACGCCTATGCCTACTAATAGTGACTGGAAAGACTCTAGAAAGAGTCATGGACTTTTCTAAATGGAGTGTGGTGGAACTTCTTTCTGGTTCAATCTAGAGGTAATTTCAGAGTATATAAGGCGCGATTACCGGCGCAGAGGGAGAAGTTTATTAAAGAAGAAGTTTATAGAAGTGACGTTCGGTAAAAAGTATTGTATAGACAGTAAATTATTAAATTAAATAAAGTGTTTATCTCTTGTTGAAATTATTTTAGAACCCACGGATTCATACAGGGTGTTTCCTAAGAGGTGGAAAATACGCAACAGTATTTTCTATATTGGAAATATTTTAATTATTATTGTTGTATCGCCTATTTTAGTTAATCTCATCATGATTTAGATCTTATTAATTTTATATTAGTTAAGTGCCATGACATGTTCCACACCCTATGGGTACTGTAAATTACTTACATGAACTAATAAAGACCATTACTATTATTATTATTATAATAATAACAGAAGTATTTTTAAAAAGTAAGCGCCAACAAATCATTTTAATAAGGTACCTATCTACATTTAAATCCAAAATTGCAGATAGCCATGAAAATGACAGACATTCGCAACAATTGAATTAGTCTTGACTTACTCACTAATTTTTTGAAGCAAGTGTATTAAAGTTGTTATAAACAAGAAAATTAATATAAAAAGGCTGAAAATTATTCAAGAGATGAAAAAGTTGACATCGTCATTATTTATGGAGAGAATCGACGTAATGCAACTAGAGCACAAAGTCTGTATGGACGGAGATATCCAGAAAGAAGACAACCTCCGAGAAACTATTTCGCCCGGTTGGAACAACAATTTAGAACTGAACCTAATGTAGAAATTGAAGATAGATTTATTGTGGATGAAGAAACGGAAATTAATGTATTAGCTTTAGTGCATCTTGACCCAACCATTTCGATAAGACAAATTGAACACCAGTTTTCAAAGAATCAACCAGAAGAATTTTAAAGAAACACGGCTGTCGTTCTTATAAATATCAATGGCATCAATTTTTGTATGAGAATGATTATCAACGAAAAATAACCTTTTGTAATTGGTTACAGTTACGCCAATTAAGAAATGAGAATTTTATCAAAAACATTTTGTTCATTGATGAATCGAGATTTACAAACCTTGGGTTATTTCATCGAAACAACACTCGATATTGGGCAATTGATAATCCTCACATTATGAGACAGGGGCGGTTTCAGGAGCGGTTTGGCTTCATAGGTCCAATATCATAGGTCCAATAATTTTTAACGAAACTCTAACTGGAGCAAGATATCTAGAATTTCTCCAAAATATAATAGTTTCACAGATTAATCAAATTCCCAATACCAATATTGACGAGGTTTACTTCCAACAAGACGGGGCTGGACCACACAATGCTATTATCGTTAGGGATTACTTAAATCAATTATTTCCAGATCATCGGATTGGTCCAGTCAGATGGCCTGCAAGGTCGCCTGACTTAACCCCACTCGTTTTTTTTATTTTGGCGCATCTGAAAAATAGAGTACATGACTGCTCCAACCACAAGGCAAGATCTGGAAGAAAGAGTTCGACACAAAATTGCACAAATAATACCTCAACAATTACAGAGTGTTAGACGTGCAACGATAAGTCGCTCTACTCTGTGTATTAATCATAACGGTGAACAGTTTGAACAATTTTTATAATGGTTTATTATAATTTAGGTTTTAAATAGTTTTGTTATTCCTGGTAATTTATTCGTGGTTGTAACGTTATACCTATTAAAATTATTTCTTGTTTAATTTGTATTTACTTTTTAAAAATACTTCTATTATTACAAAGGATATCGTTAAGAAATTATTAATGGCGAAAAAATTATAGTTTATAAATCATTATTTCTGATTAATAAAAGAAATAGCACAGTTCCATTAAAAAAAATTCTTATAGGACCCCTACGGAAATGAAAATGAAATTCCGTTTTTTTTTTTTTTAAACCTAAAAATACTGGTACCTATCAGTAATTCAAACAACTATTTTCTGATTTACAGACAAGTCTACAACCTTAGTAATAATTTGCATAGCCTACTTAGTAATTTTCTTACATCTCATTCATCTGACCATTTTGAAAAAATTAAAACATTGTTCGTATCTCACTTATTTTTTGGAATTTTTACATCTGAAAAAACTGTTGCACTTAGAAATGTATGCTTAATGAGAAACCATAAAAAAAATATAGTCATTCCGTTTAAGAAAAAAAAGTTGATGTCACTTCGGGTTCAACCGGAAGTTATATTTTCATTCCTGTTAGTCTAAAAGTAGCCTATTATTGTCTAATTTATTTGTACCAAAAACCAATTTTTAAATACAAAAACAACCAAAATATTGGGGTTGTACATTGACTCGTGGCCACCCGGTATATGGCAAGTATTGTTGATTTATTTTGCCGAAAACCGTGTTGGTTTTCAAGCAATATTTTATTTTTTTCAAGATAGCTTATGAGTCTTGTGTAGATAATTTTTTCAAAAACTTTACTTAATGTATTTAAGAGTGAAGTTGATCGGTAGTTATTAATTAGGTTTTTGTCGCTTTTTTTATATATGGCTTTGGTATGACTTAGTTTCAGTCTGTCAGGAAATATGCCTGTGCTTATTGACGAATTAATAATATACATTAGAGGTGGAGTTATTTTTTCAGCAGCATACTTTAGCAATGTTACTGATATTTCATCTTTGCCAACCGATTTTGTATTTTTTAACGCTTTGATAGTATTGTATATTTCAGTATTATCTGCCGGTTTGAAGAAGACACTCATCTGATATCTAGTGATTCTTTTTAAATTTTCTGTATTTGTATTTAGTTTTGGACACTGATTTAGAAAGAAGATTGATTTAATTTAGGATGTTATGTTTATTTGTTTCACTTGGTTCAATGTTATCTACTATTGTTTGATGATTTGTGGATATTTTGGTTTGTTTGTTTACCAGGTTCCATATAGATTTATTTTTGTTTTGTGATGCGTTAAAGGGAGATGAAATGATAATTTTCTTTACATATATTGAATGAGCCTAATTTTACCTATAATTTGAACTAACATTTACACTGGTATGCGACCATGCGGTTGTGATGGATTTTTTGACTTTTCAGTGGCGTCTGTGTCAAAACTGCTACCACATAGTGAGTCTGCCAAGTTGGTTACTTTCAATAACAATATTTCCGTACATTTTAGCAATGAAGTTAGTCTGGTATGAATAACGAGATTGTATACTAGTTTTTCCGAAATTTATTTATTTATTTATTGCTAATTTGTGTGACCACTTGCGAGTGGCAGACATCCAGCTGTGGTTTTACTGGATCATACATTATGTATTTATGTAGTCGAACCTTTGGAATCTTATCATGCGGTTTTTTCATACGCGAGCTCTTGATCTATATATGTACCAAATTTCAAGTTAATATCTCAAGTTTATTTCATCAGCCCCTTCAATAATGGATTGGGGGTGGTGGGGCGACTTAAATATTATAAAAGAATCTGAGGCCTTGGTTTCTAGTACATACACTAAATCCCAAGTTTCTGTACTCTTACCAGCTTGCTTTACTAATTTTCCTCTACTTAAATCACAAATTTATGTATTCTTACCAGCTTGCTTTACTTGTTTATATTTATTTGCCCCTATTTAACCACCAACCCTTCACCGGAATTAGCGCAAAATATAATCAAGTTCCAGATCTCGACATGCTACATACAGGGTGTAATTAGTTTCATGTCATTAAAAAAAACTGGTAATAGGGACCAACTAGACAAACAAAAAACCTGTGTGACTTTTTTCTCTAGGGACACTTTGAAAAAACTGACCTGGGTTTACATTTTTAATGTTAAGGTAGGAAACTTTTTGGGAACCACTGTTTTTCAGGGTCAATGGATCAATAGTTCTGAATCTTAGAAATAATAAAAAACTGTAACACCCGACTTGTGTTCCTGCCGGTAGAAGTGCGGCACTTTCATGGGATTATTTGTACCGAACTTTTTATACCACTAATTATGAAAGTGTAAATAATTCCTTCTCTTTCGGCACAACGCAAGCATAGCATGGCCGCAGGGGTTTAAATAGGATTTGTTTACATGTGTTTTTTAATTTGGAACAAAGTTATTGTAGCTTTTATTGTCGTTTATAAGAATTTATAAAATTTAAAAGTGGTTTATTAACATTTGTAACATTGTGTTAAAAGCTTAAAAAATTAGTTATTAATTTATGAAATTGGAAAATGAACAGTTAGACGTCCGAGATACGATAACAGATAAGTTAGGAAAAAATCTGATTTTTTTAACGGATTGAACGCATAATTTTTCCCAATCAGGTATCGAAAACTAAAAATCGAGTCTTTGGTCTCTATGAAAATCAATGTAAATATTAATAAACAGATCAAAATAAGACAACGAATAATAATAATCATACCTTTAATGCCCAATAGGTAACACCCAATAACTGAACAATTCCTTTGAATTTTTCACAAAAATTGTTCGAAATGACCTCCATCTCCACGTATACACATTTCGGCACGTCGAATTAAGGACATACGCACTCCGTTAAATACATTTGGTAAATTAGAATCATTTTTTATGGTTTCTATGCACATTAAAATACGTTGTTGCAATTGTTCTAAAGTGTCAATTGGAACACGGTAAACCACAGATTTAAAATGCCCCCAAAAATAAAAGTCCATCGGATTAAAATCGGGCGATCTAGCAGGCCATGGTACTGGTACGCCACGTCCAATCCATCGTTGAGGAAACTTTCTGATAAAAAAATTTCGAACAGCCAAACTAAAATGGACTGGCGCGCCATCGTGCAAATACCACATTCTTCTGCGCGTAGCCAAGGGTACATCTTCCAGCAAATTTGGCAATGTTTGTTGCAAAAAATTTAAGTGTACATCACCATTTAATCTAGCGGGTAATTCTATAGATCCAGTTATTTCATTACCGCAACTTCCTGCCCAAAAATTAACGCTGAACCGTCGTTGAAAATGCGTCCTTCTTATTACATGTGGATTTTCGTCTGCCTAATAGTGCATATTTTTAAAATTAAACACACCATTTCTGGTAAAACACGACTCATCGGAGAAACACAGAACGTTTAAAAAATCCTCATTTGCTGCGTGTTTTCTTAAAATCCACCTACAAAATTGCATTCGCTCTGCAAAACCTTGAGGTTCTAGTGCTTGGACACGTTGATAGTGATAGGGATGTAAGTTCATATCTCTCAATGTCCTCCATACCACAAAATGGGATACTTCCACACGGTTCTCGATATTGCGGGTGCTTAAAGTTGGATCCTCTTCTACAAGTTCCAAAATTTGAACCTCTCCGTCAATTACCCTTTCTTCACGTTGTGGACCAGTTGCATTTCCACCACTTTCTCCATACACCAAGTGCATATCCGTGAGCTCTGTGTAAGTGTAATCTCCCATAATGTCCAAAATCTGCGTTTTAAAACACCACACTAAACTGTGATTTAACGTTATCAATAAAGAAAACAAAAAGAAAAACTTGGTCCAAAATCCAAAAAGTAACACAAAAAGCACGAACGAGAAGTAGTGTCTTATGTAACCAAGTACTAACGACTTGAACGATAAGTCAATAAAATAAATCTTAACATAAGTGGCACAAAGCCAAGGAACGGCTAGGTCGCGCGCCGTATGTGCGTTGTTTACCAAGTAAGGACACAAACTGAAATTATTACTTGAGAATATTACAAGGGAGAGTATAGCACTCCCAATAAGATAATTTGGCCGCGAAGAGGCAAAAAACATGGCGGTGTCCTCTGTTGGTTGCTTTTAACTGCTTCGTCGGCATGCTTTTTGATGATCTCTTACGCACCATACTTATTTGCAGGAGTATGCCAGCAGTTCTCAAACTATTTTTTTTCTCCAAAACTATGAGCTTTAGACCAGACCCCATGTTATATAAGGTTTTTTTGTTTGTCTTTTCGTTCCCTACCACCAGTTTTTTTTAATGACATGAAACTAATTACACCCTGTATATCTTAAACCATTCCCGAAAAAACGTGCATGCAAAAAAGGTTACAGACAGGCCGACCGACAGACAGAATATTTTATTTTTTCGCTCAAATTTAAAATTTCGACGTTTTATGACATTCTAAGCCTATTTCAACAAAAAATAAAATTGATTTTTTTTTAAGATTACCAACTCTACTTCCACTTCCCTATGTGGATGTGGAAGTAACAACAGAAATAAAACTGAAGCATTTACCTAACAGAAACACGTGTGTGGAAAGTACAAATAGACTCAAAGAAAACTACACCTAGGTATATTATATTTGCAAAATATAAATTATGACCAATCATGTGAAAACTAATTTAGGTTATGGGTAAGAAATAAAACTTGTGATACTTTTTCGGGCTATAATAATTGGCTACATTTATCATTTATAGTAATTTTATTTCAAAAATATAATTTATATTCCTTTTTAACATTTTGCAATAAAAATGAAAAAGATATGGATATTACATACTTATTAATTTCAGTGGCAAGATGTTAAAATAAAAATTAAGAAATTAAATAGAAATTTGCTTTCGATCTTGCTCAACTCTTCAACTGTGTAACTGACACGATTGAATCTTGTGTATCTATCATTCATCAACAGTGATTCGTTCATTCTATTTCAATAATGCAGTCGCGCTCACTGGAACGGAATCAACGAATGATTGCTACAAAAGATTCGGTCTTTTTGGTGGTAGTCAATCACAAATTAATTGAATCCCCTCAAAATGAATGAAAGACACATCTGTATTTGGTAGTATAATTTACCCAGCTAGCACTGAAATGATGGCCACAGTCTGGCTAAATGTTGTGTGTATCAGACGTATGATGACAGTCATTAGCTAAAGCTTGCCTGGTACATATTTACTCCAATTGACAGGTACTTCTATAGAAAAATGACTTGAAACTGGAGTTTTTTTACTTAAATACTTTTATTCCTGGAGAGTATGTTGTTTAAAGTGAGGTATGTATGTTTGGGGCCGTTTCTAGAGATTTGACCGCTGGTGTGGAAAATCTAAAAAGCCATCTCCTATTTTAAAAATAATAAAGTAACAATAACCAAAAACAGGCTTATGTAAAGAGTCAACATAAGTTAATATGGATATTTTATATTAAAAAAAAGAAACAAAACGATATACAATTTACTAATACAGGGTGTAATTAGTTTCATGTCATTAAAAAAAACTGGTGGTAGGGAACAAGACAAACAAAAAAAACCTTATATAACATGGGGTCTAAAGGTCATAGTTTTGGAGAAAACAAATTAACAAAAATTTCGCAAATTTTCAATAAAATTCTTTGAGAACTGCTGGAATATTGAGGTAGGTTTAGATCTAGATCTGATCTGAAGAAAACTATACTCTAACTCTCCCTTGTGCAATATTTTAGTTACTGTCGGTGTTTTGTTATGTACACACGTCCAACCCGCCGTTCGTTATTTTTGTTATTTTTGAATTTCGCGTCATTGTGTATTTATAGTTAAGATTTATTTTATTGACTTACCGTTCTAGTTGTCAAATTCTTGATTACGTACAGACACAACTTACTTGTTTGTTCTTTTTGTATTCCTTTTTGGTATTCCTTTTTATTTTATTTTTCTTTATTGACAACGTTAGTTGATAGTTTAGTGTTTAGTGTTGAACGAAGTGCGTATGTATTTAATTCAACGTACCAAACTGTATATTGATACAGATGTAGAGATTTTGAATCACTTAGGTAGGTAGTAAGCTTTTAACCCAGGACACTCATTTATGTTACAAATGTTAATAAACCACATTTAAATTTTCTAAATTATAAACAATCCAATATTTTGTTCCAAATTAAAAAACACACATGTAAGGAAATGCTCTGTTTAAACCTCTATGGCCATTATTTGCTTGCAATTGTGCAGGAAGAGAGAACGAATTATTTACCTCTTTATACTTGCCTCAGTTCAGTTGAGGCGATACATCAAAGGCGGTCGATGATCCTTTGATACCGCGTGTGCCGGCCAGCACTTTTTTATGACAATTTAAAAGTTGTATAATTGGGAAGTACAAGTCCATCGACCAAGAAAAGCAGTGGTTGTCTACCATTATATTAAATATGTTAACCTAGACCAGTGTTTTTCAAAGTGCCCCTAGAGGGAAAAGTCATAAAGGTTTTTTGTTTGTCTAGTCAGTCCCCATTACCAGTTTTTTTTAATGACATGAAACTAATTACACCCTGTATATATGCACAGAATGAGTCACTAGTACGTGGACTTTCAATATCTCCTCAACCATTTGAAATTTGAATAGATATTTTAGGTAAAAATTGGGAGGAGATCAAAAGTTATGTATTCTAAAATTATAATCTACAGGGTGTTTCGGATACCGATGGCCAGCTAATACTTGAACTTTTTAAATTGAGCACTCAATTCAGCCGATTTCTACAGAGTGTTCTCGATCATGATTCAAATTTTTACATTTTTAAACTGTTATAATTCATTTTTTTGATACCTCATACCCTCATAAAATCAACTTTTTCGCCAGTTCTTGAAAAATTCAACTATGTGTACCTATATGCGTGTAGGCAATTTATTACTCTAACATTTTAAGTAAAAACATACAGAGTGTTCCATTTGAAAAAGATTAGTTAGTTAGGTAGATAGATAGATTTTATTGGTCATAAAATCAGGGTTCGAAAATATCACGATTTTTTTTTAAATAAAAAATCAACGATTTTTATTTAAAAATTCAAAAAAATCGTGATTTTTTTATTTTTTTCATTTTTCTAGTTGTGAATATTGTGGTATGGTCTATTTTTACGTGCAAACATTAAAAAAACATAGTGTTTTTTGTTTTGAGTTTTTACAGTTTCGTATTGATTTATTTAATCAGACCTGTCTGAAAATATCAGTTCCTCACAATGAGTATCAATATTACTTCAGGGTTCGGACTCGTATGGAAAACCTGGATAACCTGTAAAACTCAGGGAATTTAAAGATGTTTAAAAAATACCTGGAAATATCAGGGAATTTTATAATTTGTATAAAAAATCAGGGAATTCTACGTCTCGATATGGAAAACCATAAAGTTCTAAATAATTTTCACTGATTCTATTCAATTCAGGGAATTATTTTATGTCAAATAAAAGGTTACCTCACTAAAAAACATGGAAATTAATATTTTTGGTTTTGGAAAACCTGGAATATTCAGGGATTTTTTTTTAGCTTAGCAAGGTCTGAACCCTGTACTTACATGTTAGGACTAAATTTATTTTCAACTTGTTATAATTCGAACGTGAAATTTTAAATAACAGAATCTTAATACCATTTAATGTTAATGTCATCAAAAATATTTTATACCGTATAATACACTTATTCAACTTAAAATATAAAATATATCAGTCATAAGTCATAACATAATATGTACATTGTATTTAACAACATAAACAATCCATTAAATCATAGGCCTGAATGTTGAATCTCTCTATTTGGCTACTTTAGAAAATACCAAAATTTAATTTCAATATGTTCAACCATATATTTCTGGTTCTTAGTATACTCGTTCGTGTTATTGCACGAATATAATATAAAAGGGTGGCCCCATTCATAAGCTGCTTTATTTGACAAATTATCTGTACTCCTGCTAAATATATAAATGGGAAAGACTGGTAGTAGAGCGATTTGTAAAACGTGCAGAAAAGAAATGTAAGGACTTGTTCAAAGATTAAAAAACCATCATGAAAAGTGTAAGACATTATACGTAGATCTAGTAGTAATAAAGAAGTTGATTTAACAACAGCTGGAGGTATGTACACACTACACACTACATAATATAATATTAATAATAATAATAATAATTATTATTATAATTTAGTTTCGTTTCGAGATACCTATTTAATCTTAATATTTTATTAATAAATATAATGGGGTCAATAGAGGATGAAAATATGCATTATTTCAGAATAATTTCGGGAAGCATAACTTTTCGAATACATCTCTGAACATGTCAGGAACAACTAAAAGTTACCATTACCAAGAATAGTCCTTGAGCATCGTTTGTTATTAAACTAGTTATGTCCGGAATTTTTCCGAAGTGAAAACATCTATTGACTCCTCTAATATTTTATCTTATCATTTATTAACTTAAATATTTTCTCCTTTTCTTTTACAAAAAATAAAGAATCAGATAATGCAACCATTGCAAGCAGGATTTCAACGTTTTCGACCTCAACCATCAGTTTTCAAGGACTACTGTCAAGCTCAGCTTCATCAACGTCAGGTTTGTCTGGTTTTGATTTGTCAATACCATCAACATCATCGTTACTATTTACTGCTACTACCGATTCAGTCTCTAAAAAAAGAATAACAGAAGCTCCCGCTAATCTGATGAACTTTGTCGTTCGAACATCTGCAGATAAAAACAAGAAATAGATAAACAAATCGCAAAAGCTGTATTTGCAACTAACGCTAGCTTCAGGTGTTTAGACAATCTGCATGTGATAAAGACTATCGATATGTTAAGACCTGGTTATAAGCCCCCTTCAGGAAATACCATTTCCACGACCTTTTTAGAACAAATATATAAAGAGAAAAAATCAAAATGTTTTGGAAGTCTTTCTGGACAGAGTGTAAACATGAATATTGATGGTTGGTCTAATGTCCACAATGAGCCTGTTGTTTGTGCCACTATAACCACTGAAAATGGACAATCTTTTTTGTTTGAAACAATAGATACGTCTGGAAATCGCCACACAGGTGATTATTTAACTGAAATTGCTTGCAATTTAATTATATCTTGTAAATCTAAATACAACTGTGATGTGAAATCTTTTGTGAAGGATAATGCCACGAACATGGCACTTATGAGAAAAACTATAACAGAAAAACTAGACTCTATAATCATAACTTGTGGATGCTCAGCTCCTCTTTTAAACTTACTCTGCAAAGATTTAGAAATAGAACATATCAAACAGCATGTTTAGCAAATTGTTAAATACTTTAGAAATAATCTTCTGGCTACGGCAAAATACATGCAGACTGATGAAAAACCATTAGTGCTTCCGAGTGACATAAGATGGAATAGTATGTCAGATTGTTTAGAGGTATATGTATGCCAATGGGAGAAACTAATAAAAGTATGTGAGTAGAATAAAAAAGTTGATACAACAATATATCAAAAAAAAAAAGAATTAATATTTGTTTGCTTATAGTTGTATTGAAACATATTCTTTATAGTCCAGTAAGTGAGGGATTTTATCTACAAAAATTATTAACAGCAAACCGAGGTATGCAAAAAATCGGAAATTTTCCGTAAAATTCAATGAACTATTTTTAAAACAAATGACGAACTTGCGTCCTCTTCAAAATGGCGGCCAAAGTTTGCGAAAAACTGTTTTTTGCGTTGAAAAAGAAAAGTTGACGTCGCACAAAAAAAAGTTTAACAGCACAATTGTGTAACTTTTTAATACAGATCGAGCCCGCCCAGTCCGATCTCCGAAAATTGCAAAATTAATTAGTTATTGCAAAAAAGACGTTAAAAATCGCATTTTTTTGAAATAACTGTATCTCCGTGAAGAGAAAATATTCTTTAACAAAACTTGGTGAAAGCGTAGTCCAAGATATGTCCAATAAGAACATTTTTACAGATTTGCAAAATATTGCAAATTTCTTGGAAAAATCGATTTTTTCGAAAAAAACGCGATTTTTTCAATGTCCAATAGCTCATACAGGCCATCATATTTCTATACCGCACCAGTCCGAAAAGTTTCTCTAACAGTTGCGTTAACCTGTGCGATTATTGCGCATATCACGAAACGATCCCTAATATGCGAAAAATCGGTCAAAAATCGATAATTTTTTTTACCCCCAAAAAAAATTGAATATTTATGAGATTTTAAATTATATTGCAATGTCGTTAATGCCAATAGATAGCTGGCATTTTTCTACAAATTTACAAAAAAAAATAATTGCTCTCCGACCTTCTGAAGCCGAGATAATTTTTTATTAGAAATTCTAGTGGAGCCATTTTTTTAAGTAAAGGGCTGAAAACGGATAAAAGAACACGTTACAAAAGAACAATCAGTTTGGAAAATAGGACAACAATAATTAATACTTAAGTTAAAACAAAAGAAAATGCAACTTAAAGATAAACAAATAAGGAAATTGGACCGTAGTCTCGAACTTAAGCAAGAAAAATTACTTTGTTAAAGGAAAAAATCATTTACACTCAAATTCAAACTGATTGCCAGAAGGGCCAAAAAATACAACAGCCTTAACTAGCATGAAGTTAATTATTTCTTTATAAACTAGTGCAGAAACGTCAGTTGCCAGTGACAATATGAACGAGGTAACGTTTAATTTGAGGAATCTGATGACATGAAGTTAAATTTTATAACAGAAGCTCAAAAATGCAAATACCTATACCCGGGAATACTAAAGTTATCTCGATAAAAGTAGGCGGATGTCACACCACCAGTAGCTGATCGGAAAGTGTCTTTCTTTCCGGACGGGATTATCCTTGTCAATTTTTAGTTAGTGGTCCTTATCCACCCCAAAGCAATCTAGATCAATGAATGAAAGTCCGCCTCTTTTTAGAGGCATCAAGTTATCCGGAAGGTTGCGTCCTCTATAGTAGAAATTATGTACCGACATAGTACTCGAGTGGCAAGTGGCGTTCTCTTTAGTAACTGTGGCCAAATTGGCTTCCCTTCAGTATAACACGTCCATTTAAACAACTTAAAATATTCTACATCTAAGCTGGCTAATTATACCTATTATTAAAAAACCTATTTGTTTTACGAGTGGACTTAGAAAAGGAAGAAGCAACTAGTTCCTACCTAATGTGCAGTTTGGGGAATTCTTGTAATCAATTACCCCTTTTATGATTTGATTATTTTACACATTCACCTCATTTAATTACCCGCGCGTTTGTTACATTTCTAATAAAAAGCAATTTGACGATGACATCGATCGTAACGGATTTTTATCAGTTTATGAGGGGTATTTTACTGGTAATAAAATATTTCCGATTTAGCAAATTTACTACAGATTACTTCATACCTATGGCTGAAAAAATCTAATAGTACATCGCCCGCCTCGATAACATTTTGGGGTTTGTCAAATATCGTCCTAAACTATCTACGAAATCGTGCTATTGTATGGCAAGTAGTTTTAATTCCTTTACGCTTTATTACATTTGTTACATTACCAAAGAAACATCAAAATTTTATTATGTCTCATTTATGTATTCGAATTGTTTTTGTAGAATACGTTGCATTAATATTTTTTTTTCTTTCCCTTTTTAATAGGAGACTCGTCTTCATTACCACTACTGCTGTCACGGTAAACGTCATGTAATATTATTTCCGCATTATCGTCATCACAATCATCATTATCGTTATCATCATTTAAAAATTCATCTCTTTCTAGCTCAGTCTCTGTGATATTTGGCTCGTCTATTTCTTCGTCGATATCATCAGCGACGACTTTGTTCTCCTCAATATTTGAGCAAATTTCATCGTCACACGTTGAACATACATTTGAACATTTTATGCCGTGTTTTCGGCAGCTGCAGGCGTACGCCACAGCATTGAGCTCCGAGTTTCATTGAATTTGCAATGCTCAGCAACTGCCGATCAAGTTGCGAAGATTTTTTATTGAAAATATAAGTATTGTACAATAACCACTGCAAATTTCAACCCTTTACCTTAAAAAATGGCGCCATAAGAATTTCTTAAAAAAAAAAATTATCTCGGCTCCAGAGTCCGAGGGCAATTTTTTTTTTTGTAAATTTGTAGAAAAATGCCAGCTATCCATTGGCAATAATGGTGTTCCAATATAAGTTTTTTGGGGTAAAAAAAATTATCGATTTTTTGACCGATTTTTCGCTTATTAGGGGTCGCTTCGTTATATGCGCAATAACTACACAGGTTAGCGCAACTGTTGAACAAACTTTTCGGACTGGTCCGATATAAAAATATGAAGACCTGTATGAGCTATTGGACATTGAAAAAAACGTGTTTTTATCGAAAAAATCGATTTCTGCAAGAAATTTGGAATATTTTGCAAATCTGTAAAAATGCTAGTATTCGATATATCTTGGACTATGCTTTCACTGAGTTTCGTTAAAGAATATCTTTTCTTCACGGAGATACAGGTATTTCAAAAAAATGCGATTTTTAACGTCTTTTTTGCAATAACTAAATAATTTTGCAATTTTCTAAGATCGAACTGGGCCGGCTCGATCCGCATTAAAAAGTTACACAACTCTACTATTAAACTTTTTTTGTGCAGCGCCAACTTTTTTTTTAACGCAAAAAAACTGTTTTTTGCAAACTTTGGCCGCCATTTTGAAGAGGACGCAAGTTCATCATTTGTTTTAAAAATAGTTCATTGAATTCTACGGAAAATTTCCGATATTTTACATACCTTGGTTTGCTGTTAATAATTTTTGCAAAAAAACGCGATATTTTCGACAGATTTATTGGACTATTATAGGATTTTGCAAACAGCAGAAAAAAAATCAAAAAGTTCCAAACATTGATCTTAAACGACCAGGGACTTCATAAATTACAGAAAAAAATGCTTTTCTATCTGATGCAGTAGTATGGAAGGAGTTAGAAAGAATATTCCAGGAAGAATTAGACTTATCGTTGTCTCAGATATAAATGTTTGAAAAACGATATAAACAAGCACTTACGCCCTTTCATTTTGTGGCTTATATTTTGGATACAGCCAAAACCAAATTTAAATTGACTAGTGCAGAAAAAGATCAAGCATTAAATACCGTAAAAGAAATGTATGGAAATATTGGAAATAGTGAGTTAGGATTACTACCACTCATTATAAAACTTGAAGCCAAAATGGAATCATTTTCAGCAGTTATGTTTTCAGAAGAGGTGATAAGCAATGTTAGTGCCTTACAGTGGTGGGTTTCACAAAAGAACATGCTAATATTGCTAAACTTCTTCCTTTCATGATGCAATTTTTATGTGCTGTTTCTTGATCAGCTTCAGTAGAAAGAGTATTCTCTACATTTTGACTTGTTCACTTCAATTTAAGAAATAGATTAGGAGTGGAAAAGGCAGGAAAATTTGTATTCCTGTATAAATACTATAACGAGAACACTGAAAACCAGTAATATCAATGGTTAATGTAATAATAATAATACTGGTAGTGTGGTAGTGTAAGTGTAGTTAGGTAGTTATGTATTATTAGTGTTACATAATTTAAATTTTTAAAAACGTTTCTGTTTCTCTGTTAAGTGTTTATTATCTGTCATTATTTATTAAGAGGGAACAACGCGATCTAAGGTTAGTGGGGAACAGGGGGTAACACACCAAGTGAAGAGAGATCTCCCTAATAAGTCAATTTTAACAAAAAATATTCTTCAACAATCCTGTAGGATATGTTTATGTACAACTTACACCTATTTTTAGTTTAATAACATCGCCCAATTTGCCAAAAACAGCTTATTGTTAAATAATATTTTTTAGTACAGTGCTGTTTTAGTAGATGGAACCACTGCGATAGAATTTAATATGACCCTGACGACGCGACACGTTCATTTATTCAATACATTCGTACTATCTTTCGTTTGAATACTTTTCAAAGACAAGTAATAAGTATAATTACAATAATTTAAAATTAAATAAAAATCGAAATAATTCTGTATTTATATATATTATGGCCACTTCGACATTTTATTTTTTGGACAATGAAATAAATACAAGGTGTTCAATTATTATGTTCATTGTTGTTATTAGGAATAAATAGTTAGTTACCTTCTACAGTTCCTAAAGACGAGTAATAAATAATTTACTGATAACTACCATTGTTTAGTGTCAAGTAAAAATAAATTAAAGAAAAGTTTGAAAAGATGTAAGAATTAAACCTACGCATAATTCTTTTTCCCAACGGTAAACGTCTCCTCTATTGTTCTTATATATCGTCTGGATTGTATTTATATATTACTTCCACATCCACGTAGTGGAGTGGAATATAGTAGGTAATTGTAAAAAAAAATTCAAAAATTTTTCTTGTTGAAATAGGTTTAGAATGTCATGAAATGTCGAGATTTTAAATTCGAGAAAAAAAAATCTGTCTGTCGGTCTTTCTGTCGATTTGTCTGTCTGTAACTTCTTTTGTGCACACGTTTTCTCTGGAACGGTTTGAGATATTGACTTGAAATTTTCTACACATGTCTTTTATAACGAGATCTCTAACTGCGGAAATCCGGTGAAGGGTTAGGGGGAAATAGGGGAAAACAAGTAAAGCAAGCTGGTGAGAGTACAAAAACTTAGGACTTGGTGTATATACTAGAAGCCAAGGCCTCAGATTTTTTTATAATATTTTCCATCCTCCCCACCACCACCCCACTCCATTAGTAAAGGGGTTGATAAAATAAAATTGAGATATTCACTTGAAATTTGGTACACGTATATATTATAACGACACCTGGAACTAGATTATATTTTGAGATGATTCCGTTGAAGAGTTGGGGGTTAAATAGGGGAAAATAAATAAAGCAAGTTGGTAAGAGTAAGGCCTCAATTTTTTTTATAACATTTTTCAACCTCTCCACCATCCCACCACATTATTAAAAGGATTGATAAAATAAAATTGAGATTTTCACTTGAAATTTGGTACATGTATGTATTGTAACGACATCTGTAATTAAATGATATTTTGAGATGATCCCGTTGAGGAGTTGGGGGTTAAATAGGTATGAATAGGGGAAAATAAATAAAGCAAGCTGGAGTACAGAAACTTGAGATTTGGTGTTTATACTAGTAGCCAAGCCCTCAAATTTTTTAATAAAACTTTTCAACCCCTCCACCACCCCCACACCATTATTAAAAGGGTAGATAGGATAAAATTGAGATTTCCACTTCAAATTTGATACATTTATGTATTATACCGACATCTGTAATTAGATTATATTTTGAAATTTTTCCGTTGAAGAGGTGGGGGGTAAATAGGGGAAAATGAGTAAAGCAAGCTGGTAAGAGTACAGAAACTGGATATTTGGTGTATATACTAGAAGCCAGGCCTCAGATTTCTTTATTTTATTTTTCAGTCCTCCCACCACCTCCACTCCATTAATAAAAGAGTTGATAAAATAGAAGTGAGTTATTCTCTTGAAAAGTACACGTACATATATTGTAATGACACATGACGTTTGATTGAGATAGTTCTGTTGAAGGGGTGGAGTAATAATTTCAAAAAATAATCTAGTTCCAAATGTCGTTATAATATATATCATGTGTACCACATTTCAAGCGAATATCTCAATATTAAAATTTAAGAACCCCTCCAATAATGGAGTGGGGGTGATGGGGGGATGGAAAATATTATAAAAAAATCTAAGGCCTTGACTTGTAATATACTAACAATGTTTGTGTGTGTGTGCGTGCCTGTGTAATTAGTTTCAATATGAATTTAATTGTTTTAATGAAGAACTGTGCATTTGACGAGAAAAAGGCAAGAGACCATTTTCATGTTGATCAGGTTAATCAGGAAAAATATCCATGTGGAAAAATGTCAGTGGCGTACCACTTTTTTGGTAAAAAATATCAGAGGACATGCTTGCAGGGATGCCACTGATGGAGCGATAAAATTCTTTTTCTAATTGAAATCTGTGGTTCTATATCCTATTAACACATACAAAAAATTGAAAATAATGTCTAAAATACTTTCTGAGATATTAAAAAATAACGATTAGAAGAAAAATTTCAACACACTGTAGAAATAAATTTAAGCCGTTGCGGACATATGTTCATATGAACTTTTCTTCATAAAAATGGCCTAATGAATGAAATATTAGCACGTCATTAAGGAACACACTGTATACACCAAATCCCAAATTTTGTTACTCTTACCACCTTGTTATCATTGTTTTCGCCTATTTACCCCCCAACTCTTCACCGGATAAATTCAAAAAACAATCCAGTTAAAAATCTCGTTATACCTAATAATATATGTGTATAAAATTTCAAATCGATATCTTAAACTTAAATAATGTGTTTATTTCATCCAAACCGCATACTGTAATTCAAAAACAAATTCAAAACAGTCTGTATATATATTTTTATTATTTGCATGTAACATTAGGTGGACCATTTTCTAAAATATAAAAGAAAGTAGTTAGGTACGAGAATCTGAGGGAGTAATTATATAGGTAGGTATTTAGGCAATATAAATACATACAAAATGCAAATAATACAAGTATAATAGACATTTAAACATAATATAAAAAATAGAATATAAGCACATAAAATAGTAAAATCCTTAGAAATTTTTAAAAGTACACATATACAATGTAAAATCAGTTATTATAGGTATCAATTGGATTGCACCCATCTCTCGGGTCTCGATTATGCTTGAACTTTCATAATATGTGTACATATTCTTCAATTGCAAAGAAAGTACGGACTTAGTAGGGACAGACAAACTAGAGCCGGCTGCGGTAATCATTTGTCACACCCGCGTAGAATTTGTACTGATCTACTTGCGTTGTTCCCTCTTAAGAATATAATTTGAAAAAATGTACTATCTTACAGATAGGTGTATATAACAAACATTAAACATAGATAACAATTAACATTAAAAATTTAACTAAGTCAAGGCGTAAGTTATAAGTGTATATGGCAATCACTAAACATCGATAACAAATAGTATTAAAAATTTAGACAAGGCATCAAGGCGAAAGTAATTTAGTACAATTACAAATCTGTATAATTAAATTCATTGTCGCTATAATAAGCCTTAGCTATAAGATGGCTTTTCAGTTTTTGCTTAAATGATATCAGTGGTGCATATTTTAGTGATATCAGAAGAGAATTAAAGAGTGCAAGTCCGAAATTGTTTCTTTTTATATATGTTAATTTTTGCTGTGGTATATGTATATCATTTCTATTATGGAAGAGGTAACTGTGGTTGTCATCATTTCTAGAGTATTCATCAAGATGATCTTTGATGTATATCAGATTTTAATAAGTTATGCAAGATGGCAGAGTCATATTATATCCTATAAACCACTGGTTACAGGTGTCTAACTGATTTACCCCTGATAAGGTTCTAATCGCTCTCTTCTGAACAACAGACTTGCTGGATGTGATTAGAGATACCCCAGTTGATTTCACCATATGTCATCAAGCTAAGGAATAACGCATGGTATGCGACCATTGCTGAGGTTAGACCTCTAGAGGTCAATTTTGTAAGTGCAGGAGGTCATATCTGAACGAAAAATTTTCCGCCCGTTTCATTTCCGGGGATTAAAAGTAGGGGGTTCCATCTGAAGAAATCCACTTGACCTTCAACTGACCTTGAAGGTCAAGGTCAAATCCGGTCAGATAGCCAGGAAAATTTCCTTCAACTCTTGTATTTAAAGTTTTTCTCTAGGATTCATATTTTTCAATATATCCTGTTCTTCCCTTACTTTTATTCCACCCGTTATATAAACTTGTTACTGCTTGTTTGGTGGATATGTTCGTTCAAATATTTAAATAATAAAAATAAAAAAAGACTCGATTGAAATAATTTCAGACACACAAAAAGAAGAAAAGGTCGTGTACTTGGGGACCGACCTATATAACGGTATGTATTTTCGCCCGCTGAACCCGAATCCGGGGTCAGAAGATGGCTCATCGGGTCAAAATTAGTCGAAAAAATAAAAGAATTGCCGAAAATTCACCAAAATCTGTGGTCAAAAAACATTAAATGATTGAAGGGTAAAGTCCCTTATATCGGTGTGTATTTTTGGCCACTGGATATAAATCTGGGGTCAGAATTAGCCCAACCGATCAAAGCCAACAAATGTCTCAAAATTGCCCATAATTTGGGGCAAAGAATATTGAATGACGTTCAGGTGACTCGACTATTGTGCGAGTATGTATTTTTGTCAAAAATGAGTAACCACACATGCATGTCTGTTCGTTGTTGTGGGATAACATTCACGAGGTTGCGACACTTATGCCAGTTGGATGTGACCTAGTTAACCTCTTTAAATTGGAATTTGAATGCAAATGGATCCGTTATAATCACCAAATTGAAAAAAGAATTTGGTGAGCGCTTCGAAACTGGGAACGGGAAAACTTGCTTGAAAATGTTGGAGGCTATCTGGCACCCAATTTTTCTGGCCAATTTTAACCCCACGGGCCAATTCTGAACCCAGATTCGGTGTCAGCGGGCAAAAATACATACCGGTATACGGGTTAAGTCACGCCAATCCCTTCAATGTTTTTTTACCCAAGTTTTGACGAATTTCTGGCCATTTTTTATTATTCCGACCAATTTTGACCTCATGGGCCAATTCTGATCCCAGATTCGGTTTCAGCGGGCGAAAACACATACCGGTATATGGGTTAATTCGTCAACAGCTTCAATGTTTTTTTACCCGAATTTCTGGACATTTTTTATTTTTCCGACCAATTTTGACCCCATGGGCCAATTCTGGCTCCAATTTCGGTTTCAGCGGGCGAAAATACATACCCGTATATAGGCTAGGTCACGTCAATCCCTTCAATGTTTTTTTACCCGAATTTTTATCTAAATTTAGGCCATTTTTTATTCTTCCGGCTAATTTTGACCCCATTTGCCAATTCTGAACCCAGATTCGGTTTCATCGGACGAAAATACATACCAGTATATGGGTTAAGTCACATCAATCCCTTCAATGTTTTTTTACCCGAATTTTGGCCATTCTTTAATTTTTTCGGCCAATTTTGACTCGATAGGCCAATTTTGATCCCAGATTCGGGTTCAATGGGCGAAAATACATTCCGGTATAGAGGTCAGTCCTAGAGTACACGACTTTTTTTTGTGTGCCTGTGTTTTTAATGACTTGGTCTCGAGAATGATCTCTCTCCTGTTGCTACAGATACTAACATTATTATCAATAAAATTCTTAAAGCCACTGTTACATTTTGAAATTATCATACTTACAAAACTTTTATTTCATTATAGTTATAAACGCATATTTATTTGCAACTAATGGCAGTTTAAAATTTAACTGTGTAAAAAATGATATAAAATTGCTCTGACCAAATCATATTTAAATACACGTGGTCCATTTATCCGACACCCCGACAATGCCATCACCTAAAATAGAGGAAGGTGTGCGTCTCGCACACCCGCTTTTTTATCGTACTGTAAAAATTATTTTAAGTACTACATCCACCACAAAATACACTTTTTTAAATAAACCTATGAAGGTAATAAAAACCTGTAAAATCATCAAAATCTCTAAACTTTTGGTCCCGAAAGGAACCTGGAAATGCTAAGATAGGTCGATCAGCTTTTGGGAATGATTTTTGTTTATCTAAATGCACATTTTGATACCAATGACAAAACAATTTTAAAAGAAAGAAAGAATTTTTCGTTCCACCCTAATGCGCGCGCCATGTTAACCAATTATCCAGAATTAGCCCTAAAAATTTAACACTTTCAGATGCAACTGGTTTAGTGGAGAATACCATTGCTTGATTTATGCAGAGCATGTTTGCATTAAACCAGTCGAGTGATGGTTTAAATACATTAATTCTTCCTTAACGGTTTCCTCAGTTCTGTCCTTTATCTGTTTGACAACAACTGTGTCATCAGCAAATAACACCATAAAAAGTGGTAAGGCTTCAGGTAAATCATTAATGTATATTAAAAATAATAATGGGCCCAATATACTGCCCTGTGGAATGCCTACTTTATAGGTAATATAATAGTTATTCCACCTTTGTCCGTTACACACTGTTGCCTTCCAGATAGATAGGATCATATTAATTGGAGACTTACGCCATAAAAGCTATATAAAAACCTAGTTTCTGTAATAAAATTGGTCCAGATACACAATCAAATACCTTACTGAGGTCTAAAAATATTACTAATGTTGCTGATTTCATTTCGAAACCATCACATATATAACTGACAAGTTGAAGAATAGCATCTGATGTGCATTTACCCTTTCTAAAGCCAAACTAGGGGCTATTGAACATTTTATTGTTCTCAAAAATTGTAATCCTTATGACAATAATTTGTTATATTATTTTAGTTTAGCCAATATGGGTAGTAAAGCTAAGGGTCCATAATTGTAGTGTTATCAATATTACCTGATTTAAAAATAGGTGTTATTTTGACTATTTTTAATTTATCTCGAAATATACCCGTCTTTAGAATAAGGTTTACTAAATACGTTACAGAAGCCATTAGTAACCTCAGATTTTCTTCATATCACCTGATTTAAAAATAGGTGTTACTTTGGCTGTTTTTAATCTATCTCGAAATATACCCGTCTTTAGAATAAGGTTTACTAAATACGTTACAGGAGCCATTAGTATACTCAGCTTTTCTTCATACATATATAATATACAGGGTGTCCTGTAATAACTTGCAAAAATTTTTACTACCAATTCCTTATCAAAAATGAAGGTGGGTTCTTCATATAAAATTTTTCAAAATTAGCCTCTCCTGTCCGTCTGTACCACCTAAAGGAGTGTGCAAAAACGGTTTTTAATTTTTATCTAAAAATAATTTATAAGCATTAAATGATCATATTGGTACATAATACTTAGTGTTTTGACTAACATAATTGTGCTATTAACTGATCACTTAGGTAGATGTAATTTAGTTCTCTTTTCTCAAAAATGGTTGATATTACGAAATTCTATCAAGAGGTTAAAAGTTTCTAAATGAGTCATGTTTAGTACTTTTTAATTGAAAGAACAAATAGCAGACAGAAGGATTTTTACAAAATTGTAAAAAGGGTAGTTAATATACACACTTGATGAATGAATTAATTTCGTTAGATGCCTTTTCATTAGTAACAGGGATGTACCAAATTCTGTCTTCTGCCGATTACGTTATTGTCAGATAGAAATTAAAAACAATTTTTTTTGCACACCCTCTTAAGGGGGTGTAGCTGGATAAAAGAGGCTTATTTTGAAAAATTTAATGTGAAGAACCCACTCTCATTTTAACCTCCCCACAATAAAATTGTGGGAGGTTACTAAAACTGGTCCAAAATCGAAAATTGAGATAACATCAAATCTTTACGTTTTGAGGTCCCACGAATCCAAAAATGTGGTTTTTGAAAAATGTCTGTGTGTGTGTGTGTGTATGTGTGGGTAGGTGTTTCCATTGTTGTGGGATCACACACCTCACCATAACTTACATCGTGTGGCCCCAAGGAAAAGTCTGGCCATACACATGGCCCCACAATTCTAACCTACTTTAGCCGACTCTACGGGCTCTCTTTACCCCTAAAAAGTGGTTTTTTGAAGATGGCCACATTTGTCATGTTCTGTTATGGTGTGTGATTCAGTCAGAATGAAAGCCACCTTGTGTGGCCCTGTATGGTGCTGCCACCTATATCTATATTGGAATTATTTTACACCGCTTCTAATTTCTGTATAACAGTCTGTGTATCATTAAATGAGTTGTGCGGACAAGGGAAAATTATGTGTACATCATTAAACGAATTGTGTGGTCAAGTTTATGAATGAAATATTATATTTTATCCATAATCAGAGCGACAGTTGTGATTTATAAATTGCTGAATGCATATGTTACAATAATATTAAAATATCACCTTCATTCCTTCTTCCAAAAACAAATTTAATATTTACTATTTTAAGACTAGAAATTGTATTCAAATAATAAAAACAGTTGAAAATTCGAATAATCTGAAACTATATTAAATAAATATAGGAATATTTAAATAAGCAAGGGAATTAGTTGAACAAATGCGAATAGTTGAAACAAAATGATTCTAACGATTGAAAGCTAAAGTTCATAACTAACTGATACTCTGGTTTAGAGGCAACGCACTTACTTCCCAACCGCTCTAACATATGCGGCGGCGAGCTGGTACGATGCATCTTACTGAGCATAAGAAAGGATAAGCAAGCTAATCGTTATACTCTTCGATGATTTTCTGCACTTTTATATAACTGTTGCACATTCTATAGGATACTCTTTGTAGTTTTTTGTTAACATTGTTTGTTTTAGAATATTTTTTGTTTAATTACAAATCATTTTATTTTTTTATTATTTTTTAAATACCTAGTTAATAATTTTTTTTTTAAAACAATGGAGTTCTTCCTTTCGAACAGTAACTTACTGTCCAAATTTTAATACAATCGGACTCTTCGTTCTTATGTTATGATGATTACGAGAAACATGACGGACGGACAGATGGACGGGCGGACAGACAGACGTCCGGACGGACAGACGGACTGAATGTTCTTCAGAATTCAATCAACACAGTGATATGAAATTTTTTTCTCTAAGAGCAACCTTATCGATTTTAGAAATGTGCCGATCGAATGCAGTATACTCTTCGTTTTGAATTTGCGAAGAGTATAATAAGCACGTTCAATAAAGGGACACTCGATCAAAGCAGAACGTGCCAAAATGGCGTCAAAATTACCTTTAAATATTTTCCAACATTGCGTATCACCTGGCATAACCACTCGCTGTTGCTAGACTGTTTGGAACGAGCTTTTTGGCAAGTAATTTTTCTGTGGAAACCAACCATATGCAATATATCTGTAATATTTTTTACGCCATTTACGCTAGTGGAATTTCAACATGGCTGCCAAGCCAGATGCAAGTGAAAGTTATCTCTGCAAATACTGTGACAAAAAAGTAATAAAAGGAACAAAGTGTATCAACTGTGGTGCATCCTTTCACAAAAGTTGCTCTACAAGACTAACATGTTGTAAAAACCAAGAATTGTCATCAGAAACTGAAGACATGGCAGAAAACCTAACCTCCGAGGAAGGAGAAAAGAATTCAATCAACAATATTTTAATAGAATCTGAGGTTTGAAAACAAAATATTAATGGAACTGAACCATGAACTGAAGGTGAATATTGAACTACTAAAAGAAAAAATAGAAACCCTCGAGGGAGAATTAAATAAAAATAAACCCCCACCACAAATGCAATTCTGTGTTGAAAATAACACAGAGCAAAAAATAAAACATTTAATAATCAAAGAAGTGGAACTGTTTTTTCACAATAATAACATTAAGGAGAATTTATCACAAAAAATACCCATCAATATCACTGGAAATAAAAACAAACAAGAAGACAAAAAAAAATCCAAAAAGTAGCTACTATATCTAATAAACCAAACTTAATAGATTTGGAAAACAAACAAAGAAGTAAAATGCAAGAAATTATAAATCTGGGTGACGTCAGCACATGTCCCATTAATAATGAGAATATGACGCTCTCTAAACCATCCGAAGTAGGAAAATGCCCTATATCGCCCCTAAATGATGAATTTACTACACCAAGATACTACAAAAACGAAATTGTAAATTTATTGTAGGGGACAACAAAGAAAACTCGCTGATTGAGACAGTGCCAAGATACATTGCACTGCACGTCACTAGACTAAAATCAAACACAGAGCCTGGAGAACTAAGAAAAACGCTCATACACAATTTTCCTGAGGTAACTTGCGAAAGTCACACTTCCAAACATCCCGAGTTATATGCTTCAATGAAAGTCACAATCATGCGAGAAAATTTTAAGAAAGCCTGGCGGAGAGGCGTATGGCCAAATGGAGCCCTTGTCTCCCAGTTTTTAACAAAAAAAAAAAGATGTCATCGTAAATAGAAAGTTAGATGGATCCTCACCAAGCAAAGTGAAAAAATGATCAGTTAATGAAGTTTATAATTTCAGTATCTTTCATTTGAATGTTCAGTCGTTAAGAAATAAAATCGATGAATTTGAAATGTACCTAACCGAATTAAATACTTCTCACAATCTGTCCTATGACATAATTTGTTTCACAGAAACCTGGATAATGGATAATGATCAAGCTGAATCCATGATCATACACGGATACAAGGTGGGTTCTTATTTTTGTAGGCAAAATTATATGCATGGCGGAGTTATGATACTGGTAAAAAGTAACATCGAAATTATTCAATTAACAGAGGTTAAACATTTTTTAATTGACATGGTATGCGAGGTGGCAGCAATACAAGTATAAGAGAGGAAAAACACAGAGATGTTAGGCCTGAGTCTTTTTTAGAGACATAATCAATTCAGACGGTAATATGAAGAACAATATTGGTAAGTTAAAGCTTATTCACATTAATGTCCGCTCACTTTGTAATAAAAGCAATGAAGTTCAGACCTTTATTCATGACAGCAAAGCGATATCTGAGACATGGTTAAAGCAAGAAATGGTGTCGTTTAAATTTCATGTTGCTGGATATTCATTATTTAGATCAGATCGTTTAACACGTGGAGGGGGTGTAGCCCTTTAAGTTGATAATAGGCTAAATGCAAAAAAGTTAACTTTTGACTTTTCAAACATGCATGTGGAAACTGATCATCTGTGGGTAGAAGTGAAATATGATAAAGTTCGTATAGCATTAGAAATTATATATAAGGCTCCCCCGTTACATCATTCATGCCTAGGCTATCTTTATGAAGTCCTGCCCGATGTAGTGCAGCAATATGACGTTTGTCTATTATGTGGTGATTTTAATATAAATGTTCAAAATAATAACTCACCAGATGTAATGTACTTAAATGATTTAAGTGAAACATTTAATCTTACCCAACTTATCAAAGATCCTACTAGGATAACTCCAGAGTCATCATCCATTATTGATCTTATCTTTACTAGTGACTGTGACAGTATTTGTGATAGTGGTGTCATTAGTTGTGATCCTATTATTTGCGATCATGAAGCTATATATGCTAGTATTAACTGCGCAAATTTTAAATGTAAACCTGTATATAGATATGTTAGGGATATTAAAAATATGAACATGGCACAGTTTGATGCAGATGTAACAAATATAGATTTTCATCAAATGTATCTTATAAATGATATAAACAAAAAATTAGATTATTTTAATGACAACATAAATGAGGTCTTTAACAAGCATGCACCACTTAGATGTATTCAATTTAGAAAACCACAGACACCCTGAGTAACTTATAACATCAAATGTATGATCAAATTAAAGAATAAGGCTTTTCACAATTACAAAAGGTTAAAAACAGAGGCAAGCAAAAAATATTACTGTGAATTAAAAAATATTGTTTCGGTAGCTATTAAGCGTGAAAAGTCAGCGTACTATTCTTATATGTTTAACAACAAAGATTCTAAAGTGTTGTGGAAGAAAATAAATCAATTAAAATTAAGCAATAAATGTACATTTCAAATACCTAATGATTTTTCAGATGCAAATATCATCAATAATCACTTCATAAATAGTGTGCCTCATTATCAGGTGAGTCCGGGGACAATCAATGCATTGACTGTGAATGAATCGACAAGGAGTAATGCCTTCTGTCTTGAACTTGTGTCACAAACAGATGTACTTAACTCATTACTTTCTATCAGAAGTAATGCTGTAGTAGGTGTTGACGGTATTACCGTAACAATGTTAAAATTATGCTTGCCATTTTGCCTCAACCCACTAACCCATATTATCAATTATTCTATAGAAAGTGGAGTAATTCCGATATTATGGAAAACAGCATTGGTTCTCCCATTACCCAAAAAAGAAAATCCTACACTTAGTGATCTTAGACCAATTAGTGTGCTACCGACGGGCTCAAAACTATTAGAAAAAATGATACAAGTTCAGATGGTCAAGTATTTAAATAAAAATGATATAATACCTAAGTACCAATCAGGTTTCAGAAAAGGCCATAGTTGCTCCACTGCTCTTCTTAAAATTACAAAGGACATCGTTGAAGGATTTGATGATAATAAATGCACAACCATGGTATTTTTAGACATGTCTAAGGCTTTCGATTCAATCAACTTCGAATTGCTACTGGCAAAATTGAGACACTATAACTTTGATATAAAAGCGATTAATTGGTTAAAAAATTATCTTTATGGCAGAATCCAAAAGGTCCGTATCTGTGATGCTGATGGTAATTACAATATGTCTGAACCTGCAGAAATAATGTCAGGAGTTCCACAAGGATCGATACTTGGACCAATACTGTTTACAGTTTTTAGTGCTGATATTAGTAAAGCCATAAAGTATTGTAATTTTCATATGTATGCTGACGATCTAAATATTTACATGTCATTTAATTATAAACAGTTTGAAACATCAAAGCATCTTATAAACACCGATCTTTCAAACATCAATAATTGGGCCAGTAGGAACTCATTGTTGATTAACGCTAATAAAACCAAAGCTATAATGTTTAGTAAAACTAATGTTGATACTCCAAATCACAGTCTTCACATTGATGGAATAGGGCTCACATGGTGTGATGAAGTAAAATGTCTTGGATTACATCTTGATAAGAGCCTTAATTTTAGTTTTCACATAAATAAAACCTGCCAAAAATCATATTTTGCCTTAAAAAGTATATATGAATATCGTAATTTGTTGCCAAAGTCAGTAAAAATAACACTCATTGAATCGTTAGTACTTTCAATACCTAATTTCATGGACTGTGTATACGGACCATTTTTAACAGCTTTTAATAAATACCGTATTCAGAAAATTCAGAATTCATGCATTAGATTTGTTTGTCAACCAAGCAGGTATGATCACATAACCCCCCATCTACGTGGTGCCAATATGTTAAATATGAGTGAAAGAAGATTTGTGCATATGAGTTGCCTAATTAATACAGTTATAAACACCAATTGTCCACAATATTTAAGTGAACTATTAAGCAGACATGGCGATATACATGATCTAAATACGAGACATAGAAATAATCTAATTATACCTAGGCACCAAACGGAAACTTTTAAGAGTTCCTTCTGTTATCAAGCAGCTCACATATTAAAACGTAAAATGTTGCCTGTTCGATCCCCTACAAATACAAAAGGTTTTAAAAATAAGATAAAAAAATTTATATTAGACCTAGGATTAAGTTTGTAATTATTATTTTTATTATTGATAATTTTTTTTATAACCATGTACGAGTGATATATTTATCTGTATTTTTGTTTTATACAACTATTTAAATTATTGACTATTATTCTTATTCTACTTTTTCTAGTTTTTTTTTTATATACTTGATATACTTACATATATATAATATAAACGAAAGAAATACCGGACATCTTAACCTTTAGCGAACATTGGCTGAAGCCTGATGAAATAGGTACGGTAAACATACATAACTATACAATGGCCTCACATTATGCCAGAATTACCTCAGCATATGGTGGTAGCATAATTTTCGTAAAGAACGGTATTGATTTTAAAGCTCGTAATAATATTGTACTGTTGTCACGTGAATCACTCTGTGAACTATCAGCAGTAGAGGTTATCAATGGTAAATACATTATTATTTCACTTTACAGAACACCTAATAATGATACAAAAAAATTTGAACAATTTATTGATATTGTCTCTACCATTTTAAACAAATTAAAGGTACATACACATAAGATCATAATAACTGGTGACTTTAACATACATTTTCATACTCAAGATAAATATGACAAAGAATTTAAATATCTGTTGACGTCTTTTAAGTTTAACACGTGCATAACAGATGCAACTAGAGAAAACAACTGCTTAGACAACATATTAATAAACTTCTCAGGCGAGTACAGGACTGTGGTAACAGATTTACATATTTCTGATCATAATTCAGTTACAATTTATATAGACCTTCTAGAACCAAAAAATGTAAATATGCGAAAAACGGTTAGACCAATAACAGAACAAGGTTTATTTAAATTGCACAACATAATGCAAACAGTTGACTTTTCCTTTGTTAAGTCTGATAGCCTTACAATTAATGATAAATGGGACACGTTCATAGACGAGATTATAAAAAATACAAAACTTGCTTTTCCAGTAAAAATAATTACTACTAATACACTAAAAAATCATACAGTATCGTGGTTTAATGAACATCTAAAAAATATGAGAGATATTCTTGGGTTAGTGCATGATGTATGCAAACAGTCTCCCACTAATGAAAACAAAAACATGTATGTGGAATTAAAAAGACAATATAAAGTTGAAATTCTAAATACCAAGAAAAGAATAAATAGCGAGTATATAAAGTCCAAAAACAACTCTTCTAAATCGATGTGGGAGGTAATTAATAATTGTAGGCCAAAAGTTCATGCTTCCCCAGATGACTCAATAAATCCCACTAATCTTAATAATTACTTCATTAATCAGGCAGAAGTATTAGTATCGCAACTACAAAAAGTAAGGCATCTACCTGAAGAATTCTTGACCAGAAACATTAACATTAATAAAACATTCATATTTCGTGAAGTAACATTCAATAAATAAATAATCTAAAGAATAAAAACTCTGGATATTTATGGTATAAATGTAAAAATCATAAAACAAATCAAAAATATGATAATATCACCTTTAACACATTTAATAAATTTATCGATAAAGACAGGTGAATTTCCTGACTCTCTAAAAATTGCAAAAGTGATCCCGATTTTTAAAAAAGGAAACCGCGATGATCCAGGTAATTATAGACCGATATCTTTAGTTCCTATCATTGCCAAGATAGTGGAATGGCTTTTAGCCAAGCAAATAGCAGAGTACTTCGAAAGTAATAGTTTATTTGTTAATGAACAATTTGGTTTCAGACAAAATCGAAATACGGAAATGGCAATTTTAACACTTGTAGATAAAATCTCCAAGGGATTTGATGAAGCGACATATATAGGTGGAACTTTCCGTGACCTGAGCAAGGCTTTTGATTGTGTAGCACATGATATGCTAATTCTAAAACTAAGTTTTTATGGATTTAATCCCTTGAGCACTAAAGTGATCCAAACATATCTAACCAACAGACAACAAATGGTCCACTATAATGACATGAATTCTAGCTTAAGTCCAATTAAATATGGAGTACCACAAGGGTCAATACTGAGACCATTGCTGTTCCTCATCTACGTTAACGATATAACTAACTGCCTTCCAAATAGCGATCTAGTTTTATATGCAGATGATACGACTACTCTGGATGAACATAACAACTTAAATCAGCTTTTAAATTTAATAGATAATACACAATCAGATGCCGCCTCATGGTTTACAGCAAATCAACTACACCTCAATGAAAGTAAAACTATGAAATGCATATTTACACTAAAACACTGCGTGTTTGATAACCCGCCATCAGTTAAATTTCTTGAAGTGCATCTAGACTCCAGGCTTTCATGGGAAACACATGTAGAACAACTGTCACAAAAACTCTCCAAAAATACTTACGTTTTGAGAAATTTATAACCTGTTGTAGACAGTTCAGTTATATTAACTGCTTACTATGGTCTATTCCACTCTAATATGTGTTACGCAATATTAGCTTGGGGACATTCATCACATGCCGAGCATATCTGTAAACTTCAAAGGCGTGCAATTAGAGTTATCACAGGATCAGGATATCGTGAAGATATAAAACAAAAATTTATTGATTTAAAAATTCCCACTTTCTATTGTGTGTATGCGCTGAAATGTTTACTATGGATAAGAGACAATATTCATCTATTCAACTATCATAATGATATTCACCACCACAATACGAGAAATAATGCGATGATTGAAATAGAGTTTCATCGAGTAAACAAAAGCAAATTCTCTATAAACTATTATGCACCTAAACTTTACAATAAACTTCCAAACCATATTAAATACTTACCTGCTAATCAATATAAGGAGAGAATAAAAGCATACCTTACCAAAAGGACATTCTATTCTTTGAATGAAATGATAAATGATGATTTCCATGTTGATTAATGCACCTATTTTTATACTTTATTTTTATACTTTGTCAGTAGATTTTTAAACTGTAGTGTGTTCTGTGTGTTTAGTATTGTTATTATATTTTCTATTTAAAATTTTAATCACAATTTTTGTATTTCTAACCGATAATTTTACATATAAATATTAAGTAATGTCTCTGTTGTTGTTGACGAATGTAAACGATTTGTGTATTGACATGATCTTAATAATAAATAAATAAATAAATAAATAAATATAAATACTCTGGTAGTAATTATAGGTACACATGAAAATATGCACGCAGTACTGTGTACCTTTTGTAACAATTTGTATTTGGTTTGTTGCAATAAAATGGATTTTATTTTATTTTATTTTATTAAGTAGTGCAAATAGACCTTGTTGTCGTGACCGTCTATTGCTCAAACGTAAATGATAATACCGAAAAATTTGACTTGTTCTTAAGCATATTAGAAAAAGTTTTTAACTATATTAAAGTATTAAACAAAAAGGTCATAATAAACGGTGACTTCAATATTTATTTTAATACTCTAAACCCTAGAAATTTAGAGTTTGAAGACTTTCTAAATTCGTTCGGATTAGCTCCAATAATAACAGAAAACACAAGATTAAATAGCTGCTTAGACAACATAATAACAAACATTGAGCAGACAAAACTCGATGGCTACGTATAAGTGAAACATATTTATCCGATCAGAAATCGGTGTCAGTTAATATCGCACTCTCTGCACAACATAGCAACATACAAAAAGTAACTTATAGACCCATCACTGACACGGGACTAAACACTCTGTACAATAATCTCGAAAAGACTGACTGGGACTTCTTAAACACAAAGAATGTAAACCTAAATCGAAAGTTCGAAAGATTGCTAATGATACTTGTAAGGTTAAAAACCATAGAATCACTAGCTTCTTTTCAAGCAGCAATTCTTGCCTACTTCTGGGATAAGGCTTATTATAGCATTGATGAATTTTTTAATGAAACGGAATAGCTTGTGATGGTCATTGTCTTAAATTTTTAAATTCATGACTTGTATCTGTGTTATTTTATATTTTATATTTTCTACATTTTCTATGTATTATTGTAAGATTTTTATTATAATGTATTACCCTACTAATTTTTGGTATTGACGTGGCTGTGGCAATTTTCTTGTACAAAAAGCTGAATAAAGTATTATTATTATTATTAAATGAAATAAAGGCAGCTTTCCCATTAAAAACAAAAAAAGCCACTACTCAAAATAAATATAAAACAGATTGGTTTAATAACGAGTTGAGGGATATGCGAGAAAAATTAAATATGATTGGGAATTTCATATGCAAAATCAGAATAATACTAATATTTTATCCGAATATAAAAACTACCGTAAAGGGTATAGAACGAAAATTAAAGAAGCTAAAAAAGCTGCCAATGACATATATATTAAATTCCAGTAACGTGGCAAAGGGTACATGGAACATAATAAATGGCAAGCGTGAAGGTAACCTAACAAAAACCGAAAGATTTTCTGACCAACTCCACCCCAATGATCTCGACCTATTCTTTGTAAATATCGTGAACGAAATCACGGCAAATATTCCCCATACAAATGTTGATCCAGTGAGCCTATTAGATTCGTTTACAAACAATAACCATCCTAACTTTCAGTTTGACGAATTCACATTAGTCGAAATGAGGGATACAATTAATTCTATAAAAAACAAGCCTAGTAAAGACTATTATGAAATAAATATAAAAATTATAAAATATGTGAAAGATATACTTATCGCCCCTCTCACTAAACTATTCAATTTATGTATAAAGGAAGGCGTGTTTCCCGACTGCCTAAAAACATCAAAAGTCATCCCAGTGTACAAGAAGGGTGATATAAATGACATGTCCAACTATCGTCCAATATCGATCATACCCATTCTTGGGAAAATTTTTGAAAAATTGTTATATAAAAGATTAATGCACTATTTTGAATCAAATAGCTTGTTTTTCGTAGGACAGTTTGGTTTCAGATCGAGGAAATTACGTCAGATGCCATACATCAATTATTGAAACATATTATAGAAGCATTTGAAAATAAAGACTATACCGGCTGCACTTTTTGTGATCTTTCAAAGGCGTTCGACTGTGTTCGACATAATATATTACTTGGAAAATTGAATAAATATGGTATCAGGACAAATGCGCTGAATCTACTAAGAAGCTACCTAGAAAACAGAAACCAAGTTACGGTATGCAATGGTGTTGCATCGTCCATAAATAAAACGTATCATGGAGTACCACAGGGGTCCATCCTCGGACCCTTGTTATTCTTGATATATGTCAACGATTTGCCTCAGTATGTATCACATGCCAGTTTCGTATTGTATGCTGATGATGCAACCAAAATAAATACTCACAAAAACATAGTAGACTTAGAAAATATTATGCGACGAACACAGTCGAGTGCTTCTGAATGGTTCCAATCGAACATGTTGTGATTAAACACCAGCAAAACTGAAAATATAATATTTTCCACTCGTTGTTTTGGAAACTATCAAAACCCAAATAAGGTTAAATTTTTAGGAGTGGTTCTTGATCCCAAACTTTGTTGGGACCAACATGTCGATTATGTTTCTAAAAAACTATCTAAGTGTATATATATGATAACCAACTTAGTCAGGGAGGTGTATTTTAATGTCGTAAAAACGGCATACTACTCTATGTTTCAAGGAACATTTTCTTATGCAATACTAACATGGGGACATACTAATCATCTAAGCAGAATATTTGGTTTACAAAGACGCGTAATTAGAGTGATGTCGGGTATTGGTTATAGAGATGATGTAAGGCATAAATTCAAAGAACTCAATATATTAACTGTGCCAGCTTTTTACATATACACGTGCTTACTTTACGTAAGGCTAAATCGAAATGATTATACCAGTCACCTGAGCGTACATGATCACGACACAAGGTCGAGAAACAACATAGATCTGAAATACTTGAGATTAGAAAAAAGCAGAAACGGAATTAATTATTATGGTCCCGTCTTCTTTAACAAGCTGCCATCTCATATTACCTCTCTCCCAGAGCAATCGTTTGCCCGTCACATAAAAAATTTGCTAATAGAAGGAACTTTCTACTCCTTTCAGGAATTTTTGGCGACTGACCTTTCAAATAAAACCCAACACATGTAACACACCAATTATGTTTGTTTGTGAAAGCGTTTATATTTATATATTTGTCAGTGTCATTTACAAACTTTAGCGTATGTGACTTATGTAAAACTGTATTGTTGATAACATCAATAAATTATTTCTATTTCTATAGTGTTCATTGCATAATGTCGATATTAATTATTTTATCTGCTGTTTACGTGTTTTATCCATTACTTTTAATTCACCCATCCTTTTCTATGATTCAATTTCTTTTTAATCTGATGTGGCCTCTCTAAATCCAGTGCTTATATTGCCAAGGCGATTCGCACCGTGGATGTCTGACTGGCTTCAAGATGACTGCTTAATTAGTGCAATGTATTTTATTTTTAATTTGATACCGCCTCCGAAGCTGGAAACCCCAAATTTGACCCCCGACCTACAAACTGATTCTATTGGAAACAAATATTGTCGTAAGTTGAATTCTGTTGTAAGTTGAATTCTGTTTTGTATTTAGTATTATAATTTCATATTAAATACATACTAAAATTGAATATAAACATATAAATAAAACGCGAATTGATTCTTTTTGGTATCATTAATAGAAACAGTTGAACATCAATAACGGCGTCGACCTTACAAAAAAAATGCTTTATTCTATTTCATGTTTATAACAAACATATCTCCATTTGAGAAACTGTAAGTAGTATAATAGATAGTTTGTCACAAATCCATAAAACGTATTAAATTATGTGAAAAATTTTAGTGATTAATATACTTGAGGCTGATGATAATCATTGGTTAATAAATCTACGAACATAAATTCTCACGAAGTTATAGTAATTATTGCATTAACTTTGAAAATTACGGGATTTGCTAAAAAAATATACGGTAAGGTGAAAAAAGATTTACGTAAGTTTATCTAATACTACCTACTCTACCACTTAACCAGGACGGCGGAATGAGATACGGTAACCCATCCAAGTAACGGACTCGGCCGGCATGACTTAATTTCGCCAATCGAGGTCACGATACTGAAACGAGAATCGTACCTCACCGCACATGACATGTGTAGTCTTCATGAATTATGTGGCCATACACGGAGCCACACAGTCCCAAGTTATTTTTAAATAAAATAATAGTAATTTTCGTTGTATATCACGTTTTGCCTAAAGTTTCTCGTTCGTTAAAAACATGTCATCTTACAAAGTGTATATTTTGAAGTAAAATGTATCCTGCTTATGTGGCCATGCATGATGCCGCACCTACAGAGTAATTTCGTAAAAAAAAAAATTAAAATTTTCTGTCCAAATAGATTTAGAATGTCTTGAAAGGTCGAGATTTTAAATTTAAGTAAAAAAAAATGTTGTCTGTTTGTCGGTCTATCTGTAACTTTTTTGTTCGCACGTTTTGTTGAGAATGGCTTAATATTTGGTACACGTATGTATTATAATGAGACCTGGAACTAGATTATATTTTGAGCTTACTCCATAGGGGTAAATAGGTAAAGCAAGCTGGTAGTAGTCCAGAAATTTGTGATTTGATGTATACACTAGAATCCAGTGCCTCATTTTTTTTTATAACATTTGTCACCCCTAAACCACCACCATAACTTAATTTTTAAAAGAAGTTAATAAAATAAAACTGAGGTATTCATTTGAAATTTGGTACAGGTATATATTATCGACATACGGAACTAGATTATATTTTGATGATTCTGTTGAAAAGGTTGGAGATGGAATGTGGGTAAATGGGTGTAAGTAAGTAATGCAAGCTAGTACGAGTCCAGAAATTTGCCTCAAACTTTTTAATGACATTTTTCACTTGTAAATCTGGATGTGTAAATCGTGATTCCTTAGAAAGCGGTTTTTTACTCTGATTTTAGTTTTCATTCTATGGTGACTTTGTACAAGTTGTGTGGCGATTTCCAAAGTGACATTTCAACTAGGGTTCTTCTTTGCTATTAATAGTGCCTCTGGAAATATATTTTGATACATAATATACCAAATGAATCAATTGTTGTTTGTAAATACTTAAAAACTTAACATATTATTATTTCACTTTAGCTACAATTGAATCATGCCAACAGAAAGGTTTTATGGATTTAAAAACAAATATTCTGTTTTAATAATCTCTAGTATATGCAGATAGGTAGTTACCTGCATATACTACAGAACGAAACAAAATATTATCATTTTTGTAACCACATAAATGGACATTTCTAGAACTGTCAGATTCATCCTCGAAGAGATTGCCACAAACACTTTTTTTTCGTGTTAAAATAAATCCTTATTAAAATAACATATTAAAAAAATGCACGAGAAAAGGTTGTAGCGAATGAAAAGTTGTTTTTTATAGTTTTCTTTTCTGTTTCAATTAATTGAAAATTACAATTAAAGTGTATTTTAGTTAGGAATAAGTTGTCACTAAGTTTTACTGGCGTGGCCATCACGATTAAAACTAATTGTTCAGTAGTACTCAGCAAAATATTCTGCATAGAACATAGTAAACAAAATATGGGTACTGTTAAAAATCATGATAACATTACAAGTTGGAAGTAAGTAGATGCGATAATAAAAAAATACTAAAAACGTGAGAATAAAAGTAAGTCAATCGACGAGTTCTAACATCACTGAAGAAATTATTGGTTAAAAAAAACTTTTTGCAGTCTGTAGAATAATTATAATAATATCTACGTTCTTTAAAACAAGTTTATCTACTAAATACTAGATAAATACCGAATGGATGTTATGGAAGTTCTAGATACACATACTTTGATAGATTGTTTTAAACGAAATTTAAAGATGTGTGAAAACGTATGTATGGCCACATAACGCATACCTATCAATGACCTGCTCCACACAGACCAATAGGGTCAGTCCGCATAGCGCATATACCTTTGACCTGCTACGCACAGACTAATGGGGTAAGTCAACATAAGAATTTTTTTGAAAAAAGCAATAGATAGAGCGAGTGTATGAAATTTAAAAAAATAGCAAAATTGAAAGCTAGCAAAACGTAACAACCTGTATGTCGCAACTTCCATGGCCACATTTGTCGGTGAAATACGGGTGGTCGCACAAGCATTGGCTAACCTGTATGGGTGTACGTGTGTGTGTACGTGTGTTAACGCGATAGCGGGAAACTACTGGACGGATTTGGATGAAACTTTGCATGAGGGTTTCTTTAGTGCTCTAGAAGATCTGAAAAGGTTTTGGTTGAGATCGGATTATGTTTAGTGCCATTTTGGCACAACAACTTGTTTATTTTATTATTACTTACAATTTGTAATCTAACCATTGGATAGCAGTTAAAAGTGCGATTTCAGCGGTATGTCACACTTGCACCTTTTTTTATATACCTACATTTTTTTATACAAATTATTGTATAGAGAACAAACAGAATTCAATGTCTCTATACTATCAACATATCTAAAACTGTGTCGTAAGTTTTCAGTGGTCGAGTGGGCTAAAGCGTCGACTTACAAATCAAGAGATCGACGGTCCGATCCCAACACAGTGCGTTTGTTTTCTTTTTTCATTATAAACTTTATTAATTATTGCGGAAAATGTTACATGATTAAATATCACCATATATTAGGTGTTTATAATTATTCAGAGTTTGAGAATTGGTCACTACTTTTGCATGAAATATAAATAATTCTATTGCTGTTTTGGCAGTGAACACATATGACGTCATAAATTAGATAAATATAGGTGGGTCATATTACAATAATATATTTGATTTAAAGGCATGTCATGACGGCTGATTTGAATTGACTCTCAGACCTCGTAGCATTGGCTACTGCTACGAATCAAATTACAGTTAAAAAGTAGCAGACTGCTGTTTAGCAGCTCATCACTAATTTCAACCGGGTGGGGAGTTTCCAGCCGCTTCCAGTAGCTGCCGATTTTTTTATAAGGAATTGGTAGTTAAATTTATGGCACATTATTACGGGATGTCCTATATAGACTGATTGTACAAGTCTGTAGTCCTTGATTTTTTAGAGATTTTATGGCATTCCTTATACCTCTATTTCTGAGGCGGGATATAGGTCTATTAAGCTGGCCATTCCCTAGAAAGAGACATCTGATAGTGAAAGATTTAATATTTTTAGCCATAACTTTTTTTTCTTAGTACGTATATTTTAAAAAACTATAAGAGTACCTAAATAGAACCATAACAATCCTATTACTATGAATTTTCACTCAATAATTTCGGTGGTTTGCAAAATAGCAAAATTTAAATTTAAAAATTATGTTAATTTTCCTATTTTGGGCAGAAGGACTTCGGTCGATAGCCCTTTGGATCTTTCCAATAAAGAACATATTTATTTATTTATCTTCCTATTTCGTAGTTTTAAATCTAGCTATTTTGCAAGCCATTGAAATTATTGAGTGAAAATTCATAGTAATAGTCTTGTTATGATTCTACTTAGGTACTCTTATAGTTTTTTTTAAATATACTTACTAAGGAAAAAAGTTATGGACAAAAATAATAAATATTTCCCTATAGGATGTCTCTTTCTAGGGAATGGCCACCTTAAAATGTTATTTTTGACCATATTTTATTTAAGTATTCTGAATGGGTTGACTTGGACATTGGTATTGTTTCTAGAATATTTTCAGCAGCTTTTACAAAGAATTCATTAAAAATGTGTGGGAATATTGAGGTTTCGTTGGTTTGTATTGTGTTTCCTACATTTCGATTTATGAGAGTCCATATTATAGTTTTTTGTTTATTTTGTGATTTTATTATTTCTTTATTTGCTTGTTCTTTCTTCAGTTTGATTAACATCTGCTCATATTCGTATTCATTCTGTTTAAATTCCTTCTACATCCACGTAGTGGAGTGGAAGTAATATTATAGTAATCGTAAAATTTTCAAATTTTTTTCTTGTTGAAATAGGTTTAGAATATTGTCTATAATTGTTTATTTGTGGCATTCAGATTTTCTTACTTTTTGTTGAGTATTTTGCCACAGAGAAATATTTAAAAATTGAAAATAATGAAAAACCTCTGCGCCAAATGGATCAGGCAGAAGTTGGTTCTTGAATAGTTGATTGTTTCAAAAAGTTTCACACCTAAAAATATATAAACTAGAACAATGTTATAAACTAAAAAATGAAAATGAAAGCTATAGGCAGTTAACTTTTCGGAAGAGAATCTACTTCCATTCTCAAAACTTTTGGCTGTCAACCATGCCAGTTCTTTGTTTATGTATTTCTATAGTCACGTGAGACATTAAATTATATTTATCTTATTTTTACTTACTTATTCGTCTTTAAGGATGGGCAACCAACTAGTACAAAAATCTATTGAATAATTTGAAACTCATCTATCCTCGTTTAATAAAATAATCGCGGATTCTTTAAGTTTTCTTTTAGTTCCATTGCTTTCCAAAATCTTCGCCGAGTCCCATTGAATCACTAGTTCTTTATATATTTTTTCACATCGAATATGCTAAATACAAAATACATGCACCTGATTTCACTAGGAAATCGTGTTGTGCTTTAACATTTTCTTAAGTATATTTACATGTGATATGGGTTATAAGTATCACTTAATATATTAATATTTAATAACTAGTATCTAAAAGCTATTCTATTTTGATATATAATATACATACATATAAACCTTATATACATACATATATACATACATACATACATATATACATATATATTTCGAGTATTAATTTGGTTTGATTATGAAAATATTTGATCAAATAAACGTAAGTTCTGCAAGATAAATATCGATAACGTTTTACAGAATAAGTTGTAGTTATGAATGGTCTTTATATTTTCGGGAATAATGTTATATATTTTTGGACCTGTAAAGCCAATAAATTTTTTATATAAGTTAGAGTTTGGTCGTGGTAGAGTCAGACCATTGCGTTCTCTTTGTCTTGTATTGTGTACATGGTTTGTAGGTATTCTCATTTCCTTATTTTTATAAATAAATTTCGCTACATTGAAGATATATAATCCGTTTAAGTTAAAGACATTGCTGTCTAGAAAAAGTTGATCTGTAGAATATCTTCGATTTTTTCTAAACATTACTTTAAGTATCCACTTCTGTATAATTTTTATATTTTTCAGTTGATTATCATATGTTCCACCCCATATTATGATACCGTAGATAAGTATAGATTCCACTAACGATTTGTATGTCATTTTTAATATATTGATTGGAAGAATGTTACGGAGTTTGTAGAAGACATAAACAAGTTTTCTTAGCTTTGTGTTAAGATATTCGGTATGACTGTACCATCTTAATGTTTCATTTATTATAATACCGAGATATTTAACATTTGTAGTGTTTTCAATTACGGTTTGGCAAGTGCAATTTATTAAGTCACATTTTGCGTGAAATTTTAACTGATCAATGTTCGGCTGTAGCCTAGAACTATTACTAAAGGTGATAAATTTTGTTTTTGAGTGGTTAAGACTTACTAGATTATTGTCCATCCAGCATTTAATTTTACATAGTCCCCTTTCACCATTTTTAGCGACCTCAGACCAATTTGTACCATGAAATATTAGTGCAGTGTCATCAGCATATGCTATGGTATCTCCATTTATATCTAATTCTAGCATATCATTTATATAAAATAGAAATAATTGTGGACCTAAAACTGTTCCTTGTGGGACGCCATATTTAACTTTTTCTGGACTACTAAGTGTTTGATTAATTTTGACAGATGCTTTTCTATTGGATAAATAACTCTTTAACAAATCTAGTGCTATTCCTCTAATTCCATATTTTTCCATTTTCTCCAACAGAAGATCATGTGATATACTATCAAAGGCATTGGCCAAATAGTTTTCTCATTTTTATTAAGATGTTCGTGTATTTTGTTCGTAAAGTGAAATAAGGCGTCTTCCGTGGAACAGTTCTGTCGAAATCCAAATTGTTTTGGTGATATTATCTTGTGAAATATTGAGTGCGTCTGTAGCTGTGAGACTATACACTTTTCATATATTTTGGCAATGTTGCTAATTACTGATATTGGTCTGTAGTTATGTGTAATGAATTGATCACCACCTTTAAATATAGGAGTAATAATGGCTTGTTTCAGCGAATCGGGAAATTGTCCATTTTGGAACGATAAGTTGATCAGGTACACAAGAATATTAAGAATATTATGTTTAACTAATTTGAGAGTTTTAGTAGTTATTTTGTCCATTCCGGGGGATGAGTTAGTTTTCAAGTTATCAATTATATTTGCTATTTCCTTTATGTTAACCGGTTTCAGAAATACAGAGTTTTCAATATTTTCTAACTTGGTTGATGTGCGTATAGTTTCTAATAAGGGATCTGATTTTATTTTATTAGCTAAATTTTCACCCACATTCGAAAAATATTTGATAAAAATTTCGGAGACTTTCTTCGCGTTAGTTTCTATTCGATTATTTTCGTCGTATATTTGATAGTTATTATTAATATTTTTATTTCCAGATACCGAATTTTTTATTATTTGCCAAACCTTTTTGGTGTTTTTGTTTGCTTCGTCTAATTTTCTTGTGTAATAATCTTTTTTAGATTTTTGTAATAACTTAGAGTATTTCTGTAGTTTTTGTACTGATCCCATAAATATTCATTATTTTTGTCTCGTAGACATTGTTTTTTCATTTTATCTCTGGTTTGAATTGATGTAATTAATGCATTAGTGATCCATGGTTAAAATTTTTGGTGAATTTTAATGTTTTTGTATTGGGTACATTTATTTATATAATATGTTAACTGTTTAATAAAGTTATTATATGCTATATTAACATTTTGTTCTGTATATGCCTTATGCCACGTTTCAGCTAGAAGCATTGTATTTAACTTACCATAATCTATGTTGGCAATTTGTGTAAAATCTTCAGTTTTTTGCTTATGTATTCTAGTATTTAGTTCGCTAATGTTAAGCAACACACTGTAATGATCGGTAATAGAGGTTTCATAAATAATAGAACTAAAGTTAAAATTACGTGCAGCTATATGATCAGTTCTTTTTTTAACAAATATATGATCTAAACAACTTTCACAATCATTCATCACTCTAGTATTTGAATTTATATAAGATATGTAACCATGAGAACTTAGTGTGTTTAGATAAGAATTTGAAATCATGTTAGGGTTTTTTATATTAATATTAATATCTCCTATCAAAACATTAATGTCGAATGTACTATTATTATTTAAATAGTTATCCAATTCATTTATAAAATTTAACACGTCAGAGGCTGGTGTTCTATAAATTGCAAATATATTATAAGTTAAGTTGTTTAAACAAAGTTGTATTTTTGAAATGGTTATCTCTGTTAGTTTCTTATGTTCAATTACTGCATTTATTCCATTTCTTACATATGCAACAATTCCATCACTACGATTCAGCTTACTTCCATTATAAAATAGTTTGTAGTTTTTTATATTGTACAAATCAACGTTTTCTATGTTCCAAGTTTCGGTCAATATTATAATATTGCATGAAAATATCAAAGAATCTAAAAATACCACGAATTCGTCAAAGTTTTTTTGCAAGCTGCGAATGTTCATTTGAATAATATTTATCCTTGTTTTGATGTTATTTAATGTTAGGTAATCCAGTTCAAGTTGATCATTTATAACAAATTCATTAACACGATTATAGCTTTCTAGTTCATTTGTATACCCGTTAAGGTCTTCCATAATTTTATACTAAAAATATCTTATTTCTATTAAAACAGTAACTAAATAAATAAACTATGCTAAATAACTAAACTAAAGAATTATAATTTTTTTTACGAAAAAGAATGTATGCAGATATATACTTCGCAAAGCCGGTAAAAATAAGATGAGTTTTATTCTATTTTACTACCTATTTATACTATCATTTTTTTTTAAACATTACCAGTGATTAGAAAAGACTGTTTAATCTATTATGTCCTCAAGTTTTCTAAATTCCATTTTAATACCATTAACGATGCCAAAAATGTTTCCGTCTCGGGACCAAATATTCTTAAAGCCATATTTCGTAGATGCCTGTGTTGCGATTTCCCGTCTTGTATTTGTCAGATCTTCCTTGATGTTAATTTTTGTACCTTTTAATTTTTTTCTATTTGATATAATTTCCTGTTTGTCTTTATAACTGGAAAACTTAACAAAAATTGCACGTGGTTTACTGTTATTAGAATTGATTTTTCCCACTCTATAGCATTCGGTTATTTCTTTCCTGCCGATGTTTATTTTTGCTAATGTGTCGCATATTTGTTCTTCTGTTGATTTTGTTAAATTCTCCTTAACACCATAAATTCTTATATTTTTTCTTCTGGAATATTGTTCCATTCTGTCGATTTTCTCCTCTAGTTTTTTTATTGAGGATTGTTCCATCGTGTTAATTTTCTCTTCCAGTTTTTCTATTTTTTTCTCATATTCAGCTCTTTGTTCTTGTAGTTTTTTCTCGATTATATCACTCAGACTTTCCATTAAATGGGATTTAAATTCTTTGTCTTTAATTATGTCATTTATTGATGTTTTTAAAATCGATTTTATTTCCTGAACTTGATCTCTTGTTAATGGCATTGTTGCACTTTCTTTTCTTAGTTTTTATGGGTAGATTATTAGTTTTTTGTACTTTTACTCGAGCTCTGCAAAGTATGTTTTACTCTCAGCAATAACTCATGCCTTAGTTATAGATAGTCCTATTGTTCGATGGGTGGTGCCAGATGTTATTGGGTAGCACTTTACGAATTTATCATGTACTTGACTCCGTTTCGTTTTTATTGGATGCACGTGTTCACCACTTGTTTGCTGGACACTAGGGCACAAATTATCCACTGTCTCTCTTTGATATTATATATTAATTATATAATCACGCCCGCTGTTGTTATAACTTATGTCACTAGGTGCGGATCCTCCTTAGCTCAAGTTTTTACCACTTTTTTCACGATATTCACTGGAGCGCTTTGCCGGACGTCCGCACTCGACCATAACCCGAAACCTAAATCTTAAATTAAATAAAATTTAGATGTATGAAATAATTTTAATCATTACAATTTGTTCATATCGAAATTTTAGGAAAAGATATCTCATGATAATAATTTATAATATTAGAGAAAATCTACTGCTTTATTTGGGTTTGATTCTGCATACAAGTCTGACCAATCCTCAGTTAGGAAGTTGGAAAATTTATTTTTATTTGCCTTACTTTTTTTTATTCAGTATAACTTTATGGTTAGGTTTTATGTTTTTAAGTAAGAATTAGTTGTAATTATTTGCGCATCATGATCTGAAAGTAGAATGTCAGTAACAATGGCTTCATTTAGTTCAAAATTGGTGAAAACATTGTCTATACATGTCTGCGAACTTATCTCTACTCTTATAAATTCTGTTATAGATTTGTTCATATCGAAAGAGTGGAATATGTCAGTGACTTCTTTGGCATTTTTGTTCTTGGTTGCAAAGTTTATATTAAAATCATCTCTTATTGCTAATTTACAATGTTTGAAATTATTAAATATGGTCTGAGGTGACTCACAGAGGTTTTGTTTAAAAATATTGATGTCACAATTTGGGGAACGAAACCGTTCAATTAATGTAAATAACACCCCCAATAACTATAAATATTTTATTTGTAGATATAATAAGACAAACTATTTAACTGAGCTATTCTAGTCAAGTGTAATACAACGAATGCTGAATATGAATAGGAATGTCCCTGATCTTAGCAAAACTGCGAATCATTTTGCCAGGCGCCATTCGGACAGTCTAAATATCAACATTGAGGTACCGATCTGCAATATTCCTTAGGTGGCATTTTTCTAAAGTAAACATTTTATTACAATATACAGATACAATTACACAATTTATGTCAACAGCAACTCTCAAAATTTTTATCGACATTTATAGTATTTAATAGATTAAAATGTATACCCAGAATATCATTTCTTAAAAAATACATGTCCCTCCATAAATACTTTCGGATCTACAATAGCAGAATAATAAATTGTAGTTTTTCAGTTAGTATAAATTTGTCTCATCATTTAACCAATACTCACTCAGCATTACAATGTCAAGGTTTTTATTAAACAAAGCTGATTCAAGGAATTATACTAATTTCTTATACACCCTACATTTAGGTGCATTATATTGAAAGAGTTTATACTTGTTTGCTTCTTTACTTTGTCAGGTCCATTTGAGACAGATGGGGTATAGAAAATGTTGAGCTGTATTTGATTTCGAGTTTAAATTAACATATTGATGACAGCTAACATTGGTAAGATCTATGTAATTATGGTTATGTGAACTTTCAAGCTGCTCCTTTTGAGTGTTTACATCAGTAATATCTAAACTTTAATTTGTACTTGCTTTTTTTTTCAAAAGTTTCGTTTGTTTTAATAAAAATTAAGGTTTTATTTTGGTTGACCCTGCAATTTGCAATGAAGTTGTACAGGTCCTTGGTTATAATTTCTTTATTAATAACATACTTTTCTTTATTTATTTCATAGTACATACCATAGTTTAAGGTTGTAAAAATTTTAATCATAGAGTTGGGTACAATTTAAGCTGACTTGTGTCAAGGCTGCTAATACGTCTGAACTCAGATTTTATTTGATGCATAAGAAATTCCAGTAGTTCTCAAACAGTTCTTTAACGGCACTGATGTCGCTAAATAATTATAAAAAAATAGAAAAGATGTTATCATGAAATGTTAAGATTATTAATTTAGTAACTTCGTAATTTTGCTGGAATTCTAATCATACAGTGCCCGCCATAAAGTTGGCTACATATGGGAAAAAATTTATTATTGACATTTCTAAGAAACTATTGGGGTTCGTTTATGCATGTCCGACAACAAAAAATTACATTTTGACACATGTCATGTGAACACTGGTTTGGCAGGACTGTAAAAAATAGTTGACGGTGATACCGAAAAATGGGTCAAATTGTTAAGATATCGAAAAATTTTATTAAGAAAAAGTGCATAGAATACAACAAGGACCCCATATTTTTGAAGCAGATATGAGGAAAATAAAAATGTGCAAATTTTACCCCTACCATTAATTACTATATAAAAAATCATAACTTCTTGTATTTATTTCACAAATATTTGATTTATTTCGACAAAAGCTTTATGTATTTTAGCTGAATAAAGGTATTTGCATGTAAAAAGGGAACGAACCCTCAATACAGTATTTTTTAGAAATCTCAATAATACAAATTTTTCCCATATGTAGCCAACTTTATGTCGGGCACTGTAGGTATATAGGCTCGGGCACTGATAACAAAAAATGAATTGCCCAATTCAGTCAATAACAATATGAGTTATCAGAAAAAGACATCAAAGACTAATATTGTTACAGTCCAGCAAGAACCACGGGGAGGTCTGGGCATTTCTTGCCAGGAAAGGATAGGATCGCAGTATTAGTAGGGGAAATGATGTTAGTAAAAATAAAATATTTCATATATATGTAATAAAAAAAGAAATCTGAAATCTCCATGAGAATAACGAAAATAAATTATTTTTCTTTTAGCAGTAATAAATAAAAGTTCCGTTTGACAAAATAAATATTTAAAAAAATTAACAATAATTTTAAAACAAATAAATTAAAACAATTCTGAAAGAACAACGCATTGACACGTTTTCATACACACTAAAATACTTGAACACTACACTGAACAATTTTTTTCACTTCTTCACTTTTTACATTTTTTTGATGATGATCACAGAAGAACATTAGCAATAAAGCATTTTCACAAACACCAAACACTATACACTAGACGCAGAAGTTCTTCGATCATAGGAAAGTTGAGTGCAATTTACACTTACCTAATCTCACTATCGTAAATATCCAATGAGGTGTCCAGTGTTGGCAGATCTACTTTATTCATACATAATGACGCCAAGTTTTGTAGAATGATAGAATCTAATTGATTAAAATAAAATAAAATTCATATTTTTATAATTTATATTAAACAATGAAATCACTATGTTTAGCTCATTTGCTTTTTTATCTTACCAAAACGTAACTAAGAGTTGGGTTTTAAAAAATATAAATTGTTTGCATGATAAATGAAATAATCTGGCAACACTGATGCAGTAATACCTTGAAGGCTTGTTCTCTATTTAGTCCAGTAAGTGAGGGATTTTATCTACAAAAATTATTAACAGCAAACCGAGGTATGCAAAAAATCGGAAATTTTCCGTAGAATTCAATGAACTATTTTTAAAACAAATGACGAATTTGCGTCCTCTTCAAAATGGCGGCCAAAGTTTGCGAAAAACAGTTTTTTGCGTTGAAAAAGAAAAGTTGGCGTCGCACAAAAAAAAGTTTAACAGCACAATTGTGTAACTTTTTAATACAGATCGAGCCCGCCTAGTCCGATCTCCGAAAATTGCAAAATTAATTAGTTATTGCAAAAAAGACGTTAAAAATCGCATTTTTTTTAAATAACTGTATCTCCGTGAAGAGAAAATATTCTTTAACGAAACTTGGTGAAAGCGTAGTCCAAGATATGTCGTATAAGAACATTTTTACAGATTTGCAAAATATTGCAAATTTCTTGCAAAAATCGATTTTTTCGAAAAAAACGCGATTTTTTCAATGTCCAATAGCTCATACAGGCCATCATATTTCTATACCGCACCGGTGCGAAAAGTTTCTCTAACAGTTGCGCTAACCTGTGCAATTATTGCGCATATCACGAAACGATCCCTAATATGCAAAAAATCGGTCAAAAATCGATAAATTTTTTTACCCCAAAAAAAAAAAATTGAATATTTTTGAGATTTTAAATTATATTGCAATGTCGTTAATGCCAATAGATAGCTGGCATTTTTCTACAAATTTCCAAAAAAAAATAATTGCTCTCCGGCCTTCTGAAGCCGAGATAATTTTTTTTAAGAAATTCTAGTGGAGCCATTTTTTTAAGTAAAGGGCTGAAAACGGATAAAAGAACACGTTACAAAAGAACAATCAATTTGGAAAATAGAACAACAATAATTAATACTTAAATTAAAACAAAAGAAAATGCAACTTAAAAGATAAACAAATAAGGAAATTGGACCGTAGTCTCGAACTTAAGCAAGAAAAATTACTTTGTTAAAGGAAAAAATCATTTACACTCAAATTCAAACTGATTGCCAGAAGGGCCAAAAAATACAATAGCCTTAACTAGCATGAAGTTAATTATTTCTTTATAAACTAGTGCAGAAACGCCAGTTGCCAGTGACAATATGAACGAGGTAACGTTTAATTTGAGAAATCTGATGACATGAAGTTAAATTTTATAACAGAAGCTCAAAAATGCAAATATCTATACTCGGGAATACTAAAATTATCACGATAAAAGTAGGCCGATGTCACACCACCAGTAGCTGATCGGAAAGTGTCTTTCTTTCCGGACGGGATTATCCTTGTCAATTTTTAGTTAGTGGTCCTTATCCACCCCAAAGCAATCTAGATCAATGAATGAAAGTCCGCCTCTTTTTAGAGGCATCAAGTCATCCGGAAAGTTGCGTCCTCTATAGTAGAAATTATGTACCGACATAGTACTCGCCTGGCAAGTGGCGTTCTCTTTAGTAACTGTGGCCAAATTGGCTTCCCTTCAGTATAACACGTCCACTTAAACAACTTAAAATATTCTACATCTAAGCTAGCTAATTATACCTATTATTAAAAAACCTATTTGTTTTACGAGTGGACTTAGAAAAGGAAAAAGCAACTAGTTCCTACCTAATGTGCAGTTTGGGGAATTCTTGTAATCAATTACCCCTTTTATGATTTGATTATTTTACACATTCACCTCATTTAATTACCCGCACGTTTGTTACATTTCTAATAAAAAGCAATTTGACGATGACATCGATCGTAACGGATTTTTATCAGTTTATGAGGGGTATTTTACTGGTAATAAAATATTTCCGACTTAGCAAATTTACTACAGATTACTTCATAGCTATGGCTGAAAAAATCTAATAGTACATCGCCCGCCTCGATAACATTTTGGGGTTTGTCAAATATCGTCCCAAACTATCTACGAAATCGTGCTATTGTATGGCAAGTAATTTTAATTCCTTTACGCTTTATTACATTTGTTACATTACCAAAGAAACATCAAAATTTTATTATATCTCATTTATGTATTCGAATTGTTTTTGTAGAATACGTTGCATTAATATTTTTTTTTCTTTTGCTTTTTAATAGGAGACTCGTCTTCATTACCACTACTACTGTCACGGTAAACGTCATGTAATATTATTTCCGCATTATCGTCATCACAATCATCATTATCGTTATCATCATTTGAAAATTCATCTCTTTCTAGCTCAGTCTCTGTGATATTTGGCTCGTCTATTTCTTCGTCGATATCATCAGCGACGACTCTGTTCTCCTCAATATTTGAGCAAATTTGATCGTCACACGTTGAACACACATTTGAACATTTTATGCCGTGTTTTCGGCAGCTGCAGGCGTACGCCACAGCATCGAGCTCCGAGTTTCATTGAATTTGCAATGTTCAGCAACGGCCGATCAAGTTGCGAAGATTTTTTATTGAAAATATAAGTATTGTACAATAACCACTGCAAATTTCAGCCCTTTACCTTAAAAATGGCGCCACAAGAATTTCTTAAAAAAAAAAAATTATCTCAGCTCCAGAGTCCGAGGGCAATTTTTTGTTTTTTTGTAAATTTGTAGAAAAATGCCAGCTATCCATTGGCAACAATGGTGTTCCAATATAATTTAAAATGTCAAAAATATTCAAAGTTTTTTGGGGTAAAAAAAATTATCGATTTTTTGACCGATTTTTCGCATATTAGGGATCGCTTCGTTATATGCGCAATAACTACACAGGTTAGCGCAACTGTTGAAGAAACTTTTCGGACTGGTCCGATATAAAAATATGAAGACCTGTATGAGCTATTGGACATTGAAAAAATCGTCTTTTTTTCGAAAAAATCGATTTCTGCAAGAAATTTGTAATATTTTGCAAATCTGTAAAAATGTTTGTATTCGATATATCTTGGACTATGCCTTCACTGAGTTTCGTTAAAGAATATCTTTTCCTCACGGAGATACAGGTATTTCAAAAAAATGCGATTTTTAACGTCTTTTTTGCAATAACTAAATAATTTTGCAATTTTCTAAGATCGGACTAGGCCGGCTCGATCCGCATTAAAAAGTTACATAACTCTGCTATTAAACTTTTTTTTGTGCAGCGCCAACTTTTTTTTTTAACGCAAAAAAACTGTTTTTCGCAAACTTTGGCCGCCATTTTGAAGAGGACGCAAGTTCGTCATTTGTTTTAAAAATAGTTCATTGAATTCTACGGAAAATTTCCGATATTTTACATACCTTGGTTTGCTGTTAATAATTTTTGCAAAAAAAAGCGATATTTTCGACAGATTTATTGGACTAATTGAGCACGACAAGGACATCGAAACATCGACCGAGAGGGTTGTCACTGCCGCTGCCCATCTAGGAGACAGGCGGCGTAGGAGTTCAGTAATGCAGGAAAGGTAAAGTGGAATGCATGTTCCTTTGCGAAATCTAATAAATTGCGAAAACAATTGGTTTTAAAATTATTATTAATGTTGGTACTATTATGGAAACATTTTATGATTTAGAAACTAAAAAAGTAATTCTCAACACAAAAATAATTCTTAAAAATGGGTAAAACAAAATAACAATATTCTAAAAGTTTTTAAAAATCTATGGAGTTAAGGAAAACATTTATTACTTACACCTAACAAGTTTAATGTAATAAATGCTCAAATAGACTTCCCTGCTGAGCTGAGCAATATCCCAAACGATTATAAAATCCTTGGCGAACATTACCCAACATAACGGGGGTAACAGTTAAGCAGGCGTTTTCAATATTTAGTTGAAGTTCCTGCAAATTGTTGGGCCTATTCTGAAAACCATAAAATTTTTGATTTTAAGTAGCCCCACAAGAAAAAGTCACAAGGCGCAAGATCTGGTGACCTAGATGGCCATAAGATATTACCATGCTCAGAAATAAGTCTATTCGGAAACGTTTCCTCCAAATACTGCAGAACGATAACTCTATTATGGGGAGGGCAACCATCTTGTTGGAACCAAATTTCATTAAACCTAGCACCTACTAGTTCCTGAATCCTTGTGACAATTTGCTGTTGAAGCAAATCCAAATATTTTTGATCATTTAAGATGCCATCGAGTACTACCGGTCAATAATTTTAAACGACTTATTAATATTTTTAAAATAAACCAAGCTTTTTACACCATCAATGAATTTTTAGACTGTGATGTGTCAGTAGTTACTGAAAATTAAAATTTTATCTTGAGGGTTTTTTAATGTGCTTTTTTAAATGTGCTTTTTTAATGTGCTTTTAATATCAATAGATAATTTATTGAATGTATACATTTTATTTTGACAATTTGTTTCTTACTGTGTTTTATCAATGTATTTGACTTGTGTATAATATTTCTTGTTTTAGCACCAATAAATATTATCATTAAAATGGTCCAATAATATGTTCACCTAGTATACCTTCCCAAACATTTAGTTTTTGAGGATACTGAGTGAGAAGTTCGTAAAACTTATGTAAATTTTCTCGCGACCAATATCGTGTCCGAGTAGAATTATGTTTACCAATTAATGGAAAAGTTGATTCATCGGTAAAAACAATGTTTCTAAGAAAATTTTCATCCGCATTCGCCTTTTCCATTAATTGCTCACAAAATTCCATTCTTCTGATATTGTCCGTCTCAAAAATTTCATGACTTTTCCGAACCTTGTATGATTTGTACCCATTTTTTTTTAAAACCGACCTAACTGTTGATGGTGTAGAACCTACTTCAGCAGCAATTTGGGTTGTTGGTTGCCAGTGCACAAATCATAATATCTCTTTCATCTCAGGCTTCATTAGGAGGAATCGATTTTTTATGTTGTTTATAATCAATACAACCATGTATTTCAAAATTGTGAATAATATTATGAATTGTGGGTAATGCAGGTGAAGGTCGGCCGGGAAATGCACCATTAAATGCGTTTTTAATTAGACGCCTTGACTTTCCTTGATAATACCACTTAACCATCTGAACTTTTTCGGCCGTTTCAAACATTTTTAAGAATTAATTTAATGACAAGGTCACTCTTTCAGTTCCCAAATAGTACTAGCTTGAGTACGAGTTTGATGTGATGTGAGATTGTGGCGAGTCGATTACTAGTTACGCATGCGTATGCATTTATAATATACCATTCGTTGGAAGTTGTAAATTCGCCTGGTAGATCCTATGATCGAAGAACTTTCGGGTCTACTATATATACACTCAATACTTTATTCGGCGCGCGTTCCAACATTGGTGTATTAAAAAATAAAAATACGAATGATCTTAATCACTGTTACTATTACTGGCATCATCACTATTAGAAGAATCAGAATCGTCAAAAGTAATAATTAATGGTTCGACTAGAACATCTAAAAGTTTTTCTCTTTCCCACCATCGCTTTATTAACTCCTCTGTATGATTGACACGCTTCTTCCAATCTTCTTTTGTACACTGTTCTAATGCTTTTTCCCAAGTTTCTAAAATGCTCTTATCAGTTCCATCCATTTTTAAATGTTTATCATAATATCGTTTTGTATTAGCCCAAATTAACTCTATAGCGTTAAATTGACAGTCGTAAGGTGGCAAACGAATAACTTCATGTCCATTCCCACGCAGAAGTTCATCAACAAAGTACATTGGTACCTTCTTATTATTCCGAGCAAGATTTAACAAGTCCACTTTCAACGCTGTGGAAGGAAAAGGATTATTTTCAGTTAACCATTCTGCAATTTCATGCTTTTTCCATTGACAAATGGGTTGTTTATTTAATTGTCCGGTGTGATATGAAGCATTATCCATTACAATTAAACTTGTTTCTTCAAGATTTGGTAGTAATTGACGTATCCATTCTTCAAAATTGTCACAATTCATGTTATCATGATAATCCATACTTTTATTGGTAATAGAAAAAATTAAGCTTGCTCCCGGAATAAAGCCATCTGATGTTCCAGCGTGCAAAATAATAAACTGTTTTCCTACAGTTGATTTTTTCTGTTTGACGCTTTTTGTTGATAAATCTTGCCATGATTTTCAAACACTTCCATTGGCAAATGCCCATGTTTCATCTGTAAATACAATCTTGCGAAGGTTACTGCTATAGTTTTCCATATATTTTTTTTAAAAATCGAAACCTTTGCTGAACTATTCGTATTTGTTCACATAAATAGCGACGGTTACACTATTTTTTATAACAATCCACAAACTTTTTATAGTTTTAAGAGACTTACCTTACTTAAGTTTATGATTCCCTTGTTCTTCAGCATTTCCTTCAACGTAACTGGTGTAAAATGGGTTTTCGATTCATAAAAATTATAAATTACATCCCTTATCTCCATTTTAACACCTTCACATACATCCAAAGTTTTTGGTTTCTTTCTAATTTGTTTTCTTTTACATTATTAATTTGTTTGTGCTTAATTCTGCCAACTATACTGAGACTTAATAATAATAATAATAATAATCTTTATTAATCACGTTGGCTGTCTCATAAGAACAGATGTGAAAGTCAGTTAAATAGTGTCAATAATTTACGCAAAATAGACTAAGTAAAAAAAAAAAACATTTAAATAAGTACACAAAAAACAATAGAGCAAGTTAAGATATATATAAAATTAAGTAAACTCATTAATATTATACACACACTTTTGAGTTAAGTATTGTTTCAGTAGTCTTTTAAAACAATTAAAATTACTGGCATTTAGAATGTGTATTGGTAATCTGTTATATATTTTGATGCCTGAAAGATATGGTGATCGTTCATATAGAGACAAATTATGGATAGGTATATTTAGAGACGATCCATGTCTGGTAGTGTAGGTGTAAAAACTACCATTATTTTTAAAACAATGTAAGTTTTTACTTACATATTTAGATATATTGTATATATAGATTGACGGAAGACTTAACATTTTATTGTTTATGAAATATGGTCGACATGACTCGATGGTTTTTAAATTAAATATCAGTCTAATGGCCCTTTTTTGTTGAATAAAGATTGTACTAGCTGCAGGTGCTCTACCCCACACTATAATGTTATATGATAGATGTGGATACACCATAGCGTATTAAACATTGAGTAGATACCCCCTAGGCAGGTTCTGCCTTGGTGATGCAATGGCAAACAGTGAGCTATTGAGCTTTTTTGCAACACGATCAACCTGATCCTCCCATGTGACATGAGTCCACGAAAGTTCCAAGAAATTTGACATACCTAGAAAACGTAATAATTGTGTCAACTAGAATATAATCGGGAGTAATTGTTTTTCGAGCAGAGAAATATATACAATTGGTCTTTGCAATATTTAAGATCAGAGAGTTTTGTGAACTCCATAATTTGAAACTATGTATCACGTCCTTTAAGAGGACCTGCAGTTCCACAAGGTCAGGTGCTGAAACCATAATAGAAGTATCATCTGCATACATGGTAATTTTCCTTTTGATATGCAGGGGAAGTTCGTTTACATATAGCGAAAATAGCAGTGGCCCCAACGTGGGATTCCTAGAGCGATAGAGTGATCATTTGAGGTGGAGTTTTGTATTTTAACTTATGTTTAAAACTGCAGAAACTCTTTCATGAATATGCTCAAGTGGTAACAAGGGTCCTTTGTTTTGCCTTTCTTTTATAAAATAATCCATTAAATTAAATACCAACTTTTTTTATTGTTCATTTAAGACGCGCACTTTAGTTGCCATATTTATCAAATATTTCTATTTTATTTTTATAATTTGATGTTACATTTGCGACCTGGTAAATTATTAAATACTCTGTCTATCTAAATACGATGATCCACTTAGCGCTCGATCCAAATTATTGCTGGCGGGAGCGTGTATTTATTGATTAAAATATAGATAAACCATACCCATATCATCAGGTGATAGGAACGAGGCATTAAAAATGCTCCAGAAGCCCGGCTTTCTTTGCCATACCACGCTGTGGGTTCAACTAGGTATTTATTTAACCAGAAATAAATACAAAAAGTTAAAGGTGTATTCTATATAATGTACAATAAATTGAAAATAAAGGTCGTAGATATTCGTGTGACAATTGAATAAACAAGCTAACCGTTATACTCTTCGCCGATTTACTACACTTGTTATATAATTGTTACACATTCTATAGGATACTCTTCGCAGTTTTTTTTGTATGTGATATTAGTTTCAAACATTTTTTGTTTAATTACAAAATAATTTTTTTTGTTTAAAAAATTAATAACTTTTTTAATTATTGATCGATTTCGTTCTTCCTCTAGCTAACACTAACTTACTGTCCAATTTTTAATACTATCGGACTTTTCGTTCTTAAGTTATCGTGCTCACAAGAAACGTGACGGGCGGACAGACAGACAGACAGACGCATGGACATTTTGAAAGTTGTTCAGAATTCGATCACCATCATAGTGATATGAAAATTTTTTTCTCTACGAACAATATTACCGGTTTTAGAAATGTGCCGATAGAATGCAATATACTCTTCGTTTTGTATTTGCGAAGAGTATAATAATCAGGCCGCACTAAACGTAAGAAAGTCGATTTTATTAGAGATAAACACGCACTAGTAGTAATAAAACACATTTTTGGGGAGAATAAAGTTTTAACAAAACTTGCGGCGCGTTTTAATAAAATAAAAATTTCAGAAGGAAAATGATTAACTTTTAAGAGCTTAATTAAATAAAAAAAATAGTAAAAGTGAGATTGATTGAACTCACAACCAACCCATTTACATTTATTGCTGCTTGAGTATCTTACCCATTGAGCTACGCGATCCTCTGTTCATTCTATTCTAAAACGTGTAACATGTACCTACTAGGAAATTGTAAGACTTGGTGGTTTGACATTATTCTTTTGACGGATGAATATCCAATATTTACCACTAAACATAACTTAAATATTTCATATAAAGAGGTTTTTCATATTTAGGGTGGTGTTAGTTCACGGAAATAAATAATATTCGTCGTGAAATCACACAGTTTGAGAATCGCTGAGCTTATGACTATGTTTCTCACTCCTCAGTGTACATTTCATATATCCGTCTCAAAAGATGTGGGAAAGAATCTTGGTAGACATACATTGACAATGTCTTTAGGCTATTGTTTTAAGTTTGTGTGCAAAAGATAGTGAAAATGTATGCGCAATATTAATTCATACATCCGGTCAATTTAAATTAGACCCGACTCTAGTGGAGAACATCCTGTTGAGTTAGGCCTGGAAGTTACTACATGGCCATTGGAAGTGAAATGATGGCTTAATTTAAGAAAACACAATTTTTTTCAGATTTTAATCTTGACTAAAAACACATTTTATGTTACAAAATGTGGATTAATGCCACAGTGTTACTTGAAAAATGGACAGAGAATTAAGAGTCAAATATGAAAACATGAAAAATATTTGGTATTCCATTTAAAAAATCAAATATTAGCTTGCCGCCACTGTGTGAAACACGACCTAAGCCACGCATTTGACATAGTGGAACCGAAATTCGTAGAACAAAAAAATAAAGGCACAAGGCGTACGCGAACCAATAAGTAAATGAATTTTGTCATACTTAACAAACAGGAAATTTATGGTAAAAATGGGGGGAGAGTATTAGGTCCATTAGTTTTTCTCCTCTATGTAAATAATCTGCCTTCCCACATTGAAGAGGGTAGACTATTCATGTATGCAGATGACTCAAAGTTAGTTATATGGGATTCAAATGCTCAAAGGCTTGAAGAAAAAGCTAATAATGCAATACAGAACTTCAACAATTGTTGCAGAGAAAATAGACTCATTATTAACTACGGGAAAACTGCATGTATGCAGTTTCATATTAAACTAAGACTTCCAGACAACTACCTCTTAAATATTAAAAGGGAAACCCTACAGTTCACAAATAGCACAACTTTTCTAGGAGTTGTTATAGATAAGCTTCTAGACTGGAGAGAAAACATAGGCAAAATATGCTAAATACTAAATAAATCGTTCTTTGCTATACTAACATTAAAAAATAGTCTACACAAAAAGCTGTTGACAACCATATATTTTGCCCTAGTCTACCCTATTATTAGCTATAATATTATTACTTGGGGACAATCGTCATCATGTAATAGAGAATTCTTATACAACAAAAGAGAATAATTAGAATAATATTTAATATACCCTACAGATAAAAATTAAATATAAACGGTCACCTCCATATATCTATTGAAGTTACTGACTTTCGTGTATAAAAACAGATACGCCTTTAACAACAGGAAGATAATCACAAATATTATACTGGAGAAAGGAAAAGTTACCAAATACCAAACACTCGCACATTTTTATGGAAAGATCGCCCTATGCTGGCATTCACTATTACAATATGCTTCCTCAGGATATAAAAAAATGCAACTTCGATTAAACAATTTAAAAATAATCTTAAAGCATTTTTTACAATCAATACCGACGAATTCAAAATCGTCCAAAGTACATTGTATTATTGTATTTTTTGTGTAATTTTCAAACACTATTATATATGTTATATTTGTTATTTTGATATTGAGTTTTTAAAAAAATATTTATTTGTTACATAGAGTCATCGATGACTCTTAAATGAAAAATAAAGTTATAAATTTAAACGTTTAATATGATTGTGAGTATAATACTGACTACAAAAGCGTCTGCTGCTCATATTTATAACATTAGGAAAGCAATGTCAGCTAGACGGAGAACAAAGGAAATGCAAATGTGCAATTTGGCATAAACTATGAGAACGGCTACAAAACAATGTGTGAAATATGATATGTGAGATAAGCAATTACCAAGAGAAGTCGTTATCAACATTATGTAATTTGATACTACTGAGAGCTTACTTATAGCTCAGTGTCGTACTGTTATTTTTTAATATAACAACTTCCCCCTTAATAAAAAAGTTGATTGTTATACAACAACTTTTGAATAAAATGATTATTGAATACAATATAAAAGTAATAATGAAACAAAATGAATATAATGCAAAGATAATAATAAAATATTGAGTGAATAAAATAATAAGCATAAAATAGAAACAATAAAAGTTTAAGTCCATAAACAAAAATTAGTGATTCACTGGAAAGTCTATGATAACTTGATATCTTCTTCTTGAGGTTTGATACCGGGTCGCTTTCTTGGAGGGATTAAACTGGGGAATTCCATGAACTTCTTACTTCGTCCTGGAGGAGGTGAAGGAGAATCGCCTGTAGAGAGTTCAATTTTCAGTAGACGTTTCTTCCTTCTACATTTACAAAACACGTAAAGTAGAATTATAGAAATGATGAAGGTGATGGTGAAATACGTGAACCAGGACATATGTTTGGTCACGAAAGGTTCGTTGATGAGATCGTCCAGATCCTTAGAATATTGCTCCAATTTGTTTTTGGCAAAATCCAAATCTTCGATATTTACATTATTGAGTTGCAATGGTTTTAATTTAGGTAGTTGAATTTTGTCGGGCATCTGGTTACAACATTCAAATGGGATTTGCACAGGATGGGAATTGTCTTTAATTTCGGGGAGGTCTTTGGCACTGGCTTGTATCCTGGTGATACCTGCGAAGGCGTAACATCCAGGTTGTAATTTTATAATTGAATTTTTATTAACCAGCTCCGTTGCTGGTTCTCTCTTCGGGCAGCTAATGGTGATATGTAGAGGTTCGGAATTTATTATGAGCCACGTGTTCTCTTCGAGTTCTTGAACATTGTACCCTTGGCTAATAATGAAAGAGGTTTGGCAATTTTCGGGAAGTTTCATCGGTTGTTTCAGGATCCTAGCTTCACAAATGGCATTCTGGTCAATAGGATATGCAAACAGGTTCGAGCATAGCTTGGTTCCAAAATATAAGGGTTTGCATTCTTTTAAATTCGTTATTGGTATGTACATTAAAGAATCATCATCTCTCGCGATAAATTTTTGAGAAATAGATAGAATATGATGAAGACCAGTTCTGTTATCAAATATAGGGATAGGGTATAAACGGTAGGTATTATAGTTCTGAGGTTCAACTAGTGGTATCTTTAAAACAAATATTAAGTTGGAATCTACTTGAAATGCTTTTAATTCAATAATGTCTAAATATTGAGCAACTGCCGATAATTTGATTGGAAGAGGCAAATTGTTTCTTCGCAAACTCTGTGAAATTTCTTGTAATGCTGTTACTAAGTGATCGGGAGTTATGATCGACGAATGAATTATTCCTAGTCTAGCAAATGTTATTGAGTTTAAAATGTCATTCAAGTTGTCTTCAAGATACAAATAGCTTGCCATTAATTGTTCACAAATGTGTAAGAATTTTAGCTTTATTTCTACAGCTTCGATGTTTTGCGTCATGGTATCGATTGTACGTTCGATCTCTTTTATGTCTTTGTTAAACGTTTCCTCATCAATTTGCAATTTTTGAATAGTTGAGTTGAAATTTTTGATTACTGATGTTGTAACTGAAATCTGATTTTTTATTAAATTTTCTAATTGGTGTTCGTCGTTATTTAATTTATTAATACAGTTAGCGTAATATTCGCCATCTTCGGCGTCTAGATTTCCGGTTATTGATTTGAAAATTGTGCCGATACCATTTAATATTCCGCGCTTATATCTTTTTGTGTCTAGAAATACCTCATCAAATTTGGATTGTATAGTTTTGGAAATTTGTGTCAAAAGGTTAAGGTCTGTTTTGACTTCACTTCTAAACGTGATCATTTTTTGATGAGCACCGTCGAGAGTATTTATTATCATGTCTAGAATTTGTTGGTTCTTGTCGAAAGCTAGTTTAAGGGATGATATATTTTTATGTACCAATAATGTCCATTTTTCGTTTGTCACAACGATGTCCGTGTCTTTGTGGTAAAATACATCAATAGTGTTGTTTATTGGTATTATTTTCAGTATATGGTTTCATTCTATCGAAATTTACTTTAGTTTCTTGATTTGTTTCAAGATTTAATAAGGTAGCAGAATTTTGGAATATTTCTATGATTTTAAAAGGACCGTTAAATTTATTTTGAAGTTTGTTTTTAATTTGGGAATCTTTCACATATACTTTATCGCCAAGTTTGTATTCAGGTCGATTTTTTGGAACATTTCTGTCAAAGCGAACTTTCGCTTTCTCCTTTTGAGATTGCGTTCGACTGCGGGCGATTTTATAATAATGAGATATTCTGTTGTTTAAATCTCTTACGTATTTCGTTATTAGTTCCTTTTGGTTGTATAAAGTTTCAGGTGGTCTAGTAGACGTATGTCCGAAAATGAGTTCGTACGGAGTGAAACCGTGGTGCGTTTTGTTAACCGAATTGTTATAGCAAATAATTGCATATGGTAATATTGTGAATGGATGTTCATTCGGATTTTCAGTTTTGTGGACTCTTATCATTTCGGCTAATGTAGCGTGAAATCGCTCGAGAGATCCGTTGAATTGGGGATGTCCTACGCTTGAGTATGTCAGTTTTATGTCATAGAGCGTACAAAGGTCTTTTAATAATTTATTGTCAAATTCACCGCCGTAATCACAATGAATTCTCAACGGGGTACCGTAGTGTTGAAAGTAAAGCAATAAGGTATTTACAACTGATTTCGCGGATTTATCCGGAACAGCATAGGCTTGAGTAAATTTTGTTAATTCGTCGCGGATTGTAACAGCGTAATTTCGCGTGGGAAATTCGAACAGGTCGACATTAATTCTTTCGAATGGCGTTTTTGGAGTCTCGGTGATTACTAAAGGATTGCTAAGATTTTTACGACAGACTTTAGTTTTTTCGCATGTTTCGCAATTTTTTATGAAGTTTTCAACGTCTTTAGTTAAGCCTCGCCAATTGTACTTTACTCGAATCCTTCTAATAGTTTCATTAATACCACGGTGTAAGTTATTTTTGCCTGAATGGTTTTGATCTAAAATAATTGGAATTTCGTCTTCATCGGGGGTTTTAACAATATTTTGACATAACTATTTTCAAGTCTTTTTCTGCAAAAATAAAAGATAGCATTTCGAGTATTGGAAGATCTAAATTATTTTCTACATAGTAGGTTTTAGAAAGATCCAAAATGTCTTGTCTTTTGTACAATACCATGAATAAATGTTCGATTATTGAATCTACATCAAAAGGTAAAGGAACAATAAAATATTTTCTATGCCTGACCGGTTTGCTTGAGACAATGTTAATAGTGTTATTATAAAATTCGGGGTGTTCTTCGAACATGTCCTCAATGATTTTGTGATGCAAATCTTCTAATTTATTTTGTTGAAAGAATGTTATAATATTTTTGTGTTCCTTGTCTAGAAGTTGTCTGTTTGAAATTTGAATTTTAGAATAGTCTATTAAGGATTTTGTCTTATACAAATTACAAAAGATATCAAATTCTTGAGAGATTTGTTCTTTAGTGATTTTGTTGTTATTGTTCGGGTTTCCGTCATTGTTTGGTTCGTCATCTTCTGATTCGTCGTCCTCGTTTGCTGCTAGAATTTTTGAATAAAATTTGGAACATTCCGAAAAGTGATTGATTTTAACTCGCGATAGCGCGTCCGCGTTTTTATTGGTTTTACCGGGTTTGTAGATGATTTCATAGTCGTATTCTTCTAATTTGAGTCGCCAACGTGCGAGTCTGCTTCCTGGGTCTTTTATCGAAAATAGCCAGGTAAGTGGTCGGTGATCGGTTACTAACTTGAACTTTCTTCCGAATAGATATGGCCTAAAGTGTTTTACTGACCATACTATGGCTAATAGCTCGCGTTCTATGGTCGAATACTTAGTCTCCGCCGCGCATAAAGTTCGAGATGCATAAGCTATTGGTAAGTCTTTGCCTATATTTCCTTGCGAGAGCACGGAACCAATGGCAAATGCGCTAGCATCAGTAGTTAGGATGAAAACATCGTCAAAATTAGGATAAATAAGAATCGGAGTTGTTGTTAACGCTAGTTTCAAATTTTCGAAGGAGTTTAAGCAATCATTGTCAAAGTCGAAAAGTATGTCTTTTTGCAATAATTTTGTTAAAGGTTTAGAAATCTTTGAAAAGTTGGGTATAAAACGTCTGTAATATCCAGCTAAGCCTAGGAATGATTTTATTTCCTTAGGGTTTCTCGGTTGAGGAAAATTTAGAATCGCGTCAACTTTAGCGGGATTTGGTTTTACACCGTCCTTAGTAATAAGATGGCCTAAATATGCAACTTCCTTGCGTAAAAATTCGCACTTGTCCGGTTGAATTTTGAGATTAGCTTTTTGTAAACGTTTAAATACTTCCGTTAGTCGCGAAATGTGATCCTGAATGGTAGGCGAATAGGTAATAATGTCATCCATGTAGACGAGACACCGTTCATTTTGGATACCTAACAAAATGTTGTCCATCACTCTTTGAAATGTTGATGGAGCGTTTTTCAGTCCGAATGGCATTCGTACAAATTCGAAATGACCGTTTTCTACTGTGAAAGCAGTTTTTTGAATATCTTTCGCGTCGATTTCGATTTGATGGAATCCGGAGGCAAGATCTAAACTCGTAAAATATTGACACTTGCCCAATTGATCAAGAAGATCCGAAATATTTGGAAGTGGATATTTGTCGTCAATAGTCAGTTCGTTGAGTTTTCTGTAGTCTACTACAACGCGCCATTTTTGTTTACCGGAGGCGTCAAGTTTTTTAGGTACAACCCAAACCGGGGATGACCAGGGTGAAATTGATGGTCTGATTATACCTTGGTCTAGCATTTTAGAGACTTGAGTTTTAACTTCCTCTTTGTGAATATGAGGATAGCGATAAGATTTTGTAAAAACTGGTTTAGAATCGTTCGTATCAATAGAGTGTTTAATCTCATTAGTGAAACTTAAATTGTCGCCTTCTAAATAAAATATATCAGAAAAATTTAGACAAAGCTCTGTTATTAACTCGGCTTCTTCTTCGTTCAAATGTTCTAATCGTAGTTGGTTTCTAATTTCGAAATTTCTGTCTGTATGTTGAGGACTGTCCGGATTTTGAGAGTTTAAATTAAAAATTGATCTAAATTTTTGAACTGGTTGAAGTTTAAGATTCGAGAAATCGATTATTTTGGGAATTGCGTTAGCGTTTATAATTGATGTTAAAAATTCTCCGTTGTCGTCGATTTTGACAACAGCATTTGGTAAGCGTACCTTTTCATTTTCCTGGGCTAACAGTATAGCCTCAGTATTTCGTAAATTACATTTTAATTTAAATATTTTTTCCATGCGTGGTTCGATTGAAATTAAATTTTGATTTTTCACGTTACATGGAATTTGATTCCGAATTTGATTTGAGTTTGTAGTTGGTTGCAAAGGTAAATTTTGTGTTTTTTCGTCACCCGTAGCTTTAAATATCGGTACGGTTTTGAAATTGGTAATTAGTCGCTTATTTTTAATATCTACCATACATTCGTAGTGTTCTAAAAAGTCTGCGCCTAATAGTCCGTCAAATTCTATATCCAAATTATGAGTGTAAACTTTGTGTGGATTATTGTCAGTAAATGGTATAAGAACAGATTCGTTAATGTTAATTTTTTGTTCAGTTATGCCTTGTATAATAATATTTTCAGAAAATCTCCTTTTGTAATTTTCTGCCGTTTTCGGTTTAAAAATCGAAATTCCTGCACCAGAATCAATAAGAATTTTAAATTTATTTGTGATGTCTTTGATATAATAAAGATTATTCGAATTTACTGTCAATAAAGCGTGTGAAAGTGTTTCTACATGAACTTCTGTTCTGGGAAGTTTAGAAACGGGTCGAAATTGTCGTTGAGGTTCATATTTTGAATTTGGTGAGAAATTTGGTCCAATTCGCAATTCGTTGTTGGAGTATCCGTGAGATACTCCGGACTTTTGCAAAAATCCTGAGAATTAGCAGTATAATTCTCGTATTGTTCTGGCAAATTAGTTGTATTTTCAGGGAAATTTTGACAATCTCCTGAATTAAAATTATCGTACATTTCATTTACATTTTGGTGTCCAGCAGAATAATCTTCATACTGGTTAAAATTATATTGGTCATCATAAGGCTCATAATTTAAATGATGAGTCTTGTTGATTGAAACGGTTAAAATTCGGATTTGGTTGTATCGCTGATGGTCTTTGTTGGATAAAATTAGGATTTGGTCTAATTGCTGAGGGCCTATTTTGTTGTGTTTGATTGACTTGACTATTTTGTGGATAAGTTCTAGAATTAAATTGACTAGTTTGTTGTGCAAAATTTTGAAAACCTGTATTACCTTGAAAGTTTGGTCTTTGGAAATTTTGTGAAGTTGATGGCATAAATAATTGTTGTTGCCTTGTTCGACAGTCGTTTATTATATGCCCGCTACGTTTACAGAATGAACAAAATTTTTGTTGGAAATTTACGTTTGGTCGTTTTTGTTGAGGAGGCACTGGATTTTTACCATTATTGTTATTTTTTGAAAATTTCTGTGATTCAAAGTAAGAGAGTTGCAATTCTCTTCTAATCCTATTAATTGCTTGCCCTAATTTAGACTCTAAACCCGTCAACAAAGTGTTCAGGGTCATAGTTTCTATTAATTCCGATTGAGATTGTTTTTGTTCTCCAGATAGGCGTTGCTTCTGAATAGCCGCATGCATTTTCGCATTATGCGTTTGTAGACGCGCAACAAAAGTTAATGCAGATTCACCTGGCATTTGGTGAATACGCTGTAAATCTTGGATAAGCGATGTCAAATCACGAGAGTCGCCAAAATGAGTTTCTAGGAGAACTCTAATTTCTGCCCAAGTATCGGGATTACGAGAGTTTATTAATTCGGCAGCTCTGCCGCGCAATTTATTTTTAATGTGGAGAGTTAGTAATATTTTTTGATCATTGATTGCCATGCCTTGTGCATAAATACAAGAATTTAAAAATGTTTGTAAATTAATGGCATTGCCATTGCATTCCGGTATGACGGAGAAAATTTCAGAGAGCTTGTAAGGCTCAGTTTGCTCTATCCTTGCACTTTGTACTGTTTGTGTAGTTTGCGAAGTTTCTGGCATTGTTGCTTTTATTTAGAGATTACAAAAAAAAATTAATTAAATGTTAACTTGAAATTATTTTTAAAAAATGACCTTTTTAGAAAAGGAAATTAGTTTTAATAAAAAAATTATTTAGGTAGTTTGTGTATTAACTGTATAATACACGGAGACGTATTAGCAGTATAATACGTTTCTTATGCTAATTAAAATTAAATTGAACTTGTCGCGTTTATTTTGTTAAGGAAAAAATTATTTGATAATAGAACTGTATTTTGTTCGCTGAGTGTATATAGCACTTTTATAAAATAATTGTGAAAAAATAATAAAATAAAACGAGATGATTCTTAAAATGACTTACGTTATTGTCTTCATTCGTAGATTCTTTTCTCTTCTAAAGGATTGGTATCCACCACCTCTGTCCTGAAGTACTCCTTGTTCTCTCGGGCTTTCCCACTAGTTAGGCACCTTCTTCAGATGAACTCCTTGTTCTTTTGGGTAGTTTTCCTCGAGTTAGGCTCCGTCAACAGGGTGTTTTGAAGATCCTACCACGACTGCGCCACTGTTATATTTGTTATTTTGATATTGAGTTTTTAAAAAAATATTTATTTGTTACATAGAGTCATCGATGACTGTTAAATGAAAAATAAAGTTATAAATTTAAACGTTTAATATGATTGTGAGTATAATACTGACTACAAAAGCGTCTGCTGCTCATATTTATAACATTAGGAAAGCAATGTCAGCTAGACGGAGAACAAAGGAAATGCAAATGTGCAATTTGGCATAAACTATGAGAACGGCTACAAAACAATGTGTGAAATATGATATGTGAGATAAGCAATTACCAAGGGAAGTCGTTATCAACATTATGTAATTTGATACTACTGAGAGCTTACTTATAGCTCAGTGTCGTACTGTTATTTTTTAATATAACATATATACTATAGTGTATTACAATGTCTTTAATACACATGTACTGTAACTTTAGTTTATATTGATAATCAGAGATCGGGAATTTTATCTCGGTGAAGTAAAAGTCAGGGTTGGCTCTACTGGCGCGGAAAGATTTGTATGCAAATGTGATACAATTTATCTTACCGTGCACTTTCTGTAGGGAATTCCCTAATATCTAAAGTTAATATTTGGTCAGTTTATTATAAACAATCGTTCGAAGTGGAGGTATTTGGGAATGTAACATTTCACTACCTTAAAGTAACACACATGTAATTTTTAACAACCTATAACGAATTTAAAAGTATGTAATTAATATTCGTTCTAAATGTTCTGAAGTTAACTTTCGCCGCCTTTCATTAAAAATCTATTTATAATGAGAAAAGACCACGTCAACAGATGTCATCGGGACGTACTTAAAATATGTTAAATTTCTTAAAGTGGCCCTGTTGACGCCTGGTATAGAAAAGTCTACTTCGTTACTGTTTAAAAGGTCTATTACAGATGACATCGTTACAAATTCGGAATTGGTTTTTAAAACTCTTTGGAATTTTGTTTGAACCCTCTCAGTGATATCTCTAGGTAATAGGGTCGTTTCCTTCAACAAAATTTATAAAATATTATACCATCAAAAAATATACTAAATATATATTTCATATATCATATTAAAGAAAGTCCTAATAATCACATGTAAGAAAAAATTGGTTTTCAAAATAACAAGACGGTAAATGATGACGTATGTAATAAGAATTCAATTTTAGAGATTTTCATGTTTTCTCTATCAGTTTGGCGGTAATGCTCGGTAGATTTGTTGCGTATTTGTTGTTTACATTGTGTTGATTTTTCAGTAAATTATAACCTAAAAACTTTAAATTTTATTTTATATTTTAAAACATATCTGCAACAGTATATTATTAATAGAAAATCATTTACATACTTTAGCTTACAGTGTACTTCATATCTTAATCACGTTAAATCCTAATAACAAGAACAATAATAGTTTGAAGGCAATTAATATGACAATGACTCATGTCGATACTATAACCACACTACTTTGTGCTGTAACAGTAAACGTACGACGCCCGTCGATTATTCGTCTATTTGTTAACTGCGCATGTTCTCACATCTGACATCACCATAGGCGCCAATTCAAAATTTCGTAACTTAAATGATTAATTTCACTATTAAAATGAATTTGGAATGTAAAATAAAAAAATACGGGTCAAATAAAATTTTATAAATTACTTGAATATAAAATTTTTAAAATATGGTCAACGACCCTATTAAAAAATGTAATGCCGGAGATCGAACACGATGTTCATTGCATCAACTGCAGTAAATTTTGATGTTGTTGGCATATGTTGAAGGTCCCGTATGGCTAGAGGAATTTGCGAGAAACTTCCGTGTATGGTCTTCAGATCGTCTTGAACGGTTGGATTCATAAATGCCTGTTAGCCTGTGAAATAACAACTGTGTCATCTGGACTCAATTACAGTACTATTAGTTTAACATTTTCAGAATGGTAAAAATAGTATGATGTCGCCTCTAGCCAAGTTCCCGATCGTGCTATAATGGGCGCTGGAGCTAATGGTGTATTTGGAAGTATTTCTTTAAATAACCGTACACGATGTGGAGCATTCAGGAAAACTTTCTTTACACTAGATATTAAGTTATCAATATTGGTGTCGTACCCTCTAATAGTTTCAGCAATTCTATGGAGTCCATGTGCTAGACATGTTACATGCAGTATATTGCGATATGTTTCCTTCATAATTCGTCCTGCAGCTTTCATATAATTCACTCCATCAGTAAGAAATAATAAGACCTTGTCCTTATTTTCTACATATTTGTCACCCCATAACTCTTGTCAACTTGAATTCACTGCCTTCACTGTAATGCGACAATTTGTCATTTCTACATCTTTAAAGGCGATTAAGTGTTCACACACTGATCAATTTTCCTCCGATGCACCCACTAAAACATTCGCTACCTCCTCACCACAGGCATTGGTGGTTTCATTCACACTAATCCAGATGTATTTCCCAGTAAGCTCAGAGGAAATTTTTTGTCTAACATTATAACACTCCGTTGATAAATATTTTCCGAACATTCTTATATTTGCCACTAATACACTTTTCCAAAAATTGTCTAAAAAATGGATTATTTAGTTTTGACCACGGCATGTTACATCCCACCATCACTTCCACTAAATCTAAATTAAAACTACGTTGACTGTCACTGTCAATAGAGCCACTAGCACTAATATGCGTTTGTGAGGAAATGTGTCTATTAACATTTGCTTTAGATGCCCTTGAAATTGTTTGGGGGAAGTTCTGGGAAATCGCGAATCCATAAGTCTATTGCAGCCTGAGAAGCACTAGACATTTTTGTATACCACCATCTCTGTGTAATTTCACACTAGGTTTGTAGATTCATATATACATACATATGACATATATGATTTATACTAAGGTTTGCAAAACTGTGATCTGCGATGGTCTACCCTTTCCCTTTATTAAATGTTGACGTAAATGCCAATACAGTATAGGTAAAAAGCGATTGTGAAATATTTCGCAATTTCGTCGGCGTGGTATGAGATAAAACCGCATAGTAAAAAACATAAAACTACCTCCGTACACTGGGATTTAATGTTAACACTCGGTCGGGGTCGAATGCCTTTAACACTGCAAATATAAAAAATCAACTATGTTTTTAGGTAATTGTCGGTACGTTACACAAATGTAGTAGATTTCCGACAGAAGTAGGTTATACGTATTTTAAAATGAAATAAAATTCACTTTATCACGTGATGCACACATTGCACATGGTACATGGCAGTTTTATGCCATTAATCCTTAACTTTGTTATGTTATGTGTGATTTAATATTATACAAAAATGGTTTATTTTATTGGGAAGAATGTTTTGTGTTGCCAGCAGTTAATTTTTTGGAGAAATATAAGCATCTTTTGTCTCTTGGCGTTTTTTTTTCAAAGTGCTTCCTTCTCCCGGAAAAAAATAAAAAACAAAAAAATATTTTTTTTGTAATTTTACGGGAAAAGGAAGCACTTCGAAGAAAAAGTTGGGTGGGCATAAGTTGATTATTTTTACCTAAAGAATATGCCTGAATATTTTGGGATCATTCTGAAGTAGAAAAAAAAATTGGTAAAGGCCAAAACGTGTTTAATCAACTTAATAAAAACGCTACAGAATAAAGCTATAAAAAACATTTACTTATTGCCAATAAGATATAGAACTGCTGATCTGTACAATAGGTATAATATTATTCCCTTAGAAAAAATACACAAATATCAAGTTTGTAACTATATACACAGCATCCTAACTCATTCCCGTCGTTCGAACTTAAAACTCACCAGAAGAAACCAAACCCACAATTACTTTACTAGAACTAATAATAAATTAGAATTAGCACAAATAATCTCAAATGTTGGTCGTGCATCGATCTACTACTCCGGTGTGTCCATGTACAATGCGCTCCCCACCGAATACAAAAATCTTAATGTAAAACAATTTAAAATACAATTAAAAAAATATATTCAGTTTATGATATAAAACTCCTCTGGATGAAGACTTAGTACCTTAACTTAGCATGTATACCCTACCTAGGAGAGACAATAATAATTTTAATCAATCAATGTACACTTATTACTTGTTTAGTTTACTAGTTAGTTCCATTTAAAATGTGTGTTATGTATTTTTTTGTATCGTGACTATGTGCAATATGTATATACAAAAACATTTGATATTCTGTTATATTTTGTATTTTTAATCGATAGTAGAGGATAACCCTATGTATAATTTTGTAATTATTTTGGGTTAATAAAGACTATTTCATTCATTCAACATTCAGGTATTTACACCGAACTTCCCTCTTTATTTGTGCATGGCGGTCACTCTAAAAAATTAATAATTACGAAATGACATTGAAAATAATAATCGGAATATAGTTATCACTATTATTACAAAGAAAACCTGATAAGTTTTGGTCAAAAAAATACACAGAGTGCTCATCCAACAGCAAAAGTACAATACTAAATAACAGGTGCCACATATGGAAGGCTTACGCAAATGCCTTTACAAATGTCCACCATGACTGAATTATTTCTTGGGATGACCACCCTGTACATTTTTCAATAAAAGTATAATAGGTGCATATGCCAAATATTATTGCCATCTGTCACACTTTCAATTCCACATTCCCGTAGTGAAGTGGAAGTATAGTGGTGGTTAAAAAATTTCATTTTTTAAACATTTTTCAAAAATGTAATTTGAGCAAAAAGGAAAATTTCCTTCTATTCTATAGTAGTGGTAATTTTTTTTTTAATAGGTTTAGAATGCCATGAAACGTGAAAAGTTTAAATTTGAGCAAATTTTTTTTCCATCTATTCTAGAGGTAATTTTTTTCCAAAATGGGAAAAATGTTGCAAATTTTTTTTTTCCAAAATAGGTTTGAACTGTCATGAAACGTGGAAATTTTAAATTTGAGCAAAAAAATTTTTTCATCTATTCTATAGATAGATAGATATTTTATTAGTGTTACAATACATTAAAAATGCTTACACATGTCAGAAATGTGAGTATAACATAGTTAGGTTGGACAATAACAAAATTGTACAGTAATAGTATGAATAAAACATAATAAATATAAAAACAAAATATATAGTTAAAATAAAATTATTAAATATGCACAGTGTCTAGGCAGTTTTTAAGTCTGAGTGATCATTATCAAGAAATTCATTTAATGTGTAAAAGGCCTTGGATTTTAAGTAGGCTTTAATTTTGTTTTTAAACTGCAAGAGGTTTAGGTTCTTCACAGAATTCGGCAGTTTGTTATAAAATTTAGCTGCATAGTAACCTGTTCCGTTCCTGCTTTTTGTCAGTCGAAGAAAATTTAAATGAACTTTGTCACAATTTCTTGTATTGTAGTTGTGTAGTTGGCTGTGCATTACATATTGATTTTCATGTTGTTTGAGGTAAGGTAAACATTCAATAATGTAAACACAGGGCAATGTTAGTATATTAAGTTTAATAAATTGATCCTTGCAGTCATCCCTATATTTTAGATGAGAGAGTATACGAATGCATCTACGTTGTAAGCCAAATACTCTTGTGGCATATGCTGAATGCCCCCAGTTTAAAATACCATAAGACATGTTAGCATGGAAAGAGCCATAGTAGGCCATAAGTAGAAAGTTTGGGGATATTGTGTTCACTAGGTTACGTAAAAAGTAAATATTTTTATATATATATAGTAAGTAAAAATAGATAAAAAAAATTTTCAAGAAAATTTTTAAATATTTAAAAAATATTTTTAAATTTGTTTGAATAGGTTTAGAATGCCATGGAAACGTCGAAATTTTAAATTTGAACAAAGAAAAAAAATTTTCATCTATTTTAGTGGTAAATTTTTTTCAAAAATGGTAAAAAAAAATTTCAATATTTTTTTTTTTCTTAATAGGTTTAGAACGCAATGAAACGTGTAAATTTTAAACTTGAATAGAGAAAAAAAATTCCATCTATTTTAGTGGTCAAAAATTTTTCAAAAATGTTGGTTAAAAAAATTCAATTTTTTTTTTTTATGGAATAGGTTTAGAATACCATGAAACATGGAAACTTTAAATTTGAACAAAGAAAAAAATGTTTTTATTTTAGTGGTAAAAAAATTTTAAATTTTTTTTTCTGAAATAGGTTTAGCGTGCCATGAAACGTGGAAATTTTAAATTTGAGCAAAAAAATTTTTTTTTGTTATTTATTCCCTTTAGACGGTTCACCCCGTATATTTTCCAGTGAGAGTTTAACCATTTCTTCACCGACAGTAGCGTCAACTACCTACCTAATTTGACTGCTCTCCGTCACGTAGTTTTTTAGTTAATGCACCAACAGACAGACAGACTGACGGAATTGAAAAACCCATATTTTCGTTATCTGCGTGGTCTGAAACGCCAAAATCCGAAAAAATCTCGGAGGGTGATTTTTATTCGGATACAATACTTCCCTTCGGTATGCGAGGGAAGTAATAAAAATCTAGGGAAATTCTTGGTTGAAATTATCGAAATTATTTTTGTCTAAGAAATTCAGGCCTGTTCTTTGAACAAAAATAAAGCAACTTTTGGCTCCTAGCGTTTTCCTCTAAAATGCTCCTTTCACCCTAAACTAATTAATAAAATTCTATGAATTCTTTTTTTTTTTTGTAGTTTCAATCTCTTTTGTAATGTAGCTCCTGCAGGGCGCAGCCATCTAAATTTTAAGAAATGTCACGTTTTTCACCCTGCTTTCTCAATGCCACTTGAACCTTTATAAAAGAGAGAAAGTCAACCCCTCATAAATTGTAATTCTGTCCTGTCCCACCTAGGTCAAATATTTTGTATAATGGTTTGGAGAGTGATATTGGGAGTGAGTGAGTTTAGTAGTGTGTTAGTTGTGCTCCTTTATAAATAGACTTTTCTTGTGGAAAAAGTAACTCTAAGGCCCTGATCTCGTCACCATTAGTCAACAGCACATTCTATAACAGTTTGCACATTTTTTTGTTGCAGTTGCTTCTTGCCAAATAGGCGATAAAACAATTAATTAAATAAACTTAAAGCAAGTAATAATATTAATAATGTTCTGTGATGTATAGAATAGAATAGAATAGAAAAATATTTATTGTGTTATATAAGTGTACACATAGATACAATATTCTACACAAAAGGTGACGTTCGTATCAACGTTCTTCCACGCCACCAAACAAAGAAACAAAAAGAAAAACTTACTTCTAACCATCACATATAACTCAAGTAGCCCTAAAATTACATTATCTAAACAATCATATTTTGTACCTGCAATAAGTATTCTTTATAATTTTTTTTAAATGTACCAATAGATACACCCTCAATCATTTTATAATATACATAATTTTTTAATAACTCAACAGAGAAATACGCAAAGCAACACTGAAATCTTGCTGATTTATGTTTGTATATATTAAATTTGTTTAATTCCCTATGATTGATATTATGCATCTCTTGTCTAGGTTTCAGGTACTCTTTTAGATATTCTGGATTTCCTCTGGTATAAATTTTCATTAACAAACTGCCAAAAAATTATTTGTAACGATAATCTATTTTTAAATACAAATGTTCTTTATATATCGGTGTAACATGATCATATTTCCTTATTGAATGAACAAAACGCAAACATGTGTTTTGAGCTAACTGTAGCTTGTTTTTAAATTCCATTGTCAGGAAATTATAGTATACATTTAAACAGTAATCAATCTGGGGATACAAAATTGATTTGACAATTCTGTGTTTTACTTTTTCATGCAAGCATATATTTAAATTTATGTAGTGCCTTTAATTTCACGTATAATATACACAACTTACTTGTCACATGCCTTTGAAAATTTAAACTATCGTCAAATATTACTCCTAGGTTTTTCGCATACTCTTTTTGTGGAATCTCTATATTGTTAATATGCACTGTAGTGAAGTTAAACTTCATAACTTTATTTTTAACATTTGCAGAACCTATTAGTAAGAAGCAACTTTTACTAGCATTAATTTTAAGACCATTCTCAAAAGACCAATTGTCTATCCTTTCTAGATCAGAATTTACATCATTCAGGGCAATGTTTACCTGTGATGGTTCAAACGTTTTTAATAATTGATTATCATCTGCATACATATAAGTGTTACAGTTATGTATTATTGATGGTAAATCAGATGTGAAAATGTTAAACAAAATTGGCTGCCCTGTGGAACACCTTGTTTCACTACAATAGGATCTGACTTAATTCCATCTATTTCAACGCACTGCAATCTATTTAATAAATAGTTACTAAACCACACACAGACACTATCAGAAAAGTTATAAAATCTCATTTTAGCAAGTAGTAGATCGTGGTTTATCAAGTCAAAAGCTTTGCTGTAGTCCAATAGCACCAAGCATGTTTCTTTTGACTCGTCTATTCCACGTGTAATATCTGTTACCACTCTAGTCAGTGCAGTACCGGTACTGAAATTAGATCGAAAACCAGACTGAACACCTGGTAATATGTTATTATTATTTATAACGTCGATCATCATATTACAAACAATCTTTTCGAACATTTTTGCTAGAATGGGAAGAATATTTATTGGTCTCAGTTCATTAAATGAAGTTACATTTGGTACTTTTGGCAGTGGTCTTATAATGGATGTTTTCCAAATAGTTGGAAATTCTCCATTCTGTAATGATTTATTGAACAAATCTTTAAGAAAACCTGAGATGAATGGCAAACTCAAATCCAACATAACGTATCCGATGTCATCAATACCCATACACTTTGATTTTATTTGTTTAAATGCTTTATATATATCAGCTTCTGTTACCTGATTAAATCTAAATTTGGTTTCTCTGTTTGAGTGAGTGCTGTTTTTGATAGAATGATATAGTCTCTTTACTTACTGGTGTTTCTAGGTGACTTAAGTTTGCAAACGTTTTATTTAGTTCATTAGGGTTTTTTAGGTGCTCTGGGATATCAGCCACCACACTTGTAGTGACACCCCATTGTTTAAATTTCGACCACAACTTTTTTGAATTTTTTTCTATCTTGTTAATTTAAAAATTAAAGTAAGTAATTTTCTCACTCCTTATTGCAAATGATAAATAATTCTTTAGATCTAGATAAAAATGTTTGTGGTCTTGATTTCCACTTTTCTTATATTTGTTATATGCTTTATCTTTTAATTTAATAATCTCTTTTATTGTTTCAGTTATGTAAGGTCGATGGGGACGTGTAGGTTGGATATATTTTAAAGGGGCATGTACTTTAAAAATATCTAATAGCAAATTATTGAATATCTCAATTTTTTTATTTATATCAGCCTCTTCGGATAATCTGTACCAATCAACAAGCTCCATATCTACTTTAAATTAATCCAAACTAAAATTTTTAAAGTCTCTATAAATAAAGGTTTTAATTGGAGGTTTAATAACATACAGTTGAATCACACAATAAGTCAACCTATGATCAGTCATATTATACATTTCCACTGTTCCCGTTTCTAAAACACCCAATTTTGTATCCACAAAAATAATATCGATAATACTATTACTTGTTCTAGATACTCGTGTGGGTTCATTAATTACTTGCGTCAATTTGAAAGTAGTAATGTCATTTAAAAACTTTCTGTCTTTGTTTTGAATAAGAAAATCTATATTTAAATCTCCTAATAAGACAGTGTAATCAAACTGAATACTTACTGCAGCTAATACATTTTCTATAATACGTAAACTACTATATGATATATGTATAATTTTAGTATATTTTAGACTACTTGACGTCCAACATCAATTTCTTTTATAAATTACAAATTGATTTTTATTTCAAATTAATTTTCCAGTAAAATATTTACACACTACTTAGAAGTAGTAGGTAGTATCAGGGCTATCGCTATATAATTTCATAATAAATAGTTGTGAAGATAAAAAAAAATGGTAAAAGTTCATGTGTTTTCATCAATCTAATACGTGCATTTGACACGATCCAACATATGACTTGTTACTAGACAGACTTAGTAGATATGGTGTGAGAGGGCCTATTCTAACTTGGTTAAAAACTTATTTGGTAGATTGGCAACAAAAAGTAATTTTGAGCCAAAATGGGATAAACTGTTTTTAGACCCAGGCAGGTGGCTGCGGGGGTTCCCCAAGGGAGTGTATTGGGTCCCTTATTATTTATTGAATTTTTTAATGATTTCCCCTCTTTGCACGACACATTTATTTCTCTATTCGCAGATGACGCAGTTACCGCTGATAGTCACAGTAACATTGATATATTATCCACAAAAACAAATACCACAGTTTCCCTAATGGAGGAATTATTGCTCAACTAACGGCTTAGCTTTAAATAATTTAAAAACCAACCTAATGGTATACTCTACAAAGCAACTTGTTGGTAAGAGCTAATAATAAAACCATCATACAAAATAATGCTATAAAATACCTTGGTGCGCATATCAACTCTCATTTAACATGGAACGATCACATTGACTTGTTACTGTCCAAATTATCTACACATTGCTTTCTTATATGGCAGATGAGAAAAGCAGATGAGAAAATTTGTCAATACAGATATATTAAAAATGTATTGTTATGCATATGCACAATCTAGCCTTAATTATTGTGTTATCTGCTCGGGTAACTGCCGTCACATAAATGAAATCCTTGTATTGCAAAAAAAGATTTTACGTACTATGATCTTTAAAGATCTATGTCATTCCTGCAGAACCTATTCAAAGAACTCGATACTTTAACAATTTTACATACTCACTTGTGTGTCCTATGTAAAGTCTCATTATGACAACTATCCCAGGGACAGCTTTACTGATCTTTACTAATGACTTAACAATCAGTCAATATCTGACTATTGTCCAACACAAACTGTCAATAGTAGCAAATGGACCCGATGTCATGTTTATCAAGCTATATAATAAACTCTCTAAAAACATAAAAAGTGTTAATGGCATTCTCCTCTTTAAGAGTTCACGCCACTTTAATCGGGCACAGCTTTTATTCCATAAATGAATATTTAAGTTGTACTAGTTTTCAGGAGTGTACTTAGTTATATTAGCAATTCTAGTCCTTATATATTTTGTTCTGTATTCTGTTTACTATATTATGATTTCGTCTAGAGTTATGTGTTTTGCTATAGTTTACAATGTTTTACGATTTTATGACTATGTTTTTATACTTTTAATAGGGTCCTATGACAATAAAGATATTATTATTATTGTTATTCTGAAGTGTTGTTGTGCTACCGGGTGCCTTCCCGTGCAGTTGATAGGCTCCTGTAGGAGCCACGGTTATCTAAACGACGCACAATGGGAAATTTAGCACTTTCTTTGGACAAAAGTCCATTTGACGCACAGTTGTTGTCCGATTTGAATAATATTTTTTTTGTATACTCGTCAATGATTCTAGTTTATCCTCCGATTGCTAAAATTTAAATATCTAGCAAATTTTAGGATTTTTTATTTGCTAGCATAATCAGAAGTCAGGTTATCGAAAGAATGCAAAGACTTCATTAATATTTTTTACATATAGTTTTTTTCCCGCTGTTTGCAAAATCCTATAAAGAATATGTTTCATCTGGGAGTAGTCATTGATCACAATTTATCATTTAGCAAGCATGCTGAGTATATAAGTAAAAAACTTTCTAAAAAAGTAAATTATTTGTCTAGAATTGGCAAATATCTTAGTACATGGACGAAACAAATAATATACAACACTATTGTGCACCCACATGTCATATATTACCCAACAATTATATATTTATGCTTGATAACACTCAGTTAAATGATCTACAAATTAGGCAAAATAAAGCATTGAGAACCATATTGAATATTTACACGAGTATTAAATTTATATTGGACTGTGCAAATATATTGTCAGTAAGACAATCGGTTCTGCTAAATGTTTGTTTATTTATATATAAGTTATTAAATAATATGTTACCAAAACATCTTTATGAAACATGTACTTTTGTGAGCGACCTACACAATTATGAAACCAGAGCTAGACAAAATTTTTATATTGAATGAACTTATACAAATTTTGGTGAAAACCAGCTATTTATTAAGGGACTGAAGATGAGGTAAAAACAAGTCAAAATTTAAATATATTTTTAAAAAAGTGTATAAATTATGTTAAAACCAATTGACCATTACAATATAAAATACTGTAGAGTGATAAACTATAATTACATGTATTCAATTGTAATTAAAAAAGATATGTATTATGTATATGTGTAGTCGTCTTATATTGTTTTTGTGTTACATGCTGTTTTCTTTCTTTGTAATGTATTGTATTCTCGATTGTATTGCATAGCAATTTATTATGCTAATAAATAAAATCTAATGGAATGCGGCTGGCACATCTCCCTGCTGACGGGGCGCCCTTACGTAGCCTGACCTAGGCAGGAAGGATACTTGATCTCTGAGCTGTTGTTGAGAGAAGGCGCGATGCTATGGGGGCAGCTCACACCAGATTTCGTGCTACCGCACCATATACACCCTGTGCGCAGATTCGCTGCTCTCATGGCAGGTTGAAACGATTTAATATTTTCTTAGGGAAAATAAAACGAATCATTAAGTTTAATTTACTTTAATGATATTTAAAAAACGCACAAACAAAGTAGAGCACTTGACATCAGGGTTTGTGGGTAAACTGTACAAAAACTTTTGTCAGAATAATCATATAAACAAATCATTAAAATTCACCAGACAAAATACAACCGAGAACATATATTTAACACAGAGTAGTTTGCATCTACATTGAGTTGTATTTGGCATAGAGTGATACGACTAATAAAAGAAACCGTTCATTGATAATTTAGTTTAATACTCATGTCCAAGGCAAGTGTGTTTCCAGAACTGCAGGAAGCCATCTGTATACGGCAAATAATTAACTAAACTAAACACGATTCTGGCCAGAGCGGTGAAACAAAGAATTCTTACTTTAACATACAACAAGCTCAAAAAACACACAAGGAAATACTTTAAACTGTACATAAAATTATTTACAAGAAAGGCCCGACAATTAATATTTTGACACATAAACTGGTTCGACCATTGAACACTATGTTTTTATGCACAAAACACACGGGATATGTCAATATACGGGACAAGATAGTTACGTAAACATAACGTTCACATGAAATTATTCACTCACTATTATAGTCTTCTCATGGGGTAAGAGAAGTCTTTACCGGACGGGAACACAGGATACAACGAAAAATATTACTTGCCAAACTGATATAAGGTGTTGAAAGCCGTCAACAATTCTGCATTTTCGCAATCGGCTTCACACAGGAAAATTAGCATCACGAGAGACATAGATAATATAAAAGTCTGTACTCACAGCTTATTCGATGAAAACACTGCATTACCACAATTATGGGCAATGGAGCACAATAACCAGAACTTATAAACTATAATAACTACTTTACTGATTTTATTCGCAGTTATTAATCACTATATACATTTATGAACACATCAATTACTGGTACAAAAAAATCGTACAAAAAATCGACGGCAACGGAAACTGCCTATATGGAGCATTAAGCCACCAACTGGAGGGAGAAAATATAACATTACAGGCACATACCAATGCGACGTAAACCCTACGAAAACAAGTAGCTGATTATATCGAAAGTCACTTAGACCATTTCATGTCATTCATGCAGGCATCCATCCATGAACTAGCACCCCGTTACAATAGATACAACTCTAATACGGGAAAAATAAATGCGTTCATTCGAGATCGAGAGAACACACCACTAGAGATAGTATATAGGAAGCACAGAAACGAAAGAAATCACTACGATAGCGTGATTATTGCACAAGAAAAATATGAAGCATAACAACCAGAAGAAACATACGCTCGAACTGGGGTAATAACACCCCGCCCAGAATTAGAGGAAGCAACGCACATAAACATGTACCAAATATCACAAGAAAAGTAAACGAAAACATAACCACGGCAGACTTACAAATTGGAAAGGAAAACATATGCATATTAGGAGTACATGTGTTCTCCAACAAATGTTCAGGACGAGTATTCATACAAATCACCCAAGAGACTAGAAGAAATAGGAATAGAAAAATGAACATAATAATACTAGGAGACTTCAACGCGCATATAGGAAAGGACGACCAAACACATAAAGACAATAATATCATAGGAAAAACCTTACTCCACACATGGACAAACGATAATGGAAGCTCGCTAAAAAACTAGGCACATCTGTTCGATCTAACAGTTAGAAACACATGGAGCAAGAACATAACCTGCCTTAATACCTGGAGTAAAGGAAACATCAACTCTCAAATGACCATATCCTAGTGGATAGAAAAATAAGGGACAGGGTCAAAAACATTAAGGCAAAACAAGCAACCAACGTCAAAACAGATCACAAAATATTATATGGGACACTAGTAATAAAGAAACAAGAAGCAAAAAAAAGATAAAACAGAACAGCAAATGACACATGGAACATCTCACTGCTACAGAATGAAGAAATAAAAAAGAAATACCAGGAGGAGATAGAAAAACAGTTAACAGGAAAGGAACTAAATTGGTCAACAATGGGTTTAAAAATCAAAATAGCGGCGAGGAAAACGTTGAAAAAGAACAAATACCCTATGAGCCCAACAAGAAAATACACGAAAAGAAATTACGAAAAACTAAAGAAAATAAAGGCCACAGGAAAACAATATACACCAAACATAGACAAAAAGATAATAGAAGCGGGGAAAGAAAATAGAGACGCAGAGAGGAGGCACGAACAGAAAAAATGCAGGGAATTCTTCGAAAACATAGAATCCACTCCAGCAGGACAGAGATTAAACCAAACTTTTAGACACCTCAAAACATACAGGAGAAACAACAATACGCAGCCAAGAAAATACATACCACTGCAGCACTTTACTTTATTAGCTCCCCGCCTTGCGGCTTTGAGCAAAAACCACTGCAGCACTGCAGGAAACTAGAAGAAGGAAACACAGAAAGAAGTCAAATAGAACCAATACAAGAAATGGACCACTGGCCTCTGGGAAAGCCACTGTCAGAAGACGAACTACTAGAAATAATGGAGAGAGCTAAAAGAAACACGGCCCTGGGATTAGATAAAATAAATAACGAACTAGTGTACTATGGACCGGACAACATAAAACAGCTAACCCTAGAAATCATCACCAACGCATGGACGGAAACCACACCCCTGCCTGAGGAGTGGAACACAACCATACAGATACCGCTCCCTAAAACCAAATCACCACAAAGAGTGGACGATTACAGAAGAATAACACTCTGCAGTGTAGGGTACAAATGCTACGCACAATTCCCTCTCAGAGAAATGGAAAAATACATCGGCGAACTAGCAGATTATCAAATATGTACACCACCAGACGGATCCTGGAAGAAAAGTGGAAAGAAGGAACAAAACTATATATAGTCTCAATTGACCTCCAAAAGGCATTTGATACCATAAGGCATGAGGCTATAATCAACATTTTGCTCAACAGGGGAGTACCGCACTACTTAATAAACAGAATAATAAAAGCATGCCTACACGAAAACACTGCAATACAATGGTTTGGACAGACGACGGAATCAAAAATAAAGAATATAGGAATCAAACAAGGATGTCCCCTATCCCCCCGACTATTCACCACAGTCCTGGACCAAGTGATAGAAAGCACAATAAAGGAGAATCAGAATTTCAATGGAAACGATAAAGCCCCCCATCGTACTTGCATACTCCTACGATATACTCATCATCACCGAGGAAGAACAAGACATCATTAAATTTCTCAGAAACATGACACCACATCTGGATTCCTCTGGAATGAAAATAAATTTCAAGAAGAGCCTAATAATGATCCGAGACCCATTGACAAAAACAAGTCCAACAAGTGGGGAAGAATACAAAATAGGAGACTACACCCTGAGAACTACACCTGAATAGAATGAAATACCTAGGAACATACCTAACGAATCAACTAAAAAGGAGGGAAACAGTAAGGGAAAGAATCAGTCTACAGAGTCACAAGAGCTCTACTACCCTTCGTTGAGGACAACAAACCACCATGGTGCCTAACCAAAAAGATATACATGACCATCATAATGCCTACGATGATATATGAAGTCAAAAATGCAGCAACGACAAAGGCCAACAGAAGAAGCCTGAGAAGAGCTGAAAGGGACATTATCCAACTGCTAGCAAAAACAGGAAAACCACAAAAACGACAGAAAACGTCAATATTACTAGAGGGAAGAACAATAATCAAAAGAATAGAATCATACGCAATGAAATACTGGGGACACGTCCAAAGACGGGACACGACACACCTGCTAAAGAAAGCGCTGCGAATGAACAGCAACAAACTGAAAATAGGGAGGCCATGCTACACATGGATAACAACAATCGAGAGGATTATGAATAAGCTAGGAAAGGATTATACACACTGGGAAAAATTGGCACAACAAAAAATGGAATGCAATAAAGAAATATCAAGGATATACACACTGCCAGACTCAATACAATACAATACAATACTTTATTGGTGTCAAAATACACAAAGTGTTTACACACGTCAACATACAGTACAAAAGTTAAAATATAAGGTATAAATATATAAAACAATAGATATGAAGTAAAAGACTGAGAGCACATAGTACATGAAAGACAAACTAGATATAAAAGAAGCTATTAATATAAAATAAATAGGAGGTATGGTATGGTAATTTATCACTGTAGCTTCTAGAATACTGCACGAGATTCACATATTAGTTTGCAATAGAGGAAAAGTTGCTATGTAAAAATTCGTTAGTACTATAAAAAGCATTATAGAGCAAATATTTTTTTATTCTGTTTTTGAACTGAGTTTCATTCAACAATTTTATCTCTGGTGGTAGAGCATTATAAAATTGAAAACCCAAGTATCCAGTGCCATCCCTAGTTTTACTTAATCTATGGAAATTTATGTTGAGTTTATCGTTGTTTCTGGTTTTATAAGAATGTATGTGGCTTCTAGTTTCGAATGATTCTACATTTTTCTTTATATAACTAAGACATTGGTAAATGTAGGTACAAGGCACAGTCATAATATTCAAGGAAATAAAGTGTTGTTTGCAGTTGTCTGAAACAGAAGAAACAGAAAACTCAGAAGTAGAATAGGAGAGAAGATGATCACAGACAGAAACTAAGAAGAAGCATATCACAAAAACCTGAAAGTAAAAAGAAGCACGAAAACCTAAAAGAAGCATCTCACAAACGCCTACATTTTCCATCCGATGAAGACAGAAGGAAAACAAGAAGAAACATCTCACAAACACCTACACGCTCCATCCTATACTCCTACTCCATGCGTCATGCGGCTCTCGCTGCTGACAACAAGCATGTCCAATGTCCAATCCAGCGTATGCAGCTGGTCCGGCGGTATATAAAAGCACCGGGGGTTTGTTCCGGCACATGGTGGGATGATCGGTGGGCGATCGGGCTGCGTGGTGGAACAAATCTCCCTGCACCGGAATCGGCAGCAATGCCCACCTTACGCTGGCAAATCAATCAATCAATCAATCAATGGCGGTTTTTAATTCTTACGGCCCTAACGGCCACCTACCATTACGCCGTTTTTTCAGCGTCCCTCTCTGCCCAACTTGGCGTAGGAATATGCCTGCGCACTACAACTACTCGCTAGCAAGCATGACCAGCTGATAAAATTTAAGCGCGTATAATTTGATTTTAAATACTAAATAGAATAGTCATGCACTTTATCTAATTTACGGTACTGAGTGTTCTAACAAAACGTGACTGTTACAAGGTCAACAAGTCATCCCGAACTTCCCTCGTCCATCTAAAGCGTCCATGTACATTGCGTTAGTTGTCACCATTGAGACCATCCGGTAAGGCTCCTCCAACTTGTCTCTGACCTCTATCTGGATGAATTCGATTGTGAGGGGCCCTTTCTTTGTGCGGCAGAACCAGAGAGAAAGAGTCTCTGAGTGGTTAGCCCTGGGACCCACGCCCGACATCTGTCAGGTTACCTCTGCCTGTCCAGGTACACCTCGTGGAGGCTGCCGATACGTTTTCGGTACCATTCCTTACCGAACTGTATAGCAGAGCAGAAGCAGTTTACCGACTGACTTATATTGAACTCCACCGGAGTATAGTTGGTACCTGAACATTTCTTTTTATTTAATTATTATTGTTATTGAATTTTATTATATTCAATAAACTTTGTTATTTACCGACATGTGCCTTTTACTGTTGAATGTGAGTGAAAGTCTAATTTGCCATCCAGGACCCCTGAACATAACCGTTTCTCCACTGTAGCTATTTCAGCCTTACTGCAACAGGCTGCGTTAGGAGGCTAATGTGGGATCTTTGCCCCACATAAAAATTGCAAAGGTGGCGCTCGAGATAACCGAATTTAAAAAAATGTTCCAATTTTTTTGGATCTGCATAAGCTATTCTGTAAAGTGGAATAATAATGCACTCATTTTTAATAATTTCCACTGCTCCTAATTTACAGGTGAGTCATGTGATAGCAATACAATGTCATTATGAGCTTTATGACCATATCGTTCTTTACAAAAAGTATGCTACTGCCATGTGCTGACACTGTTCTAGTATATTGTGAAGCCATCATTTTTTGACTTGAGATTAGTATTCCTGGTAATAGTATTTTAGTTATGGTCTCCAGGTTAGAGATTATGTTAATGATGTCATCATTTTCCACTCGCTCCAAATCATTATTATTTGCCTGTTTGGGATTATCTAAAGTCTGTTCAGCGAGCTCTGAGACAATACATGCGCTGTTCACGTGCTCTTAATTTACCAGAGCCCTTCGTGCGTAAAATTATCAAAAATATACAAGAAATTTTCTGATTGATTTTAGAACGATTGAATAGTAATTAATATTAGGATGTTGTTCTTTTAAACTTGATAATACACTACCATAAACTTCAAATGGATTCATTAAACCGTTGATGAGTTATAATAATTCAGTTAAGTCTAAATCAAAATAAGACTACTAATGTACTATTCTCTCATAGAGTAATTGAAGACTATGAGAATCCGGGTAATGTTAAATTTTTAGGTGTTATCTTAGACGCAAAGCTCAGTTGGTGTCAACATATTGAACAACTGTCAAATAAATTGTCAAAAAACATATTTTTAATTAGATCTCTTAAAAATTTTGTTCCTCTTCAGGTTTTAAAGACCGCTTATTTTAAGATGTCCTAGGGTCTGATAAGCTGGGGCTATGCTCCTTCTACTTGTAGAATTTTTGGACTGCAGCGGAAAGTGATCCGTATTATAAGGAATCTGGAGTACCTGGCAGATGTTAAACAAGAATTTATTAATCTGCAAATACTAACTTTCCCTAGTTTATATATCTATGTATGTCTGTTATATATTAAAAATAATCTGGAAGAGTACACATTCCAGAAATCTGTACATAATCACGATAACCAAAATGGAGATAACATAAGACCCAACTACTTAAGATTAACATCTAGCAGGAATGGCTTCAATTACTATGGACCTAAATTTTTTAATAAATTGCCTCTCTGGATCAGAGTACTACTGGTCAATAATTTTAAACGACTTATTAAAAATCTTTCAATAAACCAAGCTTTCTACACCATCAATGAATTTTTAGACTGTGATGTGTCAGTAATTACTGAAAATTAAAATTTTATCTTGAGCTTAATTTATTTTAATGTGCTTTTAATATCAATAGATAATTTATTGAATGTATACAATGTATATGTAATATCAATGTATTTGACTTGTGTATAACATTTCTTGTTTTAGCACCAATAAATATTATCTGTCTGATCTATCTATCTATCTATCTATGAAATTATCGATCAAATGTAAATACACTATTGCGCGAATTACATACAACTGAAGTTGAGAAAACCGTTGGCAATCTCCTGAAAAATGCAACCAATGAGGATGGAATTCGTTGCGATCACGAGGCAATCACGCATATTTGTTTGTCTCAGCTTTCCGTGAATATGCTTTAGGAACCTATGCCCTTTTTTAAAATTAAACCTATCATACATTATGCCCGATGATCAAAATTTGCTTTCGTATATTATATATTAGATCATTGAGTGTCAGGTCAGGTCCTATCATGAAGCTATTTTTATCTTCTACCTTTTGATAGAGGTCCAGAAATTTGACAGATATTATTAATATCTGTGACAGATTTCTTTGCGATATATTTTTTTTTTTTATAATTTGTTGTGTAACTTTGTTTTTGGCTTTTGAAATTACCAGCCAAATTTTTTTGTTGAGTTTTGGTTCACTGCATTCAAATTCTATATTCTCTTCTTCATTTGTTTCTGCTCTACCTATTTGTCTTGTTTTTATCTTTTTTTGTTTTTGTTGACCGCTGATTTTCTTTGTCTTAAGCAGTCATATTTATATTGTGACCACTATTATTAATTTCGTTGTTTACAAGTATATTTGTTTTTGAGCCTCTGGAGGAAGGAAGTAGATTTTAATAACATATTTACAATCCTCACAGTGATATTTTAGTAGCCGTATCGTACAGTGTTACTCAGTTGAACTTAGCTGAGAGTAATTTTTACAGATATTTCATTGACGAAAATTACATGTGAAGGTTGTGTAGCATTCTTTGCAATTGGGCACACTTTGATAATCATTTTTACAGTGGCGGCCCGTGAAATTTTGGTAAGCTATAACTTACTAATGGAGCATGGGACCCATGCCAAACTTTAACGGATCACTACCACGGCTAAACGGAAACGTTTTGTGGAAAAAAATATTTGATTGGAATTTGCGATTTTTTTTTCAAAAAGTGCAGTGCCTCCCCTGGAATCTGGAAAAGCACTTGTCAAATATCTTTAGTGTATTTTTTTCTCGAACAAGGAAGAAAATATAAGGATAGGTTTTTAATTTTATCAAAAAATCTTCATTTTTTATAAAGTTTGAAATTTTATTTTACACTGATATTTAATTTATAAAATTTCAAAATGATGTAACTTTTTTAAAAAATGAAGACTTTGATAAAATTAAAAACATGTCCTTATATTTTCTTCATTGTTCGAGAAAAAAATACACTATAGATATTTTACAAGTACTTTTCCAGATTCCATGGGGAGGCACTGCATTTTTTGAAAAAAAATTTCGCAAATTCCAACCAAAGGTTTTTTCCACAAAACGTCTCCTTTGGCCGTGGTAGTGATCCATTAAAGTTTGGCGTGCTCCACTAGTAAGTTATAGCTTACCAAAATTTCACGGGCCGCCACTGAATTTTTAATAATTATTTCACCATTGAACCATAGTAAATGGTGAATTATAAGAGCAGACCAGCTTAATTTATCATTCATAAACTCGGGAATCGGTAAATTTGGGTAATCGTATCATTTACAACTATAAATAAATGGGCTGCAAAATTTAAACGACTTATACTGTGGCAGCCCGTTACCAAAAACCCCTATCAAAGCAGCGAGCTTTATCGCAAGAAAACTGTAGATTATGGAATTCTAAGACATTTTTTCATACGACATAAATTCTGAAAACGATACAGGTGGCTGGCAAATGACTTTCCGTCCTTTTCCGTTGGCCACAGCTGCGCGAAATCGAATGGAGTCACATATATGATAGATTAACAATCATCACCATGGCAACCATTCCATGACCTTCCCAATTACAATGTTTGCAAATTTAAAAATTAGTTTGTCAAATGAACGTCAAATTTAAGAAAATATTTTTCAAATAAAATTTTTGTCATTATTGTCTTTGTAACTCGGCAAGAAACTGTAGTATGATACATCAACCTTTTGCAAGACTAAATACAACTCAGAATGACCCTGTATATATGGGTATTAAATGCTATAATAAAATAAATTTCTTTAAAAGCACAGACACTGTTGCTATGTGCAAAAACAAATTATTCACATTCCTAATACAGAAAGCCTTTTACTCAGTGAATGAATTCCTAAACTACCAATTTTAATCTGTTGTTATTGTCTCAGTGTTGTCTCAATTACATATATTAATTTTTTCTTACTTGTGTATTGTCATTTTATTTATAATTAAGATGTTTACTTCCCATTATATGACTAGTCAGATAAGTTAACTTTGTATTTTTATATATAGTGTAACTTTATTGATGAAATAAAATGATTGATTGATTGATCATATCAGTCAAAAGGGCAGTTCTCAATTTTTCCCCATCATATTTACTTTCCTCGTCAAGAAGCCAAAAGAAACTGCCTCGCTGCCAAGATCGAGATGATCGGTTTTTCAAATGTTCAAAGCTCGATTTGAACCCTTTAGGACAGATGAAGAGTTCCTTCACCCTGAAATTTTCTTCTCTGGTCTCTCAGAACTGATGAGAAATGCTAGAATTATCTTCGCTAAAGTAACTGGAAAATCTTGGTAGCGGGCTGCCGTACTATTATATGCTGATATTTTTCTCCTTCTGTACCCAATAATAAGGTTCGATGATCTATTGTACCCAAACCAAACCTTTGTTTGGTATAGGAACTACAATGATGTTTGTTCTCTAGCAAGTCTCGATTTAAAATAATAACTTCCTAAGCAACAACGTTAAGGTGCAGTGGTGCAAATAATATTTCATTGTTGAAAAGAATTTTAATTTTTGTGCATAAATTCCTTATCATGATTTTATAGTATTTTTTCTTTAATTGCAGAATTAGATGACAAAATGCGTACTCTTCCTGAAATGACATCAGGGGAAGATAAAAGTGGAACAACGGCAGTGTGTGCTTTCGTATCTTCTAGAACCATTTACGTTGCTAATTGTGGTGATTCGAGAGCTGTATTATGTCGAAACGGAACCCCAGTTTTTACTACGCAAGATCATAAACCTGGCTTGCCTACTGAAAGAGACCGTATTGTTAAGGCAGGAGGATCAGTAATGATACAAAGAGTTAATGGCAGTTTAGCTGTCAGTAGAGCTCTAGGAGATTTTGAGTATAAAAACGTGGAAGGCCGAGGGCCTTGTGAGCAGCTTGTTTCACCTGAACCAGAAATTTTTTTAAGAGAAAGAGATCATTTGGATGATGAGTTTCTTGTTTTGGCTTGTGATGGTGTATGGGATGTAATGAGCAATGAAGACTTATGTACTTTTATTCATAATCGGCTGTTAGTCACTGATAATTTACAAGAGGTCACTAGTCAGGTTGTTGACACATGTTTATACAAGGTAAATTACAACTTTTAAGATAAATAAGAGGTTCTTTACGAAATCAAAACGTAGCCTACATTGAGTGTACAAAAATTAGTGTCGTGGTTTTTCTTCAGGTTCATATTTAGATGGTCCTAGACAATAAGAAAGTGAAGGATGCAGGGCGGGTAAAGTACACCCTCGGGTTGAAATTAGGGGGTAAATATATGGAACAGCTGTATTATTCTCAATTTAAGCATTCAATTTGTGGTTTACATTAACATAAAATGTATATTTAATAGCTTTAACCATAATGGCTAAAATAATTTGTCAAAAATAATATCTCTCCCTTAAAACAACCCTTAAAATCTAATATTCCCAATGTGATGATGTGTGTATCCGGTATTAAACTCAATGATGGCCATTTTCTGATATGTATTTAGGTATATAAGAGATAATAAAAGACAAAAATAAAATCAGTCCCTTGTCCTAACAAAAATTCACTTTTCAAGGATAGCAAATAAAATATATACGTTTTGTGAAATTTAGTTCTCTAGTAGCAAATGTTTATTTTTTCCTGTCGGATGATCACTGTACATTTTCTGGACCAAAAGTTATCAGGTTTTCTTTCTAATAATAGTGATAACTATGTTCTGATTATTGTTCTCATGTATCGATGATCACTCTGTATATTTTCTGGACCAAAAGTTATCAGGTTTTCTTTCTAGTAATAGTGATAACTACATTCCAATTATTATTCTCATGTATCGTTTCTTAATTAATAATTTTTTAGAATGATTGCCATGTATAAATAAAGTGAGAAGTTCTGTGTATATATCTTTATTGATATTTTAAGTTTTGAAATAACTAGTAAATATTACAATCATGTATTTTAGAAAGCATTTCATATTATTCACAAATTGTTTTTGAAAATAATATATAAATAAGATTGCACTTACCCAACCGATCTACTCTACAGTGAAAGTAAAGTACTTGACATTAGACAGATGTATTTTTTTAATGTTGTAATTTATCAATTTAAAAATAAAATTTACAAAACATCTATGTATAACTTACACCTATTTTTAGTTTAATAACATCACCCGATTTTCCAAAAACAGCTTATTTAACTTTCTTTTTTTTTTTAACTTTAACTTTTATTCCCAATAAACTATACAGTTTATACAGATATTAACATAATAACATACACATAAATTTTTAAATGACAGTATGTGAATAAATACTACAAACAATGCTTATGGATAAAAAATAATAACGATAACAGAAAGTATTTATAAACACATACACAATACATACATACATATACACACATATATACATATGTACATACATACATGCACACATGCATATATGCATATTTACACACACGCATACACATACATTATACATAATAACTTAATAATAAAATGCATAGTACAATCAATATACAAATAACTTTAAGTTAATAACATATTTTTTACATATGTTCTAAATTTGTTAAATGATAATTTTAATAGATGGAATCACTATGATACAATTTAATATGACCCTGCTGACACATTCGATTATTAAATTCATTCGTACTATCTTTATCCATAATACAAAACTTCCAAACATTGATATTTTTGTCTTCATATACGAAGAAGAATATATAAGTTAAATGCTGCTGTTTACTGTATGGTTCTCGTAGCTACATCAGTTTGAGGTAACGTTGTCGTTCATGTATTTCTATAGATTGGTGGTTCGAATCTCAATGTTTTTACTTTTTTCTCCTTTCTTTTTCACACTTTTCAAATACAAGTAATAAAAATAATTATATTAATTTAAAATTAAATAAATATCGAAATAATTTTGTATTTATTATATATATGTGTCCACAGGAAAGCGATATTATAGGTGTAAATAACCATATTCTTTTTATTATGAATACAATTTTCTGTGTTTTGTTCTTGCCAAAACCTATTTTCAGTAAGTTAGAATTTCAAAAATGTATAGAGGTCGCTGGTGGCAGCTTCAAAATGAAATTTGCTTTTTTTACTATGTACACAGTTTTATGTATTTTGTTCTTGACCCAAAACCCATTTTCAGTAAGTCAGAATTTCAAAAATGCATAGAGGGCGCTGGTGGCAGCTTAAAAATAAAATTCGCTTAAAGTAAACTACCATTTCTGTGATAGATACTGAAAAATTTTATAAGAAAAACTTAAAAAATCTATCATACCAAATTTGACCACTCTGCAATGTGATTCATGTTTCATTCTAGGTTTCATGACAGACATGGATTAAAAAAATAAATAAATACAAAAATGTGCATATAGTTATGAAATTTGGTACGTCGTATTTTTTAATTTTGAGCAAGTTTTTCTTATAAAATTTTTCAGTATCTATCACAGAAATGGTAGTTTACTTTAAGCGAATTTTATTTTTAAGCTGCCACCAGCGCCCTCTATTCATTATTGAAATTCTAATGTATTGAAAATGGGTTTTGGGTCAAGCAAGTGCAGAATACATAAAGCTGTGTTCATAGTAAGAATAAGCGAATTTCATTTTTAAGCTGCTACCAGCACCCTCTATACATTTTTGAAATTCTAACGTACTGGAAATAGCTTTTGGGTTTTCTATAAATGTCTAGTAGCTATCTACAATATATTTACTAATTTTTATAGTTTACCCTTTATAAAGCAAATGGTACTCGGTTAAATTTGTTTACACACTTCATTCAGTCAAACCTTTCAGATCTATGCTGGTATTTTGAGTTACATGTTGTTAGTTAGTGGAGTAAATAAGCCGGGAAATGTATAAATGTTATAAAATTAATATTTCACTTTGGAAATGGGCTCTAGGAGGTTTTTTGGATCGGTGATCATGAATCCGAGCAAATTGAGGAATTCCATATTCCAGTATGGAATTCGTGCCATTTTTTGATGAAAATTCCACTGTTTTGGACAGAAATTTAAATATGAATATATTGCTGCGGAAGAGGGGGTTTCTTTTGGTGGCTGATCATGATTTTGAGGTCCAAATTTAAAAATTCCATATTCCGGGCTGGAATACGTGCCAAGGAAAATTCCTTTATTCAGAAAAAAATTAAATATGAACGTTTTGCCAAGAAAATGTACTCCAGGGAGTTTTTTTGGTCGCCGATCGCTAATCCGAGGTCAAAATTGAGGAATTTCATATTCCAGAATTTTACACTAAAATCCAGATTAATTGTGGTAAAGAAAACTGGCTAACCACGCCCGTGTGAGTAATAATCAATAATTTTTTATGATTAGTCTCTAATAAAAAAAAAAACTTGAAAAATATTTGAAGAGTCTAAGGCGACCAGCTGGTGTGGGCCCATGCGTTTTGAATGAAGTATTTGAGTTGGAGTCAGTTCAGAAGACGGTACTGATTATGAAAATTCATGTTACCAGGCGGTAACCTGGTTTGATATTGCTTAAAAAAAAAGAGATATTACATTTTTTCAATGAAACAAACTTTGTAAATATTTTTTGACCGATTTTCAACAAGAAATGTCTAATAACTTTTTTCATCAAGACATTTTCAATGCTGATTTTTAAAAATTGAAAAAATCACCAATTTCTCTTTTGACGCTCTAAAAGTATAATAAAAAAATGTCTTTTTTGTTTTAATATATCATTTTTTATATCTTTAGACCTTGCATATGAACTTTCAAAAAATGGAATTGACGATTTTTAATTTTGTACCTCATACCGACCACTTTTCTTTAACGGTTGTCACAAGTTGTCACTATAGACTTCAGCATGTAGTTTATTGATTGCTGAATCATGTCAAAACATAATGGGTATAAAGTTGAACCTAGTTCTACAGGGTGTTCTCAACGATTATTAAAATTAAAATATTAACTCAGTTTTTTCAAATGGAACACCCTGTGTGTTTTTACTTAAAATGTCAGCAATCAATTACCTATACACTGAAATCCATAGTGAAAACTCTTATCAACATAAATGAGGTAAAAAATTAAAAATCGGCAATTCCATTTCTTGGAAGTTTATATGCAAGTTCTGAAGATAGTATAAAAAAAATATGTATTTACATTTTTTATTATACTTTCAGAGCGTCAAAAAACGAGAAAATGGCGATTTTTCAATATTCGAAAATTAATAATATTAAAAATATCAACTTTGCGAAGGAAAGTTATCAAACATTTCCTGTTGGAAATCGGTCAAAATATATTTTCAACATTTGTTTGATTGAAAAGATGTAATTTCATTTGTTACAAACAAAATTGTTTTAAACAATATCAGACCAGGTTACCGTCTGGTAACTTGGATTTTCATAATCGGTATTGTCTCCTGAACTGATTCCACAAAGTAGTTCGAAATGTATTCAAAACACATTAGAGTAAGATCCCAGAGCCGCCAGACCTAGGTCATTTTATTTAAGATGATATTTTGACAATGAATAGTACGATATGTAGTTAAGAACGTATGCATATTTGCTAGCTTCAAAGCGGGGCCCTTTTACAGATAACAAAAGTACAAAAGGTGCAAAAAAACCTTACTAACCTACGTTAAAGTATGATAGCTGATTTTCATATATGTTTGACAGAATACTGTTAAAAATCAATATTCATTATTGCCAGACACTTTCTGTGGGCCCTAACTTCTGCCAGACGCTTTAAAGCTCGAAAAAACCCAACCTAACCTAACATAACTGTGAAATCATATCTACTACCAACTATGTAAAAAACGAAACAAAACAAAGAATGTATTATGTTGGGTTAAGTTGTTTTTTTTTTTTTTCGAGCTTCAAAGCGTCTGGCGAAAGTTAAGGCCGACAGAAAGTGTCTGGAAATTATGAATATTGGCTTTTAACAGTATTCTGTCAAACATATGTGAAAACCACCTAGCATACTTTAACGTAGGTTAATAAGGTTTTTTTGTACCTGTTATCTGTAAAAGGGCCCCGCTTTCAAAGTAGCAAATATGCATACGTTCTTAACTACATATTAGATATTATTTATTGCCAAAATAGTAGCTTTGCTAAAATGACGTAGGTCTGGCGGCTCTGGGATCTTGATCTACATGCATCCAGACCACCTCACCTGGTTAAATAGGGACTCACTCTTCCCAAACAATTTTTTTTTTCTCGAACAGTAAGTGTTTCTTCTATCATCTAGATTATATCATTTTTTTTTACCTATATTATACTCTTCACAAATTGAAAAACTAAAAGTATATATATATATATATATATATATATATATATATATATATATATATATATATATATATATATATATATATATATATATATATATATATATATATATATATATATATATATATATATATATATATATATGTTGACGTGCTTCCGGGTGTTTTCCCGTGTAGTTGGTAGGCTCCTGTTGGAACCATGGTTGTCTGAACGACGTTTCGGCGGAATCTCATCTGCCATCTTCAGGTTCTAGCTGAAAGCTGCCTGCTGCTGCTGCTGCTGCTGTTGCTGCTGCTGCTGCTACTGCTGCTCCTCGTTGCTCGAACTGAACTGACGTTCTCTCTGTTGTGCGGCTCCTTATATATGTTGTGGGGTGGGGCGCACCTGCGCACTTGGCTGCGTGTTACTGGCCCTCTTCTCTCTGTTGGAGGCGTAGCGGGCGCCTGAGCTAACCCGACAAGAGGCCTCACTGAAACGTCACGTTTCACGTGACTTCTCGTTGAAGGTCGTGTATCCTCGTATCCAGTCGTCGCTAGCGCTTGTCGTGCTTCACTTAGGTTAGTCAGTGCTTGGCTTCGGCTCCTTGTGATGGGTCCCCTTGTGGCCGGCTGTGATGTCTCCTCGCGAATTGTCGATATTCGACGGTGCCTCGTTGCGATCGGTTCGTTTACCATGGGACGTCGTATGTTTTCCGTTATATATCTTCCTGACAGTGCGGGCTTCCATGCGGTGGGTAATCTCTGGGTGTCGTCTCTCTTGTTAAGATTTTGCGGTCTCTTTTCAATTTCAATTGCCTCCCTGGTAATTCTTGATCTCCAAAGCTCGATGTTGGCTACTGTCCTGGTGTTGTCGAAGTCTATTTTGTGTCCAGTAGTTTTTGCGTGCTGTGCTAGGGACGATGTTTTCTCCTCTTTTTGCACTGCATTCCTATGTTCTTCTCTTCTTACACTTATACGTCTGTTGGTCTGTCCTATGTATGATTTATTGCAATCTTGGCACGGAATTTCATACACTCCTTGGTTTTCTAGGGCAATTTTTTATTTCGGGTTACGGAGAACTGCGCTGATCTTTCGGTCTGTTTTGAATATTGTCCCTATGTTGTGTCTACGTAGAAGTTTGCTGATTTTGTCCGTTGTCCCTTTTACGTAAGGTAGATATGCTTTTGCCACTAGTTTCTCGGATTCTTCCTGGGTTCGTGGTTTGGATGGTTCTTGCGACTTCTGTATTGTATACTTTGAAAATCCATTTCTCATAAGTGCTTTCTGAAGTGATGACATCTCTTCGTTGATATGGTCGTCGTCTGCTAGCTTTTGGGAGCGTGTCACTAAGGTCTTCACTACTGAATTCAGTTGTGCTGGATGGTGATGTGATGCTGCATTTAGATATCTGTCTGTGTGAGTGGGTTTTCTGTATACTGTGTGACCTAGTGTTCCGTCTTGTTTCTTCTTCACTAATACGTCTAGGAATGGGAGCTGGCCTTCTGCTTCTACCTCCATCGTGAATTTGATTTTGTCGTGAATGTTGTTCAGGTGGACTAGGAAACTATTTAGATGTTCTCTTCCATGAGTCCATATTACGAATGTGTCGTCGACGTATCTTAACCAAAGTTTTGGTTTGAATGGTGCAGTTTGTATGGCCCGCGTTTCTAAGTCCTCCATGAAGAGATTAGCGATGACTGGAGACAAAGGCGAACCCATCGGTGCTCCTTCCGTCTGTTTGTAACGCTGGTCATTGTATGTGAAGTAAGTGTTATTTAAACAGTGTGTAGTTAGACTAAGAATATGCTCCTCTGGATTGTATTTTCGCTTGATCAATTCGAGTGATTCGTCTACTGGTACATTTGTGAACAGTGACAACATCGAAGCTCACTAGAAGATGTTCTGGTTGGACAGTCTCGTTGTTTAGTAACTCGATGAAATGTTGTGCGTTTTTCACATAGGATGTAGCCTTTTCGGCGAGTGGCTGCAACTGCCTAGCTAGATATCTCGCTAATTCTTGCACAGGTGATCCTACTGAGCTAACAATAGGTCTTAGTGGGGCTCCTTCCTTATGAATTTTTGGTAGGCCATATAGTTTGGGACATCTTGAGGACTTCTCTCTCGGTATAATCTGATTTTTTACCTCATCGTCTATGGGGCTGGCTTTGATTTTGGCTTTAGTGGTCTTCTCCAGGTACGTAGTGGGATCTGTTGTGATTGCTTGATAAGCAGTGTCTTCCAATAGCGCCTCTATTTTGCTGTGGTAGTCTTCACTATTCATCACTACCGTAGCGTTGCCTTTGTCAGCTGGTAAGATTATGATATCCCGGTTTTGTCTTAACGTCTTCAGTGCCTTCAATTCTTCCAGCGGTATGTTTCTCTTTGGTGCCCTTGCTGTTCTTAGTATACGCGATGCGTCTTGGCGTATAGTTTCAGCTATGTTGTTATCCATTTGGGAAATTGCTGACTCTACTCCACAAATTATATCTTCTACTGGAATACTAGCTGGTGCGATGGCGAAATTAAATCCTTTGGCTAGGACATTTAGGGAAGCCTCATCAAGTGGGTAGTTGGACAGGTTATGGACTACACTTGCCGGTTCTAGTGGTTTGGCTTTCCTACTTGGCTTCTGTACAGAGAAACAGAAGAGGAAATTTGGCCGTCTTCAACTCCAACAGAAGCCAAGTAGGAAAGCCAAACCACTAGAACCGGCAAGTGTAGTCCATAACCTGTCCAACTACCCACTTGATGAGGCTTCCCTAAATGTCCTAGCCAAAGGATTTAATTTCGCCATCGCACCAGCTAGTATTCCAGTAGAAGATATAATTTGTGGAGTAGAGTCAGCAATTTCCCAAATGGATAACAACATAGCTGAAACTATACGCCAAGACGCATCGCGTATACTAAGAACAGCAAGGGCACCAAAGAGAAACATACCGCTGGAAGAATTGAAGGCACTGAAGACGTTAAGACAAAACCGGGATATCATAATCTTACCAGCTGACAAAGGCAACGCTACGGTAGTGATGAATAGTGAAGACTACCACAGCAAAATAGAGGCGCTATTGGAAGACACTGCTTATCAAGCAATCACAACAGATCCCACTACGTACCTGGAGAAGACCACTAAAGCCAAAATCAAAGCCAGCCCCATAGACGATGAGGTAAAAAATCAGATTATACCGAGAGAGAAGTCCTCAAGATGTCCCAAACTATATGGCCTACCAAAAATTCATAAGGAAGGAGCCCCACTAAGACCTATTGTTAGCTCAGTAGGATCACCTGTGCAAGAATTAGCGAGATATCTAGCTAGGCAGTTGCAGCCACTCGCCGAAAAAGCTACATCCTATGTGAAAAACGCACAACATTTCATCGAGTTACTAAACAACGAGACTGTCCAACCAGAACATCTTCTAGTGAGCTTCGATGTTGTCACTGTTCACAAATGTACCAGTAGACGAATCACTCGAATTGATCAAGCGAAAATACAATCCAGAGGAGCATATTCTTAGTCTAACTACACACTGTTTAAATAACACTTACTTCACATACAATGACCAGCGTTACAAACAGACGGAAGGAGCACCGATGGGTTCGCCTTTGTCTTCAGTCATCGCTAATCTCTTCATGGAGGACTTAGAAACGCGGGCCATACAAACTGCACCATTCAAACCAAAACTTTGGTTAAGATACGTCGACGACACATTCGTAATATGGACTCATGGAAGAGAACATCTAAATAGTTTCCTAGTCCACCTGAACAACATTCACGACAAAATCAAATTCACGATGGAGGTAGAAGCAGAAGGCCAGCTCCCATTCCTAGACGTATTAGTGAAGAAGAAACAAGACGGAACACTAGGTCACACAGTATACAGAAAACCCACTCACACAGACAGATATCTAAATGCAGCATCACATCACCATCCAGCACAACTGAATTCAGTAGTGAAGACCTTAGTGACACGCTCCCAAAGGCTAGCAGACGACGACCATATCAACGAAGAGATGTCATCACTTCAGAAAGCACTTATGAGAAATGGATTTTCAAAGTATACAATACAGAAGTCGCAAGAACCATCCAAACCACGAACCCAGGAAGAATCCGAGAAACTAGTGGCAAAAGCATATCTACCTTACGTAAAAGGGACAACGGACAAAATCAGCAAACTTCTACGTAGACACAACATAGGGACAATATTCAAAACAGACCGAAAGATCAGCGCAGTTCTCCGTAACCCGAAATCAAAAATTGCCCTAGAAAACCAAGGAGTGTATGAAATTCCGTGCCAAGATTGCAATAAATCATACATAGGACAGACCAACAGACGTATAAGTGTAAGAAGAGAAGAACATAGGAATGCAGTGCAAAAAGAGGAGAAAACATCGTCCCTAGCACAGCACGCAAAAACTACTGGACACAAAATAGACTTCGACAACACCAGGACAGTAGCCAACATCGAGCTTTGGAGATCAAGAATTACCAGGGAGGCAATTGAAATTGAAAAGAGACCGCAAAATCTTAACAAGAGAGACGACACCCAGAGATTACCCACCGCATGGAAGCCCGCACTGTCAGGAAAATATATAACGGAAAACATACGACGTCCCATGGTAAACGAACCGATCGCAACGAGGCACCGTCGAATATCGACAATTCGCGAGGAGACATCACAGCCGGCCACAAGGGGACCCATCACAAGGAGCCGGAGCCAAGCACTGACTAACCTAAGTGAAGCACGACAAGCGCTAGCGACGACTGGATACGAGGATACACGACCTTCAACGAGAAGTCACGTGAAACGTGACGTTTCAGTGAGGCCTCTTGTCGGGTTAGCTCAGGCGCCCGCTACGCCTCCAACAGAGAGAAGAGGGCCAGTAACACGCAGCCAAGTGCGCAGGTGCGCCCCACCCCACAACATATATAAGGAGCCGCACAACAGAGAGAACGTCAGTTCAGTTCGAGCAACGAGGAGCAGCAGTAGCAGCAGCAGCAGCAGGCAGCTTTCAGCTAGAACCTGAAGATGGCAGATGAGATTCCGCCGAAACGTCGTTCAGACAACCATGGTTCCAACAGGAGCCTACCAACTACACGGGAAAACACCCGGAAGCACGTCAACACTTCATTCAATACCCGTGAAAACCTAAGAAACAACATATATATATATATATATATATATATATATATATATATATATATATATATTATATCATTGGGTCACAGTCATCGAATTCTGAACAACTTTCCACATGTTTGTTTGTCCGTCCGTTACTTCTCTTGTAATTTAGATAACTCTAAATGTCCGATTGTAGTAAAATTTAGAAGGTAAGCTAGTGTTGGCTAAAAAATATAAGAATTATTACACATTTTAAGAAAGAAAATCATGATGAGTAGTAACCTTTGATAATAATTCAATAAAGCAGCGTGATAAAATGAAAAAAAGATTATTGCAATACCAAAGTGAAGAATTAAAAAATCAATATAAGCTATAACACAATTCCATAAATAAGCTTATTGCCAGGTGCAAAAATGATTTTTATCAAAATGTAATTAACAACAATGAGGGAGATATAAAAAAAATCTATAAACTTATTTCAGAGGCAACAAATGAACAAATAGTTAACAATAATGAAAATATAAACATCCTACTGGATGACGTTAAATTTGAAACTGATAAAGAAATGGCCAATCATTGTAACAATTATTTTATAAATATAGACAAACGCATGGCAGACCAAATCAAATCTGTAAATGAAGTATACTTAAGTCACATCTCTAATTTCTCTATGTTTCTCTACCCAGTTAACCACAATGGACTTATTAATCATATACATTCATTAAAGAATAATAGTGCTCCTGGGATTGATGGAGTGCCATCAAGAATCATAAAAGACATGCATATTTTTATTATAAAACCACTTCTATATATTATAAACCTAATTTTCAAAACAGGCACAGTTCCAATTCAATTCAAAACGATAATTGTTAGTCCTATCCACAAAGCAGGAAGTAAACACGATATTATTAATTTTAGGCCTATAAGTGTAATGAATAACTTTGGTAAAATATTTGAGAAATGTCTTAAACTTCGACTGATAAATTTTTTTAATGAAAATAATATACTATCAAAAAATCAATTTGGATTTGTTGGTGGATATAGTACATGTGATGCGAAGTGTGAACTTGTTGGTCAAATAACTACACACCTCAATGTTAGCGAAAAGAGCATTGCTGTGTTCTTAGACCTGGCAAAGGCATTTGACACCGTACCTCATGACAAATTCCTTAGTATACTTGAAAACTATGGGGTTAGAGGTGTCGTGTTGAATGTCTTAAAATCATATTTAACTAATAGGAAACAAATGGTAAAAATTCGTAACACGCATAGTGATTCTATTAATGTCGAAATAGGTGTTCCCCAAGGAAAAGTCCTCGGACCCCTTCTATTCATTGCGTACATAAATTCACTAACGAATCTTGATAGTTTCGTATGCAGGCGACACAGCACTGCTCTTTTAGGGCAACAGCTAGGATAAAGTAAAGGAACTGGTAAAATCAGGCTTGCTTACAATAAAAAAATTGGTTGGATCATCACAAACTACTACAACCACTAAATTTAACTAAAACTAATTACATTGTATTTTCAATTACATCTGCTAACCGTCCTAGTTTTTCCAGCATCTCTATAAAAAATTTGATAATAGCGTTAAAAAAGTTTCAAATATAAAATACTTAGGTATAACAATTGATAAGCACTTAAAATGGGAAGATCATACTTTTAGGTTAAAAAATAATATTAGAAAGTTAATTCACAAATTTTACTTGTTACTCAGTATGATGTCGAAAAATCTATTAATAATGGTATATAGAACATTGGTGGAATCCTTAATTAGGTATGGTATAGAAGTATGGAGCGGTCTGTACAACAACGCATTAAGACAGTTAAATGTTATACAAAATTTTATTTTAAAGGTAATACATACAATAAAGGAAAGCGTTATCCAACAGCTTTATTGTACAATGAAGATATATTTAATGTAAGATCATTATATATTCTAACGACACGTATGTTCATAAAAAAAGGATTAAGAACTATGTAAATCATCAGCATGAAACTAGGTACAAAACACAATATAATCTTCAAATTCCTATAAACCATAAAGATATAAACCAACGATTTTTTACTTATCTTGGACCAAAATTTTACAATTTACTGCCAGTTAACATTAGACATAAAAAATTACAAAAAGTTTAGCAAATAATGCGGAACCTATATTATTGAGAGATACAATGACTTTATAAATAATCTACAAATATGTTTATATGAAAATAATTAACCAGCATTAGTTTAATTTTAGATTTAGGTTATTTAGTTAGTTAAGGTGTATTGATCGCCCAGTTATTTATGTTAATAAATAAACTGTTTATTCTTTTACAAAATGTTTTATATAGTTGTAATTTATACTTAGTTTAATTATCTTTTGAACACATACAGCTGTTTAATCAGCTAGGTGCTATATAAGAAAAAATACCTAAAATTAATGACAGTATTATATATTAAGAAATCTATAACTATGATTAAGTAAATTTTGAATTGAATAAATTGAATTGAAATTTGATAAAATGTTACAAATACAAAAATATTATACTTCTCATCTATCTACTGAGTATAAAAAGTGCTGGTGCCTTTGACGGTGCGTTAAGGAGCAAAGACCCCTACACTTTTTATATCCAGAATAAGTCTGCAGTAAACTGTGCTTGGATTACTGATGAGCGTTTCGTCAATCTCGACGGCATCATCGGTGTATGATTAAAATTACAAGTATAGCAACGGCATCATTGGTGTATGATTAAAATTACAAGTATAGCAAATAAGGAATAACTGTGTGATTAAAATTACATGTAATACAAGTAATATCAGGCTCAGTTTTTTGGCTACACCCAATAACTTTTTTATTTTTAGATATATTGATCAGATTTTGTAGACAGAAAAGAAGCCAAAAAAATTATTGGATCAATATGTATGCCTAGGGTAATCAAGGAAAACATGAATTTTCGAAAATTTATAAGACTAAGCAGAAATTGATTGTAAGCTGTTTATATTGTTATATCGGACTAAGATATATTTCTTTCTTTATTTGCTTTTGGAAGGAAAGGGTAATCTACCAAAAGTTAAATTTATATGTCTTTAAAAAGTTTTTGGACATACCCATGAAATGTAGGACATACTGAATATATTTGTAGGGTATCATTTACACTTAGTTATTCATCTTATAAGATTTTTAAAATAACTGCTTTGCTGATACAGAAAAAATAATAACAATAAAGGTAAAAAATTAACTATTTTGAATTATAGGATCCTATTGTAGAGGTAACTAAGCCTTTAAACATTTTACTAAATACAGTCAGCTGTTCAGGTTATGAAAACAGCTTTGAAGTAATACCCAGTGAAAGAAAAAATTGCAGATGTTACTGAACATTTTCAAATTGCATTTTTTTTGTAATGACCGTAATGTACAGAATTTATATAATAGATTGCAATTCCTCTTGTTTTTTTTTTTTTTTAGAAATGTTATTTATATTGAGGTCTTTCGGCACCCCCGGCATCTGGGTGCCGTCGTGCGCCACACGACTGCCCTTACGTATGCCGTGGGTGTGATCTGGAGATAATTAAGATTAGATTAGATTAGTCTTTATTAGTTCCATGTATAAATAATTACAAAATACCCAGTGGGTGTTGAACATGTCATATGTTTACCTATTACTAAATTACTAAATATCTAAGTTACTAAAATTTTAATACAGACAATGTATAAAGCAAAAACACTTAAATAAAACATAATACAATTTGCACAGACAAACAGAATTAAAATAATTGGGAATTGATATAGATATTTCATTTAGAACTCAATATAATCATTTTATATCACCATCATTGAAATACTCGTCTATCGCATAGTAGGCTTTATTTATTAGAATATTTTTTAATTGTAGCTTTAGTTTTTTCAATGGGAGAGTTTTTATTTCATTTGGGAGCTTATTAAATATTTTTATTAGGGAAGACTGTACATTTTTTTGAATATAATTGAAGTTGGGGATATATGGTTCTATTAGTTCATCTTTGTTTCTGGTATTATAGGGATGTATTCTATTGCAGTCATTAAATAGTGTTTTATTTTCTGAGACAAAAATCACCGCTTCTAAGATGTACTGACTAGTAATAGTCAGAATTCGTTTTTCTATAAATATTAGTTTACAACTATCTGTCTGCTTCATATTTAAGATGTTTCTCAGACATCTCTTTTGCAGGATAAATATTTTATTTCTATTTGTGGAGTTTCCCCAGAAAATAATACCATATCGTATGCGGGATTGTATGTAGGCATGATATGCAATAAAGGCAGTTTCACAGTTTACGTTTTGTGATATAATTTTAAGGGCATAGCAGTATTTTGCCATATTTATTGATAAGCATTCTATATGGCATTTCCAATCTAGTCTAGAGTCTATTTTTATTCCCAAGAACGAGGTGTTCTTTACCGCAGTCAGAGATGTATTTCCATTTGAAAACACTGTATCATTGTCTGATGTTTTGATAGAAAATTTTATTATCTGTGTTTTATCAGTATTTAGCTTGAGATTAAGTGGAGTAAAATATCGTTCTAATGTATCAATGCAGTTAAATATTTTATTTTCTAAGTCTTCCTCATATTCTTCACTAATAATTAAAGAAGTATCATCTGCATATTGAACTATATTGTCGATTGCTAAGGGTAAGTCATTTGTATACAAAATATATAATAGCGGGCCCAGTATGGATCCTTGAGGTACACCTCTATGAATTAATACTGGGTTGGATTTCAAGATATTGTTTTTATCCATATCAATGACACATTGGCTTCGATTACTTAGGTATGATTTAATTAGCTGTAGAGGGATTCCTCTAATTCCGTAATGTTCAATTTTTCTTATTAAGATGTCATGCTCAACACTGTCGAAAGCTTTTGACAGATCTATACTTAAGGCAACTGTATGTAACTTATTATTCATAGACTCTAGAATTTTACATAATGCTTGATATGCTGCGCGTGTTGTGGATTTTCTTTTTCTAAAGCCGTTCTGGGTATCTGATAGGACTTGATGATTTTCTAGAAAATTAATTAAGCGATTATATATTATTTTTTCAAAGATTTTGCTAACATTTGATAGTAATGCTATGGCTCTATAGTTGCTAATTATATCTTTTTTGCCTTTTTTGTATATTGCTTTCACTTGTGCTAATTTGAGAATTTCAGGAAATATGCCTGTGTTTAATGACAAGTTAATTATATGAGCCAATGGATGTGATATTTCCTCTGCTACATATTTTAATAATTTGACAGGTATTTCGTCACTACCTACAGATTTCGTATTTTTTAGGTTTATGATAGTATTGTACACCTCATGGTGATTAGTTGGTTCTAAAAATACACTCGATTCTAAGACTGGACTGATATTTTCATGGACTATATTTGTTTGTACTGTTGGACACTGATTTACAAAGAAGTTATATGTTATTTAAGACAGCTTTCTTGTCTTTATTATGTGCGTCTATGTTATTTAGTATGGTATTCTTGTGCCTTTTTGTGCCATTGTAATATTTAACCAAATCCCAGATTGCTTTGCTCTTATTTTCTGAGGAAGTTAAGTAGGAGATATTTGATAGTTTTTTAGCTTCAGTTCTCTTCTCTTCTCTTTTTAAGATATTTTTATATGTGTTATATTCACCTCTAGATATTTCTCCTCTCAATAGCTGTGAGTATAATTTTCTTTTTGTTTTACACGAAATCCTAATTCCTTGTGTGATCCATACTCTGTGCTTATCTTTTATTTTTACAGCTTTTACTGGGAATATCAAGTCTAGTAAATTTGATATAACCCTGTTAAATTTTTCGTAAGCCAAATTTGGATCTGCACAAGAAAAGATTTCATCCCAATTGCTGTTTTGGAGTTCATATTTATAGTGGCGTAATTTTACCTCAGAATAGATTCTCTTTTTCCCTACCTTAATATTATTTACTATTTCGTCTGATGTTTCTACTCTTAATATTTGGCCTTCATGATCTGACAGTGCAGTAGTAATGACTTCTCCTTTATAATCATTTTCAAAATTAATAAATATATTATCTAATAATGAATTAGAATTTTTTGTTATTCTCGTAGATGAAAAAATTGTTTGGGTTAGGTTATAGGACGTTAATAGGCTTTGAAATGCTTGGGTGATATTGTTTACCTGCTCCAAATTTATGTTAAAATCTCCACAGAGAATAACTTTATATTTTTTATAGCTATTTTGGCATATTTCTAGCGTTTCCGTTAACATGTCAAAGAATGTGTCTAAGTTACCTGTAGGCGGTCTGTAAATACATATAATTATGGTTTTTAAAGCCCTACACACAATTGACGAGCATTCAATATCCCCTTCTATACTGTTGTTTCTTATATCTTCGAATTCATCAGCTTCTAAGTCATTTTTAACAAAAATGCAGGAGCCTCCATGCATTTTGTTTTTTCGGGACCATGCCGATCTCATTGTATAGGTTTCTAGTTGCATTAAGTATTCTTCTGGAGCCGCATACCAATGTTCTGTCAGGCAAATAAATGAGGGTGTCGGGTTGAGGCTGCGTATAAATAGTTCCAGCTCTAGTATTTTATTTTTTAAGCTTTGCATGTTTTGATGGAAAAGAGTAAATATATTTAATTTTTGGGGATTCGAATTTATTTTAGTTAGATTTGAATCTATTATGGTGTCTTGGATGCAGTTTTGTGTGTCTGTCATCCTTGTCTCTTCTATAAAAAATCGTTCGGCCTACTTTCTTCTGTTACTCTTTTTTGAAAATCTTTGTACTTTTGAAAGTCAAACCTTCTAAATGCCACACCTTTTGGCCATAGCTGAGGATTGTAGACATCCTCTTTAAAGCGAAGGTTTGTTCCGACCATGAAACATTTGAGTCGACTTTTTTGTGAGGTTATATCTTTAACAATAAACTCCTCATTTTCTTCTAGTTTAGATTTTAGATACCTTGTAATATTTTCTGCGGTCACATTTTGCTTCACCCTGTATATATACATCCATATCCTAGATTCTTCGCCTGTAAATACACTGTGTTCAGCCTGTCCTAAGTTTCTCACTTGCGTAGCTTTCGTATTTCTTTTTCTTCTCTGGACTAACTTAAAACCATCATCTTCATTTTTTTCACTATCTGTGTTGTCATCCTGTGTTTTGCTTGTGGATGGATTTACGTTTATTCCCCTAGTAATTTTTTCGATTTGTGTACTTTGTCTCAATTCATTATTTCGATTTATTTGTTTATTTTCTGTTTTTGTTTCAGTGTTTCTTTGGGTCTCCGTTTTTTGTGTGGGATTATTCTTTGTTTCATTAATAGTTTTTTGTACTTTTTGTTTTTGTGAATTTGATAAGAATCCTGAGGAATCAGACTTTTTAGTTTCAGTGTTTGGATGGTTTTTGTTTTCGCTTGTAGCAGTTTTTTGTGATTCATTTCTTATATAAGGTTGTGTGTTATTACCCTCGTTACTGAAAAAGTTTTTTAATTCTTCTGTGAGCATATTCTTAAATGAATCCATTATATTCTTAGATGGTAGGGTGAATTCTGATGATATATTTTGTGTCTTTTCGGTGGTTTTCAATTTGTCTTTTAATATACGTACTTCATCTTTTAAGAGCTCATTTGTATCCTGTAGTTCTTTATTCAATTCCTTCAAGAGATTATTTTCAATTTTGAGGGAATCTAGTACTATTTCTATTGTTTGTTCATCGTCAATGTCCACCTTTGCAAAATTTATTGCCTGGGGTTCTTGTTGAATAATTTCTTGCTTTTTGCAGCAGATTTTTCTACTGGAACAACTTTTGTGAAAAATTGCACCGCATTGTACACATTCAACTTTATTAATAACTTTTCTTTCACAATAATTACAGAGAGTTAACATCTGTTTAACTGGCTGGTCAGCCATCTTGAAAACTAACTAAAACCTGACTTCAGTTTTAATCATGTCCTGATGATGCCAACATGGTTGGAGAAACACGCGTCGAGTGGAAGTATTCGAGTGCAGCACTCACGTGTTTTAGCATTTGTGGAAACTACTTCAAAGGCAGCAAGCATCACACCGAAAATGCCAGCCACCGTTAGGTATAAATAATGTTTTTATTTCATCCAAACCGCATACAGTAACTCAGAAACAAATTCAAAACAGTCTATATATTTTTGATTATTTACATGTAATGTTAAATGGACCAGGTTCTAAAATATAAACGAGGGTAGTTAGATACGAGAGTCTGAAGGGGTAATTATATATTTAGGTAATATAAATAACATAGAAAATGCAAATAAGACAAGTACAATAGACATCTAAATATAATATAAAAAATGGAATATAAACACATAAAATAGTAAAATCCTTTAAAATTTGTACGATACAAATCAGTTACTATAGATGTCAATTGGATTGCACTCATTTATTTTAGAAGGAATTAGGCACATCTCGATGTATGCTTGACCTTTCATAATATGTGTACGTCTACTTCAATTGCAAAGAAAGTACGGACTTACTAAGGACAGAAAAACTAGAGCTGACTGCGGTAATCATTTGTCATACCCGCGTAGAATTTGTAACTAATCTACTTGCGTTATTTACTCTTAATAAAAAAACAAAATTAAAATAAAATTAGCTAATAAGTATGTATATCTACCGGGTGAGTCACGAATTGCGCTCGCCCCGATATTTCCTAAAATATTTGGAATAGAAAATTGAAATTTGGAGGCCTTATTACACGACTTTTCAATAAAAAATCAAGTTTGGTGCACATCCGGTTTGACCGGAAATGCCCACAACTTTCGATTTTTAAATGGAACACCCTATATATTTTTACATTTTTGGAATCTAGAGGAAATTTTGAATACAATACATCCATTTTGGTCACTTTTTGATAAACATTAAAAATTTTATTAAAAAATCTATTTCTGAATCCAGAGTGCTGTGGTGCCCAAAATATATTTTAGTTTGTGTGCTACGTTACTATAAAAATAAAAAGAGCAATATGATTGCATTACTTAATTCTCTAGAGGCATTTAAAATTTTTAAATGTGATTTTTACCCACTAATTCGTTTATTTTAAATGGGAATTTAATCGTTCACCAACATTTTTAAATAACTCATTTTCATACGAATCTAATGATACCAAAATTTTGAAAATCCGCTCAGAAATATTTGAGATTTCAGCCAAAATACAATGCAACCAAGCTTTTAGAAACATGCGGCTAATAGATAATAGATTAGTGGGCTTTGGAAACTAAAATGGCACATTTCTGTGTAAATCTGGTAACCTAATAACATTGGAAAAATCATAGCCATTGAATGTAATAAAACAATATCAGCTGTCAGACAGACTCGTGTAGTTATAGGCAATCTTGAGCTATCAAACATTTAATAATTGTGAGCGCAAAGAACGTTACAATTAAGTTTAGCATAGGTATGTGGAGGTAAACACAATTACATCCACAAGGACATTTGCAATAGAATGCGACATCAGTTCGGTTTTCAGAGTTTTAATTAAATGAACATAAATATCGGGCCTATAAATAAATAAAAATCAATTCCGCTTGAACAATTAAATTTAAACTAGGTAACAGTAGGTATCTTTAAAATAATTAATATAATTAAACCATAAATTGACATTTATAGATATTGTTCAAAATGTCCACCATTTTTTTCTATGCACAATTCAGCTCTGCGTACAGTTGCTTGAATGGCTCTACGCAATTCAGCCGGTGTTATTTCAAAGAGCCCGTACAACTTTATTTTGCAGCTCTTCACGGGTATTTGAAGAAGTTTTATAAACTTTATTTTTGAGAGTGCCCCATACATAATAGTCGAGGGGTGTTAAGTCAGGTGACCTAGGAGGCCACCTGATATGACCTTGATTTGCGATAAGGCGTTCACCATGCAAGTTGTTTAAATATTCCATCACTCTTCTGGAATTATGTGGGGGAGCACCATCTTGTTGGAAAAACAGATTTTGTAAATAGGCAAGAGGAAGTAAGTCAAGAAATTCTGCTGTCTGGTTTTGTAAAAAGAATAAATATCGTGCGCCAGTAAGTGTTCCATCAAAAAATATGGGTCCAATTATTCGATCTCCAAGTACTCCAAGCCAACAGTTAAACCCAAATCTTTCCTGAATATTCCCCCGCCCTACCAACCTCGGATTTTCTTGAGCCCAGTACCTAGTATTATTTCTGTTAAACATACCTTGGTTCGTAAATCTACTTTCATCTGAATATAAAATATGAAAAGGAAAACCTGGGTTTTGTTGTACTGCATTTAAGAACCAGTTGCAATATACTAGCCTCCTATTAAGAAATCGCTAATAACACCTAGTAAAATGGCCATACCACCAGTTACAAAAAAATCTACTGCCCCACAACTTTCACCTAGGAACGAAAATATGATTGAAGCCGAACCCATTGAACTGCAGCAGCAGCCAGAACGGGAGAATATTATTGATAAGCTTGATAACTTTTTCAATCCGTAGCGAAGAGACAATGTAGGTACTATTCATTGTACATAGGTAAAATCAATTATATGAATACTGGCATTGTCAATTTTAGATGTTATAATTTTTTATGACATTCGAATAAATGATTATACTAGCCTCCTGTCGTTATCATCTCCATAAAGATGTTGGTGTATTTGGTATTTATAAGACCGAAACTTATGTTTCTTTAAAATTCTGCAAACCGAAGACTGACTAATGTCGCATTCCATTGACAATTCCCTTGTTGATGTTGTTGGGTGTACCATCACAAATCCTAATACATCAATTTCTTTGTCCTCACTTACAATAAATGTTTGATGGTCATCTTGTTGATTGGGTTCGTTTCTTAATTCTTGTTCCACTCTGGCAAACAAGTGTCTACTTGGATGACGTCTGTTGGGATGTCGTTGCTGATACAGTTCTGCAGCTGCAGTTGAATTTTTGAGACGCTCTCCATATATCAGTAACATATCGACCTTTTCATTTCTACTAAAATTATTCATTTTCTTTAATTTTTACTCAAAGAGATTTCCGCAACGCTTTATTTTGTATCTGTCTGACAGCTGATATTGTTTTATTACATTCAATGGCTACTATGATTTTTCCAATGTTATTAGCTTACCAGATTTACACAGAAATGTGCCATTTTAGTTTCCAAAGCCCACTAATCTATTATCTATTAGCTGCATGTTTCTAAAAGCTTGGTTGCATTGTATTTTGGCTGAAATCTTAAATATTTCTGAGCGGATTTTCAAAATTTTGGCATCATTAGATTCGTATGAAAATAAGGTATTTAAAAATGTTGGTGAACGATTAAATTCCCATTTAAAAAAACCGAGTTAGTGGGTAAAAGTCACATTTAAAAATTTTAAACGCCTCTAGAGAATTAAGTAATGCAATCATATTGTTCTTTTTATTTTTATAGTAACGTAGCACACAAACTAAAATATATTTTGGGCACCACAGCACTCTGGATTCAGAAATAGATTTTTTAATAAAATTTTTCAATGTTTATCAAAAAGTGACCAAAATGGATGTATTGTATTCAAAATTTCCTCTAGATTCCAAAAATGTAAAAATATATAGGGTGTTCCATTTAAAAATCGAAAGTTGTGGGCATTTCCGGTCAAACCGGATGTGCACCAAACTTGATTTTTTATTGAAAAGATGGCATTTTAGTCGTGTAATAAGGCCTCCAAATTTCTATTCCAAATATTTTAGGAAATATCGGGATGAGCGCAATTCGTGACTTACCCGGTATAATTTATATGTATGTATGGGTGTTTAATGTGTTCATGCCAAATTCATCTTAATTCATTTATAGCCATAAGTAACGTAATACTATTATAAACTTATGATATTGGAGTTAGCATTAAATGAACATTAGAAGAGACACAAACATTTTTTTTTTGGGCTTCTTTCATGTTAATTTTCATGTTATTATTATCTTTTATTTTTTACTTATATAAAATGTTGTTGTAAATAAACATTATTATTATTATTATTTCCTAAATTAAATGGAGTCATTTAGTCAAATTTCACATTGTACGTATATACGAGGTAATCGTAGAATAATTACAACACAGAAAATTCGAGATCAATTCGATAAGTAGTTTTAGCTTAAGAGCCAGTGTGCAAAATCGACTTATTTTGAATACTTGCTAACGATTGTGGTATACTGAGAAAAATATTATACTAATCACCATAGGCCGGGTCACAAGTCCCCAGAGTGGTTTGAATTTGGGCCCAGGGCCATGGAATAATAAATATTTTTGAACCGAATGAATACCTACCTGCTAACAACTACGGTATACGATAGTCTGTAGTTGATAAAGAAAAAGTTACAAATACGGTTCCAACATAGTCATTTTTGACCCATATTTATGGGCCCTCTGGAAGCGAGTGGGGAGGGGGGCAGAAAGGTATAACTTTTATGTATGTCATTTCTTATGAATGAAGTCCGAGTCTTAAATGACCTTGTAACTTTTTTTTTAAACCATGGCAAAATTGGAACTTTTTGTACATGGTCTCAAATACTTATAACAAATGTTTTGCCGCAAAGAAGAAGTGGTACTCATTCGGTTGGATCATGACCAATTTTTAAATTTGTCGTGCTTTTTCCTGTTCCAACAAAAGATTGTAACTTTTTTTTATCAACTCAGAATTGTACAGACTATCGTATACCGCAGATGTTAGGAGGAATTCATTCGGTTCAAAAATATTTATTAATTCATGTCCCCGGGCCCAAAATCGAATCACTCTTTGATCTTGTGACCCAGCCTACAGTGATTAGTATAATAGATAGATAGATAGATAGATACATTTATTTGTTCCTTTTTAATACAATACCCCACTGGGTGTAGAACATGTCAAAACATTAAGCGAAAACAACAGAGAAGAGAAAGAATATAACTAATATTAATGTAAAAATAACATATCATAATAAAATTAAGACACTAACGACAATAGTATTAAAATTCGTTTTAAAATAGATAATATGCCTAATTTGGATAAAACATGTCTTTGGTTAAAGTATTAAAATGTAAGTAAAATAGTAAGGCTAGAGATAAGATTTGGGAATAGCCTAGTTTGAGAGTATAAAAGTAAGTCTTTTTATTATTGTATTGAAACATCATTGAAATATTCGTCTATCGTATAATAAGCCTTTTTTATTAGTATTCTTTTGAGTTCCAATTTTAATGTCTTTGTGGTGAGATTTTTTATGTTATGAGGCAATTTGTTAAAAATGTTAATAATAGAATACTCAACATTTTTTTGTATATATGTGAAATTTTTTCTACTTGTTGTTAAATTGTTTTTGTTTCTTGTGTCATAATTATGCTCTAGAGATTTGATAAGTATGATGTTTTCTTTTACAAATATTGCTGCTTCGTAAATATATAGGCTTGTTAGTGTTAGTACTCCTCTGTTTATAAATACCGATTTACAACTATCTGTAGGTTTCATATTAAATATTTGTCGCAAACATCTTTTTTGCATTATGAGGATTTTATGTGCATATATAGAATTTGCCCAGAATATCACTCCATATCTGACACGTGACTGTACATGTAATAGTAATAGTTTCCTTAGTATACCACAATTGTTAGCAGATGTTCAAAATAAGTTGATTTTGCACACTGGCTCTTAAGCTATTTCAGAAATATACTGCTTTAAACATGAACCGATGTGTAGGAAAATCTGAATTCACTTACTCCCAAAATTTGTCTCGAAGATACTTTTAATGTGCGATTATTTAAAAGCAGACTCAGGGTGTCTACTAATCTGGAAAACCTGGGATTTTTAGGGAATTTATTTTAGTCAGGGAAAATCTGGAAATATTTATTTATTTATTTATTTATTTATTTAGGTACAATATTCAACGGGATAAACCCAATTACAAGATAAGGTTACAAAGTGATCAGCATTAAAAAAGAATAATGCTGATAACAATATAATTAGAATACAATTAACCATAAACTACAATAAATCACAACGAAAATATACAATGAAAAAAGAGAGAAAGAGAGAAAAGTGAGCAATAAAATGCAGCACTACTTATTAAATGCAAAATCAATGATTTATACAAGACTAGACAATTTCAAGAAAGATCAACAAGGATTAGAGTATTCATACAGGCGTTTGATGCTACTAGCATTACGGATTAAAAAAACTAAATTTGTTTCAACTTCTGAATAACTGACAAACATGTGATATATAGGGGACATTTTATATATATTAGTATGATAATTTCTTGTACAAAATAGTCGTTTCTGGCGAGAATTAATTCTGGGTACATGAAACTCTAACATCTCTAGTAATGCTACACAGTTAGTTATGTTGTTGACTATTTTGTACAAGAAAACAACGGCGTGCATGTTGCGGCGTTGTAACAAGCTGTTCATTTCAAATCTGGCATAAAAAATTTCCTGTGGGGTGCCTCTTTGGGGATATTGATTATTATCTAACTGATACGTTGCTAGCTTAAAGAATTTTCGCTGAACTCGCTCAATATTAATAATGTGGGTGTTATATATGGGATTCCAAACTACTGAACCATATTCTAGCTGTGATCTTACTAAACTAGTGAAAAGTAACTTCAGGGTATTAATGTTGTTAAAGTCCTTCATATTACGCACGATAAAACCGAGATTCTTATAAGCTTTAGATATTATTGAATTAATATGAGGGACAAAGGTAAACTTATGGTCAAATATTATACCTAGATCTTTAATGGTATTCGGACGTGGAAGGATTGTGGTATCGATGTTATATTCGTATGATATTACATTATGTTCGTCCTTCCGGCATTATGACATAACATTGCATTTAGCTGCATTAAGGTGCAGTTTGTTTTCTTTACACCAAGAGTTTAATGTGTTTAAATTGTTCTGTAGTGTGACGCAGTCCATTTTGGATTCAATTCTTGAAAAAAGTTTTAAATCATCTGCATATACTAAGTAGTTTACGTTCAAGCCGGCCGCAATATCATTAATAAAGATTATGAACAAAAGGGAACTCCAGAAGATTGAGTGAAAGAGAAGATTTGTATCCTAGACAGTGGACATACTGGGTGCGTTGTTAGGTATGATTGGAAAAGCATCAACATATTGTAACTCAGACCTATCTTATTTAATTTCATAAGTAATAAACCATGATCCAGACTGTCGAATGCCTTGGAGAAGTCAGTGTAGATGACGTCTACCTGACTTCTCTCATCAAGGGCTTCACAAATGAACTGAGACTTGCAGACTAAATTAGTAATTGTTGATCATCCTTCAATGAAACCGTGCTGCTCGGGTATAATATTGCTTCTGATATGAAATGAGAGGTAACCAGATAGAAGAATTTCCAGTGCCTTACTGAAATTACATATTATTGTTATTGGCCTATAATTTGTGATGTCCATATTATTATCTTTTTTATATACGGGACATACTCTGGAAATTTTCCAGGCATCTGGAAATACTTGTGTCTTAAAAATTAAGTTGAATATAATTTGCAACGACTTAGAAAGTACAACGGCGCAATCATTTAACAGGAATGCCGGGATTAAGTCTCGACCTGCAGTCAGTTTGGGTTTGATTTGTTTTAATGCCTGTATGACTTCTTCCTCACTTATATCAGGGAATTTGCTAAAATAAGCAGTATAACCTGGAATTTGTACTTTCAGATAATCATTAATATTAACTATTGAATCTGTTAGAAATGTTTCGCAGATGAAGATTATGAATACTTCTTTCAATTTTATATATTTAGCTATGTGAAGGCGTGAGCGCACTTCTCCACTTATTATTTATTGCTAGTAGTTGCAGAGTTGATTGTCTATGGTAGTTCAGATAGTCTGGCCGCAATCAGCTCCGCCACCGTGTAGTAATGTCTGCGGCTCTGCCTCTGCATAAGTATAGTTTACGTTGAAAATATAATATATAATAATATAATATAATAATACGTTTATTTGCATACTTAATACAATACACAATTTATTATTACAAGGAATATATATATCAAAATTAAATTAAATATGAATCTGTATATATGTCTGTCAAATTAATAGTTTGCAAATAAACACGGTAACCCACAAGGCTTAGTCTGCATGTGGGTGATTTTGTTTATAAAAAGTTTAGTACTTCATATAATGTAAATACAGTGAACGGTGTAATTATGATATAATAGGAACCAACACAAGGTAAAAAAAAAGAAAAAAGCAAAGAAAACAAATAATTACAAGAAACAAAAAACTAATTGCAAATTAACGGGCATATGTATTATTTGTAACACAGCATGTAGAAAGGATGGGTAAATTTAAAATATAAGATTGCTTTTCCAAAAAAAGTCGAAAGTCGACATTTTGACTTCAAATACCGTCATTGCACTATAACAGAGATAGCAATTAATGCAGCTTCAATTTCGGACACACTGCATTATAGTATTTCCAAAATCAGTTGAAATAGCATAAAACTATCAGCAGAGGAATTTTAAGATAAGATAATTTATTGATGTTATTTATACATCTCACATTCATGGGCGTCGATAAAAAATATTTAAAAGATTATTTTAATTTGTGGAATAAATTGTATTATTTTACCTCCACATCTACGTAGTGGAGTGGAAGTATGGTAACAGTAAAAATAATTAACAAATTTTTTCTGTTGGAATAGGTTCAGCAAGTCATAAAACGTCAGGCTTTTAAATTTGTGCGAAAAAAAATTTGTCGAGAAGTCTGTTGGTTGGTCTTTTGTAACCTCTCTTGTGCGCAAGATTACTTTGGAATTGTTTAAGATATTGACATGACTTGACTCACATATGGATTATAACATAACGAGAACTGGAACTAGATAATATTTTAAAATTATTCCGTTGAAAGGTGGGGGGGATAAATAGGAGAAAATAAGTAAAGCAAGCTATTAAGAGTCCAGAAACTTGATTTGGTGTATATACTAGAAGCCAAGGTCTCATTTTTTTTTATGACATATTCCACTCCCACCATCACCTCCATTACATTTTTAATGGTGTTAATAATATAAAATTGGCATTTTAACTTGAAATTTGGTAAAAGTATGTGTTATAACGACATCTGGAACTAGATTATCCAGAAACTTGGGATTTGATGTATATGTTTAAAATAATATTTTCTTAACTGTTTCTCAAGTCACCGAGGTAACTCCTTGAAAATCCATAATGATTTTGTGTTAGGTAAAGAGAAACGAGGCCCTACAGTTTATTAGTGGATTCCGAACCACTTCTTGGGGATAATTTTACAATTAAAATTATTTCGCAGTGAGCAGGGATTGAACCTGCTTCGCTAGGTATGTCGGTATGCAAGCTAGACGCGCTAAACCACTGAGCTACCATCAAGCTAGAAGTCAAAGTATCACCACTTCAATATTAAAGAAATTGACAAACTAAAATTGTGATTTATTGTGTGTGTGTGAGTACAAAAGTTATCAAAATTCTTGTTGGCATCAGCCGCCCCCATTATCAGCTTAAGGCAGACGATTTCAAGTATTATATTAATAAGATTCTATGAGCAATTCCACATACTAGAGTACAAATATAGTAACAAGGTGTTTTCGTTTAAAAAGACTTGGAAGTGGAATCTATTCTGTACCACTGAAGAGTTTGTTTTAAAGATCCAAATTGAACAGATATCTCTAGATATGTAATTTTAAATTACCTCAAAATTTCTCGTGTAATGTAGCTTTTAGTAGGATACTCTTCGCAGTTTTTTTTTTTTTTTTGTAAATAATATTAGTTTTAGACAATTTTAGTTTATTTAAAAAAATTAATAATGTTTTTATTTATTGATAGATTTTGTTCAAAATAGAGTTCTTCCTCTAGCTAGCAGTACTGTCCAAATTTCAATACAATCAGACTTTTCGTTCTTAGGTTATCGTGCTTACAAGAAACATGACGGACGGACAGGCATACAGACAGACAGATGGACGGACGGACAGGCATACAGACAGACAGATGGACGGACGGACATTTTGAAAGTGATTTTTTTTTCTCTATGTGCAATATTACCGGTTTTAGAAATGTCCCGATCGAATGCAATATACTCTTGTTTTGTATTTGCGAAGAAGTATATTATTATTACTAAGTGAATGTGAAAGCAGTGGTTCGATAGGCAGCAAATTTTTACTACTTTATATTGGTGCAAAGGAAACTAGACTGGTTAAATGTTGTCAGTTTCAATAGGCTGCAAAAACCCATACTAATTATCATCGTTAAGGCAAATATTACTAGAACCATCTTAAAATAATATAAATGTATCGCACTGCTCCCATGAATTGATATACTTGCCAGCCTGGTTCTAATAGTAGGTCAACGAAAGCATGAGCTGGTATCGTTAGGAGCCGAAGATTTTACATACCTTGTCATTTGTTGTTCTTATACAGGTCTCTATCATAATATTCAAGCACGATTTCCATATTATTCCACCATATACATGCTTTGTAATGAGATGTCCTAGTGGCAATGTTTTGTACTGCCAGTTCCAACTAACTTGAGAAATACTATACTTGACACATGTTTACGAAATTCGTCGTATTACTTTCAAGAAAGTAAATAACAATATGAAAATGGACTTGCCCTGTGCGGGTGTCTCTATTTGTATGTATGTCTATTACAATATGAATTTTACGAATGTGGCTCAACAGAAAAACCTAAAACTTTAGAAGTTAAATTTTAGAGATCCAAGAAGGTATGCTATTTAAATCACCACGGTTGGTGCATTTTATAACCAATAAGATCTATCTATCTATATAATATTAGTGAAGGCTCACCAGGGGCGGCTCCTAGAACGGTCCGAAAAAATGTTTAATCAAATCTAAAAATGTTTGAAATACAAATTGTTTAAGATAGAAAGTTGTATCAACAATATTGCAAATTTCTTGTTAGATTGCACGTTGTTGAGAAAATTTTCATACTAGATTGCTTTTACGTTTTACCGAAACAGTTTAAGAAAATTAAAAATATATAATAATACCACTTTATTGTACACAACAAACAATACAAAAGGATAAAAGACACAGTGATTCCCACTCTACCCTTACACATTTTAAAATAATTCGGGTATCTGCAATTGAGTATTTAATGTTTTAAAGGTAAAAAAATGACTTACTGACTAATAAAACTATACATGCATAGGTACTAAGTATATTAGACATCATGTAATGAATAGATTCATATTTATAAAACATTTTGGTACCTAGTACACTAAAATTTTTGTATGTTAATATTTTCCTGTAAGCAGACAGTGTTTTAATTTTTGTTTAAAACAAAACTCGTAGATATAATACGATACTATGTAAGTAAAAGATGCTTCCATGGCAGTGGAACTATGATGTGGTAACTTCATTGTTGTTCCCTAGATCACTGTCATGGCTACTATTTGTGAATTCAATTTTATTGTAAAGATATTGTGGTGTCTGAGTAATGGTAATTTTTCGTATGAGACAAGCATAACGTACAAATCTCCTTTCATCAAGTTTTAGCATATTTAACTCTCAAGTATGGTGAGATATGTGTGTGTCTAGGTGTATTACATATATATTTTACACAACAATTTTATATTTTCTGGAGGCGATACTTATCTTCCCCTGTGAGGTTGGGCATAGACTGGATCTCCATAAGTGAATAAGGATAATACTAATGCTTCTACCTACTAGCAGTTTAGTTTTAATGGGAAATAGGTCTCTGAACTGGTACAAATGCTTAAGTCTAAGAAACGAGATTTGACATAATAATAATAATTTATTGGTTTCAAGATACATAATACCATGCTTACACACATCAAAACATTGGACAATATAGTAGATGTAAAAAATATTAAAAATGGATAAGTCACAAAATTACATAAGACAAAGAGTGACAAACAAGATTAAAAGTAGTATAAGATTATATAACCCAATTAACAAATTAAGTAAGGGTGATAATATGAGATCATGAATATACAGTACCTGTTAAATTAAATCTGAGAAATCATTCTCAATAAATTCTTCAAACCTATCGAAGGCCTTAGTTTTTAGATAAACTTTCATTTTATTTTTAAATTGCAAAAAGTTCAAGTTTTTACTGTATGAGGAAGTTTAGTTTAGCTATATGATCTGTAAATGTTAAGTATGGATCGAAAAGAATTCCTAAGTTTCAGGCAGATTCTACTAGCTCTAATGTGGAAGATCCTAGGCATACTGTCGCCACAATGGGATAAAAATCGAAAAAGGTGGTCATAAGCATATAACTCGGCTGAATATTAAAAAATCCTCTCAAAAATCGTCACACGGGGGTTTTCGGGGTCGCTGAATTCGAATCTAACAATATTTTTTCGAAAAACAAAATGGCGGATCCAATATGGCGGCCAAAAATGTCAAAAGTCGATAAATATTTACCACAATCGTTACTCAGGGGTTTTCGGGGTCACTGATTACGAATCTGGCAATATTTTTTCTGAAAACAAAATGGCGGATCCAATATGGTTGCCAAAAATGTCAAAAGTTGATAAATATTTCCCACAATTGTTACCCGGGGATTTTCGGGGTTGCTGATTACGAATCTGACAATATTTTTTCTGAAAACAAAATGGCGGATCCAATATGATGGCCACAAATGTCAAAAGTCAATAAATATTTACCACAATCGTTATTGGGGGGTTTTCGGGGTCGCTGATTACGAATCTGACAATATTTTTTCTAAAAACAAAATGGCGGATCCAATATGGTGGCCAAAAATGTCAAAAGTCGATAAATATTTACCACAATCGTTGCTCGGGGGTTTTCGGGGTCGCTGATTACGAATCTGACAATATTTTTTCTGAAAACAAAATGGCGGCTCCAATAGGGTGGCCAAAAATGTCAAAAGTCGATAAATATTTACCACAATCGTTACCCGGGGGTTTTCGGGGTTGCTGATTACGAATCTGACAACGATTTTGGCAAACATTTATTGACTTTTCACATTTTTGGCCGCCATATTGGATCCGCCATTTGGTTTTTCGAAAAAATATTGTCAGATTCGAATTCAGCGACCCCAAAAACCCCCGAGTAACGATTTTGGCAAACATTTATTGGCTTTTGACATTTTTGGCCGCCATTTTGTTTTTCGGAAATATTGTCAGATTCGAATTCAGCGACCCCAAAAACCGCCGAGTAACGATTTTGGCAAACATTTATTGACTTTTGACATTTTTGGCAGCCATATTGGACCCGCCATTTTGTTTATCGAAAAAATATTGTCAGATTCGAATTCAGCGACCCCAAAAACCCCCATATCACCATTTTCATCAACATATATGCATGTTTATAAACGAATTAATGTAAACAACGGGGTTGCAGGTTGTAGCAGCTATTTACCTCACGAATTCAAAGTTTAGGGGTTATCAAACAATTTCCAGTGATGGCCATCGATCGAGTGAAGTCAAGTGGTAAACTTTTTACTCAAAGTTTACAAAAATTGTCGTATTTTAATTTCAAAAACATAGGTTTACTTAATTGTTTATAACTATTTAATGATTAGTAATTAAGAAATGCCAATTTTTTCTTTAATTCTACATACCTTGCTGAGAAGATTTCATAGCACGACTGATCAATATGCTGTGTTATCTCGAAATGCACACAGTATAACTTTCCTATTCAGAACCACTTGTATTCACATTAGCGACGTGTTCCCTTTGACGGTCAACTTCCGCATGGCCCTATGGAATGCTGTGCGGCATCTAACGCTTGAAAACCGTACCTTTGTACTTTGGGGTTTCTAGAAACGGTAGAGACAAATTGCAGCGGCAACCTAGAACTTTCGATTTTCGGCAAATGGCCAGCTTTTTCCGATTTTATCCCACTGTAATGTTGGTTTGAGATTTCGTATTAAGTTTACTTCATATCGTGAACTAGTGAGCATTAACCGAGTGTTATTTGAATTAATTGAGAGTCTATTGTTTTGGGACCACTTCAAAATTTTTCCTAGATCATCTTCTGATTTATTTATTTTTTCATCAATATCCGATGGGTGTATTGTTAAGTATAACATCATCAGCATATAGATGCATGTTTGAGTTAAGTGGAATATGTTGTAAGTCGGCAGTAAAAACATTGAGGAGCATAGGCCCTAGTATGAATCCTTGAGGAACCCCAGCCTGCATTAATGATTCTTATAAGGGAGTTCGGTTATCGAAAACTTTGGACATGTCTATTAATAGTAGTGTGTAATGCTGCTTCAGCTAATTTTAGACAGGTGTTTAGGAGACTTATATTTCTGAAATTGGATAATTCATTTGGATTAGGTTTCTTAGGTATAGGTCTGCCGACAGGCGCAGATTCAGGGCGGGGAGGTGGACGAAGGGAGTGTCGCTCCGCCCCTAAAGCAAAGTTTAGAAGAAAACCTGATATAAAAATAAATTTATTTTAATGCATTTATTTTATTTTTACCCATTAAATAATTGTCGCCAATCCCTCAACAAAATGCTAGATCCGTGCCTGTCGGCTGATTGATGTTTTCCACACCTTAGGTACCATGCCAATTTCAGAGGAGTAGTTTATTATGTGTATTAGTAATTCTAGACAAAAATCACTAGCGAGACATAACATTTTGGGGGTGACATTGTGTATTCCTGAGCAATATGGTTTTTGTTTCGACGGTAATAATTTTATAGTATCAATACCTACCAGAGAGGCATTGCCTGTGTACTGTTTGTTTTGACTTCTTAAATTTAAGCCAGGCCTTTTGTTTTAATCTGAAGATTATCTTTAGAGTAGGGGTATACCAAGATTTATTAGATTTATTATTCTTAAGTTTCATTTCTTTAAAAGGAGCATGTTTGTCAAAAAGTAGCTCTAAGCAGCCCTTAAAATAAGTTGTCTTTTCATCTATATTTTCTATTTGATATATCGTATTCCAATTAATAACATTGGCATCATTGCAAAATTCTACTACATTGAAATTGCTATAGTCCCTTAATATTCTGGTTATGATAACCTCTTTTTTTTACTTGGAGGGACAGTTTACAATAGGTAATATGGTCAGAAAGATCACATGTAATTATGCCCGCTTCATTTACCGTCATATCATTATTTACCATAATTAAGTCAATTATTGAATGAGAATGAAAAGTAATCCTAGTTGAGTCAGATATAAGTTGCTTTAAGGAGGTTGAGGCGTTACAGTCCCAACCAAAAGTAAGTCGAATTCTAAATCGGAACTTTTCCATAATAAATTATTACAAAAGGTTATAAGTCGATGATACCAATAATTATTGACATAAAGGCATAAATAAATCATTTTTTAATATTAATTAATTATTTAAGTAGATTTAATTATTTTACTTAATGAACTTTCTTTTGGATGTTTTGTCCAAACTTATTTAAAAAAAATAAATTTATGTAAATATCAGTGTATTTTACAAGTTTGTTTCAGTAAATAATTTTAAAAAAAATTGAAGCAGTAAAAATTAAAATTAAATCATTAAATTAAAAAATCAGTTAAAAATCATTAACGAACATAGAAATATGACAGTTTACAAATGTTTAATCATTTTTTTTATTTATTAAAAGTCTCCTAGTTACATTGGAAACAATATTAAAATATGCGTAAGACATCAATGCTTTACATAGTTAGTTTTCAGAATTGCTGACATTATTTGGTTATTTGCTATAAATTGAAATGTACCAAAAAATTGATTGAAGGAGCCGTTACTCTGTGGTAATTAATCATTTTGCACAAATAACTAAATAAAATACACTACTACGATTTCTACCACTATGTGGTAGAAAACATAGTAGTGTGTGTTAAAATGTACCGTTTGCATGCTGGGTTGGCATATTTTCCATAAGATTACATGTAAAATTTTTAGCTTTATGGGTTTCCTAATGACTGGATTTTTTACAGAAAATTGTGTTATATAAAAATCTATTAAAAAAACTTTTTTCAGATTTTTTCATTATTTTCGTCTAACGCCTCAACCTCCTTAAGAGGAGATCATTGATTAGATTATTTATGAAGGTTGAATCTGTTGAATGTTCTAATACGTTGATATTAAAGTCACCGAGTAGTATCAAGTTACTATACCTGTTCGCATTCTCCTCAGTTTACGGCATCAAGCAAGTAACTCAAATTCCTAATTATGACCACTTACAAAATCATGTGGACATTACCTATTACACAGTTACCTTAACTGAAATAATAGATAGAGTTCTCCAAGCACCCTATAAATTATCATTTGGGCCTGATGGCATTCCACTGTACGTTCTAAAAAAATGTATATTTACATTAGCGATACCACTACATAAAATCTATAACTACTCACTGCACACCGGCATTTTCCCTGAGTTCTGGAAAAATAGTTTTTTATCACCAATTCACAAATCTGGTCCAAGAGATGACATCAAGAACTATCGAGCCATTTGCATTCAATCCGAGATACCCAAGCTTCTTGATTGCTTGATTACTACTAAAATATCATGGGATACTGCACATATTATCAGCAATGAGCAGCACGGTTTTATGCGTAAAAAGAGCACCTCAACTAATCTACTTCTTTATGAACATTTTATTCTCAATGCTTTTGAACATCGATCACAAGTAGATTCAATTTACACTGACTTCACGAAGGCATTTGATCGTGTTGATCATGTATTACTCATAGCCAAACTCAAGGCATTGGGTGTTGAGGGTTGCATGCTTGAATGGATTCATAGTTATTTATATAACCGAACACAGTTTGTCAGATGTCCAGGAGCCGTATCATCTTCTGTTAAAGTTACTTCCGGCATTCCTCAAGGATCGCATATTGGTCCATTATTATTTAACTTATTTGTTAATGATATTAGCGAGGAACTTATTAACAGTAATTATTTAATGTTTGCTGACGATTTGAAGCTGTTTAGAATCGTTGACAACTCTTACGATGCCTCTCTTTTGCAAAGTGATCTCGATAATTTAGTTCGTTGGTGTGACATCAATCTATTAAAACTTGCCAAGTGCAATCAAATTTCTTTCACAAGAGGCAATAACCCTATAATATTCGACTACCATCTAAATAATGCTACTTTAAACAGGGTAAATTCCATAATAGATCTTGGTGTAATATTCGATTCAAGGATGACATTCAAACCGCATATATCAAATATCACAGCACAAGCACTGAAAGTGTTAGATTGCATCAATAGGGACTCTACCTTTTTTTCTATTGACATAGTAGAGCATAGAGTAGAGCAATTTATAGCTCTACTCTTCTCTGATAAGGAGTATGCTAGAATATGGCTGTGTGATATGGAATCCAGCATATGTTGTCGATAAACAATCCATTGAGAATGTATGATTTATTTGTATTGTTTTATTCATTATTCCATACTATTTTAATTATGTTCCTATTTATTGAATTGTAAAATGAAAATGGCTCTGCCGTATAATAATAATAAATAAATAAATATAGGAACCGTATCATATTTTCCATTTCCACTAGCTGCGCCTTTCCTTGAGAAGGAGGTCTATATACCACACCAATTGCATATTTAGTGTTTTTGTACTTCAGCTCTATCCACAGTTTCTCAAGTTGAGGATTTTGTTCCAAGGGTTCTAGAGCTTTGCATTTTAAGTCAGCTTTTACATAAAGTGCTAATCAACCCCTGAGACTACCCCTATCCCTTCTAAAAATATTATATCCTGCGATAGAGAGAGTTGATGTTGGTATGTCTGAATTTAAATATGTTTCTGTTAAAGCAAAGATGTTAAATGAGTGTTGTATTAATACAGACTGAAAATCGTTCAATTTTTTTGTCAGTGACCAAATATTTAAATGCCCTGTCATAAAGTTATCACATTGTACATGTAGATTAGCGGACGCATCATAATTATATAAATTTTTTAGAAAAAATCACTATCTTGATCATAATGTTTAAATTTTTTAACGTCAAATCGTTTGAATCCTACACCTTTCGGTCAGAATGTTGGGTCATACATTTCTTCTTTTTTGTAAAAAGGTGCGCTTACCATGAAGCACTTGTTAGAATAATTAGCATATAAAAAGAAATTGATTCGGTCTATGTTTAAATAATTAAATAAGTTAGGTGACATGAATTTTACTTCAAAATGTTAAGATATTTTTAATAAGACTGTAAATAACTATTTGAAAAAAATATGTATCCTGTGTATTCTATTTCAGTGGCATTACCAAGTCAATTGTGCAAAGTGTTAACCAATCAAGTCGGTATTTGCAGTTAGTTAGCCACGCACGACTGCAACTTCAATATCTTGGGTAGTCATGTTGGGATTTTTGTGGATTTTTGTGGTTTTGGGTTTGAGACACCTCAAAAAACGTCTGTGCAAAAATTCAGATTTTTACTAATTTTGTCCAGGTCAAATGCTACTTTCCGTGGACTAAATAACAATATTTTAGATGAATTTTTTTGGTCATTTCAATGAACCTAATAGATATTAGATAAATTATTTTAGATGGGAAAGTTAGTCTAAAAATGACAAGTATCCGAACACACGAAATACGAATCTTTAGACTAGTTCTAGACCAACAAAATCTGTACAACTTTTGCATGCCTACAAGATGTTAGTGATGTGCGACTTTATAGGTAAATTATTTTGGTTCTAAAACTACTGATCTAAAATATTACGAATTTAAACGTAAGTTTATGAGAAAAGTCTATCTTTATAAAAACACTTGTTTTTATGAATAGTCCGAAAATGATGCTATTTTCAAAAATTTATAACAGGGTGACCAACATTTGGCAAAATGTGAAAAACTATGAAGAGTGAAATACCTACCTCTTTTTCTAAAAATATTGAGAAATGGTGTTTAAAAAATGTAATAGATTAAAAGTTATGGTAAATTTTGATCTCCAACTGCGAATTTATTTTTCTCTTCAGAAAAATTTCATTGCTCAATTCCTTGACAACATGGGAGTCTTGAACTGAGCTTATTGGAGAGGTCTTCGCAACAGTATTTAATACCAATATTAACAGGTAAAAAAAAGATTAAGTTGGTTGAGGTGTTACAGTCCCAACCAAAAGTAAGCCGAATTCTAAATCGGAACTTTTCCATAATAAATTATTAAAAAAGGTTATAAGTCGATGATACCAATAATTATTGTTATGAAGGCATAAATAGATAATTTTTTTATTATTAATTAATTATTTAAGTAGATTTAATTATTTTACTTAATGAACTAACTTTTGGAAGTTTTGTCCAAACTTATTTTAAAAAAAATAAATTTATGTAAATATCAGTGTATTTTACAAATTTGTTTTAGTAAATAATTGAAAAATCAGTTAAAAATCATTAACAAAAAGAGAAATTTGACAGTTTACAAATGTTTAATCAACTTTTTTATTTTTTATTTATTAAAAGTCTCCTAATTAAATTGGAAACGGTATTAAAATATGTGTAAGACATCAATGCTTTACATAGTTAGTTTTCGGAACTGCTGACATTATTTGGTTATTTGCTATAAATTAAAATGTACCAAAAAATTGACTGAAGGAGCCGTTACTCTGTGGTAGATAATCATTTTGCACAAATAACTAAATAAAACACACTGCTATGTTTTCTACCACTATGTGGTAGAAAATATAGAAGTGTGTTTTATTTAGTTATTTGTGTTAAAATGTACGGTTTGCATGCTGGGTTGACATATTTTCCACAAAACTACATGTAAAAGTTTTTTAAAATTTTTAACTTTATGAGTTTCCTAATGACTTTGGATTTTTTACAGAAAAGTGGATCTTTGAAGAAGTGGTAAAAAACAGTTTTGCAGTAGGTCAAGATTTCATAATTGACTATAGCTTTTAATCCATAACATTCATTTTATTATAATTTTTTTTTAAATATTCATAAATGAAGCACTTCACTTTTTGTAGTTTTTCACATTTTTTCAAGTATTTTCGGACTTTTTATAAAAAATCGGCGTTTTTTAAAAAAGTGACTTTTCTTCGTAAGCTTACAAATAAAAATATATTTTTCACCTTCATAGTTAAATCCATGAACACATTGTATATTTTAAATCTAATTTTGGACCATAATGTCACAGAATCTGCAAGAGGTTAGAGTAATACATAAAATTTAAACGTTTTAATTTGAATGTAAAAATACATGAACCTTCCATCACTGCAAGTCAGAACATACGTAGATGCTAACTAGCTATCACTAAAACAATAAGAGTTGCGAAGATTCGTGACGTTGACAAAATTAAGGACGCGGAAAAGGCATCTTTAATAGAACAAGAATATAAAAAACGTATATTTACGTGGCAAATGGTGGTGTCTCCGTAGTAAATTTGCTGAACTAAAAATAAATGTAATGATATATTAATAGTCCAAGTTCTTATAACGTAAATTTATACCTCATAAAACACCAAAAATTAAACATATGAGAATGATAGAAATTTTAAACCCTTCAGACTACGTTTCATTTGTTATTTTAAAATTTTTGTTACGTTTTGAAATCAACAAAAATAAAATTAATTTACAAATGAAAACACCAACTTGAAATTTTTACTATTTATTGAGAAGAATATGTAGTTTTTAAAAAACCGTGTCCGACTGTTCGATTTTGTTAAATAGCACCTGTCAGACCTCTTTTTATACCTCAATTTTTTCACGAAAAGTACATCTCATAACACCGTTTTTTGTACGTTTTTTTTTTAATGAAGTTTAAGACTTTCTCTAATCTATTGAGATAAGTCTGATAATTACAAAAACATTTTTACATGTCTGGCTTCACTTTTCCATGAGATGAGTTGAACATCTGACCATTGTTGTCACATAACAACTTATTTTTGTAATATTTAAAAATATAGTTATAAATCCCCTTTATGGATTAAAATTGGTTTGTCATTGAAAAACTATATTTTACTATGTCAGACTTAATTTTTTTAAGTGTCCTGCTCACGTTTTCTATGAATATGGTAAGATGAAACCATTTGCATGACAAACACCTTACATTTTTTATGTTTACAAATAAGTTTTAGATCCCCTTTATGCATTAAAATTGGTCTTTCACAGAAAAAATGTTTTTTACTATATCTGACTCAATTTTTTGACATGGTAAAAATCATTTTATCCATGAAAGACCAATTTTAATCCATAAACGGGGTTCCTAACTTTAGTTTAAATAATAATCCAAGCAAGTTTTTCGATATACTAACAGTCATATCTGACTATATTCGTTAAAAAGTGGGCGCAAAAAAATTAAGCCAGATCTAGTAAAACATATTTTTCTAAAACTTGTTTGTAAACATAAAAAATGTTAGAGTGTTATGCCATTAAGTGGTCTGATCTTACTACATTCATAGAAAACGTGGACGCTGCATTTAAAAAAAATCAATCAAAAGCATTTTTTCGATGACAGACCAATTTTAACCCATAAAGGAGGTGTGTGTAATTTTATTTTAAATATTACAAAAACAAGTTATATATGTTCTTCTCAATAAATAGTAAACATTTCAATTTGGTGTTTTCATTTGTAAATTTATTTTATTTTCGTCAATTTCAGAACTTAGAAAAAAATAGAAAATAACACGTCTTACCTTAAATTTTTTTTTAACAGATCATTCTCATATGTTAAGTTTTGGTATTTTATGGGGTACAAATTGTTTGTTAAGAGAGCTTGGACTATAAGCATTTTATACATGTGACAATTTTTCACTTTTCGGAAAAGTGGTAAGGAAATTTTGTTTCTTAACGGTAATTCCGCCTGGAAAACGTAATTTAAAAAAAAATTATTCCTGTTTTTTTTTTTCTAAAAAATACATACATTCATTAATATTTCAATTTTCTTGATAAAAATCATATATACACGCTGTCCATTTTATCAGGGCCTTCGAGAATATCTCACTTAATATCCGTCGTACAAAAAAGTTGTTGGTATGAAAAAATTGTGCTGATTTTTATAAACTACAGAATGGTTTAAAGACATTTGAAATCCATGGCCTACTTTAAGAGTTATAACGGAAAATATCGAAAATGCGAAATATGTAGGCAAAATATCTCCGTTATTTGAAATATTACAAAAATTCACGGGCGACATTTTTTTTCAAAACAGTGTATTTCAACGAGGTTTTATCTAAACTTTTTCAAAACCGCTGTATTTTGAAGATTTATTATTGAGTGTGTTAAAAAAAAATTTTGAAAATGGCGGGAAATAGCGGCATTAAATAGTATTTTCCTCTCTTTTCAACTATATTTCATATACCATATTTATTCATTGGAACTAAGCAAGTAATTATAGAAACATTTTTTAAACCAATATTTTTTATTTTTTTTTAAGTATCATATGTCGTGGAAAAGCATGATTAAATAAAATGATTAAAAAATTCAGTAAGTTCTTCAAATCTTTACTATAATCAAACATTAACCCAATTAAAAAGGATAAAGTAAATTCAGCTAACAAAAAAAAATTATAATAAAAATGAATATAGCACACAGAACATTCATTTGTATTGTTAGCTGAATTTACTTTATTCTTTTTATTTGTGTCATTAGCCCAGTCGTCAGGAGTTTTAAGGCGTCACTAAATGTTATATGACTGAATTTTTCAGAATAAGTTTTTTTTTTGTGTAGAATACAATCAAAAAAGTTTACAGCTGTGAGGTGCCAGCGACCCCAAAAAAAATCAAAAATATTGGCCAAAATTCACAGATATTTCATATTACATTAAATTTAGGGGCCGAACCCCTAAAAATACAATCTTCTTTTTCGGTTCTTTCGGTTATTTGGACTCTGCTTTGATCACATACCTATATGGCTGTGATTTAATAGTTAGTAGGTTTTCAAATACAAAAGAGAAGGTAATTAAAGTATTACTACAATCACACGAAACTGAAAAGCATCAAGATAAAGAATATGAATAGGAAGAAAGAGATAATGAAGAAAATGAAGCAATGGAGAATTTAGAGGCGGAATTGGAACGAAAGAATAAAAAAAGGCCTTTGAAAAGGCAAAGTAATTTATTAACGAGTTACTTTTCCAAAAAAACTTGTAAATAGTTATGTAATAGTGTAGTAGTGTATTAGTTATGTATTTTAGCTAAAATTAAAAATTTTAACTTTTTTTATTTGATAATAAATAATAATAGTATTTTATTTTTTATTTAACAAGCATATATAATGTAGGCTATATTACACACAGATGAAGTTTACAGTCCGAGCTGTAGGCGATCATTGTAATATATAGCCATTCATTTATGCAAGTTAAATACAATACCTACTGCAGGTACAACATACATCTATAGTTGCTTCTTTTTATTAATTAATTTAATTTTATTAGTAAAAGTACCTTGTACTTACCTACCATTTATACTACATTGACTACCTATGTAACCTACCCTATAGTACATACATAACAATATATTCCATATCGCCATATTTCTAATCCTAATATATTGAAGAACCGAAAAAAACCGTTTGAACCGAAAAAATTGGTCTGAACCATACCGGAAAATATTCTCGAAACCGAACCGAGTTAGAACCCAAATTTTCTAATTAATCTTAAACTGGAACCGAATCGGAATCGCTATTTCATTTAGGTCCGGGTCCCTGATTAGCAGTCTATTTTTAATATACCAGCGCCGCAGTGATAAATCCTGAACTCAATAGTTGTTGAATAAGAAAGCACGTGACGTGATGACAGCGATCTTATGCTTTACATTTGCTGTTTTTTTAAAAAAAAAATTTCACCGAAACCAAATCGAAAGGATGCAAGTGTGATATATCGTTGAATTCGGAATTTTAACTGCTTATTAATAGTTCGATTACAAATTGTAAGTAATTATAAAATAAACAACTTGTTGTGCCAAGACGGCACAAAACGTAATCCGATCTCAACCAGAACCTTTTCAGATCTTCGGGAACGGTAAAGAAACCTCCATGCTAAATTTCGTTCAAGTCCATTTGAAAAAAATTAGATAGAAACTCGTTGAAATACTATCTTTTACAAAATAATGTCGCCTTCGAATTTTCGTCGTATCTTTTCAAACTGATAAGATATATTCAGCATTTTCGATATTTTCCATCATAACTTTTAAAGTAAGCCATGGATTTCAAATGTCTTTTTGTAGCATATAAAAATCGGCACAATTTTCTTAGAAACAATTTTTTTTGCACGACCTATATGGAGCCATCCATTATGTCACACTTTGAGGGGGCAGGAGGGAGTCCATAAAGTGTTGACAGAGTGTGACAAGAGGGGGGGGTCAAACTTTTGTGACATCACATTATTAAAAAAATGAAACAATTATTTATAACCTAGGCAAAAAGAAGTTTTGGACAAAATAATGCCATCTGCGGTTTTCCAGGGGAAATATGTACCTCTCACTATGTATAACAATTGTACCTAAAATCCAACAGTTGAAAATTAGTGCGTCTATGTTTAATTAACAGTGAAGTTATGGAAAACAAGTTTTTGGCTTCTTAGTAGAGTGCCGCGGAGCGTTAAATATGCTTAAAAATTAATTCTGTGGGCGTCGCGGGGTTACAAGCTGAATTGTGCATAAAACTGAAGTTTGTACATTCGCAAATCAGAATCCGGAAGTAATAAAAAAATAAGGCGGGCAGAAGGGCAGTAAAATCGAAAAACGAGTTATTACCACGGGCGGATAGCGCAGCAGGCTACAAATCCACATAAAAATCAATTGATATTTTGTACAGAATGTATTTTTTATCAATTTTTGAAAGTTGGCCACAGCGTTGGGTCTTACGGGAGAATAAATTTTAAAACTCGAATATCTCGGTTCCAACACGTCGAAAATCTGACTGAAATTCTGCAATTTTTATGTTTCCACGCTGTTTACTCGAAAACGAAGACCTTAATGAAAAAAACTTACTCTTACAATCAGTTAATATTATCAATTTAGAAGACAACAGCGTTTAATTGAAAATTTTTACTTGAATCGTAAACATGATATGAATAAAAATACAAAATAAGCCATTTTTCAAGCTCTGGCTGTTTAGCGTCTCTACTCCGGCACAGTCGCATCTGTCTCACAAATCCCCATATCGTATCGCTACTAAATGCAAGTGTAGCATTATGTAGAACACAAACAAAATTATTAAATTAGTTAAATCAAAATAATGTATTACTTCTACATACTAAAAGACGTATTTTATAATAATAATAATTTATTGGATATTTAAAAATACGCCGTTGTGATTTGACATGTGAACATAAATATGTAAAAAGTAAATAAAAACAAAAGATATAAATGCAAACATAAATATAAATACTACAAAAATATAACTCTATAAAACACTAGGACATAATATCAGTATGGTCAAAGCAAATATAAATATAAATAACAAACAAACAAACAATCATACGGAATATGATTATCTCATAAAAAACAAAATTATTCGTCCAATTCACTTTTCGCATCTAACGGTGGCAAATCCGTGGTCTTGGTCAATTTATTTTTGCAGGTTTTCTAAGCCATGCATTTACAGGACCAAATGCAACCTGTTTTGTATTGTTAATAATGTATTTATTAGTATTAATCTTTATAACGTTTTATTACTTGCTTAACATAACATAACCGTAAAGCCGGGTTTACACACTACTCGCTTAAGCCTATTCTACATCTCCCTTTCTTATAATATTTTATTAATAAACACACATTTCATATCACATAGTCTTTTAGGTAACTAGGCAATTTTCTTTCTCTATCCTGTCTTCTTTCGATCTTCTCTTCACTTGTCTTCTGTGCTGCCTTAGCAGTTTTTTTTTCTTGTATTTTACTATCATCTTCTGTGACTTTCTTTTTCTCTTTATTGCTTCTGATTTCTTCACTTTCAGGCAAAGGTTGTAAATGCCTTCTATTTCTTCTTATCATTCCCGAATCGGTCTGGACTTCATATGATCGGGGCTCATCTCGTTTCCTTGTTACTATTCCTTCTTTGTTCTCTGTAACTATCCATACTCTTGTACCTATCTCTAATTCCTTCAGTTCTTTGTTTGCTTTGTGTCTGTTGTCATAATTCTTCTTCTGCACTTCTTTTTCTTTTTGTAATTTTTGTTTAACTAGTTTATGGTCTGGTAATTTGGGTTTTAATTTATCCTCTTTTATTGGTAAATTTTCTCTAAGCATTCTCCCCATCATCAGTTGTGCCGGAGATGGCCCACATGCCAGTTTTGTGTTTCTATAGGCAAGTAAACCTTTAAATGGGTCCTCATTTTTCTTCATAATTTTCTTTAATAATTTTACAGCGCTCTCCGCTTGTCCATTTGACTGTGGGTATTTCGGACTGCATGATACCCATTTAAATTTATATTCCTGTGAAAAATTTCTAAATTCCACACTGTCGAATTGTCTTCCGTTATCCGATCTCACAATTCTTGGTATGCCGTATCTTGAAAATGTTTCTTTTAGGCAATCAATCACCGTCTTTGATTTAAGATTCTTTAACTCAAATACTTCAGGCCACCGGGTATAATAATCTTGGATCACTAAATATGTTTTTCCCTTTAATTCCATTAAGTCTGTTCCAATTGTCTGCCAGGGTAAAAACGGGATCTCTAAGGAAAGCATTGGTTCTACCATAGGTTTTGAATTTTTCAGGCATTTCTCACAGTTTTTAATCTTTTCTTCAATATAATTTTTAATAGAGGGCCACCAAATGGTTTCTTTAGCTCTTGATTTACATTTTACATAACCAAAGTGGCCTGCGTGTATGTCCGCTAAACATGTTTTTCTCCAAGCTTCTGGTATTATGATTCTGTCTCGATAGGTTATAATGTCATCGTCCATTGAAATATCCTTTCTAAATTTGTAATATTGAAGGCAGTCAACCGTACAATTTTGTTTAGATGGCCAGCCATTAATGACGTACGATTTTAGTTTTTCTAATGTTTTATCTTGATCTTATGCGATTTTAATTTCTTCAGTGCTATAATTTGACAATATTTTCATCTCTCTCTGTATTGAATTCATAAGACTTACTTTTTCTTCCATAATTATGTCTTGATCCTCCATACCTTCTCTTAGCGGGCTTCGTGACAATGCGTCTGGGGCATAAAATTCTTTTCCAGGGACGTATTCTACTTTATAGTTAAATTTCATTAGTCGCATCCGAAATCGTTGTAATCTTGTTGTTAACTGATCGATAGGTTTATCAGTTAATATTCTTAATAATGGCTTATGATCTGTTCTCATAGTATATCTTTGTCCAACTAGGTACTGCTGTAGTCGTTCTGAAAGCCACGTCAACGCCAAGGTTTCTTTTTCTATTTGAGCATATCTTTTCTCTGCTTGACTTAAAGTTTTAGAACAAAAATATACTGGTCTCCATGTTTTATCGTCTTGTAGCTGTTCCAGGACACCGCCTAAACCATATGAGCTAGAATCAGCACTAATACGGGTCTCTCGATTAGTCTGGTAATTTGCTAAAACTGGTGCTGATATTATTTCTCGCTTCAAATTTTTGAAACATTCTTGGTGTGCCTGGTTCCAATTGAATTCATTTTTCTCATGTAAAAGTTCTCGAATTACTTGTGATTTAGTAGACACATTGCTAATAAATTTGGAGAAATATGTATACATTCCTAAGAATTTTCTAACCTCACTTTTGTTTTTCGGCTCCGGATATTTCAAAATGGCTTCTATACTTGACTGATCCGGTTTAATTCCATCTTGACTAATACAAATACCCAAATATTTTATTTCTTTTACTCCAATTTGACATTTTTCATAATTTAGTGTTAATCCGTGTTTCTTCAGAGTCGAAAGTACTTTCACTAGATTTTTGTTATGTTCTAAGATTGTCGAACCTTTTACTAGAATGTCATCTGCATGTACCAAAACAAAATCACTTAATCCTTCTTCAAAAATGATGTTTCGTAACACTTTCTGGAAAACCTCAGGTCCGCTCGAAATTCCAAAGGGTATTTTTTTGTACATAAATCTTCCGAAGGGTGTAATAAATGTTGTATATTTCTGACTACTTTCTTGAATTTTTAGCTGCCAGAACACTTTTGAACAGTCTAGTTTTGAAAAATAGCAGGAATTTTGAAGGTTACCGATGGTTTCTTCTACCGTTGGAAGTAGATATCTTTCTCGTACTACAAACTTGTTTAACTCTGTAAAGTCGGTACATATTCGAACTCCTTTTTCTTTTGTCACTACTACCATAGGCGAACACCATTCTGTTGCTTCGTTGATCTCAGTTATAACATCTTTTCTAATCATATCATTCAATTCTTCTCGGACAGTTTCCAAAAGCGGTAATGCTACTCTTCGAGGGGTCTGCACTGCTACTGGTTCAGTTCCTTCTTTGAGTTTAATAACATACTTGAAATTTTTAACTTATCCTAGTTCTTCAAACAATTCAGGAAATTTTTCTTTAACCTCTTCTTTGGTTATTAAACGTTCAACTTCTTCCTTTATTTTAACCTCCTAGATGTTTTGGTCATTAAATTTTAAAATTTCTAATGCTTCCAATGCTGGTCTTCCCAATAAGTTTTCTGAAGTTTTTACTACAAACATTTTTATGATTGTTTCTTTTTCGTTCCATTTTACAGGAACTTTGATGGCTCCTTTAACTTTCAATTCATTTCTTTCTCCCGGTCCTATTAATCTGGTACTTGTGTTTTTCAATTTGACCTCTCCCCGTTTTACTAACTTTTTATAGGTTTTAGTGGTAATCACAGTTTCGTCTGCACCACTGTCAACTTTAAATTGTACCTTTTTATCCATAATTTTAATATTTACCAACCAGGGTTTTGAAACGCATTCGATGTTTTTAATTTCTGTAATGCTTGAACTAGATTCTTCGCTAGAACTAGAATCACTTGCATTTATTTCTTTGACAATTTTTGTTTTACACATAGTTGAATAGTGCCCTTTTATTTTGCAACGTCTACATTTTTCCTTTGCCGCTGGACATTCTTTAAATCTATGTACTGGTACAGCTCCACATCTAGTACATTTCTTTTTCTCATTTTTGTACTTGCTTGTTGTTTCTTGGCCTCTTTCAGATCTATTTTCTTGCTCATATTTATTTTTGTTCTTTATTGTATTGGAGTTGTGTTAGTTGTGTGTTAGTTGTGCTCCTTTATAAATAGACTTTTCTTGTGGAAAAAGTAACTCTAAGGCCCTGATCTCGTCACCATTAGTCAACAGCATCATTCTATAACAGTTTGCACATTTTTTGTTGCAGTTGCTTCTTGCCAAATAGGCGATAAAACAATTAATTAAATAAATAAACTTAAAGCAAGTAATAATAAATCCAACAAGCATTAAAAAAACTTATCAAGAAGCTACAAAAAAAAGTTAGTGCTGATAAACAACAAATCTAATCTTAATACATAAAAACTTAAACAGGGCCGGACTTTAAAACATGAATTGTGGTAATTGTAAATGCACTGAATCCAAGGAAGACCCACTAGTCACATGTGACAAATGTTACTCCAAATTATGCCAGGCTTGTGCAAAATTATCTGCTACTGAATATAGAGCTGTCACAATGAAATCTTCCAAAGTATTAATATTTTGGTGCTCAAACTGTAAAGCAAATCCAATAACTTATAATCAAGACATCAGACAAATTATATCAGATGCAATAAGAGAAGAATTACCATCAGCGATTAGCAGCCTATCTTCTCTCTCCAACAATGAATACCTGGATGCTAAATTTGATTCACTTACTAATGCAATTACTAATTTAAAGGAAAGCAATATTGAATTGGTGAGATTTCTCACTACGAGTAATTCAAAATTAGCTGCTCCAACAAATAGGATGTTTGAAGAAAATACTTTATTTGAAAAACTGCAAAGCACTCTTACGGATAAATTTGAAGCTAGACTCACACTTATGGATAAAGAAATATCATTCCTTAGAATTTTAATAAAAGAAAATTCATCAACTTCCAGTAATGTTCCTATGGTGATAAATGATTCTAATAAGAAAACTAACTTAAGGTCCTCAACAAAACTTGATGAAATAGCCAACAGTATTACCTCTAATATGGAAAATAATATACAAACATCCAGAAAGGCCAACCATATGAAACCTAATTTATCTAGTAAACCAAGAAATGGCGATAACAAAAAGGCTGCCTCAGTTATTGGCACTAAAAAAATTGCAAATACTAAATTAACAGCTGCTAAACTTTATCCAAAAACTAATATCCAAGTCAGAAGATTGGGTGATCAAGTTACTGAAGAGGATCTAAGAGAATACTTAGAAACAACGTTTGGTAGCTCGGAAAGATTTAGGATTGAAAAGCTAATGGTAAAATCTGGTGACTATGCTAGCTATAAAGTAGAAGCAAGAGCTGATCTCCTTGATGACCTTCTGAATCCCTCAAACTGGCCTGAAGAAGTTGAAGTAAAACGGTTCTTTCGGTACGAAGCAAGGCGCAATATTAACTACACCTCTGGATCGGCATACAATAGCGACCACCGCAGATCTTACCGCAACAAGCAGAGGTACTACTAATGGTAAAAATAATGACTATAGATTTTCAATTCTGCATCAAAACATTCAGTGTATCTCCAACAAAATATTGCCTTTAGAAGTGTCCATAAAAAACTTAAATATTGACATTCTGGTTATAACTGAGCATTGGAAAAACATTGATGAACTAAAAACTATTCATTTAAGTAACTATAATTTAGCTGCATGTTTTTGCCGTAAAAAAATGCTCCATGGTGGCTCTGCAATCTATATAAAAAAGAAAAATGCTCCAAAATATAAGGAGGTTTCTTGTAGCAAAATTTCAGTCGAGGGTATTATTGAATGTTGTGCAATTGAACTCGAAAATTTAAATATGTATATTGCTGCTATTTATAGGCCCCCATCAAGTAATATTCAGATGTTTCTTGATTCATTTTACGACTTGCTTGATTACTTAAATCTCAATAAAAAGGTACTGATAGTTGGTGACTTCAACTTAAACTTCTTATCAAATGAGAATAATGTAATATTGTTCAAAGATATCTTGGATTGTCATGGTTTTCAGTTTGTAATAAAAGAACCGACGCGGATTTCGAGTAACTCTAGTACTTGCATCGATAACATGCTACTAAATGACAAATTTGACAATTTTCTAGCCGATATTGTTGATCTGAACTTATCTGATCACTTAGCTCAAACACTGATAATTAATGTAAACAAGGAAAAATCGATCAAAAAAACTATATATAAACGGTGTTTCAATTCAGAGAACACTACAAACTTTCTTCGGATCTTGAACAATGAAAATTGGTATGATATATATAACTCTACTTCTACAGAGAGAGCATTTGATAATTTTTTTAATACATTTATGTATCACTTTGATATAAATTTTCCTTTGCGAAAATTCTGTGTTGCTGATAATGATGATATTAATCACGACCATTGGATAAACGATGAAATAGTAATGCTTAAACATCAACTATCAATATACACTGATCTTTCAAACAGGTATCCTCAATTCATTAGGCTACGGAATGAAACCCATCAAACTTATAATAGCAAATTAAAAATTGCAAGGAGGCTATACTATGATAGACAAATCAGTCAAGCTGAAAACAAACAAAAACAGATGTGGCAAATAATATCTAATTTGCAAAATAAAAAACATTCTTATCATAACATAGAGATTATTGATAACAATATTAGGTTAACTGGCACAAATCTGGCAAACAAATTCAATCAACAGTTTACTACTGGTCCATTTCCAAGTACTAATAATGATCTGGCATTTCAGGAATCCAATGTGCCAATGAAAAATAACTCCCTGTTTCTAGCTCCATTAGTAGACTCTGATATCATTGAAATAATTAATAAATTAAAAAGCTCTAATTCTAGCGGTTTTGACAATATATCCAACAATCTTCTAAAAAAGTGTAAGTATCTGATTTGCAAACCCCTAACATTTATAATCAATTTAATGTTTCAAGAAGGTATTTTTCCATCGAAACTTAAGGTTGCAATCGTAAATCCTTCATATAAGAAAGGCAACCCAAACAGTATCGCTAATTACAGACCTATAAGCCTTCTCTCCAGTTTCTCAAAAGTCCTCGAAATTGCAATAAATGATCAATTAACTATATACCTTTATACATATAAAATAATTTCCCCAAACCAACATGGTTATACTAAAAACAAAAATACTGATACAGCCATTACCAATTTTGTCTCTGAAATCTCTAGAGCAATTGACAATAAGATTCCGGCTCTAGGGCTCTTTATAGATTTCAGTAAGGCATTTGACAATGTAGACCATGAACTATTATTAGCAAAACTCTTTAGGTATGGCATTAGGGGCGTAAACCTACAGTTGTTTAAAACGTACCTTCAGGAGCGCACTCAGAAAGTTTGCCTGCCGAATGGCAAAACAAGTTCAAGTCGAAATATATTAACCGGTGTCCCTCAGGGATCAATTCTAGGCCCTACATTGTTTCTAATTTTTGCAAATGATTTAAATTTTTACCTACAGGATGTAAAATCTATTACGATTACACAATATGCCGATGATACCAACGTATTGATAACAACTGAAAACATAAACAATCTTATGACACTTGCAAGTACAGTTTACTCTATGATTACGGAGTGGGCTGAGCATAATCATTTGTGCTTAAATCATGATAAAACACAGTGCATGCTGTTTAAATCGCAAAGATCTACATACTCTTTGAACAATAGCTTCCCATTACAAACTGTAGACTCCGTCAAAATGTTGGGTATCACCTTAGATAATAATTTGCGATGGAACACACACATCAAAAATCTCTGTGGAAAACTAAGTAAGTCGTGCTATGCATTAAGATTTCTGAAAAATTACTGCAGTAGTAACATTCTTAAAACCCTCTATTATTCATCTTTTCACTCCCACCTAAGAAATGGAATTGTAAACTGGGGAAGCACTGGGCAAAATCAACGTGTTTTTATTTTACAGAAAGTTGCAATAAGAATCTTAGCAAATCTAGGTTATCGGGAATCCTGTAGAAACGCTTTTCGCCAATTTGGCATACTAACAGTTATTGGTACCTACATATATGAAGTCTGCTGCTTTGTTTTCAAAAACAGAGCTATGTTCACTCAAAATATAACTCCCCATGACCATGATACTCGTCATAAGTTTGAACTTCAACCTGACGCTCATTCAACCTCCTTATATCAAAGGAGCATTATATACAATGGCTGCAGACTATTCAACTTTCTACCTCCAGAAATTAAGGAATCTGCAAATCAACATGTGTTCAAAAAATCTCTCAAAAAACACTTAATAGAAAAAAATTGTTACACACTTAATGATTTTTTCTCTGCATAGGCCTTTACATTGTATTTACATATATATTTATATTGTTAGTTGCTAATTGATGTTGTTTCTGTATTTTTTATATTTTTTCCGTCTTTGTTTTGATATGCTTGTATAATTGTGTTTATTATATTATATAACTTCCATGGGTGTCACCATATTTGGTGAAATATGACGTAATAATAAATAATAAATAAATAAGTTCTTTATTGGATAACTCCAAATGGCCATCGACCGAGGTCCTTCAGCCAGTTTACAATAATGTTATTTTCATTAACAATATTTAAATAAAAAGGAAAATTGCATATACTACATAGAAAAAAAAAAAAAAAACACTGAGAGTTATTGGTAAAAATAATTAAAACATTTAGAAAAAAAAAATATATATATATATATAAAGCTTGTATTAAAATTTCATGGCTCTATCTCTTGAAATTGATTTACTAGCTCCCATAATGTGTCGCTCGGATTTCTAGCTCTTCTCTGGGTTCTACGATCTCTAGATATACAGTATGGATTCAATTTCTCGATGTTGTTCAAATTGGCAAATTTTTTGTGGAGTTTTGGAAGCCTGAGATTGATCGGTTCTACTTTGACTTTCTGATAGAGAAGATTGTTGGGGGGATTATATAGTGGATTTTGTGGATGTCGGATTTTGGTAATGGTGCGGATTGCTTTTCTTTCTCCAACTTCGATATTCTTCTTTGCTGTTGGTCCACAGTTGGAAAATAGTAGGTGTCCGTATTCCAGAATTGGTCGGCATATTGTTTTATAAATTTTTGTAGCAGATGATATGTTAATTCCTTGATTTTTGTAGGTTAAAGTTCTGAAATGTTTGGCTCTAGTTGTTATTTTTTTCTTAATGTTGTTTGAATGATTATTGAAATTTAATTTGTGGTCTAGATGTATTCCTAAATATGTCGCAGATGTCTTCGGATGGACTATTTGATTTGCCATGTTAATTGTTGGTGATGCTTGGGAAGGATGGTGGTTAAATATGACCAGCTGAGATTTTGTTGGATTAGCTTGCAATCTCCACAAGTTAAACCATCTGTTTGTTTTGTCCATTAGATTTTGTAGTTCTTCTGATGTTTTCTTTAATGTAGTGTTATGTGATACTAGGGCTGTGTCATCTGCAAACTGTAATATATATGACTGGTGGTTAAATTCCGGAGTGTGGCTGTAGATATCATAACAATAAATATTATAGAGTATCGGAGATAGAGGCGAGCCCTGTGGAACCCCCTGCTCAGGTGTAAATTTGTCAGAAAGGAAGTTGTCGATTTTTATTTGTAGGGCTCGATGTTCTAATAAATCTTTTATTAAGTGTATTAAATAATCTGGACACTCCAGTCTCTTTAACTTATATAAAAGGCCCATGTGCCACACGCTATCGAATGCTTTATTTATATCTAGAAATAGAGCTGCTGATTTTTGTCCCTTTAATTTTGTTGCTTGTACATTCGACACAAGTATAGCAAGCGGGTGCAATGTTGATGTTTTTTCCTTAAATCCAAACTGATACCCTGGAATTTTGTTTCCTATTGATTCTTGAATTTTTTCTTTTATTATTTTTTCAAAAATTTTTCCTAGTACTGGTAACAGAGTGATTGGTCGATAATTAGCAGGTTTCTTATGGTTCGTATTTGGTTTTGGTGTTGTTATTATCGTGCCTTGTTTCCATTCCTGAGGATAATACATATGTTGCAAGCAGAAGTTGTAGATCTTTATAATATATTCATGTATCTCATATCTTAGTTGTTTTATAACATTGTAGGTGATGTGGTCTATACCCGGTGAAGTATTTTTTGTTTTTTGTAAAATATTAAAGTAGGCTTCCTCATTTATTTCATGTACATCATTTGGCTGTATTATATTAAAATAGGTCTGATACCAGTTATTTACCATATCATAGTTGTCTTGGTCAAATTCAATGTTTGGTTGTTCACTGTATGAGTTTTGGAAATGCTCTTTAAATATTCTCGTCTTTTCTTTGCTCTCTGTATATTCAACTTCATTTTTCTCAATAGGCGGTATTTTAGTTTTTCTTTTATATCTTGATAATTTATTCACTTCCTGATAGAAATTTTTACCTTGCTTTTCATTGATTTTGTCACACGCTTCCATCCATTTGTGTGATTTGTACTGCTGAATCATTTTATGTATGTGTTTATTGAATGCGTTGATATCACTTTTTATGTTGGGATCTTGATTAGCTTGGTATTCACGGTACATTTTTCTTTTGGTTTTGATTAATTTAATTATAAATGGTGGCAGTTCGTGTGAATAGTGGTTTATTTTTGCTTTTGGTGAATTTCTTATAATAGCATCGGACAAAGTATTGTTGAACTTGGATATATTTTCTTTTGTTAGTGCCACTTCTTTATTTAAATCGATGTATGATATAATTTCCTCATTGACTTTATCGATGTTACATTTGTTAAAGTTGTATTTTGTAATTTCTTCGTCAATGATATTTTGTGTTAGATCAAATTGAATTTTAAATCCGAGATGATCCGAGCCTAAATCTGGTACCAGTTCTACCTGCTTGATATTATTTGTTATGTTTTTGGTATGTAAAATAAGATCGGGTGTTGTGTCCCTGTTGTTTGGCATTATAAAAGTTGGTGCTGTGGAATATTTTTTGAAGTCTGAATTCTGTAGGAAGTTGTTTAGTTGCTTTTGTTTGCCTCGGTTTATATTAAATATGACGTATTTCACAGATAAAAATATTTTGTATTCAAATCTGTTGAAATAAAAGATTTACTTACTTACTTACTTACTTACTTACTTACTATTTGTGTGACTTTGTCTATTTTTCCGCTAGCGAGTAGCTTTTCTCTGATTTCTTTATTTTGTTCTTTTACTGTTTCTGTTTGGATGACTTTTTCAACTGCTTTTTCTAGTGTTAATTTTTCATCTAGTTGCAATTGTTCGGATAATTTGTGGTCTCTTATCCCAACTACCAGTCTATCCCTAACGAGTTCATCTACCAATGCTCCATAGTTACACTTTTTAGATAGAAGTATTAAGCTGTCGATATACTCCTGACCTGTTTCATTCTCCATTTGGTTTCTTAAATTGAACTTAGCCCTTTCATAAATTATATTTCGCTTGGTTTCGAAATGATTATTGAACAGATTCTTCGTTTCTTCATATGTCAACAGACTGTGTTCTTTCCTCTGTAATTTCTCTAATAACTTATCCACTTCTGGTCCCATTTGTAGAAGCAAATTTGTTACTTGGAATTTTTCGTCTGCTTGATTTATTTTTGAGACCACTCTGTACCTCTCATAATGTGCAATCCATTGGGGCCAGTCGGCTTTATCAAAACTGAATTTTTCAACTGTTGGCACAGAATTTACCAAAGTGGTTTGTTCTCTGCTTTGTTGTCTCTCTGCGACGGGATTGTAAACTTGCAAGGCTGCGAGTGTCTTCTTTAATTCGTCTACTTGCTTTTGTAATTCTTCCATGTTTACTGATTTTCGAATTCTAGGTTATGTCCGTGTAATTTATAGCCGATCTTTTATTTCCGCAGAAATATTGTCGTTAATATTTACTTCTTGAACCTTTAGATCAAACCTGACACCATGTTTTGTATTGTTAATAATGTATTTATTAGTATTAATCTTTATAACGTTTTATTACTTGCTTAACATAACATAACCGTAAAGCCGGGTTTACACACTACTCGCTTAAGCCTATTCTACACAACCCATTTTATTTTTCTTGCAAGTGCACACCTTGCTTCCACAAAATTTTAATTTTGTTACTAAAAAAATTGTTGCCACCTCCGCCTTACCTTTTTTGCATCCATATGAAGCTAGAACGTCCAAATTCGGAGGAAAAAACGGCAAGGAAGTTAGAATCGGATTTACATCACCCGTTTCATCAATTTTCCTTCCATATTTGGCAATGCTAAGTAATTTTGGACAGGGTTCTAAGGAATTGAGCCACACTTTCGTCTGATAATAGGCTCTCAAACTATGAAATTGCAAAGAATCTTCAGTCGGAGGTAGTATTGCAATTAGTTAGTAGTTTTTCTAAAACCTCTGAAGAGATCGACGCAGTATCTTTTATTTTATCTTCTATATTTTTAGACATAACTTGGGACAATCTCTTCCCAGCAGACCGCTTCTGACAAAACACACATTTGTTTATGTCAAATCCACCCTTACGAAACGATCTACCAGGAAGTGGTGGAGGTTCAATATCATCAGCTGCCCTGTACTCTTTCCACTCTTTTTCTTAAACCTTTCAATGTTTTGTTTGCTTCTATAGGCAATATATCACATTTTATGCCAAACAACGTTGACAAGATTTCCAGTTTTGCCATCAGCAATCACTTTTTGTATATCCTCATCTGACTCTTAGTTTATGTAATCCCTGATCTTAGTGGAATTCATAAAAGTAAAGAAAGTTTCATCAGTTGATTGCATTATAACACCTTCAGTCTTTTTACATATTATACATTGTTGTTATTTTTGCGTTTTAAATTTTACAAGTCGATTTCGCTCTCAGAACTAGTACTATCACTTGTAGAACTTTCCATTTCGTGCAGTGCTAACTTTTGAAAAAAAATCATCGAATGTAGAATTCCCTACATTTAACTAAAGCAAAAGTTCTCACTTAGTTAACCCTGGTAACACTGTACACTAACCACTATTTAAGTTTTTTTAAAAATGGAAAAATTAAGTTTAATAAGTATTAGGAATGTAGTACTGAATTCGTATGCACTCACCACCCACAAGGGTATATTTACGATATACTAATTAATATACTAATTAAGATGCACACACATTTAAAATTCCAGATATCAGATAATATAGACAACGTATCAGTACGAGGTGGAGCTACGGGGATTTATGAGACAGATGCGACTGTGACGGACTGGAGACGCGAATCAGCCAGGGCTTGAAAAATGACTTATTTTGTATTTTAATTCATATCTTGTTTACAATTCAAGTAAAAATTTTCAATTAAACGCTGTTGCCTTCTAAGTTGATGATAGTAAATGTTTGTAAGAGTAAGTTTTTTTCATTACGGTCTTCGTTTTCGAGTAAACAGCGTGGAAACATAAAAATTGCAGAATTTCAGTCAGATTTTCGACGTGTTGGAACCGAGATATTCGAGTTTTAAAATTTATTCTCCCGTAAGACCCAACGCTGTGGCCAACTTTCAAAAATTGATAAAAAATACATTCTGTACAAAATATCAATTGATTTTTATGTGGACTTGTAGCCTATGTGCTGCACTATCCGTCAGTGATTTTTTGATTTTACTGCCCTTCTGCCCGCTTTATTTTTTTATTACTTCCGGATTCTGATTCGCTAATGTACAAACTTCAGTTTCATGCACAATTCAGCTTGTAACCCCGTGACGCCCACAGAAGTAAAAATAAATTAAAGCTAGCACTCTACTATCTATAATATAAATCTGTCTTTAGTTTTTTAACTTAAATGCAAAAATTAATTAAGAAATGCTGTTTCTTAATTAACCTTTAACTTTAAAATTAATGTCGTAGACATAACAAACTTGAGTAATTTTTGCAAAAAAGCATTTTACTAAAAAGGCCCTTTTTTGAAAATTAATATCTACAACATAGGGATGTCATAGCGTAACATGGTTGGGCATGTTTTCTTCCTGTTGTACTTTCGATCTAGCAAATCAATTTATGCAACATAGGCATTTCAAAAATACAAAAAAGTGCTTACTTGCAAAATTGAGTGCCTGTGGGCGCAAAGGAAAACTGAACTTCTACGTTCAATATCGTGCACGCTCGCAAAATCATTGTTATCTCGGCTTCCTGTGGACGTGCAAAAAGTTATAACCAATCGATTTGGGGTAGCTCAACCAGATAGAACGAAATATCGCATTCGTTTTGCAAAAAAAAAGCATCTCAGTCCATAAAACGGACCTCTTTTAACTTTCATTTTGCTGCCTTTTTAATAAACAAATGCGTTTTTGCAAAAATTGTACAAGTACACATTTCCAAAAAAAGAAACGCTCATTCTACACAGCAAAACCTATAATCTGCCAAAGTTAGTTACGTTCGTTATTTTTAAAGTTAAAAATTAATTAAGAAACAGCGTTTTTAGCAGTATTTTGCATTTTGTTAAAAAACGAATTAACTGACTTTTATGCGGTTAGACTCATTTTGAAGATATTTCTTCCACAGACATATTTTCGTAAAACCTAAAGATAAATTTATACAAGCCAAAAACTCGCTTCCGCATCAGAAAATTCTACCTCAAAATTTAATGCTGTAAAATATGTGACGTCACCCAACAGGGGGGAGGAGTTAACTCGAATGTAACAACCTTTGACATGGGGGGAGGGAGGGGTAGAAAATGTTGTAAATGATGCTTACTATCCAAGGAACTCATTAAAAAGAAATCATCCGCCTTTGATTTGTTTAGAGGTAAATAGGGAAAAATAAGTAAAGCAAGCTAATAAGAGTCCAGAAACTTAATATTTGGCGTATATGCTAGAAGCCAACACCTCAATTTTTTATGACATTTGCCTCAAATATAGTTCAGTTCACCAATCATGTCGTTTACGTCATCATCTTTTGCTTTCCGAATCAAATCGATTCAAGGTCACACAAAATGGTATGCATGGGCGTACCTTTTGAAAGGAGTTTACAGTAAAATAACAATAAATTAGTAGCACCATATCACCAACATAATCTCAGATTTTACGTTTTTGTAAGTTTATTCTTATTTTTAATGTTTTTATTCGCATTTCTCAATTGGATCCAGTGTAACATTTATAAACTCTTGCATACAGAATAAGGATAATTTTCTGATCTTGTTGAATATTAATTATAGGTTGGATTTCCAACTTGTCAATAACAGTATATTTCCTACAATCAACAAGATTAATAAATTCTCTGTATAATGTGTGAGTTTATTAATGTTACACTGGATCAGATTTAGAAATGCGAATAAAACATTAAAAATGAGGATAACCTACAAAATTTGAGGTTATGTTACTACTACTCAATTGACCATTTTTGGTCACCTGATTTTGACACCGCCGTGTGGAGGGCACACAAACATCATCCAATCACAAAGGAATACAAATGTAAACAATTAGAGATGAGTTGCTAGCAAAAGCAGTTTTAGCTTGTTATTAAAAAATAACAGCTTTTACCCATCTCTAAGAAACAAAACAATGAGTTGTGTGCCCCCCACGCGGACATCGTGACGTCAACCGAAAATGATCAATTATTACTTCATGCAATTTTAATATTAATATAATATTCTCGCCAAGCGACAACACTATTTCAGCAGTCGGGTAAACTAACTACAAAAGCTACGAAATCAACTATGGCACAGACTTACTTTCGGAGTACATATTATAAATTGTGTTCCTCACATCCATCTTCCTTGCCTCCACCAAGTCCTTAGTTTTATTTCGAATTAATTTTATTACAGGAATCTTCATGAGCTACAACATTCGTGAGAAGGAGTTTTTTTGTATTATTAAAATTCTATGACCAATTATTTCCACATACTAGAGTGCAAATATAGTCAAGATGTTTTCCTTTAAATAGATTTAGATGGGAAATCTAGATATGGAAGTAGACCATTCCTCAGGCAGTGGTTTTATAAATGATATTGACAATATTTTACGCTGCTTTCTTTTAAAATACACAATACGAGTATAAAGACTACTTGTGTAGGTTCCTATGTTTGTACTTATGGAACAATATTTCTGTCAGGAAAGGAGGATAATTAACTATCGAATAAACATATTTAAGTACATAATGATTTGATCGACGTAAAACACAATTTATTTTATGGTTTTATAATCTTAAATAATTTCTTCTTTACAGGGTAGTCGAGATAATATGAGTATTGTATTAGTAGTATTTCCTGGTGCTCCTAAGCCAAATCCTGAGGCTATTGAACAAGAAAGAGAACTAGATGCATCCATTGAGAGGCACATAAAAGGTAATTTGCAAATTTTAAAATATTGAATAATAAATAATAATACATCTAATATTCTGATATGAATAACATGCATAACGTAGAACTAAAATACTCAATTACTCACTATTGAAAATTGGATCAGATATTCTAGAATTGCATTTTATTTATTAACATCTTGTTTGAAATAAAAATTATTTTGACTTGATATTTGGCATGGCGCCACTAGAAGCATATTTTATTAATATTTCGTTAATGCATTATATTGCGCCAATTTTCTAGAAGAAACCAATTTTGTGGAACAAATTTGTCAAACAAGGTCTAACAGGGCTAGTCTTCTTTGTAATTTTATAAATATCTGCCCAATATCTATTGACATTCTCTGCAAGAATTAATTTGCGGTACACTAACATTTTTGTACAATAATATTTTCCAACTTGCCCATAAGAATGTTAATTTTCATTTGAAACAAGTTGTGAATGAAAGGGACGTTTCCATAGCAGTGGAGCAGTTAGGCAGGTATAATGTGCAAACTGCACAGAAAAAAGGAAGAAAGCCTATTTAATTAAGTTAACCAAATAATTTGATCGTATATACACAAGCAAATATATTTTTTTAAATAATTAAACATTTATGTTGATTTTCAATCATTTTATTATTTTATGCAATTTTCTACAAATTATTTCAATTTAGTGGTTATTCTGACAAAACTATACCTAACTTCTTCTGAACATGTCACTGTCTGACACCTAAAAATATATAAACTAGAATAATGTTATAAATTAAACAAGCTAACCATAATACTCTTCGCCGATTTACTACACTTGTTATATAATTGTTGCACATTTTATGGGATACTATTCGCAGTTTTTTTTTTTTGTAAATGGTATTAGTTTCAAACATTTTTTGTTTAAATACAAAACAAAAAACATTTTTTTGTTTAAAAAATTAATAACTTTTTTATTTATTGATCGATTTTTTTAAAGGCAATTATTTATTATTTGTTTGCTTATAGTAATGAAACATATTCTTTATAGGATTTTGCAAACAGCTGAAAAAAAAACTATCTATGAGAACTAAAAGAAAAACTGTATGTAAAAATATTAAGGAAATCTTTGCATTCTTTCGATAACCTGACTTCTGGTTATGCTAGCAAGTTAAAATTCTGAAATAAATTTGTCCAATTTCTTATTTGACATTCTCATTATAACACTAGCATGCAACATAGTCCCCCTCGGGTAAGCAGATTAAACTAGTATCTACTTGACCCCCTACGGTATGTAAATTCAGTTAACAATGAGAACAAAGGAAATTTATTTATTTACCTACCTTGTCTTTAAATTTTTTTTCATTTCAATGTATTACATTTTCATAAAATCTCTTATTCGGTTTCTTGGAAATGCTTACCGTTTGAAACATTTTTCACCCTTATTCTGAGCTCATCAGAAAAGCACAAAGCTACTCATAACGATGTTCCATGCAAAACCAAGGCAATATCCATGAATAAGTATGAAATATTTATATTTGACATTGACTGATAAAAAACAACAGATCTTCACCTATCTATTAGCTAACTAGTTTTGGAAAAAAAATTTAAGGACAAGCAGGGACGCTGCTTGAGCTTAGTGCGCCCGCGTGCAACCAAATTTTTGGCGCCCTATTTATTAATTTCGAATGAAATTAATAACGTAAAACATAATTAAAACAAAAACAACAATTTTAAAATACGTACATATATTATAGGTAACATAAACTAAAACATTTAATTAACTGATAACTAATAAAAAAAAAGAAATACATTAATATAGGTACAACAAATTATAGAAACTGAACTTTTCTTGCTTTGAGTGCTGCAAATTCTGAAATAGTTTGGTGCATGTTTAAAGTATCCAGTATGTCATGCTCGATTGAAATAATGGCCAAATTACTAAGTCTTTATTGTACCATTGTGGACCTCAAATAATTTTTTATTATTTTCAACTTACTAAAGGACCTCTTACCAGATGCAACTGAAACTGGTAACGTAAGTAAAATTCTTAAAGCTATGGTAACATTTGGAAACGTTGATATGAGATCATTTTCAAAAATATATTGCAAAATTATTTGAGGGTCATTTAATGTCTGTGTTGTAGAATGTAAACGCAAATCCTTTATTTCATTAAACAAATCAATCCCGTCGATGTCTGACTCTTCGCGTGACTGATCTTGAAGTTTTAGGTGTAAATCTTTGCAGTATTTCAGCAAGTCTTCATCCGAGTGACTTCCCATCTTGGTAAGAAAACCAAAAATATCGTTAAATGTTTGGAGTTCTTCAAACCTGCTGCGAAGGGACGATAATGTTTGATCCAAAATTCGCTAAAATAATTCAACCTTAAAATTTATTTTAGGGTCCAAAACTACATCATCTTTTTGCTCATAATCAAACATTTTTGGCCTTTTTCTTGGACGTAATGTTTGAGGGAGTGGAAAACAGGCATCTATGTTTAATTCTAATGCAATCTCATTAGCATCGACAAGAATACCATTAAAACCCTCGTCTGAACGAAATTTTGTAAAATATTCTAATAAATTGTTAAGATAGTCTAAACATACTTGAACATTCATAGTGGAACTTTGCATCATTTTGCTTAAAGTATTTATTTTAAAAGAAATATTGTACCAAATAATTATTGAACATACAAATTGATAATTTTGTATTTTTAGTGCTAATGAGTTTGCCTTATGGGAAACATTTAAATCCAAAGAAGAATCTGTGGATATTTCTACAAGGGCATCAAATATTTTACACAAATTGTAGCGCAATGGTTTAATTGCGTCTATTCTGCTCGACCATCTTGTATCGCTTAAAGGTTTTAATTTTAATTCTGGAACTTGCTTTTCAAATATTGCCCACCTTTTTGTTGAAGCAGAGAAAAAACATAGAACTCTTGAATGATGTCAAAAAAATTTATAGTTTCATGTGAACATTTGGCTGCATCATTAACTACCAGGTTTAAACTATGGGCTGAACATGAAATAAAAAAGGCACGATTATTTAGTTCCAGTATCCTTTTCTGCACTCCGCTGTGCTTACCGCGCATATTTGCGCCATTGTCATACCCTTGACCACGCAAATTGTTAATGTTTAAATTTAATTTTGAAAGCAATTCCACCAAAAATTGGCATAAGCCTTCTCCTGTTGAATTTGTGATTGGACAGAACCCAATAAAGTGTTCACGTACTTCGACCTTCTTAGAGACGTCATTCATTAAAACAAATCTAATTACAATGGTTATTTGCTCTTTATGACTTACATCTGGGGTACAGTCGAGAATGATAGAAAAATATTTTGATTTTCTGATCATATTTAAAATATTTGTTTTTATTGCTGAGCCAAGTAAATCTATAATTTCATTTTGAATTTGATCTCCCAAGTAATGAGCAAAATGTTTATGTTTATCTTGAACATGTTGAATACGACGAACATGTTCACGCATTACCGGATCAAATTTAGAAATCATTTCTACAGCCTTTAAAAAATTTCCATTGTTATATTCGAATAATTTATTGGATTTGCCTCTAAATGCCAGACATTGGCGGGATAGATATTGTATAATTGCAATTATTCTTTCAATAACCTCATACCAATGTTTCTTTTCTACATCTAAGAGTCGAAGCTGGATCTGGTTAATAGCAGTATTTGTCTTTAAGGTACTATTTAAATTTATCCATGATTTGATATTTTCATTGTGGGTTATACAGAGCCTTCATTAATGACCGTAAGACACGTGACCAGTTAGTTTGAATTTTATCTTTGTCATGTTTATCTCAGGTTTTCTAGGGATTTATCATGAATTTGTTGAATCCTACGTAGATCGCTCATTGCATCTTTACGGAGCCTAAGAAGCAAGCAGCGTCGCCCGATTTGACAATTCTCGAGCAGTCTCTAAAATATTAATCTGTGACATGACATCTAGTTATTTTCTAGGCCATAGACGTACGCACGGAAAGTGTTTATTTCGTTATTTCCAGTCCTTTTTAATTTCCAAGTGTTTTTAATTATTTTTACTATTGTAATTTGTGTATTTATCAGTTCTTTTCAGAACTACCTAATATACATTTGCTATTTTTGGTGGTAAGTAATAAAGGGAATGATAATTTTAGGTTAAGTGTATTTCTAATGTTTCAGATGAGTGCAATTCCAATTGCTTTTACACCGGAACAAGATGCCTTTATTTTAATGGCCCATTTCCGAAGTGGATCTCGCAACGCAGATGGATCGTGGATATATTCGTTTCAATCGTGCATTGATCAATTTGTGGAAGAATTTCCTAATGCAAATATTCCATATGACACATTGACCCATTGTAAGCACATAGTCCTTAAACTTTTTGCAGATAAACATTGCATTTGCAAGGGAAAGCCAACTGGGAGGAAAACTATTTTTACTGAGGTGGTCATGAATGACTTATGGGAAAGAATGGACCAAAGCTCAACAAAGTCCGTATCAAAGTTATCTGCCCAAACAGGTAATTTATCTCCGACTTTTTTATCAATTTGATTACCTACATTAAGTTACTGATAACTAAAACTTTTGCTTTACACATCATCAAATCAGAGTTTGAATAAAAATAAATTAGTGGGGTTCTCTCAATAGTCGAAGAGCTCACAATATTATTTCAATGTCATTTCAGCATAGGTAAGGACGATTCGGAATTTTTACTGTTACATTAAAGTTGGCGATTGCATTTTACAGTTTGCCGATGAGGAATAGGGAACTTGCACATTTTTTTTATTGCATAAAAATGTGCAATGTAAAATATGAGGCCTTAAATGAGTAATTAATTTGCTGTAAATAATTAAAGTGTTAAGCTTCAGCGGATCAATTAAAACAGTTCAGATGCGTGTGATGTTACACCGTATGTAGAAGGCAAAGATACAAGAACTATGCTGCAGTGCTAGCATTGCGATTGTAACATATTTTGATACCTAAATATTAAAACATGTTATTCCGGTGCGTACGGCAGCCGATTTTTGTTGGAGAGCATAGGCCGTGGGTTAGGATTGTGTGTGGACACTCAAGAGGGCGCCACCGGCTGTATGTTACGTAATAAGATTTAAATAATTTTGCCAGCTCGGAACAAAATTAAGTTATTAGCAACCATGCGATGGAATACTCAAAATATATCTGTGATATCTAAACTCTACTTTACTCTCAAATCTCGAAATTCAAGCAAATATCAGGAGTGTCTGTGCAAATGATAAGAACATGTAGACATTAGACATTTATTACAACACACGTGAGATATACAACAATAAAAAGAATAAATAAAAAAACTTCACCTAATTGTGTTTCATGCGTATTAAAAATATTCTGAGCCGTTGATAAAAAACTTGATTTGAATTCAAGCTCAAATTTTTGACTGAGACTTTCTTGCAACTACGAGTTTATCAATCTACAACAACTATGAGTTATAACTTACAACCACGGATTAAAGATTTACCATGAATTAAATATTATATGTGTGACATAATAGTAGGTGAATTAACATCTCACGGTACCATGGGTGTTTTACAGTAAAACTCTTAAATATATTATCATTCTATACACATGACTTAGAGCTTGATTTATAGTTGCAAGATTGTGTTATAACTTACTTCAATGTACGAACAAAAATCAGTGAATTAAACTATAATATTTTCTTTAAAATATTTAACTAAAATGAACAAAAAAACCTGGTTTAGGCCTTGGCATTTCCTGTGACGACTGCAGTGTGACTTGTCACCACTTCTCTCGACGTTGGCTGTAACTGCAGTTCCGTGTTGCATCAAATTGCTACTTGAATCTCCGGGAGACTGCTGCGAGCGACTCTGCCAGTCCTAAACTTCTCAAAGTGTCAGCTTAACCCAAAACCAAATATCTGAGTAATAGACTTCCTCCTATTACTCCTCCAACTACTGGGTCCCCTTACACAACCAAAATTACAGCACCAAACCTGTGCTCATCCCAAATGTAAGCCTCTCCAAACATAACTTATTCTCAAAGGGCCAGTCCCTCCAAACATACACTTGTACCAAAGATATGCTTATACCAAGCATGGGCTTATACCAAACATGGGCTTATACCAAACACTCTGTAATAATTACAATAAATAAGAACTAAATAAAACACCAAACTAAGTAAAATAAAAAGCCTACCTCTTATAGAGAGTATTGTATAACCTTCACGAAACACGTGGCGATCGGATTACGACAAGCAACAGAATTCCTTCCTGGAACTTACAAAATGCTTCTGGCCGGACGGTAAAGAAACACTGGGTACATCAAATCAAATCCCTTTTCAGTGTCAGCGATGTAAAACCCAAATTCTTCACTACAAAACCAGGACCGCCGCCATTTAGCTACCTCGTCGCTGTCGACTCGTCGCTGTCTCCTCGACCAATCCTCGACGGAAATCTGCTTGCCAGTTCTCCGCGTTGCCAACTTGAACATCTAGAGAACACTTTCTCTAGCCAATCAAAATGCGCCAACAAAAGGGCTTGTAATTTAAAGACTGTATTACACCATTGTGTAATATCCCAACAACAGAATACGTGATTAACACCTCTAACTTAAAATATTATACACAAAAGAAAGCACGCTTTCTTTCCCTGTTAAGAATTTCAGATATGCAACCCACTATGCCCCTTGAAGTACGAGTGGTTGCCTAACAAATAAATGAACTAATGGGTTAATTTACTGTATTGAAACTGAAATTATTAATGTAGATTTTTCAAATGCTACACCACCCCCTTCCAAAAATAAAAAAGAAAAAATCTTAACTAGAAAACTCAAAACTCAAAAAAAAAGATTCTTTTCTTTTTAACTTTTCATCTACCAGTGACCACAGGTGTTACAAGAGAAAGCTCACATGACAAGAATTTCTTGGATATTTGGTAACTGCGTGTACCACACGTCCATAAGGAGTCAAAATCAGTGAAAGTCATAATCGGTAAGGTCATAATCGGGAAAGTCTTATCCAAAGGAAACTCAAAATCACGGAACTATAACAAACTGATCAGATGAACACTACACAACAATACAAATCAAAATGATCTCATAACCAAATGATCTACCTACAAAACACAAATCAAAATTCAAACTCCCAATTTGAAGCCTGATGTGAGACATCTTAGCCCACCGAAATTTCAGAATTCGAACCAAAGTGAGCCTTTAGGTCCTTAACGTGCCATTCACCAGCGTCAGTTCCATCAACATTGGTGAGGGCATACACTACACGCGAAATTTTCTTACGTACTGTACACAGTACATACTTAGGAGCTAACTTCCTAGAAAACCCAATCGCCGCGTCCGAGAGAACTTTATTTTTGCGCCAAACAAGGTCGCCTTCCTTAAACGAAACGTCTCTCTTACGGAGATTGTAAACTCTACTATTGCGCTGATACGCAACATGAAGTCTTTTACGAACTTCCTTAAAAACATCTACAAGGCACTTCAACTCTGAAGCATAGCCTTGCCTATCACCAGGCGATATCTCAACATCGTCAGTGGAGACTACTTCTCCATAATAATTTCCCGAAATAGGAACATGTCTACCAAAATTCAAAAAAGACGGGGTGAACCCTGTCACATCATGCTTTGCAGTGTTAATAGCCTGCCTAATCTTATGAATTTCTTTGTCCCAATTCTTGTGCTCTTTTATGTAGCACCGAATCGCAGTACCAACTGTCTTATTGTTGCGCTCAACAAAATTGCACTGTGGAGAATAACGTGCACTGAACCAAATCTTTTGTACCTGATACTCTTTTGCCAGTTTCTTAAACATAGAGCCTGCAAACTGTTTTCCATTATCACACAAAATGAACTGAGGTACACCGAAGACAAGAAAAACTTCATTCTCCATAAACTTAACCACGTTTTGAGCGGTAGCCTTACGCATAGGACAAACTAATGTGTACTTGGTGAACCAGTCACCTACCACGAGTAAATGAGTGTTTCCCTTCGAAGATCGTGGGAATGGGCCCATAATATCAACAGACACTATCTGCCAAGGATAACTTGCAGATTTTTCGCCACCCATAAGTCCCATTCTAGCCGTGTTTGCAATTTTCTGAGAAGCACAAACTTGACACTTTCGAACATACTTCATGACGTCCTGGCGCATCTTTGGCCAGTAATAATGTTCTTGCAAACAAGCCAATGTCTTGAAGAACCCAAAATGTGCACAAACTGCAGGATCCTGGCATGAACTCATGATTTGCTGCCTTTGTCCCTTCGGAACAAGTAACTTCCACTCTGTAAGATTTGTCTGCACCGATACACGAGATGGAATGAGCTTATAGACTAAACCATTTACTACTTTCCATTGAGGATAACGTTTTGGAAAAGAGGAAACATTTTCACGCATGGATAGGTACCAATCATCCAAATTTTCCAAAGAAATTTCTAACAAAAGAACTTCCGGTTCGGCCGGAGGAATGCGAGACAGTGCATCAGGAACTACTACATCACAAGAATCCTTAAAATCAATCTTGATTTGAAACTGTCTAGCAAAGTCGCTACCAAAAATAAAAGACTGAGGCAAAGAAGGCACTACTAAAGCTTTCACAATTTGACAGACATTTCCTATACATATGGGCAAATCAACCAAACCCGTTACTGTTTGCTGATTCCCATTCGCAACAAACACACTTTGAGTATGAGACGGATTAATCTCTAAGTTCAATTGTCTCAATAACTCAAGGCCACCTGAACCAATAATAGAAGCATTTGCTCCTGAATCAAGCAGAGCCACTATGTCCCTACCATACAATTTTACAGAAACATAAGGTCTGTTATCAGTACCTTTCTTAACAAACAATGGTGCAGCTTGCCCATGCAAGTCTGTCTTACCCGAAAACTTATAAAAATTCCTAACATGTGAGAGCCAGGACTGCCACTCTCTCATACTGAAATACGAAAACTTTCGTTTGGCCAACTCACTGGGAACAGTGTGGCGGCCAGAGCACACCTCCCTTACTGGTTTTTTGGAACACTTCTTGCAATCAGCTAACCTAACATTAGGCATACCACAACGAAAACAAAATATTTTCCTTCTAGCTTTGCAAGACGAAAAAGTGTGGTTGGGCTTATCACAGTTCCAACAAATTTTTCTACTCCGAGCCTGTGCTGAAGTACTGGGATTATTGACGCTATTCCCGTTTCCTGAAGTACTTGCGACTACCTGCTCTACCTTAGTACTTACCAGATCAACATTAGGAGTTGTACTCCCTACATGACCAAGGTGATTATTACTCTCTACATTTTCTTTACTATGACACGAACAGCAACATTGACTAGTTGAATGTGACTCTTCAACTGATAAGTTAGAAACTTGCGGTACATAACTACGTCTAGATATTAAGTAAGCAGCATCCTCTAATTTTTTACATAAACTAAACAATTTAGCAACTGTATCTGCCTCACATAAAGCTAACTGACCTAAATATTCCGATAATAAATTATTCCGAATGTGCTTAACTCTTGTGACTTCACTAGGAGCATGACCAAGTCGACTATACAAATTTTCCATTTGTGCAAAAAATATGGTTACCCTTTCATGCTTCTTTTGCTTACGATTTTTAATTTGTTCCCAAATTTCATCTTCCGCGTTAGGTGGTAAGAAGTCTTTCTTTATCAAAGAAACTAAAGAGGCCCAACTATCTACACTAGTCTTAATGCTGCGATACCAAACAAAAGCATCTCCCACAAAAAGTTCTACAGCGGCATTAAATAATTCTTGATCATCAACCTTACGCGCCTGCGCTAACTCATTAACACGCTCAATGAAAGAATAAACACTCTTAGGATCCCCATTAAATTTTACTCCCCACTGAGAAATTGGAATAGTTCTGATCGCGCACGTCACTATCGGAGTGGGCACGTGAACAACCTGACTGTGTACCGTTTGATTCAAGTCATCATTCTGAACCGTAGCTGCTACTCGTTCATGTAAATCGGCCTCTAATTCTATACACGTTGCATAGGATTCATTTCTAAAAGTATTTGCGGTTTCCGCGTCATCACCTTCTACAATAATGCGTTGAACACGACCGGTAACATGAGCAATACGAGACTTTATTCTCTTAAACAAAGAATCAGAGGAAGTGCCTTCGAAATCAGCAATTAAACTTTTGATCGAATCTAATGTAGCATTTACAGCTAGCTGCTCAGTATTGAAATCAAGTTTATAAGTATCTAAATTGATAAGACGACCCGGCCTATCACGTTCTTTTTCCAGCAATCTATTTAAAATTTTCCTCTTATCCTGTTGATTTCTGTTGGAATAAACATTTCTGATGTTCAATTCATATTCCAACTCCTCAAGCAATAAATGATTAGATTTAAAAGTATCTTCCATGATCAAAAAATTTTAAAAGTGCAAATTTCTAACTAAATTAAACGCTAATGTAAAGAGCAATAACAATCACAAATGCAGGTAGTAAACACACACACAAGTCCGCTGCTTAAAATAGCAAAATGTTCAAAACTCTAAGTCCCAACACTTACTTACTTCACCCTGTATAGTAAAATATACAATTGCTATCAAATGCAGCAAACACCAAACTTAAAACTGCAGTGAGAATTATCATCAATAAATTCAATCACCAATTTTGGAAATATTCTTTTCCACCCTGTATATTGATTTAATAATTCCCCTCAAAATCTGAAATATTTTCTAACCATATGCAGTTTTAATTTCGTAACCAGTACTTCTCCGGAAAATGTAATCTATTTTTTAAAAGTGGCAACGTCGCAAATCAATCGCCGGAGTCTAAAGAAATGCCAGTGTTTTGTTGTACATCTCACAAAAACTTTATAAATAGGAACTGTATTCCTGCATGAAATAAAATAGAAATGTTAATGTCTACACACGTTCCTGATATTTGATTAAAATTAAATTAATTACTACTAAATAATTACTCAAACAAAAACTAAAAAATTTGTGTCCACACTCGGCTCTTATTAAAATATGAAACTTTGTTACTCTAGGTGTATTTTTGGTGTAGCAATCGGGCCTCCACGTTGTAGCGCCACTTTTGGTGTAACATATTTTGATACCTAAATATTAAAACATGTTATTCCGGTGCGTACGGCAGCCGATTTTTGTTGGAGAGCATAGGCCGTGGGTTAGGATTGTGTGTGGACACTCAAGAGGGCGCCACCGGCTGTATGTTACGTAATAAGATTTAAATAATTTTGCCAGCTCGGAACAAAATTAAGTTATTAGCAACCATGCGATGGAATACTCAAAATATATCTGTGATATCTAAACTCTACTTTACTCTCAAATCTCGAAATTCAAGCAAATATCAGGAGTGTCTGTGCAAATGATAAGAACATGTAGACATTAGACATTTATTACAACACACGTGAGATATACAACAATAAAAAGAATAAATAAAAAAACTTCACCTAATTGTGTTTCATGCGTATTAAAAATATTCTGAGCCGTTGATAAAAAACTTGATTTGAATTCAAGCTCAAATTTTTGACTGAGACTTTCTTGCAACTACGAGTTTATCAATCTACAACAACTATGAGTTATAACTTACAACCACGGATTAAAGATTTACCATGAATTAAATATTATATGTGTGACATAATAGTAGGTGAATTAACATCTCACGGTACCATGGGTGTTTTACAGTAAAACTCTTAAATATATTATCATTCTATACACATGACTTAGAGCTTGATTTATAGTTGCAAGATTGTGTTATAACTTACTTCAATGTACGAACAAAAATCAGTGAATTAAACTATAATATTTTCTTTAAAATATTTAACTAAAATGAACAAAAAAACCTGGTTTAGGCCTTGGCATTTCCTGTGACGACTGCAGTGTGACTTGTCACCACTTCTCTCGACGTTGGCTGTAACTGCAGTTCCGTGTTGCATCAAATTGCTACTTGAATCTCCGGGAGACTGCTGCGAGCGACTCTGCCAGTCCTAAACTTCTCAAAGTGTCAGCTTAACCCAAAACCAAATATCTGAGTAATAGACTTCCTCCTATTACTCCTCCAACTACTGGGTCCCCTTACACAACCAAAATTACAGCACCAAACCTGTGCTCATCCCAAATGTAAGCCTCTCCAAACATAACTTATTCTCAAAGGGCCAGTCCCTCCAAACATACACTTGTACCAAAGATATGCTTATACCAAGCATGGGCTTATACCAAACATGGGCTTATACCAAACACTCTGTAATAATTACAATAAATAAGAACTAAATAAAACACCAAACTAAGTAAAATAAAAAGCCTACCTCTTATAGAGAGTATTGTATAACCTTCACGAAACACGTGGCGATCGGATTACGACAAGCAACAGAATTCCTTCCTGGAACTTACAAAATGCTTCTGGCCGGACGGTAAAGAAACACTGGGTACATCAAATCAAATCCCTTTTCAGTGTCAGCGATGTAAAACCCAAATTCTTCACTACAAAACCAGGACCGCCGCCATTTAGCTACCTCGTCGCTGTCGACTCGTCGCTGTCTCCTCGACCAATCCTCGACGGAAATCTGCTTGCCAGTTCTCCGCGTTGCCAACTTGAACATCTAGAGAACACTTTCTCTAGCCAATCAAAATGCGCCAACAAAAGGGCTTGTAATTTAAAGACTGTATTACACCATTGTGTAATATCCCAACAACAGAATACGTGATTAACACCTCTAACTTAAAATATTATACACAAAAGAAAGCACGCTTTCTTTCCCTGTTAAGAATTTCAGATATGCAACCCACTATGCCCCTTGAAGTACGAGTGGTTGCCTAACAAATAAATGAACTAATGGGTTAATTTACTGTATTGAAACTGAAATTATTAATGTAGATTTTTCAAATGCTACACGATCTGACGTCACGGCCGTAGGTAGTATAGTAATTTTTTTATACCAATTCTTTATAGGGTACTGTATAATAAGGTCTCATTCAATAAATTTTATGGTTAGCAGACAGTCCCATTACCTGTCACAAAAACATATAGGCAGCTCTCTGATTATCATACTCACACATAATCTTGCCTTATGTAATGATTTATTTTTGTATTAATCTTTGCTTAATAAATAGAAATAGCTTCAAAAAGTTTAACAATTATTTTGTGCTGCTGGCTTTAGGGATGAGCTGTTGTACCCTCTAGTAGTAAGTTGCCGGAAACTTTCATGATAGCCAACTTTAGTGTTATCATAAAAATTATAAATTATTTTTGCTCAATTGACATTGAAAAAAATATCGCTGGCCTTTCGACTATAAAATGACCTACTGCAAACAACAAATCAATGAATTTGAACTATTTCAGGTCTTTCAGTTGGCCCATAAAGCTTTAAAAAAAGCTACATTTACATCCCTACAAGGTAACAGTTGTGCAAGAACTACTACCCCTTGACTTTGGTAAACGAGAAAGATATTGTCGTTGGTTTAATGAAAACTTAAATGATGATGATGATTTGCTGGATTTGACCTTCTTCACTGACGAAGCATTGTTCCACCTAAGTGGTTATATCAATAGCCAAAATTGTAGGACATGGGCTACAGAAAACCCTCAGTTATGTGGAAACAAATTTACATCCGTTAAAAATAGGTGTATGGGTTGCAATATCCGGGATAAGAATAATGGGCCCAATATTTTTTCAAGAAACCATAAATGGAGAAAGGTATCGAAATCTAATTTTAGAACCCTTTCTGAATCAGCTACATGTCGATGAATTACAATTTGGTTACTTCCAACAGGATGGTGCTACTGCCCATACAGCAAGAGCTACTATGCAATTTTTAAATTCTATAATAATAGATGAATCAGCCAGGGACTTTAGCCTGCACGTTCTCCAGATTTGACACCCCCTGATTATTCTTTATTTGGACACTTAAAGAACAACATTTTTAAAAATCGCTTACATGATCTTAACGAACTACAACAAGCAGTGGAAAGAGAAATTCGCAGTATAACATTGGCCAGCTGCAAAATGTATTTGATAATATGAAGCGAAGAGTGCATATATGTCTAGATGCTCAAGGCCATCATTTTGAACAATTATTGTAATTTTTTCATAATCTGTATTAAAATTTGTTTATCATCTTCTAAATTATTACTTTTTGTACCGTACACTATAAAAAGGCAATAGAATTCTCATGAAATATTTTTTTATCAAGTAACTGTTTTAACCTACTATCCGAGTTGTGTGATTCATGTATTAAACGCATTGGTTGTTAACGTAGATTCAATACTTGTAATTTTATGTAGTTTATTATTGTTTTTGAACATGTTTTATTATTTCATATTATTGATTAATCTTATTAAATATTATAACTTGATAACTAATTCACTTATAAAAGTTTGTGGAATTAAAGGTTATTAATTTATTCTGAATTCTATATAATAAATTCATTCTTACGAGTAAATTTTTGTTGACATTTATACAGGTCTTGAAAGCCATTTGTTGACAAATCTGCAAATAATTTACTGTATCTTTTGTAGACTATGGCAAGTTTCAAAAAGTTGCATATTAATAGAATTATGAAACATACGACATAAGACTTATTCCCCTCTTTACGTTGTTTTTTTTTTTTTTTTCATTGACATAAAAGGCATCTACCATTCTACTTGATTATTAATGTCAAAAACATCGGTTGGTACAGAAGCCAGCATGCAATTACCCGACCATTTGTAACAGCTAGAAACATGGTTATTCCTTAAAGCATGGCAGACAAAAGAAGCGATATAAGAATGTTTCTTATATTGTCTATAATTTTTTATTTGTGGAATATTCAGATTTTCTTACTTTTTGTTGGGTATTTTGCCACTGAAAATATTTGAAAATTTTAATGAAAAAACCTCCGCCAAACGGATCAGATAGAAGTTGTTTCTTGAGTACTTGTTTATCACAAAATGTCTCGCACCTAAAAATATATAAACTAGAACAATGTTATAAACTAAAAAAATGAATATGAAAGCTAAAGTCAGTTAACGTTTCGAAAGATTGTCTACATCCGTTCTCAAAACTTTTGGCTTAAAGGTTTGGTTTTTGATAAAACCGATCTTTGGATGGAGCCCGCTTGAAAAACCATTCGTACGGAAAACCTCTTCCCAACTTTTCGAAATTTATCCGATAAACCATGTATATATGGAATTGCTGCCATAGGCCTAAAGATCTCAGGTAAGTAAGAAAAAAGAAAAGAATGTTTCTTAGTGGTGCAAACTTAATTTATAAATGAAATTAATTATTTAACGAAAAATCAGCTTGACATTTATTAATCATGCATAAAAAGTAGACCCCTTGCTGGTTCAACATATCTCAGAACTCCACTAACTGCGTAAGTCAATCGTATGTTTGTAATTATTAAGTGGTAATTAATCGACCACAAAGAAATTAGATGATATTTCTTTGTCACTCCTAGTGACTTAGCTTGTAGGTTTAGAACGTCTGTCGCTGGACCTCCAGTAACCGGGATGTATGCCAGTTGTATTTTGTGTTCACTAAGTGGCAAGTAATCGATAAAAAAATATTTGCTTAAAACAAATACTTGCACCAATTGGAAACGACATTTCGAGTTATTTACTGAAGTTTCTACCATTAAGAAAATGTATCGTATCACTTTTGTTGTCTGCTAAACTCTAACGAACAAGATTAATGTCTTTAGCGGTCACAAATGTGTCAGGTAATTGCATGCGGTTTCTGTACCAGTGATGTTACTTCTTTTCCTAAATTCGGTAGATAAATTAGTGACACATGAAGATTATCACATGAAAAATTGAAAATTTCGAAACCAGTCTGCAAATAAAAACACAAAAGGCATATCCCATAACCTCAAATTATACGTCATTGTTAGTTTATTCTCATATTTTTAATGTTTTTATTCACATTTTTAGATTAGAACCAGTGTAACATTAACTAACTCTTTCAGTTAAAATTCATATCATTTTTCAATATTGTTGAATATTGATTCTAACTCAATGTTGAAAACAGACCGTTAATTATAGATTAGATTTCCAACTTGTAAATATGAGTACTTACATCTTTAAAATTCAATGAGATTAATAAATTATATGTATTTATCTAAGAGAGTTTATTAATGTTACACTGGTTCCAATTTAGCAATGAGAATAAAGTTACAAAAACGTAAATATTGGGTTTAATTAAATTTATCCAACAGTAAACTTTCAAGTCGACGCCACTGGATTTAGGGATTTTTATTAAACAGGCGCGTAAACGGTGTTTAGTGGGTTGCATACATTTTGCGGTCACGTGTCTTACGGTCATTAATGAAGGCCCTGTACTTGTTTCATGCCTTCTAAGCGTTAAAGACAAATGCCGCCAATTAGAAAAGCCAACTAGGTCAGATAGGCTAGTCTGAAATTTCCCAAAAATCTTACAACAAAAACAAAAAACAGAGTCTTTAGAAATTGAATATAACAGCCAGTCTCTTATAATTTCTTCTCCATTGGCAAGTTGGCGGTTATAATATTTTTCCGAGAATTTGCGTCCATTAGCATTACTTGAATAATCAAAATTAATTACCTTAATGGGACCTCGTTCAACCAATATTTTTACAACATCACTTGTAATATTTTTTGGCCACATACCCGGATCATTTTGTAGTAGGGTACCTGTACTTGGACCTGGAATATTCTCTAAATTCTCATCTGAATCGGTGCCAGAGGAATTATTTATAGGAGAATTTTCTGTTGTACTCATTTCACACTCTACCATAGGTACAGATGTTGTAGGTTGAGACGCATCGTCTAAAACTTCACTTTCTACAGTGGTTGATGTTTCTGTTTCCCTGTATATTTAAAAAATTTTGGAGAGAGCCAGCTAATTTTTTTCTATCTTCTAATTTTTTTTCCCTCTTGTAACGAAATTGCGCACCTGACATTTTTTTCTTTTCGGTTCCTACAAAGTTAAAATTTAAATTAAAACGCATATAATAATGATGTAATTAAGCCCCTTTCCATAATGTTTAAAAGGCCAATCATTAAAAATTATTTTGCCTCCTCTATAAAGTTACAATACTTACCATTGTTAGTAAAATATTTTGAAAACAAACAAATAAAACAAAGCTAATCTTAACAACAAAGAACAGTAGGTATAAAACTTGAAACTTTTAAATTTTAAACATAAGTAATGTCAATCAGAATATCAAATCATATAGCAGTAACAACAAAATATGCTTACAGTACAGCGACGAAAATAAAATTAAGTATGCCGACAAGTAGTGACACACCGCCAGCCGCCACACGCCACGCTTTTGGTTTGTGCTACTGTTGGCACTGTTGCCAGAGTGGTTCGTATATAGGTAATCGACGAAAAACTTTCTGGTATAAATATCATATTATATATTTGGTAATTCCAGCGCCCCTGATAAAGGGCGCCTGCGTGCCCTGCACGCCTTGCACGCCCGCTTGCAGCGTCCCTGAGGACAAGGTAGGTAAATAAATAAATTTCAGGCCTTTGTTCTCCTTTTTAACTGAATTTACATACCGTAGGGGGTCATGTAGATACTAGTTTAATCTGCTAAGCCGTAGGGGACTATGTTGTTACAATGAGAAGGTCAAATAAGAAATTGGACAAATTTATTTCAGAATTTTAAGTTGCTAGCATAACCAGAAGTCAAGTTATCGAAAGAATGCAAAGATTTCATTAATATTTTTACATATAGTTTTTCTTTTAGTTCTCGTAGATAGTTTTTCTTTCCGCTGATGGATTTTGTTCAAAAACAGTATTCAAATATTTCAATACTATCGGACTTTTTGTACTTAAGTTATCGTGCTTACAAGAAACGTGACGGACGGATTGACAGACAGACGGACGGACGTTTTGAAAGTCGTTCAGAATTCGATCACCAACAGTAATGTGAAAATTTTTTCTCTATGAGCAATATTGCCGGTTTTAGAAATGTGCCGATCGAATGCAATATACTCTTCGTTTTGTATTTGCGAAGAGTATAAAAATTGAAAATGAAAGCCAGATAGTTAATGTTTCGGAAGAATATCCACTTCCATTCTCAAAACTTTTTGGCCGTTAACCATGACAGTTTGTTGACGGCCAAAAAGTTTTGAGAACAGAAGTAGATATTCTTCTGAAACGTTAACTGTCCAGCTTTCACTTTCAATTTTTAACATTGGCAATGTTTTCGTATATGGAGTAGAGTTATCAGTTTTTGTTTAAAGGTCAAAAGACAGCGGTGTGGCTGTTGACTGAGACTATCGTATGCAATGGCTGATATACACAAATGTAATATGGGTTGCGTATATCACATGGGGTCAAGTTACCAGTTTTCATTTAAGGTGAAAATACAGCGGTATCGCGGTCGAGTGAGACTGCGTATATGCAACGGCTGATATACCCAAATGTAATATGGGTTGCATATATCACAGGGGGTCAAGTTACCAGTTTTCATCTAAGGTGGAAATACAGCGGTGTAGTGGATCGTGGTGTTTCCGGAAAAAGTTGAAAAAGTTTATGTTTCATGTATGGTATTATCATTTCCAATGTCCCGATGATTGCAAGGATTGCGAAATCTGTGAATTTTTAGTTTATAAATAGATAGATACATTTATTTGTTCCTTTTTAATACAATACCCCACTGGGTGTAGAACATGTCAAAACATTAAGCGAAAACACCAGAGAAAAGAAAGAATATAATTAATATTAATGTAAAAATAACATATCATAATAAAATTGAAACACTAATGACAATAGTATTAAAATTCGTTTTAAAATAGATAATATGCCTAATTTGGATAAAAAATGTCTGGTTAAAATATTAAAATGTAAGTAAAATAGCAAAGCTAGAGATAAGATTTGGGAATAGCCTAGTTTGAGAGTATAAAAGTAAGTCTTTTTATTAGTGTATTGAAACATCATTGAAATATTCGTCTATCGTATAATAAGCCTTTTTTATTAGTATTCTTTTGAGTTCCAATTTCAATGTCTTTGTGGTGAGATTTTTTATGTTATGAGGCAATTTGTTAAAAATGTTAATTATAGAATACTCAACATTTTTTTGTATCCCAACTAGCACCAAAGTGACAGTAACTGAGATGGGAACTTCGTATGAGTAACCATTACGTAACTGCGACTAAATTTACGACTTTGGTGTAAAAATAACTTCATTTGACAAGTCTACAGTCCCTGCCTCGTAGTTTCTACCACTAATGATTACTTTATAGTTATGCAACTTCTACGTAGCTTTCATGGTACATGAGAACGTGGTAGTTACCAGTGGGACGACTTTCGGGTTTTCATAACTTGAAGGTGGTAAACTATAGTAGCAGCGACTAACTCGCATCACTGAAATGTGACTTCAAAGTTGCAATCACCTTCAAGTAGCTTTAATAGTTACCGCGAAGTTCTGGGAACCTTCACTATTTCTTTAAAGTAGTGGAACTTGTAAGTAATATTCATAGGTGTTAATGACGTTACTGCTACCTACAAAACTGTGTACGGCTACTACAAAGTGCACATCACCTCTGAAATTCACCATGAAGTAAATTCCACCATCTAGTTCCCAATGTTGACCATAGATAAAGTTAATGCAACAAACCTAACCTATATACTATGTTTGCCTAACCTAGATTAGAATTATATGCTGCTATATTATGCTATGCAACATTTTATGTTCAAAATAAGGCAAGAAAATTTAATATTTCAACACAGTTTTATTACACCTACCTTTTCTTCTATGTTATCTATCATTGTAATAGTATATTATACCAACAAGGTTTATGTTTATTAAGTCGTTGATATATGGCTGCATACAAGTAAATTGCGACAGCTGATAAGTTTTTCAATGTGAAGTTAGGTAAATGATAAACAGCAAAAGCTAGGAACGCGTTCAGTCTAAACCTCAACGTACGGCTAACACGTACGTTCCGAATCAATATCGGGAAAAATGTAACCATGAAGTAGTAGCGGCAACTTTGAAGAGGTAATTTGTGGTAGTCACAACTTTGCTACGACTTTGAAGTGATGCTACAGTTCCATTCGCAGATTTGTGGTAAATATAACTTTAAAGTTACGTATTTGCAGTTTTCGTCACTATCGCCAAGTAGCAATTACTTTCAAGTAGCATTTCTTGGTGAAAACGACCTTAAAGTCATATTTTCTGAAATATGCCATGTTGATGGCCAAAATTATCGACGCCATTGTTATAACACATGAACCAAAATTTCACAATTGATTAACAAATTTAATTTATCGCCATTTCTTCACCAAATACAACAAATGAATACATAAAAAGTAGTGTTAAGTTCCGAAGAACAATAAAAAATAGGTTTCGGCATCTAGTGTGTCATATTCTCGCATGACATTACATATTTTAAAAACAATATTTTCATTAAAAAATGCAAATTTTAAAGGCACGTGGTTAGATTCGGACGTTTTATCATTATATTTGTCAGTAAAATTGCATTCGTTTTAATTGTGACCCTTAGACCATTGGAAAATAGCACAAGTTTTGCTGTCTAATATTACCTTTTGATATTCTATTAAATTTCTGAGTTAGGGAAATGAACAAGAACAAGAATCATATGTAAGAATGAAACATAAATATAATAAAATCGGTTGCAAGACAAAGAAGGGGCAACATCGATTTGAAAGAGTAGGGAGTGGTAAAGTTTTCTGAAAGTTGCGGCGTCTACGCCGCCACTCTGGAGCAACAACATCATTGGAGCGGAGCCAGACAAGTTCCAGGAACGTGGCTGGAACATTATCGTCACCAAAAAATATTCCCCATTTTGGTCATAAACACGTATTAGGAACGCTCCTGTTACGTGCCTGTGACTAGTACCAAAACACTTTAAAGTGCCTACAATAGTCATTGCTACGTTCCCACGACTAATTGTGCTAATTGGGATATATGTGTAGTTTTTTCTATTTGTTGTTAAATTGTTTTTGTTTCTTGTGTCATAATTATGCTCTAGAGATTTGAAAAGTATGATGTTTTCTTTTACAAATATTGCTGCTTCGTAAATATATAGGCTTGTTAGTGTTAGTACTCCTCTGTTTATAAATAGCGATTTACAACTATCTGTAGGTTTCATATTAAATATTTGTTGCAAACATCTTTTTTGCATTATGAAGGTTTGATGTGCATATATAGAATTTGCCCAGAATATCACTCCATATCTGACACGTGACTGTACATATGCATGATACGCACTCATGGCAGCTTCCACACTTACAAAACGTGCCACTACCCCAAGTGCATAACAATACCGTGACATGTCCCCAGCCAAGCTGTCAACATGAGGCCTCCAGTCAAGCCTTGAATCCAGAGTGATTCCTAAGAATTTTACTGATCGGCTACTTGGAACGTCTATGTCATTGTAGGTAAGAGTTGTTTCTTCATTTTGGGTGAAGTACGAAAATGTAATTATCTGGGTTTTTTTCAACATTTAATTTCAGATTGTTGTTAGTGAACTAATTTTGTAGTGTAATTACCGCATCAAGGATGTCTTTTTCTTGGCTATTTTTAGAGTCGTGACTGAATATTAAAGATGTATCATCTGCAAATTGCACCATATTATGATTAACAACTTGTGGTAGATAATTTGTGTACAGTAACAAGGGCCCAAGAATTGAGCCCTGTGGAACACCTCTTTTAATTATTTCTTTGTCTGATTTGACCTTGGCTCCACTATCGTCACTCTCTACTAGTTGTTGATGTCTGTTTGATAAATAAGATTTTATTAGCTGTAGTGCTGTACCTCTTATACCATAATTACATTATTTCTTTAGACAGGTCCAGACATACTGTAGTTGTTTCTTTATTGTTGTTTAGTGAGTCTAGTATTTGCATTAAAGCTTTAAAAATTGCAAGGATAGTTGTCTTGCCTTTTTTAAAGCCGTTTTGAGAATCAGAAAGTAAATTTTTTTTTTCTACATATTTTATAATTCTATTGTAGATTTTTCAAATATCTTGCTTATGTTGGATAAGAGTGCTATTGGACGATAGTTTTGCCAACAGCTTTATCGCCCTTTTTAAAGATGGCTTTTATATTTGCATTTTTTAATCTATCTGGAAATTTTCCTTTACAGAGCATTAAATTTACAATATGGTTCAATGGATAGCAGATGATATCCGCAACATATTTTAATAGCTTTATTGGTACCTCATCATCACCAACTGATTTTTTATTTTTTAGTAGCATGATTATATTGAATATTTCCTGTGGTGTGGAAGGTTCTAAAAATAGAGAATTTTTCAAGCTTGTAGATATATTCTCCGTATGGGTATTTCTTTTATTACTATTGTTTTGACATTGGTTGACGAGATTATAATTTACATAGTCTAATATGTCTTTGGGATTTCCATACTGTATATGATTTAGAATAGATTCAGATTTTACATTATTGTTAACTGTATATTTTTTGACAATGTCCCAAACAGCTTTGCCTTTATTCTGTGCAGACTCCACATAGTGCTTGTGAGATAGTTGTTTTGCAGTTTTAATTACATTTTTTAGAATTTTAGAATACAATTTGTAATATTCTCTAGGGATTCGATTTGCTAACGTTTCTGTATACAGAAAACGTTTCATTTTAGAGGAAATTTTTATTCCTTTAGTTACCCATGGTTTAGGAATGTGGTTGGATGTTTTGTATTCTTCAAAGGAAAAATTAATCTTAGAGCATGATTTATGATAGTGTCAAATTTATTTAGGCATTATTGGCATCATTTTCCTGGAATACAACTTCCCAGCTTTCATCCTGTCGTAATCGTTTAAATTGTTCCAATTTATTTAAAGAAAATATTCTTTTTTTACATGAAAATTCTTTGTGTGACTCCTTTTTATATAATTCAAAGTTTAGAATTTGTGCTTCATGATCGGATAATGCCGATGTTACTACTTGCCCTCCTTGTTCGTGACCAAAATTTATAAATATGTTGTCAATAAGTGATTCAGTTTTTTTCATATATCTTGTAGCGGTAAATATTGTCTGTCGTAAATTAAATGTTAAAAGAAAGTTTATAAGGTTATCTGAAGATTCATTTTTGACTAGTAAATTTATTTTAAAATCACCACAAAGTATAATTTTATATTTAGGATATTTATCCAGAAAGTTAAGACCTCTGTTAAGGTATTTAAAAAAGCATCATAGTCACTCTTGCAAGCGGATGGTGTTCTATACACCGCCAGAATTATTATTTTATTAGACTTACTAATGATAGACGAAATTTCACAATGTTCCTCTATTGATTTTGTTTCCAAATTTTCCATGTCCTGGGCCTTGGTATTCTCATTAACATAGACGCAGGATCCACCGTGGATTTTTTTTTCTCTACAGAAGGCTGAGACAAGCTTATATCCTTCTAGATACATTGTTCCCATTTCTTCTTTGGTACACCAATGTTCAGTAAAACACACCACGTCAGGACGTTTTTCCAGCGTGGAAAGAAATATATCACATTCTAGTATTTTATTTCGTAGGCACTGAATGTTTTGATGAAAAATGCACATCTGACTTTTTTCTCGTGTTGTGATTCTTTCAACATGAGGATTATTTGGTTTTGAAATTGTGTCGGTTTCCCGGACTATTAAATTTATGTTTTTATCAGGGTTAATATTTTTGTCTTCTCCCTTTAGTTCTGGGCTGCTTCTACACTTTATTTTATTAAAAAAGAATTTGGTTCAGGTAATTCTTCTTTTGCTCTGCTCTTCTGTTTATGTAACTCGAAATCAAAGCGTTTGAACCTAACCCCTGCTGGCCAAAAATTAGGATAGTAAAAAGTCTCCTTGTGACTATAGTCCGCTGCCACCATGTATTCTGTAATGAAGCATCCTAAAGTCATACCTCATTACTAAGAAGTTTCAGTGTAGTGCCGTGTGCACATTTGCCACACGACGGCGATTCATACTCGATATACTAAATTTGCACACCGCCCGACTCCGACCGTCTCAAAAAGGAGGGATAGTTTCGTGTATAAAAGCCCAGCCGCGGATCGAGAAGAGCACTGGGTACATCTCTCCGTAGACTGCCGACGGCGCGCTGAGCCGAAGACAATTTGCGGATTTATGCACCAAGTGACGTGACTCTCCGGACCGAATATATCTTGACCTAGAGAAGTCTTACGGCGCGCTGAGCCGGGGACAGAACTTGTGCCAAATGTTATTTAGTCCAGTGATGTCCCGACGAAACCGACACGGAGCAAATATAAATTAACAGAGGAGTGACCCGGCGAGTTGAGCCGATAGCTTGCTCGAGTTGATAGTTATTAGCCCGCCGCCGTTTCCGCCGTCAAAACCCCTACTCGCCGCATCACTGCATTACACTCTCGTCGTCTCTCTCACTCATACGATTTAAATATCACCTGATTAGCAATAACCGTAAAAGATACGGACCTGAAAACCGATAACCTGTAACTATTGTATATTTTGTAAACCTGCATATTTTACCTGTTGAAGATAATAAAATTGTTAATTTTGATTGGGTTGTCTTATTAAACTAATCTGGATCCTGAACTAATCTCCGACTCCAGCTACCCAGAGCAAAACACCGTTACATAATTTGGCGCCCGAGCAGATTCCGTTACATAATTTGGCGCCCGAGCAGATTCCGCTACATAATTTGGCGCCCGAGCAGATATAGAAAGACCGTTACATAATTTGCCGCCCGAGCAGATTCCGTTACATAATTTGACGCCCGAGCAGATTCCGTTACATAATTTGGCGCCCGAGCAGATTTTAAGACATTAGTTCATTCCGGATAACCCAAACGGTGACATTTACAAACGAGAGATAGACAAATAGAAAGAGTGTAACATAATTTAACACCCGAAACAGATTTTAAAAGGTAGATTTACTCCAAACAACCCAAAAGGATACATTTATACTAAGAGAGAGATAGTAAAATATTTAGAGGGAGACACAAAATATTCCAAGCCATAGAAATGAGTTTGTCAGACACAGATGGTGCTTATGGACTAGAAGTCGCAGATACCACAGTAGGATGGATATATAAATTAAAGAAAGATGAACTACTAGTAGAATTATCCAAGTAAATATCAAAATAAATTTCACTACAGAACAGAAGTTATTCCGAATATCCTCTAATTTAAAACCAGAATACCAGAATACCAGAATACCGGAATACCAGAATACCAGAATACCAGAATACCTGAATACCAGAATACCAGAATACCAGAATACCTGAATACCAGAATACCAGAATACCAGAATACCAGATTACCAGAATACCAGAATACCAGCATACCAGAATACCAGAATACCAGAATACCAGAATACCAGAATACCAGATTACCAGAATACCAGATTACCTGAATACCAGAATACCAGGATACCAGAATACCAGAATACCAGATTACCAGAAGCACCAGACCAAGATGTGGCCACGAACTCCAAGTTTATCACCCTGGTACCCTGAGTCAGACGACCCGACGCCGTCTCCTCCACCACGCCCGATGTCACCGCCCGGACCAGGTTTGGAAAACCTGTACATATTCTTTGATCCTCCCAGGACAATCAACCCTGAGACGCCGCCACTCTCAAAAATTAGGGCAGAAACCCAGATACCAGCCCTACTATCACCCCTACCCCCGACGCCGGAAGCCAAAAGCCTCCCCAGCCAGGGAAACGCCAGAATACCATCGTCGCCGCCGAGGTTAGACATGCCGTCCCTGCTGCCGTCCCCGAGGTGTCCCTCAACCTCCAGAGCTGAGCCGTCCCCCTCACCGCCAGTTAAATATGTGCCATCCCCGATACCGTCCCCTGGGCTACAAGCGATATCTCCACTGTCCAGGTCAATGGAAAGGAAGTTCAGGGAGTTATTTGGTGAAAGCCCCAGTCCCCCAAAGCCGCCGACCCCAGGTAGGTCAATTCCCTGCCTTCGGGCCTTGTTTCAGATAGACGACACAAAGCCGCCTCCTGCAGTACCAAATCGGAGACGAAAGTTCAGGCACCGCAGCAGCGACGGAACGACCACCCGAATCCCAGGAATCACCGCCCTGTCCAGCATCAAGCCCTGTGCGTCAATACCCTTGCCGCAGACGTCCACTAACGCAACCCCAGGAGTGCGCGGGAACGTCTAAGTGCGCGGCAAACGAGTGCGCGGAAAACTTTATCACGCCGAATTTGTTATTACATTTTCCGATATGTAAATTTTGTTAATTTTGCTTTAGAATCCATTTGTTTTATCTTTTATACCAATGTTTTCTTACGATTTATTTCGATTTATGCCATACCTAGTTTAGTTATTTTTTGCATAGTACATTTTATTTTTCCTGTTATCTCTTCCGTTGTTTTACAGATAGATTCCTGTTGACAAAACTTCAAATTTTATATTCACATGTTTATACAGGGTGTCTACGAAAATTTGTTACCATGTTTTCATTAGTTGGATAAAAATGTATAATAGGTTAGGATTTGTTTTCAAATGTTTAAAAATTGTATATTCACATGTTTATACAGGGTGTTTACGAAATTTTACCATGTTTTCGTTAGTTGGATAAAAATGTTTAATAGGTTAGAGTTATTTTAAAATGTTTTAAAATTGTTTATTCACATGTTTATACAGGGTGTTTACGAAATTTTACCATGTTTTCGTTAGTTAGATAAAAATGTTAGAGTTGTTTTAAATTGTTTAAAAATTGTTCCTGATGTCAATTTTTTTTTCACCCGACGAACGAGGGGAGTGTAATGAAGCATCCTAAAGTCATACCTCATTACTAAGAAGTTTCAGTGTAGTGCCGTGTGCACATTTGCCACACGACGGCGATTCATACTCGATATACTAAATTTGCACACCGCCCGACTCCGACCGTCTCAAAAAGGAGGGATAGTTTCGTGTATAAAAGCCCAGCCGCGGATCGAGAAGAGCACTGGGTACATCTCTCCGTAGACTGCCGACGGCGCGCTGAGCCGAAGACAATTTGCGGATTTATGCACCAAGTGACGTGACTCTCCGGACCGAATATATCTTGACCTAGAGAAGTCTTACGGCGCGCTGAGCCGGGGACAGAACTTGTGCCAAATGTTATTTAGTCCAGTGATGTCCCGACGAAACCGACACGGAGCAAATATAAATTAACAGAGGAGTGACCCGGCGAGTTGAGCCGATAGCTTGCTCGAGTTGATAGTTATTAGCCCGCCGCCGTTTCCGCCGTCAAAACCCCTACTCGCCGCATCACTGCATTACACTCTCGTCGTCTCTCTCACTCATACGATTTAAATATCACCTGATTAGCAATAACCGTAAAAGATACGGACCTGAAAACCGATAACCTGTAACTATTGTATATTTTGTAAACCTGCATATTTTACCTGTTGAAGATAATAAAATTGTTAATTTTGATTGGGTTGTCTTATTAAACTAATCTGGATCCTGAACTAATCTCCGACTCCAGCTACCCAGAGCAAAACACCGTTACATAATTTGGCGCCCGAGCAGATTCCGTTACAATTCCTTGTATTTTCCTCCCCTCGTAAGCTCTTTGACAACAAGCTCTTCGTCTTTTGATATTTTTTCCTTCAAATATTTCATAATATCTTCTTCTAACACATCTGGTTCGACTCTATACAGATACGGCCAAACTTTTGGCTGCACTCCTTTAAATTTGCTATTGTTTTCGGCCAGTCCTGTTCTGCCTTTTCCATAATATTTTCTGATCCTTTGACGTACTTGCCAATCGTTTACCTCCTCTTTATCATTAGAATTTTTTTGTTTTTTGAGATTTTTATTCGCTTTTGCATTAATGGTTTGGTTTGGTTTAATCATATTAAAATTTATTCTTTCATTAGAGATGGAAGAAGTATTTGGCTGCTCTAAGTCAATGACATCTTGCATAATTAGCATTTGTTTGTTTTCCAAGTCATTCAAGTTGTTTATATTTATATTTCTTGCAATGTCTGAGTAATTTTTTGGTTCTAGCTCTGTGTTTTTGTATTTCTTACTACTATCTATCTGATAATGGTTTGTTTTTTGTCTCTCTAAACTTTCTGCAGTATCATTTGTTTTTTGTTGGTTGGTTTTGTATGTCTTGTGATGTTTATTAAAATAATGTTCTATTTCTTTACTTACAATTTCTGTAATTTTTTCTAAACTTTCTTGTCCATTCTGTTCTGATGTGTTCATGCTATATTTATAAAACTGTAGTTTTCCTTCTAATGTTAATATTTTGTCTTTTAGTAATTTATTGTTGTCTTTTAGTTGTGTTGAGTTGAATTAATAGATTATTTTCAAATTTTAGTGTTTCTAAGAGAGCATCATTTGTCAATTCATCATCTTGTTCCTCATTGGTTAAGTTTTCTGGAGCATACTTTTCTGTTAGAGCAGCTTTTATGGAACACTGCTTCACAATTTACACATTTTACTTTAACTTTTTTAACTCTTTTATCACAATAACTACATAGAATAACTAACTGTGTGACTGACCCATCAGCCATCTTGAATTAACTATATATTAACTGTAACATTGTTCTAGTTTATATATTTTTAGATGTGAGACATTTTGTAATAATCAAGAATTCAAGAACCAACCTCTGTCTGATCCGTTTGGCGCAGACATTTTTTCATTAAAATTTTTAACTATTTTTCAGTGGCAAAATACCTAAAACAAAGAGTAAGAAAATCTAAATATGCCACAAATAAACAATTATAGACAATTTTCTGTAACTTATTGCGATAACATGTTTTGTTATAACATGAAATTTCATATTAGATATAATTAATCATTATTTGGAAGCTGACGAATGAATCAGTTAAATTAAATGACAGGGTGGTTATTCTGTAATTTCAGTGAACGTGAGCATTCGTCGTGAGAGGAGACAGCTCACATCACGGTCCCTTCCCAGGGAGAATAAAAACACTATTCTGTAACTACAGTGACTACGCAGTGATGTAATGCGATATTTCCAGCGTTTCCAACAGTTGCTCCCACATTTCAATCAATAGAATTGTGGCAACGCCATGATCGAAGATCATGTGTTTTATGATGGGAAATACAGCTTGTCAATATGCGAGTTTCTATAACATTCAAAATGAGTGCAATATCTATTATTCTGTAAAAATTACATAATTTTTTTATAAGCTAGGAATAATAACATCAAAAGTCCGTTTCAATCCGATGCATAGTGCCTTAAAATATATTTTGATTAAATTAGTGGAAAAACAACTACAAATTATGGAACATTTACAAATCAGTTCACAAAAAGATGCCAAAAAATGTCGGAAAGAGTATCAACCACTTTAAATGCTGTCCCTGGAAACTAATAAAAATTCAGAGTAAATGTGAAAAGTAAATTTAATTTGTAATATAATAATTGAATTGTACATTATCTGACTTACACAGTGTGTCCCAGGATAGATGTAACAAGAGGTGTAATGGACCAAAAATTTTGGAATTTTGGAATGGTATTTGGGGATTGAGTCCTGCTTGTTGTAAAACTAAATTATACCAAAAATTACTTTTTTTTTTAGGGGAGGGGAAATCTTGCATAAGACTCCGGCTAGTGCCGGGAGTGTCGGATTCCTACCGACTAAAACCCCTCCCCCTGCATCCCGCTCCTCAGATCGGAAACCGCTTTCGCATTAGTTCGATGTGGGGGGCTGTCCAAATACTATCTTCCTTTGACTTTTTTTTTTCAGCTATCGGCTTTCCTTTTCTTTGGTTATGCTATCTTCCAAGTTTCCTCAGATGTTGTCAGGTTTTCCATCATGTTAGCGGCGTTGAAGGGGCTTCCTGCTTCCGCAGAGAAGTTATTTCTGATCTCCTCCCATCTGGGACATGTGAACAATGCATGTTCGACGTCGTCTATGTCTCCACAATAGGAGCACACTTCCGAGTCAATTTTCCTTCAGTCGTACAGATATTTTCTAAAGCACCCGTGTCCGGACAGTGCTTGGGTGAAAAAGTAGTCGACTTCTCCATATGGCCTTTCTATCCACCTATGAATGTTTGGTATTAAATGCCAGGTCCAGCGCCAGTAGGTGCCAATTGTCCACTTTTCCTGTCACCTAAGCATGAGATTAGTTTTAGCAGCCCTCTTCTCTTCTCCGTTGTATATTTCCACCCTTTTCTGGATCATAAGGTCTGTGGAAGGGATGCCTGCTATAATCCCCACCCCTTCTGTTGATATTGTCTTGTAGGCACTGCATATTCGTATAGACACCAGCCGCTGCATTCTGGCTAGTTTTCTCATGAGCTTTTTATTTTGCGTTACCCTATGCCACACAGGGGCAGCATACAATATTTGTGAGTGAACCACGCTGGCTAACAACTTCCTCTTAGATGCTCTGGGTCCTCCTATATTTGGCATTAGGCACGATAGGGCTGTTGTAGTTCTTTCTACTTTTTGCACCATTTGGTTTACGTATTCGGCAAAAGTGAGTTTTGTGTCTAGCCACACTCCTAAATATTTCACTGCTTTATTTAGGTTGACTATCATATCTTGGATGACAAACTTTACTGTCATCATCTTTCTTTTCTTCGTGAGGAGGACTGCTTCAGTTTTTTCAGGTGCCAACTGAAGCTGTCGATCTTTCATCCAGTTTGTAACTCGCTGGAGGGCAGTATTTGCCGTGTTGATAAGAGCCTCTTCGGTTCTCGCTACAGCGACCAGGGCTACGTCGTCGGCGAAGCCTATCAGTGTTGCCCCATCAGGTTATTCCATCTCTAAGAGGTCATCATATAGGACATTCCAAAGGGGCGGGCCCAGCACAGACCCCTGTGGGACGCCACTATTTATCTGTCTCAACTCGATCCTTTGATCTGTTTCCAGAATTATTTCTCTTTGGGATAAGTAGGACGCTATAACTTTTATTAGACTTTCATCTATTTTCCTTTTTCTTAATTCGTCTAGTATTACCTGCCACGATGCGCTGTTAAATGCGTTTTTAACATAGAGTTATTACGACGCATAGTCTTCTGTGTGCCGCAGTGTATGCTTCTGCTTCACTAGCGGTCCTAATGATCTCTTTGATGGCGTCCACCGTCTGGCGTCCTTGCCTAAAGCCATATTGTCTCTGTGATAGACCTCCCTTTCTTTCTAATTCGTTGTTTAGCCTTCTTAGGATCAGGTGTTCATACAACTTGCCTTCCACATCTAGAAGACAGATTGGTCTATACGACGCCGGATTGTCTAGCGGTTTATCTCCCTTTTTTAGCAGGACAAGTCTTGCTCGTTTCCATTCTGGCAGGAAGTTTGTGTTTCTTGCTAGTTCATTGTATACCGATAACACGTAATCTGGTTTGTTGGATGCGACTTCCTTTATAATTTCGGGCGACACATTTCCCGGTCCAGGGGCCTTTTTATTTTTTAGTTTTTGCCTTGCGGCATGGAGTTCATCTATCGAAAAGTTTGTAAATATCACATTGTTATCAAAGTTCACTGGTTCGTGCACTGGAAAGAGGTGTGTCACGACTTCCTCCATCATTTCCATAGTCATTTGTTATTATATTTGTCAATTATTATTAGGAGTTCAGATCATGTTAATACTATGCAAAATGTAAATTGTAATGGAATTATTCCGTAAATAAATAAATAAAATAAATAAATAAATAAAATTTGTGGTCGCAGGGGGTATCCGATCATCATTTTCATAACGATCTTATACCCATCCCCCCATGTATCTGAGTCGACAGCTTCACAAACTAGCTTCCACCCCTTCCTTTTGGCGTCTTTAATGCTTTTTCTCAGTGTTTTTTTGCTTTCCTTGTACTCATCCCATAGGGGCTGGTTTATGTTCGGGGTGTTCCTTTTAGCATTTCTGGTATACTTTCTTCTTTTCTCTATGCATGTTTTAAGGAGTTGCGCAATTTCATCGTTCCATCAATATATGGGTTTGCCTCTAGGGTGCTTCCTTCTTTTTGGCATGGTTTCTTCGCATATGTGTCTGAGTACATCGGTGAATTGCTTTGCGGTTGGAGTTTCTTCTTCATCCGTAATCTGGGTCTCCGTTAATAGCTGCCTTAGCTTTGGTCTATCAAGTTCTCTCACTTGCCATCCCTCGCATTTTGTCGCTTCCCTCGAAGGTTGCTCGTCTTCCTCTTTGACCTCGAAGGTTATATAATTGTGGTCACTTAGGGACTCATCGTCGATTACCTCCCGTTTCGTTGTATTGTTTTTGACGTTGGTTGTTGCTATCGTCAAATCTAGTATGGACGAGTAGTCTCTCCTTCGGAAAGTTGGCTTATCCCCTTGGTTTACGATGACTAGGTCATTGGCAGCGATCCATTCTGTTATTATTTCTCCCCTCTTGTCGGTATGGTCCATTCCCCATTGTGGGGATTTCGCATTAAAATCGCCCGTGATTATTGCCTTTTCTTTCGTGAGTCTGATGTGGCTTCCTATCTCTAGCATTTCCACAAGGTCATCAATTTCTTTATTTCCTGACGAGTAGCAATTGTAAATTGTACACCGTTTACTAGTAACGTATGTGAAGCTGCGCCCCGGTTTTTGTTTTCTTATGGTTATATTACGGTCCAGGATTTTTGTCGCCGTGTCCAGGTCTTCGTCACACAGCCAGTCTTTTCTGTTTTTGACCGCGTTTTTGTTAGGTTTGCTCATGAGAATAATATCTGCCCCATTCTCATTCGCGACTGCCAGGGCCATATCGTGCGCGGGGCGACTTCTGAAAGTGGTTATTTGTAGCAGCTTTATTTTGTGTATGATGGGCATCTCCGGTCTCCTGTTCGGTGTCCCTCCATGTTGCAGTTTATGCAGTACGGTTTATTTTTACACTGTGTTACCCTGTGTCCTTCCTGGGAGCATTTCATACAGAGATGTTCCCTATCGGGACCCTTGCATTGGGCTTTTATGTGCCCATATTGCCAGCACCCGAAGCATCTCGTTTCTTTCTTTCTCTCCAGAATTCTGCATATTGTCCATCCAATCTTGATCTTCTCCATTTGGATAAGCTTTTCCGCTTCTATATCTTCCATTACTATGGTGACGTTTTGTCTGTTTCCGAAAGCAGGTCGGAGGGCTCTTACCTCTATGTCTTCTGGTCTTACTGAGATTCCTCGTCATACTGCCATTTTAATTTCTTCTTCCGTGACGGTCTCATCTAGGTCTTTCACATGTGTTACTTTCTTGTTTGTCAAAATGGTAGTTGTCACTTCTGGGATTTTTTCCTTGATTTCTCTCTTTGGTACTTCCATTTTATCGATACCGTTTTCCACCATGAGTAGCACATCACCATTTTTTGTTTTCCTTATGTCTTGGATTTCTACTCCAATTTGGCTTGGGTTTACCGTCTGTTTCATTGTCCTCAGCACATCTGCGTAGGCTTTGTTCTCCATTAGCAGCGCTTGTCCCTTCCTCTTCCTCCTTTCACCTGTGTTGACAGGTATTGTCGTTTGAGTACTCTTTCTGGTCTTTGTAGATATTTCCATATCCCCTGTGGGCTGTGTGCGTCTTTCTTGTGGGCTGGTTTTATATACTACGACCTGTATGTCAGTATCCGAGAACAGGAAATCTATGATTCTGCCCATCGTAATCCCTGTTACCCCTCCAATTTCCGGTATGGTCAGTTTTGTCTTTTTTTCTTTCAACATGTAGTTCTTTATAGTTTTTACACACTGGAAGATATCCTTGTCCTCGGCTTCTTCGTCTTTTCTTGCTCCGTCGGTGAGTATTGGATAGTATATGTATATATATATATATATATATATATATATATATATATATATATATATATATATATATCCCTAACAGAGTATTTTATGTTTCCATATTCGTCTGGAAATCCTAGTGAGCATGCCATTCTGGCTACTTCCCCCTTTTGTTTGTTCTGATTTTTAAGATCTGTTTTGCCTCCAAGCGTGTTTATGGTTTGGCCAACCGCTTTGTCACTCGGCGTGAAGTTCTTACTGCATGGTAGCACAATATTGTAGTCCATTGAGGCGTCTAGGATGTGGCCTTTCTGTGTTGATGCCTTATTAAAGACATCCTCCTCCCACTCTTCTTCTGTGATTCGCTGGAAGTTTTCGTAGCTGTTGTCGTGGATCAAAGCTTGTCGTCTGGCCTCTTTTTTCCTCTTCTTGTGGCACTTATTGCAGTACACTTGGGGTTGTATTTCGCTATCTGCAGCGGGTTCTTTGGTATAATTTGTCTCCATGTATTGCATTTGTCTTCGCAAGTTTGCATTTTCTCTTTGTAATGCTTGAATATTCCTCTCTTCGCTCTTTTTTGCAGCCTTCTCTTCCAGCCAGTCCTTAATATCGGGCCTTTGGAACTGTTCAGCTTGAAAAGCGAGTTTACTGCCAATTTCGAGTATTTCCCGTTTGGGCTTATAGGATTCTTTCAGGGTTCTCTCGAATACTTTTATTTCATCACATATTTTCCCTGTTAGGTGTTTCACTTCGCCTCCTCTTTCGTCGGTATCCACCGATTCTTGCTCTAGTGCTTCATCTACCCTTTTTCGTTTAGTTTGCAGGCCTCCCAGGCTCGTTAACGACGACGCTCTAGGTCTGGGAGGGGTCCTTGCTAGAAAGTTCTTTCTAGCGAAGGGATTTACGGGAGTCTCGGCACTTGCTATACTAGTATTAGTGTGGTGGTCTTGGTCTGGGAGTCTAGAGCAGTCATCGGCTGACGGTCGGGGAGGGCCTACTCGCTTACCACCTTCACCGACCGGAACTGGGGTATCCCTCCCCTGCTCCGTAAACGTTTTATCATTTTTGTTGTCCATCTCATATTTTTGCCTAATTTTCCCTATAGCCAGGGTACTTTGCTGAATTCGTCATCGTATTTCCAATCCTGCTCTTCCTTGAAGGTAGGTGCAATTCCAGGGAGGAGGTGCAATGCCTTTGGTCCGCGGGCGCTATATTACTTTGCGCCTACCCGCCGGTGGTAACACCGGTTAGGGCGTTCCCCTATCCGCCACCTGGGGACGCGCTCTCTAGGGGAAGGCTGCCCCCCGAGAGACCAAAAATGACTTGATTTGGTGTTCTACATGGTGTCTTATAAGCAAAGTTGTAAAAATCACCACTAATAAAGTACCTTTATTTTTCAAAATATGAAAAAATTGCACTAAGAAAAGTTATTTAGAATGCAATTTTATACCTCTGTACTAAATTTCAGGAATATAAAATTATTTTTTTGAAACTTCCCATTTTTTTGCGAATTAAGAGTTGAATTCATATTTAAAGTTGTGTAGGAGCAAATGGTAATCATCTCACAAAGTAGGCTATTGGTAAATAAAAATTTTTAGCTTTTACATACATAACTTTAAATATTAATTCACAAAAAATAATTTCTATGCAGTTTTAATTGAATGGTTCAAAATAAAATACTAATTTATTGAAAAAATGGGAAGTTTCAAAAAAAATAATTTTAAATTCCTGAAATTTGGTATGGAAGTATAAAATTTAATTCTAAATAACTTTTCTTAGTGGAATTTTTTCATATTTTAAAAAATAAAGATACCCTATTAGTGATGATTTTTACAACTTTGCTTATAAAACACCCTGTAGAACACCAAATCAAGTCATTTTTTGTATACTTTAGTTTTACAACATGCAGGACTTAATCCCCAAATACCATTCCAAAATTCCAAAATTTTTGACCATTTCGCCTCTTGTTACATCTATCCTGGGACACACTGTATAATATATTGTATAATATCCCCAAGCATGTTCTTTATTTACTTAATTATAAAAGCCCTATCTGCTAAGCCGAAGTGATTACTGATGCAATGAAGTTAAGGTTGAAGTTTTTGAGGATTTTTCCAGCAATCTGAAGGTCTCTTGGTACCTCATTGATAACCATGCCACCAACATCCAAATAAAATGACAGTTTACCCAAAAGTGAGGGTACTTTTATCCTTTCACACGTGAACAATCCCGCTCCCTCACACTTTACCAAGGGAAGCAAGTTCGCCGATTTTTGGTGTGATGTGAGCATAGTTACAGAATACACTATTTTGGTTTTCAAAAGAACTCCGCCTACTCTCTCATGAAATCGTGCTCATATCACATCACACCGATACAGAATAGCTACCCAAAAGTCTTCATAATTTGGTAAGTTTTTTAGTTGGTTTAAGTAATATATATAATCAACTAAAGAGATATAATTTTAAATGACCAAAATATACGTGTTTGTTTAAGAATTGTGTTATTTTAAGGGCCGGTTTTTCAATGTCCAGTTAAAAGTGTCAGATAGGTAGCTGCTAGTTACGCTTAGCTGGCAGTTATATCTATGGTAGTGTTTATTAACAGTAATTTAACTGCCAGCTACGTATTCATGGGTTGAATTATTTCTTAGCTATGTTGGCACTACTGATTCTATCTGAAGTATATCTCAATTGGTTTAATTCAAATTGCGCGCGTCTTTTAGTGACAATTATAAAACAGTTTCATTACGCAGTCGAAATCTTTATCATAATTCTCAAAATTATTTTCTCGTTTCTTTATGGTATAGGGTCTCCTTTCATACTTTATAAATTGTATAATATCATCGTCATTGTCACTCATATCCAGAATATTATTATTCATTATTGGCAATAATATATTTAATATAAATCATAAATTAGAAACGAACATATCAATCTATCGCATTGGTTTTTAGGTTAGAATGTTTTAGAATGGTCAGAAGTTGAACCAAAGGCGCATGTGTAAATCCACTAACAGTAGAATAAATCCTTAACTGGAACTTTCAACTCTCTGCTAAATTTACTTTCAGATAGTGAGTTTAACCCTCCGGTAAATTTTACCTGCACATTGAAAAACAGTTTATCTGTCAGATAAATTTTATCTGACAGTTAAGCTATTTAACTGAACATTGAAAAACCGGCCCTTAGTCAATTAATCGATATTAATTATTTGCGCAACACAGTAAATTTGTATAATGGAAAGCGAATTAATGATTATGCCGATATAACAGGAACCATACAATTGGCTAGCTATACAGTTTTTATAATAATAATATCTTTATTTCATATAAGCCTTACAAGGGTATGAAAAGTTACACAGTACATATAATATAACAATTCAATTGGTAAGTAAATTAAAATTATTTTAAAGTCTATTCCAAATGCTAGAGAAAATAAAATATAACTCCATCCCTGCTTTTTAGTGATTTGCAGCAGTGTTACCAATTCGAACAGCTACTACCTCTCCCCCTATTGGTAAACCGTCCAATTAAATTGGAAAAATTTAATAGGAGCAAATATTATGCCGATTTTTAACATGTTTTAATAATTCAATTAAATCAGAATTTTGTTGGTTTGTTTTTAAGAATAATATTTTGAAGGATTGAGCCTGTAAATACGATATTTGGCCTTGATAATACAGCCTTAATTGGTTTGATTAACTTTGACCAAATATTTAGTTTACATTCGTTTAATGAGCAGGATTATTTTGAATAAAAAATTATTTATGAAACATCTCCTACAAGATATAAAAGATGACCACATTTAATCAGAAATAGTTATCATTAGCTTTTCGTAACATATAAGTAGCCAAATAGTTTTTTTTTTTCAAGTTTGACACTCTGTATATCGAAAGGGGTGACTTTAAAAGCCTCTGTTCATACGTAATCATCATCATCCAAATTACCTCCTCTATACTTCCTTACAATCTTGATCATTAAAGTGAGAACACTATATACGGTGCGATCCAGAATGGAGTTGGCAAGAGGAAAAACATCTTTATTATTGATTTTGCGATGAAAAGTAATTCTTTATAAAAAATTTTGCTTGTCGATAATATGAATTCACCACATGAAAATTTTAGATGAGATGTAGGTACCGTGTGTTAATGAATTAAGAAAACATCAAAATGCGAAAAAGAGAGAAGTATCTTTATTTATCATTTTGGACTAAATGTTTGTAAGACAAAGTTGTTTATAAATCCAAAATAAAGCCTAAATACAAATGTTGAAGTCTAAATTTAGACTTTTAAAGGACCCCGCACTAAACCTAAGGGAAAATGGGTCCCAGTCGAACTGGATGAAAATTTGGTATAATGTAGTTTATGATGTCCTGATCAAAAGTCTTAAAGAAGCGAGATAGAAAATGAACAGTTTTCAAGTTACAGGGGGTGCTCACTTCTTTTGGAAGTGGCCCTCTCCTCGGTGAAATTCGTTGGAATCGATATATGTTATTCCTCTCGAGCTCCTGATCAAAAGTTCTCTTAGGCACAAGGTCGAAAAATGGACAGTTTTCCAGATATCGGAGGTACTCATTTCTTACGGGAAGTGACTCCTGGTGAAATTCGCTGGAATCAATACATGTTATTCCTCCTTATCAAAAGTTCTCATAGGCACAAGATCGGAAAATGCACAGTTTTTTAGATATCGGGGGTGTAAAGTCGACTTTGTAACCCCTAATATCTGCAAAACTGTCCATTTTCCGACCTTGTGCCCATAATAACTTTTGGTCAGGAACTCGAGAGGAATAACACAATATATCGATTTCAGAGAATTTCACCTGGGCGGGGGCCACTTCCCACAAGAAGTGAGCACCCACTGTAACTCAAAAACTGTCCATTTTTCTATCTCATTTCTTTAAGAGTTTTAATCAGGATATCATAAACTACATTGTAATCAATTTTCATCCAATTCGACTGGGACCCATTTTCCCTTAAGTTTAGTGAGGGGTCCTTTATGTCAATTTACATTTTTTTTCAAACATTAACATAACATACAACATGCGGAAAATTTATAAGTAAGTTGTCCTCACTGAAAGGAGTAAAAAATATGAAATATTAAAAAAATATGAGAAAAAAAATTACCTTATTTTTTTTATCAGACTGGGGACTGACAGCGATCGGCGTTAGATAGAAGTGACTTTTTGGATTTAATCACAACAAAAATAGCAAAAATTGAAATAATTTTTGTAGACGGCACACCAGAAAACTTAAAAGTAACGAAAAGTCAAAGAAAATGTTAGACTATTGACACTCAATGCACTGTTCTAAGCGCAGATAATATTTTTGTGTATGCGATTACATTTGTCTCTTTGACCACGATGCATTGTCAATAGCAATGTGTAACTGTTCTAGGGAGTCTATTGACTCAGCGTACACCAGACTCTGTAATATGCGCATTAACCCCCCCATCAGATTCGTAATCAGCGGGAAAAAATACTAAAGAAAAGTATATTCAGACGTCCAGTTTAAATAACTCTTTTTTTGTGAGCCTGTGTTATTATTAATTTTGGTCAGAAGTATACAACTAGTTCCCAATTGAAATTTTAAATATATAATAGGGAATTATGGAATCAAAATACATGTTTCTTTATGGTATAATTAATGCAATTGTCTTTTTATTTATATTAGGTTTTCTGAAATATAAATGTAGAGTATTGTAAAATTTTATATTTACAAAGGCATTTTGCAAAGCAGACAAGACTGTATTTTTTTTATTGGAGAAGAATCCTTTATATTATTTATTACATTTTATATAAAACATTCAAGAGTTTATATTAATTTTTATTAAGCTTCACATCTCTAATTCTAATCGACTTAGACCCCCTTCTTTTGAAGATGACAAGAGAAGCTCATATGTTTTCGGGGCCTTTATTGTGTAATAATAATTATTCGCTAATTGTTATTGATTAAGTATTCTAACCCATTAATTTATTGTTTGAAACTGAAGATACATTTTACTTTTGGTCCTGTGTATTTGTACAACTTAACCTGAGTATCAGATAAATGGTCATTTGTTACTTTTTTCGTGATAAGTAAACTACCGAGTTACAGATAGAACAAATGATACAAATTACTTTTTTTGCTTTCAGTAGGAATAAAAGTACTAGTTAATAATAAACAAAAATAAAATATTGAAAATAACACACATCTTAAAGAACTAAAAGCTGTCTCTGTTGTTACAGACTTTCTCTCTCCATCAATAGACTGAATGGCAATCAATCAACCTTCCACAGAATAATGAACAATCCAGAACTATAGGAACTGAATGTTCCTTCGACCTAGTAATTAAAAGTGATGTCCTGATAATATCATTCAAATAAAGTTGCCCTTTGTGCATGACCCTATTTATGATGATATGAAATTCCATCAAATAATCTTACAATACAATTGATGTGTGTGTCTGAATTGTAGTACAAGTCTGTAAAAATCTTGTTAATAAAAGTGAAGTACTGTAAAATATATGGATGTTCGAACTCAACGATAAATACTAAATGGACGAATTAAGATAATTTAGATGTCCAATCGATATATACTAATATGTAAAGATGTAAGTTTGTTTATTTGTGTGTAATCTCCAAAACTACTGTGTCGTTTTTATCCAAACTTTCACTGCCCATTAAGCATAGAAGTTAATGATGCAGGCGGAAGAGTTTAACAATGTGTAAAAGAAACATATTTTCTACTGTTCTTTTATTGATATCGACAAATTTTATTTCAATTCAATTTGCACCCTGGCGAAACAAAGCCAAACAACTAGTATAATATAATATTTCAATTGATCAATAGGATGAAATTAAATAGATGGAATAATTTCATTCAATGTTTCACAAGTTCCATGTTTGTAGGCTGATAACTAAAACTAAAAACAATTTCAGAAACGATGTATTAAGTATATATTAAATTTATGCTCATATATCTGTATATTTACCATTTCTTGTAATCAACATACCTTTCGTATCCAGTATAAAACATATTTGCTCATTTGCTTCTCTGTTGATGCATAATGACGATTATTATCGATTATGCATAATTGGTTTGCCTATCGCAATATTCACTATTGTTTTTCTGTCTACGTAATTGTAATCAATTAATTGCTTTCAATTTCAAAGAATTGCATATAGGGCTTATAACTTGAAGGAGTCATTTGTCAGTTGTGAAACCAGGTCTATACCGCAGATATATTTAATTCTGAAAATTGTACTAACAACTTATACGTTTGTAAATAATATAAATCAGCTGATGACATCAGAAGCAATTATTTGAATGCAGTATTGGAATATTTTTGTTTCTAAAGGTTCTTATACTCAGACAAGTTTTGCAAATTTTATATTCTTGTGGCCATTTGGTTAATTTTATTTTAAATGTCGTAACATGGGAATTGTATAAATTTATTTTTGCTGCATTTTCATGTTGGAAATGTTTACAATGTTTCAAAATTTTGCGGCGAAAATCTCTCCTTTGTTATTAATGAATTATAGTTTAGTCTCTTTTTCTAAAATATGAAGTAAACATGTGTATGAGTATCAGGTTATAGTAATTAAAACAATAATGGAAATATGATTATATTGTTAGTTATTATTACAGTGAAAATTGCAGCCAAAAGTACCTAAACAACATAAAAATTAGCCCGTCCTTGAAACTTGGGTTATTAATGCTACTTGACATGCAGTTTAAGAATAAGAGTCCCCAAAAATTGGAGAGGAGGAAATGAGGTTTTGGGGGTTGAAAATGTACTTTCTTAAAAGTAGAGGTGTGGGGAGTCGTTTTCTATGTTTTTTGCATGCTGAATCGAATGAGCCCAAAATCAAATCGATAGGATCAACCCTTAACGAATAAAAGTGGTTCTAATAGTGGAAAAATGAGAAAAAGATAGGCAGGCAACTAAAGTATGATCATCATCAAACCATAAAAAAAATCACCCTTTGAATTTTTCCATTTATCAAACACCATTACTAATAGAAAGTGTTTTTTTTTTTTTATTTGGAACTGATCTCTTCCAGCTGTAAAATTTCTTTTCCATGTGGAAAATAAAAAGCAATTGATTGAGCTGCTAAAAAAAAATATTCAGGACAGCAAAATTGAAGTAAGACAGTCCAGTGGAGATACTGACGTACTAATAGTCCAGACAGCCATAGGAAAACACGGCTCTGCCATTGTTTGTCAGGATACTGATATTTTAGTATTGTTGACTGCTTTGGCTCCTTTGAATAAAAAAACATTTTCATTCAAACCAAAAATCGGACGTACGAAGAACAGACTTTTTTCATCAGTAAACCTTCAGAACCAACATATGCACATCAACACATACATCCTTCTCGCTCACTCTTTTAGTGGTTGCGACACCACAAGTGCAATTTATGGAAAATGGAAAAAGAACATCGTCAAGCTGCTTGAGACAGAACCTGGATTGCGCTATACCATACACGTATTCCGAACAGCTACAACAACTCACAGTGAAGTAGAAAAAGCCGGTGACACTCTTTTTTGTATATTTATGGCTCCAAAGAAGGGAAATATACGTTAGATGAACTACGGTACGTAATGTTCCAGAGATCACTCGCTAAAAATGTAGCAAAGCTGGAATCACTTCCTTCTACATCGGCAAGTGCTGCACAACATTCATATTGTACCTTCTATCAAGTACAGTTGTGGTTCGGAAACTTGATCCACAACAGTGGGGTTGATTTCATGATACTACGATACTGACAAGATAAACCCACGCGCAAATTGCATTCTTTCTCTCTCAACAAACTGACGTCACGTCGAGACAAATATCATCATCATTCACATTCGCACGACCAAAGATCAGTGTGTTTTCTGTATATATTTCGTTTTATTGTCACATTTTTTTACGCAAGACCACATTTAAAAAAATTGTAATGTAGACTCATTAAAATTAACGAATAATTATTTAAAAAACCTAATGAATTTTACTGAACATGTTCAGTTAAGTGAGGATGCCAAGATTCTTTTTATTAAATGTAAAATGCATTTTGAAATAAGAATATTAAATAGAAATATAAAGGAAACTTCCAAAATAAGAAAGAGAAAAATAGTGAAAATAGTTAAATAATAAAGTTATAATAAATAAAATTGTATTTTATTTAAAGAAATCGGTAAAGGTATTTACACAGAACTTCCCTCTTTATTTTTGCATGGCGCGGAGGTCACTATAAAAAATTATTCATTACGAAATGACAGAATAATAATCGGAATATACTTATCACTATTATTACAAAGAAAGCCTGATAACTTATGGTCAAAAAAATATACAGAGTGGTCATCCGACAGCAAAAATTCAATACTAAATAACAGGTGCGAAATATTGAAGGCTTGCGAAATACCTTCACAAATGTCCACCATGGTTGAATTATTTCTTGGGATGACCACCCTGTACATTTTTCAAAAAAACTATAATACGTGCATATGCCAAATATTATAGTGTAGTGGTTAAAAAATGTCATTTTTTTTAATAGGTTGAGGATGTCATGAAATGTGGAAATCTTAAATTTGAGCTAAAACAAGTTTTTTCCATCTATTATAGTGGGTAAGAAAACTTTTAAAAATGTTGGTAAAAGAATTTTCTTTTTTTTTCTGAAATAGGCTTAGAACGTCATGAAACGTGGAAATTTTTAATTTTAGCAAAAAAAAAAAATCAATCTATTCTATAGTTAGTAGTGGTACTTAAAAAGATTTTTTTCAAAAAAATTTTAAAATTTTTTTTTTTAAGTAAACAGGTTTAGAATGCCATGAAACGGGAAAATTTTAAATTTGAGCGAAACAATTTTTTTCTCACCTATTCTAGTGGTAAAGAATTTTTCAAGTGTTGGTAAACAAAATTTTCAATTTTTCTTTTTCTGAAATAGGTTTAGAATGTCATGAAACGTGGAGATTTTAAATTTGAGCAAAAAAAATATTTCCATTATTTACTCCCTTTAGACGGTCCACCCTGTATATTTTCCAGTGAAAGTTTAACCATTCCTTCGCTGACAGTAGCGTCAGCTACCTACCAAATTTGACTGTTCTCCGTCAAGTAGTTTTTTTAGTTAATGCACCAACAGACAGACAGATGGAATTTAAAAACCTATATTTTCGTAATCTACATGATCTGAAAATTCGAAAAAATCTCGGAAGGTGATGTTTTCTCAAATACAATACTTCCCTTCGGTATGCGAGGGAAGTAAAAAAAACTAAAGTATTTCCACAAAACTTCACTTTGTTTTATCACCTCTTCTTTCCTTACCAATGATAATGTTAGGTACAAATTAAACATATTTTCCTCAGTAATTTTTTATATATTTTTCACTTAAAGTATACTTATTAGGTTTCTTCTTTGACTTTTATATTATTACCGCGTATATATTTGACTAAAAGGATTTAATATTAATTTTTCTTTATTAATTATATTGTTAGCCTGTTCATTATATATGTTTTTTTATCTCATTACTCTTAAATTTGCTTTGTTGAAACAAGTTACATACCATTTGTCAACGATATATCAAATAAATCATTACCTACTATAATATGCGCCTAACTTATGGTCCTAATTTAAAAAAAAATGGGCATGCAAAACAATAAATACACCTGAAATTATCAGCAAATACCACGGTAATCGTTTATCAAAGAAAGTTTTTCAAATTTTACAGGATGTGAATATAAATGATGTGACCGCGACCCTAGCTTAACGGGCTTAAGCCGTGGCGGTGGAGTTCTAATAGCTACTAATGACCGTTTACACTCTACGCATATCGACTTAACACCGATCCGAAATAATTTTCCAAATATTGATATAGTGGGAAGTAAACACTTGTTTCAGCACCACACACTTGCCGTTTTTGTCTTATATATTCCTCCTAACACTTTAACAGCAGTACTTGAACAATTTTTTGATCTATTCGAAAATATTGTGTGTAACTTCGAGAATCCTGTAATTATAGGAGACTTCAACATTCCTCTATTTAATAACTCAGACAATGACCCAAAAAGCAATTTTATGCAATTTTATGGATTTCCTATCACTAGATCAATATAACAATGTAAAAAATGTCAACGGTAGAACTCTCGACCTAGTGCTGGCAAAAAGTCAATGTCACTGTCTCATTTTTCACGACGAGTCGCCATTAGTCGCGGAAGACAAGCATCATCCCGCCTTATCTATAACATTAACCATCCACGCTCAACATCTTGACAAATTTCCCTGTAAGAAGACCTCTTACAATTTTCGGAAGGCCGACTTTCCCGCTCTCTATCGCTCAATCCTTGAAACCGATTGGTCATTTTTATCTACCTTTCAAGACATTAACTCAGCTTGTAATTCTTTCTACAGCGTGTTTCACTCGTTACTAGACGCGCATGTGCCGCACTATAAATCTGTTAAATATAAATACCCAGTTTGGTACAGCACTGAATTAAGAGCTGCCATTCGCGCCAAGGAACGTCATCGCAAACAATATAAAAAGTGCCATAGTGAAGAATCTCTAAATAATTATAAACAGTCCAGGGCCTCAGCCAAGGCACTTAGTATTCGTGATTACAAAAAATATATCGAAAGAGTGGAACACTCGATCAAAACCAACCCCACTATGTTTTGGTCTTTTGTTAATACTAAAAAAGGCAAATCTAGGATACCCGGGACAATGTGCTATAATAATGAGGAGCTTCACAACCTTCAAGACATTGTTGAAGCCTTTAGTCGACTCTTTGAACAAGTTTTTCCTCACTCCGAACTTAACGACACCATTGACATCGAACACAATATTGGCGTTAACCTGCCAAGTTTAAGTGTGATCAATTTATCAGAGGAGGAAATAACTGATTCTATAAAAAAATTGCAGAATAAAATGACAAGTGGACCGGATGGCATTCCTAGCTTCCTTATCAGAGATTGTGCCTATGTACTTTGTCAACCGATGAGAATATTATTTAACCTATCTCTTAAGTTAGGTACTTTCCCAGATATTTGGAAAAAAGCTAGGGTCTGCCCCATCCTCAAACAGGGAGATTCCTCTGACATTGCTAATTACAGACAAATTACATTATTATGCAACTTTGCAAAGGTCTTTGAGATGTCCCTGTATAATCGCATCTACCCCCTTGTTAAAAATCTCATTTCTGTGGACCAACACGGCTTCATGGAAAGACGCTCAACCACTACCAATCTATTGTGTTTCACTCAATATCTTTCCGAAAACAACCTGACCTCGCATGTCAATACATGCGAGGTCAGGTGGATGTGATATACACGGACTTCTCCAAGGCATTCGATCGCATTGATCATTGCCTTTTATTATCCAAACTTCGACAGTATGGCTGCTCTACCACTCTTGTTCAGTTCTTCTCATCTTACCTGTCAAACCGTCTTAATTATGTTGCTTACAATGGTTACACGTCTAACCCATATACCATAACATCAGGAGTACCACAGGGTTCCAATTTAGGTCCGCTATTTTTCGCTCTTTTTGTCAATGATCTCAATGACAATCTTTGCTGCAACAAGCTTTTCTTCGCAGATGACCTGAAAATCTTTGCATCAATAAATTCCAAAGACGACTGTCATGTGCTACAAAGGGAACTTAACAAAGTGGCACAGTGGTGTCATTTAAACTTTCTGGCTCTAAATATAACCAAATGCAAGGTTGTAACTTACTCACGAAAAGATGAACCCATCGACTACGATTATCGTATCGGCACACAATCTTTGCCACGTACTGACTCAACTAGAGATCTAGGAGTCTTTTTTGATGACAAATTATCATTTGCCAAGCATATCGAGTTAACGGTCTCCTCATCTATGAAAACCTTAGGGTTCATTTTAAGACTAAGTCAGGTCTTCCGGAACAATGACGTCTTAATTAAACTATTTTATTGTTATATACGGTCTAAACTCGAGTACTGCTCACTTATCTGGAGCCCTATCTATGATTATCAAGTTAAATCAATCGAGTCTGTTCTGAGGAAATTTTTAAAATTTCTCTGCTTTCGCACTGATGGCAATTATCCAAACAGGGGCTGCGACCAGACGTATCTGTTAGATAGGTTCAACTTTGACTCACTACAATTTAGAAGGCAATTCTACGCTATAAAATTCCTGTATTCGCTCATACACAACAGGGTTGATTGCCCTCCTGCACTAAGCCAGGTTTTGGTTCCAAGAGCCGCTAGTCGCAAACCGCTCACATTTTATTGTCAACCGGCACGAACCAATATAATGCTGAAGTCTCCTATATTCGTTATGTGCTCTACCTACAACTCAATTTGTGATACTTGTGATATATTCGACTGTTCGATAAATACAATTTATACTTCTCTTAAGAATTGCAGCATCCCATAGTATTAAATAACACAAACATGTAGTGCACTTGTAATTAATTTTAGATTGTCACTCATGTGTATGTAAGAAGCTATGTATTTGTATATATATATATATATATATATATATATTTTTTTTGTATTTTGTTGCTTTCTTGTCCTGTAATTGGTTCTTTTGTACTGTTGGACAAATGTATTAAATAAATAAATAAATAAATACATAATTAATATATGCTATAAAAGCTATACTCAAATGTGTACCGGCAATGATATTTGTCACAGGGTGACGTCGTGCGCGTCGATGTCTAAAACAGGCCAAGCAAGTAGAGAAGCGGAAAAGCGGTTCCACTTGTGTAGCGTCACAAACGCGATCACTTCAGGAAAATACCGCGACAAAACAACGCGATTTTGGAACTACAGAAACGAAATGATTCGATTAGCTCCGTCAAATGCAACGCGACTTAAAGAGATCACATTTGTGGCGTAGCGTTGTCCGAATTCGTTATTTCAGAGGGCAATATAACCTATTCAGTCCTTCAGTCGCCTAGTCGTGTTGGCAATGCATAGAACGTTTGCTAGTTTCTATTAATATATGGGTTCTTACATTTTTTTTTACTAAATGGTAGACACCAATAAGGATATATGTATATGTTTAATACTAATATTATGTTGAAGGTATAGATAATATATAAATATTTTGAACTTGGTTATTTATTTATAAAACCGCAACTTGGGTTTAGGTGAGGTATACCGAGTGGTTTAGCCAATAAAGGACACTCTTGTAACTTTTGATTTGTCAATGGATTATTTTCAACTCTGGTGTACTAATATGAAAAAAGAATCCAATTACGTGATGCAAAAAAATCAAAATTGCCGACTTCCGGTTACGATGTAATTTACATCCGATTTTCAAATGGGATAACCTGTATATCTTTGTATATTTCGACCCTGCCAGCCAAAATACATATAACCCAAACTTCAGATGTTAGAACCGATTACTTTGTCCGTTGCAATGACAAGGCAGTCAGTTGTACAACGTGCAGTCATTACTTGGTGAGAGTGATGATGCTCATTGCGAGTAACCGGTTATTTTGGCATTTTGTAACGCGACGGTACGTTACCTAAAAATACCGCAACAAAACAACGTTACAAAAATAACGACCCATCTCTAGAACTTATCTTGTCAGTATCGTAGTATCATGGGTTGGATTCATCATGGCAATGATTTGCACCCAACCAGGACAACCCTTGATGCTGCTCCAGAGGTCATCTTTAAGTTAATTTCCTGTGCCTGCAGAAATTGCTCCACTTCTCAGTACGCCTGTGTAAAAAGCGGTGTGAAATGCTCAATGCTCAATTTTGTGCAAAATTTGTGAGGGAGGGACCTTTATGACCAGTTGCACCGAAATTGCAGTTTCGTCAGACGTGTTATCCATATCAACAGATGCCTTTGATGAAGACTCAGACTTTGATGACTTCACTAGCGAAGAGTATAACATGTTCGATGAATAAAATACTTATTACCAAATATTACATACTTCATATAAAAATTTTGTAAGTACTATGTTAATACTGTACATCTTTTTTCCTCTTTAATAAAATCTCTTGCGTTTTATCATGTTTTTATTATTAGAACTAATTTTATTCGTTAAGGGTTGCTTCTATCGACTTAATTTTGGTCTCATTCGATTCAGCATGCAAAATAATATAGAAAGCGACTCCCCGCACCTTTACTTAAAAAAAAGTACATTTTCAAAAATTTCTCAACCCTTCCTCCCCCCCCAGAAGTCTCATTTCCACCTCTCCAATTTTTGGGGACTCTTTGGATTCTTAAAATTACATGTTGAATAGGATTTATAACCAAATTTTTATGAACAGACTAATTTTTATGTAGTTCAAACCCTGTTTTTACTGTATTATATAATCATTACCTTGAGCGAAGACAAACTTTATTGAATTTTAATTACTACTGAAATTAAAATTCACTAGGTGTCACCATAATAAAAAAGGCAGATAAACGTGACGATAAGTACTGAAATTATTACTTTATTTATATTGGTACTCACATTTGCAGTACGCAAAGTAAAAACTTGAATGTAATACTATGTAACAATGGTATATTTTAGTTTATTTTGGCAATTTAATTAATTATTACTTTTTTATTATTAAATATATTATAAAAAATAAACAGCCCAAAGCTCATTTTTTTCAAGTTTTTTTACATTTTTTACCTGATTTTGGTATAGTTTTAAATTAAATTTAAACAGTTTTAAAATGAACTTTTCGGTTGAATACTGTGGATATTTATTGAGAATTATAAACTTAAATGTGATCCACTGTAAATTTATTTCATTCTGAAGTAAGACAGAGTTGTACATATTCAATGGATTTGCCTCTCTAGCCCAAATATTAGCTTGATAAGAGAATCTGTGGTATTTTGTCCAGAGTGGTAATAATGAATTGAATTTTGCTCAGTTTGCTTGGCTATTCAGTTGATTTACTGGATCCGACTTTCGGCATATTGGTAATGGTACGCTTATGTCGTTCTGCTTGATGAGCCGTGTACCCCCCGCCCGGTTTCGCCGAGTAACAAACTAATGCCCGGCCGGGTGCCGGATGATAAAGAAATAAAGGTAGTGATTTTTGTAAAGAATTTATTTATAAATTTAAAACAAAGGGTATACGCATACCCAAATAGATTTTCTCTTTGTTTTTATTTTTAACATATATTAAGTACTGTCTATACTACACTGTATAAAACAAACAACAATAAAAACAATACAGAATAAGACACTAGTTTGTGAATGGTCAATGGTCAGTATCTCCTCAACTGTCTTAAATTGTAAGAAACTTCCCAAATAACAATTGTAGGAGGTCAAGAGTGGCATTTTTTTTTTACTTTCAGGATGTGTTTGGATTTCTTAACTAAAACACTCAATTTTTTTTTATGTGTTTATATTTGACTCTTAATTCTCTATCCAGGAGTATATCAATTTTCTACTTACACCCTGCGGTGTTGCCATTCCACTTTTTTTAATGAAAAATGTATTTGCAAAGGTCGAGAGTAAAATCTGCAAGAAATGTTATATTCATAAATTTGATTAACTTTCAATATTTAGTCGAGGAAATTTAGCACAAAAATAGGCGATACTATCGAAAACCTGTGCAGTAAGAGGTATCAAATAGCTGTTTTTTGCATTCGATTCCTTAATGCAATTATTCAATTTTTTACCTATTTTAATCTTATACAAATGGGAAATTGCCCCGTACAGTTTTTGAGGTAATTAAAAAAAAAAAATCATTATTCGGTAATCCATGGTGGATATAATTTTGTTACTCGAAGGTTTTTTGAGTCGCTGTTCACGAATCTGCAATCCTATTTGGGAAATTCAAAATGGCAGACTGGAAACCGGGCCATTTTTCATACTTTCAGCTCCAAAAAGAGAAAAATACGAGGTTTTCCCGAAGATCTGGCTCTACTTCTGATCCGTCATTTTCAATTTCCTTAATTGAACATCGGATTCATTATCAGCGACCATGAAAACCCCCGAGTTCCCATTTTCAGCCCAGAAACGAAAAGAATACAAACCCTATTCCCAATTTTTCTTAATTTATCTGATAAACCATGTATATATGGAATTACTGCCATTGACCTAAATACCTCAGGTTGTGATAGTATATTCTCTCTACTACCAATGTTCAATAACTGACTATCAACAAAACTCTCAGAATATTGGTTATTTAATAAGACAGTTTTTATCAATTGCTTTTCATTCTTTAATATTATATCATTTGAAGAAATAATTTTGGCTCTGTCGTACAAGCACTTAACAACACCTTTCTTAATACTAGTATGTTGATTTGAATTGAAATTTAAGTATCTGTTTGTGTTTGTTTGTTTTCTATACACACTGGTTTGGTATGTGTTATCTAATTTTTTAATTAAAATATCTAAGAAAGGTAATTCATTATTATTTTCTATTTCTATTGTAAATTTAACTGAAGCTTCTTTTTCGTTAATCTGATTAAAAAAATTACTTAAACATTCTTTATAGTATGCAGATGATTGTTCTCTAATTATCAAATCACCTGACTATACAGACTTAGAAGCAAAGATATTTTTAGCATTAGATAAGCTAAAGGAATACTTCACACCGCTTAATCTTCAACTAAATATGGATAAGACTCAAGCCATATTATTTACGGGTAGTAACATAAACTATAAAAAAAATATTTTCTGACGGAGACACAATTATCGAAACATTACCAAAAATAACATTTTTAGGCATTGAAATTGATCATAGACTTGACTGGAAATCCAATACTGATGAGTTGACAAGGAATATAGCTAGGTACTGCTATGCACTGAAAGTAATATCACAAAACATCAATAAAGAGGCTGCACTTCTAGCCTACTATGCTTATGTTGAGAGTAGACTCAGATATGGTATGGTTCTCTGGGGCGGCACGAGTAACATATATAAAATATTTTTACTGCAAAAAAAATGTCTACGAAACATCTTTAATATCAAACAAACTGACAGCTGTAAGCCAGTCTTTAAAGAAAACAACATACTCACCTTAATTAGTCTCTTTATTTTTGAAAGTGTGATATTTGTAATCAGAAATATCTCTCTGTTTTCGGATTATGATAGAAATCACTCATATGAAATAAAAAAGATCTACTAAATATCAAAACTAGCTATACCTATATCCAGAAAAACATACCTTTCTCATTAATTAAAGTATACAACAAACTTCCAGAAACAATTAAAAACCTCCCATTAAAAAAACTAAAAATAAAGTTGAAAGCTCTACTTATACAAAAAGCATATTACACAATGGATGAGTACTTCAATGATACACTCCAATAGAATAATTTTTTTTTGTCTTTTTTTCCTTTTCTGTGTAACTTCATCTCCGGTGTTTTTGCTTATTCATAATTGTCTTAATTGTATTTTACACTATATGTTAGTATGTTACTAATCCAAATTGGATGTGATTTATTGTGTATTTTATATTGTATATGTTCCAGTTATATATTATATTCTGTATTTTTTGACATGTTCTACAACCTTTTGGTTTTGTTATTTTTACAAGAACTAATAAAGACAAAACTAAACTAAACTAGTATAAAGCCATATAGCAAAAATATCATCTACATATCTCCACCATACAATGGGTTTATTAATATTACTTTCCTCAAAATTTTCCATGAAAATGTTACTTACTATTGGAGATAATGAAGAACCCATGGCCATACCAAAGTCTTGTTGATAGAAGTCATTATTTAATTGAAAGTATGTTGTTTTAATGCAAAGTGTAAGTAATTCCATTATAGTTTCAATGCTTAACTAGTTCTATTTGCCAAATTCCTATCTTATTGCAATTTGTTTATTTAATTATTATTAATGTTTTATCTACAGGAACATTTGTAAATAGGCTTACTACATCAAAACTGACCATTAGATGATTATTGTTAAAATGATTTTCTGACAACTTTTCCAAAAAACGTTTGCTATTTTTAATATAAGACTCGGAGGAACGTGATAATGGATTTAGGATTTTTAATAAATGTTTTGAGAGTTTGGAGAATTAATTGAACTCACAATTGGTCTTCGGGAATGTCAGGTTTATGAATTTTTGGCAAACCATAGAAATGATGAGGTTTGGTGTGATGTGATCTTTCGTTCAATATCTGTAAATTCATTTTGTTGTTTGTGGAAAGTTATCAAATATTTCTTGTTGGAAATCGGTCAGAAAATATTTAAAAAAATTAGTTTCATTGAAAAAATGTAATATTTTCATTTGCTATAAACAAAATTGTTTTAAACAATATCAAACCAGGTTACAATCTGATAATATGGATTTTCATAATCCGTAGTGTCTCCTGAGCTGATGCCAGCAAAAAATACTGCATCCCAAATGTATTCGATACTCAGGCACCCATATAGGCTGGTCTAATAAGCAAATTTAAAAAAATGTTACATACAAATTTTTCAGTATTGTAAAAATTATTCACTGCTTGAAATGCCGCCTGATGCGATTGCCTCCCCGCATCATAGCATGGCCTGGCCTTGTCTACAGGCCAAACGGTGTTCTCCATGATGATTCAAATTTTTTATTTTTAAACTGTCACAACTCAGTTTTTCCAAATGGAACTCCCTACATGTTTTTACCTAAAAATGTTTCAACAATCAATTAGCTACATAGTGATACTTCATAGTACCACCTTCTTTCTGGAGACAGTTTTCACAAACACTGTTGAACAATTTTAATCATCTCCCGATGATGCTAACATAGTTAGCGAAACGTGCGTTGAGTGTGGTATTCAAGTGTCGTGTTCAAGAGTTTTGGTGTTTGTAGAAAGTACATCTCTAGAGGCAGCGTTACACCGAAGGCTCCAGCCCTCTCCAGAAAAAACATTTTAAATAATAACATGTGTTCTATTTAAAAAAATTAGGTTATGATAGTTTAAAAAGGTAAAAACATGAATTATCATGGTGAACACTCTGTAGAATTAGTTTCAAGTTTGAAAGGCCTAGAAACTACTCAGTAGACACAGACAGTCCGTCCCGCAGGCGGCTCGAATATGTTTTACCGAACTGCCGGATCTCGGCCGAAATACGGCTGCCGGCTCGGCGTGCAGGTAGGGCATGTCCGCCCGGCCATCTCTCGGCCGCTAGGCGGCAATACAGACACTTTCGTTGCGGCTGAAAGGTGGACGTTCTGTCGGCGAGCCTCTAGCTGTAACGCCGATTTGGTTAGGGCGCCGCGTACCTTTATGAGCCGCTAGTGTGCCGACTGGTATATGAAACAAGTATGGTAGATGGCCCGTACTCGGTTAGATGATTGTATCGCTGACTGATGGATAGGGTACCATTTACGGGTCCTATACCGGTGAACCAGATGCGAGCCATGCAAGCTGAGTATATACCGGTTGTCCTGGTGGACTAGCCTGTAGCGTTTTTATTTCTTGGTCGATTTTAATAATGTTTTTAAACGTAGAGCAATATGTATTCTATTTATAGATGACATTACTTTGTTCTACATTACAATATTTGGCCTCCTGCAATGCATTTTTTATCGCTAAAAATCACGAATTCAGAAATACAGACAAGACATTTTCAAGAATGTCAATGTTTTTCTAAAAAAAATTTGCGAATATGCTTTCGATATAAAAAACATGATGATGATAAAAAAACGCATAGCAATGTATTTTATAATGCAAAACAAAGTAATGTAGCAAACTAATAAAATTTGTACGTATTGCTATATTTAAAAACATATATATTAAACAAGAAATAAAAAAGTTACAGGTTTTTCCACATACCTACCAATATCACAAATTATGAAATAATTCACAGGTTACAGGTACAAATAAAACAAAAAATCCATAGAATATAAGAAAATATATGTATACCAATAAACTCGCAGTATAGAACATAACAATAGTGTATTATCTATCCACATTTATATCTAGCTACGATAAATTTTTAAAATAAAAGGAACTTAAAAAAATATATTTAACAAAATATATACCGTAAAATGGGGTGAATCGCAACTTAAAGGCGAATAGAAACAAAAATGGTAAACGTAATTTAAAAAATTCGTGCTCAGTAAATTTAACAACATGCCTGGTTATGAATTTGCATTTCCGAGATATATTCTGACTCTGATTCTGGTCTTATATCACAATCTATGAATCTATATCTGATACTTCAGTTTCTGGAATTATATCAATAAATTGAAATCCTTGATGGAAGGCTCCTAATGTCTCACTTGAAACCTCACTACTATTCCCTTGCATGTCAGCAAAATTGCAGTCAATATTGCTGGAAGAATTAGAAAAAGAAGGCATTTGATTATCAGTAACACAAGATACACTTAAGGGTAATTCGGGGGGTACATAATTTATCGTACCTACTGTTTTCCTCTAGAGGTAAACAATCGTCAAGCAAACATTTCATTTGTGCAGCAAGCCGACGCCGTTCATGAAGTTTGCTGACTTTTGCCAAGATAAATGACATTTTATTTAAAAAACAATTGACACTTACTGTTCGGACATTTCCAAAGTCCACTTAAAATATGTAATGCACAAATCTATAATCTACAAACAATAGAGACTGAGATGTGAAATGACAATTGACAGCACAATAGCGGTTGTTGACAGATGAAAAATGCGCCAAATTCAAATATAAACGTTTCCGATGTACTTGAGGTGCCATGACATTCGCTCCGGCCTACCGCCTGAGAACCGCGTCTGGCGGGAGAGCTGGTTTGTAGTGACCGGTTTACCGGGACGCAGACGCGTTCGGCTGGTAAACCAAACCCCGTTTACGGGTTTAACAGATCATTGCCGTTTATGGAACGAATCTGGCAATTCCTCCAAAGGGATTGTACCGCGCTAGCCACCTGCGTTCCGAAAACGGCGAGACGAGCCGCAGGTTTCCCGTGAGTGCCAGGCTGCGGCCGAACGTTTGCCAACTGTCTCTGGTTTACTGGGTAGTGCATGGCCTTGACTAACATTCAAAATGAACCGATGGTAAAATTTATGAAAATACTTTTTTGCAGATTTAAGTCTTGACCGCTTCTATTGGTACCCGGTATGTAAATTTCAGGTGTATATATGTAAGGTTCAGGTGTATTTACAAAAACAACTATCTGGTGCATCCTTAATCTATAACTGTTAGCACGTTTAGGCAAAAGGACTAAGCAATCAACTAGAATTGTGTGATAGAGTTCACTTGGTTTTGGTATGGAGGTGTTTCCTTACTTAAGATCGTTTCTATTTTGAAAATAAAAAAAGTAAATTAATTAATTGAAAATTACAATAACTCATTAGTTTAAAAGAAAAATCAACACTGAACCAAAACAGCATCTAATAATTTATTTTGATGTTATGTTTTGCGGGATGAAATTTATTATTAGTGATTTTTACACAGCTTGTTAATAATGCAATTATATCATTCATTGGTGAGATACTTGAATTTATATGCTACACAGCAGTATCATCGATAGAATGTGCAATAAATTCAATTAAATTAGCATTCGACTAGCTTTCACATAATTTTTCACTCTTGCATACATATTTCAAATAAGTGTGTGCGTAGATACTGCTAGTCGACGTGTCACTTTTCTTACGACAGTCTCAAACAGATACGTTCTCTGCTGTCTTCTCTCATCTATGTAAGATTCAACTTTATGAACATCACATTTTGCAACTAGTTGTGTTACATTTGAATTTCTTAATGCACATCTAACAATAGTGTATCATAAGTATACAATAGAATACTTAATTAATAACTGTTAGGATTTTTCTTTTCTTACACCTGTTAATATATTTTTGAAAAAATATAAAAATCATAATTGAATAATAATAATAGAAGTTTTTTGTTGACTGTATTAGTATAAAATGTAATACAATACAATCAAAAGGCCATCAACCTAGGTCCTTCAGCCAAGGAGATAATATAATAATAATAATAATATTTACTGAAAAATAGGACAACCTAATACATATCTTCGACACATTCCACGTAATATAACAATTTATAACGATATTCTTACTTTTAAAAGCACTAACAAAATAGAAAAACTAGTAAAAAGTATGAAAGAGAAAGAGAATAAAATAAAAAAGAAATGATGTGCATGGGTGCCATGTTATTAACTTTTAATATGTTCCAATAATAGGTGGGGAGCTCATGACATCGTAAGTCCGTCATCGCAAATTTTAAAAATAGTAGTAGGAATTGAGTGTAGAAAACCATATGAACAAAAGGAGCCCTGGATGATGAAGTTTTTATTGCCGGAAGTATTTTCAATTAAATTAATTATCATTAAAAAAACAATGATGTTTTACCGTTTTCGCGGAAATTGATTTTAATGAGAGTATTTTTTAGGAAATTTCATGCTCTCTCAGAAAAATCTGATATGGCAATCTCTACTCTGCCGAAAATGTCTGTCATACCTATTTGAAGGAGGTAATAGGTAACAAAGCGTTGCCGCTATGGCATGGAAACAAGGCCGTCGAGAGAAAATCGGGGCCCGGGGGGTTGTAATATGACTCCGACCAATCTTCAATATAAATTTCGTGTAGTAGGGGGTGGCATTCATAATAATAATTTCGGGGAGCCGGGGGGAGTATTCCTTAGAATTTGCATATTTTTCTCAATGAAGGGCGGAGAGTGATACTCCCTAAAACTAAATATTTTATCACGATATGACTAAATTTTTTCTTATATTTGAAGCTTTATAAGTTTAAACAAGTGCAAATAAAAAATAGGGCTAATATTTAAAGCATTTAATCTACATATAATTTTTAGGGTTTTAAAATAATTCATTCAAATCTTACTGAAAGAATTGTCATACAATTTTTCTCGCGAATTATATAAAGTAAAATATCAAAAACTAATCATTCTAGAAATATTATATCAATAATAAAAATAGAATTCAAGAATAAGAAAAATCAATGCTTTTGCTAACAAAAGGAGAAATGAAGGTTATATAATTAGTAATTGTTCATTTTTGAGAAATAGTATTTATTAATAATCATCATAGTTAATATCATCACAATCATAATATCCATTGTTCTCTGATTCTTCACTTTTGTCTTCATTTCCATTGTTGCTAATAATTTCTTCGACTTTAAGTGGAGCTGCTTGGCCAACATACTGTCACGTATTTCCACCTTTTAGGAAACACCCTGTATGAATCTGTGGGTTCTAAATCATTTTAACAAGGGGTAAACCACTACCACTTTATTTAATAATTTACTGACTATACAATACTTCAAAATAACCTTTACACTTTGTTTACTTGATATTTAACCTCACTTTTGTTACTGAACGTCACTTTTCAACTTCTTCACTTTTATAAAACTTCTCTGCGCCGGTAATCGCGCCTTATATACTCTGAAATTACCTCTAGATCTATCCAGAAACAATCACAAATCTTCTCTCACCACACTCTAGAAAACTCTATTTCTTTCTACAAGTTTCCAGTCACTCACTATTAGGCATAGACGTATCAATCTCTAGTTTCAAGGGGGTGTAATACATAACACTACCCCCTCCTTAAGCCTGATCGTCACGATTAGGCAATTCAGAACTATCAGTGTATTTCGCCAGTCTATCCAAATGCACGATCTTCATCCTGGATTTTCTGCTTTGCTGAATCCGATAGACGGCTTCATTAATTCAGGTAATACAGTCCATCCCAAGGTGATTTCGGTGACATTCCTTTCCTCCGCTGCGGGTTGTACAGCCAAACCAGCTCTCCCACCTTGATGAACTCTTTTGGACTACCCATCCGGTCGTATCGAGCCAACCTCTTGAAAGGAGCTCCGGCGTTGAACCCTTCACCCTTACTTCCAGTCTATGGTCCCTTACTGGCTGCACAAATCTTGCATTTGTGACACCAAGCCTCCACATCCTGACGACTTTTTATCCAATAAAATCGTTCTCGTATTTTCTTCAGGGTCTTGTTAACACCAAAGTGTCCATCGGATGTTCCATTGTGCACTTCCTGAAGCCCCTTCGCTACTCGGCACCTGGGAATCACTAGACGCATATTTTCAACATGACCACCAGAGTGGATGGCAAGGAAGAAGATGCAGCTAAAAAGTGTTATAAATGTTGTAAAACCAAGTTAAGTGCAAGTTCAGTATGTGTCACATGTGGAAATATATTTCACAAATCCTGTATGCAAAGGATTATAGAACCTGTACAAGTTATTGATGAAACAAGAATTATTTGTTGCCAGTCAACCTAAGCACATCTAAGGAAAATGAAAAAGGAGATGAGTATGAAAGCTATGCAATGGAAAAATTGAAAATGGAAAACCAAATGCTAAAACAAATTTTATATGACACAAGCAAAATGCAGTTTATTGCAGGAAAGTAATGTAATATTAAAGGAAAATAAACAACTTATAGAGGAAAAAATGGAAGAATTAAAAAAGCTGATTGGGGAAAAATATACAATAAGTAGCAACACAAAAAAAGTTATTACAGATAAACACATGGGTTATAGTTCTGCTCTCAAAACACAGACAGCTCATAATTTAAGACAAAATAGTAAAGTTTCAAACCCAAATAGTAGCAACCACTCCAAGAAAAATTTAAATTATGGAAACCAAACAAATATAGATAGGGTTGAAAGGAGAAATGTAGATCACAATGAAAAAACACAAGTATTACATGGTGAAATTATTTCTATTATGGAAGACCAATTTCAAGAAGTAGTGGGAAGAAGAAGTAAAAATAGAATTAAGAAACATATAGGCATGGCTAATGGAGCAGAAGAGAGCAGTGAAAATGGATTTGCGGGAGTTGATAGAAAATTGTGGTTATATATAAACAGAGTAAAAAGACATACGACTTCTAATGACATTTTAAGTTATTTAAAAACCAAATCTAAATCTGAATTTAAGGAGGAGTTCTCAGTGAAGGAACTAACAACACAGGAGTATCAAAATAAAGTGTTCATGATAGGTGCACCGCATGATGTAAAAGATGAACTCTACAATGACAGCTTCTGGCCAAAAGGTGTAGGGTATAGAAGATTCGACTTCAGCAAATATCGGAACTATTTAAAAAAAAATCAAGTTGATGATTTTTTATAAGTAAGGATAATAATATGTATACTTGTAAAAATGACTGTCAATCTAGTAACTATAAAAAGGATGTAAATTTTAAAGTGGCACATTTAAACATTAGGTCTATTGTAAATAAATTTAATAATTTTAAAGAGCTTCTAGATGAAACACAATGTAAAGCTTTCACAATAAGTGAAACTTGGCTCACAGCCGTTACACCTAATTCATGTATATCAGTGCCTGGATACAATTTGTATCGCAGGGACAGAGAGGGTCGAGGAGGGGGTGTTGCCTTATATGTGAATAGTAGTTTCAAAAGCTTAAGAATTGATCCCCCTAATAATTTAAACAATAGTCAATTAGAGCAACTCTGGGTAAAAATAAGTATAACTAAAGAGGTAAAATTAGCTCTTGGAGTAATTTATAGGGCACCAAATCAAACGGTGGAATGTCTGGTAGAAATGGAAAACATGATTCAACACTTATATTACAATGGTTTTAAGAAAATAGTTATCTTAGGGCCGGTTTTTCAATGTCCAGTTAAATAGCTTAACTGTCAGATAAAATTTACCTGGCAGATAAACTGTTTTTCAATGTGCAGGTAAAATTTACAGGAGGGTTAAACTCACTATCTGAAAGTAAATTTAGCAGAGAGTTGAAAGTGCCAGTTAAGGATTTATTCTACTGTTAGTGGATTTGCACATGCGCATTTGGTTCAATTTCTGACAATTTTAAAACATTCTAACGTAAATACCAATGTGACTGATTGATATGTTTGTTATTAATTTGTGATTTATATTAAATATATTATTGTCAATAATGAATAATAATAATATAAAAGATTACAATGGTTTACCAGATGAGATAAAACAAGCTGGAAATTTACTTGCTTTCAAGAGGAAATTAAAGAATTACTTGGCAAATTAAATGCAAATGTGCAATTTATTTAGTTGTTAAATATCCCGACCAAAGTTATTGTTAGTTTATTAATGTTTTAGGATAAAAATAATGTTTACTATATGTTAATATCATTGTTTGTATTAGTTTCTTTGCTAAATAAAGTTTCTATATAATAATATTCTGGATATGAGTAATGATGACGATGATATTATACAATTTATAAAGAATGAAAGGAGACCCTATACCATAATGGAACGAGAAAATAATTTTGAGAATTATGATGATAAAGATTTTTTAATAAGATTTCGACTGTGTAAAGAAACTCTTTTACATATCGTTGAGATGATAGAGGACGTTGCAGGAATAATTCTGTTTCTCCAATCACTTAAAGGGTAGTAAGCACCTTTCTTCCTTTTTGCGCTTTCTATTGCAATTATTGCTGATACACGAACGCACAAAATTAAGAACAGAACATCAATCAACATGCTAGACAAAGCAATGAATTTTGAGGTTAAATTAGATAAACTGTCACTAAAACACACGCGCAATTTGAATTAAACCAATTGAAAGAAACTTCAGGTAGAATCAGTAGTGCCAACAAATCTAAGAAATAATTCAACTCATGAATACATAGCTGGCAGTTAAATTACTATTGATAAACACTACCATAGATATAACTGCCAGCTAAGCGTAACTAGCAGCTACCTATCTGGCACTTTTAACTGGACTTTGAAAAACCGGCCCTTAGGGGATTTAAACATAAACCTGCTAAATAAAACGCGTGAATCTCAGTACTTAAACACACTAATTGATGATTTACTACTTACACAAATCATAAAGGACCCCACTCGGGTGACTTCGCAGTCCCATACTCTGATTGATGTAATTATAGTAAGTGAGGATTTAGATGCGAAAGATGTAGGAGTAGACGCATGCAATATCTCAGATCATAACATAATACATTGCACGTTAGATATATCAACAAATAAAGAACCATATCACAAAGTAATAAGAGACTATAGCCGTTTCAACCTGGAAAATTTTAATGAGGACGCCTTGAAAATTTTCCGAATACATAAAACTTTATATAAAGTGATAAATAACAGTATAAAATTCATAAATATCACCTAGACATAAACCTAACAGATGTTTATTACAAAAGCATTCAACTAAAACATTCATAACAAAACTCGTGGAAAAAGTGTGGTTATGGTTGAAACGGACTCGAAAAATGCTTGCAAATTATGTAATTCTACTGAATCACCAAATTTACAATTAGTAACATGTGATTCCTGCAATGTAAAACTATGTCAAGAATGTTCTGAACTAACAAGCACAGAATTTCGTGCAGTTGCGCTAAAAAGACGTATCATAAAGTATTATTGTCAACAATGCAGATCAGAAAGTAAAAGAGCTGAAAATGAACTAAAGTCTATGAAAAATACCATTGAGAACCTCCTAGCACAACTCCCAATAATAGTTAGTGAACAGTGCAACAAATATTTCGCTGAATTAAAGGTCGAGCTTTCTGACCAACGATCAAAAGTAGACGTAAATCAAGAGCTACCAAAAACTAATATAGCAGTAAATAAAAAGTACTTTGCAGCTGTGTCGAACGCCAATGAACCTAAAACACCAAATGAACATGCAGATAAAAGAAACAAAGAAACTATCAAACCAAAACCAAATGTACACAAAAATATAAATAAAAATGAAAAAACACCACAACTTCTTAATGATGATGTATCAACTGAAGACAGCAAAGAACTAGAGGGAGGAGAAAGAGAAAATAACTTTCAAATTGTGCGGAACAGGAGACACAGAAAAAATACAAAAAATAAACAAGAAATTGGAGAAGGTCCCGCAACAGATCAAGACTTTTCAGGTGTAGAAAAGAGAGTATGGCTATTAATAACAAGGGTGAAAAGGCATGCAAACGCTGATAAAATCAAATTATACTTAAATACGAAACCTGGATGTAAAGATATAGACTTTGTGCTGAAAGAACTTCCATCAGAAGAAACCCAGAATAGGTGCTTCATGTTTGGAGCGCCATTTACAATGAAAGATGTAGTATATCAAAAAAATTTTTGGCCACAAGGGGTAGGCTTTCAACGATTCGACTTTAGAAAATATAATTCAATCAGAACAAATCTGAAAAAAATGAAGCTGGTAGACCAAGTGATTTTTTATAAATGTTTCTGAAAACACAGTACCTATAAGAACAAATAAAGGTATAGGCAAGGAGCAACCACCAACTTCAGGTACAAACAACATTAATATATTTCATCAAAACATTCAGTCTCTAAGAAATAAAACACTCGAGCTAGAGGTCTGCATAAAAACTCTGCTAAAATCTCCAGATATAATATGTCTAACAGAACACTGGTTAACATCTCTAGAGGAACCTTTCATAAAAATTAATGGATGCAACTTAGCATCGTGTTGGTCAAGAAATGAGAGAGAACATGGAGGTCATGCATATATACAAAAAATGACATACAGTTCAGAGAGCGAGCAGATATAAAACAAGTAAGTGTTGAATCTGTTGTAGAATGCTCCTGTATAGAAATACAAAGTAAGGGATTATTAATACTCTCCATCTATAGACCACCACAAGGTGACATTGACATATTCTTTGAATCCTTAATCAATATTTTTAACAAGATAAAAACCAAAATGATTAAATATACCATCGTTATATGTGGAGACTTTAATATAGACCTTCTATCAGAAAATAAGAGTAAAGCACACTTCATTGATTTAATGAGCAGTTACGGCTTCAATAAAAAAATACATAAACCTACTAGAGAAACATCAACATCTCAAACAATTATTGACAATATCTTTATAAATACACGCATTGAAGAAGAAGGGGAAGTCATTCCAACATCTCTGTCTGACCACCATGGACAAATGATTTCATTTTCACTCCCAATAGCAAGTAAAAATAAATGTACTAATAATCTCAAATTCAGATGCTTCTCAAAGCGGAAAATAGAATATCTTAGGCAGGAATTAATAAACCAAAATTGGGAAGACATATATATGGAAAATGACCCTGATATGGCATATAAACGCTTCTCTACAATTATCACGGATATAATGGACCAAATATTTGCTGTAAAAACACTAAAAAGACGAAAATAACATACATGGATTACACAGGGAATCAAAATCTCATGTAAAGAAAAAAGAAGACTCTATATACAAAAAAATAAAGGTCAAATTTCACGTGAAAAATATGAAAATTATACAAAAGTCCTAAAGAAAGTAATATCTACGGCAAAAAAATCGGCCAATGAAAGATACATAAGAGAATCATCTAACAAAACAAAGGCAACATGGACTGTGGTTAGTGAAATAACCAGAAATAAAACAAACAATCATCAGTCGTTTAATCCCGACGACTTTAACAAAAATGGCGAAACAATAAAAGATGTATTAAACAACTTTAACCATTTCTTCATAAATGCATGCCCAAATATAAATAATAATGACGACATCAACCTAGAACATGTGATTCTAAACAATGCAAACATTCACTTAGGACAAACGAATCCCGTGGAGGTATATAATATTATACACTCCTTAAAAGACACAAAAGCAGTAGGAATCGACAGAATATCTGTTAAGGTCTTGAAATCAACCGCAGACCTTATTGCAGAACCTCTAGCATATCTTATAAACCTATCCTTAGTTAATGGAATGTTCCCTAGCTTGTTAAAAATATCAGTAGTAAAACCATATAAAAAAGGAGATAAGAACAATATGGGCAAGTACAGGCCCATTTCTCTATTGCTTAACATATCTAAAATATTTGAGAAAATTATATATATACGTCTCATTAACTTCATTGATAGATGGAAAATTCTTACAGATCAGCAAAATGGCTTCAGAAAAAATATGTCAACAATTAGAGCCATGTACCAACTACTAAGCAAAGTGCTAGAGTCATTAAACAACAGAGAATGTGTATCCACTGTCTTACTAGACCTGTCAAAAGCTTTTGATAGTGTCGACTATGAGATAATGCTATTAAAACTGGAAAAATATGGGATTCGAGGAATATGTAAGAGCCTGATAAAATCATATCTTTATGACAGAGCCCAGTGTATCATACAAAATGACAACGAAACAGGTCATCAAATAAAATCGGAGATGAAAACATTGACTAAAGGAGTGCCACAAGGATCTATTTTGGGCCCCCTCTTATTTATACTCTACACAAACGACCTACCAAATTGCATAGATGATCATGTGGTTTTATATGCAGATGATACCTCCATAGTCTTCAACCAAAAGTCGCAAGAAGATTTAGAGACGAAAATACATTCAACAATATCTACTTTGGAACGGTGGTTTGTCCAAAATAACATGCTACTCAATGTGGATAAAACAAATATAATCAAATTCTCTTATCCTCTAATAGAGGAAAATAACCTCAATATACAATTCGAAGAAAAAACTATACAATCAGTAAGCGATGCCTCATTTCTTGGATTACAAATTGATAGACGACTAGACTGGAGACCTCATATAAATGTATTATCAAAAAAAATTGCTCAGTTTTCCTATGCGATAAAAATCATTGCTAATTCAATTAATAAAAATGTCGCTAAGATTAGCTACCATGCATATGTACAATCGAGAATACAATATGGAATCATATTCTGGGGAAATTCGAGCGAGGTAGATAGAATATTTGTTCTACAAAAAATATGCATTAGAAACATTTATAATTTAAACCAAAGGGCATCATGCAAACCAGTATTTATGTCAGAAAAAATATTAACTTTAACCAGCATCATGATCTTCGAATCAGTCAAATTTGTCTGCGAAAACAAATACTTCTTTCGAAGTTGTGATGAATTTCATAAGTACAGCACACGTAATAAAGCAGATCTGTACCCTGTAATACCAACAACTACATATATTCAGAAAAATGTCTACCACACCTTAATCAAGATTTATAATAAACTGCCACTAACTATAAGAAACCTCAACAACAAAGTGATGTATAAAAAATTGAAAAACCTTCTCCTTAAAAAGGCCTACTATAGCCTCAGTGAATTTTTCGAAGACAAACAAATAGAAAATATGAACTGAGATACTTATAAGTTTTTAATATTTTAATGTGTAATTTTAATGTTAATAATGTTTTATATTTGTCCTGTACACTTATCATGGTTTTATATTTTATCAACTTATTGTAATTTTATACATAGCTTGTATTTAATATTTTATATTTTGACATGTTCTACACCCTTTTGGGTAATTCTATATTAAGGAACAAATAAAATTGATTGATTGATTGATTGATTGATTGATAATTGAGTGGGACTCGATCTATATGATGGAAAACATCGATGAAAAAGTACACTTCTTTAATGCAGCCTTGGAGTATCTATTTAATAAACATGCACCATATAAAACCATAATTGTTAATAACAATAAAACATCAAAACCTTGGTATACTGATGCCTTAAAACATATTCGTAAATTGAAACAAAGGGCTTGGGGGAAATTTAAAAAAACCAGATCGCCTGATCACAGACAATATTTTTGTGACCTAAGACAATATTATAATGATGCTTTAAAAGCTGAAAAGAAGGCATTCTTTCAGCATTTTATAAATAGATACTCCAACAACCAAAAGGCACTTTGGGCACATTTTAAAAAATGGGCACCTGTTAAAGTGCAAAAACAGTCAGAAATACCAGACGAGTTAAAAAATGCTGCTAATTTCAGTGAGCAGTTCATTAATTCAGAACCTGTGATGCCAGCTAGCGCCGAGGTAGTTCAATATTTTGGTGAAAATTACCTGAATAGAAATGTTATATTCAACTATAGTCCAGTAGATTGTAATGAAATAAAAATGTTGATAAATAAACAGAAACCCCAGAATATGGGAGTTGATAATATATCAGCTAAAATGTTACAAATAGCGTTAGAGTTTTGCATACAGCCATTAACCCATATTATAAACTATTCTTTAGAATCGGACATAATTCCCACTATTTGGAAAATGTCAATTGGTAAGCCTATTCCAAAAACACAATCTCCATCTACTTATTCGGATTATAGAATAGTGAGTATGTTATGCGTTGCATCTAAGCTAGCAGAAACAGTAGTACACCGGCAATTAATAGAGTTCTTAAATGACAACAATGTTTTAGCACCCTTCCAGTCGGGATTTCGTAAACAGCATAGCACATCTACTATGCTCTTAGAACTTGTAGATGACGTCTTGAAAGAACAAGATAATGATAATGTAACATTGTTGGCACTACTTGACTTGTCAAAAGCATTTGACTGTGTTGATATTCCATGACTCATTGCTATACTAAAATATATAGGACTATCAGAAAATTGTATCTTGTGGTTTGAATCATATTTATACAATAGAAAAATAATAATTTCAATTAATCAGAACAATGTATCAGAACCAAAGCAAACAAAAGCCGGAGTACCACAGGGTTCCGTTCTCGGACCTACATTATTTAATATCTATATATCTGACATAAAAAACTTAAATATCAATACAAAAATTCATGCATATGCCGATGATATTGAAATCTATTTGCCGCTAAATAAATATAATGTAGATGCACAGGTGTTACAATTCAATAGGGACTTGCTCACAATCGCAGAATGGTGTGGGAATAGAGGGCTATTGTTAAATCCTGGTAAATGTGCATACCTCTACCTTGGAACAGCTAATAGAGTACAAAACATAAAGAGTTTAAATTTTGAAATCAGTATTGGGAATGAAATAATTCAAAATGTTGAGTCTGCTAAAGTCCTGGGCATCATATTTGACGAAACACTATCTTTCACACATGTAAGTAAATTGTGTCAGTCGTTATTATTCAGGTTGAAACAACTATACCAATACCGTGAGTATATTAACGAGTCAAATAAAATTATGTTGACGGAATCCCTTGTACTGTCAATCTTAAACTACGGAGACTGTGTATATGGTCCCTGTCTTACTCTAACAGACAAAAACCATTTGCAAAAAATTCAAAATTGCTGTATTAGATATATTAAAGATATTTCCAGAAGAGAACACATCACTCCTCACATTAGGTCATTACACATGTTAAAACTAACAGAGAGACGCTTCAGTCATTATACTACATTAGTTTGTATGATACTAAGTAATAAAATTCCATTGTATTTATTATCAAAAATTGAGTTTAGGGAAATGGTGCACAATAGAGAACTTAGAAATTTAGGTAACGCAACTATCCCACGGCATATTTAGCTTCCAACATAATTAACAATATCTCAGTAAATATTAGAAGTAGGAGTAAAAATAATATAAGACAGTTAAAATTTGAATTACTACAAGGAAATAACTTCAATATTAATATAATTATGTTTTAATGATAGGGTAAGATTGTAAAATCATTGAGAAATGTATCTTGTCCTTTGTGTTGCACAATAAAGTATTTTATTATTTATTATTATTATTATTATAACCACCTGCTTTCCATCCGAGCTTTGCCATGCTCTCCGCAACAGCCCGTTCATGACTTTCAGTGAGTCCCACTGCGCCCATAGTGCCTTCAGTCCCACTCTTTTGCTTGAAACATTTTTCCATTTTGGACGAGTTCCCCTTTTTTTGACTCGCAATATAGGTCCAATTTCCTCATCGTTCAATTGATCTTGTCTTGGCGCTTCATTTTCCCTGTCATCCGGCACCTCCACCTTGACAATGTTGACTGCTCCCTTGACCTGCAGTTTATGCTGGTGGCAATGCTTGAAACATTCCTTGCACCATCTTCCGGAAATATCTGCTGTCTGGGGTTTCGTTTTATTTTCACATCCTTGTAGTGGTGGACTTCTCGGAACGCTTCGAAGCTGGGAAATCTTTACTTCTCTAGGGGCACCACGTTTCTTATCTGAAACAGCCTCTCAGGTACCGGCTTCCTCTGGTTACCCCCTCGGCTTCACAGTGTCGGCGTCTACTCTCTCTAAGCTCCTCCGTCGACACTCTAGCTGGATATGTCAAAGTTCTCCGCACCTGAAACATTTCATACGCCGTCCACTTGGCCTTCCACTACTTTGTTTATTCTGTGTCTCTTCCATGTTTCTAGCATTCTCTTTCCTAGAGTTCCGCTGTCGACAGTCTCGTTTCATATGCCCTGCTCTGCCACAGTTGTAACATTTAATACCCCAGCTTGGCTTTCCTTGTGTTCCTGCAGTATCCAATTTAACCAGTAACTGCTTGCACATTTTATACATCTTGATTAACCTGGGGTCCTGGTTCTTCTTTTCTGGTTGCGATTCTTCGATACTCAGCTTGTACTCTTGGACTCGGGGTATCCTGAAAGACAGCTTCCACCTCGAGTGCACGCACCAACGCTTCGCTGCTGTTCTGGTATCGAGATAACCTGAGGACTCGCCTGATCGCATTGTCCTGTATACCATCCAGAAAAGCCTCTACTGCCAGTTGGTCTTGGAATTCCTTCGGTACATCCGGGTAAGCCAGGTGAGCTTCGGCAGCTTCGAACTCTTGCAAGCTTTCCCCAGCCCCTTGAACACGTGATTTCAGCTGGGTCTGGTACACTCGGGCAAGGTGTTGATCGCCATGTCATAGATCTAAGGCAGCTTCTAAAATTCTAAAATCCTGTTGTTGCTCTGCTGGGATTGTCTGGAGTATTTCCAATGCTTGGCCCCTTAATGCCACGATTAACGCCATAGTTTTCACTTCGTTACTCCAACTATTCGCACACGCAGCTGCCTCAAACTGTCTCTTGAAAATGGTCCATGAACTTTGGCCGTCAAAGGAGGGAGGTTCGAACAGCTGACCTGATAATACCACTTGCTGGCTTCCTTTATTCCTCAACTGTCGCTTAAGTTGGTCTATTTCTCCCTCTACCTGGTGCATTTTTTCTTTGACTTCACTTACTTCTTCTCGATGCCTTCTTTCTAGCTCTTCCAACACTTTCTGGAATTGTGCAAATAAATCCTGTATTTTTCTTTTCGGTTGCCATACTTCTGGTTGTTATAGGCATATTACTACATTGAAATCAAATAAATTTAACAAAGTTACGTCACTATCGGTAATGGGACTGTCCAGAAAAACCTCAAAACGGCACGAAAAAGTCTTATCAAGAGTCTTTGTCACTTAACCTGTAATGTCCAAATAAAACGTTCCAAAAATGTCTCAAAAAATGCACTTAACACTATTTTCCTGTTCGAAAATAATCCTCGAACAACGTCCAGTAAATTAGACCTTCCTGTGTTAGCACTAACTCCGAGAATACTGTCCCAGTCTTCTCAACACTTCCGAAAAATCCTCTTGTTAAAATTCCACGTCTGACACCAGTTGTCACATATTTCCACCTTTTAGGAAACACCCTGTATGAATCTGTGGGTTCATTTTAAAAAGAGGTAAACCACTAACACTTTATTTAATAATTTAATGACTATACAATACTTCAAAATAACCTTTATACTTTGTTTACTTGATATTTAACCTCACTTTTGTTACCGAACGTCACTTTTCAACTTCCTCACTTTTGTAAAACTTTTTCTCTGCGCCGGCAATCGCGCCTTAAATACTCTGAAATTACCTCTAGATCCATCCAGAAACAATCGAGAATCTTCTCTCACCACACTCTAGAAAACTCTATTTCTTTCTACAAGTTTCCAGTCACTCACTATTAGGCTTAGGCGTATCAATCTCTAGTTTCAAGGGGGTGTAATACATAACAATACCATAATGGTTCAAGTCTATTTTTTTCATTAAGTTGCCATCCACACTCTATTGGGTCATATAATATACAGGTTGGTTCAGTCCACCACTTTTACTTAAATCATCAGAATTTAAATTCATATTATGATATTTAAATTTTTTTACTTTTCTGTTTTTAAAACACTTTGACACTTCCTAAATGAATCTTCAGTAAATGGAGTAACTTTGTCATCTGGGCTACCAGACTTATCACAAATGAAGCACTTCATTTTAAATTAATAAAAAAGTGAAAGGATTCAACACAATTACTGAAATGCTCTACTATAAAATATAGTTCTCTAAGATAATCGACACTACGCCACAGAAAAAAAAAACAATATTAGTCTCTTGTATTAAAAAATGCAATTATACAACACATTCTCTTTTATAACGAAAAAAAATGCCCATTCTTATTAAAGTTTAATTTCATTTAAACAATGAACATTATTGAAATACTGATACGCAGTAAACTGATCGAAACGTTGAAACATTCAACAGTCATCAAGACAGCTAACTGAAGGGACAGGATGGCCTAGACCTTCAAAAAGGCTGTAGGGTGACCGTACTGCAGTGTACTGTGCATGTAACATAGCAAAAATAGGTAAGTCTCAACTATTAGGGAGCTACAGAGAGAAAGAGATGTGCAGGGCTTCAAAGTGAATCCCATATCTCTCACTTATTCTCACGGAGACTATGGATACTGTTCTAGCATGCAAGACTTGAGTTTGCTCACATGATGCATAGAGTAGGAATATAGGATGGGATGTGTAGCTGTTTGTGAGATGCTTCTTTTAAGTTTCCACGCTTCGTTTAAATTTCAGGTGTTTATAGATGTTCTTCTTAGTTTCTGTCTGTGATTATCTGTTTCTGAATGTGGCAGTGTGTACATCTTTGATATTACTTTATTGTATTCCGTCTTTTGCTTTGCCGTTCTTTCCCATTGTGTATAATCATTTCCTAGTCTATTCTTAATCCTCTTGATTGTTGTTATACATGTGTAGCATGGCCTCCCTATTTTCGGTTTGTTATTGTTCAGTATTAGCTCTTTTAGTGCAGTAAAATAAGACAAAAAAATGGGCTTAACGTCGGAATCCTTTGTAACAGGGCCGGCTTTTTTCCACTCTCTTCTAAATTGTATCCGTAATGCATTAAAGAAAATCTTCTTCCTAAAAAGTGCCGCTGTTATTATATTAAACAAAATAGGTGTAATATTACGGTTTTTCGCGAATCACTTTTAAAATTTAATTTTATCGAAAAAAACTACTTACGCCAATTAAAAGTACAGGAAATTTCACATAAAAAAGGTATATGAAGTTTTTTTGTACGATAAAAAATGTAGGCTCCAGATCTTTTGTGTAATGCACAAAAATGGAATACATCGACACATAAGTACGAAGCGTACGCGATCTCGCATGAGCTACACTAAATTTGTTTACACTTTTGAATGAATTAATGAAATTGAGCTCAACAACCTTAGTACATACCTATATGAAATCGAAACATAAAAAGATTTTTGAAGAAATCGGTAAAAGGTCTACTACCATTTCTACAATTTTTAAAATAAAAATCTGGAACTTTCACATATTACTCTTGAAGTAATATCTAAAAAGACCCGATGGATAGGTGTGCTAAATAATATTTTTAATAAAAGTGTTTAACGTCTATGTTACCCCTAGTTTCACGAATATAAAGAGGATTAATTTAATGTTTGAAGTAAATCCCCTTAAAGCATCTTAAAGTACACATTTCAAGCTTTAAAAATCGCATCTACAGAAATCTAGTAACGCGATATAAACCAGAGTAATAGGTGGTTAAAGTTAGTTATACTTATCAAATTTTACCACTTTCTCAAAATGTTGAAATTTTGGAAGTGTACATCTTCAAAAATACATTTTTCAGATTCTTTTCACACGTCAGATCCCTTTATACATAACTTCAAAAGTAATATGTGGAAGTTCCAAGATTTTACCTTAAAAATTGTAGAAATGGTAGAGCTTTTACCAATTTAATTGGAAATCTCTATGTTTCGACTTCATATACAGGGTGTCCCAGAATAGAGTTCCCGAACGGGGACCTGTGATTTCCGAGTTCATATTGGGCTCGTATAACCCAACTTACCTTTGTCCAATGCATCCCTGAGGAAGTACATCCTCTTAAAGTGAGCCAGAAAAAATCTTTTTTTTTTCAATAATTTCCGTTATATTGAAGATAAAATTTTCAAATTTTGGTGGGAGCTATATCTCTATAACCACTCTATGTGAACTTGACAACAACCAAATATCTTTTGTTTCTCATTTTTTTTTTTTCATAATTGATATTTGATTGGCTATATTTTCTTAATCGCCCTGTAAAATTACGGAATACTCGAATATTTTCGCAGAGCATTGAAAGGGCTACAAAAAGGTACTCTTAAATTTTTTTGTAATATTAATCAAAATACAAGGAATTATCGTTTTTCCTCCGTTTGTATTTAAAATTTATTTACAATTCTAGAATTAAATGTTGTAACAGAAGCGTACAATCAAGAATTATCATTTTTTCTCTGTAGGTCATAGGTGCTTGTGAAACAGGAAACCTGTCGTGTTTGAGAAGCAAAAGATACTTAGTTGTTATCAAGCTTAGAGTACTTAAAGAGATACAGGTCCAATGAAAACTTGAAAATTGTATCTTCAATATAACAGAAATTATTGGAAAAATAATTTTCTCTCATTTTAAGAGAATGCACTTCCTCAGGGATGCATCTTTGGACTAAGGCAAGTTGGGTTATACGGGTCCAATGTGAACTCAGGAAGCTCAGGTTCCCGTCCGGGTACTCAATTCTGGGACACCCTGTATATACTATTTCTACATACATACATCCATTTTTATATTTGAAAATATGATAATCCAATAGCCACATGTTTCTTCTTTCATTTAAGCTTCATGCAATTAATTCAAAAGTTATAACAAATTTAGTGTAGCTCGTCCAAGATCGCGCACGCTTCACGCGCCTTACTTACTGTGTTTCATTTTCATGCGAGCCTACATTTTTTATCATACAAAATAACTTCATATACGTTTCTGATGTGAAATTTCCCATACTTTTGATTGGCATAAGTAGTTTTTTTCGATAAAATTATGTTTTAAAAGTTATTCGCAAAAAAACGTAATATTACACGTATTTTGTTTAATAACTATTACAGCGGCACTTTTTAGGAAGAAGACTTTTTATCATAATTATGGATACAATTTAGAAGAGAATGGAAAAATGTTCGCCCTGTTACAAAGGATTCCGAAGCCGATTCCTTATTTTACTGCACTATTGTGGTTTCAGCGAAATTCGTTGATATTAAATAATAATAAAACCAACTGTATTTTATTTAAGCATAAAGAAATAAAATTAAATATCCAACAGAAATAAACATTAACAATGTAAATATTACCTACACTGAAAATACAAAATTCTTAGGTGTGATTATTGATGTACATATGAATTGGATGGACCATGTACGGGCTCTCTGCGGCAGACTAAGTACAGTTTGCTGCTCGTTAAAAGAATTGAAGAAGGTAGTGAATCATAATACTCTCCTCACAGCTTACTATAGACATTTTTATAGTTTAGTGCCATATGGAATTATATTTTGGGGTGGTTCTCATATCCAAGAAATTTTCGTAGTTCAAAAAAGGGCACTGCGAATCTTATCCGATTTGAGAGTAGATGAATCATGTCGACAACACTTCAAAGCACTCAAATTATTAACAGCTCCAGGTCTTTTTGTTTATGAATGTCTTTGTTTCATTTTCAAGCATATGAACGAGTTTAAAGACAATGTCAGAGATCACAGCTATGATACAAGACGTAAAGATACTCTCTCATACCCAATTCATAATACAACAATTCTAGAAAAGGCTGCTTTTATAAATGTTTGTATTATTATAACTTGTTGCCCACTCAACTGAAAAAAATTGGATCTGTAAATATTTTTTTAATGCAGTAAAAAAATTCTTAATACTTGCAGAACCTTACACCTTAGAGGAAGTGAACGAAACAACATTTACTTAAAAATAATATTTTTACTTAGTTAAGCTATTATCATTATTTCAATTCTTGGAAATTTCTGGACATGTAACAAACATAAATTGTAAAATTGTTGTCACCGTTACTCAATAAAATTCTATTCTATTCTATTACTTTAGTAGGTGTGTTGTGTCTCGTCTTTGGACGTGTCCCCAGTATTTCATTGCATATGATTCTATTCTATTAATTATTATTTTCCCATCTAATAATGCTGACGTTTTCTGCCATTTTTGTGGTTTTCCTGTTTTTGATAGCAGTTGTTCAATGTCCCTTTCTCATACCTTTTCTATTCGCCTTTGTCGTTGTTTTTAATAGGCATTATGTATGGTCGTGTATCTTTTTAGTTAGACTTCCATGGTGGTTTATTTTCCTCAATGAAAGGTAGTATACATGTGACTCTGTAAACTGTTTCCCTCCTTTTTAGTTGGAACATTATCGTTATGTTACTAGGTATTTCATTCTGTTCGTGGTTCTCAGGGTGTAGTCTCCTATTTTGTATTCTTCCCCACTGGTTGGGCTCGTTTTATTCAGTGGGTTTCTCACCATTATAAGACTGTTCTTGAAGTTTATTTTCATACCAGAGGAGTCCAGATGTGGTGTCATATTTCTTAGAAATTTAACGATGTATTGTTCTTCCTCAGTGATGATGAGTATATCACTGGTATATGCAAGCACGATAGGAGGTCTTATCAGTGTTTTCATTAAAATTTTGATTATCCTTTATTGTGCTTTCTATCACTTGATCCAGGCCTGTGGTGAATCATCGAGGGCAAAGCGGACATCCTTGTTTAACTCCTATGTTATTCATTTTTTATTCCATCCTCGGTCCAAGCGATTATATTGCGGTGTTTTCTTGTAGTCATGCTTTTATTATCCTGTTTATTAGGTAGTGTGGCACTCCCTTGTTGCGTAAAATGTTGACTGTAGCCTCATGACTTAAGGTATCAAATGCCTTTTGGAGGTCAATTGAGACTATGTGTAGTTCTGTTCCTTCCTTCCACTTTTCTTCCAGGATTCATCTGGTGGTGTACATATGGTCATCCGTCGATCAGCCTTTGATGAATGTCATTTGAAAGTCTGGTAGTTTGCCGATGTATTTTTCTATTTGTTTGAGAAGGAATTGTGCGTAATATTTGTACCCTATACTACAGAATGTGATTCTTCTGTAATCGTCTACGTTTTGTGGTGATTTGGTTTTGGAGAGCGGTATCTGTTTGGTGGGATTCCACTCCACAGGCAGGGGTGCGGTTTCCATCCATGCATTGGTGATGATTTCTAGGGTTAGCTGCTTTATGCTGTCTGATCTATAGTGTAGTAGTTGTTATTTATTTTGTCTATTCCAGGTGCCGTGTTTCTTTTAACTCTGGTCATTATTTGTAGTATTTCTTCTTTTGATGGCGATTTGCCCAAAGGCGAGTGGTCCATTTCTTGTATTAGTTTTGTTTGACTTCTCTTTGCATTTCCTTCTTCTAGTTTCCTGATTCAATGCTTATGTATAAAAATTAAGGTAAACTATTTTAATTGTTCTAATGGGTCTAAGTCTGTTGCATCTTAATATAGATAGATAGATAGATAGCATAGTAATCAAAGTGAGGCCGTATTATTGTTTTAAAACCTGATATGCATTTTGCTATCGTTAAATATTTGGATATTCTGGATAAGAAAAACAGTTATTTCGATATTTTCTTTTGTGCATGCATAAAAATTATATTTTTTAGTATAAATCATTGCTTTGATATTATTTATATTTAGTTGTAAAATGGGTTAGTGTGAGATATCCTGACAGTTTATTTCATTCGATATTAATTTTTTCAATGGCAATATTAATATCGCTATGTGTAATTGCAATCAAAATGTCATCCGCAAACAAGTTAATGAAGTCACAATCAATAACAAAATTTAAATCATTAAGATATACAATAAATAGGAGTGATCCAAGTACACTGCCTTGGGGTACACCCACATTAATTGGCAGTTTCGCATGATTGTTTAGTTCTAAAACCAAATTATTATTATTAAAATAGACTGATAATTGCTGATAGACAGCTAATTTAAATATTTTTTTGTAAAGTATGAATTGGTCTAAAGTCAAATTCTTTATTTGAGTCTTCTATTTTTAGAATAGAAGCAACTGTACTAGTTTTCAGTGCTTCAGGAAATTTACCTTTAGATAAACAAATATTAACAAAATAAAAATAAATAAAATATCCTATAACTTGAAAAATACGTTTTTAAATTTTGGAATTTAATACCAAGTTTGTGCTAGACATATTATTTAAAGCTAATATAATTGATATTAATTGACTTAAAGTTAGTTCATTAAATTTAGGTTCAATACTTTCATAACGCTTGATGACCACTGATTTGAATTAGGGATAAAGTCAGTTATTTCAACAACACGCTATGAAAAAGTTATTAATACCTTTAGCAATTTCCTCATTTTTAAAAAAATGCGGAAACTGAATTATTTATTTCAAAACATATTATTTTTGCAAACTATTACATTTTCTGAATTTCTTATATGCAACATCCCTTTCTTTTGATTTATATTTTATTTGCCGCATTTCCACAATTATTTGACATTTTATTATAAATATCATTTACATCGACAGAGTTTAAAGGCCAATCTTGTTGCATCAGTACTAAACAAAAATTATTCATATTGTGATAATTAAGATTTCTAAATACTCTTTTAACTTTATTATTACTTTCCACAGAACATGCTAACATTATTACAAAGATTATAGAGTGATCAGTAATTTTCGGTCAGTCATGATTTACACATTTAATTAAATTTCAGTTAGTTATAACAAGATCAATTAATGAATTACTTGTAATAAATTTTTGACTTTTACTGCTTAACGTTTCACACAGTATTACAAAGTCTTCTAGAAATTCCAGTGAATGCTTCCACTTGGAGATCTATAAAGTGCCCCATTTTCTACTTAACATGGTTTAATCTGATATCTGCAAACATACGCCAGTAGTTTCCCGCTTTCACACTTTGTTCAATTCCAGAATATTCAATACCATGTTTAATATACATTACGACGCCACTTGTGTGCCGGCTCACTGAATTACGTCTTAATATATGGTACTTATCTATAGATATTTCACATGTCTGCAGTGGCGGTTTTACCACTGGACACACTGGGCGAGTGCCCAGGGTGGCAAAATTTGTCTCTTTTGAATATTGCTTTAGTCATTTTTATGATTCCACTAATGTGACAGTTCCATTGAAGCCAAAACAACGCATCGAGCGATATGGATGGCAGCCAGAAGGGGATTTCTTTCATACCCGATTTGTATTGTTAAAAAATAAATACTTTTTTATTAATTGTTTCATTTAAGCAAGTGAGCCGTAAATCGTTAACGAAATACAACATTAATTATTTCGGGTTTCATAATTGATAAATAATAGTATAACTCGCTTTAACCAGGCTAAAGGAAATAATCCATTATTAGATTACGTACCTTGTGGAGCACATTTCTTAAATCTGGTTGGACAATCTGCCGCAGATTGTTGCATTGAATCTGTGAATAATTTTTCGACATCGCAAGAGTTGTATAAATTTTTCACAGTATTCACTCGTAGATAGGAAATATTACAGAATATTCAAGTTGAAGAAGAAATGGTAGAAGTAGAAAAAGAGCTTCCTCTTTTTGTTAAACAAAAAGCGGTACCGCAAAATACAGAAGAAAATATCGAAGAAAGTTCTGTAGAAGACACAGAAATTTCCTCTAATTCTGAGATAAAACAATCAGAACATAAATGAAGACATACTCCCCCACTGGTGTTAAAAAGTTTGCCTAAAACACGTTGGTCTGCTAGGTTTGATGCCTGTAGAGCTCTGAAGCATGAACATCCAAAAATAATAAAGGCTTTGCGATACATAAAGGTTGATGAATCTGAAAAAGAAATGTACAATGTGAAGCTTCGGGTCTTCTAGAAAAGCGCAGCGCTTTGAAACGGCCTTAATGACGAGTTCATGGTATCCAATTCTTGAAAGATTCGACAAAAATAATAAAAAACTTCTAGGAACTACAATGAGTTTAAGAGATGTTACAAGCGTGTTTATTAGCTTATCAAAATTCGTTGCGAAGTTACAAAGTTAGTTTACTCACAGAGAAAAGATTATCAAATCAGTTTGTGGTTTAAGAGAATATGAGTATGATATGAAGAAAGTGCCGAAGCGAAAACGTAAATTTGATGAAAATCCCGAAATCGAAAGCACTTCATCAAATGGGAGAGATCATTTTAGGATTGATACAATAAATGTAGTAATCGATAGATCAACCGAGGAGCTGCACAGACGAGGTAAAGTTTACAAGAAATTAAATGAACAATTTTGCTTTTTTGAGAATTTAATTACTACTAGTGACCTAGACAAATCAGCTACAACATTAGTAACAAATTTTAGCCAAGATTTAGAAGAGTCTACTGCCAGAATGCGTTTAATTCAAAATTCAACATAACGATTTGGTCGATTTGACGAAGGAGAAATCTTTAACAATTGTAGAATTGAGCAAGCTCAAACAATTTAGAAGACGTGTACCCCAATATCGACATATGCTTTAGAATATTTTTAAGCAAACCCGCTACAAACTCTTCTGGAGAAAGAAGTTTCTCGACTTTGTGACGGGTAAAGAATTACTTACGGTCCACAATGACGCAAGAAAGTCTAAATTCACTAGCAGGATTAAATATTGAAAATGACATTTTAAAAACTATGAAAACAGGCGATATAATCGAATGATTTTGCTGTGAAAAAAGCAAGAAAAGTTCGTCTTGACCTTGTATAATTTTTTAAAAATTATTTTATTTTTAAAATTATATTATCTTTTCTTTATATTTAATAAGTAGGTGTTATACAGAAAAGTCATTTTATACACCACTCACCTCTAATGTATAGTGTCCTTTGTTCTTTGAACATATACAAAAAAAAATGTGTAGTAAGTATTATTATTTTTGGGAAACATTTTTTGGGTAGTATATATATGTTATATTTTTTAAGAGTAGGGGCGGGGCGCTACTCTTAAAATAGTGCCGGGGGCGGCAAGCATGTTAAATCCGCCCGAGTCTGGATATCATTGGTAATTCTTGTTTCACATAATAATATAAGACATGGGTATATTTTTACTATTTCGTTTACAATTTGATCTTTATGGGCTATTAAACTTTGAGCATTAAGATGGATTAGATCTTCATGTAATACAGTATTAGTGTTATGCTTGAAGAGAGTTGATCTGTGTTAAAACAGAATTGGCTTGAGAAATAGAGCTGGTGTTTAATTTATGCGCATTATCGAGGAAACGTCGTTCCATTTTAAACTCAAAACAACTATATGTAACCTTTTTAGGCCAAGAATTAAGGTCATAAACTATATTGAGAAGTTCAGGATCAAGCCCCACTATGAACGATTGGTTGTCTCGTCCAGCATTGACTGTGGGCAATTTTTTTATATAAACATCATTAGTACTAGTTCATTTTTCGACATATTGTTTTATATTATCGCCTGATATAGAATCAGGAATTCTAGATATAAATACCATGTTTTTCTATTGTCCTTTTCCTCTCTTCCATTAAATATGTTGTCCCATTCACCATTTCCGACTTTCAATTGCCGTCTCCGTCTCCTAACTTCATGAAAACCTCCATCATCTTTAGCTTGATCTTTAGTATTATTATCTGTAGCAGGTACCAAGTGAGATGATCTGCTGTCTATTCTATTAGTAGGTTTTTGCAAGTTGTCGTTGGATACAATCTTTGAATTGGTGCTAGTGCGTGCAGTTTTATATTGAAAAGCTTTGGAAGTCAGTATTTTCTCTGAACTAGTTTACCATGCTATATTCAAATTTTGATTAGGCTTATTTCCATGAGTCATACTAATACCAATAGCATCATATCTATATTGCTATCTCGTATTGTTTGTAATTCATTCCTTAACTGTTGTATTTCCATGCGATAATTATCTTGTTGTTGATATGGTCTTATTTGTCTCATTAATTGCTTGTATATATGTTGCTTGTACATTTTTCAAAGTTACTTTAAGATTAAGAAGTTTGTTGGAAATATGTGATTATGGAGTCTGTACTATCGTATGTTTCAATCTAGAATTTACTTCGGTTAATGTTGATTAAGTTTTAATATATTTTCAATATCAGTAACAGTGTCATAATGTTCATGATAGTAGTAGTGTAACCGTCTTTCCTTTTTCAGTTCTAAATGTTTAATATCAGTGGTTGCAATTAATTTTGGAGCATTAGGAAACCCAAAACTATATGTTCTGCGGATGATACGGAGCCCGAATCGGGTTTCGTAAAAATTGTTGTGCATAACCTGTTCTCTGGTCCTAATAATGGTAGAGAATAAATTTGGCAAAATTTTGTTGGGCTTCGTAATACCCGCCATATATCTCAAAGCAGACGCATTTAGTTTCTACTCGCTAACAGTAGGAAGCACACTCGAGCAAGGGTATATACACTTGATGTGTTATACAGATTTTACGAGTCTCACTATGTTCTGCGCATTATACTAAGCCCGTAAGTTTGGCATCAGTGAATGCATTAGAAATATATTTATCTTTATATTATTTTAAATATTGTAGGCATTGTATGTGTGGTAGGTAGATTAGATTAGGAAGGAGGAGCTGTCTGATTGGCCTTGACCACCGCGACCCCCATGGTTCTATTGTGGTGCTCCTGTTTATTTTCCTTAGAGCTCCTTATCCAGCTTTGTCCTTTGTATCAGACTCCACAGCATTGATAAGGGCCCCTTAGTGTAGCTGTAAGCTCTTGGTTTTTCATCACCAAGTAGTTGGAATCTCAGTCTAGCAAGGCCTTCACAATGGCACAATACATGGCCTGAGGTTTCCTCTGCCTGTTCGCAGAATCTGCATGTTTCGTCCTCTGCCAGACCCATTAGACTCAGATGTCTATTAAGTTGGCAGTGACCGGTTAGAAAACCCACTATTATTCTAATGGCCTTTCTGTTTTGGCATTATAGGTCCCCCGTAAATTTGTCTGATCGTTCTTTAATGAACTCTTTGGCCTATCTCTGTCCTGAGAAATGTTTCTACCATTCCAGAGATTTAGTTTGCACCCATTTGTTAATGGATGCTCGTATGCATGGCTTAGCCACACCGCAAAAGGGTTCGGGTCCTATAAGGGCGTTACACGCGCCTTCTCCGGCCAGTTCATCAACCTTTTCATTTCCCTTGTGTCCTGGTACCCAAGCCACGGTCACTTTATTCCCTATAAGGGCACTGCTATAATAAGACCGATGATAGCCTATGGAGCCATTGTCTGGTGGCCTAAGAGTCAGCAGACTGTAGCGAAATATAAGCTCAGCCAGGTACAACGAGTAGCCTGTTTAAACACAATTGGAGCTATGAGAACGACACCAACAAGAGCAATGGAAGTGATGCTGTGCCTGCCACCACTAGACATATATCTAGAAGAGGTGGGGGGGGGAACCTTCGAAAGGTTCCCTGCGATGTTGTTCTGTCGCACGGGGATATGTGGGATGTTTACCTCACTAAAAAAAAACCTTTTTCATTTTGATTCCAGAACCGCCATCAGGTATTACCTCCGAATGGGCTTGGGTTTCTTTATTTTTCAGCGCGCATTTTGCCGCTTTTCTCTTCTCTCATCCTTCTCCCTGGTATTTATTACTCTGGTAAAGTATTCTGTAACTTCCTTCCATTTGCTTTCTTCCTTCATCATTGTCTCCGTGATATTTTCGGGCAGTAGCTCCCTAATTGTTTCGTTTCTGTGGTCTTCCTACTTCGTGCAGTAGAAGACCGCATGTTCTGCTGTGTCCGGTACCTCTCCGCAGTATCTGCACCCTTCTGTGGGTGCCTTGCCAATAGCATATAAGTGCGCATTAAAGCACCCGTGCCCACTCAGAAATTCCGTCAGTAGATAGCTGACCTCCCCATGTCCTCTGTCCAGCCATTTTTTAATGTTGTCCTTGTCCAGCTCCCCTTTCCCGGGCCATCCCACGGATCCTGCCACTTTCTTATGGTTTGCCTTCTAGCCTCTCTGGCATTCTCCGCCCTACCCTCTTCTCCCCCTTCGTACAGCCTAGTCCTCTCATCCACTAGATATTCAATAGGGATTGTCCCAGCTATTACTTGGACTGCCTCTGTGGATATTGTCCTGTAGGCGCTATATAATCTGATTGCCACCCGCCTCTGCACGCTCGTTAGCTTGTTTTTGTACCTTTTTATTTTCAAGGCTTTTTCCCATACATGGGCTGCATAACAGCATTATCGAATTATTGACCGAGCACAGCATTTTCCTTCTGCTTGCGCTGGGCCCTCCCACATTTGAGAGTAACCTCGCCAACTCCGCAGCCATTTATTTTTTTTTATTTAACCTTTATTAATAGCATACAGCTAACTTATAACATTACTTAAATTTGCAAAAAGCAAATATATATATATATATATATATATATATTATAACAAAATAATAAATAGAAACATTACATTACAATACAATATAAAATAATTAAAAAATACATTACATTACAATACAAAATAATTATTTATATCTCAATATGTTCCATACAGTAATCTCTACACCTCCTTTTGAAAGACGAGAGCGTCTCACTGCTCCTTATGACATCCGGTAACTGATTATATTCTGAGAGTCCTTTATGGAAAAGATTATTTTGGCCATATGATGTACTGACCGTATCAATATAAAAATTTCCTCTATTTCTGGTTTGGTAGTTATGGATGTCTTGAACAAAAGTGATATCTTCAAGCAGGTGGTGTGGCCAGAGCCCATGTTTTATCTTATATACAACGATCATCGTGTTAATGAAAATGGTCTGTCTGACACTTAAAAGTTCGGTTTGTTCCAGCATGTATTTAATACTTGTGTATCTATTGCACTTTAACATAATCCATCTTCTCCGCTCTTCCTGTGACTTCTTCTAGGTGTTTGCCAAATGTTATGCCTTGGTCCAAGGTCACCCCCAGGTATTTCAATCTATTGCCTGGGATAATTGTTACCCCTCCAATTGTGAATGTAATGTCCCCGCACTTCCTCCTCCCTGTTAGTAGGGTGGCCTCAGTTTTCTGCGGTACGAGCTCCAATTTGTTTTCACGCATCCACTCTCCATAACGTATCGTTTGCCGCTCCTATGAGTCCTTTCTCAGTTTTGGCAGTAACAACAATGGCCAAATCAGTTGCAAAGGCTATAGTTCTCGTTCCTCTTGGCATCTGCAGCTGTAGGACTTTATCATATAGCAGGTTCCACAGCGTAGGGCCCAGGACAGACTCTTGTTGGACACCCCCATTTACTTCCATGTCCTCCCGTCTACCTTCATTGTCCTGTAGAGTTAGCCTCCTTTCTTTTAGATAGCTCCCCAGCATGTTCTTGAGATACGGTGCTATATCCCTATCCTCTAGCTCTTGCATGATCAGTCTTCATGAGGCCCGAATTAAACGCATTTTTTACATCGACTGTTATCAAAGCACACAATTTCCTAGTTCTCCACATCCCTATCCCTGCTATCACTTCTTTGATGGCCCCTGTGGTTGATCTGTGTTTTCTGAACCCATACTGTCCTTCGCTCAATCCGCCAGTCCTTTCTGTTTCTTCTTCTAGTCTGCCTAATATCATGGATTCTAGAATCTTCCCTAATGTGTCCAGTAGGCAAAGTGGCCTATATGCAGCCACTGCCTCCGTGGGATTTTTCCCTAGGAGGACTAGTCGCGCTCTCTTCCACCTACTGGGGAACTCTCCTAGTCTCAGCGCCCGGTTCATTATGTTTAGCACTACATGCGGCCATTCGTCTACAAGTATTTTTGTTACCTCCGATGGTATTCCATCCGGCCCAGGTACTTTTTTGTTCTTCAGGCGTTCTTCTGCGCACCTAAGTTCTTCCATTGTAAACGGGGGTGGAGGATTTATCTCCTCATATGTTCCCCATTGTACCCTTTCTTCAAGTTCCACCCCATATTTTTTTTCCCCTCCTTATACTTCGGTCGTTGACGCCTGCAGTGTAGTGTATGTACTCGTGGCTGCTATGCATTTCGTTGTCGTACGCTCTCCAGTCTTTGATTGTCCGGGCCATCATCTGGTTTGCCATGGTGATATCTTGTCTTGATTGCCTTTCTCCTCTCTCAAATGTTGGTTTATCTCCCTCGTTCATGATTATGTGTCCACACTCTGCTGCCCATTCATTCAGAACCTCCCCCCTTCTGTTATTAGCCCTGGATCCCCATAATAATAATAATAATAATAATATTGCTTTATTCTGTAAAATGAATATTACAAGAAACGTCAACACAGTGTATAAATTACAATAAAAATTATAATAATAAAAAAAGCATAAATAAATGACAATACTAGGTATTGTATTTTGTCACAAGAAATATAAAAAAGAAATATATATATATATATATATATATATATATATATATATATATATATATATATATATATATATATATATATATATATATATATATAGACAAACAATATATCACATAAATAATCAGTACTTCTATTATCACTGCTCTAAAAATTCGGTCAAAGAGTAAAACACTTCAATGGTCAATAATTGTTTTGCCCAATTGGAAAACACATTAAAATTTTTGTTTCTGATTTCGAGCAGGATTTTATTGAATAACTTTGGACCCCAATAGTCCACTCCCTGCTGCGTTACACTTAAACGGTGGTGCGGAATTTGTAATTGTTCCCTGTTTCTTGTGTTGTGGTGATGAATTTCAGAGTGATGTGTAAATTTCTCTTTGTGCGAGTGCACATATTTAAGGCAGCTGTATATGTATAATCCAGGAATGGTAAGTATACCGTGTTCTTTGAAGGCACCTCTGCAGCTTTCCCTGTTGGTCATACTACATAATATTCTAACTGCCTTCTTTTGTAAAATGAAGATTTTATGAGCATCAGGTGCTGTTCCCCATAGGAGTATTCCATATGCTGCAATGCTATGAAAATTTGAGTAATAGGCTACTTTAGCTGTTTGGTAGGTAGACACATTTTTCAGTACTCTGATAGTATAAATAGCTGAAGCAAGTTTTTTGCACAGCTCATCAATATGACCTTTCCAGTTTAGCTTGCTGTCTAATGTTAGTCCCAAAAATTTTAAAGATGCATTCTCAGTATCCCTATTTGTCGATAAAATTATATTTTGTGTTTTTTCTCTGTTTAATCTCAATGAGTTCGCACTTAACCAGGTATTTGCTTCATGCAGTATATCTTGTGACTGAATTGTTAGTTCAATTTTATTTTTTCCTTTTGTTATAAAAGTTGTATCATCCGCATATAAACAAGCCCCATAACTGTTAACATTAAACAGTAAGTCGTTTATATATATTATGAATAATACAGGTCCCAACACTGAGCCTTGTGGTACACCTTGAGTTATTAACATTGGGTCTGATTTTTCATTGTTCCACCATATTGTCTGATATCGACCAGTCAGATATGACGTGAATAATTTATGTGGAGTTCCTCTCACACCATAGTAGTGTAATTTATCAAGTAGAACTTTATGGTCAACTGTGTCAAAAGCCTTACTTAAATCACAACAAATTATTTCTGCGTCTTCTTGTCTATCGAGCGCCTCCATTATTTTCTCTACTGCTTCTATTAGAGCTGTGGTAGTTGATCTTCATTTACGATACCCATGTTGATTGCTATTCAGTATTTTATATTTTTCACAAAATGTTATTAACCTATTCTTCAAAATAATTTCAAATATTTTCGATATAACTGGCAGAATTGAGATAGGTCTATAGTTATTGATATTATTAATGTCTCCTTTCTTATATATGAGAATAATTTTTGCATATTTCAGGTCATCGGGAAATATACCTTCGTGTATACATCTGTTTATTATTATTGTAATTGGTTCCACCAGAACATCTCCAATTTTCTTTAAGATGCAAGTTGATATTCCATATATATCATTAGTTTTTTTTTGCTTTAATGTTCATTATGACATTTCTAATCTCGTTTTCGTCTACTTCCTCCAAATATATAGACCTACTGTTGTCAATTGTGTGAATTCTCAGCAGTTCATCAGCTGGTTTTGATGATTTTATTTTGGCAACATTTGATCCTATATTTGCAAAAAAAGTACTTACTTCTTCAGCTGTCAAAGTAGAGTGCTCCTTTTCAACACAGTTTTGATTTTTTCTTGTTTCCGACTTAATTATTGTCCAGATTGCTTTCGACTTATTTTCAGAAACAGCTATATAGTTGGCATTTGCTGTCTGTTTTTGTTCATTTAGCCTTTCTATATATGCCTTCTTGAAATTTTTATATATATTCAGAGAGTTCTGATCTTTTCTTATATTATGTATAGTAGATAAAGCATCTAACTGATTTCGCATTCGTTTCAACTCTTCAGTGTACCATCTGTTAATTCTGTTGTTACTTTTATTTTTTTTTTTTTTCTGTGACTACTTTCTTAGTTTCAGGTATGTAAGTTTCATAGAATTCTGTGAAGATGTTATGGTAACACTGATATGATTGAGAGGCATTCTTACCTTCTAATAATGTTTTCCAGTCTACAGCAGCCATTTTGGATTTGAATTGGTAAATGTTATAATCATTAATTTCTCTATAGTTAATGATTTTCTGTTTTTTAGGATTATTGGTTTCAATCGGAATTTCGAGGAGCTGTCCCAAATGGTCTGATACATGTAAATTCATAGTAGCTGCTTTATAATTTCTTGTATATGCGTTGGTAAAAATATTGTCAATACAACTCTCTAAAGTATTTGTGATTCTGGAGGGCTCTGTAAAAATTTTGAAGAGGTTGAAAGATGATAATAAATTTTCAAGATTGGTCTTTACATTTGATTCTGTCATAAAGTTAACATTGTAATCTCCACATAGGTATATTTTTTCTTCCTTATATGTTTTTGTAACATGACTTAATGCACTGCTGAGTTTGTCAAGAAATACTTCTATATCTCCTAAAGGCGATCTATATATAGATAAAATAATGCCATATTTTGTTCTAAACCAACCATTTCTATATGTTTTTCTACTGACAGAGCTTTTATTTCAGAGATTTCAGTGGATTTAATACATTTGTTTAAGAGAATCATAACACCCCCATGTATATACTGTTTTCTAGTGAATGAAGTTCCAACATAAAAATTAGGTATATTAAGCTTCTCAATTTCAAATTCTTTAAGCCAATGCTCAGTCATAGTCATTATATTTATATTGTAGTTATTTGTTAAACATGCATTGAATATATTTGTTTTGTTTGTTAATGACTGGATATTAATATTTAATAACATAATTTTGTTGATACCTTTATTATATTTTTGGCCTTTTAAATTATTAAGTGGAGCTGACTGAGTCTGAGGTATAAAAAATTGTCATTATTTGTATCCTCTTTTTGAGCAACATTTCCCATTTCATTCGCCACTATTGGCATGCAGCAGGATATATCAGAAATAATTTGAATTTTGTCATTTAGGTTTTGTCTATTTTGTCTAGCTTTTCTTTGTATGTTTATGTTATTTGTACTATTGTCAACCTGAATTGTTAAGTCAGTTATTTCTAAACTTTTGTTTGTAGATGTTTGTTTTACATACGTTTCATTTGGTTTAATAAAAATTAATGATTTTTTTAGACTGACTTTATCAGCTGTAATAATGTCACACAGATCCTTGGTAATAATATTTTTATTGATGACATAATTCTCTTTATTTATTTCATAATAGACGATCTTTCCCTCCACTAATTTGTTTAGTTTTTCGATAAATAAATTGAGCTTACTATTATAGTCATAGATGCGCTGATTTAAAAAGTTACTCTTGGAGTAAGGCACAGATGAAACAATTATATTTATATTAGAACACCTTTTTAATTTTTCGTTCATAAATTTGAAAGAAGGAAACTGTTTTCTATAAAAATCATTTTTTCCTGCCATTATGATAATGAAATCATTTTGATTGTAATCTTTGGACATTACCTCTACATTTTCAATAACGGGCCTTAGGTTAGCAAAGGGTTTCACAATGGCGGTTATTTGGGTATCTCCAATAAGCGAACGTAAGTTAGAGCTTATACCTTTTCCTAACTCATCCGATAATGTTAGAATTTTATTTCTATTTCTTTGGAGACTCCCTATTTTTTTTACACCTTTTGTTGGTTCATTAAAATGTTTTCTACTGTTCTCCTGTTTGTTCAAATGTGTGTTGCCTCTTTTTTCATGCATATCACCATTATTTTTCTCTGAAATATTATCTTCTTTTAAGTTATTCATTTGCATTAAAATTTTACTATTTTCCATTGATAAATTATTTACGTATTCCTGCAAATCTTGGTTCTTTTACTTCAATATTTCAATCTCCCTTTCGTATGTAGTTATTTTATTAATTTCTCTACACAAGTCTTCTTCAATTTCACTATTTTTCTTAATCATTTGATCCAGTTTGACTTTTAAATTAACTATTGTTGCTTTCTGTTCACTTATTTCAGTAACATAGTTATGTTCAGCTTCGAAAACATCATTTTCAAATTTTTGGAATCTCCTTTTTATGTTACTTATATGCATATCCTTTTCTTCCATTTCTACTTTGAGGTCATTTATTTGTATTTTCAGCTCAGCTATCAGTTCTTGTTCATTATTAGTTTTTTCTGCACATATTTTCGAACAGTAAATTCTATGTTTGTCAAGCACCACCACTTCTTTTTTCCTTTCCCAACAACTTTTATGAAAGCTCTGATGGCAAGATGCTCAAAATTTTTTTGGCCTACTGGGAAAATAAAGTATTATTTTATTTATTTATTTTAAGAGATGCAACAGTAATTATGCAAATCTTTTTTACAGCATTTAAATGTTGTTGTTTTAAGTCCGGATCTGTTAATTTTTTGTTTGTTCTTACTTTATTTTTAACTTTTTTCTTGTATTTAGAGTGTTTTTATTATTTTTTACTGCTGTCTTCAATCACATATTATAAACTCTTTTTACTTGATGTTTATGCTGTATTCATTTATTTATTACTATGGCAATATTTAATGCTTTCTTTTTTTTAAAGTCTGTTTACACCACTATATTAAAAGTCACTTCATTATCTAACTGCACTAAAACGTCAATTTTTTTATTATGATTTACCGCACTTTTTAATACTTTTTTTGAGAGCAAATGAGCATGTCTTACTTTAGTCACCACAATATACATCTGTAGTAGCAATCATAATCAAGCCGAGTAATAATGTTTAAATTAAAAAAGGGAAATAATTAGATGATAATTTGAACTGTAGCGAAAATATTGTCAAAATGATACATAATAACTATTGGAAGCCTCGAATCAAGGAGGTAAATGAAATTCGAGATTTCAAATAAAAATGTACTGGAAGGTAAGTTATTTAAATTTAGCGATCATTTCGCCAGATACATATATTATATATTAAAATTCTCTGTTTGTTATAGGTACAAAAAACAAGAATATCAAAATATCATACGGTGGAGCTTGCGTTAAAGTCTCCCGCCACAAGTATTGGTCCTCATCTCGTTTTGACATCATCCCCAATATGATTCAGTGTATCTTCATACTCTTGCATTGTACAGTTTGGGGATATATAGCAGCTATATATTGTACAGCCGTTAGTCTGGATAGCAATGTATCCTCCCCCCTTGCCTACCTTATCAACTGCAATTTTTGTATTTATTATGCCAATGGCTGTGTTCTTCCTTTCATCCATAAGCCACCCTATTTTTTTCCGTTTTCTTCAAATTAGGTTCACCCACTATCACAATATCCACTTTTTGTGCCACAGCTGTGGCGCAAAGCAGGTCGTATGCAATGCGGCCCCTGTCTATGTTAATTTGAATTATTCTCTACCTTACTTCGCCTTTTTTGTTCTTGTTTATGGTGTGGGGGGTTTGCAGCTCCCTCTTCTTTCGGTGAGTGGCAGGGGGAATCTGTTGGTAGTCATTGGGAAGGAGGTGAGCCCTGGGACTCCAATCTTTCCCCTTCGGCTTCACCAACTTCCGTTGTTCCAATTTTGTTCCTCTTCCCCGTTCTTCGCTTTTGCACCAGCCTTATGTATTCCGGGCAGCGCATTGTCTCCGCCTTGTGTCCTTCAACGTTACACAGGTAGCAGCGCTGCTGATTTTGGCATTCCTTTCGTTTATGTCTTGTTTCCCCGCACTTGTGGCAAGTGTCTTTTGATTCGGTGCTCTTACAATTGTTGGCTGTATGCCCCACTCTTTTACACTTGTAGCATTTAGGCGGGGTTTCTATCTCCTTAACCCTGCATCTCTGCCATCCTTCGCCTATCGTTTTCTTTGCTATCAGTCTCTTGGCCGCGTCCTGTTTCATCGTGATAAATGCGTATTTAACACCACTTTTATTTGCATTTTCCGCCATTTTAACTTACATTTCTTCCGTATCAGTGCCCCCATTTAGTTCTTGCCTTATTAGTTCCTCCACCTCATTCACTTGGGTCGTCTCATCTATGTCTAAGACCATCACTGTTTGACTGGTCTGCTTTATGTCAATTTCCGCCAATTTCTCTAGTTTAGCAGCTAGAAGCCCCATAAATTCCTACCTTTTCTTTTCCTCATTTCCTTTTATCCTGAGTTCCACATTTCCGTTCTCCGTTTTGTTTAATCTGTCGATTATGACTCCTTGTGTACCCACGTATCTCTTCATGCTTTTAATTACGTCCGCGTATGTGTTCTCCCCCAGTGGTTTTAGTATTATCCTTCGGTTTTTGTCTTTTGGTGGTTGTCTTGCCTTGACCCATTTGGGTTCTATTCGTATACATTGTGATCTGCATACCCTCTCTCCTACATGCATACTCTAAAAGCCTCCTTATTCGCGGCTCGTCTTCTTGTTTGACAGTGATGCAAGTCATTTTACTTCTTTCGGTCCTCCTGGCTATTTTGATTGCCTTTTGCAAATTTGCCCAGAGGTCACTTTTGTCTGTGGACGTTCTTCCAGCCTCTTCCGTCCTTATGAGGTACGTATACCTATCCAAGTTATGCCTAACCTCATCGTCCTCACCGATGATTCCATTCGTTGCTACCCTGCAAATTAATTTTCCACATTCCAGCTTGCCTTCTTGCACCGCTGCCTCTAGTTGCGGATTCACTTCCATGATCCTCCTTATATATTTGTTATCTGCTTCTTCCTCCAGTCTTTCAATAATGATGAGATCTTGGTCTTTCCATATTGTTGTTTCCGCCTTCTGTGGCTGGTTCTGTTTGAAAGACTCTTCCGGCCACTTTAGCTCTATCATCTCATGAAATTCATCCTCATCTAGATCCTTGTTCAGGGCATAGTGCCTCTTTTTCTTCTTGCTGTCTGCTTTTGGTTTGCGTGCCAATGTCCGTAGCCTCCTTTGATCCTTGGCATCTATATTTTCCTGCTATTTGTTCCATCATTTCTTCGATGTATCCCACTGCTGTAGGGATCCTTCTTGCAAATCCCTCTAGCCTGGTTACAGGTCTCTTTATTTCTTTTTTGGTATTTGGGTTGTCCTTTACTGTATTCCGGACGGTCCTTATCTCGTATGTTATTTTTCCCAGCAGTTCCTTTAGCATCCTGTGCTCTTCATCTATTTTTCGTGGAGTAACAGTACACTCTGTAGCGTCCATGGGCTTCTTTACTGGGGTTTCCACCCTTTTCCTTTTGGCTTCTCTGTAATCTAATTTCCTAGGGCCGTCGTCCTCCATCATTACAGCTTTATCTTGGGGCTTCGTCGGGTCTTGTTCATCTGTGTTCTCCTTTGTGTGTTTAATAGGGGACCTCGCTTATAAGATTTATAAAACTTAAAATCTTAACCTTCCCCTGTCTATACATATTTCACTGCTTGCTGCATGCTAGAGATAACACGACCTCATACATCACTCACAAAAATGTGCATGAGTACGAAACAAGAAACAGGGATAATATTTACGTCACTTTTAACAGACTCAAGAAAACCCAAACAGGAACTAGATTTCTAGCTCCAAAACTTTACAATAGATTGCCACCCACTGTGAAGTCCCTTAATAGACCTAAATTTAAAACATTACTGAAAAACTATCTAGTCAAAAAATGCTTCTATACCATTGAAGAGTACTTTAATAACAATTTCGGGGACATGACAATAGATCATGAATTCAACCGATGAAAATAGATTTTCACACACTATGCCTAAACCTAACTTCATTTTGTTCCTATTTTAACTTTACACAATATTTGTGATTTGTAATGTTTGTTTTATATATATATATATATATATATATATATATATATATATATATATATATATATATATATATATATATATATATATATATATATATGAAAACTACTAGGTTCACGGGTTGAACCGCGTCTGAGATTATTGGAGTCTCGACGTTTCGGCTCCCACTTTGGAGCCATTTTCAAGAGAAAGGGGAAGAAGAATCGATAATGTATGGGATATGGGAGGGTCTAGTCTAGGAAGTGTAAGGAATGGTTCGAGTCCGGGGCCTCAATCTGCCTACTCCCCAGGTCGAACCGTGGTTCGTCTCTAAGATCCCAATCTCAGTTCTTAGAGAGAACCCCTCTAAGGGTTCTCTAAGTAGTTTTCATACAGACAACCGCGGAAATCTATCCGAACATATATATATATATATATATATATATATATATATATATATATATATATTAAAATAAAATATTTCTGTCAATCACCTCTGTGAATCCTTATTTTCATAAGGATAATAAACCAAACTGCAAATAATTGCGAGCCTGGCCGCGTTAAGTATAGAAATCACATTCTACAAACAAAACGCTTTGTTTTGATTTAAACAAGCACCAGCCGAAAGAATTATTCCTAATTAAAGGAAACTCTCGTACCAGCCGTCTCAGACTAACTTGCATACTGCAGTTTCGCACTTCCTGGTGCTCATCAGTGCAAGGCGAGCCCGAGACGACTAGTACAAGAGCCTGGTTAACCAAGTGGCCAGATCGACGTTGTAAAACGACGAAATGGGGGAGGCTCCATCTAGCGACAGCTGCCCGTTGAAATCAAAACAATAATATCCCGACATGGGATATATATATATATATATATATACTTGTTTGTTTGCCAAGAGGCACCCATGTTAATGAATGTAATTCCAGCACCCGTTTTATACTCTTACACCATGATGAGTAATGGTCGTATATAAAAGACGTTTTAACAGTGTGGCACCCCTCTCTGTGTAAAACTTTAATAAACCATAGCATTGTGGCATCTAACAATGTTGCCTAGTTTACTGCTTTAAACTGTTAGGTTTCTTATAACTTTTACCGACCTATCTGAGAATTTGGACTGTGTAATTCGTCACACTGGGAAAATGAGAGGCTGGACATGCATAAGAATCGTTAAATTTTTCAATTTAAGATATATCTAATATTTTTTAATATATTGAATGCAATGTTATAGTAAGAATATACAAAATATTTAATTAACTGACGAAATGGAATGATTTATTTTCACCGTATTTGTTCTTCCAAACTAAATTAATATACAAGAATAATAGATTTAATTGAGAAAAATATATTTGATTCTTCCAAATCTATTACAATATTATAGTTATCTTCGAGAAAGAAATAAATTAGCAGAGATATAATCATACTATATGATTTAAATATTTAATTCTGCGTAGTAATATTTAGTTTCCATTATTAAAAGTAAAGCGGATATTAATATTAGATGGTCTCTTATATACAGGGTGTCTAAGTAGTATATGGCATTGCTTCTGGGATGAATAAAAGTACCTTTATTTTTTTCTTAGGTCGTCTCCTTTCGGAGTGCTATTCCCTTGAAGGTTCAATTTGAAAGAGCTTTTTTGCTGGTCGTTCCCTAACCGCTTTATCGATTGTAATAAAACTAGGAAAGTATAGATAGTAAGTAGGTAATTTTTATTCAACGGTATGGTATCTTTCGCATCTTGTCTAGAAAGCCAGGAGTAGGACACCCCTAACGAGTTGTGCCCCTAAATATTGACAAAATAGTTTTCTAGAAAGATGCTCGTGTTAGTCATGAATAATGCTACCCATTTTTGACCAAAATTTGTTTTAGTAGTGTGTCACAAAAACTGACATTTTCCTATTTGGAAGAACTGTTAGGAAGGGTTTCTGATAAACATATTTGTCTTCTAAATTACTCGCAACAAGTTCCTACGTAAAATTCATGCCAGCATGTTCACGAGATGAGAAATGTATTACCTATTTAAAAAAAACATTATTACACGCACTTCTACAGTGTTTTTTCTTAAATTAATAAGTTTTTGGTTTTCTTAAGAAATAATGTTTAGTTTCTATGTAATCATTTAATATTTGTAAAATTTGACATTGGAATTCATTTAGTAATAAATTAATAAATTAATTTATATCAACATTTAGGATCAATACGCATTAGGGGTGTTCAACCCCTAACTCCCGAGACAAAATATGACATGTCTAAATCAGATACACATTATACCTCCTCTACTTATACTGTCCAAATATACAGTCGACAAAGCAATTTGGGCACTATCAACAAAATCTTCTTCAAAATTTAACTTTTACGGTTGATTAGTTCCTAAAGAAGGCCCTCTAGGAAAAAAGTATATACGTGCTTTTAGTGCCATTTTCTCCCAAATTATACGCTACTGAAGTACCTATTGCCCCAAAATGTGTAAGTAATCCATATGACAAAAGGTTATACATAATACATCCAGTATGTTTTAGCAGATAAGAGTACTTTTACAATTAATCTTGTATTTTCTAATTGCTATAAAATGCAGACAAATAAACAAAGTGTACCAAAATTACTACTTTAAATTGCGAATATACTATTATATACGAAGAAACCAAATGCAGAAAACTAGATGACATTTCTTTAGAATTAATTTATGCTAATAGGCGATATAATAATAAGATTCATACTGTGTGTAAATCGTCTATACTTAATATAAAGTTTGGTTTGAATGGGCCTTTCCCGCATGACTGAATTTTACCTCTTCACAATAATCAAGCCATATAATAAACTGCAATATAATTTTATTTTAATTTAGTTTCTTTCAATTTTTTACGTTCTACCAAATAATTACATTACAAAATCAGTTTTATTTCAGGTAATTTGAAACGTAAGTTTTAAGGCGCCATGCGTGACGTCACACTGATTAGACCAATAAAAGTCGTAAACTTAATGAGGATCCTCTATTGCCAGATGTATGTCTTTTTACATGAACATCGTATTTCCGTTATCAATTGTCTACTTTGAATAGCGCATTTTTTCGTTACAACGTATTCTTCGTTTCTCTGACACTAAATAAAAGCAAAAATTGTATCAACTTTTGACTGTATGAGTTTCTAAAATCTATATATCAGATTTATATTCTCTATTTTTGTTCATTTGGTTCGCATATGGTATAATGCCAGTTTCATTTGGCAACGCTGTTGAAATGTTCAAACTTTATTCGATAACCTCACTTTCTATTGTTTACGTTAGATACGAAAATTAATTTTGCTCTCTTCTAATTATAAAATGCCGCTTAAAAAGGTTTGTTTTGTACCAGTGTGTCCAAATAATAGTGAAAATAGTACGAAGTTATTTTTGCGAGTTCCAACAAATTTGGAAATTCGAAAATTATGGTGGAAAGTTGCAAAAGTTCCAGGTATTGTTTATACTGCTCCTGGATTTTTCTGTTGCGAAGATCATTTTAACGTATGTATATATTGTTCTTTCTTTTAGTGGACCTTTTACAAATCTGTCTTCACATTTACTCATATTTTTAAAAGAAATTAATACTATAACACCAAACAAGAAGTAAACACGCTGGGCTGCACTCTCGTGATTTATGACAGATACTTCTTGGCATTGTCAATGGGCGTCATAAACGCACGTTCTCAATTAAGCGTTACCACTTTGCAATATGAGATTCTATTGGTAGTTCCTCATAAATGTACTTCAGGCACCAATAGAATTACAGGTTGTGGAAAGCAAGGCAGATAAGTGAGGTTCTTTTTGAATGCACCTTCATAGCTAATTCTGACGGCCGTTTAATCTCATACTGATTGGTGCAGTTTATGATGACGTCACATTGGCGCCCGAAAGCTATCGTTTCAAACTGCTGTTCATTTACGGAACATTTGTATTTTTTTTGTGGTATTTTATGCGCTCAGAAAAAAAATAAAAATTCATTTTTAGTAATATTTTGATAGGCTCTTTCCAATAACACAATAAAAAAAAATTGAGGGAAAAGCCCATTAAGAGTGTCCTACGATCAAAAACCAACTAATTGGTTTAATATACTATTATATACGAAGAAACCAAATGCAGAAAACTAGATTATATTTCTTTAAAAGAAATTTATGCTAATAGGCGATATAATATGAATATCCATACTGTGTGTAAATTTGATATAAAGTTTGGTTTGAACTAAGAGTGTCCTACGATCAAAAACCAACTAATTGGTTTAATAGTATCATTAAGAAAACTTTACAAAATAGAGACGTGGCCTGTCAAGAAGATGAATAGACAAAAAAGCGCAGTTCAAAATTTATGTGGCCAGTGTTGAAATCAGCATACTTACAAAATACTTATCAAAAATAAATTTAATAATGAAAATGATAACCTATATTAAATTAGTCCTAAAAAATAATAAACTTTTAGAGGACTTTTGTGATTATCAATTATTACTCTTCGCAAATACAAAACGAAGAGTATATTGCATTCGATCGGCACATTTCTAAAACCAGTAATATTGTTCGTAGAGAAAAAAATTTCATATCACGGTGTTGGTGATCGAATTCTGAACAACTTTCAAAATGTCCGTCCGTCTATCCGCCTGTCTGTCCGTCCGTCACGTTTCTTGTAAGCACGATAACTTAAGAACGAGAAGTCCGATTGTATTGAAATTTGGGCAGTAAGTTAGTGTTAGTGTTTACAAAAAAACTGAAAAGAGTATCCTATAGAATGTACAACAATTATATATAACAGGTGTAGTAAATTGGTGAATAGTATAATAGTTAGCTTGTTTAATATGTATTATAATTCATTATAAAACCGTCAAATATAAGTAATAGTTGTATTCTACATTTAAATAAACATAATAAAAATAAGTTGAGAATTTGTTACCTCAGATAATAATCTTAAGGGTTCTATTTGACTGAAATTACTATATTTGGCGCCAAATTAAGAACGACCATATGGTGTATTTAAAGAGGGCTTGACTGGTCAGGAAATAATGGACCTTATTTCTAACAACAAAAGGGATGCTTCAATTTATACTATTGTAAACTTTAAATAGATCTCAAAGCTACCATTATTCTTTTGGTGAGTAGTCAGTTATATATTTACAACTTGTGACAATACCATAATTATACCGTAAAAATCTATTACGTTTTATTCCTGTCCTCATAATGGATGGTGGATTTTAGGTAAGGCGACAGAAACTGAAGTAACTAAACCAACAATCAAATATTTCGAATAAAAGCGGAATAACTTTTTAAAGACCATATTATTTCCTTATATTTACTTATCGTAAATATTTTTCATATTGATAATTCTAGTTATACATAGAAAAAGAGTTTATCAATTTTATTCCAAGCAAAGTGTATTTCATAAATTTTCACTATAGAAATTCACTCCTCGTTGCCTCATATTTGAAAACAGCTGGGGTAAGATAACACAACGTTTCATTATAAGGGCTGATTATCCCAAAAACGGAAAAAATTGTTCACTATTGTCTGTTGTAAATCTCTCACTAACATTTAATAACACATTTTTACGATACTCTCGATACATTAAATTTAAGCTACCTTTTGAAGATAAATTATTACTTTCATGTCAAATTTTGTTATAATATGAAGAAATATACTTTTTATATGAGGTAATACTTTGGATTTTTTTAAATCAAACTTTCTTTATTATTTATAGAAGTATATTAAATACTATGTCTTTGTATATAAGATAATTATTCTTTTGGGACATAAACTTTTAGTTAAATGAAACAGCTGGAAAATATTTTCAACATTTTCCATAGTGTACACTACACAGTAATCCAGTGTTATGCGAATGACACTCAGTTGTCATGTTATTTTGATCCAAACAATGTATGTATGAATAAATTAAAGCTTACGGAAATTGCAACAAATCCTCGGAGCCAGAATTTTGAAATAAAAAATACTTTTTTTATTATTTTAAGTTAGAGGCCGGAAAAAAATTAATTTTAAAATAATTTTTGATATATTTTAATATATTTAATAATACATATATGGTAGAAATATCAGGTCCGTGAATATAAGTCAAATGTCAATTTGGCAGATGTCAATGACACTTTTTTGTCTAATTGAAGTATGTATGTAAGTATGAAGTTATTCAGTATATTATATCAAAAATTATTTAAAAACATTTTTATTTGACCTTTAACTTAAAATATTAAAAAAGGAACTTTTTTTCAAACTTTAGACTCCGAGGATTTGTTGGAATTTCGGTAAGCTTTAGTTTAAAAAAAACTGTTCATTTCAGATTTGCGCTCTCTAGCCATTTTTTAACAAAAAAACTCGATTTGGGACCACCCTAGTAGCACAACATATTGGACCAATATATAATCCATATAGGACCAATATATCAATATTGGTTCTATATAAGACCAATATTCATAAATTGGTCCTATATGGATTATATATTGGTGCTACTAGGGTACGCACGCCGGTTCCCATACTGACGGGCTTGAGTTTTCTTTCATGCACAGATGTAGATGACTTTTCTAATAATACGTTTAATTAAATAATACGTACAAACGATTTGAGATCTAATATACGATTCAAATGTATTGACCCCTCACTTTAACAGCAAATATCTCAGAAACGGAGGAGCAGAAAAAATTGAAAAAATTATGTGTTTATTACGAATCTATTCTAAATGTGTCACTGAAATTTGAATAATGTACATTGGACACTTTTGAAGTTCAACTTAGTTATATTGAAAAATGTCCTACATTTTAAGGAAATTTTGACCATACCAGTTTTATATCTATTACATCTTGGAACATATACATACTTTGTAAATAATATTTTAGACACCGATAAAGCACGGCACGGTACAGGAAATTTTTTCAAAATTCTTTATTTTAAAATTTGCAGTTATTCTCAAAAACTGGACGTCATGTTTATTCGGTCATTTATCAATGTATTTAAAATTTTTTTGTTAAAATAGCTAATTATGCAAAATGTAAGCATTTTCAGAAAAAAATTATTGGTATATATCATATCAATCATTAATTTAGTTATGAAACGTAATAGATAATATTAGTGCAAACTTGGAATGGTATTATCCTTTACGCTTGATAACTAAATTAATATTTGATATATACCAATTATTTTTTTTTGAAAATGCTTACATTTTACATAATTAACTATGTCAACACAATTTTTTTAAATACATTGATAAATAACCGAATAAAGATGACGTCACGTTTTTAAGAATAACTGCAAAATTTTAGAATAAAAAATTATGAAAAAATTTCCTCTTACAAAAAATGCCGTGCTTTATCGGTGTCTAAAATATTATTTACATAGTATGCATATTTTTCAAGATATGATGGATTTGAAACTGGTATGGTCAAAATTTCCTTAAGAAGTAGGACATTTTTCAATATAACTTATCAGAACTTCAAAAGTGTCCAATGTACATTATTCAAATTTCAGTGACTGATTTAGAATAGACTCATAATAAACACATAATTATTTCAATTTTTTCTGCTCTTCCGTTTCTGAGATATTCGCGTTAAAGTGAGGGGTCAATACATTTGAATCGTATGTTAGTACAAATTTTATGTTGGTTAGAAGAAATGATTTGACACACAACTAGAAACAAATGTTCTAATTTCATTTTCTTTAATATTAAAAAAGAATTATTCCAGAGTTTTAATACTCCGTTAAACTTTGTTGACTGTTTGATTTTGTATCCTAGATTTGAATCTGACCTATATAAAAAAGCTGTGGAAAATAAATAATATCAGACGAAGACCTGAATGCTCTCGGCTAGATTTCGACTTTTAAAATAATTTATCACCATCACATTTTTATTATTAATAATTCTTTAAGCAGCCACATTAACTACCCACTAGATATTACTCTCTACTTAGATCAGATTTTTATGTATCGCCAAAAGAGGTATCGATCAACAATCAGATAACCCCACCCTGTTTATTTTTCAATAAAAATATATAAGGTTTTTTCCTTGACAATGACGTTAATAATTAAAAACATATAAGGTTTTTTTCTTTGACAATAGCGTTAATAATCCCTATTTATTATTTTTCACTGTCAAAGTTTTTAGCGCTAACAGACGGAAATGACTGTGAGGCAGACAGACTGATGGAATCGAAAGGCTTAATTTTCGTAATTCAATAATTAAAAACGGGAAAATTAAAAAAAATTAAAAATAGTCAATATTCTTTATACTTATTTCACAAATAAATCAAAGTTTCACGGTCACAACATGCGACGGGCCGCGGTACTTTATTAAAACGATAGTCAGATATAAGTGTTTTTACCGAATATAAAATATCTGAATACAACTGTGAATGAAACCTAAATATGCTTTCATGTTAAAGACAATAACTAACAGTGTTGTCATATTTCGGGTGCCAGTTTGCATTGGTATTCTCAGAGGGCCACTATGTCACTTTGTTATATACAGTATATACAGATGTGTTTTAGCAGGCGCACTCTGGTGAAGAAGTTGCTCAACTATTGGAATATATGTGTCTATAAAATATGTAAAAATGGCACCCAATCAAAAATTGGTATTTTCGCCGATCTAGGCCAGAAGATGAGAAAACAGTCATTTTCTACTAAAAACAATGTGGCACCCAAATCTGGGTGCCACCACACTGTAAAATCGTGTGTCAGTATAACAAGGGTTATACGATTTGGGTGCCGCTATTACAATTTTTATATGTATATATATATATATATATATTGCTGTATATCCACACTGTGGAACACTACCTAAGTGTCGTGTTTGAAATCATAAATAAAATTCACAAATTTGTATGTATTTTAGGAATTAATCATAACAGTTTTACTTTAACGGATCATACAGAAGCAGGAGTATCTGTGGTTTATATAATTGATTCAAGTTCACTTATTCTCATCGAGTAGGATGCAGAGAATGAAACTTGATATTGAATTAGAACAAAATATTTGAATAAACATAAAATGAAGTTAATTTAGTTTAACAAGGTTATTCTAAATAGTATATGATAAAACATGAACTGATAGAGAATCACAATCTCATTTAAAATGATTTAGAATGAAATTGGAAAACAAAAAAGTAAATTTTATAAAATCTGACATGCATGTCAAAACTTAGGGCTGAAAATCATATTTTGTGTAGAAACACTGTAAATCTACACAAAATGAATATTGAATGAAAGACTATCAACAGTAGTTGCAGTGCAGCGTAATTATTTTAGAAATAGTAAGTCCATAGAATACAAAACACTGAATGACATTTTAAGTTTTCAGATATTTTTAAATATCATTGCAGAAAGGTGTTTTGTAAATGATATTTCACATCATGCAGAAAGAAAGGACTAATAGTATGATGTTAAATGTTTGGTGGCATATCAATTTCTTGTTTTAGTTTATAATATAAGTATTCTGTCAGTATAAAAAACTGCAGTACGTTTTTAACTACTAGCATTTTGTGTTTATCATTGCCGTTCATCTAAATGTATGAATTAGTATTTATTTGAGATTGGAATTGTTAATTGTAGTTATAAGTAGATTTTAAGAAAGTATATGTAATATGTCAATATATTTCGAGTAATTACAATTATTCACTTAATCCTGAAAAGTAGAATAAGAAATTCATCAGGAAAATTAAAGAATGAAAAACAGTATTCAATTAATATAAAGAACAAACAAAACTGAATAGTTTAAATTTTAAATTGAAATTAAATTTTGAAATATTAGATCAAAATAGAAAAAAACAATTGAAATATTGGAAATTAACCCATTGAAACGACTAAAAATAACAAATCAGTTGATCACACACCGCTGAATAGCGAGCTGCGAAATATATTCATCCAAGAATAAATATTAAATTGAAAAGAGAAGAAAAGTGGTGAATAAGTTGAAGGTTACAATCCAGATATATTGATATCAAGAAAAATTTGTAAAGTATATTAAATATAAAAGTGAGTAAACTTTAAATGTATTAAGAAGTAGATTATCCGGAAAGCAGATTTAGAAGTATTTGTTAATCCAGTTAACAAATTTATATGGTGAAGAAATTTCAAACGTCAATCAAGTGATAGAAATATTTCAAGGAATCAGCTGAAAATAAATTGGAGGTTATAAACAAACGTCAATCCAGAAAAGAAGAAGAAGAAGAAGCCTTGAGAGGTTTAAAAAGTCAGTCAAGTGACATTATATTTCAAGGATCATAATAACCAGTTAGAGGTTACAATATAACATTACTCGAGTCGAAAGAAAGACAAGGTAAAGCTTTACAATATCAGAAATCCATGGTACATATTTATTTTAAATAAAGGCCATATTTATCATTTTAGTTAAGTTAGTTTTTGTTATTTAAATTTGTTAATTACATTCCAAGTTCAAATCTGTTAATAAATTAATACTTTGTTCGTTCAATACTGAGTTTGATTTATTTAGATTGTTATCTTGATCGATGAGCATTTATTGAACCGACTTCGTTGTACCCTGAGTAAGAGTCATTCTATAGATTGTAGATGGTCATGCTAATGGTGTTCTATAGTCTATAATATTAACAGCTTTTAAGAAACTGTTTGGCGCTCAATAAAATCATTTCAATTTACTTTCAAAAAGTAATTTCGAACGTAAAAAAAATAAAATAGATAGTAGAATATAGAACAATATATATATATATATATATATATATATATATATATATATACATACACATATACACCTAGACATATACATATTTATATACATGTTATTATTCTTTTTTCATTTGTTTTGTACCTTGACTTGTGTAAGCGACAGCAATAACACCAATAAATTATTATTATTATTATTATTATTATTATTATTATTGAATCCCTTCTTTGGAAGGGGTTGAAGTTGTGGTCCAGCATCACCTTTCCCAATATTTCACATTTCTTGCTGTTACTTTGTGCGAATACTTCGCTGTGCTCTTGCTCGCTATTGTTGTTACTTGTCTTACATTCCATTTTCTTTTCCTCTTTGTGTATTTTTTTGGCATTTGACATATTTTTCCCACGAGTAGGGACGTTAGGGTCGTCCGACCCTGGGTGACGCCCTTTCCGGGGGTAAGGCCTTTATACTACAGGGTGCGCCCGGTGCCCCACAGGTTTTAACGACTTCGCTGTCGGTTCTTTTATAGATGTTGCCTCTTCGTGGGCCGGCCGGTTAAGGCTAGTTCCCCGCGTTCCTCGCGGTTACCACACGACATTCCCCTGCGGTGCCATTTTTTTCTTTTCCGCAGGAGTCGTTGAGGTGTGGGCCGTGATTACGGTTTTAAGAGAGTGAGTGGCACAGCTCACTCATGGCTCGGATAATCCCCGGGTTCGCCATTTCGGTGTGGATCCTGGGGCTGAGCTGTCCTTAGTTTTCACCGCTCACCTTCGACCATGCCGACATGGGTGACCCTTCTGGGAGTATAGTACTCCCACCGGTATTGCTCTCAGGTTCTCCGCCGCTACTTAAGCCTCTCTACCAGCGACAAGGTCACACAGCTCCTTGAAAAGGACTAATTGCCCATCTGATTTTGTTAGGTTTTACTACCTCATTGGCCAGTCTCCAGTCCGTACCTCTGGGCCACACACCGGCTTTTAATCTGGATGTCGATTTTCCTCTTCGCCCCTCAAAACCAGTGAACCAGGAAAATGTGCCTCCATGAGCAATTGAATACTTTCCGTTAATGTTTCCGTGTAGGTTTCATCCTCTTTTTTGAGAAAGCCTGTTTCCTTTGAGTACAACCGTCCTTTGCCAAGACCCTATGAATTCTGGAGGCTGCTGGGCCACCATCGACTCCCTCACAAAACCATCTCCAAGAGTCTCTTTTGGCCTTGCGTGAGTTTTGTTTTATAGGTATCCCAATCTTGGTTGGATCTGGCCTTATTGAACAGTTTTTCAAGGCTGAAGTTGTGATATCAAATCTTATGTGTCTGTGATCGGAACCTGATGGCTCTTCAGACACATGCCTGTTTTTAATTGTATCGCTTATATTACTTGTACATAAGGTTAAATCTAAAACTTCTTTACGTACCAAATTAACAAAAGTAGATTTCTTGCCTATATTAGCTAATAATAACCCTTCACCTAGAATGAATTGTAATAAGTACTTACCCCTTGTGTTGATATTTGTGTTTCCCCATACCACGTGGTGTGCGTTGACATCATGTCCTGTTAGCATCGGAAGGTTCCTGTGCCCGCATTAGGCAACAATGTCTCTCAATAGCTGTGGAGGGCAGGTTCTTTCCTCACCTTGGAAGTAGGCGGAACATATGACCCATCTCTTCACACCTTCTTCCGTTGACACTGTTAGGATAGCTGTAACAAAATAATCGGTGCACAGCACCGGGATTGGTACACAACTTACTCTACTACTATGTACAATACACGCTCTAGGTCTGCTTGAGAGTGTATTGTACACCAACTTACCTTGTATTGGCTTCAGGCCTCCTGGCCTTCCCTTGACCAGCTAGGGTTCCTGCAGGAGGACAATCTCCTACATAATACATCTCCTACATAAAATGGCCAAAGCAGCCCTGGCATGATGGAGATCCACCTACAGGACTCTGATATTCTTTCTTACGTGGGTGAAGGTCCCTCCAGTGGCTTGTCCTCCCCAATAAGCTCGTTCACTTCCATGGGCGTTGTCGGCTTCTGGGATAAGTGCCTCTTGAGCGGACTCGGTCCACTTGGGTGGAGGTTAATCCTTCCCATTCCGAAATAGGGACAAATCCAGTTTTTCTAGTTCCTCCACGGATTGTCTGTCCATGGAAAAAACCCACAGTTGCCCCCTTTCAGATAGAGTTCTTCCTAATACCATCCAGACATTTGTATTGAGGCCCCTGTTACTCACCCTTAATCGGGTCAGTATTCTGTTGGCCTCTAATCTTTGGCCATCCTCATCGGAAATGTATACGGAGCGTGCATGCCCCGAGACCTCGCTTTCCTCCAGCGTTTTGAGGCTTGCGCACCTTCCCAAGGCTGGAGAGTGGGAACGACCTCCTGCAGCCACACTGCACTTGATGCGTCCGCACACGTCACCAATAGGTAGCCAGGCCTTATGTGTGCACTTAACGAAGCACACTTGAGGTCCTTCTAGTGGGATCCTCTCGTAGGCGTCCATTATGGAGCGTTGTGCGGCCTTCAGCTTTTCCGGCTTCATTGTTTCCCTTGGCGACCTCGACCTTCTCGGTAGAAAGAGCTTCTTTGAAGGATAACTTCTCCAATTTTGCCCTCTTCTTCTGCCGCTGGGAGGTGTAATAGCTTCTTGGTGGGGCTTCTTTTGGGCCTCATGTCTGCCTTCCTGGCCTGCCCTTTTCACCTGTTTAAACTTTTTGCGATCTGACCAGGTTGTCTTTGATTACAGCCTTTTTGGCCTGAATGTAATCTTGACCTGCGTTGGTCAGAATTTGGAGCCTCTTTTTGAGACCTCTGACAGACGTGCATGATGTAGTTCTTGGTCTGTCATTAGGTCAACCTCCTCAACTGAGTTGACCCTAACATTGCCCTTGAAACTTGACGTGCTTGGCCTTTCGACCTTAGCATCATCCTGTTCCTTGGATTTTATTGCTTGTGGCCAGTTAGCCTGTGGCACAACCATTTTGCGTTTTGACTGTGCTTTTGGCCCTGTAGCCTGCACAGCCGTCCGGCTTTCTGATTGCACTTCTAGTCTTTCAGCCCTAGCAACCGGTTTTTTTTGGTGTTTTTGTTTTCATCTTCATCTTGTTCCCACGGGAAGCTAGGGAAATCTAAGTCCACTCAGCCAGAGCCCCGCATAACCGAGTAAGGCATAAATTACAAGGGGGATGCCGCCTGGTGCCCCCCAGGGAAATATTCTCGACCTCATATTTCACCCTGCGGCCATTCAGTCCTCGGCACGTTGTCTTCACCTTGGCTTGGGTTGAGTTGTCCTAAGTTTCGCTGCTCCTCTTTGACCTTACTGGCATGGGTGACCCTACCAGGAGTACAAGACTCTCGCCAGCTTCGCTCTCAGGATCATTGCGGTTACTTAGCCTCTCCACCTCGACAAGGTCCCATGACTCCTCATAGAGGTAGGTAGGTAGGTAACGTTATAATAATAGCACTCAATGGTTGTTCGAAAAAAGGCGCCTACGCACCTTTCTGTACCATTATCTCATTAGATATTGTAATGAAGCATCCTAAAGTCATACCTCATTACTAAGAAGTTTCAGTGTAGTGCCGTGTGCACATTTGCCACACGACGGCGATTCATACTCGATATACTAAATTTGCACACCGCCCGACTCCGACCGTCTCAAAAAGGAGGGATAGATTCGTGTATAAAAGCCCAGCCGCGGATCGAGAAGAGCACTGGGTACATCTCTCCGTAGACTGCCGACGGCGCGCTGAGCCGAAGACAATTTGCGGATTTATGCACCAAGTGACGTGACTCTCCGGACCGAATATATCTTGACCTAGAGAAGTCTTACGGCGCGCTGAGCCGGGGACAGAACTTGTGCCAAATGTTATTTAGTCCAGTGATGTCCCGACGAAACCGACACGGAGCAAATATAAATTAACAGAGGAGTGACCCGGCGAGTTGAGCCGATAGCTTGCTCGAGTTGATAGTTATTAGCCCGCCGCCGTTTCCGCCGTCAAAACCCCTACTCGCCGCATCACTGCATTACACTCTCGTCGTCTCTCTCACTCATACGATTTAAATATCACCTGATTACCAATAACCGTAAAAGATACGGACCTGAAAACCGATAACCTGTAACTATTGTATATTATGTAAACCTGCATATTTTACCTGTTGAAGATAATAAAAATTGTTAATTTTGATTGGGTTGTCTTATTAAACTAATCTGGACCCTGAACTAATCTCCGACTCCAGCTACCCAGAGCAAAACACCGTTACATAATTTGGCGCCCGAGCAGATTCCGTTACATAATTTGGCGCCCGAGCAGATTTTAAGACATTAGTTCATTCCGGATGACCCAAACGGTGACATTTACAAACGAGAGATAGACAAATAGAAAGAGTGTAACATAATTTAACACCCGAAACAGATTTTAAAAGGTAGATTTACTCCGGACAACCCAAAAGGATACATTTATACTAAGAGAGAGATAGTAAAATATTTAGAGGGAGACACAAAATATTCCAAGCCATAGAAATGAGTTTGTCAGACACAGATGGTGCTTATGGACTAGAAGTCGCAGATACCACAGTAGGATGGATATATAAATTAAAGAAAGATGAACTACTAGTAGAATTATCCAAGTACGGCGCAATTACAACTGGAACAGTGGAAGAACTCCGAAGTAGACTAAAAAGTTATTTACGTAGCGAGGCAGCCAAGAAAGTTGATGCCACGCCCACCCAATTAAATCCCACAATACCAGACATGTCATACATTATACCAACACCCATGGGTGCGGTTTTAACTGAAGTTCGCAAATGGAACGTTCGTTTCGACGGCAGAAAAGACGTTTTCTCATTTCTAGAACGTGTAGAGGAGCTACAGTCTGGATACAATTTTAATGATGAACAAATGCTACGAGCCCTACCCGAACTACTACAAGGCGATGCATTATTATGGTACAGAAATAATAAAACGTCCTGGAATACGTGGGATCAATTTGTCACAAAGTTAACAGCATTTTACGCACCCTCAGATTACCATTTAAAATTGGAAGACGAAGCAAGGCTCCGTGTACAAAAAGACAACGAAAATATAAAAGATTATATAATAGCAATCCAAACTCTACTGCGGAGGCTTAAAAATATCACCCCAGAACAGAAGTTATACCGAATATACTCAAATTTAAAACCAGAATACCGAAAATATATCAAACGAACCGATTTCCAGACACTCGATCAATTAATAACCCTAGCAAATGAACACGAAACTGTTTGTAAAGAAGAAAAGACAGCCAAACAAAATTTACAAACAGGCACACCAAGATTAGGTTTTAATTACACACCAGACAGATATTATCAAGCACCGAATTATAGAAATAATTATGGAAACAACACACAAAACCACAATAGGCCGGCCACCCAGAATTATTCTAGATCACAAGATCAGGTACAGAGACAAACCGCCGCCGAGTACCCCACAACACAAAACAATTCTAGGAATAACACACAAACAAATTCCAGGCACAGCGTAGTTAATAACTACAATAGAAATACAAACTGTTGGCGTTGTGGAAGCCAGGGTCACACCCGAGATAACTGTACAAACACACCCAAAATATTTTGCTCCCGCTGCGGACAACTAGGCATATTTTCCCGTGATTGCAGCTGCAAAAATGAGGCCTCGGGAAACGGCAATATGGCTGCCCTGCCTCGCGAACAGTCCAGCCAGTAAACAACTTCCCCGCGGCCACCGTCCAAACTCCAGTTTTCAATGTCAACGACCGACTGAAGCTCCCGATACAAATCGGAACCGAACACTTTACATCGCTACTCGACACGGGCTCAACCCGCTCTTACATAGGGGACGCTGTATACACGAACTGCAAAGCAAACTTACTAGAAATAAATTGTACCGGACATAATATTAAACTGGCGGATGGAACCGAAACACAAGTAAACAGAGAATTCAAATTAAATTACTACACAACAGGACTTCAATTAACCGATAATTTCTTGTACTTGCCAAATTTAACTTATGATATTATTTTGGGGATGGACTTTCTAAGGAACCATCACGTTACCATTGATTTTAAATTACTAACAGGGCAAATTATGGGAAAGATGATAGACTTTAATCAGAAAATAGAAGGAACAATACCGCTCTCTCTAATTCAGCCCTCAGATAACGAAAAACAGATCCTGTCAAATTTTTTACAAGTCGAACTTCCGAAATTTGAGACAATTCAAGGTGTTACCCCACTAACACAAGTTATACCGAATATACTCAAATTTAAAACCAGAATACCAGCATACCAGAATACCAGAATACCAGATTACCAGAATACCAGAATACCAGATTACCAGAATACCAGAATACCAGAATACCAGAATACCTGAATACCAGAATACCAGAATACCGTCCAGACATGAATCCACGGGATTCACACCGGCAATGCTTACGAAAAATTCAGACCAAGATGTGGCCACGAACTCCAAGTTTACCACCCGGGTACCCTGAGTCAGACGACCCGACGCCGTCTCCTCCACCACGCCCGATGTCACCACCCGGACCAGGTTTGGAAAACCTGTACATATTCTTTGATCCTCCCAGGACAATCAACCCTGAGACGCCGCCACTCTCAAAAATTAGGGCAGAAACCCAGATACCAGCCCTACTATCACCCCTACCCCCGACGCCGGAAGCCAAAAGCCTCCCCAGCCAGGGAAACGCCAGAATACCATCGTCGCCGCCGAGGTTAGACATGCCGTCCCTGCTGCCGTCCCCGAGGTGTCCCTCAACCTCCAGAGCTGAGCCGTCCCCCTCACCGCCAGTTAAATATGTGCCATCCCCGATACCGTCCCCTGGGCTACAAGCGATATCTCCACTGTCCAGGTCAATGGAAAGGAAGTTCAGGGAGTTATTTGGTGAAAGCCCCAGTCCCCCAAAGCCGCCGACCCCAGGTAGGTCAATTCCCTGCCTTCGGGCCTTGTTTCAGATAGACGACACAAAGCCGCCTCCTGCAGTACCAAATCGGAGACGAAAGTTCAGGCACCGCAGCAGCGACGGAACGACCACCCGAATCCCAGGAATCACCGCCCTGTCCAGCATCAAGCCCTGTGCGTCAATACCCTTGCCGCAGACGTCCACTAACGCAACCCCAGGAGTGCGCGGGAACGTCTAAGTGCGCGGCAAACGAGTGCGCGGAAAACTTTATCAGGCCGAATTTGTTATTACATTTTCCGATATGTAAATTTTGTTAATTTTGCTTTAGAATCCATTTGTTTTATCTTTTATACCAATGTTTTCTTACGATTTATTTCGATTTATGCCATACCTAGTTTAGTTATTTTTTGCATAGTACATTTTATTTTTCCTGTTATCTCTTCCGTTGTTTTACAGATAGATTCCCGTTGACAAAACTTCAAATTTTATATTCACATGTTTATACAGGGTGTCTACGAAAATTTGTTACCATGTTTTCATTAGTTGGATAAAAATGTTTAATAGGTTAGAGTTATTTAATTGTTTATTCACATGTTTATACAGGGTGTTTACGAAATTTTACCATGTTTTTGTTAGTTAGATAAAAATGTTAGAGTTGTTTTGAAATGGTTAAAAATTGTTCCTGATGTCAATTTTTTTCACCCGACGAACGAGGGGAGTGTAATGAAGCATCCTAAAGTCATACCTCATTACTAAGAAGTTTCAGTGTAGTGCCGTGTGCACATTTGCCACACGACGGCGATTCATACTCGATATACTAAATTTGCACACCGCCCGACTCCGACCGTCTCAAAAAGGAGGGATAGATTCGTGTATAAAAGCCCAGCCGCGGATCGAGAAGAGCACTGGGTACATCTCTCCGTAGACTGCCGACGGCGCGCTGAGCCGAAGACAATTTGCGGATTTATGCACCAAGTGACGTGACTCTCCGGACCGAATATATCTTGACCTAGAGAAGTCTTACGGCGCGCTGAGCCGGGGACAGAACTTGTGCCAAATGTTATTTAGTCCAGTGATGTCCCGACGAAACCGACACGGAGCAAATATAAATTAACAGAGGAGTGACCCGGCGAGTTGAGCCGATAGCTTGCTCGAGTTGATAGTTGTTAGCCCGCCGCCGTTTCCGCCGTCAAAACCCCTACTCGCCGCATCACTGCATTACACTCTCGTCGTCTCTCTCACTCATACGATTTAAATATCACCTGATTACCAATAACCGTAAAAGATACGGACCTGAAAACCGATAACCTGTAACTATTGTATATTATGTAAACCTGCATATTTTACCTGTTGAAGATAATAAAAATTGTTAATTTTGATTGGGTTGTCTTATTAAACTAATCTGGACCCTGAACTAATCTCCGACTCCAGCTACCCAGAGCAAAACACCGTTACATAATTTGGCGCCCGAGCAGATTCCGTTACAGAGTTAATGGTAATTTATTATATATTGCTGAATATACAGAGAAATATTCTTTCAGTCGAGATATTTTAAACAAAACGATTAAGCAGTTTTCGGTAAAGACGAAAGTAATTATAAATATATGTCCATAATACATATTTAATGTGAGTGAAGTAACACATGTCCATTCCAATATTAATATACTGGTAGTTATAATTATTTTTTAATTTTTTTCACTTATGACTTGATTTCATATTTTCTTTTTATTTAGAATTTGTTTTCACACAAAAAGTAAAAGTTATAACAAAGGATTTTTCGAGTTAAAGGTAAGTCGAAGAAATTATCTGAGGTGCTAAATATACTCACAATTTATCTCTAAATTCATACTTAAAACATGTTATTTACTTTAAAAAACGTAAACAATAATGAAATATTAATGTAGTTATTTCAGTTTTTAACGATATCAAATTTCAGATTAAGATTTATGAAATATAACAAATATTTCATTAACATCCAAAAGAAAATATTTCCCTCAAATAGAATTTTATGTAACTGTAAATTGAGGGACCGAGCATGTAAGAAAAATTTGTCAAAATTATATTCTTAGGTGGTCATATACAGGGTTGTATACTTAGACAACTTAATGTGAGATGGAGGATATCGAAATGATTCCAAAACATGTGTACACCCTGTAGCCCCTCATGATTGATACAAAGAGGATTTTCTAATTACTTCAAATGCATGAATCGTTGAACTGCTTTACCTTCTTTATTCAAACAGTTAAATTTTGACATACCTGTGTATTACAGGACTACAAGTAACAATAGTGTTTTTAAAAAATACATAGGACAAAAAAATATGGGTCCTTCCTCCAGGTGAAACAAAATTATCGTCCAAATTTTAATATGATCGTATTTTCCGATCTTTGGTTATCATGTATCCAAGAAACGTTACGGATAAACAGACATTCGGACGGACGGATGTTTTAAAAGTTAGTCAAACATTATAATTTTCGTTCATATATTTTTGAAGAAAGAAATGTGTAATAAAATATTTAGGCAACATTCAATACAATAAATATTAAAGTATTTTTTTTTACATATACCATTACTTAGAGGTGTTTCAGAATCTCATGAGCTGCGAAATGCGCAAAAGACAAAGTTTATTATGCGTTATAAGTATTTTTTTGAAGACACTGGAAGCTGCCTTGCTGTATACATAAACAAGAGCTCCGGATAATTTGTAAACAATAAATATAATATTTTTAAGAAGTGTAACTGAGTCAACAGGAGGAATTATGTCTCTGCGCATATGAAGGTCACAGCTCATGAGATTTTAAAATACCTCTACCTTATTTTTTAAATACAGGTTACACACTGGGAATAATATGTATTCTTCTAAAAGTTAAATTTATTATATCTTGTAATTTGAGGATAGCACGAAATAATCGGTATAGTATCGAAACTGAAAGAAATAATTTCAGGTAATAAATTTTTTAAAATGTAGGTATCTAATGCCAATTATTTAGTAATGACTTTAAATTATTATGAAACATGAAAAATTAAAATGAGCAAAATTTAAAAATTAGGTCTTTAAATAGATTTTATTTTGTATTGAATTACAGTTTCACTTTCTATTTATCTAAACAAGTTCTGTGACTAAGAGCCATTAATTTATTCCGTGATTTTGCTCAACACTTTAGTATTTGTCAATACAAAAATTTTGGTAAAAACGCAATGTAATAGTATCAAAATAATTTTTTACATATTATTTCTTTAAGTTTTCATAAATCTGCCATCTAAGGAAGAAAATTATATGCGGTGATTCTGACGATTTGAACATAAAACACATTTTATTTCAGTTTAATCATGTAATTTTATCGCAAAAAGTAAAATGACATTTATTGTTGGCATTATAAACAAACGATTTTACAAATAACATAGCAAAAACCTATCTCTTTCCTAAAGTAATATTCATGCTCGGCTTAAAAAGGATTATTGAAATGGTACCATAGTTAACAAAATTTACAAGTGAATACTATTGAAATGAAACACTATGAAGAAATTGTGTCTAGTCAAATGAAGCTGTGTAGAGCGAGCTTCGGATAGTTGGTCTTCGCTGTAATCTAAACAAGGTATTAAAATAAACGATTTTTGTCCGATAATAAAAAAATAAAGATTGGGATGGCCCATTTGATTCGGAATGTGAATATCTAGTGGTTGCAATAATTTAGAAAAGCGTCCTCAAAAATTGTAATATTTATAAACAAATTAAGTTTGCAAAAATGAGAGTTCTAGTCTTTTGCCAATTTCATATATAGCCCTTTTCAAAAAGATTCTTAAAGAGCACGAAATTCTCATAAAGAAAGTCTATACTCCCGGAACTCTATCTTACTTATTTGTAGATATTTAATGTTGAAAATAGCGTTTTAAGGCGCGATGCCTCTGTAGGGTGTTAAATTACAAAATATTTGTTTTACGTGACTAGATATTATCAAAATTTTCTTTAAAAAATTACAGTATAATAATAATAATAATAACTTTATTTCATATATGCCTTACACAAGGGTATGAAACGTCACAGCAGTTACAAAAATTCTTAACTATTTTGTATAGAAATACCTATAACTATTTAAAATTGTATATAAACGAAAAAAAACACATAATTGTATATTTGTATAAAAGAGACAATTACTACGAATATTTAAAAACAACAAAAGTGAATTCTTCTACAGATCTTAAGTGATATTATGTTCATAAAATTCTTTTAGGGAGTAAAAACATTGTGTGCTCAGGAAAGAATGTAATTTCTTTTTGAATTTCATTACATTATTGGTAACTTTTAGGGATTCTGGCAGTTTGTTGTATATTGTACTGCAAGTGTATAGCGCACTCTTCTTATATTGGGATAATCGAAAATTATTTATATATATATTGTTGGCGAATCTTCTTCAATATTGGTAATATCTCAGAGTAATTGCACTGCGAAATGTCAGGTATTGAATTTGCCAATTGTCAAATCATAACAATTTACAGATCCCCGTCAGGTGATTTTAACACATTTTTGGCTAAATTAAGTGAAATGCTTGGTAAGCTGAGCAAGAACAAAACTACAATCATTATAGGGGATTTCAATGTTAAATTCAACACCTCTGACAACAACACCTTATTACTTACCAACATTTTAACTTCTTTTGGATTAAAACAAACAGTATTTGCAGATACCAGAAATAATTCCTGCTTGGATAATATTTTTACAAACATAAATCCCAATATGCACACCACAACTATACATGATACCAAACTCTCAGATCATTTGGGTATTTTTCTGAAATTTGAAATATGTGAAGTTAAAGCTAAAACAAAAAATGTCAGAGTTAACTTTAGACCAATAACCGACAATGGGCTATTCCAACTGTATCGCAAAATTGAACAAGTCAACTGGAACTTTCTCAATGGGACGGACACAGACATTGACACTAAAGTACAACAGTTTCTCGAAACATTATTAGACGCTATTGATACCTGCTTGCCTATGAAATCTAAAATGCAAAATAATTTTAAATCCCGGAAAGTCAGTTGGTTCAATGAAAATCTACAAACTATGCGAAAACAACTCAATTTTCTTATTGACACAAACAAGCGAGACCCTCTCTTGATATCTAAGGCAGCTGTAAATGCTTATCGCAATAAATACCGCATTGAAATTTGTAAGGCAAAAAAAGCTGCCAACGACAATTACATAAATAAGTCTCGAAATACACAAGCTGCAATGTGGGAGATCATAAAAGACAATAATAGAAATTTCCAGACAGTACCTAGTGATTCTATAAATGCAAACGACTTCAATACTTATTTTTCAAACGTAGCAGAAAACTTATTAAACGATCTTCCACTAGTCCCATCCACCAAGTCATTTTCAGAGTTTCTCCCTAAAGTAGGTCCCAACGTATGTTTTAAATTCAGGGAAGTCTCTTACAATGAAATGAGAGATGTTATTGATAATCTAAAAAATAGTAACAGTAAGGATGCATACAATATTAATGTGCAAATAATAAAAGTAATTAAAAATATTATAGTATATCCCCGGACAAATATAATTAATCAGTGTATCAGGCTTAACATTTTCCCAACGATACTTAAATTATCCAAAGTCATCCCAATTTTCAAAAAGGAATCTGTTGATGACGTTTCCAACTACAGGCCCATTTCATTAGTCCCAATACTGTCTTAAGATTTTCGAAATGATTTTAAAAATCCAAATTACACGTTACTTCGAGGATAACAACTTATTCCATACAAGTCAGTTTGGTTTTAGAAATAAGCAGTCAACAACCTTGGCTATCAATAATTTGACTCAAATCATTTTGCATAATTTTGAATTAGGCAACATAACCAGCGGCACTTTCTATGATTTGACAAAGGCCTTCGATTGTGTGTCTCATAGTACCTATTCTTTTAGATAAACTAAGCCATTACAAATTTGATAAAAATAGCATATCACTGATCGATTCTTACCTATCAGACTGGAAACAATGTTTCTTACAAAAATAATGATTCCAATCATACAGTCATAAAGCATGGTGTCCCACAGGGTTCAGTACTTGGTCCAGTGCTATTTATCATATATGTAAACGACCTTGCCAATTGTGACAACACGCCCCTTATTTTATTTGCTGATGATACAACAGCTCTCAATGTTGACAAAAATTCTGATTATCTCGCCTAGCAGATTGTGAATACTCAATTGAAAATTAAACAGTAGTTCCTAGCAAATAAGCTTACCCTAAATCTAAACAAAACACAAACAATGACGTTTACTCTTCGTCACACTGTCGTCAATCAGACCTCAAATGTTGACTCAGTGAAATTTCTTGGGGTATACATCGATCCATTACTCAGTTGGGATAAACATGTTTTGAAGCTATCTAAAACTTTATCAAAGAAAATATTTCTGCTGCGAAATATAACAAATACTGTTTCAAGGCAAGTTCTTGTCTCAGCTTATCATGGTATTTTTCACTCCACTATGACATATGCTGTATTAATCTGGGGACACTCATCCCACAGTAAAATAATTTTTAGTCTGCAACGCAGATGCTTACGAATTATGGCAGGTTTGAACTACAGAGACGACTGCCGTGATAAGTTTAGAGATTTTAATATCCTCACCATGCCATCAGCCTATATACTTGAATGTCTTCTGTACATTAAGAGTAATTTGCAGAAATTTAATAGTCAGGGTGATTCGCACTTATATCCCACTCGTCTCCGCAATAATATTGCGCAGAATTTTTTTCGACTTTGTAAGGAAAAAATTAAAAAATACCTTCTCAGGAAGGCCTTCTACAGCTGCGATGAATATTTAGAGGAACGTTTCTGCGACATTTAGTTATAAAAATTTTATCTTTTTTCTGTTTTTTAATTTAATTTTAAGATAACTGTATATTGTGTTTTAAGCTGTCACTGTCTATTTTAATGATATACTTTCTACCCTGGACTTGTGTAAACATTTTGATGTATTAGCACCAATAAATGATTATTATTATTAATATTATTATTATGTCGGCCTCGTATCATTCGTTGGGCAGTCTAGTCTAGGAAGTGTAACGAATGGTTCGAGTCCGAGGCCTCAATCTGCCTAGTCCCCACGTCGAACCTCGGTTCGTCTCTAAGATCTCAATCTCAGTTCTTAGAGAGTTCTCTCTAAAAACTGAGATTGAGATCTTAGAGACGAACCCAGGTTCGACCTGGGCAGTAGGCAGATTGAGGCCCTGGACTCGAACTATTCCTTACACTTCCTAGACTAGACTTCCCATATACCATACATTATCATTTTTCTTCCCTTTTCTCTTGAAAATGGCTCCAAAGTGGGAGCCGAAACGTCGAGACTCCAATAATCTCATGTTCCTCTCTATCTGTATAAGGTAATGTTTATGTCGTGCCGGGGCGGAATGGTGGAAGAAGAGAATGGAATTGTCCATCATGTGAGTTGTCTGTCTACTATCAATATCTTCTAGCAAGCTCTAACTTTAGGATATACATTGTGTTCCATTCTAATGTATGTCAGCATGTGTTAAACTAACAAAATTCGGTTCTACAAAATGTACTAACTAAATGATAATCTAATTTCTAAAAAGTATAATTCACTCCAATGTAGCCAGTATTCTCTAAAACATAATGCCAAAATCAAAGTAAATGAATGGTTTCTTTTGACCTAATCACCATACTCCCATTTCCTTCAGAACTTGGAAGTAAAAATCATAATGACGAACCATGCACGACTTTCATATTCTGCAAAATTTCACATATTTTCTAAATCAGCTAAACTGAACGGCATCGAAATCAATTGGACTAAGGTCTTCATTGAGAACATAGCAGAAGTCATCGTAAATGAAAGAAAACTTCTCAGCCAGACACATGCATGGCGACCATGCAGAAAACCACTTTATGTTTTGAGCATAGTACAATCAGAATTTGTCGTTATTATACGATTTTTCGACCCTCTCACTGTACTTCCAGTTCCTGTGAAACATGGAAGTAAAAAAAGCAGCATTAAAAAAGTTGTTTATGAATTGAAATTTGTTTAATGAATTCTAAGTATGTAGGAAACACTGGACAGTTTTTTAAAAATTTTATTTGAAAAAGTTATACAGTGTAACTCACTTAAGATGAAGACACCCTCATATCCCATTCATCTGATATCCTAATATTTTGAAATTTTTGGTGGTAAATATATACCTATAAAATGAGTATTTAGGCGTAACCATATTTGATTTTAGTCAGAACCGTCCTACTCTAAGATATTCTTAATCAACACCTTTAGAATCCCCTTTGCACAAGATTACCTCGTAGTGGATTTAAAGGTGCTTGAGGTAGGAACCATCATTCACCACCAAAATTTCAAAATATTCGAATATCATAAGCGAGATATAAGGGTGTGTCTTCATCTTAAATGAGTCAGACTGTATGTGAGTTTTTTAAGGAATACCGTTTTAACGAAACTTTTTCTTTTCAGAAATTGTGGAACAAAATGACGAAATTGAATTCTCCCAAATTCTTCATAAACTTCTTTTAGTTAACATTGAGGGGTTGCCTCCAGGAGGTGGTTTAACTTCAAAGTGAGTATATTTTAGGGATTAATTGTATGTCGTTTTTATAGCTACCCCTTTTTTATATAATTTGTCTTAGAACAATTTAATATTTTTACAGGAAAAATAATTTAATGTATTATTATCATATAATAATTAGGTTATAAAAAATAGTTTTCAAACTATGGTCAAATAATAATAGAATAATAAAATCCTCTAAAATTTCAATTCGGTTAGGGTTACTGTAGAGTGGATTTCTAAATTACCATCGTATTGTACTACTTACTTCTATTGTTGATAGGCTCTGTAAATTGAAGTTCATTTCTATAGAAACAAAAACATTATAATGCTGTTATAATTCATAACGGTACTTGTGCTGCAAGTAAAATACAATATTTTAAATTGTAAATCATACAGTTTCTATGTGATAAAAATATGTAAAGCAGTAAATTATATTTAAACTATTTTTCAAGATGGCGTCACACAGTGGGGCTGAAAAAAATGTTACCATTCAAAATTCTCTACACCCTTTAATTTGTGTCCAATCGCAATATATATATATATATATATATATATATATATATATATATATATATATATATGGTGGGGTGCAAACTGGCCGGCAAGCTCCACGTGGTGCATCCTGGGCAGGTAGGGGTAACTTTCTCTGGCGAATGTCGGCTGGGGGTCCTCTGGACTAACCATCCAGGGGATTTTTCACTCTGTGGTTTTCGACAACAGAGGACAGGCCCCTCACAATCGACCCCAACCGGATAGAGGTCAGAGACAGATGGGAGGGGCCTTACCGGACCGTCTCATTGATAACGACTTGGCGGGACATGGACGCTTTAGGTGGACGGAGGAACTAAGAGATGACCTGCTGGACTGCTATGAGAGTAGCGAACCTGCGCGCAGAGGATACATGGCGCGACTACACCAGTTGTGGTGCGATATGCACCCAGAGTATCGCGCCTTCTCACAACAGGTATTGAGAAATCAAGTAGGACGGGCTATGCTAGGGCACTGCGTCAGCTTGGAACAGCACCAGCCGCACAACCGCCGCGGCTGCTACAGCCTGACGAAGAACATCTCTTGGAGTACGCCGATGTCGACTTGAGGACGAGGGTTAACTTAAATATAAGAGTTAACCCAAAGCCAGCAGATCTGGCAAGAATGGATTCAGTGATCGATGACGAACTTCCAGAAGAGGCCAACATTTGGCAGCTCAATCGGGTTGTGTACGAAGCCGCTGGTCAACTCGCCCCACGACAACGCCGTAGTGCGTCAGAGGGGGTCGAGAAGATCAAGCGGCGAGTACAAAAGATCGAGGCCAAAATTAAATCGGCGAGACAACATGCTTCTCGAATCCAGAGTGTGGTGGACTTTATGTCACACGGTAGGGCTTTTACACCGAAAGTCCGGCGCATAGTAGCTGGACTGAGACGCCAACACCACACTCTAAATCTGACGGTGCTTCAGACCATAAAGCAGCACTGTCTGGACAGGGTTCGAGTGCTAATGGCAACAAAGAAAACTTTGGTCAGGCGAGCAAGGAGTATGGAGCAGAACAAAACTGTTTCAGACAAATCCCTCTCGCCTGTTTCAAGAGCCACAGCGTGTTGTCGAAAATCCGCCGACGATTGAAGCCGTTGAAGCCTTCTGGAAGGAAATCTACGAGACAGCGAGTCCATTCGACCCCAGCACTCCGGTAATAGCACACTTCGAAGATCTGTGTCGCAGACACATTAATGATCCAGTAGAAGTGTGCCCACCGATTAGCACGGAAGAAGTCCAACAAGCTCTTGTTGGTACTAAGAACTTCGCTGCCCCTGGTCCAGATGGCATAAACAACTGGTGGTGGAAAAAATTTCCATCCACCCATCGTCGTCTGGCCAGAGTATTCAACTCATGGCTGAACGAGGGGCAGCCGATTCCGATCTGGTTGGTGGAAGGACGAACTGTGCTAATCCCCAAAAAGGGAGATCTCTCTAACCCAAAGAATTATAGGCCGATCACTTGCCTTAATACCTGCTACAAGCTGTTTACTCGCATCTTGTACGACAGGACAAAGAGGTTAGTTGATCCGGTCTTCCAACAGATACACGAGCAGCGAGGTGGTAAGAAAGGTGTGGCAGGTTGTAAAGAAAACCTCTTGATAGACCGCTGTGTCACACAGGACTCTGTGCAACACTTGCGGAACCTATCAATGGCCTGGGTGGATTACCGTAAGGCATTTGATACAACATCCCATGAGCTATTATTATTCTTGCTCCAATGCCTTGCGGTCCCACCACCACTAGTGAGATGCATTGAACAGCTGATGCCCCTCTGGAAAACCCGCTTCACCATTACTTCAGGTGCTCAGCGGGTTTCGACAGAGCTGGTCACATTCAGGAGAGGAGTGTTCCAGGGTGACTCCCTGAGTCCTCTCCTGTTCTGCATCTCTCTGCTACCGTTATCTGCTGGTCTCCGCCAAACCCGTGGGTATCAATGTGGGCCACCGAATAACCGGAGGCACAAGGTCACTCATCTATTTTATATGGATGACGTCAAACTGTATGCCTCCGGAGAGCGCGAACTCAAGAACGCTCTGAGGGTGGTTCAAGAGTACACGCGGGCAATTGGAATGGAGTTTGGGTTGGACAAATGCGCAGTCGTCCACCTCAAGAGAGGACGATGTGGGGAATTCTCTGAAGACGTGCAGCTCGCAGACGGAAGCATCCTAAGACATCTGGATGCCGGAGAGACCTATACATATCTGGGTGTACAGCAACACCATATCCAGGATGTAAAACAGATTAAAGAGTCTCTCCGTGGCAAGTACAGACACCGGCTCCGACAAATTTGGTCGTCCGAACTGTCGGGGAAGAACAAGGTGTCTGCAACGAATATGCTTGCCGTTCCGATTCTGCTCTACTCCTTCGGAGCAGTCAAGTGGAGCAGAGATGAGCTGCACCAATTAGACAGAGAAACTCGCAAGATGATGCACATTCATGGTAGCATTCATCCGAGATCGTCCGTTCCTCGGGTGTACCTCCCACGACAACGAGGAGGCCGAGGACTCTTGAGCCTGGAGTGCATGCATGGCAGAGTGTCATTGAGTATGGCATGTGACATCCTTAGGAGCTCCAACCCACTCCTGCTGTTTGTGAGAGATCACGAGATCGCGGGGGTGGGCGCAGGATTATTCAAGGCAGCTAAACGGGCCGCAGATGAACTCGGTCTGGTATTTGACTTCAGACGAGGAGGTCGGCGAGGTGCTGACGCAGAATCAGTAACTGAGCTTCCACAAAATCGTCTGATAGCCCAGATTAAAGCTGCCGAACAGAGGAATCTGTTCCGGCAGCATGTTGATAAACCCCTGCACGGTGCATTCTACAATAACATAGAAGCACTGGGTTTATCGACAAAACTGACCTTCGCCTTCTTAAGGTCAGCTGGGCTTAAGTCAGAGACCGAGGGATTTATTGTGGCCTGTCAAGATGGTGTAATAAACACCTTGGTCTATCGAAGTCACGTTATGGGTGTAGAGGTCCCTGACACTAATTGCAGGATCTGCCGTCAGGCGCCGGAATCGCTCACGCATTTGCTATCCGCGTGTCCCGTGAATGCGAGTTCGGCCTACATCCACAGACACAACGCGGCATTGAGGGTGCTGTATTATCATTTACGGCACTCGTATGGGATAGACCAAACGCCAGTTCTGCCTTATATCCCCGGAGATATTGAGTCCGTAGTCGAGAACAAGAAATGCCGAATATATTGGAATTACTCGTTCCCGACAGTCAGGCAAATCCAAGCCAATAAGCCTGACATAGTACTCCTCGACCACGAAAACAAGGTGATATACGTCATCGAGTTCTCCGCGCCCGCGGAGAGAAATATCACCTTGAAGGAGGAGGAAAAGCGGACAAAGTATCGAGATCTCCGGTATGAGCTCCGAGTGCTATACTCAGGATACTCTGTCAAGATGGTCGTCCTCATTATCGGTGTACTCGGAGGAATGAAGCCCACGCTGCTCTCAGAACTAAAGACCATTCCGGCCTGCCGTAAATCAGCCGAGTGGTTGGCAGTTCAAATGCAAAAAGCGGTCATCCTAGGGTCCCTTCTTTTACTTAGAGCAATCGATTTTGGAACCGATGGTCGCTAACCCTGCAGGAAGTAGGGAGTGGCCACGGGTAATAGCTGGCGCTCTTCCAGTGTGATTGTCATCGGAGGCCACGGGAAGACTGTCCAGCATCCGGTAACGGAAAAAAAAAAAAAAAATATATATATATATATATATATATATATATATATATATATATATATATATATTTGTCCTTAGCATAATGCTGCGTCCATACATGGGGATTGGACCATACACTGCTGCGTCCTGTACAATATTGCGTCCGTATACAGGACGCAGCATTGTTTTCCTATGCTAGCATCAACATAGTACACGATTGAACAATTTCCAGTATCTCCGACTGTTCTTTGTCTCTTGGGCTATATGTAGGTACGGTAATAAGTTCCGTGCCATTTTACTTGAATGAGATATCGACCTGCGGTTTTTTACGATTCGGACGCAGTATTATAATAATAATAATAATAGTGAATTATGTTTGAGGGCGCTTCAATCTTTGTACAGAAATATACATTTAATATACACTATTCAGATATGGTATAATGATGCGTCCGACATTTGGCAACGCCGCGTTTAACTGATATTTAGGTACTTCTTCCTCATCGGACGAGTGATGACTTCTGATATATGTGAAAGGAGCCAGCATCAAATACATGGGTTTCTGAATTTCGGACGATTTTGATGGAACAAGCGGCATTTGATAGCTTACGGCTCACTGAATAAAAGTCTTTATGGATACAAAGTCCCCTATTTAATATATTTGTAGTTACGGAGCATAGAAGCGGCTAATTTTAAGTATTTAATAATAGGACTTTCTTCATCTGTACTGGGACAGGTGGCATTCGATACAGATTATAGATCCATTATCTTGCTACACATAATGAACACTTTTATCACTAAAATTAATTTTCATGAAATGAAAGCAACTTTAACGGACATTGATATTGCTCAAAGGATATTGTTGTAATTAGTAATTAAACAGTATCTTTTCCAAAATTGAATTGTGTAAGCCTTACCTTTTTGATATAATTAATCAAGTTGACATAAGAGAAACACCAATACTTTATAACGTTACTTGCTGGGGTTATATTATATTAAACTCTAGATTCAAAAAGCCGAGCCTAGAAACCGATCTCAAGGGTTGAGCAATATTGTGATAGTCAATTTGTTAAATCAAAAAAATAATGCAGTTGATTGTCACCACAGGCTTACTATAACTTTTACGTAACTGGAAAATGTTTAAATAAGCACAAAAAATAGAAAAACTCAACCGCGGGTCTTTATAAAGTTCACCGCAAAGACCAGAGAAAAAACGGTTTAATTTAGTGAAACGGAACTTGTCAATTCAAAAACGGAAATATAACAACAACAATATATTATCAGAAATTTCTTTACAAAATACACGTACTATAACAAACATATGGCAACCAACTAAACAACACGACAAAAACAAGTTTACTTGATTCTCAACAAATATACTAAACAATATAACGAACCGGTTTTATTTCCGCTACATATTTGCAACAAATGAAACGTAAATCCTAACAATACTTATGGTTAATAAATCTAAACAAGGCAACAACTTACGAATGGCACTTAACATAAAATAGAACAGGCAAATTAAACAAAAGCCCACAGTAACCCCTGTGGGTAAACATGAAATGAAAATGTACACATGAATCGAAAATTTAAACAAATCTTAACTACAAAGTTACAGTGCTAATAACATTTAAATGTAAGTGTTTAACTAATAATAATTAAATAACCCGTGCCCCGATCGCCTGACGTCACTGGGTCCGTTAACGAACAGTAGAAACAGTTATCACTAAATACAAAAATTCTGTCTCACCAAATAATTGCAGATGTAGAACCAAAATATTTGTAATGTAATGTAATGTAATTATTGCGTCAACCAATGTCACATTGACATTTAATAGGTTTGTCTGAAATGCAAAATTTCTAACACATACTTCAGTTCTAACAAATATCCTCCAGTATTATTCAACGATATGCGGGATTTTACTGGACATCAGGTTGCTTACTCATATCATAACCGAAAAAATAGGAAATACTCGGGTTTTACTGCCAACATAATTAATACAAAATTACTACGACATTTAACTGTAGCAACGTGTAATTCTCACTTAGGCTGCACTGAACTTAAGGTAACTTTTACTTTTAGGGCACTAAATGCCTTCGCAAACTAAACAAATTAGAGCGAATCAGATTCAACAATCTCCCCTAAATTTATCGAAGTAATCTTTAATAACCCACCTTGTGATCTAGCCTCAGGCAAACTGACCCGCCGTAGGACGTCTCCTCTTCTCTAGTTATAGGCTCGCCCCCTATTGGTTAAAGATTTGTCATGCATAACCGACAGGATTTAAATTCAAATAATGCACGGACTAGTAGCACATGCTTTTATAAAAGATGAACGTTACAAAATTGCGGCACGCATAATTGAAGTTTACAAATTAACTTGAGCGTTACTACTTTACTTTTCGTTTATCACCAATTTATTGTAATTTATATGTTATCGCATTTTCAGCACTTGATGTGCCATTTTCAAACGATAAAAGATAACGAACATGAAAAGATAATTTATAGAATACTTCTAATAATTTCACGATCATGAATAAAATAATAATAATAATAATAATGAATTTGTTACTCAACAGAATCTTCCAGTTACAGGACAATTTTACGAAATAAAAATAAATTTCCTAAATGCAAAGTATACAATATAAAATATAAAAAGAAAGTATAAAATATAAAAGATTTTATGGTACATATTTAAATGTAGGTTACAATCTATTTTGGACAGAGTTTAATGGTCTTGGAGTAATTATTTAAAGAAAAACTAAGCATGTCACATGGTCACCAATAGAGTTATATATTTCCATTGTGAAATAAATGGGTGATTTAGCAAGGATGTTTGTTCTTTCAGATGATAGTGCAAAAGTAAAGGTTTGACGCGAGTCTAAACGTGGAATTCTAAAATTAATTTGCGATAAGACTTCTGGAGAGTCTATTGTATTTTCGATCAGTTTGTAAATAAATATTAAATTTTACATAATTCTTATGTTTTCTAATGAATCAGAATTAAACCATATTATCATTAAATAATTATGATATCCCTGTTTGGAGTATTGGTGATCTATTTTAAAAGATACATGTTTAAGAAATTTTCGTTGAACAGATTCTAATGATTGTGAATATTTTTCATAAATAGGACTCTATATGGCCTAACCATACTCCAACTTCGAACGCACGAAACAAAACTATAATGTTTTTAATGCTTCTGAATTAGTAAAATTTTTGAATTTATTAAAACAATGCCGAATGTTTTTAACGCAGACTTAGAAATTGAGTTAATGTGTTCTGTGAATTCCAATCTGGAGTAGATCAGTATACCCAAATATTTAACTCTCACAATGTGTTAAAGAGATATTCAACCAGATTCACCTTCCGTGAATAAGTCGTAACGTTACATTTTGATACATCCACTGATAATTTATTATCTAGGCACCAATTCTCAATGACATTTAATAGTTCTTGTAATCTTGTACAATTCTCTAGGGTAGTAATTTCACTAAATAATTTCAGATCTTCCGCAAAGAAAAGTTTGTTGCAATTCAATTCATCACATATGTCATTAATAAATACCGAAGAGTGCACCCAAGTTTGAATCCTGAGGTATGCCAGACGTTGCGACCTAAGTATTTGATTTAAAACCACTGTACTGAGCATACTGTAACCGGCTTTGAAAGAACCCAAAAAGTTTATTAATTAAAAGTCTATGGCCGATGTGGTCAAGAGCCTTCGAGATGTATATCACGTCCACCTGCCCTCGTTTCGCTAGTATATTAGAAGTAAATTGGGATAGACACGCTAAGTTAGATATTGTAAAGCGTTTTTCGACAAAAGCTGTTGAGATATAGAAATTATTTTCTTTACAGCAGAATATATTACGTTTATACATCGCCACCTTGAAAACCTCTTGCAAAATTGGATCAAATAGAAATACCTCTGTAGTTAAGCATATCACTCATGTCACCATTTTTATGTATGGGACATACTCTTACCAGTTTCCAGCAATCAGGAAATGTACACGTTTTTAGCGATAGATTGAATAAGATTAAAATGGAAAATTAGAAACATAAATAGAAGTAGAGTAAACATTACAATTTTTTGTAAGTAATTTTGGTTTTAGATATTCTTAATTTTATGATTCCAATTTGACTGGTGAACACCACGTCAATATAAAATATATCGGAGATAAATATAACAAAGCCACGGGAAAATTAATGACCGAAGGAAGGAGCACCGATGGGTTCGCCTTTGTCTCCAGTCATCGCTAATCTTTTCATGGAGGACTTAGAAACGCGGGCCATACAAACTGCACCACTCAAACCAAAACTTTGGTTAAGATACGTTGACGACACATTCGTAATATGGACTCATGGAAGAGAACATCTAAATAGTTTCCTAGTCCACCTGAACAACATTCACGACAAAATCAAATTCACGATGGAGGTAGAAGCAGAAGGCCAGCTCCCATTCCTAGATGTATTAGTGAAGAAGAAACAAGACGGAACACTAGGTCACACAGTATACAGAAAACCCACTCACACAGACAGATATCTAAATGCAGCATCACATCACCATCCAGCGCAACTGAATTCAGTAGTGAAGACCTTAGTGACACGCTCCCAAAGGCTAGCAGACAGCGACCATATCAACGAAGAGATGTCATCACTTCAGAAAGCACTTATGAGAAATGGATTTTCAAGGTATACAATACAGAAGTCGCAAGAACCATCCAAACCACCAACCCAGGAAGAATCCGAGAAACTAGTGGCAAAAGCATATCTACCTTACGTAAAAGGGACAACGGACAAAATCAGCAAACTTCTACGTAGACACAACATAGGGACAATATTCAAAACAGACCGAAAAATCAGCGCAGTTCTCCGTAACCCGAAATCAAAAATTGCCCTAGAAAACCAAGGAGGTATGAAATTCCATGCCAAGATTGCAATAAATCATACATAGGACAGACCAACAGACGTATAAGTGTAAGAAGAGAAGAACATAGGAATGCAGTGCAAAAAGAGGAGAAAACATCGTCCCTAGCACAGCACGCAAAAACTACTGGACACAAAATAGACTTCGACAACACCAGGTCAGTAGCCAACATCGAGCATTGGAGATCAAGAATTACTAGGGAGGCAATTGAAATTGAAAAGAGACCGCAAAATCTTAACAAGAGAGACGACACCCAGAGATTACCCACCGCATGGAAGCCCGCACTGTCAGGAAGATATATAACGGAAAACACACGACGTCCCAAGGTAAACGAACCGATCGCAATGAGGCACCGTCGAATATCGACAATTCACGAGGAGACATCACAGCCGGCCACAAGGGGACCCATCACGAGGAGCCGGAGCCAAGCACTGACTAACCTAAGTGAAGCACTACAAGCGCTAGCGACGACTGGATACGAGGATACACGACCTTCAACGAGAAGTCACGTGAAACGTGACGTTTCAGTGAGGCCTCTTGTCGGGTTAGCTCAGGCGCCTCCAACAGAGAGAAGAGGGCCAGTAACACGCAGCCAAGTGCGCAGGTGCGCCCCACCCCACAACGTATATAAGGAGCCGCACAACAGAGAGAACGTCAGTTCAGTTCGAGCAACGAGGAGCAGCAGTAGCAGCAGCAGCAACAGCAGCAGCAGCGGCAGCAACAGGCAGCTTTCAGCTAGAACCTGAAGATGGCAGATGAGATTCCGCCGAAACGTCGTTCAGACAACCATGGTTCCAACAGGAGCCTACCAACTACACGGGAAAACACCCGGAAGCACGTCAACACTTCATTATTTACCCGTGAAAACCTAAGAAACAACATATATATATATATATATATATATATATATATATATATATATATATATATATATATATATATATTGTTAGTCATATCGTTTAATGTTTATAAAACAATTGATGCCGCCGCCTGTCAGCATTTAGTCATTCTGGTCCTAGATGCTGCCTGGAATACACGGCTGCAAGTTAAGCTCATTATTCACTAATGTTATGTTACCTGTGTTACCTATACTCACCTGTTACTGTTATCAACAGTAGTTATTTGTTTGTTTAAATGAACATGTGTAATTGGTGTATTTTGACATAATGTTGTGATTTATTACTTATATCTAACATCAGAAGTGGGATAGTGCTCATAGTGTCACAACAGTGTGTATCCTGGCATTCGGAAATGGAGAAATTAATTACCGAGAGGGTGAAGGCTTAGAGGGCGGAAGTACTGATACGGGTTGGTCGTCATTTGATCCAAAAATGGGTTGACAGCTGGTCACCTGAGGTAAGAGGACTGCTCACGGTTGACGACTGGTCACCTGAGGTAAGATGACTGCTCACCTGAGGTAAGATGACTGTTCACCTGAGGTAAGAGATTGCAGTACATTTATAATTTGGGCTGTTTATTGAGCGAGGCTCCTAATTTTGGCAGTAGTCGTTGTAATACGTACGACGCCTATGTTCACAAAATTCATCTTTGTTGAAAATTTACGGGTAACCCGGCAAGAGCAAGACTTTGTAAAGTTAGTTGTTAATGGTATTAGGGAATCATATGCTCCCGACGCCGCAATGGTTAGGGTTTGTAAAACTGTATCAGAATTGCTTGTTTATTTAACCACTTTCACAAATAGGGTGCGAGACTATGACAATAGCTCGGAGACAAATTTATCTAAAAAGTGAAAGTTCACTTTGCCATTAGACAATAGCAATAAAAATATTAAATGTCCGCATGTGGTAAGCTAGGGCATATCAGGAGCCAATGTAACAAGAAAATTCCGCAAAAGGCTGAATCGCGTAGGGATGAACCTGTGGCAGGATCGAGTGATGGTAATCACACTCTTTGTACCTTTTGCGCTAAGGTAGGGCATTCTGAGAAAGATTGTTTACGAAAGGAGCAATCGAACAAAGGCGCTAAGTTAATTTTTGCGCCATAAGCAAAACTGCACTTCCTACTTGTGTATACTTAGTTGGTAAGGTATTTCAAGGTCCCATTGATACAGGCTCCGATGTATCACTGATCTTTGAGAAATAGCGCTCGATGTTTCAAAACAAAATTGAATCGTGTTCCTATTATATGGGAAATATTACCGGTCACAGTGGAAGTAAGAGAGCAATGTAATGCTGAGGTTGCAATTACAGGAATTAAAACCGAGTTAACATTCTTATTAGTCCCCGACAATGTTTTAAATTTTGATGTTTTGATAGGTTGTAATTTATATCAAGATACAAATTTAATTGCTGTGACTGACGCCATAGGAACAGTCGTACATCGGAGTCGAATTCCTGGTATTCGGCGAGTGTTTGAAGAATCGCCTATCGAAGCACAATGACATGTTTATATTGTGCCTTCTGAACATGAAAGGACAATAAAATCTTTGTTAGACCAATTCAGCGATTTAATAACAACGGGCTATAAACTTCTGGCAATAGGAACAGCATTTTTGGTTTCCTCTAGTTAGAAGTTTTGTTAACAATTGTATAAAACATTGTTTGGTTTGTTAAGAGAATAGGTATGTACAGGTCCACTTAAAGTCTATGTAAAATCTTTTCAATCGGCATTTGAGAATAGTACATTAAGGTACCGAAACGGCAGTGGCGTGTATGTTGCAGTAAACTTACTGATGGGAAACAGAGTATCCTCCTCTTTTATATCGTCATGGTTAACTATCACAAAGTAACGGATTAGTCTCCTTTCTTTGCCTAAGCCTGATGAACCTTTTCACATGGTGAATGCCGATTGTTTAGGTACGTTGAATCCAACATACGTTCTAATGCTTATAGACGTATTTACTAAATATTGTTTATTGTTACCCTGTCACATCCAGTGAAACAAAGAGTCAGTTGCAGAATTTCCTTTTTGCTCTTTGGCGTACCTAAAGTAGTACTAGTCGACGCCGGGCAGAACTTATGTTGGCGTCGCCAGTGCCAAGGTCATCTTTGAGATTCTGGATGCTGAGACGCAAATTTTGGGCAACTCAGCTGGGGCGATGAGAGAGGAAATAACCCTGTGAACTGATTCATTCATTGCCTAACGTCGATACGTGTCACATAGTTTAATTTAACTTGACGTTATAAGTGGCGTATTTTGGTACATCTAGGTATTCTTGAGTTCAGTTTGTTTTTCTTAGGGGTGGTTCACCCCTCTTCCTATACTTATGTAACGTTATCATTCTGACAATGTGTATAGAGACGGATGTTAAGTCAGAATGGTCGAGCAATTTGTAGAAAATACAGCTCGTGCTGAACTCTACTATTCAAAAATCAGTCAAGATGACTCCAATATAGGCTCTGTTGAGCATTGAAGCGACTATTCCGCTAATACAGTCAGTTGTTCAAAATTTGTCGGACGATATTCGTCCTGTGCGTAATACCAACGCAGACCGAGGAAAGGTAAGGAAACCGTTACAAAGTAATACTCTGAATCTCGAGAAAATTAATGCTAAACGTCGAGACGACCGCCAGTTAAAGTGGCTGACAAATTGAAAGCCTATTTCCATTACAGAGTAGTGTAAGTTTACAGTTTACTAGTTGTTTTTTTATGAATGTTGAGTGTGATGTGTTTTAGCTACTAGAATTTGAGAGACATAAATGTGAAAGCTCAAACCACACGTCAGCGTCGCAGAACCTGACGGGGTAGTCTTCTACAGACTAATAAAAAGTTTAATCACGCCACGTCGCAGAACCTGGTGGAACATCAAATTATTTAATCACGCCAGCGTCGTAGAACCTGGTGGAACATCAAATTATTTATTCACGCCAGCGTCGTAGAACCTGGTGGAACATCAGATTGTTTAATCACGCCAGCGTCGTAGAACCTGGTGGAACGTCAGATCTGCAATAATAATTGCGAACAGTGGGCTGTAGTCTAATCACGTCGGTAAAACTGCCGGACGGAACTGTAGACTTGTAAATCATTGTTAATCTGTAAAGTAGATAGTAGGAACCTTACACCAAGTTTAGCACGTCTGTGGATGGAATGAAACATTTTGAAAGATGAGTTTTGGGTGCCAAACGCCAGCAAGTGTTATGACTGGTGGAAAGCCGCGCACATATGTATGAGAGTACAGGCAGTGCAGGCATGTTAACGCCTTTGCAGTTATTTGAAATGCATAAAATGCAGAAATACATTGTGTTACTTGCTTAAGTTGCAAAGCTTTGGGTTCTGTATTCTAATGAATAGACTATCATCATGTTATGATTTTGTTATGTAACTATTTCAGAACCTAAATAATATTATTCGAGTTGAACAGACCGATTTCTGAGGTGCTGTATTGTTTTCAGATATAACTAACCTTACTAAACTTCGAGAACGAAGTTCCTGTCAGGATGGACGTGTTAGTCATATCGTTTAATGTTTATAAAACAATTGATGCCGCCGCCTGTCAGCATTTAGTCATTCTGGTCCTAGATGCTGCCTGGAATACACGGCTGCAAGTTAAGCTCATTATTCACTAATGTTATGTTACCTGTGTTACCTATACTCACCTGTTACTGTTATCAACAGTAGTTATTTGTTTGTTTAAATGAACATGTGTAATTGGTGTATTTTGACATAATGTTGTGATTTATTACTTATATCTAACAATATGTTGTTTCTTAGGTTTGGACAGACTAACAGATAAACAGATGGATGACGGACATTTGGAAAACTATTCAGAATTATGATGAGGGCATCATAGCAGAAGGACGTAATCCTTCTGCTATGATGCCCTCAACATAATTCTGAATAGTTTTCCGAATGTCTGTCATCCATCTGTTTATCTGTTAGTCTGTCCATCTTTCTCTGTCTGTCCCTCCATAAGCGTAAGAACTTAAGAAGCAAAAGTCAAATTCTGTTGAAATTTGGACAATGAGTTAGCATTAGCTAGCAAAAGGAACCCATGATTTTTAAAAAATTGATAGATAAATATAAAAGTTATGAAACATTTTAAGAAAAAAATGTACGTGAAAAGGGTTGTCACCATTCATAACATGTTATAAACAGGAAAATATCGCATAGTATACTAACAAAAATTTCGTCAATCAAAATGGCACCACCGGGAGATTACTAAAATTACAAATGTAACAATTGTATCTAGAAAATTAACTTATTTTTAGTAAACTGTGAAGAGTACACTATAGAATGTTCGTCAGTTATATAGATAATTTAATAATCTAATGAACATTATAATGTTTGCATTTAGTTATTATTACAATAGTATAAGCAACTCAAAAAATACTTACAGAATGATTTTGGATAAAAATAGAGATATGCCCAGCTTTCCTTCTTCTTATTCAACTGTCTCGCTTTGGGGGACGTAGTCTTGGAAAATTGAGCTGTTGGTATGATGAACTGTCCAGGGAATTCACAGCAACCGTATCCAGACCAACAACATGAAAGTGACAATATTCCATCTGTCTGCCTTCCTAACGGGCAATGTTTTAGAGTTGTAAAGATAAATGGAAGAAACTAGAGCATTAGCAAGTTTTATCTTTGTGCCTCTCGTGATATTTCTGTCACAATAAATTTTGCTCAACTGATACATCACTGATCTTGATTAGAAGAGATTTCTAATTTAAAATTTGTAGATACCACCTTAATTCCCGCATAAATCCTCCTTGCTGCCAACCGTCCAGCACATGTCACATCACATATTCAGTATAAATGTTAAAGAGGGTTGATGATAGAACCTTATCTGACGCCTTTGCCAACTTTACATTTGTCGGAGTTGGTGTTATCGACTATCATCAAAGCAGAGTTTACTTCATATAGTCAGTGAACCTATAATAGAGACCAGATACCTGGGTGTTCACATCTCCAATAATATTGTTGATATTTTGTGCTTTTCCCCATTATCAAAAAACCTTGCGGTAGTTCACCCAACATAGACACATATTATCTTCTAGCCTTCTCACCCAGCTTTACACCTGAGCTTCGTTCTGGTTATTGATCCCAAATCAATTTTTTTTTTGTTCAAAAATGATTATAGAGCGCAAATCTTGTTATAAATTTTCCTTTTTTTTTAATTAAAGCCCACTGAAATTCCAACAAATCCTCGGAGCCCGAATTTTGAAAAAAAAAATCCTTTTTTATTATTTTATTCAGGACTCGTATGGAAAACCTGGAGAACCTGGAAAACTCAGGGAATTCAAAAATCTTGGAAATATCAGGGAATTTTATAAATTGTATAAAAAATCATGGAATTCTGCATCTCAATATGGAAAACCATGGAGTTCTTAAGAATTTTCACTGATTCAATTCAATTCAAGGAATTATTTTAAATCAAATAAAAAATTACTTCACTAAAAAATGTATGGAAATTAATATTTTTGGTTAAGGAAAACCTGGAAAATTTGTGGAATTTTTTCAGTTTTCCAAAGTCTAAACCCTTAAGTTAAAGGGAAAAAATGTTATGAAATAATAATTTTTGATATAATTTCGTATGGTAATTTGGTTCCAGGAAGCCCAAAAACCCTTGCGTCAAAAATTTATTTATAATTCAATTAAAAAATAACGGCCATTTGGAAATTTGTCAGCCTAGCTGAGTTCTCCATTGACATGTTTCGTCCAATTTGACATCTTGTTCGAATTTAATGACCCCAAAAACTTGAGAGCAACAAGTTTTGTAAAAAAAAATTTGGAATATGTCAAATCTAAATTTGGCATTAACACTTTTTTGTCTAATTTGACAGCTGATTTCGCTTTACTTTATTTTCTAACTAGCTTTAATTATTGAAAAAACTTCGAAGCAACTATTTTTGTATGAAAATTGTATAATTTTTTTGGCCTTTACCTTAAAATAATGAAAAAGGAAATTTTTCCAAAATTCGGGCTCCGAGGATTTGTTGGAGTTTCGGTAAGCTTTAATTAAAAAAAAAGTTCATTTCCAACAAGATTTGCGCTCTCTAGCCATTTTTTAACAAAAAAAACTCGATTTGGGAGCACTGCGCGGCAGTAGCGCGGCTTTTGATTGATATGTTTTATCTTTACCCTGAGCCCCGGCTCGCGGAATAAACATTAAATACCTGTGCTCGTGTTCTAATGCTGAATAAGCCAGGCAAATGAAGGGAAACAAGACAGAATTTTTAGATAAATTAGTACCCGCATTGTTTTTGCAGAATGGCTGTGGGAATGGGTGATTTGTGCGCAATTAAAATCTCTACATCTCTTCAAACTAAAATCGGTCCAGTAGGTAAAAAAGTTATTGCAAAGAAACCTGCAATACAGTTATTTTTTAATTATGTACAACATTTTAATTTTATAAAACTTTCTTAATACTAATCACGAATGTTGTCCGTGACGTCATCATCTTCTAATTTCCTAATTCCGTATTCATCTCAATCCCATGACTGAAAAAAAATTTAAATTGATGATGTGAATGACAACATTCATAATTGTAATAGTAGGTGTGTTTTATAGTGCTTTATAAGTGTGCAAAAGATGGGTGCTATCGGTGCAATAGTTTTTGCACAACCCTGTTTATTTATCTCACCGAAGGAAAAAATTGATAATTTTGACCTCCTAGGGAGTTCGCAATTTTCAACTAAAATTGATTCACAAAACATTTTTATTGTATTCAAGATCTAACTAACTTTTTTGCAAAATAGAACAACCAATTTTTGCAAAGCATGGCTATGAATTATTACCTTAAAGAAATGCTTGATTTTCGGTATTAAACAAAAGACAACGTTTTTATTTTTTAAGCTGCTTGTTGCAAATTAGAATCTAGATTTACGTGTTTGTTACCCACTTTAAATTAATAATTCATATTTTTTATTTTGTTATTTATTAAGTATTGGATATATTTTATTTTGATCATGCTATGTATCCAACAGAAATTTATGTATTTATTTTTAAATAAATTAAAAAAAACTACCTATTTTTACTCTAAGAGGATATCTAACTTAAAATAGTCAGATGTAAAAAAAAAATTAAAAAATTTGGTATGTGTCACTCAAAGCAATTTGCCCGGTAGGCCTTCTTAATCCCAGTCCGACTCTGATTTTCGTAATCTATATGGTCTGAAATGTGAAAATCCGAAGAAATTTCGGAGGGTGATTTTTTCTCGATTGCAATACCCTTCTTTTCGGTATGCAATGGAAGTAACAAATAATATACAAATTGGCAAATTAAAATTCATACATTGAATAAATTTTCTATTCATATTAAAAAAGACATTAAGCTCAAGATAAAATATTAATCCTCAGTAATTACTGACACCTCGCAATCTAAAAATTCATTAGTGGTGTAAAAAGCTTGATTTATTAAAAAATATTGTAATACTTGTATCAATTAAAATGACGTTTTTATCATTATTATTATTGTTATGAAATTTCGCACTCCTCTCTGGGTGGGAAATCTCACTTTTCCCCTGGCAATACACCAAGGAATGCAGCTCTGTTGTTGGAGCCCGTTCCAGGTTATTGGGCTCTTATGGCAACGTTGGTCATGTCTCCTCCAACAGATTAAAGTCCAGATCTCAACAAGAGATCACAACTGCTCTCAATAATATGATCTCCTGCTCTTCTTACGTGCTCGGTTGGCCAGGCAGTTGTTGCAGACTCTGGTCATGGCCCTTCTTAACAGTTCCGAGGACCCCTACAATTACTGGCACGACTGTGGTCTTTGCACTCCACATTCTGTTCACTTTCTATTTGGAGGTCTTTGTACATGCTCAACTTCCTTGAGCATCAGGTTGATGTCATTTGGGATGGACATATCAATCAACAAACAGGATTTCTCATTTTTATTAAGTACGACGATATCTGGTTGATTTGCACAAATCTCCCTGTCAGTGATAATGAGCACGTTCCACATAAATGTGACATAATTGGTGTTAACAACTTTTTCAAGGGTGTACTCATATTTTTCTCTAACACTGTTTCAGAAACTACGAATTCCACAACTAAAAGTAGTGTCGGAATGAGTATTATTCCAACAAACTGTAATGGAATAATACTGTACGACTTTCGACAAATGAGAAGCTGTTAAGCCACATTTAGCCTGGTATATCAAGTATCTTGATTCTGTTCCTATGGTTATGTTGAACAAAAGTTATTTATTTCTAACTTCACATTTGACGTTTTGAACAGTGTTGGAGTTTTTTGTGAATTTTCATCAAAAGATACCCGGGACCGATTTTTTTTTAAATCAAAAATGCTTTTTTCACTTTAACCATATTTTTTTTCAAAATTAAGCATTCTAAACCGATCAAACTTCTAGATCACATTACTAGTGCTTAAATAAAGTGAATTGTAAATGGATTACATTTAATTTCAATTGGGGTAGCAATGCCAAGGATAGCATTGTTGTTCTTTTCCACGAAAAAAATAGAAATCGACCTTATTTTCGTCGTTACTCCCTTAGTTTTTATGTTAGATGGTTCTGCAAGTCTCATTTTAAAAGTTTTTTTTTCCCGTAAAATGGACCGTTTTCCTGTTATTCAATGTTGAATTTTAAAAATTTTTCGTTCGATATATAAGGCCCACATTCAATAAGCAATAACTCGGTTTGTATTGGGCCTACAGCCATAGAAAAAAAAACAGTCTCTTTGTTTTTTTTTATAAGCTACATTTTTGTTTCTTATACTTTTTTTTTTTGATAAAGTATAAAGTTTTTGAGTTATTCGTGAAAAACTGTTTAAAAACATGATTATTTTAAAGAAAAATTGAAATTTTCAATCACGAATAACTCAAAAGTATTGATTTTTCTAAAAAACTCTAGAACATTTTTTGCTTAGAATGTGTACTCATATTTTTTCTGAGGTTGTTTTTAATATTAAAATTCCCACCCTCGAGTTGAGGTGGTATCCACCCCTAGGGTATATACACACATACGCATAGGGTAGGGTTTGCTTTTTAGGGTATATCCTAATTAGAGTTCAAATTTCTAGCAAATTGATGCTTCTTGATGAAAATCAGAGCCAAAAACTCCCATACACTGGACTACGTGTGGCATATGGGCCATTCCATAACTTGTAGAATATACTATTCCATCACCGGTATACCTTACTGCTTTCACATGACCCAATGGATATAACTGGCCACTCTGTTGTGTCTGTGAGTGGATTCCGATGGTGCCAAAGTAGTACATCTCGCCACCAGGTGACTGACATATGTTCCTCTGGTAAGCCGCACATGCTGCACTTGCTGTCAACAGTCTGTTTCATGGTCATCCACTGGTGATACCTGGTATTTAACGCTCGGTCATGTGCTGCTATTATTAAATTTTCTGTTTCCCTTTCAAGCTATGTCACTCAACCACTTCGTAGATGCTTCTTTGTCCACTGCTGGCCGGCCAAGGTCACGGAAGAATTTTCAATGCATCGGCTTTGCGCAGAGTACTTCTATTTTCTTCTTTTCAATGCTGCATTTAATTTTCTTCTTAACGTTCTTGTCAATTGCATTATTATTATCATAATAATATACAAAAAACTGGTAATAAAAGCAAAGCACGTTAATATTATAAAACATATAAATACTGTTGACAATAAAGCAAAATGTTTATTAATATTATTCACCAAGAAACAAAGATTGAGAAATAAAATTATAGTAAGAAGAAAATGAATAGAAATTACAAGATTTGAAAAAAATATCATGTAAAGTTAACCAGCTTGCTACTCATGCTGTATGCTGTATGCATTTTGAACCCAGGAGTTACTATTTATAAATTCTGGATGACTTTTTTACCTCGGTGGGAGCTTATTTGGATGACCCTTGGCCTCAGGGGATGACTTTTGACCCTAGTGCTTACCTTTCTGCTCTTTGAGAGACTATTCAACCATGCCAAATTACTTTTAGGACCTTTGATCCCAACAGGATAACATTTTACGAAAGAAGGTGGTCTTTGAGCCCTAGAGGGTATCTTTTTAGGGGTGACTTTTAGTCCCAGGGGAATATCCTTTGCCCCAGGGTGACTCATTATCCAAGCTTTCAAATTTACTCCTCCTATCTAATTAACGTGAGTTTTCGTTAAATAATGAAGAAATTGAATTTTGGGACTAACACACGGAGTTTGGAAATTTCTAAACTAGGTACCTCAAAAGTTGCGTTATTTGGTGGTCACAAATAATATGATGAAATAAAAATTTCTGCACCTCTTTATTATAACAAAAATATTCAACTTTGAAGAATTTAAAAATCTTTTTTAAAGGCCCAATTGGGGCCCAATAGAGCCCCCAAAAATTGAAGCTACAGGTTTTTGGGATTACCATATGCATGATTTTTTTCAGAATTTTAAATTGCTTCCATTTTTGTAAAAAAAACTTACTAAAATTAACCCTCTCTTGGGCAGGGCATCCTGTCAGGTTTATTCCAAAATTCGTGACAAGGGGCATTTCTTATCTCTATCTTATCCCTAGGTACCCTTTAGTGTACACCTACGAGACTGCGCACGCTTCGCTCGCCGTATTTATGTGTTGCCATGTTTCATTCTCGTGCATTAAACAAAAAAATCTGGAGCCTACATTTTTGATTGTACAAAAAAATTTCATATACGTTTTTAATGAGAAATTTCCCCCTCCATCGCCTAGTGCTATTAGTTTTTTGATATTTTTTTAATATTTTTTGAGTTATTGTCCAAAAACTGAATTTCGTCCAATATTTTCGATTTTTTTAGGGGTCGCCGGCACTTTGCAGCTGTAAACTATAAACCAATTTTTGTTGATTCGATAACTGAGAAATAATAATTGCATGGAAACGTTTTTGCCAAATGATTGTTTCCTTTTTAAATAAGTACAAAATAATTCTAGAAAATCGATATGATTTGACAGGGAAGATCCACTGAAACAGCACTGTTATCTTTAATAAAAGATATATTAACTGCCATTGATGGAAAATTAAGGGGTGTGGAATTATTTTGGAATTTAAGCAAATATTTTGATTTCATGGATCACAGGCTCCCAATGAGAAAATAAAACCTTATGTAAGAGTACTGCGAAGAGAATTGATTAACTCCTATTTTGAAAATCAACTACAGGTTGTAAAAATTAGTACTGAATGGGATAGAAGTACCTAGATCCACTAGCGATCGGTGCTGGATCGAAATCTTTTGACAATTATCTATGATGATATCGGCTTTGATAATCAAATCGTGAAGAAAAGTTAGTAAATGAAGAAAACAGTGCAGTTAATAAATAGTATCGATCAGAGTGTTGTAACTAGGGCAGGGCAACCGGGGCCCAAGCCAGGGGCGCAAGCCTCATGGGGCGCAGTATGTCAGGCGGACAAATATCGCTACTTGAAATCACGCCACGACACTGGATATGATCCTGGATATGGTCCTGCGATAGGTATGTTCATTAGTTCATTTCTGCTGATTTAAAGCTACTTTGAAAGATAATGCAATCGCAAATAATGTGAGTGCAAGAGAGATAATGCAGTTTAAAGTTGCTATCAACACAAATGAACATACCTGATAAGAAGCAACGTTTTTAACCGAAATTGCGTATTATTAGTTTCAAATTTATGCAACATTTTTACTATATTCAGCCCATTCTTTAAATTTAGTTGGGGTGCATGCAGCAAGCTCTTGTAACATCAGAAATGGTAACATTCTTCGGCACCTTGCAACATATATTTACTTTCTTTTCGGGGTCAACACAGCGTTGGGAAGCTTTGTCAAATTTGAAATTGACTGTAAAAGGCGATTCTGATACTAGATGGTCATCAAAGTATCAGTCAGTTCACTCCTTGTTTTCTCATTTACCCGAAGTAAAAGTTCTACATGCGATTTCTGAAGGAACAGGTGAAAATGATGAAATAAGTTGAAATAACCTATTCCACAGACTCTGTTTCATCAGCCCAGAGTTTGATAAAACTTATTGATTTTCAATTTATTTGTCTGTTAACTGTGTGGAATCAAATTCTTAGTAATATCGACAAGGTAAACAGCATTTTACCGTACAAAACGCAGTCAATTGAAAGAGCAGCTAAACATTTTGATGGTCTTTAAAGAATTTTAGAGAAAACGAGATTGACAAAGCTATAGACGCCGCAAAGGATCTTTTTCAGCGGATTAATATAACACCAGAATTTCCAGAAAAAAGAAAACGGAAAATAAAAAAAAATGTTCGATGAGAAGGCCGACGATGAAGCTCAGACTTTTACAGACTTGAAGAAATTTAAAATCCAGCTATATAATATACTTGATACGTTAATATCTCAGATGGACTGGAGATTTAAAACTGTCACAGATAGCTTCGGATTTTTGTTTTCTAACAGGACCCTGTCTTTTGGAAAAAACCTACTGAATATCTTAAAAAAGCATCAGCTGACTTGGCACTAAAATATAAACAAGATCTCGATGCAAACGAGCTAAGTTTGGAGATTTAAAGTTTTAAATACCAAGCTTGTTCTTTTGTCTTGCGAGAGATCCTTTAGCAAGCTGAAATTTGTATTGTAAAAACGTACTTTAGATTGCAAATAGGGCAAAAGCGGTTGACGATTTTAGCCATGATGTCGATCGAGTATGAAATTGCAGAAAAAAACAATTACGATGACACTATAGAAACATTTGCCGGTGAAAAATCAAGAAAAGTTGCGTCATGTGTAACAAAGAAGTGTTTTTTTTAATCTTTTTTAAATAGGTAAAGATATTATATACTGATTCTTAAAACGAATAAAAAAAATCATAAATCAAACATATATCAACAATTTTCATTAGGGAGGGTGGGGGCGCAAAATTAGGGTGCTTGCCCTGGGCGCCATGGTTCGTAGCTACGACACTGGTATCGATTAAAAACAAACAATAAATTACCAAATTTAAAATCTTACCATTTGTGAGATAAAAAAAATTAATATAATTTTACTCACTTTGACTAGCTATAGTTTAATAATGAGACATTTGGTATACCGGGTGTCAACAAGGTCCCTTTCTGGCCGCCGTTTATTTATTTTTGAAAGGATAGAAATGAAACTGGGTGGGTATATGGCACATACTACCAAAGCAACACTTTTTTATCGATCTGTCAAGTTTTTGAGACTTCCAGTTTTGCCGAAGGTGACTACAATTTCATAACAGTTTACGGTATCTTGAAAATTTTGTAGCCAATTTTGAGTCATGTGTTTGAACCGAATGCACTACAATAAATCAATAGATTTGCTTTAATAGCAGTGGTATAAAAAAAAACTAATAGATATAACTACAATAAGTTGTAATGAGATGTCATTACAGCTTATTCAGCAAAGCTTTTAAAAAGTTAACTATCTTAAATTCTCTTTTCTGCAAAACTATATTTTTTTGAGTTATGATACTTTTCTTCCAGAGAGACAATATATTGTTTGATTCATACTGAAAAATTACATTTAACTGTACTATGAAAGTGATATAAGTACTTCCAAATGAAAATTTTGAGAAATTTCGAAAAAAGTTTATTTTATCAATTTTCGACTTTTCTGTAACGTATTTTTCTTTCATTATTTATGAATATTAGAACAATTTCATGTGAGTCACAGCATACTAGATTAAAAATTAAAATTGGCTATAAAATTTTTCAAAATAGCTGAAACTGTCATGAAATTAGTAGTCATATGTAGAAAGATCGCTAGAGCCCAAAAATGTAAAAATATGTTGATTTAAAAATCGAATGTTGAGACCACTTCCTGCGAAGCCAAAGCTGCAGAGACTTGATAGGTAGATCAAAAGTGTTGTTTTGATAGTATGTGACACATGCTTAGTTTCATCTCGATCCTTTAAAAAAACAGATGGCAGCTGGGAAGTGATGTCGTTGGTATAGGTAAATCAAGTTAAATTCTTTTATTTTTGCACTTTGTATATGGTGTTCAATTTCGGAATAATCCTGTATATTTATTGTAAAAGAAAGCATGAAATGTGCTACCCATGTGCTATATTTTTTTTTTTTGTTTTCAGGCGTGCACTTATTGAACAAATTTTTAAAGAGTTATGCCCGGAACAAGCAGATACTGTAAGTATAAGTTGTGGTTTTTTTTAAATGGTAAATTTTTATATACTTATTTCTTAGTTGTGTTAATTGATATTGTGCTACTCTTTTTTTGAGAGATTTTTTTCTCTTTGATAGTTTTATTAAATATCCAAATCAAAGTTTCTTTATTTTAGTTACTGTTTTGGTAGAGTGGCATTTAATCAAACTTTGCAAGTTCAAAAGTAGTGCTTTGAATATATTGTAGAACAATAAAAAATGTTCAAATTCCTATTACGAAACTTGTCAAAAATTTATGAAAAATTGTAAAGAGAAGCATAAATATTACATCTTGTCGGAAAGACAATATGGTTTTCAAGAGACTACAGCAACTAAAAAAGGCAATGACATGCTTAAAATTCATAAATCACATAATGAGAGTAAAAATTCATTTTGTCTCGTCATTATGTTACCTTTACCTCCCTTCGATATGCGAGGGAAGTAAAAAGAGATATTTTCAATAGTCTATGAAAATTAGCATTTGATTTGGACAAAATTAATAAAAGTCTGCACAGACATTCTTTGAGGATTTGGATTTGGGTTTAGAACACCCAAACCCAAATTCTCAAAAATCACCATAAATCCCCATATGGCTCTCCAAGATATTGAAGGTCAAAGTTTTTTGCAAATATCTCGTGTCCTATGTGTCGGATGCCCATGAGGTCAATGTGAAAGTTGTAAAGAATTAATTTATCTACAAGCTGTTTTTTTAAATTTTTTTACCAACCCCTTTTAGATATTCAGGGTCAAAGTTTCAAAATCATGTTTTTTTCGCGAAAATCTCGTGCCAAAAAATCAGACAGCAATAAAGTTAACATGAAAGTTGTAGACCGGCTTGGTGGTGCAATGCTAAGGCATTTGACTTGCGACCACGGAGTCCCGAGTTAGAATCCTGGCCAGGGTATGGATGTTTAGTGACGTTTTTAATGTGTTACCGAGATGGTAGCAGTGAGCTAGACCGATGTTGCGTGGCACAACATGTCTAGTCGCTGTTATCTATCCCGAGTTCGAGTCTCAGCTGCGGTAGATAGCAATATCGCAGGGAATGGTTGTTGTGTTGATGTCTGTGTATACGTGTCCTGGTTGAGTGGTGGAATAGCATTAGCTAAACTCCACCAGGACGTTAATATAAAGAAGAAGATTAAATAAATAAATAAACTAATAAAATTCAATTATCTACAAGATTGTTCTTTTGCATTTTTCCCCAAAACCTCGCTCTTTTCGAGATATTCATGGTCAAAGTTTCAAAAAAACAGTTTTTCGCGAATATCTCGCTCCCTATGCATCGGACCGCGATGAAGTCTACATACAAATATTTAAAAAAAAAAAATGTTTTGTTAAACCGACCTTGAATATTTCGAAAAGGGCAAGATTTTTGGAAAAAAAATCAAAATGCTTGTAGATAATTGAATTCTCTGCAACTTTCATGTTGACTTGACCTTTAATATCTCGAAAGGGGAGGGGGGGGTTTCGGAAGGGGGTTCGGAAGAAAAAAAAAAAAAAAAGACAACTTGTAGATAATTTAATTCTCTACAACTTACACTTTGACCTTCAATATCTTGAGTAGCAATGTTGGTATTTTGGTTTGGTACACTTTAAAGTACGTCTGCAAAAATTCAGATTTTTACTAATTTTGTCCAGGTTTCCTCCTTTTTTTGGTTAATTTCTGTCGAGTGCAAGTCTATGACGATAATTTACCTACTTATAATACATTATCCTTTAAGATAAATCAAAATATAATAGATAGATAGATAGATAGATAAATCAATTTATTTCAAAACAAATTTTGGTTTATCAAAAGTTTGACAAAACAAGTCAAAAAACTTCTTACTCGACATAAAACATAAAATATATTAGGTATAGTAAAGTAATTATTTTAAAATAAAATTAAACATATATAAGTATCTGCTACAGAACAGGCTTACTTTACATTTAATATAACATGTAGACAAGTATAGAGTTCACAAATAGCTAAAATTGATGAGCGTTAGTTAATTAAAAGAAATTCACTAACAGTGTATGGCTCAGCATCACGGATATACTTAAGAAGCTCTGATTTAAAGGATTTAATATTGTTTATATTTTTTATTCGTTCAGGAAGATGATTATAAAAATAAATACATGAGTAGTAACTCCCTTTTTCGGTTAAAGTTAAAGAATGTGTAGGGTAATTGTAATTAATTAATTAATTTATTTATTTATTTAATCATACATCATCCAACAGTACAAAACCATTTATAGGATGGAAATCTAAACTAACTTAACCTAACCTAACTAAAAAGTACAAATAGAAGTTATGTAGGCGATTAGACTGCACAACAGTAGATAAAATTTCTGACTGCTAGGCAAATATGTCCAATTCACTGCAATGAGTATCATAACTAGTACAAATATTAAAAAGAGGAGAAAACTTTAATACGTTAGATAGAGGAGTGGATAAATAAAAAGTATGAGAATGACGAGAATTAATCCGTGGGACATAGAAGTTCAGTTGGCTTAATATTTGACTACAATCTATTTTATTATGTATAATTTTATCTAGAAAACGCAAAGCAAAGGACTCACGCCTCTCGGAAAGACTAGTAATATCAAATTTTTCAAGTAATTGATTTTGAGAAGCTCCAATTGGTGGATATGTACCATCAGTTTTCCAGTTTAAAAATTTCAGGAAGCGGCGCTGAATGTTTTCCAATTTATCATTATGAGTATTATACCCAGATTGCCAGACAAGTGAAGCATACTCCAGTTTAGACTGACAGAAAGTAAAATAAAGCATCTTTAAGGTTTTCGCATCATTAAAATCATGGCTGTTACGCAAAATGAAGCCTAACATTCTGTATGCATGCGAAATTACAGCATCAATATGGTTAGTGAAGATTAATTTTTTATCAAAAGTTACACCTAGATCCTTGAACGTAGATGGTCTGTTCAGCATGTCGCCATCAACATTATAATTATATATAATTGGGGATTCCTTGGTTGAATAACTCATAACATTGCACTTGCCAACATTTAGGTGTAGATCATTTTCATCGCACCAAGCCGATAACTTAGTCAAGTTGTTTTGAAGTTTTTTGCAGTCATTAAAATCATTAATCCTATGCAACATCTTGACGTCATCGGCATATATTAAGAAATATACGTCTAAGTGATCACTGATGTCGTTAATAAAAATATTAAAGAAAAGGGGTCCAAGTATTGATCCCTGGGTACTCCTGACGTGGCTCGGTATTCAACAGATTTATATCCATTATATGATACGAACTGAACTCTATCAGTCAAGTAACTCTCAAGAAATTGAAGTAAACCGTCAGATAATCCGAATTTGTCAAGTTTACAGAGAAGTTTCCTATGGTTCAGTCTGTCAAACGCCTTAGAAAAGTCAGTATAGACTGAGTCTACCTGCATTTGAGAATCAATTGATTCAGCAATGTACTGAATAGCGCAGATTAAGTTCGTTACGGTGGAGCGACCTTTCATAAAACCGTGTTGTTGCGTAGATATTTTCAGTTGAACATGTGCATAAATGTTATCATGTAGCAGGATTTCGAAAGCTTTACCAAAGTTACATATGATTGTTATCGGTCTATAATTGGTAACATCATTTCTTTCACCTTCTTTATACACAGGGCACACTTTGGAGTATTTCCAAATATCAGGAAAATAGCATTTCCTAAGACATAAATTAAAAATTATGCAGAGAGGATATGCAAAAATGCTGGCACAGTCTTTCAGTAGAAATGCTGGAATTCCATCTGGGCCCGCAGTAAGTTTAGGTTTAATTCTTTTTAACGCCATGCAAACTTCAGCCTCGGAAAAGCGTTTAATGTCTAAACAGTCAAACGAAGGATTATTAGACTCGGTTACAGGGGCGTCCGAGATGTTAAGGAAGTAAGATTGCTCGAAAAAGTTAGCAAATGCATCGACGATATCATTAGGGGTCTCTAGATGCTCATTGTTATAAGTCATGTCTTTAGGTATGCTAGTTTTCCCTTTTTTACCATTGATGTAAGCCCAGAATTTATTGGGTTCCGATGTGATATTATTTTCGATTCGATTTGTATAAATTTGAAATGCAATTTTAATGTCCGACTTTATTTGTGATCTAAGTCTACGAAATTCAGTTAGCGATTCATTATTACCATGACGTTTAAATAATATCAATTTTTTATGCTTTAGCTTTATATTTTTTATAATTTCACCGTTAAACCAAGGGGGAAACTGTCTTTTACTTTTTGGAGTTTTGAACTTGGGTATGTTCTCATTAAAAACTTCAGTTAATTTCTTATAAAATAAGTCAACACAGATTTTAACATCATCATAGTCATTTAGGAACGACCAGTTAATGTGCAGTAATTGTTCATACAGAAGAGGAAAATTTGCCTTTCGAAAGTTGAAAGAATTAGTAGATTTCATTGGAAATTTGATATTCGGATTTACAAACTGAGTTTCGAGGTTAACAATAAGAGCAGGATGATGTATATCTTCTGAAACCAATAATTCAACTGATTTTTCCACAACGCAATGTGACTTACATATAACCAAGTCTAAAAGTCTATTGTTATTATTAAAAACAGAGTTGTATTGACGCAAGTTTTGAAGGTTTAGAAAATTGATAAGTGTTGATACTTTAGGACATTTAACACTATTCGAGACATGAAGAGAGTACAGACGCAAATTAAAATCACCTAATATAAGCGTATTATTGTCTTGGATATAATCCAATGAAGAAATTGTTTCAAATAGAGTTTCATAAACATTAATACTTGACTCAGGAGGAATATACAGTACAAAAATATAAAATGATTGTCGATTAATTGTGAGTTTGGCAGCAACTATATCAATGTTCTGAATAGAAAGGAAATCACCAAAACGTAAATTTAACTTTTCTGCATGTAAGTTGGAATCAATCGCGAGTAAAACTCCTCCGCCTCTGGACTTATTGACAGCAGTAAAATTTCTATCCTCCCGAAAAATATTGTAAGTGTGGTCGAATAACTCATTGTCAAACACTGAGGAATCAAGCCATGTTTCGGTTAATGTAATGATAGGGAATGTACAGGCGGCTACCGAGTTGAAAAATTCAAATGTTTTGTTCTTGATGCTTCTAACGTTTTGATAATAAATGTCCATGTTATAACGAGAACGACACTGAGTAGAATTAGTGATAAGATTATGAGTAGCAGTTAAGGTAGTGATGGTTGGAATGTTTGGAGATGTAGATGATTGCTATTTAACACCTATTAAGTCAGATCTCAACTTATCCCTAGCTTGAATATATATATAATTTTTCCTCATGTGTCATATTTGTGGCTTATCGAGTTGATTTTAAATATTTCAGGATGGTTTTTTAGAAAAAGTATGCATTCAAATATGTACACACCTATGACAGTTATCAGATCATGCTTTCGAAATACTCCCCTGCAATTTTCAGTAGAGTTCATTTTAAGCATTATACGTATGGCTTTTTTCTGGATTTTAAATATTTGCTGTATGTCAGATGACCTTCCCCAAAAAATTATACCGAATTTTAGTATAGAGTAAAAATACCCATAGTAAACCAATTTAAGTGTTTGGTAATCCATGTATTTGGTTAGGACACGCAGAGCATAGCAGGCAGATGATAATTTTTTTTGAAGTATTTTCAATATGGTAATTCCATTTTAAACACGAATCGATAAAAATACCCAAGAGTTTTGTACAGTTGGTTGTACTTATCTCAGTATTTTTTAAGTTTATCTTATCGGGAACAACAGACTTATTATGAGTAGTTCTAAAGATGCATTGTGTTTTATCGGTGTTTAAAGTAAGATTGTTGTTGGAATACCACATGTCAGTTTGACAGAATTGTTCGTCGCTTAGGGTAATTATTGATGGTATACTTTTCCCTCCAATTAGAATATTGTTATCATCGGCATAACTAATCGTTGTATTTTGTAAATTGCTGAGTGTAGTGGATAAATCGTTAAGAAAAATTAAAAATAGTAGTGATCCAAAAATACTCCCCTGAGGAACGCCCAAGCTGGTGTACACCCTACTTGAATAGACCTCAGAAGGACCATCTCTTAACATCACCCTTTGGGATCTGTCCGTAAGGTAGGATTTTAGCCAAGATAATGCCACTCCTCTAACACCATACTTAAACAATTTGTCTAATAAAATATTATGGTTTAAACAGTCAAAGGCTTTGGAGAGGTCAAGAAACAGAGAGCAAATAAGTTCTCCGCTTAAATATTGCAGTTTCGATTGATCTGTCCTTGAGAAATCCATGCTGAAATGAAGAAAGCAACTGGCATGAATTAAAAAAATGAATTAGTCTCGTAGAGTAACTTTTTCAAAGAATTTTGTAAATGACGACAGCTGGCTTATTGGCCTATAGTTCTCAATTAATTCAAAATTCTGCTTTTTATGAACCGGGATTATAATAGAGTTTTTTTAGCTTACTTGGATATTTTCCCTCTTTTGGAGAAGTGTTTATAATATCCACCAAAGGAGACGCTAGATATGTTATGCATTTTTTTAATAGGAAAAGAGGGACTAGGTCTTCTCCACAACATTTTTTGTTTTTAAAGTTTTTTGCTATTAGGTGCAATTCTTCTTCACTTACGGGTTCTAAATAAATTGATTTGCTATTGAAATTAATTTTATGTGTATTATAATTCTTAACATTATTTTGAAAGATGTTTTGTGCAAAATTTGCGAAATGTAAATTAAATTCCTCAGCTTGTTTCTTTCGATCACCATTAGGGAGATTTGCTCGTGAATTATCGCTATTTGTCAGCTCTTTAACAGTTTGCCATGTAACTTTTGACTTATTATCTGCTAAGTCTAATCTTTTTTGGTATGAGTTAATTTTTGAGTTTTTCAGCAAATTATTATAATGATTTTTTATGTTTTTGTACTCAGCTTTACATTCTTCAGAATATTTTGATAATACACTAAATAGATTTAGTTTTTTTTACATTTTTCTATTTCTTGTGAAGACTGTGGTTGATTTTTGTTTTTTTTTATAGAATTTTTTTATTGGAAAGTAAATATTAAAATAATACATAAATATGTTCATAAAAATGTCCCATTTGGAATCCACATCCTTTGCATCAAAGACTTGTTCCCAAGTCTCTAAGTTTAAAGCTTGGGAAAATAAGTCTATATTATTAATCACTAAAATCTCGTTTTAGAATGTACTTTATATTCTCCTTATTTTTGAAGGATTTTAGTATTACATACTGAGCAAAGTGATCAGATATATGTGAATCGATTATTTGTGTAAAAAAGGAGACACTACGGTTTTTTATGATAGTATCTAAGCAGGTTTTTGAGCTTTTTGTTATTCTGGTATAGTCTTTGATGGTCAGAATTATAACTTAAGTTTTTAATAAATTTATGAAATCAATTTTATATTTACCCTCGCCCAACAAATCTATGTTGAAATCCCCTGCAATTGTTAAATTGGAGTTTTCATTGTAAATTATTTGGCATATGAGATCAAATATACATAAAAATCTTTTGAAGTCTCCATTAGGAGGTCTATACATAACTACTATAACACACTTTGTATCACTATACATTCTTTCCGCAGCTGCACATTAGAGAGAAAAATCTTCGCCTAATTGACAAATGTCCCTTCTTTCCTTGCTAACAATTTTTGTTCTGCTGTATAGTACGACACCACCATGTTGTCCCACACTCCTACTTTGATTAGATGTTAATTTAGAGCCATTTATTGAAACACTGTTTATTTGAACTTGACTAAGCCAATGTTCAGTTAAACACAAGAAATCTGCTGGATAGGTTTTTATTAATTCTTCAATTTCATCCACTGAATTGTTTAAACATCTGACATTTTGATGGAGAATACTAAAGCAAGAACTGGATATTCTGATAATTTTCTTCTTTTTTCACTTGATCTATTCCTACTTCTTCAAAGTTTGGATTTCGAGCTTGAACTGCTGTCTCTGGGCTAAAAAAGTTCTTCTTAAGTCGTATTCTCTTAGCGAAACACCAGTCCTCCAATATTGGACATCGTAGACTTTGTGAAAAAGTTCCTCAGTAGGTAGTCCTATACAGAATCCAGAATTATTTCCTAGGGTGTTTAGTTTTTTAGCTGAGATATGCTGATATTGTTGGAAATTTTTTAAGTCTTTTAGGTATTCCTTCATGTCATCTTCTGTAACATCTCTCCCTGTTATTCTACCCACATATATGTATTTGCGATGAACGGCGCCGATAATTTTTTCTAATTTTCCTTCAATTTGACCTGTGACAAATTTAGTTGCAGGGATAAAAGATTTCTGTACAGGCTTTTTGCGCCTATGTACTACTTCGGTGAAACCATCTTCATCATTAGATCTATTTAAAGTTTTATTTGATAGGTTTTGGAAATTTGAGGTGCTTGGAATGCCATTTTCTAAATTGATAATATCCTGCATAACTTATGTTTGCATTTTTTCCAGCTGTGCGATGTTTTCAATAGAATTATGATTAGTTTCTTGTTGAACCTTTTTTTGTACTTGGTTATTGTATTTTTTACCTTGACTAGGCACATATATTTTTTCTGCATTTTTTGCTGTTGTAAGTTTTGATTTACATCTGATTGATTTTTATCATCCACTTTTTCCGTTAATAATAGGGTGTGTGCACTATATAACAATTCACTTCAAATGATGCATTAATATCAAGTAATACATAAATATGAAAGCCTAAACACATTCATATTAATCATATCATGAGATTAAAATAGATATTTAATAAACAAATCGACTTAAAATTCAAATATTTGAATGATTTCAAAAACATCATGTGACGTCATACATCTTATGTGTGAAGTTAGCAACGCTTTGCTGGCAACGTGTTGCTAACACACATTGATATAGAAGATGACATCACGTGGCGCCACGGGAGACAACGGAAATAAGTTGTGAGCCAATGTTAAAAGCAATATGTCAGATATTATTAATGTCATTAATATAAGTCAGAAATATGAGTGGAGTAGCAAATAAGTGGTGTTTTGTGCCAACATGCAGAAATACTTCTGTAAATGCCCCAAATAATGACTTTATAAGTGTTCCTAAAACCAATTGTTCACGAAGAATGAAATGATTTGAAGCAGAGAATCACAATGTTCCCAAATCGAAATGGGCATTTTATTGTTGTGAAGATCATTTTAATGTAAGTACAATTTATTTGTTATTATCGTGGTAGAAACTAATCGACAATAGCTAAATGACTCATTACCCTTAATATTGTAAATATATCATACTAGATATATACTTCCCTTAGAATTATGCTTGTAATGGTATGAAATATGTATTTTGAATTGAAACTAATAATCTAATTACTTAGTTATATTTAATCCTATGAACTCCCACCTATGTTATATATTATTACAAGATATAAATATACTTCTTTATTATTTTCAGCTTGAGGAAGACATGAAAAATTACATGCGATACAAACTTATGGGAGGATATATGATTTTGAGGGAAGATGTAGTTCCACGCATATTTACCTACCAACCAGAAACAAAAAGAGATGCGTCTGCACCAGAACAATCTCCCCCTTTAAAGCGGCAAAGAGAACAGTTAGTTGAGTAGGCTTTAATGCAGGACACGAATTCCATTATATTAGAAGATGTATCACCCATTACAGATTGTCATCCAAAAGCACTGAGCAGGTCAGATTAAACGAACATGTGATGAAACATGTTTATCAACAAGATGATATTCAAATTGTGCTGACTAAAAATATGGAAACGATATATAATGAGCAGGAATATTTATCACTAGTTGTAAATTTTGATCAACCCAGTACGAGCACTGATCAGGTCAGATTAGATGCAGACAAACATGTGTTAGAACAATTTTATCAACAAGACATAGGTCAAATTATACAGACCAAAAGTGTGGGGGTGCAGGCCAAACCATTCTTTCATAGTAAATATGTGACATATAAAATTAAAAGTGATGTGAGACACAGAGCTTCCTCAACAGGAAAATGTTTCGTATCCAATGATGTTGTTAACTTCACCAATAAAAAATAAATAGTTTTTATTCAATCAAGTTCAGTTCAGTGACATCATCAACTCAAAACTCATTTCCATTGCCAAGTTAAATTGAAAGGGTGAAGTTGGTAATGCGTTGCTGGCAACGAGTTGGTAACTTAACTTAAGTCGTAGAACGTGTTTTTGACAGATTGTAGATTGACATATATTAGTGTTGGGCGATATCGTGATTTTTCAATCACAACGTGAATCGTGACTGTGAATTTCTGATATCAGTGAATTTAAACCGTGATGTGATCATGACTTTCATAATACGGCGAATAGGAAAAATTGTTAATTTTGGTGAATTGGTGAATTAGCTACTTTGGTAATCTGTGCAGCCGTAGATATATAATACGTATGATATTTACATATACATGCATATTGATATTATGATTTGCTTATCCAACTAACCTGACATGGATTGGTGATAAAGCCAAAACACTAGTTTTAAATGGGACGCCTATTTGAATTTCGTAATAGCATATTTTTGTAAAGTTATACAAATATGTAAACATTTCGGTAGCATCAATAAACTATTTAGGTTTTAGGTTGCTAGCTAGTTAATTTTTGCTGGGTTATTGTTTATAATAGTGCTGCAACCTTTTTAATATAAGCCTCGGATTTTAATAAAAATGTACAAATTAAATAATGAATATAATGTTTATATAGTTATTTTTATTTGCTATTATTTAATGGGAAACATTTTATTTAATAAAGTCCAAGTATTTTTCCCATTCAAATATCAAAAATTTGTTACCTACTTTATTGCTGTTTCTCATCTACGTTAACGATATAACTAACTGCCTTCCAAATAGCGATCTAGTTTTGTATGCAGATGATACGACTACTCTGGATAAACATAACAACTTAAATCAGCTCTTAAATTTAATTGATAATACACAATCAGATGCCGCCTCATGGTTTACAGCAAATCAACTACACCTCAATGAAAGTAAAACTATGAAATGCATATTTACACTAAAACACTGCGTGTTTGATAACCCGCCCTCAGTTAAATTTCTTGGAGTGCATCTAGACTCCAGGTTTTCATGGGAAATACATGTAGAACAACTGTCAAAAAAACTCTCCAAAAATACTTACGTTTTGAGAAATTTATACCCTGTTGTAGAAAGTTCAGTTATTTTAACTGCTTACTATGGTCTATTCCACTCTAATATGTGTTACGCAATATTAGCTTGGGGACATTCATCACACGCCGAGCATATTTGTAAACTTCAAAGGCGTTCAATTAGAGTTATCACAGGATCAGGATATCGTGAAGATATAAAACAAAAATTTATTGATTTAAAAATTCCCACTTTCTATTGTGTGTATGCGCTGAAATGTTTACTATGGATAAGAGACAATATTCATCTATTCAACTATCATAATGATATCCACCACCACAATACGAGAAATAATGCAATGATTGAAATAGAGTTTCATCGAGTAAACAAAAGCAAATTCTCTATAAACTATTATGCACCTAAACTTTACAATAAACTGCCAAACCATATTAAATACTTACCTGCTAATCAATATAAGGAGAGAATAAAAGCATACCTTACCAAAAGAACATTCTATTCTTTGAATGAAATGATAAATGATGATTTCCATGTTGATTAGTGCACCTATTTTTATACTTTATGTTAGTAGATTTTTAAACTGTAGTGTGTTCTGTGTGTTTAGTATTGTTATTATATTTTCTATTTAAAATTTTAATCACAATTTTTGTAGTTCTAACCGATAATTTTACATATAAATATTAGGTAATGTCTCTGTTGTTGTTGACGAATGTAAACGATTTGTGTATTGACATGATCTTAATAAATAAATAAATAAATAAATAAATAAATAAATATTCTTTCTTACAATTTTGGTCAACGGCATAAGGCAGCACTTCTAACGTATACAAGCTATATAACCATTATACTCTTCGCCAATTAACTTTGCACTTTTTTATTAATTGTTGCACATTATATATACCTATAGGACACTCATCTTCGCAGTTGATTATAAAATTGCAAACCCTTTGAGAAAAGATGATTTCTAGTCGATGTGTTTTCGATGTAGAAGTTGTGGGTTATTTCTCCAACAAAAACACAATTATCTAAAACATGTTTTGGAGCTAAGCATTTCACAATTTTAAAAATCAAAAAGAATACAAAATTGTCGAATTCCATATTTTTATTATACCTATGCCATGCCGAGACGTGGATGTTGAATATTTGCAATAAAATTGCTAGTATATTTAATCAAAAAAATATTTTAACGCATGGTTCTAGTAGGTGTTCTTGTAACAGAAATGCTCCGCCACAACCCTGCCTTTAATTGCTAGTGAATAAAATATATAAAAAGATAAGTATATAAATATCTATAGTATGAGACGCGCAAGATCAGTCAGTCTATCTTGTGAAACACGTACCTACCTAATATCGTTAAGTCACGGAATCGTTTGCTTTACGTGTTATACATAAAGTTGCAAACAAGATATTTATATCGTCAAAAATATATTGATATTTGGAAAGTCGTGATCACGTCACGCTTTTCTTCCAACTTTATTCACAGTCGTTACTTGTGATTTTTTAATATCAGTGATTAAATCACAGTTCGTGATATATCGCCCATCACTAACATATATGATGAGTGATGTCACATATGTATAGGATATAGGTTTGCCCTTTTTGGTGGCGAATATTTAATTCAAAACTAAATTTCTTTTAAAATTACTTAAAAACTTTTTTTTTGCCGAAAAATTGTTTCAGCTATACTAAATACCATGAGTACTTTATAATTTTTTATTAAAAAAAAATTGTGCACACACCCTATTCAATTACCCGGTCTTGATATCTTATGATATTTCTTAATTCCTTAACAACTACATTTTTTATAGAATAGAATAGAAATAGAAATATATTTAGTACCAGAGACAATTTACATTATATAGTACACGTCACACTCTTAAGCCGGCAACGGACGATGAGCTATACTATAATATATATTATATCTTACCCATTACAAAAATATCGCTTCTCATTAGAAAGCACAGGACACCGCGCACGACGCTATAATATTATATCTATATCCAGGCGATATATTATGTGTCTGTAGAAATATGCTTTCCTAGCGATATTTTACAAAATATCTCACCCCCTCTTGCGTCTTGTCGCCCGCAAGTGCCAACCAGTTCGTGTTTGTTTACTTTTAGTAACTTGGGCCTTTTTTTAATGTGACTTGTCACTTGAATGTGAATTTTGTGGCAATTAAATAATTTCGAATTAAATATTTTGTTACTTTTTTATATTTAAAAAAATGGAATATTTCATAGAAAGCGTAAGAAAATATCCATGTTTATGGAAAGTGGATTCCGAGAATTATAATATATATATTTTTGGTCAGTAGCAATCATCGCCAAAACATCATCACATGCAGCGTTTGATTCTTCTTCTGATGAGCTGTCAATTGTATCTAGCAATAGCATGTCATTAATAACATTATGAAAACAATACCACATACACACAAACTATACATCAGCCCACTAAATATAAAAATTTAATATCCTAGTCCGCTGCACCTATAATATAATATTATATTATATCCCATTACAAAGCTATAATATATATTATATTATCGCTCATCGTCCGTTGCCGGCTTTACACATAGTATACAAATGTTAGATACATTATGTAATTTTACTATTTACCAATAGAGTAATAAAAAAGATAAAAATACAAGAGTAAATACAATGATACAACAATAAAGCACCAGAAGTACTTATTAATAATAAAAGAACAAAAAAAATACATCAGAATATAGAAATATCATGGGTAGGTAAGATTATTAATTCTGTACGTTATATTAAACAAAAACAGTTTCAGTCATATCATATGGTTCGGCCAGAGTTAGTTTATTTTTACAGTACTCCTAAAGATACTGAAAGATTTTATTTCTGTAATATTTTTTGGGAGTAAGTTATACAGGTTGTAATCAGTTTCATGTCATTAAAAAATGGGGACTGACTAGACAAACAAAAAACCTTTATGACTTTTCCCTCTAGGGGCACTTTGAAAAAAACTGATCTAGGTCAACATTTTTAATATTATGGTAGACAACCATTGAGAAACACTGCTTTTCTTGATCAATGGACTTGTAGTTCCCAATTATACAACTTTTAAATTGTCATAAAAACGTACTCGCCGGCACGCGTGGTGCGGGCTGCGGTGTCAAAGCAAAGGCCTTGGAGCATCGACCGCCTTTGGCGGACTGCCTCAGCTGAACTGAGGCAATTTTAAAGAGGTAAATAATTCGTTCTCTCTTCGTGCACAATTGCAAGCAAATAATGGCCATAGAGGTTTAAACAGAGCATTTCTTTAGATGTTTGTTTTCAATTTGGAACAAAATATTGGATTGTTTATAATTTAGAAAATTTAAATGAGGTTTATTGGCATTTGTAATATAAATGAGTGTCCTGGGTTAAAATCTTACTACCTACCTAAATGATTCAAAATCTCTGCATCTGCATCAATACACAGTTCGGTACGTCGAAATAAGTACATATGCACTTCGTTCAACGCTAAACACTAAACTATCAACTAACGTTGTCAATAAAGAAAAATAAAATAAAAACTTGGTACAAAAGCCAAAAAGGAATACAAAAAGAACGAACAAGTAGTAAGTTGTGTCTGTACGTACTCAAGAATTTGAATGGTAAGTCAATAAAATAAATCTTAACTATAAATACACAATGACGCGAAATTCAAAAATAACAAAAACAACGAACGGCGGGTTGGACGTGTGTACATAACGAAACACCCACAGTAACTAAAATATTGCACAAGGGAGAGTTAGAGTATAGTTTTCTTCAGATCAGATCTATTAAACACTTAGAAAATGTCTTTCATCTTTACTATCTACACAAATATTGAGTATCATAGGCAAAGACACGCGCGACGATCTAAACCTTCCTCAATATTCCAGCAGTTCTCAAAAAATGTTATTGAAAATTTGCGAAATATTTGTTTATTAACTATCAGCTTTAGACCCCATGTTATATAAGGTTTTTTTGTTTGTCTTGTCGTTCCCTACCACCAGTTCTTTTTAATGACATGAAACTAATTACACCCTGTATAACTGCAAGCAGTTACAGCTGCAGCCTTTTTCCTCTAGTAATTGTTTTAAATAATTTACCTCCAACTGAGCTTCTCCATAGGATTCAATAGGTGTTGTCTGGTCCTGTGAGTTTGACTGAACACAGTTTTTTTTGCAACATTCAACAATGCCCCTTCCTGTTACTTCTAAACCAACAACCCGTGTTGCACAGGAGTTGTGATACATTTTATTGCAGGTAGCACACTTAACTCCACTGGCCGCAACACTTTTGCAGAAAGAATTTTTACCACTTTCATCATTTTTATTTTCATTGAGCTCAAGTATAGCTGCTTGTCCTGTAGCCATCTTGAAACAGAAATAACAGTTCAGGTAGAAGAAAATATTTAGTAATATTTATTTATAAACACCTAAAGTGGAATTATGAAATTGATTTTGTAGTAGAAAAGACTTAGACATCTGTTGGGTTAGATTTAAATTGTATCTAAAATTATTTGAAATTCATTATTTCCAAATTCTTTATTGCCTATGCTCTTGTACAATGTACAGGGTTATGCATTATAGTCCGAGAGCTAGCTTGACAATGTGTACTATTTGTAAATGGGCAGAATGTGCCTTAGTAGGTCATCGATGATCCATTGAATACCCACCCTTCAATCAAACAGGCTGGTAACGGTGCGTTGAGCAGTGAAGGAGGCAGGCATGGGTGTGTAAATTAAAAATTTTGTTTATAGTCCATTTACCAAAGAAAAAAAGTTTTAATGCCCTTGACTCGAATCCGATTTTGATTTTGATTTTTTTTTATTTTGGGAAAAGTTTATAGAAAAGTTCCCCATAGGTGAGAAGGTGTGCTTTTTATTTTTTCAATTGTTATTAACAAATAAGTGTTTTTTTTAATACACTCTTAATTAAAAAATGTATAACTTTTATTCATTTAAACAACTGCCTGAAATTCGATAATGTTAGAGATGCTTCTTAGGCACAGTTAAATCAAGGAAAAAACACAAAACAAATATAATGGATACATTGAACAAAATAAAACAAAATACAAAACATGTGCAATGTTTGAATGTTCTACATAGACTGGCCCAAAGATAGGGCGATGCGCACGAACACAGAGGGCGCAGCGCCGGAGTGCGGAAGCGAACAACCGTTGCGCGAACTTTAAAACTAATAAATCACTAACACTTCCCCTCGAATTGGTTGTACATTAGCGATTAGTTAGAAACACATAATCCCGCCAATTTCAAGCATCGTTCGTGTTTAACCCTGGGCAACCCCTTCGTCATGAAATCTGCAGCCTGATCATCCGTTGAAACATGAAGTAAGCGAAACTCCTTGCGTGTCAGTACATCTCTCTTATCCAGTTTGACTGATCACTCCCGCCAAGAATCTGGAGATAGTGGGCTTGGTATGGGAACGTCATATTCGATGCCTCACACACCCGAAGATTTTCTAGCAAATATGGATGACAATATGGATGTTGGTAGTGAAAGCCACACAATGGACACGCCTGATATATCGACGTTAAGTGATAATATTGATTCAACAGATGACTTAGTGCCTACCTTGCAATTGGGGGAGGAATTTCCTATATTAGATGATGTACAATCGTTAATAAACCCCCCCACTACTCATCTGGTTGTAATTTAAGTGCCTAAAACCTGCTCACGTCTTTCTAAAATAAAAGAGGCAGTTTATTGTTGTAATTTGACCTTTATATTGTGTAAGTAAATAATATTTATTTATTGAAAACAGATAAATTTTTTTTCTTAATAAGCTGCTCTTTGTTTGCAATATACCACTTGCATACGCTTTAAATGGCAATAAAAATCTTTATATATTTTATAAGATGAAAATTGTTAAGTATAAATTTTTAGCATTTGTAATATTGCACTTTGTCACAGTTTATGGGAACGTTATGTTACTGTTGGGTATGTTTTCATACATATTATATAGTTTTTAATATACGTTTAAGTTAGTTGTTACATTATAATCCTATTAAATGTTCATGGTCTACATTTGATTTACCAGGTATAGAATTTTCATTTTATCTATAACTTTTTTTGGTATTATTATGAGCTCAAATATTTACATGTCGTACTGCAAGAATTATTTATGATTTGATTACAAGTATAGAAAAGTTGTGGGTGAAATTTAATTTCGGTTCATCTGGTGTCTATTGAAGACAACTAACTGAAAATTAAATTTTTACTAAATATTTATTTATTGTTGTGTTGTAGCATATACGATTAAGATGACATGTATTTTATAAACTTTTATGTAAAATTTTATAACAATCCCCCACAATTACCCAATAATATATAATGAAGATTTATCATATCGTAACTTTTACAATTGCAATTTATTAAGTTTTATAATATTTTAGTAATAGTGTACTTTAACGTACCCTGATTTAATGTTTAATGTTATTCTGTAGGGTTTTGCACTACCTGTTCATAAAGTGAACAGTGGTGCGTGCATATTTTTTGACTACTGTTTCTGATAACTTCGCGTTATCACGAAAACACGATGCTCATAAATATAACAAATCCATCCATTTTGGTGCCTTTAATTAATATTTGTACATATAATCGACAATCATTTTGTAATGTAAGTTAATATGTAATCTTTAATATACACTAACATATATTTACAGTGCCTTTCAGAGACGTAACTGTGTTAAGAAGTGTAGCATTAAATTTGTACCTTTCTGTAGATGCTTTAATAGCCATCATGCCGTGGTTCATTTGCTGGCAAAATGTACGAACCACATATTTTTATCTTGGCCTTTGATACATCTGTCGACTAGTACCGATTTTTCACTTAATTATTAGTCTCGAGAAGTTAGTGCCACAGTCTCAAAGGCCAAGAATAACCTTAATAAAGCCGGATACATCTTTATTTAATAATTTAATCATGTTAAGCAATTTGGAGAGTAGAATGCAAAACAGTACAAAAAGATTGATTGGTCCAATTCTAAATATGGAATTTTTTGAAGAAATTTGTTGCAAATTTGGCGCATATTTAATCATCTGCATTTCCCCACTACCCCATGTAACATCTAAATTTATACATTTTAAGCGTAAAAAAATCGTGCCAATATATTTTTAGTGTGTGTTTACACTGTCGGCCTTGGTACAAAACAAATTTATTAAGCACATTTGTTTTTACGCTTAAGATCTAGCGGTATATTCCTGAATTTTAAACTTCAATTCTATGGCTACTTAATACCTAGCAAATAGATATCTTGTTTGTAGCGTAAAACTTTTATGCGAATGTATTCACGTTAAAAGACAGATTTCCTCTATATAATTAAATGCTTTATTAAATAATTATATTCCTCGTTACATAATTTAACATTATGTACAATGAAGTTTAAAATTACTGACATAACTTCCTTATACCGTGTACATATTTTTTTTCTCAATTGATGCAACTTAAAAATGTATATTAGACATGTAATACTTTTTTGTAACCATAATAATTTTGTGTTTTTCCAATAATAATAATAATAATACATTTATTAACCCAAGAGATCATAGTACACGATATAGGGTAAGTCTAATGAACACTTGTTCAGTTGACTTAAAATTAAAAGGAAAAAGATTACAGTAAAATAATTAGTTAAAAAACATGAAAAAGTTATTCGTTGACAGAGTAAAAAGCATTGGATAATAGTAGTTTTCTGACATAAGAAGTAAATTTGTTTAAACTAACATTTTTAACACTCGTTGGTAGTTTGTTATATAATTTGGCACCAATATAGTATGGACTTGACTTATATAGTTGTAATCTGTGTATATCATATTGCAAATTTTCACCATGTCTGGTATTATAATTGTGATAGTTATTTTGTAAGTTAAAACTCGATATATTCTGTTTCACAACTTTTAAAATTTCAAATATATATATACAAGGGAAAGTGATTATTTATTTGTTCTCTGATAAAAATTTGTTTACGTGACTCTCGATATTTCAACCCAAACATACAGCGAATCGCTCTTTTTTGCATTAGGAAAACTCAATTTGCTGCTGATGAGCATCCATATGCGATAATTCCATATCTCATAACAGATTCGAAATTAGAGTAATAAAAGATCTTCGTGATATTTTTATTAGTAATGGTGGAAAGCCTTTTTAATGCAAAACAAGTACTTGCACATTTTTTGCATACATAATTTACATGGTCTCGCCATGTTAGTGATAAATCTATGTGTAGTCCAAGTAGTTTAAAACTTGTTTTTTGTTCAATAGATTTACCATTCAACTTAATTAGGGGGCTGCTCGTATAATTGGCAGTAAGTGGGTGAAACTGTAGGATATGTGTTTTTTCTTGGTTTATATTTAAATGAATACTACTAAGATAGTTAAATAAAGCTAGTAAGTTGCTATTTAGCTGTTGTTTTACATCATCCTGTTCTTTATTGTATGCAATCAGCGTCATATCGTCCGCAAACTCGCAATGAGATATAGATAGATACTCATCTATATCGTTGCAATATAATAAAAATAACAATGGACCCAACACTTCCCTGAGGAACCCCAACATCTACTGCAAGCTCATCCGAATTTTGACCAAGATAGTTAACAAACTGCTTTCGATTAGTTAGATATGATCTTAGTAAATCGTTGCATTTACCACGCAGGCCATAGAGTTCCATTTTTTTCAACAGAACTTCATGGTCTACGCAATCAAAGGCTTTTGAGAAATCTACAAAAAGAGCCACCACCTTGTTATTTTTGTCTAGTTGTCTATAAATGATATCCAAGATATTCAGTAAGGCTGACATTGTCGATTTTTTATGCCTAAATCCATGTTGAGTGTTTGCTAAGAGATTATTGGTTTCTAAAAATTTTGTAATTCTTTTAGCTAGGATTTTTTCAATCACCTTAGAAAACACTGACAAGAGCGAAATTGGACGATAGTTGGCGAGTAATTTTTGATCTCCCTTTTTATATAGTGTAATAACTTTAGAGATTTTTAACATGCTTGGAAAGCAACCCTCGGAGATACAAATATTGGCTATATGACATAGCGGCTTAGCTAGCTGGACTGCACATTTTTTTATAATTGAGGTAGAGAATTGATCTGGACCAGTAGAGTTTGTGTTTTTTAAGTCATTTAATATGTTAATAACCTCAGATTCAGTGACTGCCTCTAGAAAAATTGTTTTCTCTGTGAAATTGGATCTATATGTATAGTTTTCAATATTGGTGTCATTTTGTTTATTATTTTTTATATTTTTTGGCAAATTTACAAAGAAATTGTTATATGCATTGGCTGTTTCTTTCTTATCTACTATTTCAACTTCATTTACAACTCTATTTTCATTTATTTGAGATTTAAAGTTTTTTAGTGACGAACTTATAATATTCCATACGATTTTTGATCTATTGTCAGAGTGCAGTATTTGATTGTTGTAATACATTTGCTTAGCCTGTCTGATAGTACGTCGATAGATTTTTTTGTATGTGTTATAATAGTTTAGCGTAATTAACCCCTGATTTTTCTTAATAAATAAATCTTTAAGATTTGATGCCGATACTTTTAAACCTGGTGTTATCCAATTTTTTGTTTTGCAAAAATTATGTTTTGTTTTTGTAATAAGTTTAAAACTGAGATCATAGTGATATAGAAGTATGTTGTTAAATATGCTAAATTTTGTATCAACGTCTCTAATAGGGTTTGTAATATCATGCCAGTCTTCTGTTTCAAGATAATTCTTAAACAACATAATGTTTTTGTTTGAAAATGATCGACTTTTATACGATGTGTACTTGTTTTCATTTGTTATGGTAAATGAAATTACCTGTGCAGAGTGGTCAGATATGCCATTGTGAATAATATATTTATTTGTTATAATGTTATTAAAATTTGAAAAAATGAAATCGATACCACTTTCGGATGATGCAGTTATCCTCGTTGCTTCATTAAAAACTGGGCTTAAATAGAGAGAGTTTACCAGGTCGATGAGTTTAACTTTGTCTTGCGAATCAGATAAATAATCAATGTTAAGATCTCCACACACAATTATTTTACCAAAATTATTTTTATGACATATTTTATTCAAACATTTCTCAAATTTATCAAAAAATAAATCAGTCACTATTTGGTTCCCTATAAACACATAGTATACAAATCGATTCATTGTTTTTCGTAACACCGGCACATTCAAATGTCTTGTCTATACTTAAATTAGCACATTCAGGAATTTCAACAAATTTAAGAGAATTTTTAATAAGCACTATTACTCCACCATGCAGAAATCTTTGTCTATTAAAATATCCTCCTATAGTGTAGTCTAGTATACTAATATAGTTAATGTCAAGATCTCGGCACCAGCTCTCTGTTATACAGATTACATCTGGATTTTCATCAGTTAAATGTATTTCTAACTCCTCGATTTTGTTTTTAAGACATTGTAGATTCTGATGTATTATTTTAAAATTGGACTTTGTGTTTTTCATTCCCTTTTGTTCTACTTTTGGTGCAACATTGTTTATGTTATTTTGTTCAGGTTTGATATCTCTAAAAAATCTGTTTTACTTTTTTTCATTTCTAGGTTCCGTAAATAAGCTGGACATTCCTTGCTCCAAGTTTGATGATGAAAATCAACATGTTTAAGCTTAAGCTTTTCAACTGCAAATTTGCAATTTACACATATCGCCTCTTTAATTGCAATTTTACATTCCTGTGTACGATGAGGGCCTCCACATTTGGCGCAAACTGTTTCTCTGTCACAATTTTTTGCAAGGTGATTAAACCCACAACAGTTGTAACATATTGCAACGTCTACTGCATCATAGACAGCACATCTGTCCCAACCAATGTTGACCTTTCCTACTTTAAGTATGTTGTTATAACTCTCACCATCTAACTGTACGTAAGCTATATAACTTCTTTGATTTCTTCTATTTGTAGCAACGTGTGTTACTTTAACTACTGATTTTTTACTTGGAGAGATATCTTCATTTTGTGTAAGCATTAGTTCTTCTATTTCATCAGGGCTGTTGGTTTCTGTAATTCCAACTACTTTTATTTTTTGGAGCTGTTTTTTTGGTTCACTTATGTTGTAGTTTTCGCCCATTTTGTTGGTTGCTTCAGCTTTGAGTGCATCTGCAGGTATTTTGCTTTTGCATTCAATGATTACACCACCATCCCGTGCATTTGTCATATATGATACTACTATTTTTGTTGGATCGACAACATTTTTCACTTCTTTCCTTGTTTCTTCATATTTCTGGTTTGTATCTTTGGTATGATCACCACCACTGGTTCAACCTTTTTTTTAATTTTAACCTTTTCGAGTAAGTCTCTGCTATTTCTTCTTGTGTTTTTATCACCTTACTTATTCCGCAATAAATTTCCTTGTTATTATTGCTTATGGCCTCAGAGAGGGTTTCAATCATTTTACCTTGTTTTCCGATTATACTTCCTTGTTCTTTGATGGTATTTTTTTGTTTCTGAAACTCATTATGGATATCATTCAATTTAATAATTACTTCTTCTAGAAGCTTATGGGAAGAGCTTACTAGTGTTACATCTTCCTGAAATTTTTGTCTACATTCATCACATAAGAATATTAGCAGTCATTTTTTCAGAGTAATAGCTCTAATTTCAGATACTGTAAGATTGGTACATTTTTGGCACTGTGTTATTTTGCAATGGTCACACGATATTAGATCTTTTTTTTTTCTTTGCAGGTATTACAAGAAGTCATTATTTGTTAATTTTGTAACAAATTAACATTTGAATGTTTTGAGTTGAACCCTGGATTGTTTTTATCGCAGTATTTAAAAAAACTTTGATATTTAAGGGATGAAAGAAACTGATAAGTTTTTATAATTATTTCCACGTAAATGTTTAGATTCACACAATTTGTTTATTATTTGTTGCAACAAATCACTAAATGCATAAACTAGTCACATGTAGTCTGTCACAGTTCTTTAGCTATATTTTGGTATAAAATATAAGCCTATTAACAACGAATTTCCACAATAAAAACTATTTTGTTTGGAGAGCTACACACTTTCAACTACTCAACAGCACACAGAAAAAAGAAAATTAGAAAAAAATTGTTTTACTTCTCAAGAATAGCAATTAACTTAGATATGAAAATTAGAATCACTGTATACAAAGCTATAATTCTACCACACTTTGATTTCTGTGCTACTGTTTTGTATTTACTTGATCAAAGTAGTATTAATGAACTACAAACATTGCAAAATAGGGCGATGAGAATAATTCTCAGATGCAATAGATATACACCAATTTTAACCATGTTAAGGGTTCTGGAGTGGATGCCTGTATCTGTTAGAATTACCTACTTTACGATTGTTTTTATATTTAAAATTCTAAAGGGCTTACTACCTGAGTATTTGAATAGGTTTATTACATTTAATAATGAAATTCACTCATATAATACCAGATCTCATACTGATATTCATATTAGTCGAACTCGCCACTGCAGAGCAACGAATAATATATTTTTTAAAGGAGTTCGATTTTACAATAATTTACCTAAGAAAATTAAAGACAGCAGTCCCTAAACACTTTTAAACATGAATTGAAATTGCATTTAAGTAAGTAGTGATTGATCTTATATTTTTAAAGACATTACTTAAATATTTGGCATATCGTGGGAAATTTATTTGTAATTTTATAATATATGTCTTTTATTTTGTGTATTATATTTGTATATCTGACTGATCTTATTTTTATATTTTATATTTTTAACAATTGTAATTTTATAATATGTTTGTTTGTCATTCTGTGTATGTGTTATATTTATATATTTATGTATTAGGATATACCTATTTACAATAAAGTTATATATTATATATTATAATAATAATAATAATAAAAGCTTTTTATTGATATATACAATATACATATACATATCAAAAGGCCATCGACCGAGGTCCTTCAGCCTGTCTTTTTTTTTAACAAATAATTTATTTACAAAGCTGTTGTACTAATCATAAACACACAGTGTATAGTGAAAAAAAAAAAAAAAAAAAAGAATGATTACATTGGATATTTAAATTTAAACAATATTAAGGATTTTCAGATAATGTAATTAATATTTCTTGAATAGTTTTTTCTGGAAACTTGAATTTGGAGGGTTGATGTCTTGGTCTGGTAATAAACATCTGTTGCATTATTTCCATATTATGCTCACGATTGGCAAACTTTGAGGATAGCACTTTTAATCTTTCGAGAATAGGCTGGATATTTGTTTTGCTGTAAAGCAATTCGTTTGAGGGATTATGAAGTGGATTTGTGGGGTGACGAATTTTCGTTATAATTCTCAGGGCTGTAGTTTCTGCCGTTTTTATATTATTAAGAGTTGGAAGTCGACAATTGAGGTATAAAACATGTCCATATTCAAGTATCGGACGACATATGGAAGTATAAATTTTTGTAGCAGTTCGAGTACTTATACCCTTGTTTTTGTAGGTTAAAGCTCTGAAGTGTTTGGTATATATTATATTACAGTACTAATAAACACAATGAGATTGGCAGCAATTTCCTTAATGAGTTCTGCCGTCTTCTTCTTGTCACGGGAGGCAATTAGGATATCGTCGACATATGTTGCAATAAGAGTTATATCTTCGTTCGACCCAATGTAGAATAGACAGGGGTCCGACTTTGATGGGGTCGCACCCAAACTCTTCAATGCTTCATTCAGTTTAGTATACCAACTCCTCCCAGCCTGACGTAATCCGTAAAGAGACTTCTCAAGTAGGCATACCTTGTCACCTTTACGTAGATCTCTCATCGTCGTTTTTGCCTTAGCACCAACTTCGCTTTGACCTTCTGAACTGAAGATATCCTGTAGAGTTTCCTGTAAGTTCCTAGGCAGCTCCAGGTAAATCTCCTCTTCTAGGTGCCCATTCAAGTAAGCAGTTTCAACATCGAGCTGTCTAATTGTCATCCCACAACGAGCTGCAAGTGATGCTACAAGGCAGATGGAATTAATCCGAGCCACCGGGGCGAACGTCTCTATAAAATGGCTAAACCCTTGAGCAACTAGACGTGCCTTTCGTTTTTCGAGTCCGTCATCTGGCCGAAACTTGTTTCTCAGGACCATTCGACTTCCGTTGATTTTATGTCCTCTAGGGCGGTCAACGAGTGTCCATGTCCCGTTCTTTAGGATGGATTTCATTTCTTCTGTGATAGCTTGACGCCATTTACTTGCATCGGAGCCGCTCATGGCCTGCTTCATAGGTATTTCAGATAGGAAGGTTTGCTCCGTTCTTTCATTGCTCTCAGTCTGATTCACAACAACATTGTGCTGCTTTCTCGGTCTTCCTCTCGAACCAGACCCGACGATCCTGGGTCGTCCAGGACCTCGCTGTTGGGTTTCTTGATATGCGTTTTGAACGGAGACTTCATCGTCATTGGACTCTTGTGGAATAATTTCATTTAAATCAGTTGTACTCAATTCCGGGGCACTAGCTCCAACTGCGTTATCGAAACCAAGGAAGTCCTCGTCATTATCTGAGTGTACAGACTCTAGATCATCTCCCAAGGCAGATCTCGGTGGGAATTCGAATTCCATGTGTTGTCGGATTCGTGGTGAATTTTCACCTGTCACGTCCATCTCTGGATCAACTTTTGTCATCGTACGAGGACATTTGTCTTCCATAAATTTCACATCACGTGTTATCAACACTTGATGCTTCTCTGATGACCAAACGCTGTACGCCTTGGATTCGTCTGCATAGCCAAGGAAGATACCTTCCTGTCCGCGAGTGTCAAACTTTCCTCTACCAGGACTTCTGTCAAGGTAATAAACTTTGCTGCCGAACACTCTGATGGTAGACACATCGGGGACGCACCCTGTCCACACCTCATGAGGGGTTCTGCCATCCAGGCTCCTCGTTGGCAGGCGGTTTCGAAGGTAATTCGCAGTGTTGACTGCCTCAGCCCAGAATGTATTAGGTAGGTTCGCTTCCTGTAGTAGACATCTAGCGGTGCTGATTAGCGTGTGATTCTTCCTCTCCGCCGTGCCATTCTGTTCTGGGTTGTGGGGAACAGTCAGTCTCGTAGTGATCCCTCGCTTCTTTAAGTAGTCGTCAAACTCTTTGCTCGTGTACTCCCGGCCATTGTCGGACTGTGGATATTTCACAGCCTTGCCTTTTTGATTCTCGATAAGGGCAATGTACTCCGTAGTGACCTTGAACACTTCAGCTCTTGACTTTAAGACATTTGGAACAATCGTCGATGAATTCAATAAAGTATTTTGCTCCTGGCAAGAATGTGTACAAAGCTTATGTGTACAAAGTTGATACAGCTCAAAAGTATAAATAAAAAGTGCAATTAATTAAATAAAACAGCAAAAAACTAAACATAATATTGTGTATTTTGAAGGGGCACAATAAACCAAAAATAAGGATAACTGATTTAAAGATAAACTATAAAAATTCATATATAACCTATAAATCAACCATGTGCTCAAGACAAAATTAACTCATTTATCAAAAAAAATGAGTTGTTCTCAATGCAAAAATAGTACTCCTAATACAAAACCTTTATACAAATGTGATTTGTGTCAGAAAACAGTATGCAACGAGTGCTCATCATTAACATGTACCGAAGACAGATGTATGAATCTGGCTAAAAGAAGATTAAAGTTCTTCTGCTCTGAATGTGACTTTAAAGAGCTTGAGTATGAAAAATGTTTGAAATTAAACAAACAGTTGTTATTGGAAAATCAGAAGCTGCAAAACCAAAACCAAGAACTATCCAAACTAAGTCCCGACACAGAGTGCTTGAGTAAAAATACTTACACCGATTTAAGAGAAAAAATAATTCAATTGGAAGAAGCAAATAAAAACCTGCATGATGAAATTAAAATAAATTTCACCAATACTATAAAAGACCTTATTAAAACTGAAATAGCTCAGATAAAACAGGAGGTAACGGACCTTAGGGAAAGCAATAAAGAAATGGTAAAGCTCTTTACGGATGCTCCACCAGACGTCACTATAAAACCAGCCAAACTTTTCAGTACCGCTTTAAAGGGATACCAAGATAAAAATAAAGTAAACAAACCAAATAAAATACACTCAGCAGACTATAATGACATACAAACCAAAAAGGACAATCACAATATAGGAATCGGAGAAGTACAACGCCCACCATCAAAACAAGTACAATCCCAAATACAATGCACAAATGAAGATTTTCATGAAGTAAGAAGGAAGCGTAGAAAACCACAATTTGGTACCGCTGAAACTATATATGGTAGTCATTCAGAAAAAGAATTTGAGGGCAGACAAGCAGCAACAAATAATGATAAAAAAATATGGCTTTTCGTGTCCAGAGCAAAAAGCCATGTAACTGAAGAAAATGTTATAAACTATATTACTGGAAAGACTAAGGCAGACAAACAAAGCGTGTCAGTAAAACTACTTAATACATGGCACAAAACAGAAAATAATAATTGCTTCTTGGTTGGACTTGATCCATGCCTGAAAGATACTGTATATGATGTAAATTTCTGGCCTAAGGGAGTAGCTTTTGATAGATTCAATTTCAATAGAGGACAGCGGTTCCTGGACAAACCTCGCAGCACACGATACGAAAACAAAAGAGATACTGACAGCAATCAACAAGATACGGATTTTTTAACCCTGAACAATCATCACTCACCATAATGCATTTTAATATACAGGGATTGGAAAATAAATGTGATATGCTAAATATAGATCTTTCTACACATAAAATTGATATATTATGTTTGTCAGAACACTGGCTAAAACAAAATGAATTACAATCTACAGCTATTATAAACTACAAACTTGTACATTATTATACACGCATTAAAATGCAGAGAGGGGGAGTATGTATTTTTGCCAGAAATGGTATTGATATTGAACCATTTGTATATGACTGTTGTATTGAAAAACACTTTGAAATATGTATAGGTGTAATAACATCTAAGAAAGGAGGAAAAGTCTACATAATTTCTGTGTACAGAACACCAGACAGCAATTTTACAGAATTTATCCACCGTTTAGAAATACTATTTCATAAAATCTACAACAAAAAACATAGCTATATTTTGGCTGGCGATGTAAATGTGAATTTTCTTGAAAACTGCTCTGAAAAACGTAGCCTCATAAATTTTTTTTCATCTTATAATATGATACATCACATAGACTGTGCCACTAGAATAACGAGACATAGTAATACATGTATAGATAACATTTTCTCAAATTGTCAAATGAATAATGTAGATGTACTTAATTCATATTTATCAGACCATACATACCAGGTTTGTGAATTTTTAATAACTCTTAAGGAACAAAATAATTCTAGTTGTGTTTATAGAAGAAATTTTAATGATGGCAATTTACAAACTTTTCAAAATTTGATTGCTAGAGAAAACTGGCAAGAGGTATATGATGCAAACAGTTTTAACGCAAAATTTGAAATATTTAACTCCACTTTCACTTATTATTTCGATTGCGCATTTCCAATAACGAAGGTTAAAACGAAAAACACAAATAAAAAGTGGTTTACACCTCATATAAAAAGTTTACATGATCAATTGTGTGAAATGGAAAAACTTGAAAAACAACTGCAAAACCCTATTTACACAGCTAGATATAAAGAGTTTAAAATATTATACAAGTTAATAGTAAATGATTATAAAACAAAAATCAATGATGACAGGATAGCTTGCGCTGATAATGTTATGAAAGAAAGCTGGAAAATAATAAGTGAGCATAACAAAGGTCATGGCGAGACAAGAAGTTTTTGCTTATCAAAAAATAACCAACTAATTACAAACCCGCTAGATGTTGCTAACCTCTTTAATGATTATTTTACCAATCAGAACAAATCTTGTCGCAAACCCAATCTTGATAATATAAAAATAAAAAACCACCTGCATAGTTTTTATCTGCTACCCACAAATGCTGAAGAAATTGAAAGAATTATTAATAAAACAACTGCTAAATCAGCAGCGGGGATTGACGGTATTAATGGTAAGGTATTGAAATCGGTAGGTCAGTCGATATCTACAGTTTTATCTTATTTAATAAATGAATCATTTAGTGAAGGCGTATTCCCAGATGCACTAAAAATATCAAAGTGCATACCTATATATAAAAATAAAGGGCCAAAACAAGATGTTGCCAATTACAGGTTAATTCAACTTCAAAGTCAATTAGCTAAAATCTTTGAACTTGCATACTGTAATAGACTTACAAATTTTGTAGAAACGACTAACCTACTTAATGCTGCACAAAATGGTTTTAGAAAAAATAAATCTACAACTACAGCCATTCATGAACTTGTTGAAATGATCTACGAAGCACTTAATAACAAAACACATTCAGTAGCTTTATTTTATGACCTGAGTCGTGCCTTTGATACTGTGGACCATAAACTCCTCTTAAATAAATTATACGGTATTGGAATTCGTGGTGTAGCGCACAACTGGACCGCCTCTTACCTGTCAAATAGATTTCAAAATGTTGTTGTGGAAGGAATAAAGTCAGTTTCAACAAACATTGAGCTAGGTGTACCTCAAGGCTCAATTTTGGGCCCTTTGTTTTTTATAATATTTATTAATGACCTTACCGATTATTGCATTGCCTCTGACAAAACCATTCTTTATGCCGATGATACAAACTTCTTAATGCGTCATAATAACATCAACACCCTTGCACAGAATTGTAATACAGCATCTACACAACTTGATGATTGGTGTAATAAAAATGGACTTGTGCTTAACGTAAACAAAACATTTCATATGAAATTTTATACGAAAAATATTACTCCAGATTATAACATGTTAATTAAATTATGTGACAAATCCATCCCTAGCGCTGATAACATAAAATTTCTTGGCTTAACTATTGACCATAAACTTACATGGGAAGTTCATATAAATAATGTCTGCTCTAAGCTTAGCAATATCTGTTACATTATCAGAACCCTAAGAGAAATGGTCTCCATTGCTATTTTAAAAACCTTGTATTATGGTCTAGTACAGTCAACCCTGCAGTATTCTTTGATTTTTTGGGGTTCATCGGCCTATCTAGAAAGGGCTTTCATAATTCAAAAGAAGATACTCAGATGTATGGTCAACGCTCATCCATTAACAAGTTGTAAGGCAATTTTCAAGAAACTCAACATATTAACGTTGCCATGCCTATATATTTCACAGCTTGTCCTGCACATTAGAGCAAACGAAAATAATTTTGTGAGAAATCATGAGATACACTCTCATAACACTAGAATTAATCAACTAATGCGCCAACCCTTTTCAAGGCTCGATATAGGACAAAAATCTCCTAACTATATTGGAATAAAATGCTACAATAAAATAAACTTTTTTAAAACTACTGACAGTATGAATGTCTGCAAAAATAAATTACATGAATTTCTTATATCAAATTGTTTTTATTCGGTGGATGAATTCTTGGAACATCAGTAATGTTTTTTTTAACTATTTATTTTTTAATAATGTGTTTGTATTAAGCTTTAATGTTTCTTTTTTCTTTGAATGATTTGTTTTCTCAACTATTTGTAAACTGTTTGTAACTTTGACTAGTCAGATAAGTTGGAATGCCTGTAGTGTATTAACTTTTTATGACGAATAAATTATTATTATTATTATTATAATGCTGTCCGCATTGGTCCACAGACGTCTGTGTGCACTAGCTCCAGGACCTTGGTTTGCCCGTTAGACTTGCTGGGGAATGGAATCCTCGTCATTTTTCCTTGCAGATGCTTGTCACAGTGCAAGCTTCCTGCCGTGTCTGTCAGCTGTATGCCTTTGATGACGCCTTTACGAACACCGTCCACGATGTCCCGCATATTTGCATGTCCTAAACATCTATGTAAAAGTTCGAGTGATACATTCACGTTTTTCGAAGCGGATGCAATAGCACGGGCGTCTTGACACTCTTGACCAGATTCGGACACATAATACAAGTCGGCGACTCTAACAGCATCTAGCACCATGTTTCCACTAGAGTCATGAATGGAGACTCCATCTTTCCAAAAACGGACATCGAACCCGCGATCTGTAATCTTGCTAATCGATAAGAGGTTGGTTCTTAGGTCCAGTAAGTACAATGCATTGTCCAATGTCACGTCTCTCTTGTTTCCGCGCGTATTTACAATAAAATGCAGTTTTCCTTCACCCACTGTATCGGCGGTTGCGCTATTTGCGAGGTTCAGCGTACCGCACCAATTACAATACAATACAATACAATACTTTATTGGTGTCAAAATACACAAAGTGTTTACACACGTCAACATGCAGTACAAAAGTTGAAAAATAAGGTATAAATGTATAAAATAATAATAATAATTTATTGGTGTCAAAATACATAATACAATGCTTACACACGTCAAAACATTGGACAATATAGTAGATGTAAAAACATATTAAAAATGGATAATTCACAAAATTACATAAGACAAAGAGTGACAAACAAGATTAAAAGTAGTATAAAATTATATAAACCAGTTAACAAATTAAGTAAGGGTAATAATATGAGGTTGTGGATATACAGTGCCTGTTAAATTAAATCTGAGAAATCATTCTCAATAAATTCTTCAAACCTATAGAGGGCCTTAGTTTTTAGATAACCTTTCATTTTATTTTTAAATTGAAAGAAGTTCAAGTTTTTTACTGAATGAGGAAGAGTATTATAAAATTTGGCAGAATAATAACCTGTTCCATTTCTAGATCTCATAAGACGAAGAAAATTGACATTAATTTTATCGCTATTCCTTGTGGTATATTCATGGATTTGGCTGTGCGTTACATATTGATGTTCATTTTATTTAAGATAAAGTAAACACTCGAGGATATAAGCACAAGGCATAGTTAATATCTTGAGATTAATGAATTGGCCTTTGCAATCAGCTCTGTATCTAAGATGAGATATTATGCGAATGCATCTACGTTGTAAGCCAAAAATGTTGGAAGCACGCGCCGAGTGTCCCCAGTTTAAAATTCCATACAACATATTAGCATGAAAAAACCATAATAAGCGGTCAGTAGGTAGTTCGGGGATACTGTGTTGACAAGGTTGCAAAGGAAATAGATATTTTTAGAAAGTTTGGTAGATAGTTTTGTAATATGTTCTTCCCAGCTTAATAGTGAATCTAAGTACACACCTAGAAATTTTAAGGATGCATCAGTTTGTTCTTCTTGATCCCTGTTTTGCAATGTAAATATTAATGATTGTGTCTTGTCATCGTTTAGTTTTAATCTATTGGTTAAAAACCATTCGCAAATATGTTCTTCCGTGTTTGTGACAGTCTGTTTTAGATCATCAGGTGTGAGGTTAGTGTTTAGTGCAGTAGTATCATCTGCAAACAGTATAAAGTTCATATTATCATCAGAATTGGCAAGATCATTGATGAATATCGTAAATAGTATGGGACCCAACACAGAACCTTGAGGAACACCATGAGTAACCCTACGTTTTTCGGAAGTACATAGGTTATAGTTAACATATTGAAATCTATTGGATAAGTAAGAATTAATAAGTGCCACACTGTCAGGATGAAAATTATAACCTAATAATTTGTCTGTAAGAATTTCATGTGAGACACAATCAAAGGCCTTAGATAAGTCAAAAAAAACTAGCAGTTGTATATTTCTTGGTTTCAAATGTATCAAGGACAACTTGAACAACATTATTAATTGCGAGAGTTGTGGATCGCTTATTCCTGAAACCATACTGACAGCAGTGAAATAGGTTGTTATGTTCGAAGTATTCATTAATTTGATTTTTTAATGCTGTCTCAAAAATTTTTGCTAATATTGGTACCAATGAAATTGGCCTATAGTTGTTAACATCGTCGTATGAACCCATCTTATGAATGGGAATTACCTTTGCAAGTTTTAAAACGTTGGGAAATACTGTATCTTTGATGCACATGTTTATCAAGTTTGTTAAGGGGATTATAATTAAGTTTTTAATACTTTTGATAAGTTTTACATTGATGTCATAAGCGTCCCGACTTTTGCTGTTTTTAAGGTTATCGATTATGTCACGAACTTCGTTGTAGGTAATTTCCCTAAATTTGAAGCATCATTTGTCTTTTTAAAATATTTCCGGTGATTTTGATTTGTTTCTGGGAGTTCGGTAATAATGCTATCTGCAATATCAGTAAAATAAATGTTGAACTCATTTGCTGTCAGAGACTCACTATGATGATGTTTTTTATTTCTTTTTATGAGGTCCCAAAAGGCTGCTTGAGAATTGGAAGAGTTTTTTATATAGTTGTCATGAGCATGTTTTTTAGCTTTACTGAGTTCAGTACGATAGTGTGCTTTATACGAGTTAAGATATTCTTTTGTAATAAAATTAGGATCGCTTAAGTGGGATCTTCTGAGAAAGTTCAGATAACCTCTCATAGCTCTAAGGTCATCATTAATAGATATGAAGTAAAAGACTAAGAGCACATAGTACATGAAAGACAAACTAAATATAAAAGAAACTATTAATATAAAATAAATAGGAGTATGGTATGGTAGTTTATCACTGTAGCTTCTAGAATACTGCACAAGATTCACACATTAGTTTGCAATAGAGGAAAAGTTGCTATGTAAAAATTCGTTAGTGCTATAAAAAGCATTATTGAGCAAATATTTTTTTTTATTCTGTTTTTGAACTGAGTTTCATTCAACAATTTTGTCTCTGGTGGTAGAGCATTATAAAATTGAAAACCCACGTATCCCGTGCCATCCCTGGTTTTACTTAATCTATGGAAGTTTATGTTGAGTTTATCGTTGTTTCTGGTTTTATAAGAATGTATGTGGCTTCTAGTTTCGAATGATTCTACATTTTTCTTTATATAACTAAAACATTGGTAAATGCAGGTACAATTGTAAAGTTCGCGAAAACTTTCGGCATTGTTGCATAAATGTGTCGTCGCGCCACTGTTCAGACATCACTTCCGGTTCGTATTGTTCAGTCCTCGAGTCGAAGAAACATTTAAACACACGTCACCCGTGTACTGCGCACTTTCCTTTCTTGATTTGCTTCGACACTCATTCGCCTTATGTCCCGGCTTTTTGCACTTATAACATAGAAAAGTATCGTTTTTTCGTTTCCCGTCGTCACTTTTGTTCGTTTCTGGCTTGTATCTTCGGTCCCGCCAATCGCAACCATTTTGTTTCTTGACTATCATGGCGCCCGACGCGTTTCGTGCGTTGCTCTTGAAACACAGTACTCTGAGACTATTTCAAAATGGTGTTTATTATATCCCTAGTGCCCTGCTTCGTTTCTGATAGAGCGTGTTCTCTATTTTTTACCAAAATTTCAATCGGCCATATTTTTTTAGTGGCTTAACCAAATTTAGTAGGCATGTTTCACTAATAGAGGTCTTTACAGTTCAGTACCGTAAACGAAAAAAAAGAAACAGGCTCAATTTTTTTACTTTTTGCATTTCAGTACCGAATTTTAAAATACTCTAATAAAGTATTTAAACTATTTAATTCGTTTTTTTGGCACACTTTTAATGCTTCGAGAATTAACAACTGAGTTTCACAATAAATCAATTTCAAAAATATTTGGAAGCCTTCCTTCCGGCTTCAAAAACATCAGTAATTACTTTAGTGACTCAGGCGACTTTAATTTTGCAATGAAAAATTGAATTTTACTCTCTGTTAGAATTTGTCACACCAATATTATATTGTTCGCCAAAAAAAGGTAAAAATGTCAACAAACATTCAAAACAATTAAATTTATTAGAAAAATACAAAAGAGTAAAATTATACAGAAGTAAAGTAACTGAGGAAATAATGCACCTAATATTTAGATTAATTAAACATGAATTTATCAAAAACAATTACACAAAATTGTAATAATGAACAAAAATGACAATAAAAAAACTAATTTTAACATATTTTCAAAATGTCTCCCTCCAACCTCAATAAACTTTCTTGTGCGTATCATTAAATGGTTTATAGCATTTCTAATCATACGCTGGTAATTTTTTTATTTCAGTGCATTCCTATTCTTCTATGATTTAACACCCAACGGCCAAACACTCTTCGAATATCATCTCCTGCTTCAAGTAGGCATACCTTGAAGTCTTTGATTTGTAAATGAAAAGGATACAAACCTTCATTTTTTTAAGTTTTTCAAACTCTTACATGAATAAAATAGTATAGAATAGAATTTATTGGTGTGTTTGAAATAAAAAATAATCATTATGCAAGTCAAAAGAATTACATAAAATTCAATAAAACATTACAAATTTTTTAGACAATAATAAAAATAATAAAATACATTTATAAGAGTAAAATATGTGCTCATCTAATTAATCATAATAAGGCAACGGATGTCAGAACAGACAGAACTGACAAATGCATAGAAGAAGTTTAACTACAAATCACTGTCTAGTAGTTCATTCAAACTATAAAATGCAGAAGCTACTAGGATTGATTTGACTTTTATTTTAAATAGATTTAGGGACAGTATTTTTAGGTAAGGAGGTAATTTGTTATAAAACAATGGACCATAATAATCTATACTATTTCTTGATTTTTTTTTAACCTTAAATATTTAATATAGTTATAAGTAGATAGGCTATGGGCGTACGACGCCAAAATCCCATGTTATTTCTTATGGAGGTTCATTCTGGTCATTTTTGACCAATTTTCTCCCCATCACTTTTTAGGCTCCGCCTTCGGGGAAGGTCCTACCGGTCGGGTTAAACAGGTTTTTACAGCTTTTAAATAGATTTGTACAGGTTTTAAACAGAATCTGTATACAGACCCTGTTTAAAAGCTGTACAAACCTGTTTAAAATCGTACAGACCTGTATACAGATTCTGTTTAAAACCTGTGCAAACCTGTTTAAAAGCGGTAAAAACCTGTTTAACCCGACCGGAAGGACCTTCCCCGAAGGCGGAGCATAAAAAGTGGTGGGGAGAAAATTGGTCAAAAATGACCAGAATGAACCTCCATAAGAAATAACATGGGATTTTGGCGTTATACGCCCATAGCCGATCTACTGTTATATGTTGGAGTTTGTATGAGTATTTTGATTATGTACTTCGGATACATTACTATTAGACCAAGAACCCAGAGCCGCCAGACCTACGTCATTTTAGCAAAGCTAATATTTTGACAATAAATACTATGATATGTGGTTAAGAACGTATGCATAATTGCTAGTTTGAAAGAGGGGCCCTTTTACAGGTAACCAGGTGCATAAAAACACTACGAACTTATGTCATAGTATGACAGCTGGTTTTTATATATGTTTGAGAGAATACTGTTAAAAACCAACATTCATTATTGCCAGATACTTCCCATACTTGAGTTGGAGGGAGGAATGCAAGGAATATTTAAAAAAACTCAAAATTCCAACATTATATAGCATCTACATTTTGCAATGCCTTCTACATGTAAAAGAAAATGAGTCAAAATACCTATCACGTGCCCAGCTACATTCTCATTCCACCCGAAGCAACAGGAACTTACACTATGTTTTTTTATGCTTATCCAAAACACGCAATGGCACAGCGTTCTATGCAATAAAGTTTTTCAACGCATTACCGTGCAATATCAGGGAACTAAATTGTAAACGTTTTAAAACTGTCGTTAAGTCATTTTTAATCGAAAGTGCATTTTTTTCATTGAGCGAATATTTTGCAGCTGATTTCTCCAATTTATGTAAGTAACTTAAATATATGTATGTTTGTTGAAAATTTTGTCTGTTCGTTGTTTACATTTTCTTACTTATACAATTTTACTACTCTTTGTACATTTACTCTCCTTATCACCTTGTATTTTTTACTTGTTTTTTGTATAATGCATCAATAAATACTTACTTACTTACTTACTTACTTACTTTAAAGTTCGAAAAAGACCAAGCAAGCTAGTTAATTAACTAACTGTGGACGCTCTAAAGCTCTAAAAAACCTAACCCAACAAAACATAATAAATCTTGTTTTGTTTCGTTTTTTTACATAGTAGAAGATGTGATTCCACAATTAGTTAGTTAGCTAGCTTGCTTGGTCTTTTTCGAACTTTGAAGCATCTGGCAGAAGTTAGGGCCCATGGGAAATGTCTGGCAATAATGAATAATGTTAGCACAGGGGTCCCGCAAGGGAGTGTACTAGGTCCGTTACTATTTTTGATATTTATTAATGATCTAGTCGGAAACGTTGATAGTACGTTCTTAACACTCTTTGCTGATGACACGTCATCTATAATCTCTGCCAATAACATTGAAAGTCTCAGCAATAAAGCCACAAGTTGTGTTAAGCAGATGACCCAATGGTGTCAAAGAAATGGTCTAGTACTCAACACGCAAAAAACGAATCTTTTATTATTTTCCCCTATTGGAGTAACTACTGATATAAGTTTACTGGTTAGGGCTGAACACCAACCCATAAAACAAAATGATCATGTTACATTTTTGGGAATTGAAATGGATAATAACTGTTCCTGGGAACAACATATAAAAAGCCTAACCAGAAAACTTGCTACTAATAATTATGCTGTCTTACAGTTAAGGGGCTTAGTTGATACAGAAACAATTAAAACATTTTACTATGGTCATATAAACTCTTTACTCTCCTACGGAATTCTCTGCTGGGGTAACTGTTCTGGGATAGGAAAAGTGTTTTTACTTCAGAAACGAATAATAAGGAGTATATTCCATCTCACCACCTTAACTTCGTGTAGGCCATATTTTGAGCAGAATGGAGTTCTCACAGTTTACGCACTTTATATTTTGCAGTGTGTGTGCTACGTTAGGAAAAATATCGGATTCTTTCCAAAATGCAGTGAGAAAAATATGTACCACACACGAGCAGCCAACGAATTGTATGTTCCGCCAAGTAGGCTGGTGCAGGTTAGCAAGGGTCCTTATATAACGTCAATTAGACTATATAATCATCTCCCCCAGAGAATTAAAGACACAAGCAGCTTTGAACAATTTAAAAGTAAAGTTAAAGAATTACTAAAAAAACCAAGTCCTTACTCTCTTAGCGAGTATTTTAATTTTAGATATGTCTAAGTTTGTCGTCGTATCACTATAATTATTGTATTTTATAAATGTTATTTATTGACTATGTTGTGTAACTGTCCTCCTTCAATATCTTTATTAGGTAATTAAACTTTGACAATGCCAATACTGTATTAACAGTCTAATGGAAATAAAGATTATTATTATTATTATTATTAACGTTGGTTTTTAACAGTATTCTCTCAAACATATATAAATACCAGCCGTCATACTATGACGTAGGTTCGAAGTGTTTTTATGTACCTTTAGCACCTGGTTACCTGTAAAAGGGCCCCGCTTTCAAGTTAGCAATTTTGCATACGTTCTTAACCACATATCGCACTATTCATTGTCAAAATATTGCTAAAATGACGTAGGTCTGGCGACTCTGGGATCTTACTCTATATATTTATGGATGTTAGTTTTAACATAAATTAGGCTTTGATAAATATATAGACTTGGTATAGTTAATATACAAGGTTTTTAAAATGTTCTTAACATTTGCTTTGTATTCTATTTCTAATATAGTTATCTCCATTCGTTTAATGCTTATAAAAAACCTCGAAGCTGTGCCGCTTAGACGTAACTACACCACATTGAGGGGAAATCAGGGCATGTCAATTTTCGAGCTTGTTCCTCCATAAATATTAAATAATAAATATATTGTATTATTAAATACATAGAACATCATTATTCTCATATAAAGTATGTTCTGGAATGATTAAAATAACAAATTACCGAAATCACACCTGTTCCAATTATTTAATTTAATTGGTTTGATCGTATTTACCCAACACGCTCCTACGAAAAATATTTTATGACCTAACGGTTTTTAACAGGTACGACAGAGTCGAATTTTTAATATTGTCGGTGTATCACGGAATTTGAAATTAACCGCATTATTTGTATCTGTTTTATAAAATAAAAATAGTTTGTGATCTGTGTTTACATTATACTTAGATTGTGAGAGCTTAAAAGTGTAATTCTTTAACAGGTACATGACATTTTCCTTTGTGTTTTAGCGTATTTTATACAGTTGTGTTTTTATAAATATTTTGGTGGGTAGTGAATTATTTGGGTGTCTTGTGTTTGTAAGTGGCTGTGGTAGAATAATATCGTGAAAATGTTTAGGCTTTGCGATGATTCTTTACCTAGCACTAACAGAGAATGTCAGGAAAGTATGGGGATTAGCAACAGCTCACAAATTACAGAGAAAGTTTCTAGGAGACATTTATGTGAGCATACCCAAAAAGTAGTTTTAAATCTTTATAAAAATATAAAAGAAAGTGCAGGAGAAGCCGGAGCCATGGAAAAAACCTCCTACTTAACAGAAATTTCAAAACAAACTGTTTATAAATTAATTAAGGGTCATGTAATCGAAAAGCTAAATCGGACAAAGGAAAATCACGAGCATTAGATTCGTCTGCGGTGAAGTTCTTAAGAGATTTAATTTACAGTAAGTATAAGGAAATGAGATACCAGCAGTACAATCAATACACATGGAACTGAGAACAACAGGTATAGTGTCAGTTAGTGAACAAACATATTTGCAACGTATTAAAAAATTTCGAAATGAACAACGACCAATGTATTATTTAGACCAAACTTGATATAATACCCATGATAAAGTGAAAAAAAGCTGGACAGATGGCTCAAAGAAATGAAAAGTTGATATGCCTGCAAATAAAGGAACCAGATTAGTAATTATACATTGTGGATCAGAAAATGGATGGGTCTCGAGTTAAGTTCAACAATTTCTTCCGAAAACAATTTGGAATTTCAAGAAAACTTGGCAAAGAAAAATCTTTTGGATATTGTTAAGAAGCAAAATTTCCCAAAACAATATGTAATTGATAACATCTGAAGCTCAAAAGCATCAGCCCTAATCAACACCATTAATAATATATGTAGATACAGATACCAATTCAGAAGATGGCAGTGAAGTGTTAAGGGAGTAGAAATTAGTGTTTAGAATAAAATATTATGTGATTTACGGTACATTGTGAATTTATCGTTTTATCAGTGTTTTACATATGCACAAGTGCAATATAAGTATCAAATAAATTTATTTACTTGATACTTATTTATTTGTTTTCTAGAATTGAATTTATTTATTTAATCTGGGTCATTTAGATCAAGTTAGGATTATTGATATAAATATCGATAACCTTAAGTCTGACCCACATTTCTTGGCAAGGAATTGCTCGTACCTCCTCGTGGTCCTTGCTGGGCAACAATAATAATTCAATAGATTAAGAATTATTATTCGCAAAACTTAGCAACAAGAGAATATTTACTTATAAAATAGTTTTAAATTCCTATCATTGTGCACAAAAATTTTAAGTGCAGCTCTGTGGGATATCAATTATCCTAACGAGATAAATTTATGGTCCGGTTTTATGGCCTTTTTTACGTGCATTAAACGAATGCAGACAACTATACCAGCCTTATAGCTTTCCTTTGAGTGCTAAAAACCCATTCACAGTGAGCAGAGTGGGCCCATACACACTGGTGTTAACTACTATGGTATCAAATTGTATAACTTATTAGATAACCACATTAAAGCATTACCTAAACAAAAATTCAAAACCATGATGAATGATTTTTTGATAAAAAACGCATTCTTTTCATACGAAGATATAGAGAGAGTAATTTTAAACATCTGATAAGGATTCCTAAATTTCTCCCACAAATTATGTTCTGTATTCTGTACATTTAATTTTTATGATTTTCTATGTACCTGTTTTACCTGTGTTTTTATTCCCACTAAGTACCATAACTTTGTCCAAATTGACAAAATTTTGCAAATCTACTGTATTGTTTTTATTTTACTATTTTACTTTGTTTTGTAATAAGAATGTTTGACGTGTGTACAAATTTTTGAAAATTTTTTAACATGAATAAATCTATCTATCTATCTATCATACAAGTATTGCATAGCTTAAGATGGAATGCACCAGAGCATGATAAGTCATCAAAGTTATCTCACCTGAAGTGATTTGAGTTAAGGATTTTAGCAAATACAGATGTTGGGAAACTCCTAAAGCTAGACTCTTACTCTTTGCGTACTAATAGAAGACTTTTGTTACACTGTTTTTAGAATTTCAATTCCTTCATTTACCTCTTGTCTAACATGCCATTCATGCCTCAGTGGAATCCTTCGATTAGGAAAATGTCAATGATATTCTCTAACGGCAGCCCTGGAGTTCCCATCACGAAAGCTATACATAACTAATAATCACTTTGTTAGAGTAAGACATTTGTAACTTTAGAACGTACTTTCTGTGCAGTTTCAAACAATAACTAATATTTTTGACAGGTACTCTAAATGTTGTCTGTGGCAAATGTTTATCAAGGCTTACAATATTGTAATTTATTTAAAAAAAATAAAAAAATAATGTTTTATAACATTTTGTTTTAAAATACTTTTTTACTACTAAAAACCTACCAAAAAATCGAAAGTTTCCATAAGGATAATTTAATCCTAGCTCAAATAACCTGAGGACTGTACTATTGTTGAAATTTATTATATGATGGATTGATTATACCCTGGTAGCAACATAGTAGGCAGAATTCACCAGTAGCCGTCATTGAAACACTATTTCATCTACTATCTATTCTTTAGTAATTCACTACCATTGTTACCACTGCTATTTATTATATACCATATTAATTAAGATTTGTATTTACAGGTGCTGGATCCTTACAACTAAGATGAAAATTCAAGTATGACATCAAATTTAAGTGTTGTCACCAATTATCTTACTGTTTTAACATGATACCTATATCTATTTATAATAAATAATTTCTTGTAATATAGCCATATTAAATGAATTTTATGTTAATAATGAATTCACTTGGACAAATTTTGAATGTTATAACTAAATAGGTGCATAAATAGGCTAAAATAAATGAAAGAAAAAATTGAATCGGAGTAATTCTTTATTTTCATTCTCTGTTTTACTTCTTATCTAGGAAATCAAGAGTTTTGTAACTGATACAGGATATTTGAAATATGATGGCCATTATTTTATAATAACTTATGGACAAATTTTACGTGAACTTACTGAGAATAATAATAAGTTTTAAGTAACATTCAAAATATATTAATATATGATACTTTAATACTACTTATATCTCAAGTAGGAATTATCAACATTAGGTAGAAATATGCAGTATCCCAATATCAAATTATCAAAATTTTATTTTTACTTGCAAAGTTTGATAAACAATAAAATATTTGTTTAACAGTTGCTAAGAAATTCAGAAAAAGTTCTGCATTAGTAATCTTTAAGATTGGAACATGTTTTTCATTAAGAAGCAGCATTTGAATCACTACTATATCACAACTATACATTGTCACCTCATATACAACGTTGCTACATCCAATCTCGGAGGTGACGATTTGTTTTGTTTTCAACTTTATAAGCCTATAGATGGCATCAGAAACCTATATTAAAATTTTTCTGAGGATGTCAAAAAATTACGTTTATATCCACAAATTAAATTTTTATTTCCAATATATATTAGTTGCGCTGCTATCGAGTTTATTTGTATAATTGCTATATCCGCCTATATATAGTACTTTTTTTATGATGTCACTGTTACATCCAAATATTGGCAACACCTCGCACAACGCCATAATGATCATTTATTAAATGTTTTTAAGAAATTCATCAGGTTTAAAAAATTACAGTGTGCTGAGTTGGGCACTGCTTAAAATATTTTAAAATGTGTGGATTATCACATAAAATTTTCTTCCGAATCTGAATTTCTCCACATAATCTGAAATTGCAAAATGTATGAAAGACATGTTATGTAAATATTGAATATTCATTAATTTTTTCATTTCTCTCTCAATACCTTGCTTCCTTTAGACCAAGCACCTGAGACGAGAAGACCAAAATGCTGACATGTTTTGGCCTTCTTTGAGGCAGATGATTGTTGTTTTTTATCATTAGACCATATGAATTCGAATAGGTACCTAGACTGGCAAATAAAAATATCTTCTGCTTACTTTTCTGTCGAGAGAATTTTGGAAAAACTGGTTTTTGAAAAAACAGAAAAAATATTCGGATAAAGTTGTAAACATACAGTTATCTATCGATCTGTTTACATCGGATGCAGGTGCGGTCTAGCCCACTGAGACGAATCCCGGTGGCCCGCTCCAATAGTGCGCCGCTGGCGCCAGCAGCTTGGCACACTGACAAACACAATCGTATTGGTACATATTTTCATAAAATTTTAATAGGTATTATAAAATAACCATTTTATAATACCTATTGTATTTATAAAATAGAAATCCCCGAAAATATAAATATTTAGATCAGACGGCCTCAGAGGCGATGCTACCAAATCTCCTATTCCTGCAGCATCTTTCTTTACTACAATCAATTCTTTGGCAGTTTTTAAAAGAGTCGTATCAACAAATGAATATTTGGCGAAATATTAATAAAGAGAAGAAAATATTAAAAAACCTTCAGTTAATAGGTGAGATTCACTGGTGGGCCAAACATACGGCTATTAGTTGTATTTTCAGGACATTTTTAAATCCTTATAAAGATTCACATTACGTGGACGTTATTTTGTCTCTGTTTGAAGTCGAAATCAGTGAGAAGTTTAATGCAGATGGGAGAGTAAAGGCTGATAATTTGAGAGAGTCCCTGTAAAGATTTGAAATAATATGCTATCTCAAATATATTTAAGAATATTAGTATTACAAATCCATTGTCAAAATATTTACAAACCAGTGGACTCCATAGCACAGCAGCTTGTTGAATTTACACTCCAGCAATTAAAACGTATACAAAGATACATTGATGCGATAAAATCAGCATCAAATTCTTTTATAAATTGGACAACAGAAGAGCTTACATGGAGAGGTGCAGAAGAAACAATTTGTATTGAACAGACTTTTCCTATTAGAAAAGTGAACAAAATGCCCGGAGAAGCATCCCATGGCAATCCAGTTACAGATAGTTTCCATAAATTTACTGTAGAAGTCCGCAATGTTATCTTAGACATTGTAATTGAGAGTATGACCAACCTCTTTTCTAAAAACAAGATGTTGTACCAAGATTTAAATTTTTTGCCTCTTTCAAATTTTAATTATATTAAAGAAGAGAGAAGTTTGCCCTTAGAAGCACTACAAACATTATGTTCGAAATTAGTAACATTCAATAAAGATGCTACAAAAGATGGGCTATGTGAAGAACTAATGAATTTCGCGAGTAGTTGGGAGAATTAAAAAAAAACTAATACAGATGAGTAGGAACATTATTATGAAGTTGAAAATGATGCAGAACCAAAACGAGATTCTCCGGAAGAAGGTGGAAATTTTAAATTCTGTAAATCTTCGAAAACTTGTAAGAAATGCGCAGTATGCTGTTACAGTGTGCTTATAAAATATAACTTATATAGCGAATCATACAGTTTATTAACACTGGCTTACCAGTATAATGGTAATAATAAAAATAATAAAGTAATAAGTGGCCTACAAGTTCTAAGATCCAGCGCCGCTTAAACTGTTGCTAGTCCAGCCCTGATGATCCGATGTCAGAATAATAAAATTTAACCTTAAAAGTAACAAAAAACTAAGAAACCCAAACTATTATTTCTTACATTTGATTTAACCTCACTTTGAAAATTTTTTAAATCGATCTAAAATTCATAATTTTTTCAAAAGGCTGTAGCAGAATAGGCAAGGTAAAATGGCCTTAGAAGCTTTAGGACCTATTTCATTGTCAGTAGATCTACAATAGGAAAGTACACAATTTCCTCGAGTTTTACCCCCCTGTTGCCACTAGTAACCTATGTATTCTAATAAATATAATTTTTCGTTCTCATGTTTTATCTCTGAAGTTATGTGTTAATTATTATGAGAATAATTGAGTATATGGATATAATTTAAATACATCTTAGGGAAAGGAATGTGCCAATTTTATGGCCTCTTGAATGAGAAAAAAAAAATTAAATAATTTTTTATTCATGAAAATAACGACTCACGTATACAAACTTTTTACCAAAAATGTACTGCCATGAGTAGTTTATTGTCGATTTTTTTTCAAATTTTTAGATGCTGTGCTCCGTAACTAAAAAAATAAAGACTTCGACGCTATGTTTAGTTGTGTTTACTATTGAAAGTATTTCTATTTGTTACGTATTATTTATTCAGATATTGCCACTGAGGAAAAGATATTGGTCAAGTATTCGTAATATAAACATCACCACCCTATAGTGGTTGTTTATTTTATTATTCAATGTAACGTAAATTTTCCCTCCCGGTCCGGAGCGTTTGAGGAGGCCTGGATTCTATGAGATGCATATGCAAAATTTTGATTAGGAAAGTCGTAGCTGGTAGTATTGCACTTTAAGAAGCATTACCTTTCGCTTTCTGAAATCGTACAATCGAGATAAAAATTGTTATTTCAACTTAAATATTAAAATTATCTTAAGTAATAAGACAATTATTGTCGATATTTGAAAAAATGCTAAAAATGCTCCATTCAAGAAAAAATAATAATGTACCTAATTTCTAATCAAATCAGAAATTTAAATAAATTGTATTTCATTATTATCTAAACCAGTGTTTTTTTATGTTGAAAAATGCCCCAAAGGACTTATCTAAAATTTATCTAAAAAAAGTTATAGCGTTTTTGTTACTTAAAAAAATTAAATTGAAATGTAAATATCTCTACAATCGGTGATTTTTCGAAAATTGTTCATATTATAAAAGTTGCTTAGAATATCTTTTTCCCCACATGCATGTATTATCAAGGTTCCTGAAATCCTCATTTTGACGCAAAAAATTCTGTAACGTTTGATCCACTAATTTCGATCTCAAATTTTAGGACAGTAATCTCTCTATACTCCCTTCGGATGATGTGTAAAACAGGTTTGTACAGCATTCGAGATACTTTTGGTTATTAGAAATAAGTAGGTAGTAGACTGACAAAAAGTAATGTATAACGACTGGAAGAGTTTTAAAAATATGCGTTTTTTAAACTACAACACAGTGGACGCGAAATTTGTTAAACATTTTAACATTTTCCGATTTCGCTAAATTATTTCGATGTAAGGTTATTAACCAAGGACATAATAATTTTCATTATGCGTGATGTTTATGAGCATATTAATTATATGCTAGAAATATATATTATAGAATGTTCAAGACATAGTTTTAAAAAAATATAGTTTTCAATGTATTGGTATCGGTATTCAGAAAATATTTAAAGAAATAAAATTTAACAGAAAAAAGGTGGGTAGATAACGCCCTCTTTTTTCGTTTATCATGATTGAGAGAATGAAGTTTTCGTTTGAGCGATTCCTTTATATTTATTTTTATTTCAAGTGTTCAACATTACAGTTAGATCAAATTTATATAAAAAATACTACAGTAAGTTGCATGAAAGATGTCTCAAACAAGGCACATTTGTTGGTTTTCTGACATTTTGGACGTGTTTCAAGCTGTCAGTAATATTTCATTATGATGCGCAAATACCGTAAACTGGGGTGAATAGGAACGATTTTGAAATTTGACAGGTCATAATTTTTTTATTACTTGACATATGGGTTCTAGGTTTTTGATATATTTACAGTCCTCACTTGTACTACATATTGTTCGCTATGGTTGTTATATATATATATATATATATATATATATATATATATATATATATATATATATATATATATATATATATAGAGCTATCATACTCACCTCCTGAACGGACTACTGACGCCCAAACCTCCGCCCTAAGGAAACGACTTTGGCATTTAAGGTAAGTTGTATATATGTAAAAAATCGGAATATACTACATATATTGCAAATGTGCAAATATATATATATATATATATATATAATTTATCTATATAAATTCCTTATCTTATCTACGTAATTTACAATTTATGAGTAAAATCCTAAAACACGTCAATTTTTAATTCTAAAATGACATTCTTTGAGCATAATTTTATACCTCCCACTTCAACGCCCTTGTAGTAACAGCTACCTACCCCTTTAAAATGTTTGGAACGAGGGTGCATGTGATAGCTCATTTGAAGGGGATTTTAATTCTCTATCCAGAAATGTAAGGTTTTTTGAATTTTGTGTATTCTTCAAGAAAATTAAATTGAAAATTTTAAAATCTATTTGAAATGTATCCTAAACTATTTATACCTATGTACCAATATCTGTCAAATCTGACTTTTCTAATTAATTTTGTGTCATGTCATAACATTCAATTTAAATATATCATTTTTTCTTATATGCAGAGGTGGAAAAATACCCAGCAAAAAGAAAGAAGGAAAAAGAGTTTATTTTTACATATCAGAAAAAATTATAAGTTCTATATTTGCTACATCTGTGCAAACATATGATTCTAGTTATTTATTATAGATTGTCAAGTTGATCATTATTTTAACAATGAATCTTTCGGTTGCCCAAAGATTTGAAATTTTGATATTATTAGGACGTGATAAAACAAGAACACAGAAGCAGGTATGCGAAATATTTAATACTAAGTATCCTGACCGTCGCATTATCAGTCTACGGTTAGTAAACAAATTTCGGGAGTTTGGAAATGCCACAGATATTCCTAAATCTGGTAGGAAACGCATTAGTAATGATACTAATAATAATAATAATTTATTCATCATAAAAAGTTAATACACTACAGGCATTTCAACTTATCCGACTAGTCAAAGTTACAAACAGTTTACAAATCATTGAGAAAACAAATCATTCAAAAAACAAAGAAACATTAAAGCTTAATACAAACACATTATTAAAAATAATTAAAAAACATTACTGATATTCTAAGAATTCATCCACCGAATAAAAGCAATTTGATATAAGAAATTTATTTAATTTATTGTCACGCAGGACTTGAAATTGACCCAGTACATCGTTTTTTAGTAAAGTTATCATTTGTTACATTAGATCTGTTTAACACATCTTATTGCATTTTACTTTGTATTGGAATAGCTGAGTTGACTGGAAGCAAGTTCACCACACTACATTGTCGCCGGGGCAAAAGTGCTGATTCGGTTAAAATTAATAACAGTACCGGCGTGTAGTAAAATTTAGTTGGGTTTTGAGTTCGGAAACAAGAAGTCCGGGTACAAATACTGCATAGCCTCCAACTCCTCCTTCCGGAGTATGGGGTCCCCCAGGGGCAGTTAAGATGTAAGTACATCTTTTTCTTTTTATGTTGTTAATAAACTTGTACCTTGTTTTCTACCACTATGTTTTATTTGATAAAGTATTTATTCAATAATTAATTTAAACCCTCTTGTATGCCAAGCGAGTTAAAGTGGCTTCATGGACATCGCATGTATTATTAAGAAATGAGTCTTACAGCCTAAAAGGGGTTGTATATGTGACATATGGTGGAGGCGCTGAGTTTTCGTTTCGAGGGGTTGGTTCTACATAGCCACCCCTATTAACCATCATACATTTCGCTATTAACTTTTTTAATTTTATAGAGTCTACCATATGTATATGACATTTGGTTGGGGGCGTCTAGCTTCGTTCTCAGAGGTGATTTTTCACAATCACCCCAGTTATTTTAAATAGTCTTTAATTGTGAAGTTTACCAGAGAGCTAATTTTTTTCCAGTGAATTTACGAAATTCCTCTGACTGACTTTGAAATTTTTTCACTTGCATTTTTCTTTTTATTAAATTTAGTACGGGTCACCACATGTATTCTTTATATTAAAATTATTTTGAAAAAAGTCGAACTTAAATAGAAAATTAAAAATTTTTTACCGAACTTATGGAATATTTTTCATTTTAATAAGTTATTTTCAGACAATTAGCTTTTATTTTACAACATTGAATGAATACTGCGTTTTTTTCGTTTGATCTTAATTTGGTATTATTTAGAAATGTAATTGCGCGCCATATAATGTTTTCTGTTAAAGTCCGATGGTAGAAATCAAAGGTACAGAAATGTCTTAGATCCTCAACAAAAACATTTGCCTTCGTATATCAATATAAAAAAACCCTAGTAAAGACTATTATATCAATATAAAAAAACCCTATTGATGTAATAGTATTTACGAAGGCAAATGTTTTTGTTGAGGATCTAAGACATTGGTTATGTCACGTTCGTAAAATAGATTTTCTAGAAATTCATTAATTTGCTCTGTATGTGATTTAATTTTTTTATTATATTTGATTTTTTGACTGATTGATTTCTTTTTAACTAAATATTAATTTTACTTAACTGGTAACCGCTATTACTTTCTTTCAATTTATTGTGGATTTCTCAAATTTCGGCAAAACTAGGGTGAAAGTGTAGATGAACCTAGTATCGTTTGGTCTGATGGGCACGACAAGGATTTTATGTACACTGCTGGCCACTCGAACTTACACATAGAGACTTTTAGGCAAAATTTAAAGTTCAATATTTTCAACAGGAATGCAAATTTTTGAACGCGGCTTGCAAATTTTAAGAGCTAGTTTTTTTCGGATTAAGCTGCATGACGTATATTTATCGTAGGACCATAAGTTTATTATATACGGGGTGATCAATGAAGTCATGCAAAAAATCAAAAAGTTTGTATGAGTGAAATTTCCGCAAAAAATTTTTTTGGTCGTTGCAATATGGTTCCTTACTAAGGTAACATCAATATCTCTAGACGGTTTTGTCAGTTTTTGGATTAAGGCCCTTAGGCCTTGTACACACTACTCAACATAAAATTTGGACACCGAAATCTTTAAAATGCTATAACTTGACATTGGATTGACGGTTCTTGATGATTTTTGCGGATTTGGAATCCTTATTTCACGCAGATTTTCTATGGTCTAAGCATTTTATTTGAGGGTTGAAATTTACACATTATACCGGGTCGATAATAAACAAAAACGTAGCGACAAGAACAAGTTTATTACATTAAATTCTACAATATACAACATTGCTTAACAACGACCAAAAGTCAATTCTTAAAAAATTTATAATTCTAATTCTGGTAATTTTTAATAACTGAAAAAAAATTTAACTAAAAAATTAAAAATTAATTTAATTTAAACTTAAATTAAAATTATCTAATTAAAATTAGGTACATTAATTAAAAAAAAGAGAAGCTAATATTTTGTTGGTCCTCCTGCTCGGAATATTACTTCCCGACATCGATTTGGTAGAGTATCCACAAGATTATTTATAAAATCTTGTGGAATATTCTCCCATTCTTCACGAATGGCCTCACTGAGCGTTTCTAAGGTTTCATGGGGTACATCAAGAGATCTTACTTTAAGTTTTAAATAAGACCAAACGTGTTCGATGACATTAAGATCCGGAGACTTTGCAGGCCAGTCCATCCTATTGATGTTTTGTGCCTGCAAAAACTCTGTGATCCTTCGCGCTCTATGAGGTCGAGCATTATTGTCATCCACCATTAGAATTTCTGGGCCGTAATGTCGAGTAAAAGGAACAATAGGTTCCAAAATTTCCTCCTGATAAACAGTAACATTAATGGTTTGGTTGGTAATGAATAGCTCGGTTTTACCATTTCTTATGATACCTCCCCACACTGTAACACCTCCGCCACCAAATGCTTCTTGAGGGGCCATATTTTCCTCCAAATATCGCTGATTTGGCCTTCTCCAAACTAACATTTGGCCACCGGAGTGAAACAAATTAAATCTTGTTTCATCAGTAAATAAACAATGGCTCCACTCTGCATTACCCCAATTCGCATGCCGATTTGCCCATGCCCGCCTATTCGCTCTATGGCGTTGTAATAACCGCACACATTTTGCTCTGCGACGGGCTCTATAATTTAAAATGTTTGGCATTATGTTATGTTTTAAAAAAAAAAAAATCTCACCTCAAGTTGTTTTTATTTAATGTTCTTCTCACTGTTCTGTCCGAAACTCTCACCCCAGTTTGTTGTCTTAAAGAGTCATTTAGTTTTCTAGAGTTCTTTGTTCTATTCCGCATAGTTTCTCTCATTAAAATTCTTTCGGTTCTTTGGTTTATTTTTTTGTATGTCCACCCCCATGCCCATAATTATGATCACCAGTAGTTTCGACGCGGCGGTTCAAATTATAAATTGTGTTTCGGCTGACATTGTAAATGTGCGCAACTTGCTGTTTTGACATTCCTTCGTTGAGAAGTCGAATGCAATTTTCCCTTTCTGCCGTGGTTAAACGCCTCATATTAATTAAACTTTACAAAATTATAACATTGAAATATGTCAGATTATTTCTAAAATAATGTAAACAGTTTTTAATTCCATAGCAACAAATTTGTTTTTCCAATGCCTACTTTGAAATTGACGCGTCGCGTAGAAATTACACCCGATCATAATTATGGGCATGGGGGTGGACAAAGAACTCTGTAAAACTGAATGATTCTTTGAGACAACAAACTGGGGTGTGAGTTTCGAACAGAACAGTGAGAAGAACATTAAATAAAAACAACTTGAGGTGAGAATTTATTTTTACAAAAACTTAAATAATGCCAAACTTTAGAGCGCGTCGTACCCTACGTTTTTGTTTATTATCGACCCGGTATAATGTGTAAATTTCAACCCTCAAATAAAATGCTTGGACCATAGAAAATCTACGTGAAATAAGGATTCCAAATCCGCAAAAATCATCAAGAACCGTCAATCCAATGTCAAGTTATAGCATTTTAAAGATTTCGGTATCCAAATTTTATGTTGAGTAGTGTGTACAAGGCCTAAGGGCCTTAATCCAAAAACTGACAAAACCGTCTAGAGATATTGATGTTACCTTAGTAAGGAACCATATTGCAACGACCAAAAAAATTTTTTGCGGAAATTTCACTCATACAAACTTTTTGATTTTTTGCATGACTTCATTGATCACCCCGTATATAATGAACTTATGGTCCTACGATAAATATACGTCATGCAGCTTAATCCGAAAAAAACTAGCTCTTAAAATTTGCAAGCCGCGTTAAAAAATTTGCATTCCTGTTGAAAATATTGAACTTTAAATTTTGCCTAAAAGTCTCTATGTGTAAGTTCGAGTGGCCAGCAGTTTAATTTAGGCCAGAGCCGTGTCGCCGCTACGATACTGATCAACTCTACTCACAAGGGCAGGGATTCAACATACCCTTCAGACTCCCCAAGACGAAAATAAACAAAATTATACTTACTGTCATTGCTACAGTCTGCTCTCTCCATCGAAATCTTATGTCAGGCGGTGCACTTTTAATGAATATATCTTATAATTAGCACTTTCTCGGAAACACTTCTTAATAATTAAGACCGCCGATGGATTCTATGAGTACTCGGACAAGTACACAGAATCGCACGTCGGTCACATATCTTATAATTAGTGGATCAATACGCGTCTGAAATTAAGGTTGCAGTGCCTCTGCGGTTGACATCGGAACTAATTCCTGTGTGATAAGTGTTTTGTTTACATTCAAATCTTTGTATTTTTTGTGATTTTGCTTGCCATAATTAGGTATTTTATAAACAGAGCTGGGTAAAGTACTCTGGTAAAGTGCTTTGAGTAGTACTTGAAGCACTTTTAGGGCTTCAAGTAGTGTGCTTCAATTACTTTTAATAGAGAGTATTTGGTACTTGACATTTGAATTACTTTGCATAAGTACTTGGGGCTTTAAAGCCCTTCCAGAGGGCTTCAATTACTTTCGAAAGTGCTTCAATTGCTTTTAAAGTAATTGAAGTCCTTTTGAAGTGCTTGAAGTATTTCTAAAGTACTTGCAAGCTCTTAATAAAATTCATTCAAACCCCTTCTAGACAAATCTTATCATGAATTGTTAGGAACAGAGGAACTAACAGAAAAACAAAGCAGCTTGTGTTCAGTGTTTAGTTGTCCATAGTCATAGCTGGTGAGGTGATACATATATACTATAGGTGTTATTGTCATTGTGTGTCTTTACATGTTTTCAAAAGAAGTAAACTGGTGTTGTACATTCGAAAAGTGCAATTTGGCGACACTTCACTTCGGGCAAAACTGGAAGTTATGGCACATTCATTATCATATTCATATAAGACCAAATAATGGTATTAGTCGAGGAAACGAAGCATTTAACCCCAACATGAGACTCCGCCCTGCCTGATTTGTATAAAATTTTGATGGCGGCATCGAACTCAAGAGGTCAAAATAATACATAAAGATTGGTAGGTCTGGTTTCTGGATCCGAACTTCTTTTTGTGGTGCTGTGCCACAAAAAAAAGTTCAGACCCAGAAACAATACCTATCAATCTTTATGTATTTTCACCTCCCGAATTCGATGCCGCTATCAAAATTTCATTATATCATTGAGTTTTTTTTAATCTTAGATTTTATCTAATATAAAAGTGCTATTTCAAAGATAAAATCTAAGATAAAAAACCAACGAGAATTCAGGAGGTCAAAAAGTTTAAATACTTTTTTTTAAATGCTTATATCTCGAGAAGGGTGAGGTTAGGTAAAGAATGTCAAGAGACAAAAAATGCTTAGAATTGTCTTAAATATGGAGTCCAGTCGTTCTTTTTCAACTTAGAAAAAATTGTTGGTGACCGGAAATAGCGCACTTTTGTCCCGGTTACGACCGGAAATCAAAAAAGCACCAGTTCCCATGACCCTGAAATTATTTAGGAACATTTTGCACCGTCTCACATAAAAATCATGTGGGGCGGAGTCTCATGTTGGGGTTTACGCCTTTTTCCTGCTTCATTTCCTCGACTAATATAACTCTGTTATTCATTTCCAGCAGTTACCTTTTAAATATCATCATTACGTTTTGAGAAATCATCGATAGAGTACGGTATCGATCCAGTCTACCTGCACAACTGTCTATAATTTGAAGTTTTGTCAAAGGAACTTTTTGTTCAGAATGATTTGAACTGCAAACTACAACATATCAAAAACTCAACTAATTTGACGGAAATAGGTTTTTTCATGTGTCCTCCCCAAACACTTTTTAATAAATTTATTTTTACTCCACTCTCCACTATTACTATTAATATAGTACCTATAGGTTTTACATTTTTACCTACACTACTTAGTATTCTAAGTAATAAATACATAAATAATTAGCGTTTATTTTCCCTGAATTTTTCATGATCGGTTTATCATAAAGGTGTAAATGGTGTGGGTGTGAAAATAATATTACCTTTGTTTTTTAATCTCATATTACCGCTGATTCATAGGTATTATATTCCCCATTTCAATAAACGAGGGCTTGGTACTTGGTACTTTACTTTTTCAAGTACTGTACTTGGTAATTGAAGCACTTTTGTAAATAAAAATACTTGATACTTCATGCTTTAAAGCACTCTAGCTAAGTGCTTGGTACTTGAAGCACTTTGTCAGAGTACTTTACCCAGCTCTGTTTATAAATAAATTTCAATGAAAATATATGTATAGCAATTGATTTTATTATGTATTTAAGCGATATTTTAGGACTTGGATGTATTTACTTCTTTAGCGTAAATTCACGAAAACAAGGTACCTACGTATTATGTTAGATTAGGATATTGTTATTTTTTTCTTCATAATGTGATTTAAATAATAACTATTATATTCATATTTTATTAATAATCAATGTTTATTTTAGCTAAAATATGTCCCTAAGTGCTGAGAGTCCACAAAATCCTTCCCCCCAAAACAGTTATCCATCTTCACGCGGTGTTTGCTGGCTTCGGGAAACAAATGGAAGCTTAAGTTGGGTTTTTTTTTACCCAAGATGAACACAGGAACTAAACAATATTGATTCATATCGTTTTCAATTTTAATTGAATCTAATTGAAAATAAAAACGCAAAACGATTATGACACAAGCAAACAATGAAAATTTTCACTTGTCATCTCACACAAAGTAGTACGTAATCGGCACCGTAGGTGGCGTATCGCTTATTTTGAATCGCCTAAAAGAAATCGAATTCAAAATATATTTTCATTTATTGAAATAATTCATAAAATGTAAAAAATATAAATATTCAATACTTAGCTAATGTGTATGAGGCAAGCATCAAAGAGCACCATTACCTCCCGTAGGAGTGTAACGCATCCAGCGTCGAGAGAACTATGACAATCGACTGTACAAAAGGATTCAGGCTCCCAATTAGTAATATTTGTAAAATATATGCGGAACTTTGAAAATTATTCACTTTGAATTTTGCACTAAAATTATCGAAATGATTGTCAGGATGCTTAAAGAAGCTATCTATATGAGTTCGATGATTTTCCTGCTTTTATAAACGTACTAACGGCATCGAATCCAAATATACTTTTTTCCGTCGACTCACATTGGAGCGACTACTATGGCAATGTCCGCCTGAGCCGGGATAAAAAGTATTTTGGGTTTGTCGGAATCGACCCTCTAACTTTGAATCCGTTGACTATTTTTCTGTACGTTTTAGGGGTTTTGTATGAGGATTATGCTCCAACCTTTTGAAGAATATTAAATGAGGATTTTGGTTTTTATTGGAAAAACCGTCCCATCGATTTTTCCCTGAATTTTGACGTTTAAAATAGCTACTCGCTACATCCTGACTGAGGATTTCAACCTGTGAACCACCAAATTCGTGGTACTTTCGAAAAACCAATTTCGAGGAGCGGTTTTCTGCTTTATTTACGTCTCGTTATTCTATTTTTATAAAAATAAATTTTAAAGATTTTCAAAAAATGAAATTCGTTGTACTTCCGAAAAATTTGTTGGACAGAGCAGTTTTCCGTCTTATGCGATTTTATTCGTTGTACTTTCGAAAAACCAAATTCGTGGTACTTTCAAAAGTCAAATTCGTTGTACTTTCGAAAAATCTGTTGGACGGAGCAGTTTTCCGCCCTGTGTGATTTAATTCGTTGTACTTTCGAAAAACCAAATTCATGGTACTTTCGAAAAGTTCGTCGGGTTTTCCGCTCCGTGCAACTTGAAATTTAGTCCTTTTTTGATTTGCTTTTTGTGAGGTGAGGTTTTGTATGAGGATTATGCTCCAACCTTTTGAAGAATATTAAATGAGGATTTTGGTTTTTATTGGAAAAACCGTCCCATCGATTTTTCCCTGAATTTTGACGTTTAAAATAGCTACTCGCTACACCCTGACTGAGGATTTCAACCTGTGAACCACCAAATTCGTGGTACTTTCGAAAAACCAATTTCGAGGAGCGGTTTTCTGCTTTATTTACGTCTCGTTATTCTATTTTTATAAAAATAAATTTTAAAGATTTTCAAAAAATGAAATTCGTTGTACTTCCGAAAAATTTGTTGGACAGAGCAGTTTTCCGTCTTATGCGATTTTATTCGTTGTACTTTCGAAAAACCAAATTCGTGGTACTTTCAAAAGTCAAATTCGTTGTACTTTCGAAAAATCTGTTGGACGGAGCAGTTTTCCGCCCTGTGTGATTTAATTCGTTGTACTTTCGAAAAACCAAATTCATGGTACTTTCGAAAAGTTCGTCGGGTTTTCCGCTCCGTGCAACTTGAAATTTAGTCCTTTTTTGATTTGCTTTTTGTGAATCAAAAAAAAAAAAGGCAAAAGTCAACGAATAATTTTAATAACATTGAATACATCTTTGTTTTTTTATCGTGAAATTGAATTTATGGAGTACATTTTTTTTCTTTCATTTTGTTTGTGTGCTGAAATAAATAAAAGTTAATGAATACCTTAAAGGGATCGAAATATATCCCTATGTTTTTTTATTATAGGACTAAGCCCATGGAATAGAGAAAGTATTTTTACATTTTTGGAGAAGTAAGTTTGAGATGTAACTTTAATTTTCTTACACCAGCTCCAAATAAGAATAGCCAGAAAACCTATATCAGCAAAAATAAAGCAGACTTGTCGAGTTAAATTATGAATTGTATTACCACTGTAATTTTAGGGTTGATCTAAGCATAACAGGTAAACTACCTATTATTATTTTTTAATTTATGAAAAATTGGGCTAAAAACTAAACCAATAAGAAAGTACATTTTTTTTGTTTAGCTTATCAAGTGTATTTTTTTTTACTTTGGAAGGGTCTACTTGGCTATAGGTGAATTGTTTGTCGCGTATTTTTTTTCTGTTTGTATAAATGTTTGACAAAATGATTAATTAAGCATTGTCACAATACACTTTTTTTTTTTTTCAAATATTGTTATATAAGAACTTGGGCCATTTTTTTTGTTTTATGTAATCGCACTATGGAAAAGAGACACATATAGCAGTGGAATGCAACCCCATTCAAATGTCCCAGGAACAGAGAATCTCATCACCTATAAGTCGTAGCAACTAAGGCCAAACAGCATTTAAGAAAAAGGTCCACTGTTCTTTATTCTCCAAATTTTCTCGAAACCAATTCCAATATAAAATGGTGCAGCTGCTTCACTTTAGAAAAGGCATCTTTTTTCTACCCACATTAACAAATTTAGTTTTCGCCTAAAATTCTTCTGCCTTAGCCTGACAGACAGTTATTTCCAAAAGAATTTTTTTTGAAAAGGATAGATGATAAGATAAGATAGTTTATTGGTGTCAAGTATACATCAGTATTTACACAGGTCAAAGAATACACAAAATTTAATAGTTAAATGTACGTACATTTTAAAATATTTAAAAAATATAATATAAAAGTAGATTTATGATATAAAATTAGATATAAAAATAGATTTATGACATAAGACGAACATATAGCGTATTTATATTTACAAACAGATAAAATACAATACAATGATTAAAAGAAGACAAAAGAACATTTTCATCCTTTTTTTTTATATTTCTATTAGACTACTATTTAGGAATTCCTGAAATGATGGAGAGAAGACGATAAGTACACGCCTAATGGAGTACGCACAGAGGATATGGCGACGATGACGATGGGAGTTGTTAGTCGTGGTACGCTGGGCTGGGATGTCTCTACCTTGGTTCCGAGGATCCACAGGTTACACATCACGAATCTGCAAATGTTGAATGATGATTCATAATGGCAGGCAATAAAAGACATTTAGAAAATATTTGGAGCATGGAAGGACAATGGTGTAAGTGTGGTTTAATAATTTCTTAGAATCATTTTACATCCTAGCTTTGTATTTTTTTGTTTTATTTTTTTCTCAAAAGAACTTATTTTATTTTTATTGTCACAATGATATTTTAAAAAATTTTTAATGAAATGTGTGCTCAAATAGTGTTTTTGGAAACTTTTTACATCCTAGCTCGGTAATTTTTCTTTCATTGTTTATTTCTTTTCCTTCTCACAAAGAACTGATTTTAATTTATTACTACTATAATATTTAAATTTTTTTTAATGAAATATTTTTGGGTATCCAGACCATCTTCAGAATGTTATTACATTGTAGCAAAATATTTTTTTCTCTTTTGTGGTGTATTTTTATTTAAAACTCATTTAATTTATTACTGCAATGATCTTTTACTTTTTTAAATACTAATATATATTTCTACTCGCAATTTTTATTGAATTTTTTCTGGCTCGTTAGTCTTTGTTTTATTGTTGTGTGTCATTTGTATTGGAAATATTTTAATACTGTTTGTCGTTTTGTTAAAATGCTTAAAAAATGTTCTATTTTTTTAATTTTTGAATCTATACTTAGATATTTTCTATTGTTTTTTTTTAACTGTGTACCCAAATGTTTCCTGGGTGGGGGAGATGTGCCTGGCAGTACTTGAAATTTATTCTGGACATCCGGTGCATCGTTTTTTAGTAACGGATATCATTTGTTACATTAGATTTGTTTAACGCATTTCATTGCATTTTACTTTGTATCGAAAAAGCTGAGTTGACTGGAAGTAGGTTCACCGCACTACATTGTCGCCGGGGCAAGAGTGCTGATTCGGTTAAAATTAACAACGGTACCGGCGTGTAGTAAACTCCTCCCCCCGGAGTATAGCGTCCCCCGGGGGTAGTTAAGATGTAAGTACACCTTTTTCTTTGTATGTTGTTAGTTAATAAACTTGTATCTTCTTTTCTACCACTGTTTTATTTGATGGAGTATTCATTCAATAATTAATGTAAACCCTCTCGTTTGCCAAGCGAGTTAAAGTGGCTTTATGGGTATCACCGATAAGACTCCAGGCAACCGGGTAATATGAGAGATACCTGTGGACGTCGCGTGTATTACTCAGAAATGAGTCTTACAGGCTGAAAGGGGTTGTATATGTGACATTATTTTTGCAGACATTAATAATGTCAGTAGTTTTAAAGGTTTATTTTCTTGTAGCATTTTATCCCAGGAAGATCTCGGTCGTTAGCCAATTGAATTTTCCAATAAAGCTAACCCAGTATAGTTAGGAGATTTTTATCCTATATTGAGCCTTGAAACGGGTTGGCGCATTAGCTGATTATTTCTAGTGTTATGAGAGTGTATCTCATGATTTCCAACAAAATTATTTTCGTTTGCTCTAATGTGCAGGATAAGCTGTGAAATATATGGGCTCGGCAACATTAATATCTAATTGTAGACGATGAAAAGAAATTGGATATATTGTTAGATATTCAAGATAATCCACATAAATCTACAAGTTGCGTTTTCTAAGAAATGAAAAATACCGCCCATATAAAATTCATTTGGTTCAAGAACATAACGACGATGACCCTGATCACCTGATGGAATTTTGCGAAATTATGGCAAATAGATTGGCCAAGATGATCCGTTATTTATAATAAACATTCTTTTTTCGGATGAGGCAACATTCGTCTTAAATGGAACAGTCAACAAACAGAACTGTAGATATTGGAGTACAGAAAATCCACGTTGGATAATGGAGGTCACTACTCAATATCCTGAGAAGGTGAACGTTTGGGCAGTAATTATAAATTCTCAAATTATCGGACCATATTTCTTTGATAGCTCTGGCAGGCGTTACTTGGATTTCTAGCAAAATTTCTTAGTTCCAGAATTAAGAATACTTTTCCCAGATGGCAACCCTAATGAAATTGATAGAAATATTTGATATCCGCAGGACGGAGCTACACTACTACATTTTGCATTGGAAGTAAGAGCCAATCTCAATCAAGTTTTTCCCAATGGGTAGACACGGTGAAATTGAGTGGCTTGCCCGTTCTCCCGATTTGATCCCGCTTAACTATTTTCTATGGGGTTACTTAAAATCGAAAATCTACTTCAACGTCCATGATTTAAAAGACAGAATAAGGCAAGAAATTAATTAAATCATCCCGGAAGCGATACAACAGTAACGCCTCCATTATTGTTAAAAAGCAACGGGTGCCCAGTTTGAACATTTGATTTTGCCTGTTTCATGTTCTTTTGTTTACTTATTAACATTAAAATTGTAATTTTTCAATAAAAAAAATTAGCAAAATTCAAAAAATCTTACATTGCTGGATAGAGAATTAAAAACCCTTTCAAATGAGCTATCGCACGCTCCCTCGTTCCATTTAAAAATTTTAAAGGGGTACCTGTCACTCGAAGGGGGTTGAAGGGGGAGACAAAATTATGCTAAAAACTGTCATTTTAAAATAAAAAATTGACGTGTTAATTGTAAATTACGTAGATAATGAATTTATCCGCTATTTATGGACCTCGCTGTATATTTCAAAAAACAAATATCTTGTTTCTAATAAACAAATAAATTGAATAAGATGATCGACAGTACTCTCACGCATTGCATACCAATACTGACTGAAGTGAATGACAGAAAACATTGCGAATGATACGAGTTGATGATCTTGGTGTCAGTGAATGGAAGATTAGCCAATTGAAAACCGCGATCGACTGATCTCGTGAAAGCGAGATTCCATCATTCAGTACTTTTAAATGATCGAATCCCAAGAATCCAATCATTCACGAATCACACATCTCTAGAATGAATTTTCAAAGTATTTAATTAAATATCATTGGAATTGTTAAGAACTTATTTCTATATCCCTAATTCCCTATTTTCAGCTAATTACTAAAAACTATTTACAATATGATCAAAGTTGTGGTTATTTACATAGGGGAAATCTTATTTACTAAATAGTGTTTGTCACTCAAATTTATTATTGTTTTTTGGTTACTTTTGTAACTTTTGCTGTTGAATTTATTAAAAACTGTTCTTATTAATTATTTTAAATTTCTTACTTTTCGTTTCGGTCGAATATAGTGTCTGCCCTGGATATTTGTTGATATGTTGCAGAAAACTGTTTGCTTAAATATTACCAGGTAAGTTATACTTTTTATATAACAACTTAATTATTAAACTTCTTCCTTCTTAGATTACTTTCATTCTATTTTTCTACTTAAGGTGGCCATTCCCTAGAAAGAGACATCCGATAGGGAAATATTTACTATTTTTGGCCAGATGAACCTTTTTTTCTTAGTACATATATTAAAAAAAACTATAAGACTACCTAAGTAGAACCATAACAAGGCTATTACTATGAATTTTCACTCAATAATGTCAGTGGTTTGCCAAGATAGTTAGATTTCAATTTAAAAATTGTGCTGATCCTCCTATTTCGTAGTTTTAAATCTAATATTTTGGAAATGACTGGAATTATTGATTGAAAATTCATAGTAAAGTCTTGTTATCGTTCTACTTAGGTAGTCTTAGTTTTTATAAATATACATACTAAGAAAAAAAAAGTTATGGCCAAAAATAATAAATATTTTCCTATCGGATGTCTCTTTCGAAGGAATGGCCACCTTAATTTATTTTCTTTCAGTAGGTATTTTCTGAAAAACCACCATCTACAACTCGTTGATATCTTCTCGTTTTTTCAGGTTTGTTCCCAGAAACAAGAATTTTTTTTTCATAGCCTGCTTGTTGCAGTTCCCAGACACTGTCATTCGTCCAAAAAATTATGTTGTTATTCATTAATGCCAGCTTCTGACATCTGCTCTGAATTTCAGCTTACCTGATTAATTTTGATCTTTTCCAAATTTTTATTTTCCCTTTTTTGTTTACATTTCATTGCTTGTTCTGTAGTCTTTACTGATCAATTCTTAGTCTATTTGATCTAGTTTTAACAAAATCTTAATACATAGTTTAACCTACCTGCCCTTTCATTCCGGCGTTGGTATTTACATGTTGAGCCCGCTGTACGGCAGGCGCTCGCGTAATTCGTAAGGTATGTGAAAACTTATGTACGTATACATGCTTCATTTAGCCATATGAATTCAAATAATCAATCAAATAAACATTTCTTCTTTTCAAAAATATAGAAAAACATAACTTTCACAAAAAAATAGATGGACACGTCCGCTGCCAACATTTAACCCGGATGGGTGGCGAGACCGGAGGATTCCGGTCTCGCGTATATATTCGGTTGCCGCGCTGGGAGCATGAAAAATTTTTGCGGATTTATCCGATTGTAGTTATTAAACGGATAAATTATAGTTTTTTTCTTTTTTCGCATGTTCAGGCCCTAGATTTGGATTCTTATGCAGCAGATAGATTGAATTTGTGCCCTGAATCTGGTTTTGTGATTTTACAATGATTCTGTGAGCAATTATTTAATTTTACCTCAAACTCTGAGAGTTGCTGAAATTGAACTGTCACAGTTTACATTTTATGTGTCTTTTTAGCAATGTTATTGTGCTTTCAATAAATTCTCTAAGGTAAACACTGGCTTTTGTTATTTCTTTATATTTTTTAGTTAATTTTTTATCAATTATTTTACTAGTTAAAACAACTACATTCTAAATTTCCTATTTCTAATTTGGTCTTTCCTTAATTCCACTATTATTTTACTTTTTAGCTTTATTTTACTTGCTACTTATACAAATACAGGTCATCTCCTGCTTAGATAAACTTGCTTGCAAAGTTTTTGAAAGATAATGTTTATCGGAATTGTATTTTTTTATTCTTTATTATTTTTTTGTTACCACTTTCTTTAGGTAAGGATAGATCAGGTTTATGTGAAACTTCCCCCTTGTTTGTTGAGCAGTTCATAAGAATTTTTTTTTATTTCAAAAGGTCTTTAATAAGGTAATTGCAACTGCGCACGAGTCTTGCGTTTCCTACTTGGTATCCTTAATTTCTATATTATTACTAACTCCCCTAGTTTAAGTGTTATTTTCTTTTTGACTTTACTATTTTGTTTTTGTTTGTTATCAGCCCATTTCCATTTTACCTCCTTCTTTATTAATTCTATTAATGGAACTGCGATAATAGTTTAACATTCCCAAGAAACCCCTTAATGTTTTCAAGTTTTTAGGATGTGGATACTTTCTTGTAATCTTTCTAAATTGATGTTAATCCCATTTTAATTTATTATGTAGGTCCCCAAATACTCCACATCTTTTTGAAAAATTGCATATTAAATTTTAACCCCGCTTCATCTAATGTTTCTAGAATCATTTGAATATGTTTTAAGTGATCTTTCTGATTCTCTGAGAAAATTAGAATGTCGTCTACACATATAAAAATACATGTCATCATACATACATTAGGATGCACTATTCAACAGTTTTATTAAAGGATGAAGAAATTTACAGATAGATAATTTTAAATATAACACTGACAAGAAAGAAAATTGATAAAATATACGTGGAAAGAGGCAGAAATGGATTTAAAAATAAAACAAAAAGGAACACATTGAAATATACACATACACTACACAATAGTGTATAATAACAGTACACACTCAGTGTTTTTTTTAACTTCCTTCAAAGTCTACACTGGTGTGTAGTGTAATTTATGATACCACTGGTGCAATGCACAATTCATAATTTGGTGCACCATACTTTTACACCAGCTATCAACCTAGAGTAAAAGTATTGCCAGTAAAAGTATTACACTGAAAATTTGTGAACATTGAATACTTTTGACGACAGCTGCAGACACTGCAGAGTTTTTCAACAAATATAGTATAATACTTCATGCTACCATGCACTTTCCAATTTTTATACCGTGAAGATTGGATTGGATGTTATAGCTTAAATGATAGTTATTTTCAAGTTTCAACAGTATTTCATACATGAATGTATGTGTTCTACAAATAAATTATTATATCATCATTATTATCAATTCATTTGAGAAATTTTGAGTTTAGGACATCCTTTTAAATGCTCCATTTTCGAAATATATTTTACTCCAAATTATACTAAATCTGTAAGGTGGGGATGGTAATAAATGCACATGGTCAATAAAAGCTATTAGCATTTGAATTAGGAGGGGATATAATTTAAAGTAAAATTTACAAAAGCTTATCAAATCAACATACCTCTGTTATATGAAGCTTAACAGTTCAGTTCATCATCATTATTCTCTTCATACAGATTTAATACAGCGTAAGTATTCATTGCGTTTTATATTAACAACCACAATATTTCTTAAATAAACACCGCAATACATAATTAAATATTTAATTACTCATATGGATATATAAGTATTTTCTCATACCAGAACAAACCCCTCTACATTTTTTTCAAAAAGTTAAATTTTTACTCCATTTTTATTTGAACGAAAATATATTTAAACACTATTTGATCTGAACAATTAAAAAAAACAACAATTATTTATGTACTTAAACATTTAAAAATAAAAATTAACAGTAATTTATTTAATACAAAAAACATTATAGTAATATAATTACACCAAAAAAGAGAGAAATGTAGCATACAGAAAAGCAATTTTACATTTCATGAGAGTGAGCTAGTGATAAAAGCATCTATTGAGAATTTATAAGAAACAATCTTTAGCTTGAAACATATTCTTTATAGGATTTTGCAAACATCAGAAAAAATAACTATCTACGAGAACTAAAAGAAAGCTATGTGTAAAAATATTAATGAAATCTTTGCATTCTTTCGATAACCTGACTTCTGGTTATACTAGTGTCGCGTGTATCCACCTCTCAGGAAACACCCTGTATGAATCCGTGAGTTCTAAATAATTTTAACAAGGGGTAAACCACTAACACTATTTAATAATTTACTGACTATACAAAACTTCAAAATAACCTTTACACTTTGTTTACTTGACATTTAACCTCACTTTTTCGCCATTAATTTCACTTTAATAAACTCCTGCGCCGGTAATCTCGCCTTATATACTCTGAAATTGCCTCTAGATCCATCTAGAATCTTCTCCACCACACTAGAAAACTCTATCTCTTTCTACAAGTTTCCAGTCACTATTAGGCATAGGCGTATCAATCTCCAGTTCCAAGGGGGTGTAATACATAACACTAGCAAATTAAAAATCCTTAAATGGATTTGTGTAATTTCTTATTTGAAAATTCTCATTCAACAACTAGCATCCACACAGTCCCCTACGGCCATACAGGTTAAACTAGTATCTACATAACCCCCTACGGTATATGCAGATTCAGTTAAAAATGAGAACAAAGGTCTAAAATGGATTTATTTACCTACCTAGTTTAACCTGCATGGCCGTAGGGAACTGTGTGAATGCTAGTTGTTGAATGAGAATTTTCAAATAAATTATACAAATCCATTTAAGGATTTTTAATTTGCTAGCATAATCAGAAGTCAGGTTATCGAAAGAATGCAAAAATTTCATTAATATTTTTACACATAGCTTTTCTTTTAGTTCTCGTAGTTATTTTTCCTGATGTTTCAATACAATTAAGCAAACAAATAATAATTCACTTTTAAATCTTTAGGTTGTTTACAACTTTGAAACAGATATTTCTTTGAAAACTATATCATTAAGAAAATCTTGTACACTAAAATATTTATCAGATTAATAATATGCCTTATACATTAAATGAATGACAAAAAATACACCATATATTCTCAGATTAACAAGGAAACATGGATAAATAACCCCGTTTAAAATACGCTGAAGTTGTATGTCATAAGAATAATCTTCAGACCACTGATGAAAAAAGAAGATTGGATAGGATGAGGGAAAGTTGAGGTAAACGCTGCGATCAGAGGTGCAGACAGATAAGTTGTTTAAACATTTAAAAAGTAATAAAATTAGACTTTTTATTCTATTGTTACAAAAAGAAGTGTTTGATAGGAATAATTACTGAATGAAAATGAAAATATTGAAGTATAACGGATTAAAAAATCCAAATTATTCTTGAATTTATTAGCTTCTTTACCTTTAATCTACATTTATGTATAAATGTGACCTATGAAAGTTGTCATATGTAATAGTAATTTACAATAGTAGTAACCAATGTAGAAAATAAACAAGTTTTATATGCAGCATAACACTGCTCAGATTTATTTATCTATATTTCTTTCAGAAAGAATATTCTTGACATAACCTTACTTATAAAATGTGTGTGTATGCGTGTTTGTATGCAATTATAAAGAAATAAGAGGTTGGAAGTATAAATTGCATTATAGCATTATATCATAAAATTATATTTACACAATAAATTCAAGTAATTTAGCTAAGAACTAGATGAAGGGTCTTCAATATCCATTTCTGATAATGTTGGTTCATCTAAACCATGGAGTGGACATTCTGTTGGGCATCTACCGTTACTCTGAAAAAAAATTATAAATTATAATCAGGGATTTTAACTTCCATGCTTTAAAAAATTCAATTAACTTATAATGCGGTACAGTTAAAGAATTATTAAAAAATAACAATATCTCCTAATCACAAGTTACAATATAAATATTAATTAAAATTAAACATGTAAAAGCAAACTGAAAATAATTTAACTAAAAAATAAAAGGTGCATATATAAATAAATATCCGCGATAAATATGGCAATGCCACACGAGAAAACTACTGACTGAAAACCGTTTAAAGCGATTGTGATAGCGAACAGCTGTGTCAAATCGCACAATTTATGATTTAAAATGTTCTGGTTTTAAAAGATGATGATACGTAAAAAAATTATAAGAAAAACATTTTAAAATTAACAAACAAACATAAAACGACAGAAAAGAGTTAAGGATTAGAAGTTTGTGATTTGACAGACTTTATAATTGCATAGAGGAAGGGGGATGTAACTAAATAGCCTGCCGAGGAATGGTCGACAGCTAATATTTGTGTTTTATTCGAAATGGTGTGTTTTGCTCTCTGAATTGTGTGATGTTGTTTTTAAGTGAACTATCGCCAAGTCTTATTTTATTTCATAGTTTTGCTACTCCCAATTCTCCATTACTGACATTTTTATACTTTAATGCTTTTTATTATTAACATTATGTGTCAATTTTATGCTCAGCATTTAATATTTTTTTTATTTTTTATTTTACATGTTTGTACCTTTACATTTTTACATTGTTACATTTTATTGTATTCTTACATTTTACATTACATTCCATATCTTTAATAAATGGTTGCTGTATAAACATACATTTTTTTTATAAGAGGGAAGTTGATTATTCTCTAATCTATGATACTTATAGTCTTGTCTGTCTCTGTCTCACAGGCATGTCATATTACTATGTTCCAGCTGCTCCTTTTGCTTATTTTGCATCATCATATTCACAGTTACTTTCTCAGAATAGAATTGCATCACGTTGCCTCCTTTATTCTAAGGCTCTATAAGTCAGTATATTTGAACTTAAAAATATGACTCTATGAATAGCAAAAAAACCACTGTAGCTCTTTCTTTAGATCTATCAAAAGCTTTTGACAGTGTAGAACATGATGCATTGATCACAGAATCACAAAATATTGCATCAGAAGCACTGCACACAAATGAATAGCTTCATATTTAACAAATTGAATGCAATGTGTAATTGAAGTAGACGAAACAGGAAATTTATAAGTAGTAGTAACAATCTTTATTGGGTTCCCAAAAGGCCACTGACCTGAGTCTCTCAGCCCGAAATGACAAGAGAGGACGTCACTAATTATAGATCAATACATCTACTGAGTCAAATCGCAAAGATATTTGAGTCAGCATATGCTAATCATCCTACAGATTTTGTTGCAAAACATAATTTAATAAATTCCGCACAACACGGTTTTAGAACAGGGAAGGTCTACTAACACAGCCATTTTTTATCTATTATACACAATTTATAAGGCTCTTAACAGTAAAGCACATAATTGCCCTATTTTATGACTTAAGTCGCACTTTTGATACCTTTGAACACCAGATGTTGCTGCATAGATTATATGGCATCGGAGTACGTGGAATTGCATATGATTGGGCTGCGTCATATTTGCAAAATAGGAGTGTAATTGTAAAAGTTGGGGAGGTTCAGTCAGATGCAGGAAATAGTGAACTGGGTGTGCCACAGAGATCTATTTTGGGTCCCTTATTTTCTATAATATTCATAAATACTTAACAGATAGTTGCACCGCTTCCGATAAAACTGTCCTTTATGCAGATAATACAAATCTTCTTCTTCGTCAGAAAGATCTTAATACTGTCGTCCAAAACTGTAACACTGCATCTCCAGAAATTGTAAACTGGTGTTCAGACAATGGGCTAATGTTGAATCCAAATAAAACAATGTACATGAAATTTTTAACGAAAAATATTACTTTTGATAACAATGTGTTGATTAAACTTTGCGGTAAATTCATACAAGCTGTTCAGGAAATAAAATTTCTTGGCATAAATATCGATCATAAACTTACATGGGAAGCCCATATAAATAATGCTTGTTCAAAACTTAGTAATATATCAAATCAAATCAAATCAAATCAAATAAGTTTTTATTGTGCAATAACGATAATACACACAAAAGGAAGACGATTAGGATTACCTATCTACCATCGTCTCCCTAAATTTAATAAACAAATTTAATCAACAAACTTAAATTATAAAAACAAGAAACATAGCAATAGCAGTATATACATACAAATCACAGCATACATACATAACAGTCAGTAAGAGAATAGTACACTAACCTCGTAAGTGGATATTATATAATAAACAACATACAAAAATAAATGACAACTACAACTACAGTACTTATTAGTAAAATTTACACTGATTTATTGTATTAATTTATTGGTCTTATTTTCATTTTAAATTGATTAAATGATAGGTTAAGGTTCATCAACACTTTATTTAACAAAGTAGGCGCTATATATGAAAAACTTCCTTCAAACTTTCTAGAGGTATGTAGGGGTATCGTGAATGTATTCATCTTACATAATTAGAACATAATTAGAACACTTAGAGATGCAGTATCAAGTAATATTTTGAAAATGTTATATTCTGGACTTGTGCAATCAACCCTCCAGTATCGTCTGCTCTTTTGGGGTTCGTCAAATCACCTAGAGAAAGCATTTATAATTCAAAAAAATATAATAAGATGTATGGTTGGAGTTCATCCTTTATCTAGCTGTAAACCAAATTTTAAAAATCTGAAAATTCTCACATTACCATGCTTATATATTTCTCAGCTAGTTATGTACATTAGATCTAATAAACAGCATTTCTTAAAGAATAATGATGTGCATTCTCAGTGAATCATAATGAGTCAATTCGCCACCCATTCTCTAGGCTGAACATAGGTCAAAATTTTCCTACATATATTGGCGTAAAATGCTATAATAAATTTTGCACAAATAACTAAATAAAACACACTACTATGTTTTCTACCACTATGTATTTATAAAAATTGCGACTGCAGTTTCGACTTACAAAGCCATTGTCAAGCAGTGAATCAAAAATGACAGTCATTTTTGATTCACTGCTTATTTAGTTATTTGTGCAAAATGATTAACTATCACAGAGTAACGGCTCCTTCAATCAATTTTTTGCTATAATAAAATTAATTTTTTTGAAACAAATGACAGTATCACTGCTTGTAAATATAAATTAAATAAATTTCTCATAGCAATCTCATTTTATTCTGTGGATGAATTTTTGAATTATTAATAGTTGTAACTTTGCTGTATACTATTTATTACTACTTATTTATATGTATATTATTAATTCTACTTTTGGATGTTTCTTAAATATGTGTTTTTAATCATTTATCTTTATAATTATAGTGTTGTATACTTTTGACTAGTCAGATAAGGTGACAAGGCAATGCTTTTTTTGTTAGCTTTTGTAATAAATAAAGTGTTATCATAAATCTCTACATTTGTGAAACGTACTGACAATTACCTAAAAGATAGTTGATTTTTTATATTTGCAGTGTTAAAGGCATTCGACCCCGACCGATTGTCAACATTGAATTCCAGTGTACGGAAGTACTTTTATGTTGTTTACTTATGCGGTTTTATCTCCTTTAATTATACAACGCCGTCGAAACATTTCAAAATCACTTTTTACCTACATTGTGGCAATTATTGGCATTTACATCAACATTTAATAAAGGGAAAGGGTAGACCATCCCGGATCGCAGTTTTGCAAACCACGGTATTGTTATGTATTACACCCCCTTGAAACTGGAGACTGATACGCCTATGTCTAATAGTGACTGGAAACTTGTAGAAAGAGATAGAGTTTTCTAGAGCGTCGTGGTAGAAGATTCTTGATTGTGTTCTGGATGGATCTAGAGGCAATTTCAGAGTATATAAGGCGCGATTACCGGCGCAGAAGAGGAAGTTTTAGGAAAGTTTGGTAGCGAAAAAAAGTAAGGTTAAATATCAAGTAAACAAAGTGTAATGGTTATTTTGAAGTATTGTACAATCAGTAAATTATTATCAGAATTAGAATATGCTTTATTGTCAGAAAAAAATACAAAAAAATTTTGTTGACAAAGCCAAACTTAAATATTAATAAAAGTTACAGACATTAAGAGCAAAGAAAAACTAAAAACAACAAACAGGATTACATTTATTTTATGTATAAAACAGTGATAAAAATGGGTCAATAAAATGTGTCTTGAAAGAATTCATTCAGTGAATAATAAGCCTTGCTAACTAATAATTTCTTAAGTTCTCTTCTAAATTAGTAAATTTGCTTATAATTTGCCTCAAATTTACAGGAAGATGATTAAATGTTTTTCTGCTATTATAGAGAATTGAGTTTTTTATCTGAGCCGATGATGGAATAGGAAGTGTGATGTTATAAGTGAGCCGTGTGTAGCAAACCGAATCTCCGTTTATATCACGTCCAAACTTTTTATGCATGAGGCATGCAGTCTCAAAAATGAATATACACGAGAGCGTCATAATTCCATGCTTCAAAAACAGTGGTTTACACGAGTCTCTTACATTAGCCTTACACATGTACTTTAAAGCCCTCTTTTGCAGAACGAAAATTTTATTAAATAAATATTGCCAGCAAGAACCCCAGAAACAAATACCATAACGTAAATTTGAGTCTATAAGGGCAAAGTATGCATTTCTTGCTGAGTCCAAGTTTAATTCATTTGCCACCACTCTAATTGCATAACAATTAGTAGCTAATTTTCTATTTAATATTGAGATATGGTTTTCAAATTTTAACTTACTGTCGATATATAGGCCCAAAAATCTACATTCAGCTTGGTTTTTTATAATTTTGTCTTCCAAGTATACCTCATACAGGTCGCACCTAAATGTAATGATGTTAGTTTTAGATACGTTAGAAGATAATAAATTAGCATCACACCAATCTTCAATCATTTTTAAATCGCTACTCACGATCTTATGGAGTTCATCTATGTATTTACCATGCCAGAGTATCGTGGTATCATCCGCAAAAAAGTGAACTTTCCTTGAATTTTAACAGAAGCCAAATCATTAAAATATATTAGAAATAGTAAAGGCCCAAGGACAGAACCTTGTGGCATGCCAGACGTCAGTTCCAGTTGTTTTGACACTTTACCATTAAAAATAACTTTTTTATAGCGACCAGATAAATATGACTTGAACCAATCCAGTGTTATACCTCTAAATCCGTAGATTTGTAGTTTCCCCAGCAATTTCCTGTGATTTACGCAGTCAAATGCTTTAGCCAATTCACAGAATGCTGCTGCGGCCACCTCCCCATCATTAATCTGAAGATATAGTTTCTCTAAAAAGGCAAATATAGCATCGTTTGTATTTTTCGAGACGTGAAAACCAAACTGTTCTGCACAGAGGACCTTATTCCGATGTAAAAAATCTAAAATTCTTTTCTTAACCAATTTCTCTATTATTTTTGATAACATAGGAAGCAATGATACTGGCCTATAGTTGGAAGGTGATTCATGGTCTCCACACTTAAATAGCGGAACAACCTCCCCAAGTAGCACCTTAGGTCTGAATTACGTAATGTAGACCTAGTTTTGGTCTCGTTTTCCCGTTTAACCTAACCTAATTGACTTAAAATATACGTAAAATATAAGTAAATGGGGAATGAGACGACGTCCGTAATACGTCTTAAATAAGGCCACTCAGTTGTAATGACCTATAAGTTATACAACATATTTCCTTGGACAGGTAATTAAAACGTAAACATTGTGTTTAATTGTGGCCGTTAATACGTAATATCTACCAAACCACTTATCCTTTTTCAACTGCAGTCTTTCTTTCTCAAACTAATAGGATTTTATCTACAGCAATGATGATTTACTTATGCATCAGCAGCATAAGACATAATAAAAACCAGACATCTATTATAATGATGGAGTAGGAGTATATCATATAATGTCAGATATATAGTTGTGAAATAATGTGTCCACCTTTCTCCTCTCTGTGGTTTTTTGCTGCCAATCAATTTTCATCGTAAATATATCAATTCTACCTCGGAATATTGAAAGTGCCGCAAGTATTTTACGTTTTTAAAGAAAAAAATTTTTTTTCAGCTTCAATGTGTTTTAAAAATATTTGTAAAAGCCTATATAATTGCCCTGCAAGACTTTCCTGGAGCATAAAATATGCTAATATTGTACTTGATATCTGTTAAATAACCCTATATTAATGATTATTTTCAATTAATCACTCATCAAAATTTTATTATAAAATGGTCTCTTACAGCTGGTTGAAAAATATGGCGAATATAGTACCGCGCGACTTCAAAGTATTCTTTCCCATTATTTTAGACCTCAGTAACATCTTTCCTACAGTCGAAGTCGTCAAAACGTATATTATTGACTTTAAAGTTAAATGGGACCAATACAGGTTAAAATAATTTTGTAGTCTTCAAAACTGTAAAGTCTTTAAAGTTCATTTAGAACTAAATTGGTCATATTTCTCAGTTCAGGTGTGCCATCAGGTGTAAGGAAAATAGAACAACAATCATTGTTTATTCGTCAAAAAAAGCAAAAAGAGTATTAAAACACGGCCGTCTCTATAGAGACGGCCGTAATTAAAACCTCAGATAAATACGTCTTTTATTTATCTGAGATCAAAACAAATACATGCGTTGGTCACGTGGGCTTAGTTCACAGTGTTATTCATGCCTGAAGTTATAAAAATATACTTAATACCAATTAGTGGAAAATGCTGGTTTTAGTCGGATTTTCTCCCTTCCAAGTTATCCTAGCAAAAATAATGAGACGTTTTTATTTCCAGAAAAAATGAAGAACTAGGTTCGAGATTTTAATATGACAAAAGGTCAGGAGGTAAAATTTCCCTAATCTGACTGTAGGTGGCGTGTCGATCTCTTGCCTTCCGACGGGCGATATTTCGAAACAAGTTTTAAATATTAAAACTTGTGTATGTGGCCAACAACTGTCAACATAACCTCCGAAAATTTATTATGTGGAAAATGTAACAATACCCCATGACTCCAAGCATTAAAGTAAAAGCAAAGAAGTAACTTTTGACATTTGACAGTACTGGGAGGGGCATCAACATAATACAGTCATTTTAGTCCTTTGAAGTAATTTAGACAATGGAAACGTAATTTTGCGTTCCAGGGAAGAGACCTAATTCTATTTTTATGTAAAAATAACTTCTAGGACATTATATGAAGTAATATTTACCTTTAGGTTAAAAACATATGATGGGTAAGTGGGGAAGTAAAATTAACCTAAATTTTAACTAAAATTGGAACTAGTTGTGACCATGAGGTTAAAGTTTTAACTAAAATCTGACTACAAGGACAAGACAAAACATAGGTTACATTTATGTTAAAAATTGGTAAAATTTCCCTGTTTCTATCCAGACAAAAGTCAGCGACTCCAAAGTTAACAACTTGGTCTAAATTTACGTAATATATTCTTATACATTGACCTCCATAAGCACTTTAGCTTTATAGTTAAATTTTAAGGGACAATTACGTTAATATTTCTTGAAAATTACACTAAAGTCAATGTGACTCTATCAGGCATTTCTTAAGAAAATATTACCTAAATATTGCTTAATTAATTACTATTAAGTCCATATGCTTTTAAAGTTGAAAGTAATGGTTGCAATTACGTTATATCAACTATCTTAGGTCATTGTGGCTTTAAACTGGTAAAATAAACTAATTGTGCTGCTTGGGTCTGCAATTTTTAAACAAGACGGAAAGGTTCCTGTTTCGAAAGACGTATTAATAGCCTCTACCAAGATCTGTAAAATATTTTCTGGCAGTTTTAAGAATATTTTTAGAGAGATACAATTCCAACCCCTAGTATTCTTATTCCTAATGTCGTTCAATATTTCCCTAATTTCTTGGGTATCAGTAGGAGTCAGGAAAAAAGATTCGCGTACAGAAAGATTATTCAAGTACTTAAGAGAATCGCACTTTGGAGTAATTTTATCACTTAATTTTTTTGCTATAGAGCAATAAAAGTTATTAATTCCATCAGCGCTTAAATTACTATTTACCTTTTTGTTATTATTTTTTCCTCTAAGATCATTACAATTTTCCATGTTTCTTTTTGCTTGTTAGCTGACTGTGAAATTCTGTTACTATAATAAATATTTTTAGCAGCTAGAATAGTTTTCCTGTAAATTTTTCGGTACCTATTAAAGTAAGCAATAAACTCAAGATTATCCACTGCATGTTTTCTAATTGAATGCAAGGAACGCATATTCTTGGATGAAATTTTAAGACCCTTACTGAACCAAGTTGTTTATTCTTTTTTTGGTTAATGGCTCTGATTTTAAATGCCATATTGAAATTGTGTGTAAGCTTTGTGTGAAATAATTCTAAAAAATTATTAGACCCTCTAACCTTACCCCAGTCTGATTCCAAACATAACCGTAAAAACTTCTCATAATTACTCCGAGTAAAGAGCCTGCCGCGCCGTTTCATCTTTTTGGCCTTTTTTAATTCTAGTGACACTTTGCATAGAATGGCCTCATGATCCGACAGACCTGCATTAACATTCGAACAGATTACTGCATCCCTATCAAAATTGGTACATATATAATCCAAGATAGTAGCCGAATGAGATGTAATACGTGTTGCACTCTCAACATGCATTACTAGGTTAAAGGAAGACAGTAAATTTGTTAGTATGTCCGTGACCCCCGATGAGATGTCATTAAATTTAATGTTAAAGTCTCCTGTCAGAATTAATCTAGCATTTTGTGGAAACTGGTTTAAAAGTGACTCCAACCTGCAAAGAAAAGTCCTTACGTCACAGGTGGGAGGTCTATAGATGCCCAGTATATAAAGGTGAAATTTTGAACAGTATATGATGGAAAATTCAAATTCTTTTTCTACCAATAGAGCATCATATTTATCTATATTTATAAAGCTATAATTTTTTAGAAAACTGTCATTAACAAGTATTAATGTGCCTCCATGTATAGACTCCTGCCGACAAAATTTTGACATTAACACATAATTGGGTACAAACAAAGGTTCATTACATTTCAGCCAATGTTCTGTTAATATTACTATGTTTGGATAATTCATGCTGTCCAGAAAAACAGCAAATTCATCAATTTTATTTCTGATCGATTGAATATTTAATAGCATTAACGAGAAAATTGTGTTACTGTCATTATCTCTAAAAAATTAACATTACTAATATCACTACTTTCCTTGTCTTCGTTTTGCTCATCATTATTATTGTGTTCATCATTCCAACTAGTATCACAGTGTAATTCAACAAGACTATCATTTACAGCCGAGTCACCTCTAGCCCAGTCCACATCTATAAGGGGTGCCGATTTGATTACAATATTGGACCCTAGATTATTGTTTTTAATATAAGAAGAAAGCAGTTTACTTAAAGATTTATAACCATAACAAAATTTATTATTTGACCACATATTTTCTACTACCTTTATTGAAGAGTTTCTGTTTCTTCTAAAGACTTGGAGATACCTACTTAATCTTTTACAATTGCTTAGGTCCCTAGACTTAAAGCATATAATGAGGTTAGTAAATTTGCTAATTGCTAAAATCTCCTTTGGAGTTAAATAGCTAGTACTAGAATTGAAACTGACATAAAAAAAAACAATAACGTAATCATTTTGATTATAATTTAGTGTTACATTAAATATACTATTTGAAATCTCTCTTATATCCGCTCCTGCCTTTACAATCCCCTCTATCTTACATAACTGGTCTTCTAAAATGCTTCTTAGGTGCAGTGAATAATTTTTTGCACTGCCATCTCCATAAACTAATACTTTGCTTTTAGCCACTTTATTACCCTCTGTCACTGGACTATGAAAATCACCGTAATTACATTGATCCCGTACATCCATATTTCTGTAATCCTTTTCCTTATCGTGAGACTGCAAAAGGTTTCCTTTTTTCAACCCCTTTTCACTGAAATTCTTTCGTATATCTTCACCACCTTGGATTTATCTTCCTATTACTTTTCAAGTAGGTTGTTTCCTGATAGTTAACTATATCGTTATGTAATGATTTTATCTGATTTCTATGTGATGCGTTTTCTGCTTCCAGTGTTCTGATGGACGTTATCATATTATTATTTCTCACTTAGTTCGTTAATGTCATTTATATATTTATTTATCTGTTCTCTGCTCTTGTCAATTTCCTCCCTCAAATTATTATTTAATTTTCTCATGCTATTTAGATCTTTGTTTAAACTTACTATACTGTTATCATATTCATCTTGCGAATTGAAAGATTGTTGTTGTTTATCTAGCTCAGCTTTTATATAGTTTAAGCAGTCAGGACAATAAAAAAGCAAAATTCTTGCCGACAATTCAAGACATTTTACTTCCGTGGATGATATATGGGAGCAATCTTTACAGAGAACTCTGCTGCAGTAGTCACAAGTGAGCCCGAAAATAGTGTCATCTTTTATTTGTTTGAATTTAATATTAAGTTTGCATTTTGACAAACATATTGAGCAGTCCTCGTACATGACTAAAAATGTATTAGGTGATTAATATCTTTTCACAAATAATGTGAGCATTTTATAAGGTTTTTTTTTTTTTGTTTTTTATTCTCCTTTTATAAAAAGTAGCCACACCAAACAAAACACTTTGTTGTTAGAGATAACCAGTATGACTTATGTTTATTTTGTTAAATTTGTTGCAATAATAATTTCCACTTAAGTATCTATTAGATCCCATAGATCTTCAGTCCTTTAGCAACACAGTAGTATAAATTATAAGATTATTGATAAATTATGTCCACTATAAACCAACACAAATAGAAGACTCTCACAAGCAACACAGTGGGAAACATTAAATAAAGTGTTAGTGGTTTACCCCTTGTGAAAATTATTTAGAACCCACAGATTCATACAGGGTGTTTCCTAAAAGGGTGAAAACTCGTAATAACTGGTGTCAGACGCGGAATTTTAACAAGAGGATTTTTCGGAAGTGTTGAGAAGACTGGGACAGTATTCTCGGAGTTAGTGCTAACACAGGAAGGACTAATTTACTGGACATTGTTCGAGGATTATTTTCGAACAGAAAAATAGTGTTAAGTGCTTTTTTTGAAACATTCTTGGAACATTTTATTAGGACATTATAGTGATAGTAATAAAATCCTTTAAACTAAGAAGAGATAAAAGACACTAAGTGCATTTTCGTGAACTTTCTAGAACTGTTCTATTTTGACATTAGTGGCTAAGTGAACAAAGATTCTAGATAAGACTTTTTTTCGTGCAGTTTCGAGATTTTTGGACAGTTCCTTTACCGATATTGACGTAATTGTTAAATTTTGTTGATTTTATCATAATTATATGCCAGTAACGACCAGAAGCATGGCAATCGAAAAACAAATACAGGGCTTATTCGCCCAAAATGCAAAAGATGATGATGGACCAAGAAAAGAAACGCCAAGAAGAGAAAGAAGAACAGGACAAAAAAACGCCAGGAAGAGAAAGAAGAACGGGAAAGAAAACGATAAGAAAAAGAACAAAAACGTCAAGAGGAAAAACAAGAAAAAGAGAAAAGACATCAAGAAGAAGAGAAACGACGTCAGGAAGAATTGAGAAAAATCGTGCAAGATTTGGACATTAAACAATAAGAAGAAAGAGACGAATTAAGGAAAATTATAGAAGGCCAACAGAGTGCCATATTTGCCATCACTGAAGAACTCAAAAATAGGGTAGCGGAAAAAGTCAGTGGAGTCAAACAAGAGGTAAGCGAAATCAGTCAAAGGAGAAGTAAATGAAGTCAAAGAGAAAATGCACCAGGTAGAGGGAGAAATAGACCAACTTAAACAACAGTTGAGGGAAAGAGGAAACCAGCAAGTGGTATCATCAGGCCAGCGATTAAAACTTCCCTCCTTTGATAGTCAAAGTTTCTGGATGACTTACAAGACACAGTTTGAGGCAGCAGCGAGTGCAAACAACTGGAATGATGAAGAGAAGGCTAACGCATTAATCGTGGCCTTAAGAGGCCAAGCATTGCAGTTGCTCCAGACAATTCCGGTAGACCAACAACAGAACTTTAGAGTTTTAGAAGCTGCCTTAGATCTACGATATGGCGATCAACACCTTGCTCAAGTATACCAGACCCAGCTGAAATTGCGCGTTCAGAAAGCTGGAGAGAGTCTGCAAGAATTTGAAGCTGCGGTGGAAAGACGGCACACTTAGCATATCCTAATGCGCCAAAAGAATTTAAAGAGCAATTGATAGTGGGGGCATTCCTAGATGGGATAAGGGACGAGGGACCAGGCAAGTCCTCAGGCTATCCCGATATAACAGTACTAGTGAAGCCTTGATGCCCGCATTAGACTCCAAAGTCAAGAGTGCGGGCTATGACACTCGAGGAATCTAAGCCAGAAAAAGAGAACCAAAGCCCTACGTTGACCAAGATGGAGAAAATGATTACTCAACTACTGGCTAAATTGGATACTGCAGGAAGACAAGGAAAGCCAACTGGGGGTATTAAATGTTACAACTGCGGCAAAGCAGGGCATATCAAACGAGACTGTCGACAGCGAGACTCGGGGAAAGTGAATGCTGGAAACATGGAAGAGACACCGAATAAACAAAGTAGTGGAAGGCCAAGTGGGCATATGAAATGTTATAGGTGCTGAGAACTAGGACATATCCAGCTAGAATGTCCACGGAAGAGCTTAGAGAGAGTAGAGTCCGATGCTGTGAAGCCCAGGGGAAAATCAGAGGAAGCCGGTACCAGAGGCTGTGCCAGATAATGAACATGTTGCTCATAGAGAAGTGAAGATTTCCCAGCTTCGGAGCATTACAAGAAGACCACCACTACAAGGATATAACGATAAAACGAAACCTTGGAGTGATGCAGACATTTTATCCGGAAGAAGGTGCAAGGACGATTGCAAGTACTGCCACCAGAAGACACTGCAGGTCATGGGACCAGTCAACACTGTCAAGGTGGAGGTGTCGGATGACAGGAAAATGAAGCGCTAAGACAAGATCAATTGAACGATGAGGAAATTGGGCCTTTATTGAGAAAGGGGAACTCGTCCAAAATGGAAGGATGTTTCAGGCAAAAGAGTGGGGCTGAAGGCACTATGGGCGCAGTGGGACTCACTGAAAGTCATAAACAGGCTGTTGCGGAGAGCATGGGAAAGCCCGGATGGAAAGCAGATGGTTATACGTCTAGTGATTCCCAGGTGTCGAGTAGCGAAGGTGCTTCAGGAAGTGCACAATGGAACATCCGACAGACACTTCGGTGTTAACAAGACCCTGAAGAAAATACGAGAACGATTTTATTGGATAAAAAGTCGTCAGTATGTGGAGGCTTGGTGTCGCAAATGCAAGATTTGTGCAGCCAGTAAGGGACCACAAACTGGAAGTAAGGGTGAACAGTTCAATGCCGGAGCTCCTTTCAAGAGGTTGGCTAACGATATAGTGGAACCATCACCAGCCAGTGACCGAATGAAGGCTCGATGTGACCGGAAGGGTAGTCCAAAAAGGTTCATCAAGGTGGGAGAGCTGGTTTGGCTGTACAACCCGCAGCGAAGGACAGGAAAGTCACCGAAATCACCTTGGGATGGACCGTACACTCTTATTACCCGAATTAATGATGTCGTCCATCGGATTCAGCAAAGCAGAAAGTCCAGGATGAAGATCGTGCATTTGGGTAGACTGGCGAAATACACGGATGATTCGCGGCGCAGAAGAGGAAGTTTTAGGAAAGTGAAGTTTAGTAGTGAAAAAAAGTGAGGATAAATATCAAGTAAACAAAGTGTAAAGGTTATTTTGAAATATTGTATAGTCAGTAAATTATTAAATAAAGCGGTAGTGGTTTACCCCTTGTTAAAATTATTTAGAACCCACAGATTCATACAGGGTGTTTCCTAGAAGGGTGAAAACTTGTAATAGTATAAATCTAGCCACCTACACCTACAATCTACAAACCTAGTGTGAAATTATACAGAGTTGCCGGTATACAAAAATGTCTAGTGCCTCTCAGGCTGCAATAGATTTGTGGATTCGCTATTTCCCAGAACTGCAATTTGATGGAACAGATCTCTATTGTAGTAGTTGCAACAAAAGAATTTCTTGGACATCTAAAACAAATGTTAATAGACATATTTCCTCACAAAGGCATATTAGTGCTAGTGGCTCTACTGATTTAATGGCAAATATAACAATGTTCAGGTGCTGTCGGAAACAACGCACAGAAGAAAATATTTATCAATGGAGTGTGATAATGATAGACAAAAAATTTCTTCAGAGTTTACTGGGAAATTCATCTGGTAAGTGTGGACGAAACCACCAATGCTTGTGGTGAGAAGGTAGCAAATGTTTCAGTGGGTGCATTGGAGAAAAATTGTTCAGTGTGTGGACAGTTGATCGCCTCTAAAGTTGTAGAAATGACAAATTGTCGCATTATTGTGAAGGCAGTGAATTCAAGTTTACAAGAGTTATAAGGTGATAAATATGTAGAAAATAAGGATAAGGTCTTATTATTTCTTACTGATGGAGTGAATTATATGAAAGCTGCAGGACAAATTATGAAGGAAACATATCGCAATATGCTGCATGTAACATGGACTCCATAGAATTGCTGAAACTATTAGAGGGTGCTACACTAATTTTGATAACCTAATATCTAGTGGAAAAAAGTTTCCCTGAAAACACCTCATCGTATATGGTTATTTAAAGAAATACTTCCAAATACATCATTACCTCCAGCGCCCATTATAACACGGTGGGTAACTTGGATAGAGGCGGCATCATACTATTTTTGCCATTTTGAAAACGTCAAGCTAGTAGTACTGCAGATGAATCCAGATGACACTGTTTTTATTTCACAGGCTCAACAGGTATTTATGGATCCAACTGTTCAAGAATATATGAAGATCATACACGGAAGTTTCTCTTAACCATACGGGACCTTCATGTGTTAACAACACCAAAATTTACCGCAGTTAATGCAATAAACATCGCGTTCAATCTTCGGCAATATATTTTTCAATTACCTAGAGAAATCGCTGAGAGGGTTCAAACAAAATTCCAAAGAGTTCTAAAAACCTATCCCAGACTTGTAACGATGTCATCTGTAATAGACCTTTTGAACGGTAATGAAGTAGACTTTTCTACACCAGGCGTCAATAAAGCGACTTTAAGAAATTTCACATATTTTAATACGCCTAAATGACGTCTGTTGACGTTGAGCGGTCTTTTTCTCATTATAAATTTATTTTTAATGACAGGCGGTGAAGGTTAACTTCAGAACATTTAGAACTAATATTAATAATATACTTTGATATCCGTTAGAGGTCGTGAAAAATTACATGTGTGTGTTACTTTAGGTAGTGAAAAATACATGTGTGCGTTTAGTTCAATACTTCCTCTTCGAGTGAGTGTTTACAATAAACTAACCATATTAACTTAGATATTACGGAATTCCTAAAAAAAAGGTACAAGGTAAAATAAATTGTATTATACTATAAAAATCTTTCCCCGTTGGCAGAGCCAACCTTGACTTTTACATCACGATAAAATAAAATTCGAAACTCATGACTCATGACACAAATTGTGCAAAAAATGTGTTAAATATAATATGTGCCAATGTCCGTAACCAAGACATTAACCTATATACCTTACCTTATAGTGAGAAACCCAGACCAATTCGAATTATTTTTGATAATGAACAGTTAGTCAATACAATTATTCGTAATGCAAAATAACTGAAGGATTTCGACTTTGGAAATATCTCAATTTCGTTTGATTGTACTCCAAAGCAAATTGAATACCACAAGACCTTAAAGAGACAACTTGATGAATGCATATTGAATGAAAAAACTAATCTTATAATCAAAGACGAAAATGGTGTGCCTATGTCTAACATAACATCTTTAAACTAGCTAAGCCCAATGGAACAAAGTTGCCAGATTTCGTGTTGTATTTTCGGGGCTTGAGGAGCAAGGTAGACGAGTCTTATGCTGCAGTTAGCCATAATGAGTATTCATTTATTTGTTTGACTGAAACGTGGTTCTCCAGTGAGGAAGTTCTGAGTACTGTGGAGATAATTATAATATGTTACAACGTGACTGGAAAGATACTATCAGTTTGTCATGTGTAGGGAGCGTACTTATAGTATATAAAAATGATTTGAATGTTGAAAGGTTAGATTTATCTAATATAGAAAATAATACTCCACTTGTTGATTTAGCTGGTTGTAAACTTTATTTTAACTCATGTTCAATTTTCATTTATACTTTATTCATACCACCTAACATATCAATAACTGACTTCGAACATTTTCTAGAGATCTTGGAAAATATTGTATCAAATCAGGATAATGTTATTTTAGGAGACTTCAATGTTCTAAACTTTATTAATCTATTAGTACAGGACACAAAATGTCAAAAAATGAAAAACTTTCTTAATTTAAGTAATTTAAAACAGATAAATAATGTATGCAATAGCAATGACAAGCTATTAGGCCTAGTCATCAGTAATATAAGTTGCGAGATACATAGAGAATTAACTCCTCTTGTTAGCGAAGATCTACATCATTCATCACTACGCATTGATTCCTAACAATCAAAATATTAATTTCTCCAATGATAATATTTAAAGATTTATTCTTCGTCGAGCAAATTATCCTAATTTATATGCAGAATTTCTTTCAACGGATTGGTATTTCCTTTACTCATGTAACGATGTTAATATGACATGTGAAATGATCTATGACAAATGAACAAATATATTCGAAAAATATATGCCTGCTTTTGTTAACTATACACGAAAATATCCATCCTGATATACCTTTGATATAATCAAAAATATTAAATAAAAAGCTAGTACAGTAAAAAACAGAAACAAAACTAATTCATTATTAGAAATAATTTAAAAGATTACGGTCATTAATTAAATCTAATAATTAGACGGCATATAAAATATACCTTGAAACAGTTGAAAGTAACATAAAGATGATTCCAAATACTTCTGGAGCTACATTCACTCAAAAAAACAACAAACTAGAATACCAGGTAGTCAATAACAATGATGTATTTGATGTTACACAATCCATTGTTGATGGAGTTAGTGACTACTTTAGTAGTATTTAATCAACTTCAACTAATTTAAACACCAATATCAAATTTAATTGCTTCAAGTACTTGGGTGTACTTAACATTACTGAATTTATTGAAAGGGACTAATGAACTCTGCCAGTAAATTTAAGAATAAAATAACGTCAGATCACAACCAAATCCCAAGTTTTTTGGTGAAAGGTTGTAGGTACGCTTTTATAACACCTCAATTATTTATTTTCAATCTAATCCTTATAATCCAGCAACTTTATACATTCTACCTGACATCAAATCGGGTATGTATGTTTTTTTAATATGCTGTATATGATTATAAATTAATGTTGACCAAATTTGCGACTTCGGCAGACCTCCAGATCTTGAACAAAAATCGAAAAAACTACGAGATTTTTTACCTTTTTTCAGTTCTTGTCAGTTTTTACTGCTAAGACTTACTGTTTTGATTAAAATAATTTAATACTTTTTCAAAGTGGACTAAATTTGCTACAGAAGAGACTCTATAGATCAAATAGTCTCCAATATACAGCTATTCAAAGTTTTGCAGTTTTCATATTTTGTCATTTTTATCAATTTTTAACTTAAAAATCTGTGAAATACCTACTATTACTATAACGGAGTTCAGAAAATTCATTTTACCTGAGGGAACTAAAATAAAATAAGTAGTAAGTATTTTATTGAATGGATCGGAAAACAGGAAGAAGTATTAAAAAAAAAAATTATTATAAACTGATCTTATATTTTTCAAACAACTTTAGTTCTCTTGGGCAGTCCGGGAGTGCCGTTCGTGTCGTCTGTGTTGTGGTTCTCTCTCTTATCTCTTATTCTTCTTGAGCCCAGAAGAGATTGTCTTACACCTCGTTGTCTGATTCTTCTTCGAGGTCTGAGAAGTGTATAAAAAATACTTATCTCTCTCTAAAAATACATATCTCTACATAAAATATCTCTCTATATTTTCTGTTACTAATTTTTTAAATAAATTCAAGACTGATATTTTACAAAATTATTTTTACTACATCCCGACAAAACAACCATCAGCGAATCGGCTCAGAGGTAAGTAGGGGACTCTGCACCCTAGCACATCGCATTAAAAAACTATAATACGTACAAGAAGGTAGATACATATTATGTATTTCACTTCAGAAAAACAGGCCAATCTTATGAAGCAAAACCGGAAAAATCGCTAAAAATATCGAAATATGAGAAATTTGACAAACTTTGCACAGCTGCGTCTCAGAGACTATTAGACCTACGGACTCTCCGTTCTGGTAACAACTTGTAGCAAATTCAGACTAGGACTTTAAAAAAGTACTAAATTGTTTTTGTCGAAAAAGTAGGTAGGTGTCAAAATCGGAAAGACTGAAAAAAAAGGCAGTTTTTTGGATTTTTAACCAAGACCCAGAATCTTACAGAGGTCATAAACTTGGATTTAATATTAATTTGTAATCCTATACAACATATTAAAAAAACATAGATACCCGATTTGATGTCAGGTAACCCTCCGTTTTGATGACAAGATTACTGGAATATTAAAACCTGTTTCTTCCGAAACATAGAAAATTGCAAGAGTATGTTCGGTATTTAAATCCGACGATCCATCCCAAATGGCAAATTATAGACCCATTTCTATTCTCTGTAATTTTGCAAAACTTTTGGAAATAGTAATAGTTATTTATTTTGTGTGTGACAATACAATATTGTTTACACTCATTAGAAACAAAGATAAAGTCACTTAAAATAGGTAAAAAATAAAAAATATAAAAACAATGGCCTAAGAACATTAATAAACAAGTACCACAATTACAAACTGCAATACAATGACATCAGGACAAAAAAAGATCAACAGTAGACAATTACATTCAAGAACAATTAAAATACATTACAAACTCATCAATCTCATAAAAGACATTTTCCCTCAAAAAACTTTTCACTTTCTTGGCAAATGCAATATCACTAAGTATCCTCCGGCCATTTGGTAGTAGGTTGTAGAACTTTATTGATAAATATCTGAATGAATTTATGTTTCTAGTCAGACGGAAAAAAGGAACTACAACAGATTCATTTCTTGTTTTGTAGCAATTTTGAGTTTGATAATGAGACAGATGGTTTCTAGCAAAAATAATACACTACAAAATATACTGATTAGTATAAGTGAGGATACGTAACCTTTTAAACAAAGGTCTACAGCTTTCACTATATTCTGAATTCGTTATAACTCTGATAGCTCTCTTCTGTAATTTTAAAATTTTGACAGCATGTGCAGAGCTGCCCCACAGTAAAATTCCATCATAGCACATTATGCTATGAAAGAGTCCATGACATGCAATCAAGATAATGCTTGCATCGATTTGATTTTTAAGTTTTTTCAGCAAATATATTCTACTTGACAATTTTTTGGACATACAATTTATGTATGTCAGTTTGCTATTTAAAGTGATACCTAGGCAGTTAATTGGATTATTATTGTTAATACAAATTCGTGTGTTTAGATAAAATATAAAATGTTGGGTTTTTGAGTGTTTAGACTTAGTTTTACATTGGAGAAGCATCGCTTGAGTTGTTGTTGTGCATCCGCTGACATATTAGTGAGAGTATCCATGTTATTATGGGCTAAAAGTAGAATATATCATCCACATATGCAATAATTTTACTAGAGATGTGATCTGATATGTCGTTGATATAAATAATAAATAACAATGGCCCTAATATCGACCCTTGAGGAACACCAGACTTTAGAGACTTTAAGGAAGAGATTTCACCATTACTGCAAACACATTGACGTCTGTCTAACATATAGCTTTTAATGAAATAATGTTCAGATCCTCTTATGCCAAGAGTCTCTAATATTAATAATATGTCAGGAGACAAACAATCAAAAGCTTTAGACAAATCCAAGAAAGAAGCAGCTACCATATGTCCATATTCAAGTGCATCTGTTATAAATACAATCATATCGGTTAATGCTTTAATAGTAGAGGTGCTTTTTCGGTAACCATATTGACTGGGATTTAGTAAGTTCTTATTTTCCAAATAAGGCACTACCCTCATGTTAAAAGCTAATTCTAGCAATTTAGACAGAACTGAAATGGTTGACATTGGTCTATGATTATTGACTTGAGGATCCTCATTACCTTTCTTAAAGATAGGCACTACTTTAGATTTTTTTAGACAGTCGGGAAATATTCCTTTTTCAAAACAGAAATTAATGAAATGAGTTATGAAAGGTAAGAGCTCATCTTTGGACATTTTAATGTAGCATTAGAGCATAATAATCTCTGGATTTAGATTTACTTAATTTGTCTATTAAATAACTAACTTCATATTCTGTTACTGGTTCTAAGAAAAAGGAAAATGGTACACTATTGTTCCTACATAGACATAATTAGAATTACTGCAGTTTAAATTTCCAGAATTTCATTGGCTATGTTAACAAAGTAATTGTTGAAGTCATCGGCACTGATCACGAGATAGTTGATTATGATTAGATGTTTGTTTGATAATTGGCCATGCTGTTTTTTGTTTATTTTTGGAACGGGCTATAAGTTCAGCATTGTGCTTAATAGTTTCATTTTTAAGAGCTCGTTTGTAATCTTTTTTAAGTGTATTGTAATCAACTTTGAGATTGCTATCAAATTTACTTAAGTCGTATATCATAAGATTATCTTTCATAACTTTTATGTTTTGACTGTAATTAATATTACGTCTTTTCTTTTCATATTGTTTGACAGGAAAATAAGTGTCATAGCAATTTTTTATGTTATTTAATAAAATTTCGGTCATTTGATCAGGATCAAGGGTTTGGTAAAAATGTGGTCAATCACAGTTAGTTAATGATAGTTTATAAAGTCCTATTGTCTAATTGTTTATTGACCTATTATGTTATCTGCTCTTTGGATGTATAGATGTTTTTTGGCTCTGAGTAAGAAAAACACAAACAGTTGTGATCAGATAAGTGAGGATTAAATATTCTGGTTTTACTAATATTTGTAAAAGTATTCGAAACCACATTCTCAATTTTGGTTGCAGTTCTATCAGTAACTCTTGTGAAATAATTACCATACTCTTGCATGCCAAAGGACAAGAACAAATCTGTTATCAGTTGAGAATTGATGGTTTAATGGGCTTGTTCGGCATTTTTCTTTTATTTCATAAATCGAAAGTTCAAGTATAAAATAACGGATCTGCAAAAAATCAGAATTTTATTCTCACGTTTAGTGTCTTAAAAACAATTACAAACATCCACCTCGTGAAAATGGAGTGTAAGCCAGGTGCTACACCACTATACGCATAGACTCGGCGACCTCAGTCGACTCGATGCTGTTTAGTTGTTATTATCTATATACTTATCGTGTTGTCTGCGCCCCTCTAAAATTGCGGATCGGATCTATCAAAGGCTTTTAGTGAGGGCGATTTTTTGGGAAGCGGCCGGTGTCATTCAATTTGGGAATTAATTCTACATTGTTTAGGATACATTTGGAGGCGTTCTTTTCAATGGTTTTTTGAGTAATTAACTCGCAAAAGTCGGCTATCACTCTCGCCTCTTAAATTTAGAAACAGGCAATCGAGGGATTGTAGGGGAATATATGATTTGGCGAAATGTTACCAAATGTCAAAATATGACGGCCGAATTTTCGATTTTTACGAAAATAGCCATTTTTTTTTCCACAGACCTAGCCGAAATTTCGATTTCCACTGTGACACAATGTCAATAAAATGCCAGTCTTCTTTTTTAAATACAGACCAATATCGATCCTCCACTACAAGTATTAACTTACATATGAGCGTTTAAAGATTTGATGTTTTTGATTTTTTTTTGTTACGTTTTAATACTTCTAAAAAAGGCATTATTTGCTTGCTCTTGCAGAGTCGAATTTCCCTATACAATTTGGTATCAGGAGAAAGGGCCAACCTTGTTCTTTCCATAGAAATCTAGAGCGGACTTCCATTTCACGTATTGACTTAATAATGAATAATAATAATAATAATAAAAGCTTTTTATTGATATATACAATATACATATACATATCAAAAGGCCATCGACCGAGGTCCTTCAGCCTGTCTTTTTTTTAACAAATAATTTATTTACAAAGCTGTTGTACTAATCATAAACACACAGTGTATAGTGAAAAAAAAAAAAAAAAAAAAAAAAAAAAAAAAAGAATGATTACATTGGATATTTAAATTTAAACAATATTAAGGATTTTCAGATAATGTAATTAATATTTCTTGAATAGTTTTTTCTGGAAACTTGAATTTGGAGGGTTGATGTCTTGGTCTGGTAATAAACATCTGTTGCATTATTTCCATATTATGCTCACGATTGGCAAACTTTGAGGATAGCACTTTTAATCTTTCGAGAATAGGCTGGATATTTGTTTTGCTGTAAAGCAATTCGTTTGAGGGATTATGAAGTGGATTTGTGGGGTGACGAATTTTCGTTATAATTCTCAGGGCTGTAGTTTCTGCCGTTTTTATATTATTAAGAGTTGGAAGTCGACAATTGAGGTATAAAACATGTCCATATTCAAGTATCGGACGACATATGGAAGTGTAAATTTTTGTAGCAGTTCGAGTACTTATACCCTTGTTTTTGTAGGTTAAAGCTCTGAAGTGTTTGGCTCTTGTTATCGTACGTCTTTTTATTAATTTGGTGTGGTGCTTTAAATTCAATTTGTGATCTAGCAGAATTCCAAGGTAATTAGCAGTTAGGGAAGGCATTATTTGATGATTCCTGATCGATATCGAAGGGGAAGTGTGTGATGGGATGTGGTTAAATATTAGGAACTGTGTTTTCAAGGGGTTGGGATGTATTCTCCAGTTGTTAAACCATGTCTCTGTTTCGGTCATTAAAGTCTGAAGGTTTTCTATAGTTTTATTTAAAGATTTTCCATGTGCAATCAATGCTGTATCATCTGCGTATTGTAGAATATAGGAATTAGTGTCATTTCGATTTTGTTGGTGAAGGATATCAGAGCAGTATATATTATAAAGAAGTGGTGAGAGTGGTGAGCCTTGTGGGATTCCTTGTTCAGGGGTGAATTTTTCGGACACATTGTTGTTTACTTTTATGTGAAGCTCTCTGTTTTCCAGAAAATTCTTTACTATATGAATTAAGTAATCAGGTATATCTAAGTGTTTTAATTTATATAAGAGACCCATGTGCCACACACTGTCAAACGCCTTTTTTATGTCAAGAAAAATTGCTGCTGATTTCAGGTTTTTGTGTTTTGCAGTTTGCACATTTGATGTTAGTATCGACAAGGGATGGATTGTTCCACACTTTTCCTTAAATCCAAATTGAAATTTTGGTATATTGTCCTGCATTAGTTCCTGAATTTTAGCCCTTATTATTTTTTCCAAAAGTTTTCCAAGCACTGGCAAAAGTGTTATAGGTCGATAATTGTTAGCATTTGTGTTGTCCGAGTTTGGTTTAGGAATTGTTATTATTTGTCCCTTTTTCCAGTCGCCCGGGAAATAACAGTGGTTTACGCAATATTCAAAAATAGTTATAATATATCTATGTATTTCATAATCGAGTTTTTTCACGATTGCCCAAGGAACGTTGTCGTATCCTGGCGAAGTATTCTTTTGCGCAGTTAATATCTGAAAGTATTTTTCTTCATTTAATTCATGGTTGCTAGGTGCCAAATTTTGATTGAAATATTGTTCATACCATTCGTTTACTTCTTCAAACAGTTGTTGGTTAAAATTAGGGGAGTCTTCCTGTTTATATGTTTTTTCAAAATGTGTAGCGAATAGGTTGGCTTTATCTGCATCAGAATTATGTTGCTTACCATTTTCTACCAGAGGTGGAATAGAATGTTTGATTTTATATTTTGACAGTTTATTGATTTGCTGATAATAATTTCTTCCCTGAACTTCATTAATTTTTTGACATGATTCCAACCATTTGTGTGTTCTGTAATGTTCTATCATTTTGTGAATATTTTTATTAAATTCATTTATTTTTCTTTTAAATTCTATGTTGTTGTTGTTTTTATACTCTCGATACATCTTGCGTTTTATTTTAATCAGTTTTACAATAAACGGTGGTAATTCATGAGTATGATACTGGGTGTTCATTTTAGGAGTGTTTGCTAAAATGGATTCTTGGAGTTTAATATTGAAATTTGAAATACCTTCGGGAGATATGAGTTTGTTTTTATTATGATTTATATACGTTTTAATTTCTTTGTTCACTTTTTCGATATTGCACTGTGAGAATTTGTATTTAATTGTAGTTTCTTCCTGATTAATGGCTCTGTTCAAATCAATTGTAATTTTTATTGAGAGATGGTCTGATCCTATGTCTGGTATTAATTCTATGTCATCAATGTTGTTAGAGATGTTCCTGGTGTGTAACACTAAATCTGGCGTTGAGTCTGGATTGTTAGGCATGATGAAGGTGGGTGATGTCTGTACTTTTACAAAGTTGGTATTTTTTAAAAAGTTATTTAATTGCCTCCTTTTTGCTGCGTTAACATTAAAGTCTCCAATAATGATCCCATACTTGTACTGCATGGCCTTATTAAAAATTGTTTCTTCGATACCAGATGTTGGGTGGATATATACGAGAAATATATGTATGTTATCGTCTAGAAAAGGGATGGAAAAATGTACTGTTTCATTAAGAGGATTATTTATTCGTGGAGAATTTTCTCTTCTCATTTTAAGGTTAGGGTGTATTTGAGCAAGACTGCCTCCTCTAACATTATTTTGCAGTATGTTTCCATTTTGTTGCAGGATGTGCCAGTTTCGGTATTTAGTGTTTGAATCGGATTTGGTTTTAGACTCGACAAATAGTGCACAGTTTATATCATAGGATTCTACTACATGGTTAATTATGTGTTTTTTAGGAATATAACTGTTTACATTTGTGTAAAGTATATTAAGTTTGGACGAGCACTTGCACATTATTTTCTCCGTGTATAGGTTCTGTTGGTGAAGGTAGATCAGGAAAGCTCATATCGAACATTAAAATATAAATTCTGTTTCCAGAAATAAATGAAACTGTGGTGTCAATGTTATAGTCGGCAATAAATCGTTTCCTTAATTTGAGTAATAATTCGTCTCTGTTTGTATTCTTCGGCTTGTTTAATTTGTGTATGTAAGTATTTATGATTAAATCATGTACAGTGAGAGGTGCATGTATTTTAGAGGTCTTCTTCGTCGAATCTGTAATTTCACTGGATTTTTTATTTAATAATTTTACTGGTATATTTGGTATGCCTTCTATGGGTTTGGTAGGACGTTTAGTACATTTAAATGACCATGCTTGATGATCCTCTGCTCCACAAGCCGTACATTTTGGAGGAAGATTGGTTTTACATTTATTGGTGTTATGATTTTGACCACATTTAGTGCATTTTGGGGGTGCATTACAATTCTCAGATGTGTGTGTGAATTCAAGGCACTTATTACAAGGTAATGGTGCTGGTGGCGGAGGAGTGCTTGGATATACAAGATAGTGCCTACATTTGTAGAAGAGCCCTTCGTTTAACAGTTTTTCATAGGATGAAACACATGTAGTTATAATTCTTATATAATGGCATGGTTGATTGGTGGATTTTGAGATAATTCTTTTGCAGTATCTGTGTTCAATGTGTAATTTTTTAAGATTTTCACTAATCTGATCGGCGCTTATGTCAAGCTCTACTGCGGCAATAACACAAGAGAAAGATTGCTGGCTTGTTGCTGGTTTTGATGAAGATTTTGACAGAGTGTTAGTTTCAGAAAAACTTGAAATTTTCTCTCGAGATTTCAGTTTTTGTAGAGTATTATTTAAAATGATTTTAGTGGTGTTAGACTTCAATAAAAATCCTTTAGTTGTTTTTAGTATTATGTCATGGTTGTTGGGTCTTTCATTTTCCCATATCTCTGCCATTTCTAGCCTGCTTATTGTGGTGGATGTATTAATGTAAAATAAATGATTGTACTGTTTAAGTTTTATCTCATTCATTTTAGCTGAGTAGTTTTTTGTTGTGGAATTTTTGTTTGTGTTTTGTCTTGTGCTTATCTGGCTTGTTTTTATGTTAGAATCTTTTTGTGGAGTTCCTAGGATGATAGTATTTATCTCTTCAGGTGAAATAGTTTTTGTCTTCTTCCTTGAAATTGGAGGGGAGTCTAGAGGCCTTTTGTTTTTATCTTTTTTCTTCCTCACAGTTTTCCAAGTGTCCTTTTCACTTTCACTTATTTCCATTTCGCTTCCACTACTTTCATCACTCATTTTAAGTAATGGAAATTTAAAATATGTCACTAAATTTATCTGATCAGGGGAGAATCAACCTTACTGCTTGACTGTCACTGATAGACTGCTTAATAATGAATTTTTGAAAATTCAATGTTTTCCAATTTCTAACAGAAAAGCCATCTTTCGTTCGCCCGTGCCAAGCCAGATTTCCGGTTTTGTCCCTTCACGTTTGGTATACGAACAAAGCGCCACTTTGCCTCTTTCCATAGACATCTAAAACGATCTTCAACTCCACATATTTACTTACTACTGAATGGCTGTTAGTGGTCGAGGTAGATTACCGAGTTCAAAGTTGCGTATAGTGACGTCATAAACAGGCGCACTGTTTTTGCAACTATTACTAATTTCAACACCATATATCTCGAGAACGGAAAAAGTTAATAATATGAAATTTTAAGTGCATAATAAGAATGTCGAGTACTACATAAAAAGTATAAAAACCATATAAAATTAATATCGTGGAACAAGCCCATTGAGAAGCCAACATTAAAAATCAGCAAAAAATGTAGGTAATAAATTTTTCAATGGAAAGATCATTCAGAAATGCAGTTAACTTATTATTAAAAACATTTAGGTCTCCTTTGCAAGAGCGATAACAACAGCAGACTTTGTTTTGCGTAATTTCAATCGCGCATAATTCAATATTTAACTCTTCGCAATACATAATTATTTAAAGCAACTAATTTTATTAGATCATCACGTGTCCAGATTTCACCAAGACATAGAACATCATACTCATTTTCTGAAAGAAAAGTATCAAGTAGTAATGATTTGTTGAATATGCACTGAATGTTTATATGAAAAATCGATAGTGTATTTAGTCTAAAATCTTCTGTGAGGTTTGTATGTGTGGCGTCCACCTCTTCTTCTGTGGTCCCATGATCTCCGAAAAAAATTTTTTTAGACATTTGATTGCCTCGAAAATATTTCTTCACTCCCGTCACATGAAACTCCGTTACCACAATTCTTTCACTCCATAAAGATTCGTCCAACAGATTCTCACATATGTCTACAGCCGTGCCAATTTTTAAACAACTGGATTTCTAAAGAAACATTTTCTTTATAGGATTTTGCAAATAGTGGAAAGAAAATCTATCTATGAGAACTAAAGGAAAAACTGTATAAAAATATTAATGAAATCTTTGCATTCTTTCGATAACCTGACTTCTGGTTATGCTAACAAGTAAAATTCTGATTTGCCATTCTCATTTTAACACTAGCATCCAATTTAGTCCCCTACGGCTAAGCAGGCTAAACTAGTATCTACATGATCCCCTACGATATGTAAATTCAGTTAAGAATGAGAACAAAGGCCTGAAATTAATTTGTTTACGTACCTTGTCTTTAAAATTTTTTTCATTCTAATGAATTACATTTTCATAAAATCTCATTCAGTTTCTTGGAAATGCTTAGCCTTTGAAACGTTTTTCGTCCTTATTGTGGACTCATCACAAAAGCCTAAAGCCACTCATAACGATGTTCCATGCAAAACTAAGACATTTTCTATGAATGGTATAAAATAATTATAATTGACATTGACTGATAAAAAACAACAGATCTTCACCTATCTATTAGCTAACTAGTATTGGAGCCTATATACTCTATGCATGTTTAAAAGTGAATTATTTATTATTTGTTTGCTTATAGTAATGAAACATTTTCTTTGTAGGATTTTGCAAACAGTGGAAAGAAAAGCTATCTAGTTTTTCCTTTAGTTCTCATAGATAGCTTTTCTTTCCACTGTTTGCAAAATCCTATAAAGAAAATGTTTCATTACTATAAGCAAACAAATAATAAATAATTCACTTTTAAACTGGATTTCTAGTTAGTTTTTTAACAACAATGGATTGATTTGCAAGGCTGTTTTTCAGATGTGTTTCTAACTCTTCGGCAGCTAGAAGTGGATCAAATTTGTGGCATGGAACCACGTCATTTCTTTTTGTTGAATTGCTTTAAATTTATCATCAGTATCCAATCTTTTACCCACTATTATTTTAGATTGTTTTGTGGTTTTTGGGGGACAATTTGAACTATTATTCAATTGAAAGTTGCTATCATTCTCTGATTTACCTAATTGTATGATATTATTCATTACTGTTCTGGTTTTGCCTCCAATACACCATAAGACACCTGATTGTCCTTAGTGAGTACCCCAAATTGAGATTGATTGTTTGAATTAGCATTTTTAAAAAAAGTTATTAAAAGTTATTCCTAGAAATGAAAAAAAATTCGGGTCTCTCCGAACGATTTTAAAATGCATGCGATTGAGGTATCTTATTGGTAATGAAAAAAATAGATGATATTAACAATGGGCTTGTTCCATGATATTCTTTTTATATGGTATTTATACTTTCTCATATAGTACTCGATATCAGTATATACCTACTTCCCCAGCAAATATTTTTGTCAAAATTAGCTCCAATTCGACTTGGGACAAGACAAATTTACTTACCAAAGTAATTATAACGTAAAATTGACTGGAAAAATAGACCTCCGATAAAAATTGACCAATTAGTCTTAATTTAGATTTAAGTTTACGTAAATAATACCAATTAATCTACCTCATACACAATTTTCTTCGAAGGTAAATTTAACGAAAACAGCAAGTGGAAAACTATTAAAAAAATCTACCAAAATTAACGTCAAGGGTAAATTTCCAATAAGGTCGAAATAGGTAATATAATTAGGTAGTATTTACCTTTTTAGCGACTAAAAATATTTCTAATAGTCGAATATCTTTCTAGGTAGATTTTGTTGGAAATCCTACGTAATATATACCTAAATAGCAACTTATTTGGTCACTTTTATTACTCTTCTTTGAAGTAATATTAGGTAGACAACATCGGTAAATTCTACCTAGATTATCTACCTAATTTTACCAATTAAGTCAATTACCCTTAAACTGACCTTAAAGTTACTCTAAAAAAATACATTTTAAACCTCTTCGTCGCAGTTATCTGGCAAATCGACCTCAAAGTAAACTTCACTATAAAATAGTAATTCAGAAGCTAACCCCCGTCTAACCTGTTTGTAGAATTCATATTATTTAGGTTATTTGAACCAGGTGGTATAGTTATTATCTAAAAATTATTTCAGTCATTAAAAGAGGCCATTAACGTAGCATGGTTGGATAATTCGTGGTGCCAATGTACAAATGAAGTATGCCAAAAGTAAAAAACCACCGCTTAAGGAATCACTACTCCCGCATCCAGATTTCCCATCCGTCTTTTTAAAGGAGAACATCTTGACTATATTTGCACTCTAGTATGTGGAAATAATTGCCTATAGAATTTCAATAAAAGGGTATTTTGCCGAATGCCAGCCGAGCTTCCAGAACTTTCGGGCGCTGTCGAATACCAAGGCAGTATCATATGGCTCCATTATGACAACTCACTCGTCAACACAATACACTAGTCGAGTTAAAATTTACACATAATAAGTAGAATTTACCAATAGGTAGTATATTCAAAATAAGGTAATATAAATAGGTTATATTTATCTACAAGTAATTATTTGATATAACAACAGAGTTAATAATACTTTCAATAGGTAAAGTTAACCAAAATGTTCGTAAATTTTCGTGTAACTTGACCTGTGATAATTTCCACCTATAAAATACGTAGATTGTCATGGTAATTTTAACTTGGAGGTCTAATTAGCACAAGATGCCATATTTTCTCAGCGCAGTTGAAGTATGATTCCAAATTGTAGTTTGTAAAATGAGTGTATATGGAAACAAACTGACGAAAAGTTTAAGAAAATACATAATTATACCTGTAAACTCATATTTAACAAGTATAGTATACTTTCGGCTCAAAATATTACAATGATTTTTTTATTTGGTAACATAAATTTTCTTACAGATGAATATTTTTGAGGCGCATTAGTATTTTATGGAGTACAGCTGCTATTATTCACAGAAAAATTTTCGGCGCATTGATTTCAATAAGCGAGAATACTTTCCTCATAAATTGTATTTATTTTAGTTACCGGCATTCATCTTGTATTGTTATTGTGAGTTAGGTATCTCTTCAGTTTTGTAAGTGACTGACAACAATATGTCGACTACTTATAAAGAAAAATACCAAATAAGTGTAAAAATCTTACTTTTTTCCACTTGGTGTCATTTTTAAATTTCACATATGTCTGTAAATTCTACCTAAAACTAGTCAACTTGATGTCAAATTGACGTTGAATTCAAGTAAAATTTACCTAAACAGGTATTAGTAACCAAATGTACTGTGCAACTGTGTAAGATTTATATGTAATTTTACCTGTTTTAGTTTATATAACTTAATTTCTCCACTTATGTCGATTCCACGTAGCATCAACGTAAATTTTACCAAAATATGGTTAATTCTAATTTTGTGACTAAATTTATTATACATAATTTAGGTAGCCTTGACGTCAAATAATACTTAAATGTTTGCTGGGTCAGGAGTGGAAGCAAAGTTTGGATGAAGATCAAGTTATAGCAGTAATATTTTTGGATTTTAAGCGTGCATTTGAGACCACTGGCAGAAATAGATTATTAGAAAAATTATCCAAAGTATGGGTTAAGTGATGTAGTTTTAAGATGGTTTAGTAATTATCTAGCTGATAGAAAACAGAAAGTTAAATATGAAGACTTTGAATCCAATGAAGAGTTGGTTGAAAACGGTGTCCCGCAAGGAAGTATATTGGTTCCCCTTTTGTTTATATTGTATATAAACGATATAGAACAGATTATAAAACACTGTAAATTTCACTTGTTTGCAGATGATACTATGATCTATATATCTGGCAAGGATCAATTTGGCATTGAAATGAAAATAAATGAAGACATAAGCAATATAGCAAATTGGTTAGAAATAAATAAGTTTAAATTGAATGCAGAAAAAACAAAAGAGATGGTTTTAGGAAAACAGACTGTTATACACGAATGGATAATGATTTTAAAATTTTTGTTGAAGCAAGCAAATTGACATTAAATTCTATCAAATCCTTGGGTATAATAGATGATAGAAAAGTAAGTTTTAAAGAACATGTAGACTATACGTGCAAAAAATTTCAAAAAAGCTGGGGTATTGTATAGAAGTGCTAAATATTTGAGTTACTGGACCAGACGTACAGTTTATAACACGATTATACTGCCACATTTTTATTTTGCTAGAACAATTTTGTATCTGTCAAATACATATTGCAATGTTCAAAATATACTCCTCTTAGAGAGATGCTCCACAAGCTGCAGTGGGTAGGGGTTGGGGATTTAAGTGAAATCAATGCCCTAATCTTTATTCGCAAAATTACAAAGGGAAATATGCCTGATTATTTTTATGGGATTTTGCAAGTTTTTGACCATCCATATAATACAAGAAATCGTGATAATTATAGACTAGATTAGACTAGATCATCAATAGCTTTGCATTACTTACAACATGCGGCCTATTCGGACGCCATTTTTGCATTTTTTTGACTTTATATAGTATACTTATCCTGTGGTAAGAAACTTAATACCATCACAACATGGTTTTATAGACAATTGAAAACAGTCACAGTGCCTGATAGATATCCTTTGCTCCATATTCATGATTTTAACTCACGTTTATATAATTGTAAACTCTTTTCAAACATTGATTTAATATGTGCGTATATCATCAGATACCCGTTGCTGACAATGATATATTTAAAACAGCTATAACTACTCCTTTTGGTTTATTCGAATTTTCGCGAATGCCATTTGGTTTACGTAATGTGGGTCAAACCTTTCAAAGATTCATGAATGAAGTACTTACAGGTATTTTTGTCTCTTTAGACGACATTTTAATAGCAAGCAAGTCACGTTCCGAACATTTAAGATTAGTTTTCAAACGTTTGGACGCCAATGGTATAGATATTAAACCATCTAAATGCGTTTTTGGAGTCAATAATTTGACGTTTTTAGGGCATGATATCTTTTTAGCTGGTATTTTACTGTCTACTGAATGTGTAGATGTCATTGCTAATTATCCTCTACCAACTACTATTAAACAACTTCAACGTTTTATAGGTATGGTAAACTTTTATCATCGTTTCATACTTCGTTGAAATTTTAGTTCAATTGCATTCGTTTTGCACCAGTTTACTACATGGTAAACTTAAATTAATAAACGCCTACAGATTGTTCTGATGCTTTTGTTAAAGCCAAGAACGCTACAGCTAAAGCGACATTATTAGCTCATCCTTGTTGTGAGGATAATGTACGTTTATCTTTAACGGTTGATTGTTCCAATGTCTCTATGAGGGCCGTTCTGGCACAACAGGACGCCAGTAAACTGGTTACTCCTTTAGCTTTCTTTTCATGTAAGTTAACTACTGCCCAAATGAAGTATTCAACTTATAATAAAGAGTTACTCTCGTTATTTACAACTTTGAGGCATTTTTCTTACCTGTTGGAAAGCTGTGAGTTTGTGTGTCTCACTGACCACAAACCTTTAGTCAGAGCCTTGTTTACTAAAACTGACAGATCTCCACGTCAAATCCGACAATTAGAATACATCAATTTTCATGTAATATTCAACATATCAAAAGGAAGGACAACATCATAGCAGACACGTTGTCACGTGTATATGATACATCTTCTATGGAGCAATATATTTCCTCAGTTCAAAGCAGGAATTCTGATTTAATTAATGTTAATTTCGATTTAAATTTATTAAGTAAAGCTGAAATGGAAGACTCTAACCTTAAGTTTTTACTAACGGATAAATCGGGCCTTAAAAGCAACTTCAAGTTGGAAAAAATTCAAATTCCTACTCAGAATGAATTAATATGGTGCAACACTTTCCGCTTGAGACTTCGCCCCTATGTTCCAAGCATTTATAAACGGACTATTTTTAATATTTTTCATGGTTTGTCTCATCCTAGCATTAAAGCAACTAGGACACTAGTTTGTAATAATTATTTCTGGCCTAAAATGAGTTCAGACTGTAACCTATGGACGAAGTCATGCATTAACTGTCAAGCTACCAAAATTTACCGTCATACGAAAAGCCCGCCAGGACACTTTGACGTTCCAAAAAGTAGATTCGATCACATTCATACTGATTTAAGAGGACCGTTACCTCCTTCCAAAGGCTGTTCCTATATTCTTACTGTGATCGAACGCTTTACTAGATGGCCAGAAGCATTTCCTTTATGGGATATTACGGCAGGAACGGTTGCTCGCACATTATTTCAAAATTTCGTTTGCCGCTTCGGTGTACCATCAACTGTCACCACCAATCAGGAGGTCCAATTCGAATCAAAATTATTTACTGAGTTTGCGAAATTTTTGGGTTTTCACAGAATTCGTACTGCCACATACCATCCACAGAGTAACGGTATGGTGGAACATTTTCATAGGACTCTTAAATCTGCATTAACCCTTTTAGTCATGACTTTTTATTTTTAGTAGCAAAATTTTTCAACTTGGCAAGCAGTTTAATTGATTTTTATCTAAGATTTTTGACATCAGTCACAAGGCTCTACTTTTCTTAGTTTTTGAAAAATTCAATGTGCACTATACTGTACGCTGTGACTCAGTGGCTCGATATTTATTTAATAATTGGATTACTTGACCTCTTGAAAAAATACTAGAAATATTTAAAATAAATGTGTTTACTGTGACTTTGCAAGAAACAATCTTTTTTCATTTTATACGATCTATGTGTGTATGTGGCAGGAGTAGGTGGATCGGCCACTGCAAGTCCTTCATTGTTGGTGTCAGATGCAACAGGCTCTTGGTCTAGTTCTACCGCTTCGTCGTCTGCCACCTACCCAGGATCCAAAGTATATTAGCTTACAATTCATGCAAAAATTAGAACTTCACAGATCTTCTGCAGACTGTAATTCAACGCTCTCCCAACCATAATCGTTGTCATCACTAAAATATTCTACGTCACAATGGCTAATGTAGTGCACATACTTTCAAAACTCAACAGTAATGCAAAAAAAATAAGGTCCTTGAACACCGTTTCACACTCTGAAATAAGTGATTATAAAATGACCTTATTTGAGCATTGCAGGTTATTGCAATCTGAGCATTGCAGGTAGCCGTAATTTTAATTTCTAAATTATTGTTTCTGATGGCTAGCTGTCGCTGATAGGACAGTCGGTTAAAAAATGCATTACGTTACAGTGTTTCACATTTAGAAAGTTAAAATTATACCACATTTTTTTATTTTAATTTCCCAACTTAATGTACACTGTAGTGTACGCGGTGACCGAAAGGGTTAACAGCTAGAACTAACACTGAGCATAGGGTGGATGAACTTGCTATTGTATTATTAGCTTTTAGATCCATACCAAAAGACGATTTACAATGTTCTTCTGCTGAACTTGTGTACAGTCTAACTTTAAGATTACCTGGCGAATTTTTCACCAGATCATATGATTCTCCTGATGTTCCTTATTTTCTTGATAAATTACGCATATGTTTTGCGAATTTAAATTAAATCGTTTGTCAGTTCTGACATTTTAATGTGCGATTTTGTTTTTGTACATAAAGAATGTGTTAAACCTACTTTTGCTTTTTCGTATGACGGCCCTTATAAGATGTTATCTCGTATGGATAAGTTGATTACTAAAATTTTAACTGTCAATATTGACAGGATCAAACCCGCGTTTGTGTTGGATAGCCAGTGTGATGTCATTCCGCCGCCAAAGAAGATTTGATTTACCATCAACTCTGTTACGATGGTTGACTCGTCTATCTTTTAACAGGGGTGTGTGTGTGTGTGGGTGTGTGTGTGTGTGTGATAACAACAAGAATTAAGAAATTAGAAAAGATATTTTGAAAATATAACTGAAATTTAAGTTATGTATAATATAAATTAACAGTTCTGCAAAATATATATTTGTCCCTTGATGATTATTATTATGAATTATTACTTATAGTCAACAGGCACTATAGTAGGCTATTGATTATGTCTTTTAGTAAGGAACAATTGCGTTAAAGGGTTTTTATCGTTTAATATGTTAGTTTAACACCAAAAATGATAAAATCACAAAGTCCTACTAAATTCCTTGGTGCGTTTTTGAGAGCCATCCGAAGAAGCCCATTTTTTAGTTTTTTCAAAATAACTCAAAAACAATGCAAATTTGGAGATTTTTACAAGAATACTTTTTTGCAGAAAATTAAATTTCCGATCCGAGTGCTTCGTTGAAAAATTTTTTTTCTATTTTCACTTTTAAAAATAATTAAAGTTAAAAATTTACGAATATTCACTTTTTTTCCTTTTTCCAGTAATTCGTCCATAACTGTTTTTTATGGCATCCTAGGTATATATAAGTGTTCAGAGAAAAAAAGAGTTATTGAAAAAAACAAAGTAATTGCTTTTTTTATCTGCTCCGTATGACAAAGTAGTGCAGTGAGTCGGACTATGCCCTCCCCCCCATTTTCGAGGATACTGAACGCGATGGGCAGTGGTTAAATCTCTCCCCGAAGTCACCCCACCCCCCAAACAGCTAAAAACGACCCCTTTGAAACGCGGTTTTATGAAGTAAGCGAGTCAGTTCACAGATCATTGAAATACATACCGGATGATTATTATGCTGCGCGGGATGATGTGTACCAGATAACATCTCTGCGTGTACTCTTCGCTGCCCACATACTTTTGAATTCAATTCTTCTGTAAAAAAAATCAAAAAAGTACAAGTATAATGACAATTTTGCCTGTTTAGTAAGAAGTAAGTGTGTAATAATATTTTTGTCCGTTTGCTGAGCGAGGAGAGGTCGCGATATTTTTTTCATGCTCATCATCCTCGAAAACAAGGGGGTAACACAGGTTTAGCCAAGAGAAGAGGGCCGGCCTATGCGCGTTTTACCCTTTTCGGGGGTGGTTCTTGGCAGCTTGAGGGGTTTGGCGAGGGTCGAGGAGGGGTCTCGACATCACCACTGTGCTCAGTATCTTCGAAAACAGGGGTTAACAGGGGTTTAGCAGAGAGAAGACGGACTATTCGCGTTTCACCCCTTTCGGGGGTGGTTTTTGCGGGAGTCGAGGAAGGGTCTCGACATCACCATCGTGCTCAGCATCCTCGAAAACACAGGTTTGGCTGGTAGGAGACGACGGATACGCGGTTTACCCCTTTCGGGGGCCGTTTGGGTGTCTGCGGAGAGAGATTTAACCACCGCCATCGTGTTCAGCATCCTCGAAAACGGGGGCGAACATAGTCTCTTAGGCTAGAAAAAATGCATGTTCCTGTCCGACTTACAGAATGCGCTAAACGGTGACAGAGATATCGCCATTCAAAGTTGACCATTCTTTACCATATTTTACCGCAACCTCTTTAATTATTTTTAATACTAAAAATAGGAAACATATTTTTCAACAATGTTCTTGGATGGGAAATTTAATTTTCTACAAAAAAGTATTCTTGTAAAAATCTCCAAAGAGTGTAGCGGGGTAAGCATGGGCCGGAAGCCCCTCGGCAAATTGGGGTGATATTTTTACCTTGACATCACATTACTAAGAGGAACTATTCTGCAAGATATTACGCCCCTGCCCCCTCTGGTCTTAAAATAAATAAGTTAATCGAATTTTGAAATATTTTTATTCTCTTTAATAACGTAACCAACGTTGATGATTTTTATATATGTGGGAGATATATCAAAGAGGTACTAAACAAAAAATTACTGAGTATTTGCAGTAAGTAATAAACTGAAATATTCGAATTAAAAATTTTAAAACAAAAAATTTCATGTATATTGAGAGACACCACCACCAATTTTTTTTTAAATACCCCCTATGCTCTATAACATATTTTTTTCAAAATTTTCATAAGGGTAGAACAGTGTTAAAAAAATTATGATCACTAATCATATATAAATTAATATTCATAGTTTTCTTCTTAATAAGAAACTCCTAAACAATTAATTCAACTTTACAAATTTTTATATGCTTCAAGGACAACTAGCGTTCACTGTAAACGTAATATACTTTATGCGTACTCTCAATGGGCGACAAGTTAAAATACTGTTATGAATTACACCCCCTTGGAACTGGAAATTGATACGCCTATGGCTAATATTGAGCGACTGGAAACTTGTAGAATGAAATGGACTTTTTCTAGAGTATGGTGAGAAGATTCTCGATTGTTTCTGGATGGATCTAGAGAGGCAATTTCAGAGTATATAAAGTGCGATTACCAGCGCAGAGGGAGAAGTTTACTAAAGTGAAGTTAAAGCGAAAATGTGAGGTTAAATATAAAGTAAACAAAGTGTAAAGGTTATTTAAGAAGTTTTGTGTAATCAGTAAATTATTAAATAAAGTGTTTATCTCTTGTTGAAATTATTTTAGAACCCACGGATTCATACAGGGTGTTTCCTAAAAGGTGGAAAACACGCAACAATACATTTATTTTTTAAATCTCAAATTCATATCTTTACACGTTTTTCTTTAGTATACTTATACAGCGTCATTTTATTACGAAATTGACTTTTGCACAATTCAGTAATTAATATTTTCATGTAAATATTAAAGTGCGAAAAAATAGCGGTATAGTATTATAGTGACTTTACAGGTATTAGTAGTATTCCTTGCTGATTCAGTAATAATCTTAATTGAGTGACAAGAATCCTAAATGTGTGATGTGTGTTAAAAGTGGCAGGACAAGAAAAATTGACGATAGAAGAAAATATAACATTGTATCGAAATGTATAAAGGCACTTGAAACCATTTTTTCCAAATAGTGTGGTATGCGGTGCCTGTCGTATAAAAATGTATAAGCGAAAAAATTCAGGAGATTTCAGCAAAATCAAAGTGGTTCTGACGAATTTGCGTAATAATATTATATTATTATTAATATCTTGAACTCCTCGTACACCCATAGATATTGTTTCATTTGCTCTAGCATCACAGATTTAATTACTCTATCTGAAAAAACTCGCTTACATTGTATTCCAAGTGATTTATTTTCATTACTAGAGAAAACACATTTTGGCACAATGCTATATCTTCCTCTTTAGATAAGATTTTTTTTGTCCTGCGACTTTCAACACAAAATGACCACACATCACACATTTAGGATTCTTCTCACTCCTCATTTTCATTAATTAATATTATTACTAAATCTGCAAGGAATATTACCACTATTCGTAAAGTCACTATATTTTACTGCTATGTTTTCGCATTTAATATTTACACAATAATCACTGAATAGTGCAACAGTCAATCTCGTAATAACATGACGTCGTACAAGTACACTAAAGATCAGTGTGCATAAAGTATATTACGTTTACAGTGAATGCTTGTTACCCTTGTCTTTGATATCCTTGATGCATATAAGAATATATGAATATTAAAAAAATGTAGAGTTGAATTAATGGTTTAGAAGTCTTCTATTAGGAAGACTATAAATATTATGTACGATTAGTGATTATGATTTTTTTAACAATGTTCTACTCTACTTCTACCTATGATAATTTTGAAAAAAAAATGTTATAGAGCATAGGGGGCATTTTTGAAAAAAAAATTCTTTCAATATACATGAATTTTTTTGTTTTAAAATTTTTAATTCGAATATATTGGTATATTACGTACTGCAAATACCTAATAATTTTTTGTTTAATACCTCTTTGGCATATCTACCACATATATAAAAATTGGTTACATTATTGATTGATTTGCCAGTGTAAGGTGAGCATTGCTGCCGATTCCGGGCATCCATGGAGGTTCGTTCCAACACGCAGCTTGGTCGTCCACCGAACACGCTCACGGACGGCCAAACCGCATGCTGGAACCAAATCTCGGATGTTTTATATAACGCCGGACCAGCTGCATATGCTGGGTTGGACATGGGACATGCTTGTTGTCAGTAGCGAGAGCCACATAATGCATGGCGTAGGAATATAGGTGTTTGTGAGATGCTTCTTTTAAGTTTCCATGCTTCTTTTTTAGTTTCCATCTGTCATCTGAGAAGTGTAGGCGTTTGCAAGATGCTTATTTTTAGTTTCCATGCTTCTTTTAAGTTTCCATCTATCATCATTTCCTTATTTATTCTTCTTCTAAGTTCTCTGTCTCTTTTGTTTCTGAATCTAGCAGTGTTCACCTCCTTCTGCCCGCTTGCGTTTATTTCATTTGTCTGCCAAGACATACATATATTCACAGCTTTTTATGGAGGGTTGGTTATGAGAAAGAGGCCCAAGAGAATATTTTGTACACCCTGTATATTAGTTTGTTTCTACAGTAATTATTTTCAACTGCCAATTCCGGGTATTTTCTATTTCATTACCTAAATTTTTTTCTCTGTTGTGTAATAAACTATCCTGTGGCAAGGATTAATAACTCAATAAATAAATATCTTTTCAGTTTTAATTTCTACTTTTTTCAATTTAAAGAAGGAAATAGACTTCATTAATAAGCTAAACTGAATTAAAATAAAATAAACAAAACTTACCTGTTTCATTCACATCTGGCTGTCTGTTGCTTATTTTATATCACCCACTTAAAGAAGGGATCGGATGCAGATATAGATTTTACGGTCAAGCAGTACACTTTCTCGGTTTATTTATATACACTCTTCTGTGTTGCTTTGTTCAACCAACATAATTGAATCAAATATCAACTATATGAAATAGCCAGACTCGTGCTGATTTATATCAATCAATGCAGAATTGTTTACGCTTTGATTCGATACAATTTCGACGTTTTGTTGCCGCTTTATACGGATTAATCTCGAGATGTTGTAGAAGCCACGAAACACGCCTCTGACACCGAATTCGACACACTTTGAACTCCCCATAAAAATTGGTTACATTATAGAGAAAACAAATATTTTTCAAAATTCGATTTATATATTTATTTTAAAAACCAGAGGGGGCAGGGGTGTAACATCTTGCAGAATAGTTCCTCTTAGTAATGTGATGTCAAGGTAAAAATATCAGTCCAATGTCCCAAGGGCATCCGGCTCATGCTTACCCTGCTACACTCTTTGCATTGTTTTTGAAATATTTTGAAAAAACTAAAAAATGGACTTCTTCGGATTGCTCTCAAAAATGCACCACGGAATTTAGTAGCACTTTGTGATTTTATCGTTTTAGGTGTTAAACTGACATTAAAAAAAAAAAACCTTTAACATAATTGTTCCTTTCAACCCCTTAATTTTGGACATATTTAGTAGCCTAAAGGCCTTTATATTATTAGTAACATTTGCTTGGGTAATTGTCAAAAATGCATTGTAATCTTTTTTTTTTACTTACTTTTGACAATGGTACTTAAATTTTTAAAATGTTCATATGACACAGAGTTTAAGGATTGCTTACATTTTTTTGTAAGCTCTATTATTTTTCACTTATCAACTTTTTTGTATTTTTTGTAAACCCTGATGGAAACTGATTGACATGCTTTTTACACTTAGGGACAAAAATGTCAATGGCAAAATATATTATAAAAAAAATTCGAGGAAATAGTCAACATTGTTACTAGATAATTGCAAACCAGTTAACATTGCCTAGGAAATTATTTAAGTCCTCATAATTAGCCTTTCTATAATTATAACACCAGTGTTTATTATATTTTAATGATTGTAAATTCTTTGTGGGAATAGTTAAGTATTTGCAATGATGAAGGATAAGCATCTTCATTTGTTAAAGGTTGGCTACAAATAACTTGAATATTCTCTAAATTACTAAAGACTAGATCTAAAATATTGTTGGTTAAGTTTAAGATAGAATTTAAAAAATGTATATTATAGCACAAGGTAGCACTAGGAATATGATTATTAGTTATCACAGGATTAAGAACACCAACTTTTTCAGAAGTTAAATATATATCGTTCATGGGCTGCAATAGTGGCACATCTCAAAAAATACGATTTTTTGAGTAAGTACAGGTTGAAATGTCAAAAATCATAATCTCTCCACCAGTAACACTGGCACATCCCTTAATATAATTCTGGATCGCTAGGTGGCAGAAATATCAATATCTCATTTTCGACTTGGTCATTAATATTGGCTGTCGTATGGAGGGGTAATAAAATAAATTTAAAAATATATATATGAGGATGTCTAAAATTATTAACTCAACCCCCAGGGAGGAAATTATTAATATGTACTTAATCTTTATTTAAGTTGTTTGCATGCTTTATGTGTTTTCATGGTAATGAAAGCTTAAAACTCATTTATCTATATAATATGATTTTTTAAGTTGTGCCACTATTGCAGCCCATAGGGATATACAGGGTGTAATCAGTTTCATGTCATTAAAAAAAATTGATAATGGGGACCGACTAGACAAACAAAAAACCTTTATGACTTTTCCCTCTAGGGGCACTTTGAAAAAAACTGACCTAGGTCAACTTCTTTAATATATATATATTTTTTTAAATTAATGTAGAAAATAATTGAGAACCACTACTTTTCTTGGTCAATGAACTTGTAGTTCCCAATTATACAACTTTTAAATTGTCATAAAAAAGTGCAAAGGCCTTGGATCATCGACCGCCTTTGATGGACCGCCTCAACCGAACTGAGACAATTATAAAGAGGTAAATAATTCGTTATCTTTTCCTGCACAACTGCAAGCAAATAATGGCCGTAGAAGTATAAACAGAGCATTTCTTTACATGTGTGTCTTTTAATTTGGAACAAAATATCGGATTGTTTATAATTTAGAATATTTAAATGTGATTTATTAACGTTTGTAACATAAATGAGTGTCCTGGGTTAAAAGCTTACCACCTAGGTAAATTATTCGAATTCTGCATCTGCATCAATACACAGTTCTCTACGTCGAATTAAGGACATACGTACTCCGTTCAACACTACACAATAAACTATCAACTAACGTCAATAAAGAAAAATAAAAGAAAAACTTGGTCCAAAATCCAAAACGGAATACAAAAAGAACGAACAAGTAAGTTGTGTCTGTACGTAATGAAGAATTTAACAACTTGAACGGTAAAGTTAATAAAATAAATCTTCACTATAAATAGACAGTGACCCCAAATTCAAAAATAACAAAAACAACGAACGGCGGGTTGGACGTGTGTACATAATGAAACACCCACAGAAACTAAAATATTGCACAAGGGAGAGTCAGAGTATAGTTTTCTTCAGATCAGATCTACTAAACACTCAGAAAACGTCGACGTCTTTCATCTTATTTACCGCACCGCTAAAGACCGCCGACATTTTGTGTCAGTTTTGTCCCATCACGTCACTATTTTTTTCTATCCTCAACAAACAGTGCAATTTTTGCATTTTTTTAACTGTTTTTTTGAGGATAAAAAAATTGTGACGTGGTGGGGCAGAACTGATACCGGATTCGGATTCAGCAAGCCAAAATACACAGGAAGTGATTGGTTTGGTCCATGGAATCGACAACTTTTTTTTCTGTGCCCGTGTAAAAAAAAAGTTGTTGAATCCACAGACCAAACCAGTCATTTCCGGTGTATTTTAGCTTGCTGAATCCGAATCCGGTGTCAGTTTCGCCCCACCATGTCACAATTTTTTTCTATCCTCAAAAAACAGAGAAATGCAATTTTTGCAAGGGATCAGTGAAATTTTCTCCTCAATGAGGAGTTACATAATAATAATGACAATAATACTTTATCTGTCTTTGGGGCTACATTATCTCTAGATAAGTCATACAAAACTATAAAACACAAAAGTTAAAATATATATGCACATACAAACAGAGCCAACCTGTCCATATAGGCAAACAAGGCGGCAGCCTAGGGCACTCAAAATGGGAGGCGGCATGACGAGGGTACAGATGGGCTGTAATGTACACATGACGTAAGGTATTTAATGAAATCTTATCTAATACCTTCGAGAGGGAAATTGAAATCCCCTAGGATTGCAGACACTTCCTATGTCTGTGGCCAGTGACAAGTGCCGTTTCTCTAAATTAAAACTAATTAAAACGTACCTGCTTCTACAATGACTCCAAGGCAAGGAAAATTAAAAGTTATGTAATTGTAGACTTACTTAGTGTTCTATTTTCATCATTTTCATTTTTCAAAGAAAGTGGAAACAATTTCCCTTAAGCAATTATACATGTGTCTTTCTTGAGTCATTCAAGTAAATTATTTGTTTAGAAATTACATTACTGTATTATATTTGTGTTTTATTTTGTTGCGAATTTTTTGTTTATAGGGCCATTCAAGTCGTTCGCCTAGGGCGCCAAGTTTGGTCGGGACGGCGCTGCATACAAAAGAGAGAAAAAAGAATACAATAAAAAGACCTGAAAGCTACATTAAAGGAGAAACCTTGAGGTAATTTAAAATTACATGCTTAGAGATATCTACTCAGTTTGGATCTTTAAAACAAACTCATCAATGGTATAGAATGCATTACTTGCTAGGTAATTTTTTATCTTCTTAAAAACATGAACAGGTTAAGTTCCTGAGGTTTACTGAAAGTAAATTGTACATAAAAGGTATGATGGTGTTGATTTATGTATATGTTGTTATTATGCCTTGTATTATAGTTGTGAATGTCAGAGTATACCATGGGAATTTATTTTTGATTTCATAAATTTATATTAAGCATTTTAATACATAGATACATGCAAATGTTAGGATTTTCTTCTCTTTAAAAACCTCTCTATAGGAGGCACGACTATTAAGGTTATATATTAGTCTAATAACTCATTTTTGTAAAACAAAACAAAGTTCTTTGTTGTATATGTTCTTTAGGGTTATTTTAGCAATATAGCATATGTGTAGGGTCCTTACCCTCTAAATATAGGCAACTACATTTAATCGATATCTTATCTCTACCTACATGATACCAGCAAAACAAAGGTAAGTCAGTAAAGGTTAAATATTTAAATATAGATGTTTCTGCACTATATGGTTATACTGGAATGAGTTTGCAATATATGGGATTTCCAGCTGTAGTACACGGCCACTTCTTGCTCAGTTAAAACTCTAGTTTGAGTAATTTACTTTTCTAGACTTCTCTACTAAACTTCTTTCTGTACCTATTAATTTTGAATCATTATAAAAGAATCTCAAAGAGAATAAAGCATTAGTTAAAAATATAGAAAATATGCTAGTAATTCAAGACAAACCTATATTGGAAGTCAGGTGAAGGATATAAATCAAGTTAAAATTTTTATCGTGCAACGAACCGCTACCAAAGCGTGTAATATAGCTGGCAATCCCACTTATTGCAAACTGATTTAAGATGCAGTAAAGATGTGGAATAATAATTCATGTTATGTTTATACACTAAGCTATATAATGATTATAAATCGAAATCAACTCACTCACATGATATATTCTGTGGCTATGGTGTATAGTATTGCTTCGTCTTATCTTCTGTAAAAGATCATATTGAGCTTCTAGCCTACTGACACACTGTTCACAAATCGTTTTTGGTAAGTTATCATATTTTTCTACCTAAAAAAGTGCGTTGTATCAATAAAAAAATTTATTCAATAAGTGAACAGTTTAAGCTATACTTACAGAAATCGGTAATAACTTAATCTTTTTCAATAACTCCAACTTCTTGGCCCTGCCGGTGTATAAATGTATAACATTTTTTTTTTGCTCTGAGCATAATCTACATATAAAACCTGTTATAATCGCCTTTGCAGTACTTCCCATTTCGAAATAAATACGAAATTTCCAGTGATAGTATTAAATATTATTATGACTTTAAGTTCAGCTTAAGATTTATTTACAAACCATAGACAAAGTATATTATGATAGAAATTTTATATAATTATTTTCTTTCACATTTAACTTTTTTTAAAGAGGATTGATTGCTTTATACCTAGTACGACAATCACTTCTAACACAAGAGATGAGAGATGTGTCATTCGTATTCGTGTCGTGAATGATTCGATCGTTGAGATTCGAATGATTCCATCAGTCATCCAACACCACCTAAAAACAAGGCCTGGCCCTGGCGTCAGTTGTCAGTTGCTAATTTGTGATTTTAATTGTGTTTTTTGGGAGTTTTCGTTTCCAATCACGTCTTGTTTATTTATTTAACTATTTTCTGAGATTTAAAGACTAGCAAGGTAGGTAATGAATAGTCAGCGTAAACAAGTAATTCTTGATATTTTGAAGTGTTTTCAAATGTGGTTTCATTTATAGGTTATATTTTTAGTTATCTTTAATTTCAGTGGTTTTTCTTTCATTTCAGATCAGACATGCCGTTTAAGTGTCGCGTACCTAATTGTAGAGGCAATTATGATGCAAATGAAAAAGTTTCTACATTTTCATTTCCAAAAGATGAAACCTTGAAAAGCAAATGGTTGAAAGCCATTTGCAGGCAGAATTTTTCCCCAACAAATAATTCTAAGGTAAAAAAGCGGCTTTACATTTATGCAATGCAATGAAATGCATGGCATGCAAAACTTTGCATGAAAATTTTTGCATGTCAAATACACTTTACACTACTGCAATATTTTGTGAAATCTTTGGGACTACCAACCAGACGAGAAGAAATACTTTTATGATTATGTTTATTGTTTATTTATTTATTTTACAATCACTGAATTACTATAAACAGAAAGAGAGAAAATCAGTTGTTATTCCCAAAAGAAATACAGAATAGGTTATACATAGTATGTTATGTTTGTTGCTTAGTTCCTTTAATGCGTGGTTGGCAACCCAAATATTCCTAAATAAAGTAACTATATTGCATCTGCAATGCAATCAAATTAGAACACGCGCTAATTCAATGCAATGAAAAATATTGCCATCAGCTGATCAAACTAGCTGGATGTACGCATGCGCGCAATGAAAATTTGCATGGCACCTGCAATATTGCATTAATGTAAAGTGGCTTTAAAAGCGGCTTTACATTTATGCAATGCAATGAAATTCATGGCACGCAAAACTTTGCATGAAAATTTTTGCATGTCAAATACACTTTACACTACTGCAATATTTTGTGAAATCTTTGGGACTACCAACCAGACGAGAAGAAATACTTTTATGATTATGTTTATTGTTTATTTATTTACTTTACAATCACTGAATCACTATAAACAGAAGGAGAGAAAATCAGTTGTTATTCCCAAAAGAAATACAGAATAGGTTATACATAGTATGTTATGTTTGTTGCTTAGTTCCTTTAATGCGTGGTTGGCAACCCAAATATTCCCAAATAAAGTAACTATATTGCATCTGCAATGCAATCAAATTAGAACACGCGCTAATTCAATGCAATGAAAAATATTGCCATCAGCTGATCAAACTAGCTGGATGTACGCATGCGCGCAATGAAATTTTGCATTGCACCTGCAATATTGCATTAATGTAAAGTGGCTTTTAGCAAATCTATTATTTTGACTTAATGCTCACAAATATTACCTGCCCCATTTCGTTTCAGGTATGTGAAAAGCATTTCGCACCTTGTGAAGTCCAACGAACAACAGAGATATATCGTGAGGCGGATGGAAAGTTGCTCAGTGCCCCTTTAAAACATCCACGGCTAGTTGAAGGTAATTTACTCATGAGAAATATTATTGCACACAGTTTAATTTTTTTTTCTCTCTTTAAGGAGCTGTTCCCAGCATACTCCCAGGATGTCCAAAATATTTATCGGCAACATTACAGTTAGCCATCGTGAAGCTCCAGCCGAAAAGAAGCAAAGAATAGAATCAGAATTACTAAATAAAGTAATACAGAATAGTATTGAAGCTCAGCGAGAATATGATGAAAGGATCACGTTTTGCAGTATTGATGACCTCCATGAAAAATTGCATCACATCGATTTGGGGGAGTGGCTTGCATTTAAAAAAAATGGACAAATGACCTTTTGTTAATAAATGATGATCCACAACCAGTCTTAAAGTGCAGTGTTGTGGTGAATACCAATTTATACTTGTCGGTGTTTTGTGCGGGTGTGGAATTAAAGTCATTGAGCGGTGCTGTTAAAAATACTAATCAAGTAGAACAAAAACTTACGGAGGCTTTTAAATTAAACACTTCGTCGGAATTAGACATCAGTGCAGTGCATCAAAATCTAAAATTATTAGAAGAACTTCTGCAAAACTTGCGAGAAAATGTGATGGAAAATTGACAGATGAAACTCATTGGGCTTTACGAAACACTGTGGAATGCCTAATGAAAATGGCGGAATATTGCATGGGCGAGAAGGGCTACAATTTCTTCCTTTGTGTCAAGTACAAACAGATAAATTGGAGGAACGATTTGGTAAATTCCGCATGCAGGCAGGTGCTCAGTACCATATTTCCTTACGGCAAGTTTTCGAAACCGAGTCAAAATTACGAATGCAAAGTGTTGTGCTGCTTATTTTGAAATCAAAACAATTTGGAGATGTCACCATTACGAAAGATGACATGAAACAGTTCGTCCAAACTAAGTTGCTAAATGAGGAAGACGATTTTGATAATAGCTCGATTCTTGCAGTTCCAGAAAATTTAAGAAGCACGTCTTCTGTCGGAGAAGAAGATATCGAACATATCAATGAAGACATACTGCAAAGTTTATCTTACAAGTGACGATGAAGACGAAGCTGAATATTTCCACCTTATTAGTGCCAATGATCGTGGGGGGATGAGTTACCCAAGTAGAGATGTAGTTGCTTGTGCTGCGTACACCTACGTTGTTATAAATAACTTACTCTCAAACAATGAACATAATTTTTTAAAGCAAACTGATCAAAGGGAAATTGTGGGTGTCCTAGCTTTTGAAGTTATTAATGAACTTGAATTAGAAATATTTGAGGGTCATAATTGTAAAAACCATTCTTCTAGTGTAATTTTAAAACAAATTGTGATTTCTCTAGTAAATACTTTATTAAACAATTATTGTAAAATACAAAATGATACAATTAGGAACAAACAAATGTCTCAGTGCAAGAGATTTAAGCCAGGAAATAAAATTTAATTTTATTGTATTTCATTCAAATTAGTTAACATACTTAATTGTTGGACATTTATTAATAACATTTTTAAGAAATTTCGTATTTTGTAACTATGGGAAAAAATATAAAATATGCGAATAACCGAAATTTCTGATTTTGACTATGAAAATAAACTTTTAAACCATATCGCCGTTTGTATTATTAGTCATACAAATTTCAGCTAATTTTTTTCGTTATAAATAAAGAGATAAAAGTATTCCTCACTTTTTACAGAATACTTATTACATTGTTTTCAAATTAGAATATAAAATTTTAAGAAATTTTGACATTTATAGGTTTGTTCATTTGTATTGATTTAAAGCAGCTGCCAGCAGTTAAATAAAGATAGTGCAATAACAAACACTGTGAGTGTGAGAGAGATAACGTGTTTCAAAGTTGCTATAAATAAACACAAATGAACAAACTGTATGATGCTTTCCATCTTGAATTCGTTTCAAATCTAGGTAGAAAATGCATTGCCTACTCTTGATGACTCATACTTCCAGTGCTCAGGCCTTGTATTTAGGTGGTGTTGAGTCATCACTTGAAAGCTATTAACAACATTTTCGCGAGTAACTTGGTATGTTCTAGTATGCAATACGGGCTAACCAAAGCATACTTTGCCGTTTTCGCGAACGTATAGTACGGTAGGGGAATACCTACGACGGCAATATATGACGTCATGAAATGATTTTAAATCATACTTCGAGTAACCTAGTTGAAGAGGTAGTCACTTCTAGTTAGATTGTTTTTAAGAGTTGTCAAACGATGGCCAAACGTCACTTCATTTAACAAGGTTATGTTTGATTTTTGTTTTGGGGTAGGTAGTTCGCGTATACTTAATTATTAGCAATAAAAAGAAATTTTTTTTTTTTTTTATTCTAAAAAACTCATAGAACTTTATTTCAGTGTATTTCTCTAGCTAGTTTTCAAAATGAAGGGGTACACTTGATATCTTCTCAGTAACAGCCTTAAGCATATTAACAACATATTACTGTCTGTTAAAACAATAGCATTATGTAACTCTGTATTTATATTGAAAATTAAGTTGTCCGTCATAAAAAATAAATTTTCCATTACATTTACATTTGTAAATGCCCTAATGAAACTATAATAACTAACCTGAACTAACCAATTTGATGATTCTACGTTTTCGCGACTATCTGGCCTTACTAGTGTTGGTATGGTGGGGGAACTTACTAGACCTAACTATTTGGTTAGTTAAAGTTACTCGCGAAAATTTTGTTAGAGAATGCACGAACTTCAACTAGTGTCCATAGATTACTGGGAGGGATAGATTGGTAACTTCTGTGTTAAAACTTGACGCTTTGTGAAAACGTCAACTCGCCATCTATTGTTTTGTTCTGGTACTAAATAATATTCTGCGCGTGCGCGCGCCATTTGAATATTTGGCGCGTTCCATTCCTGTAGTTTTGTCACAATATATTATTAAACTGTGGTCATGTACAGAACTACAGACCAAGATAGTAAAACTATATTAAAAATATCAAACAATGGATCAACAAATACGATGACTTTCATTTCAACCCAGCGAATGTACTGGAATATTACTCCTCACCAATTTGAAGATTAAAACGTAAATAGTTAATAAGATTTTTTAGCGTAACATACTGTAAAAAAAAGCAATATTATAATAGTGGATTTCTTTATTAAGTATAACTCACTTCATTATTCTACAAGTTTTCTTTTCTTAATTTTAGCTTCTTATAATATTGTAGATTTATTATATATAGCCTATCAGAGATATAAACCTTTTTATTATATCATCCTGTAAGAACTTTGTATGTTCACACTCGTCAAAATAAAATTGTACATTTTTTGTACAAATAATTTCAACAGAATGTTTTTTGTATAGCATATCACAGACAATATTTGTATAACTCTGCGGTAAATATCAGCCAACCAAATTTAGGTGTACAATATTTCAATTTATTACTGATTACATTATTATACTCCTTAGCTCAACTGATATATAATGCCACTCGTTTATTTTGTTACTACAGATAAAGTTTTTTTTCATAAAAAAAAAAACTTTATCTGTAGTACAGTTTTTTATAGTTTTAACTTTTCTGTCAATAAATCCACTTACGTGACCAATTGCCGCTTTATCTATTAACGAAAAATTTTGTTCTGCGATATTAATATTTTCAATATCACTAATGTCTATATATATTTTCTTTATCGACCTCTTCCTCCACCCCTTGTGTTACCAGATGTCTCACTCCATTTTTAATTATTTTTGAATTATCAACTTCACCTTCACATTTTGAGACAGAGCGGACTGTTCACCATATTATTTAAGTATAGTAATACCCACATAACATCTCATGGATATGTACATCCATAGCATATGCATTAGGTGTTGGAATTTGAATATGTATTGTTAAATATACATATGATATGAAATGTATATTCAGCTACTGATATCCATCAGCGTCATATACATTGTATGTTGCTGGAGGTATATACATAATGATTTATACATAACATGTCCATTAAGGTATAATTAAATTATACGCGTACACGAATTTTATCTCATTATCTGATGCGCATGCGCTACTAATTTATGGCATACTACGTCAGCGCACAGGCATCATTTGTTTACAGATTGTAGTTCGTAACAGCCGGCGCCAGCAGCCATTAAGCGATTAAGCCCTGTAGTGTTGTGTGCATAGTGTTTATGTGTGATGGAAGTTAACTCTTTCTCATTCTCTGGATTTTATATTTGCTTATTGCTATATTATGCTGTTACATTTGCATGAAGCTCCCATGATGTAAGAGTATATTTATTATAATGCAATTCTTTAGATTTGTAAATACATACTCTTCTAAGGTTAGAAAATTTGCAAGTTTCATATTTAACTGATTGTGGCAGGTGTGTGTTTAGTTAAGATGGCGGAAAGTGACAGCAGAGGACTAAAAATTTGCTGTTATCTCATATTGGGTATGTATTTTATAAATATAGTAAATAAAATTTACATACGTTCATATTATATAACTTACTAACTAATATTGAAAATTTTAAATATTGTGTAATATTAGGTTATTTTGTAAAGTTTGTATATGTTTAAAATAGTTATATACAATATATTTCTTACTAAGCTATCTGTATTTTATTACCTCTTATATGGATACTATTGGATACCTCTCAAGTAGTTCCCACGAACATCAAAACACTCGAACACTTTCATTTGATGCGTGCTGCTCCAATCGTGTTGGTATCATCGAAATGATTAAAACTGTTCGTTTTAATCATCTCCTGATGATGCCAACATGACTGGGGCAACACGCGTCGGGTGCAGTATTCAGTAAGTATTTTGATGTCCGTGGAAACTACTTCAGAGGTATGTAATGTATATTCATAAAATATACGATTGTGTATATGATGTGTGTTTCATATCCAGTGAATGTACATTGCATATGTTTATGTACATTCACTGGATATAAAATAGATATGGAAGTCGGCGACAAACGTATCTGCTGGGAATGTTAATTCCACATCCATTAGATGTACATTAGATATACTTTCTCCATCTTGTGGATATACATATCCATAGATTGAAGATACAGTGTATGTACATTGCATATCATTTTGTTATGTGGGTAAAGTCTTAAAATAATTTTTAAACGTATAGGTATATACACTGGGTTTAATTTCTTCCTTCATGCTGACGTGGTTGGCCGAAAGAGTTTTCCATGAGGTCTTGACTGATAGCTCGAGGCCTAAAAAATGTTTTTGTACTTTCTTTCAGAAACGTTTACTCAAATATGCTCCATATTCCACTTATGGTAACTTCTCAATTGCCAAGGGATAGTAGTCTGGCTAGTTTACGATTTATTCGCTTGTATTGTATATTTCGCATATATATACTATCTGGCTCTATTCCAGAAAGTTAAATGTCCACTGTTATTGCTAATGGCACATTTCAGAACTTTGTCAGCTACTGGATACAATAATGCGCAACATAACCCAAATCAGAATGCATAATGCCCCTTTCCAAATTAAACACCCCTTACCATACCAGGCGTTGCCTATCTTTCGGCAGCCGATCTAGCCAAACTTCTGCCTACCAAAACTTGTATCCACCCTACACTTTTCCTTTCACACCTTTTAAACTGCATTTATCTTCTCTTTTCTATTGTTTGTAATCTGTTTGTCTTTTTGTCTTTTTTGTTATTTTGTCTTTTTTTTTCCTAAAAATTCACTTTAGACCGAGAACCTTTGTAAAAATTCAAACCTAAACTCTAATGTTTCCTTTTCACCTATCTTCCTAGTGGCGGGCAGACCATTTACTTAGAACGGGATTTTCATCTAGTTCTTTCCCGTGACAGCAACAATAATTTATTTAGTGCAACCACCCCATTTCCCATTGTGTGTTTTAGTTTACAGTGCCTTAAAATTTAAGTTTTAAATATGTTTAATTTTAATGTTAATTTTAAGCCGCCACAGGCGGCAGGAGTATTAACTTTGTAATTTTATTGCCTTGAGCCGAACCGGTCGCGACCTGCCCAACCGTACTAACACCACGACTCTGCGCGACATGGTTGTGCGGTTGGCTCCGGGAGGCAATGTTTTATAAGTTTAAACTAAAAATAAATCTTATTGTTATCTATCTATCTTGTCGCGTTGTGGAGCAACAGGTCCCGGGTTCAACTGCTGGCAACTGAACTTTTTTTTATATTTTGTAACGATTAATATCCTTTTTCACAAATTCTGGTTGGATTTGACGACAGAAATAATGTTCTTTTTTTTTCATATAATAATTTATCTCTTTCATGTGATGGTAGTTGAGTTAGTTAGGTTGATTTTTATATTGCTAAATAATTGTTAATAAATTATCAGCGCCGCAGGCAACATTAGCGTCGCTGACAAAAACGGGGGGTGCGGGGAGTGTCCCCCCGCCTTGTTTTTCAGAAAATTGCATAAAATATTTCAATTTCTCTGCGCGGCGGTTCAATAAGTCGTGCAAAAGATCCGCCGCGGCGGTTGCGTAGACACTCCCTAATTTATTTTGACATTTTGTCAATCAGCGCTCCGACTGTTTTGTTCTGGAACCTGAGAGACAAAGAGAGAAGGTGTGTCTAAGCAAAGATTAGAGAACTAACTGGAATAAGATAAAACAGTCAGACGGAGAAGACGAAATAGACGAAGACAGCTGTGAACTCCAATTTAAAGGGACACGTATGACACGATATCCAGCGGAAACGGTTTCGGTATATGTCGGGTAAGCATGAAATGAAGATTAATCTGTGAATTTGACCAAGCCTCATAGATAAATGTTACTATAAAAGATGGGTTGGCTCATTGGAATCGACAAGTGCTACGTCACGTATAAACCTCGATGACAGTTACGTGTGACTGTTTTTTCATGGTTTTTTCCCTCATTTTGTAGAAAAAAAGTTTCAAAATTATTTTCAATGTACAATTCTATCCTAACCAAATAGCAGTGTTGCCGATTGACGGATAATTATCCGATTTGCGGATAATTTAGGAAGATGGAGGATAATTTTCTCACCCTGTTAAAAATCGGATAAAAAACGGATAATTTCAATCCAGTTATATAAATTCGGATTTTTTCGGGTTATTTTAATATTAAATGTGGAAATGAATATTTGTTTCGTGTAATAGCCCTAATAGCATATGGACGTCCCAAGAACGTACTCACAGGACATGAAAACGTCCCGAGGACGTACTCTACCGACGTAAGACGTACCGAGGACGTTTGAGGGACGTTCCGTGTCAGTAAAACGGGGTGTCCTGAGGAGGTCCCACCCAAGACGTATGTGGGACGAATGTAGGTCTAGAGAGGACGTCCTGAAAACGTTGTTGGGACATACTATGCAAAACATATAGGTACCTCCCCCTCCACCACTTTTAAGGTGTATTCACAGCAGAGGGTATTTATGTTCCTTTTTGGGTTTTCTAACCACATGCATTTCTTTCGAAATAGAATCCAGTGATTGGATTCTATTTCGAAGGGAATAAATGTGGCTAGAAAAGCCAAAAGGATAAGAAAATGACAATATATAATTACCATATAGAAAAAATATTCAAATAGACTGATTTTAATACTTGGTATTTTTATTTATCAACACCAAATGACAAATTTATGCGAACATTTTATTTCTATTGTGCTATTGAAAAATAAGTTATCGCATTTGTATTTTTTTCAAAATTATAACTTCCTGCTCTACAAATTCAAGTGTCAAGTGTCAAAAACACAATTTTTATGGGATTTAAAAGTTATATCTTATAATACCTAGTACAGTAAAATATAGTTATATATTGCTATGTATTTGCAATGTTGCATATTTGTGTTGTGGAGTTATTTATGTCTTCCAGATTTGGTAAAGATCTGATGAGGCAATTAAAATATTTTGAATGGTTATTTAGTTGTTGTAGTTTGGTAGAACTGTTTTTAAGTTAGGGAATTTGTTTTATAGTTTTTATATGTCATATGTTGAGGTTATTAAAATTTAATGACACTGACAATGAAAATTCTAATTTTGGGCTGAAGGGGTCAGGTTTGTAATAATAATCTAAATTTAGTTGTTTTAAAAAAACATTGGCTTCTTGATTGAAACGAAAAAATAAAAAAAAAGAAAAGAAAAGATCAATAGATACGGGTAGGAGATTGAGAAGATTGAAAAAGAATTAAAAATTTGAGAATTTTGGAGAGAAAAATAAGTAGAAGAAAGAATAAGATCAATAGATACGGCAGATACGTGAGAAAAGTTTTGAAATTTGGAAAAGAAAATAGGTAGAAGGAAGGAGATAAAATAATTTGAAGAGAAGAAAAGAATATTAAGGCTAGTCGGAGAAGTGAAAAAAGTAAAGGAAGAAATAATTAAGAGGAGTTGAAGGATAGGAATTGCAAGGTGGAGAAAATAAGTAGAAGGAAGGAGTTAAATAGTTTGAAGAGAAGAAAAGAATATAAAGATTAGTCGGAGAAGTGAGAAAAGTGAAGGAAGAAATAATTAAGAGGATTTGAAGGATAGGAATTGTAGCTACGAAGAAAGAAATGAGTGAAAGGTATTAAAATCAAAATTATTTATAAATTATCACATTCATAAAATTATATCAAGAAATTAAAGGGTTGTAATAAATAAAAATTTTAATCAATTTAAATTTAAATTTTATAAAAAAAAAAGGAATTTCCAACATAGAAACCTGAACCTGCAATCTGAGGTGGAATTGCATAGCCGGAGCTACAGAGATAATTAAGAATTGAATATTGTTGTTTTAGTTAGTGGTATTGATTTGGAAGATATAAATGGTTTCACATCAAATTTTTAATCAATCATAATAATAAAACATAACAATAATTGGCGCCCAACGTGGGGCATTTCGGAAATTTCATTTCAGGTCGGTTAGACAAGATTATTTAAAAATTTAGAAAAAAAAAGAAAAAAGTTTTTTTTGTTTGTCACTTAAATAGGATAATTTTAGTAAGTATTAATTTTCAATTGTGTAAAATATTTTATGAACTTACGATCAGGAAAACAAACAAAGATGGAAAATAAAGATCAAATGCCAGAAACTTCACAAGGTGACACAACACAAATGACACAAGCACAAAATGATGACAAATTTACACAGTTAATGAACATGATAGGGAATAGATTTGACGAAAATAACAAGAAAATGGAAGAAAACAAACAAGAAATGAAAAATAGATTTGACGAAAATAGCAAGAAAATGGAAGAAAACAAACAAGAAATGGAAAATAGATTTGACGAAAATAGCAAGAAAATGGAAGAAAACAAACAAGAAATGGAAAATAGATTAGATGAGAACAATAAGAAGTTAGAAAATAGTATACTAGAGCTGCAGAATAAGGTGGATCAAAGAATTAAGAACATAGAAGTAAGTTTAGAAAAAGTTAACGAAGAGATAACTAAGAAAATTGATACAAAAATACTAGAAGCAACTAAGGAATTTAAAGGGGAAGTAAGAGTAGAAGTAGAACATGTGATATTAGAGGGTATGAAGGAAATAGATATGCGTTTGAGAAACCAAGAAGATATAGTGAGGACACAATTAAAAGAACAGGATGGTAAAATAGAACAGAATATGAAGATATTAAATAATACACATACACCTACATTTAACACATTTGCTGCAATACAAAATACGGCGATAAATCATTTCTATGGTGATTCTAGAATTCACCCAAAGGTATTTTTAGAACGTTTCAAGCAACATTTACAAAATATAAATAGTGGATATAATTTAAAATATGAAATACAAAAGGTATTAAAAGCAGAATCGGAAATTTGGTATCAAATAATAGAATCTAAGTTCGAAACGTTTGAAGAATTTGAACAATTACTATTAAAGAAATATTGGTCTGAACATTGTCAAGAGAAAATTCGTTTTAATTTATTTAATGGCAAATATTCAGAAAATAGTGGTATATCTAGGGAAAGTTATGTCATGCGTAAAATTTATAATATTAAATTTTTGGAACCAAATTTGACAGAAAATGAAATGATAAAATATCTAGCCAGACATTTTTCGGATGACATTCATCATGTGATCGTAACACAACGCATAACAACATTAGATGGTTTAAATGAGTATTTGAGGGTAATAGATGATTTACATAAGGTTTCAAATAGCAATTTTAGATCAATGAATAGGAGAAATTTCAGACCAACACAGCATAATGAGCAAAATTTTAATAACAGACAAAATCATTATTCAGACAGACAATATTATAATCAGTATAACAGTAGAAATTATTGTAACAAATGTTCGTTTTACTATTTTAGAGTGGTTAAGGACTCTTCAATAAGACTATGGTGTCGATTAATCGTTTATTACGTTATCACAGATATAGCTTTACATGTTTCGTAGCGCGCCACTACTATACGTCCTTTCGGCCTCATGGATCGGAAGCGAGAGAGCGTTTTACAATTCTCCGTGTGGAGTCTGCGCACTCGCGCTCATTCGTCACACACCCCCCTTTCAGTTTCTAACTTTAGTAGTTATTGGAAACTCTAACATTTTGTTTTGTCCTGTCTGTCCCTAATTTTGTAATTATCCAATTCTAACTAACAAATGTAATCCTGTGATTTACAAAACTGTTGCTTACAATTTACCTAACAAAAGTGGATTTGGGCATAACCTATCCCTAGGACTAATGTGTCTTTTGACGTTACCTAACCCATTATATTTTTACATACGTTTGGACGTTTGGTCCACAAAAAAGAAAATAACCTCGGGGTGTGTGCGTTTAATCTAATATGAAGTCGTCGAAGTGTTTTGGTCTCTTGACTTCTCTCCTTTGCCTCGTCTCGCTTGCTTGCTGGGCTTCGCTGCTATTTCTCTCTTCCTCGTTCTCGTTGTTTCCTTGCCGACTGCGTTTCCTCTTCGGTTCCTTCCTGCTTGGCCTGTCTTTTGTCGAGTCCCTCTCCTGGGTGCTGGCTCCATTCTCTCTGTGAAAAGCATTGTTCGTATTAGGACTTGGTAATGCGTCAATGTTTATATTTTCGCTGGTAATAACACTATTCGTGTCTTTGTCACTTATTATTGTCTTACTAGAGTCACATATATTTACCGAGTCTGTCATTTGGTTATCATTTACTAGCGGTACACTTATAAAATTGTCTTTACTTGCTACCCTACTTACGGTTACGTCGTTGTTGTTACTTGCGCTTTGCTGCCCCGTATGCCTTCTGCCGTCCCCTGTCTGCTGCTGCCGTACCTCTGCTCCTCGTTTGATGATCTGGTTTACGTGTCTTTTCCACATCTGATGTTCTTCGGTCTCACATAAAAACGTCGTCTTCCCTATTTTCTTGAATATTTCTGCCGGAGCCCATGTTTTTCTGTTAACCTTCCTATAGTCTCTTATCATAACTTTCTCCCCCTTTTCAAAACTTCTAACATTGCCTTTACTATAGTAACTTCTTTGTTTTTCCTGAGCTTCATGCATGTTCTTTTTTATTTTATTATCTGAGCGTTCTTCTTGCCTCTTTGATTTCAGCATGTCAAATCTTGTCCTAATGCTTCTGCTGAACATTAGTGTACCGGGTGCCTCCTTTGTTGAATCGTGTGGAGTTATTCTGTAGCTTAACAGAAATCGACTCACTAACGTAGACAATTTCTCGTTATGGTTCCCCGGGTCTTGTAGAGCTGCTTTTATTTTTGTTTTGAATGTTCTTACTGCATTTTCTCCTTGGCCGTTGCTTTGGGGATGAGCCACAGGTGTCGTTATATGTTTGACTCCATTTTGTCGTAGGAAGTTGCTGGCGAGTTTTGACACAAACTGTGTACCATTGTCAGTTACCAGAGTAGCTGGGAGTCCGAATCTTGCAAAACAGTCCCTCAGTTTGTCTACCATCTCCTCCGCAGACATCGTGTTTACCATATACACTTCTGGAAACTTCGTATAAGCGTCAATAATCAAGAGAAAATATTTACCTCTTATCGGGCCCAGATATTCTGCATGTATCCTTGTCCATGGTCTCGTCTCTGGTTCCCAAGGAGTAAATTGTGATTTTGGCGGGCTTGCTCTTTGGTGCAAGCATGCGTCGCATGATTTTACCAGATTCTCTATGTCCTGATCCAGTTTGGGCCACCAAAGATAACTTCTGGCCAATGCTTTGGTTTTTCCTATTCCTAAATGTGCAGTGTATGAAGTTCGTTTAAAAGTTGATTACGCAGTTTTCTTGGTATAATCACCCTGTGTCCCCATATTAATGTGTTGTTTTCCACCGTTATCTCATCTCTTCTGTCGAAGTATGGTTTCATGCTAGCATCTATGTTGTTGGGCCACACTTCCTCTTCTAAACATTTTTTTACCGCTTTTAGTTCGGGATCTGTCTCCATTTCTTTGGCTATCCTGCTGGCACTGATGGGGTATTCTTGACAAGTTCGCACAAAATGTAAGTAGTTACCTTTTCCCTCATACTCTTGATCGATTGTGCGAATCTTTAGCGGTGCTCTTGATAAATAATCTGCTAATTTATTATCCACTCCTTTTATGAACTTTATTTCATATTCAAATCCAGCAAGGAAAATTGCCCATCTTTGCAGGCGGTTCGCATGCATTTGGGGTATTTGTTTATGCTCCCCGAACAGCGTTACCAGGGGTTTATGGTCGGTGACCAGCGTAAATTTATTCCCTATAAGGTAATTCGAAAATTTGCTCACCCCATAGTAAATGGCGAGCGCTTCCTTGTGTATCGTGGAGTATTTTTCCTCTGGTGGAGCTAATGTTCGAGAGACGCAAGCTATCGGACGTTCCTCTCCTTTTCTGTTTACTTGGCTCAAAATCGCTGATATACCTGCATTTGAAGCATCCGTGTTTAAAACCAGTGGCAACTCCGGATTAAAATGAACCAATGTAATGTCTTCGGCTATAAGCTGTTTAATTTTATGGAACGCGTCTTCACACTGTTTTGACCAGTAAAACTTCTTTCCTTTCTTCAGCAAATCGTATATTGGTTTGAAAATCATAGCCAAATTTGGAATAAATTTCCTATAGTAATTTACCAAGCCTGCGAAAGCTCGAACTTCTTTCAGATTGGTCGGTCTTGGGGCCATCGTGATAGCTCTCGTTTTATCGTCTGTTTTCTTCAACCCATCTTTGGTTATACAATGCCCCAGATACCTTACTTCGTCTTGGAAAAACCTGCATTTTTCTTTTCTCACTGTTAGTCCAGCTTCGCTAAGTTTTTGCAGTACCTTTTCCAACGTTTCAAGGTGCTCGGCTTCATTTCTTCCTGTGATCAGGATATCATCTAAAAAATTACATACGTTATCTAAGCCTTGGAATAACTGTTCGATGTGACGCTGAAACTTTGATGACGCAGGACTAATTCCATACGGCATTCGATTTATTTGAAATAATCCCCTATGACTGCTCCAAACTAATAATTTTTTTGCCTCTGTGTCGAGCTCAAATTGAGCGTAAGCTTGTGATATATCTAATACGGTAAATTTCTCACCTGCATTGATTTTCGCAAATATGTCTTCGACCTTGGGTAGTGGATATTTGTCCTCTTCTAGGAATTTGTTGACAGTAGACTTATAGTCTCCGCATACTCTGAGAGTACCATCGTTTTTCGGGACTACCACCAATGGTGTCCCCCAGTCGCTCCTCTCTATGGGCGTTATAATTCCTTCCTCCTGAAGACGTTCTAGTTCCTTTTCCAGGCGTTCTCTGTATGCCATCGGTACGTTTCTTGGCTTGCAGTAGACAGGCTGGGCATTGGGCTTGAGCTGTAATGATATTTTAGCATGTTTAAAAAGTCCTAGCTTATTATTAAACACATTATCATATTTATTTATAATTTCATTAATCTTATTGTTTTTTGTCACCACTTTAACCATTTCTAGTTTTAAATTAAATAATTTTATCCAGTCTCTGCCTAAAATGCACGGCCCTCCCCCTTTTATTACATAAAATTTGGTAAGTTTTTTTACATCATTATACGTTACGTTTACACAAAAGTAACCTAGCGGTGTGAAATTTCGTCCATTGTACCCTTTTAAAATTATTAAGTCTGATTTTAACTTATGTTTTTGTTTAAAGTATTTGTCATAAAATGTATCGCTAACACAACATAAGGATGCACCACTGTCAATTTCCATGGTGAACTTTGTTTGGTCTATTAAAACTTCAATGGAAAATTGATTAGCATTAATTTCACTAGAATCTCTTATATTAAAAACCCGTTCTGCAGAGTTCACGAATTCCGTGTTTACAAAGTTCACATTTTCAGAGTCTACAAAGTTCAATTTCCTGGCCTTGTTCCTACATGCTACAGCTAAATGACCTTTCCTATTGCACGAATTACATATGTAATTAGAGTACTTACATGGTCCTTTATGCGCTTTCTCACACTGTTCACATTTTTTTACATTACCGAAATTTGACGTATTTGTCTTCGGTGGTGGCCATCTTGTTGATCGGTTACCTGCGGCGCGCGTCAATCCTATCGACCTTGCTCCGCTGTTTGCCGCTTCTGACCGCACTGGCGCTGCTCCTCGTCTTGCCGGGAATTTCGAAATCTTGTTTAAATCTTGCTCCCTGATTATACCGGACTCTTTCTGCATACCCAACTGTACTAGTTCCTGCAGCGTTTTTGATACCTTCTCCTCGCATAATCTATCTTGAATGGGTCCCGATACCAAACCCGTGACCAACTTGTTCTTCAAGTTTTCATCCAAACTTGCGCCGAATTCGCAATTTACTGCCATACTTTTTACCCTTGCATACCAGTCGTTCAGCGGCTCCCCTCTTTCTTGTCTTATTCCATAAAACTTGATCCGTTCTCTCCACGCTGACGTGTGTGGGCTATATTGCGTTGTTAATATTTTACACAGCTCCTGGTACGTTTTTTCTTTTGGGAGTGCGGGGTGGCATAAATCCCTGATCATCTTATACGCCGATGTCCCAATGACACTTAATAACGTAGCTACTTTTATATTCGGCTCTGTGATTCCATTTGCACAAAAGTACTGATCCAATCTCTCATTATACACTATCCAGTCATCCGACAAATGATTAAATTCACTTACATGACCTATTAAACCTCTATTACCGGTAGCCATATCCACGTGTTCGGCCGTTCCAGGGCCGTTCGTCACTTATAGCTTTTACCTTCTTTCACCTCGTCGCCAATGTAACAAATGTTCGTTTTACTATTTTAGAGTGGTTAAGGACTCTTCAATAAGACTATGGTGTCGATTAATCGTTTATTACGTTATCACAGATATAGCTTTACATGTTTCGTAGCGCGCCACTACTATACGTCCTTTCGGCCTCATGGATCGGAAGCGAGAGAGCGTTTTACAATTCTCCGTGTGGAGTCTGCGCACTCGCGCTCATTCGTCACAATTATGATAATAATGAGAGATATAATGACAAATATAAATCTAATGGAAATACATATCAAAGTAATAGGAATTACGGAAATGGAAATAATAGGCAAGGGGAAAATAAAGAACCGATACGATTTGAAAATAAATATGATGCAACAAAATATGCGCAGGTAACAAATATGAATGTTAGATCAGAACAGAATGATATGAATGAAATCAAGACAATAGCACAGGTAAACTCAAATTTTCCAAAAGAAAATTTTTAGATAAGGATATTTTAACGGGGATAACTACATACGGACATATGCGCGAGTTTATAGGTTTAGAGAATGGGTCAAATTTAAATAATGGCAAAATTAGTAATTTACCAATGATTAATATTAAAATTAATAAAGTAAATTTGAAGGCGTTGATTGATAGTGGATCTGAAATAAGTTTAATAAGTGGAAAGCTAATCGATAAACACAAAGATTTATATGAGAATAAATGTATTAAGATTTCAAAAATTATTTTAATGAATGCTAATGGTAAGAAGATTACTGAATGTAATAAAATTATTAATATGGAATTTTGAAACTGGGATTGAATTAGATCAAATGAGAAATCAAGTAAAAATTAGATTAGAACGAAATGCAAAAAAATATCAGGCTAGAGAAAATAAAAAAATTAAGAAACATGTAGTGTATGAACAAGGGGACTTAGTAGTTATAAAAAGATTGAAGGTGTCAAATTTTGACAAGAAATTATGTGCAAAATTTATATTTCCTTATGAAGGTCCTTATATAATACATAGACCATTAAATGAAAATACATATGAATTGAGACATATAAACAGTGAACATATAAGAGGTAAATTTCATATAGAAATGATTTATCCATATACACCAAGAAATTAAGACACAAGTAGACTTACACGATTAAACTGGTGAAAGATTTTATTTTGCAAATACGTTTGTTTTAAGAAATTTTAAACATTTTACCTAAGTAAAAGTTTAAGATTTGGGGAGGGAAATGCTATGTATTTGCAATGTTGCATATTTGTGTTGTGGAGTTATTTATGTCTTCCAGATTTGGTAAAGATCTGATGAGGCAATTGAAATATTTTGAATTGTTATTTAGTTGTTGTAGTTTGGTAGAACTGTTTTTAAGTTAGGGAATTTGTTTTATAGTTTTTATATGTCATATGTTGAGGTTATTATAATTTAATGACACTGACAATGAAAATTCTAATTTTAGGCTGAAGGGGTCAGGTTTGTAATAATAATCTAAATTTAGTTGTTTTAAAATAACTTTGGCTTCTTGATTGAAAAGAAAAAAAAAAAGAAAAGAAAAGATCGATAGATACGGGTAGGAGATTGAGAAGATTGAAAAAGAATTAAAAATTTGAGAATTTTGGAGAGAAAAATAAGTAGAAGAAAGAAGATCAATAGATACGGCAGATACGTGAGAAAAGTTTTGAAATTTGGAAAAGAAAATAGGTAGAAGGAAGGAGATAAAATAATTTGAAGAGAAGAAAAGAATATTAAGGCTAGTCGGAGAAGTGAAAAAAGTAAAGGAAGAAATAATTAAGAGGAGTTGAAGGATAGGAATTGCAAGGTGGAGAAAATAAGTAGAAGGAAGGAGTTAAATAGTTTGAAGAGAAGAAAAGAATATAAAGATTAGTCGGAGAAGTGAGAAAAGTGAAGGAAGAAATAATTAAGAGGATTTGAAGGATAGGAATTGTAGCTACGAAGAAAGAAATGAGTGAAAGGTATTAAAATCAAAATTATTTATAAATTATCACATTCATATAATTATATCAAGAAATTAAAGGGTTGTAATAAATAAAAATTTTAGTCAATTGAAATTTTAATTTTATAAAAAAAAAAAGGAATTTCCAACATAGAAACCTGAACCTGCAATCTGAGGTGGAATTGCATAGCCGGAGCTACAGAGATAATTAAGAATTGAATATTGTTGTTTTAGTTAGTGGTATTGATTTGGAAGATATAAATGGTTTATTCACATCAAATTTTTAATCAATCATAATAATAAAACATAGCAATATATATGTATACATCGAGTCATATTGAATATTATAAGAAATAAGCCAAGTGTGCAATAAAACGTAAGATAAATATATATCTCACCTGCTCTTAACGTTTTGCACACTTCGTCTTTTTATAATTATCTTAGTTTATATTATTTTCTAATATTCTCTCTTTTTTGACACCCTCTCTGTTCTTTTTTTGCCCTCTTCAATCACGATGCAATAGCCATTTCGGTGTCCTTCCAACACTTTGAAGCGTTAGCGACTTTCAGCAGCCCCTGTGCAAATAAAAGAAAAATTAACATTTCAGATGAAATCTTGGCAAAAAACATTAAGACTAATATATGCCATTTGATGGCAAGCTTATATTTAAAATAAATTGTTATAATTTTCTTGGTGTCCTATTTAAAAAAAAAATTCAGTTTAAATATGTGAACATTTTTTTGTTTAACTGACTTTTGCATTTGAAAGGTTCCCTTGCTCATTTAAAAATTTTAAGAACACCTCTTTCTATGAATGATCGATTCTACAAATAATACCAAAGACCGAGAGAACATTATTATAAGTTTAACGTTATATTTTTTGCCAATATTATTACAGAATTCAAGTAAAGAAAATGGCTATGGGTTAAGATGCATTAAGGTGCGTATAAGCTTGGCGAACCGAACATGTAAAGGTGCGTATAAAGGTGCGTATAAGCTTGGCGAACCGAACATGTAATGTAACATGCAATGCAACAGATTCGTCAAATTGGGACGGTCTTGCGAACACGATACGAATGGCTATTTAGGAGCGCGCTGCGAACCACCGCTTGTCGGTTTTTCGACGAACACAAAGGGATTCGCAGTGCGTAGTGGGACGGCATTCGTGATGTTTTAATGTTTTAACGAACATGGACTAATCGGAGGAGGCGGCTTTGCTGTTAATAGAAATTTACAAGTATCATAGTGTTCTTTGGGACCAAACGGACCCGATGAATTATTTTAACAAAAACAAAAAGAAAGATGCGTGGATGGAAATTGCTGCTTCCATGTAGCAACCAGAGGAAGCATGTAAAAAAAAAGTTCATTATTATTGTTTTATTATATAAGTTGATTGTCATAAAATGTTTACCCACTAAACACGAAATGTGTATGAAACATTTCCAAAAAATAGTAATGAGTAGTAAATGAAACGTTTCCTAGAAATGTACCTGTTATGTTTCTAACATATTCCACTAAACACGAAATATGGATGAAACGTTTCCAAAACATTGTAATGAGTAATAAATGAAACATTTCATAGAAACCAATCTGTTATGTTTCTAACACATTTTAGAAATTCATAATTTTTGCCACGTTCCAGAAACATTTCATATAGGTATATTGTTTTAATGGTAAATATATTTTTACGATTATGAACGTTTCCAAAAAATAGTAATGAGTAATAACCCAGATAGCATTTATTATTCCACGAATGTACATTTTGCATTCCTAATGTTCTAATTGCATACTGTACTAGCCATGTATGTTCCCCCAACATTCTCATATAAATAATATTTTCATATACAATATGAATATACATACGATATGGATCGAACATACACAAAAGTTTATGTTCATAGTCGCATCTACTATGTATACATGTCAGGGAATGTTCTTCGTATATGTGTTCATGTACATCGTATAAACGTTCGTCGATGATTTTATCTGTATGATAGAGGTGTACATTTTGTAGAAATATTTGGATCGCATGAACTAATAAAAATAAAACTGCATCACAACTGATGAGACTACCTATTGCTACTTTTATATAGTATCTACTTTAACCTTTAACCTTAATTATAATAAAAATAAATAAATGTTTCTCTATCCAGATTTGATTTAAGTACATTTATAATCATTCCTTGTCCAGCGGTGAATAACATCCATTTTACAAATTTTAAATCGTTGGCAAAATTGTAGATGTGAAATATGATTTAAATTTGAATTCAAACTAGGCTTGTGATCGCGCGCCACGGTCCCTAGGCTAGTGCGCATGCTCAATATTCTCATTCCATTCCGCTAGGCCTCTGCTCGCTGTCAAAATGTCAAATGTCGATTTCAATTTGTTTATGGTTTGTGTTTTGTTTGCCTATGATTATTACTACATACTTAATTGCATTGCAGTAAGTATTTTACAATAATTATGTACAATAATACACCTACCACATAGTTTAAGGTCCCCTTTATTGTCATTTGCAGATATTTTAATTTATGTTTAGACACTAAAGTTGAATGTACTTACACTTACCTATCCCTTTGTACTTTTATCAAAGATTAGGTCTAATCTTTGCTTTTATTGTAATACGAATAATGATGTTTGTAGGCATCGATTTTTGGGGAAAAAACGGAGGTGGTTTAATTCGAAGTGACTCGTTCCACGAAAAGAAAGTTTGGTGGTCACCATTTAAACGGAAACAATTTGATAAATCATTGAAAAACAAGAGAGATCCCATATGAAGCGTGGACACTATAAACCTTGTTTTTAAGAAGGTAGGTTCGATCTATTTCAATATTAAGGAGCTTTTATTTATGTAAATCACAACCATCGGTCTTGATTGCAACATATAAGTTGTCATATTTGTACTAATTTGATTTATACCTATTATAGAAGATTATAAGCTGCAGTTAAATTGAAAAGAGCAGAACTCACATCGGATATACAGAGTGAACAAAAACGAATCAAAGGACTATGTACAAAAAGCAAATTATTCCTCCCAAAAGATTATTATGAGATGAAGATAGTGATATCGAAGAACATATTGGAAGACGTCGACTTCCCAAAGTGAAATAAATTTTGCTGTTACTAGAAGTTGAGGGAAAATATGTTGTTCAAAGTACAAATATTTTCGAATTCCAAAAAAATACCTGTTTTGTAAATTAATGATATCGTTTTTGATTATTTTTATTTTTTTCTGCAAGATGTTTGTAAGATGTTATTTATTTTTCAACTTTATTATGGCCAGTTTTTAAAGTGAAACAAATATTCAAATATGCTCTCGTTTCTTTTACAGTTGGAACTAGCATGCGTATCCCCACCTCCTCTAGACAGGAAGAGAATATACCTTCTCCGAAAAATTGGAAAAGCCAAAAGAAAGTATTCAGCCAATAGGAGCAGTCACAGATCATGTGTTGTGAATGCCAAGTGGAGTTTCGCAATTACAAATATCAGCATCGGCAACATCTAGACACTGGTTTTGGAAATGTAAGCCCTCCAATTTTTACTGTTTTTTATTTACTGGCAAAACGTTGGTTATAGCAAAATATGACAGTTCATAAGTAGCAAAGAACAGTTTGTTGTTAACAAAATATCAATTTAAATTCTTGACACAATTGTTTTCTATTATTGCAATTCATTTTTGTATAGTAGACGCAATCGTTATAGTGGCTCAACGGGTGAAAGTATAATAAAGACGGAAAATGTTATTCTTGCCAGTTAAACCTCGTCTTGTGTCTCACTCGTAGAGTCACTGTAACGATTGCATCTACTATAACAAAAAATAAAAATATATTTAAAGTAGCACCAACTGTTTTATTTATACCTCTTCCTATTTTATAATTCAAGATGCATAATTGTTACAACAATAATTAGTAATATGATCATCAGAAATAATGTGTTAAATTTGATTTTAGAGTTGAAATTTTCAGTGATAAATGTTTGATGTATTTTAAAATGATTTTGAACAGATCTTGTATAAACGTAAAACTAATTTTTTTACAAATGATATTCTTGGGTGTTTGTAAAGTACTGTTATAACAAATTCAGCATTTGTGTGCTCTATTCAAACAAAATTTGATCGATAAACCATGATTGACTTTAATTGAAAACTAGTGGTAAAAACAAATTTTCTGTGCATACATTCCACATTTACTTACATAATGTTCTTCACGAGGAATGTGTATTGTGGAAAATTAGAATAAGTAATAATTGACTGTAACAATTAAATACTAAAATTAGATACTGGATTTATTATATGCAAGTATTTCACTCATACCATGTATTCTCTTCAGAGTTTAATTATTATAATAATTTATTATTTATTGAAATCATAGATGAGTGGCTGCTTCATCATGAACATACTCAGAATGAAGCAGCGACTCATCTATGATTACAGTAAGTCATAAATTATTGTAGTAATTAAACTCTGAAAAAGATACATGGCATGAGTGAAGTATTTATAGCTGCCACTGATACATAATGGTCATTCCTACGAAGGTAGTACGCGTATACCGTGAACGTGCAGTGTACATTATGAATGTAGCATGGACCTTCCTCCTATATACCTCATGTATCTAGCAATATTTCAATATACCTTTTTGGTTCATATCAAGTACCATTTTGGTTCATGGGAATGTTGTGGGAATCTTATTCGGATGTTGAGAAGCGGTCATCTGTACGCCTCTCTGACATTCAGATTATATACATTACATGCAAAATGAATATTCATTCTTAGTTCCTTGGTACATAAAGTACATTCCGAGCACATGCTCTGAATGCAAAAATGCTATATGGGAAATGAAACATTTCCTAGAAACGAGTCTGTTATGTTTCTAACACATTTTAGAAATTCATAATTTTTGTCACGTTCCAGAAACATTTCATATAGGTATATTGTTTTAATGGTAAATATATTTTTACAATTATGAACGTTTCCAAAAAATAGTAATGAGTAATAAATGAAACATTTCCTAGAAACGAATCTGTTATGTTTCTAACACATTTTAGAAATTCATAATTTTTGTCACGTTCCAGAAACATTTCATATAGGTATATTGTTTTAATGGTAAATATATTTTTACGATTATGAACGTTTCCAAAAAATAGTAATGAGTAATAAATGAAACATTTCCTAGAAACGAATCTGTTATGTTTCTAACACATTTTAGAAATTCATAATTTTTGTCACGTTCCAGAAACATTTCATATAGGTATATTGTTTTAGTGGTAAATATATTTTTATGATTATGAACGTTTCCAAAAAATTGGAATGAGTAATAAATGAAACATATCCTAGAAACGTACCTGTTATGTTTCTAACATATCCCACTAAACACGAAATATATATGAAACGTTTCCAAACAATTCTAATCAGGAGTAAATAAAACATTTCCTAGAAACGTATCTGTTATATTTCTGACATATTTCAGAAATTGATAATTTTTGTCATGTTTCAGAAACACTTCAAATAGGTATATACCTAAGTATATGGAGTGGGGATAGTACAGACAGAGCTGTTGTTTGGTGGTGGTGCCCGGCGTGCCCGCCATTTGCCTTTTCCATTTGTGTAATCTATCGAGACGTTTAGTACAAGTAATTAGTTCGTTTTGTTAGTTGTTAATTTTATAATCTTGTGGTATTTGTGATATTTACATTGGTTTTCTGGCAATGGACAATATTCAATGAAGGTTAGTGTGATTTTATTGTTTACAATGAATAAGTCGATGATATTGGATGCACGTCGTACATAACCTAAAATGTAGCTAGCCAATTTAACATGTTTTATAGTTTTTTCATGTTTTCTTTTACTTTTTTGAACTTTTCTATACTCTTTCAACTATTCAAACAAACGGTTATAAACCACCATTGCCATAGGTGATTTGCCCAATAAATCAAATCCAACGATATGTACTTATGCTGTTATGTAGCTTTAGTGAAGGAGTGGTAAATAAAATATGTAAGTAGGTATTTTCTCGTGATCTTTACATTTCGCCAAGTTATCATAAAAAATACCTAAAAATAAAGCTATATTTAAACCTTTTTTTTCTTGTCGAAATCAAAGAGATTTTTTAAACATGTTTAGTACTTTATTATATATTTTTCCCATTTGAAATTATCAATAAATACTATTTTAAAATACAAAAAAAAAAATTCATTCTCCATCTTCAGATAGTTATACACAGTGTGTCTAACTGAACTCTTTTATTATGTATAGTTCAGTGGTGTGTCCCCGCATATTGACTTCGCGATAGGGATAATATACCAAAGAGAGATTAGTCCGGCTTTCATTTTCTGGAGTGTCGGTCTGTTTGACCTTAAATGGATTTTTACCAAATTTCAGGTCCAATGGTATCTAACTCGTGGAGGTAACCTAAGATGAAAATAAGTCATTGTAGGTAAACGGGTTTTTATGTTAATTTTACGGAAAAATTATATTTGAATAAAATATTTTGCATTGAAAATTAGAGCCATGTGCCAACTTTTAAATTAAAGTAAATATAGCTTTTTATTTTTCAGCACAAGTATGTGTTGCATTAAAAACTATAAACTGCGTGTAAAATGTTAAAGATTTGACAGTATTAGTTGATGTAAATCGGCTAGACAATCTATAAACGCTTACCCTCAAGCAAAAGATATTTTTTGTACAATGTTATGGGTTGGAGAAAATTTGCTACAAATGGGTGGTCAGACAATTTGAAGAACAGTTTCCAAGAATTTCAATAAGCAACGTTACCGTTAAAAGTATTGCTAGGAAATTTTATAGAATTGGGACCGTTGAACATCGCAAAGAAGAGAAAAGATTGTACAAATTCTATACGGCAACAGTTTTGGCTTTGAGCAAAGAATATTTAAAATAGATAATAAGATAATGCCGTACAAACCTAAATTTTGTCACGCATTGGAATCAAACGACGGAAGCAAAACGATTCGACTTTTGTTTATGGATTGGAGAGAAGTGTCTCACACAAAGAATTTTAAAGATGGGTGGAATTATGTAGTAATGTAGGTGGGGCACTATTTGAATAGATTTTTATTTGAATTCGTTAATTTTGCTAAAAAATAAAAAACTATTTACTTTCATTTGTTTTTTGTTCCAATACAATGAAAGTTTTGGCATATGGCTCTAACTTTTAATGCAAAATATTTCATTTAAAAAGAATTTTTCTGTAAAATTAACAATAAAATCAGTTTACTTATATTATTATTTTCTTTTTATGTTACCTCCGCGAGTTAGATCCCATTTGAACTGTAATTTGGTAAAATTCTATTTAAGGTGAAGCATACCGAGGTTGCTGAAATTGAAAGCGGTACTAATTTTTTTTTTTTTTTGGTATGTTACACTTATCGCAAAGTCAATCCCCGTCTGGGGACACACTGTATAAGAGTGCTCACTTTCGGATTACTTTCAAAAAAGAGCTAGTGAATACTTGTTTTATTCCTCAAACTTAGATTTCAACCAAACTGCTGGAACATATACTGAAAAAAAAATATTTGTTGCTACCCATATTTAATTTTTACCTTTACAAATATACTTGCCAATTCTATACTTACTTATGTTGCCACATAACTTTAATTTAGTTACATACTTGGAAATATAGGGTCTTGTTAAAAATAATTATTCCTGAAGGGTATTGCAACCATCATTGGGAAGTAAAAAAAAATAAAAAACTAGGAACGTCTGTGTAAATATCTTTACAGATTTTTTAATTTTTTTTTTCAGCGCTGTGCGAAAAAGGGACTATATCATTACCGATAAACTGTTTGAAACATTAGTTTCGACACGGTTTCGCCAGGCACAGTTGAGGTACGATAGAAGAAAGACGAACAAAATGATTAGTTGCTGCTGATATTGAAGTACACGCCGTTAATGTTTCCACTTTAACTTCATATTTTATTTTTATTTTTAGTCTGTAAGACTGGGTATGTGTAGTGGAAGTATGCAGAAAACATGTTATATTTCTTACATTAGGTTTTATATATTTTATAAACATTTGAATATATGTTTTGTTTTACACTGTTGAGTATAATTTTAATTCACTTCTAGAAAACCTAAAAGTTTAAAGGAATAAGATTAAATGGGATCACAGACCAGTGACGACTGTGTTGGAGCTACTACCAAACTACTGTAGTGAATTTTATGACAAAATAGCCATCAAATAATTTAAACATTAGTGTCAGTTTTGTTATGTATAACTATCGACCCCTATCCAATTGTACAATTTCTAACGTTATTATTCTATAAAACTGTATGGTACACGTTTTTTCCAATAATGCAGTATTTATTTCTTCTTGTATTCAAAAGGAGTAATTGAAAAATTCCCTATCTCTTCATGTTTCTCTATTTAAATTTAAACTGACTGAAACAAATTAAAAGGTAAGGTAGATTTAGATATATTAACAAAATATGGTAACAAAACGCAACCGTTTTATAATGGAGAGTGCAAAGCTAAATATTGTGTGCCATTTTTTACCTCCACTTATGAATATAATCTGTTGAAAATGTTGTGTGTAAATCGCCTTGGTGCTTTTTCAGCCTTGCAGTTAGTGAACTAAGTTTAAACTCACCCAACAGCTTAGTTTAGTTACTCAATTGTTTTGTAACAATCCATAAAATATATTGTTTATAATCCTTTATTTGTGGCATATTCTTGATTTTTTGCTCTGTATTGGGCATTTGGCCACTTCTGAAAAATATTTAAAAATGTATAGAAGGAAATCTCGCGTCAAATGAATTGAACAGAGGTTGATTTTATAATATACTTAATAGAAAATGTGATTGTGAAAAAGACCATTATAACTAAAAAATAAATTGTGGCTGTCAGCGTTTCGGAAAATTTTTCTCTTATTTTCATTGTTGTTTGACGTATTAGAAGCAAAAGTTTTGATATTATTTTTGGGCGAAATATGTATGTGGTAATCAGAAGTATATTAAAAAATCAACATCTGTCCGATTCATTCGGCACAGAGGTTTCTCTCACTAAACTTCAAATATTTTTACAGAAGTGGCAAAATACTCGATAAAGAGGAAGAATTTACAAAATTGTCAGATAACATATCTTTTGAAATGTTTCCTGGGTAGGACATCTCTAGTTTCTGCAATGGGTCGGAAACGTTTCTATTGTGGTTTCAGGAACGTGTCATATTCTGCGGTATATACGTTCTTAGAGATGTGTAAGAAACATTTATGTAATTATTCATAAATGTTTTGGGTACGTGTCTTTTGAAATGTTTCTTTTGAAATGTTTCCTGGGTAGGACATCTCTAGTTTCTGCAATGGGTCGGAAACGTTTATATTGTGGTTTCAGAAACGTGTCATATTCTGCAGTATGTACGTTCCTAGAGATGTTTCAGAAACATTTTTGTAATTATTCATAAATGTTTTGGGTACGTGTCTTTTGAAATGTTTCTTTTGAAACGTTTCTTGGGTAGGACATCTCTAGTTTCTGTGATGTGTCTGGAACGTTTCTGTTGCGCTGCTAGAAACGTTTCATGTTTCAGAACATTCGTTTCAGAAACATGTCAGAAACAGAAAAATGTTCAGTGGGTTATATTGGCCGTTACTGTGCTGGAACTTCAAAACTCCCAGTAGATCGTAGAAGCTTTCGTTTTTTACTTCCCTCGCATACCGAAGGGAAGTATTGTATTCGAGAAAAAATTACCCTCCGAGGTTTTTTCGGATTCTGACGTTTCAGATCACGGAGATTACGAAAATATAGGTTTTTCAATTCCGTCAGTCAGTCTGTCTGTCTGTCTGTCTGTTGATGCATTTACTAAAAAAACTACTTGACGGAGAGCAGTCAAATTTGGTAGGTAGTTAACCCCACTGTTAGCGAAGAAATGGTAGAACTTTCACTGGAAAATATATGGTGAATCGTCTAAAGGGAATAAATAATGAAAAAAAATTTTTTTTGGTCAAATTTAAAATTTCCACGTTTCATGACACGCTAAACCTATTTCAGAAAAAGAAAATAAAATTTTTTTGAAAAATTTTTTACCGCTAAAAAATTTTTTTGTCTGTTCAAATTTAAAATTTCCACATTTCATAGCGTTCTAAACCTATTAAAAAAAAAAAATTTAGAATTTTTTTTTACTATTTTTGAAAAAATTTTACCATTAATACACTCAATTTTTTTTTCTTTGCTCAAATTTTCAAATTTAAAATTTTCACGTTTCATGGCATTCTAAACCAATTTCAAAAAAAAACACCACTGTAGAATAGAAGGAAACTTTCCTTTTTGCTCAAATTTAAAATTTCCACGTGTCAAAAATTTTGATTTTTTTTTTAAACATTTTTGAAAAACTGAAAAAAAAAATGAAATTTTACTGTATTTCCACTCCACTACGTATATGTGGAATTGAAAATGTGACAGATGGCAATAATATTAGGCATATATGCACCTATTACACTATTATTGAAAAATGTACAGGGTGGTCATCCCAAGAAATAATTTAGTCATGGTGGACATTTATAAAGGTATTTGGCCAAGCCTTCCATATTTGGCACCTGTTATTTAGTATTGAACTTTTGCTGTTGGATGAGCACTATGTATATTTTTTTTACCAAAACTTATCAGGCGTTCTTTGTAATAATAGTGACAGGTAACTATATTCCGATTATTGACCGCCATGAACAAATAAAGAGGGAAGTTCTGTGTAAATACCTTTACCGATTTTTTTTTTAATACTTGCGATAATTAATAAGGCACTACTGCCTAAAACCAAAGCTTCAGCTTTATTGTCGGACATGTTTTTGGTCTGTTACCATAGGATAGACTAAACAGTTCACCTCGCTTGCTCGCGGCGTGTTCGTCAAATCGCACGGTTCGTAAGATGTTCGTGGCGTGATCGCGGGAGACAAATTTCAACGCGCATTGCATTGCATGTTACATTACATGTTCGGTTCGCCAAGCTTATACGCACCTTTAATGTTTTAACGAACATGGACTAATCGGAGGAGGCGGCTTTGCTGTTAATAGAAATTTACAAGTATCATAGTGTTCTTTGGGACCAAAAGGACCCGAATTTTTTAATAAAAACAAAAAGAAAGATGCGTGGATGGAAATTGCTGCTTCCATGTAGCAACCAGAGGAAGCATGTAAAAAAAAAGTTCATTATTATTGTTTTATTATATAAGTTGATTATCATAAAATTTTTATATTGGCCGTTACTGTGCTGGAACTTCAAAACTCCCAGTAGATCGTAGAAGCTTTCGTTTTTTACTTCCCTCGCATACCGAAGCAGGGGCGCCTTTAGGCCTAGGCGCACTAGGCGCGCGCCTAGGGCCCCACTTTTCCAGGGGCCCCCATTTCCCGATTTATTGAGGTAAAAAAGCGATGTAAAAATTTTATTTCTTTGTTATGTCGTTATTTATTTTCGTTTTACTGATAGCAATAATGATATTTACTATCATGAAATACATTTCTTTTTTCCCTTTTCCATATCATCTTCATCAGATCTCAATTGCAACAAAAATGACAAAATAAGAATGGTTCATGCGAGAATGTGTTCACGAACATTTGTCGTTTATTTACATTTTATATCATTTGAACTTGAAATCATTTTATAGTTCTTCCTTTGCATTTCAATTTTTTTCATATTTCAATGTAGAAGTCTATAGGAATTTATTGTTTGTGTTTATCGTGTTTGAATATTCTTGAATATTCATTTTTTTAATCTTTATTCACTGCATCCATCACACTGAAAAAAATATGTTCGTAATATTAACGAATCGGTTCATGTACGTTTACATAGTAACAATAAATGTGTAGGTACATTGTATTAATGAATATACATTAGATCAATAAACAGATTCATAAATTCTCAATGAACTTTCATTCACTGAACATATTTTTTTCAGTGTATTAAAAAAAGATGCAATCAATTAACAGACCAATTTGCTGGCAATTCCTCAGACGTTACTATTTAAGTTTCGGCAGTCAGCACGTGCCAGATGACGAATCAGCTTTTCGGTCTATTTCACATTAATGAAAATAAATCTACTGATAATGATGATGCGAAAATTCAAGAACCTGAGACAAACAATCTAGAAAACCCGAGAAAATAACTGAGAAAATTTTGATTTTGAAACCAGTGATGAGGACTGCGAACAGGAAGAACCATTAGGAAACGATTCTAGTGAATCTGGCGATGATGAATAAATAGAAAAAGAATCTGAAAATAAAGAAAATTTGGAAAAAGAGTATGAGGATGCAAAATAAGCTAATAATCAGTTCACTGCAATGATCAATGCATTAGTATCAACCTATAGAGGCGACATAGATTCCGAGCTATCTCCAGATAAATTGCATCAATTTTTGATATAAGTCGGCTTAAGTCGCCTGCTGAAATATATAAAGGACCAGTTGATAGTTCTGAAACTTGGGGAAAATGTTTTCCTGGGCCCCCTGATTAAAATTCCCTTTGACCGAATTCGATTTTTGACCTAGAGACGATTGAAACTGTGAACATCTGCGAAGGTCTGCTTAAATGTTCCATAAAAATTCCGAAAATATTCACTCATTTTTTAGAAAAAATAAACATCTTTTGTTTCTTGGTGTTTTTTTTTCAAAGTGCTTCCTTCTCCCGGAAAAAAATAAAACAGAAAAAAATAATTTTTTTGCAATTTTTTTACGGGCACTTTGAAGAAAAAGTTGAAGGGGCATAAGCTGATTATTTTTACCTAAAGAACTTGCCTGAATATTTTGGGATTTTTCTGAAGTAGAAAAAAATAAAATTTTAGGGAAATTCTTGGTCGAAATTATTTTTGTCTAAGAAATTCTGAAAACCGGTAGGCGTGTTCTTTGAACAAAAATAAGCATCTTTTGTCTCTTGGTGTTTGTCTTCAAGTTGTTTCCTTTTCCCGTAAAAAAATACAAAAAATATTTTTGTTTGTTTGTTATTTTTTTTCGGGAGAAGAAAGCACTTTGAAAAAAATGCCAAGAGACAAAAGATGCTTATTTTTCTTCAAGAAATGAGCATGAATATTTTCAGAATTTTTATGGAACATTTACGCAGACCTTCGAAGATGTTCACAGTTTCAGTCGCCTCAAGATCAAAAAATCGAATTCGGTCGGACTGGTGGTCAGAGAGAATTTTAATCAGGGGATCCAGGAGAATATTTTCCCCAGAACATTCTTACTATAAAAAACTGCGGAGTCCTTTATTCTCAATGTGTTGCAGGCGACATTTCTTAATGTTGAAATCCTTTTGTGTATTTACTTGACCATTCCTGTCAGTAATCCCTCATGTAAACGCACTTTTTCGACGCTCAAAATAATTAATAACCACCTACGAAGTACTTCGGGGCAACAGCGACTTCAAAATTTGTCTCTTCTGGATACTGTATCAGAGGAAACAAAACTGTGATATCAAACGTTCAAATTGACAAGTTTGCTAACATATAAAGCCGGAAAAAAATAATATAATAATATGTATTTGTAAAAATATACTTGCCTTCAAATATTGCATAATATTTTTTTAATCGAGGGGCCCTCAAATCTCACAGCGCCTAGGGCCCCAATTTACCTAAACGCGCCCCTGATTCGTAAAATATTAAATATTGACACTATCGGTTAAAATTTCTGTGACATGTTTTATATCGTTGGAATGAGAAAAAAATAACGGAATTAACGGCGTCATGGCCTACTTTGAGATATGTATTTTTCATTTTTGCACAATAACGTATGTCAAAGCCAACTGCATTTTTCAATTTTTTTGTTACACGTTATTATTCTTATTGTCTTTGCCGTCAACTTTCATTCCTTTAACTTTTTTCGTATCTCCTCAAATAAGGAAGCTATAACCGTTTGTGGTTTTCCTATTTTTCAGGTTTTTGTAATATATCTCATAAAGTAGGCTATGGATTTCAAATTTCTTTTTACTGAAATATAGCTCACAAAAAATGGGATAACTGTTTCTAAAACTTTATTCTTCTACAATAGATATTAAGCGAGATATTTGGTGTGGCCCTCGTAAAATAGACAGTCTGTATATATATATATATATATATATATATATATATATATATATATATATATATATATATATATATATATATATATTGTCATCGGCGTCGGCGTCGCGAACAAGTTATGACTTGTCTAGCGCGCTGTGCTCATGTTTTAGTCTTCTGCCGAAACAGAAGTCATTTGAGCACAAAAAATAGTCTTCTGCCGAAGCAGAAGTCATTTGAGCACAAAAAAGTCTATATAAGAAAACACTTTTTCTCAGCGAGCAAGTAGTGATCGATCCTTCAAGTAGTAATGTTCCAGCCTTCAGCAACTAATAGTCTTCTGCCGAAACAGAAGTCATTTGAGCACAGAAGCCAACGCCAATGCTGATGGGGTTATCCCTTCCTCTTGTGTTGTAACCAGACAGTGTGTTTTAATTGAGTTTTATTGTGTTGAGTGTCAAGTGGCAATGCATACCCGGAGTGGCAAGGCAGTAGGCACTGGGGTCGAGAGCGACGTCTCCACGTCGGCCCCCCCTCACTGCACGACGCCCCTCACAGCATCTGACCACGAAGTGCTCCGCCAACACGACGCCCTGACAAGGGGTACGGGGGTCACGCCCGACGTCTCCACGACGGTGGCCCCACACTGCACAGCAAGCAACACAGCAACCCGGCTCGGCGAGGTAAGCATGTCCTCTGATTTCTCCACAGGCACAAGTGCTACGCATGGCGTCGCGACGACGGCGCCCCACTACTGTGCGTCGCCGGGCTCCGCGCCTAGGCATAGCGAGGCAGGACTCGCCACCAACATAGGACACGACACTGGGGTCACGCATGACGTCATCACGACGGTGCCCCCTCGCTGCATGGCACGCAGCGCAGCCACCTGGCATGGAACCCAGGCAACAAATATGGAATGGAGTAGCAACGATTCCCAGGCGATGCCCCCTTACTGCATGGAGCGCGACGCAGCATCGTGGCACGAAAACTCGGCGATGGAACAGGGATTAGATGGTGATGATGACATGGTGATGCCCCCTCGCTGTATGGTGGACCCAACAGCATCCCGGGCCAACGACGATTCCTCGACGCTGGGAGATCGCCGCTTCGCTGGATTCGCTCCCACACATGGGGAAGCCTCCCACTCAGGCTCAGGGCTGCCCAGCGGTCAGTACACCATCGCTGCCACACCCGACTGGCCCCAACTCTTCAGCGACGCCTCGCTGACACCTCGCCGCCAGCTGGCCACCCCTCACTGCATGGTACCACCAACAGCAACCAGCCCAAGTCCAAGCACGCCGCCCAACGCACAGTACTTCGTCACGCCTACCTCGTCGGCCGGCGCCTACCACGTCACCCCGCCGTACCAGACGGCAAGACCTAGTGCTACGCCCCAAAGACAAATAGTGCTCCAAAACCAAACGACTGGAACGATCCCAGTCCCCTCTGCCGCCATAACGGACCAACCCCAACCGAGCTTGGGACTACCCACTTATGAACAATTAGCGCAACTCCTGGCTCTGACCACTTCAAACCTAGCCTCCATTACCCGGCAACAAGAAAATTGCCGGCCACCCATTACTGCACGTAACGAATCACAGCCGTACGCCACGGAAAAGGCTTACTTACGTGGACATGGCGACCAACAGCGTGAGGCCAGATCTTTCCGGAGGGAAGAGGATCCACGACGACCCGACTATACAGATTCTGGGGAAATGGACCCCCAGTGGCGCCCAACACAAAACCTAGCAGAGAGCATGACAAGACTAATGGAGGGAAGCGTTCAAGCCGCAATACACGCAATACAAGGTCATCACAGGATGCCCACAAGAAGAACGAGAGCGCTGCCCACTTACTCAGGCCTGGAATGGGAGGATCCAGTCAACTTCCTGGATGAGCTCGAGGAGGCGATGCTCCATGAAGACATCCACGGCAGGGATAAAGTGAGAGTAGCCATTGAACAGCTCGAGGGTCAGGCCAGACGCACCCTGGAGATGTGGAAGTCCCACAACATCACATACGAGTTCTTAAAGGAAAAGCTCTTGCGGCAGTTCAACGACACTGCCACCCTGGGGAAGCTACGCTCCAGGTTACACGGTGAGAGACAGAAAGACGACGAACCCGCCGCCGTTTTTATACAACGCAAAATTGGACTCTGGCTGAGGGTAGAACGGTATACGCCGGAAGAAGAGATGGTTATGGAGGTGCGCGAGCTCCTGCGACCGGAACTAAGATTCGCAACTAGAAATGTCCCAGTGGCCACGATGGAAAGCTTGAGCCGAGTGGCTGAAAACGCCGAGGGTGACTACAGGGAATTTCAGAGGCAACTCCGACCGCTGCCGAGGCCAGCCACTATCCCGCCTGCGAGTAATACTACCAATAGTCTACCAAAGTGCCGCAAGTGCCCGGGATTTCACTATCACCGAGACTGCCCCACCAACCAAACTCAGTCAGAGCCCCAGCAAGGCAACCCCAATTTCCGCGGACACGACTCCAACCAGCGAGCCAACCCCAATTTCCGTGGACGCGACTCCAACCAACAGGGAAACCCTAACTTCCGCCAACAAAATGTCCAGACAGGGGGTAACAACTTCCGAGGGCATGGCGCCAATTCAAACAACCCTAGCCAACAAGCAGGTCCAACCAATAACTCAGGCCCTGGACAGACATCCACGGCACCACCGCAGCAGAGAAGTCAGTCAACCACACGGCAAGAACCCCGCAATGCACCGCCATCGGGAAACTCCCAATGGGTCGGGCAGAACTAGGGCGCCCGGCCCCACCGCTGGAAATCAACAGCCTAGAATTACCGACCAAGACAGAGGATGCAGTGCTGCAACTACAAGCCCAACTACAAGCCACAACCTTGGTGTCTCCACCACCGACCAAGAAGAATGAGATTGACGAAACTACAGCCACGCAGGAGCAGGACAAGTATCAACCACGCCCGTTGACACCACGGCAACAAAGCAACAGAGCCGCCGCCTTTGCTTTCCTTTGCCCGGGCCGCCTGGACAGGCGGTCACCAGTCAACACCGTGACGCAAGATGCTACCTCCCTCAGCTCAGCCCAGTCAACCACGCTCATTCCTAAGCCTCAGCCAGGTGAACAGGAACCCAAGGAAGCAGCTTGTATGGACGCCTTCCCGGAACAGCAGGACGCTGGACCTTCCTGGAAGGATAAAAGGTCAGTATTGCCAACCACTGCCCCACTAATAGCCTCTGTATTCCTCGACAAGGTATTCCCGCCAAGTCAAACCCGAGATGTCAGCACGAAGCCATCTCCCCCGAGGTCACCTCCACTCGGCCTGCCAGGCCCCGAGCCGCCTCCCAGGGTTCAGTCCAGCCAGACTGACCTACTCAGACAACCTCTGCAACAGACCACCGACATCGATGATGACGATACCGATGATGACGATACCGAAGATGACGATACCGAAAATGACGATCCCGAAAATGACGATCCCGAAGATGACGATACCGAAGATGACGATACCGAAGATGACGATACCGAAGATGACGACAGCAACGACGAGGATGACGATCCCGAGGATCCAGGACACCAGCCCGCTGCCCCAGAGCCAGCAGCACCCGCTGCCCAACAACCAACCACGCCTACTATCACAGGATCAGTAGTGCCCGCTGCCCAACAGCCAACCACGCCTACTGTCACAGGACCACTAGCGCCCGTTGCCCAGAAGCCAGTCACGCCTACTATCATAGGATCAGTAGTGCCCGCTGCCCAACAGCCAACCACGCCTACTGTCACAGGACCAGTAGCGCCCGTTGCCCAGAAGCCAGTCACGCCTACTATCACAGGATCAGTAGTGCCCGCTGCCCAACAGCCAACCACGCCTACTGTCACAGGACCAGTAGCGCCCGTTGCCCAGAAGCCAGTCACGCCTACTATCACAGGATCAGTAGTGCCCGCTGCCCAACAGCCAACCACGCCTACTGTCACAGGACTAGTAGCGCCCGTTGCCCAGAAGCCAGTCACGCCTACTATCACAGGATCAGTAGTGCCCGCTGCCCCAAAGCCAGATGCCAACGCACAAGTCTACATCCGTGGATCTGGTACCTACTTCCGTGGACATGGCGACTATCTACGTGGACATAGCACCACAGCCGTCGCTAAACCAAAATTTCCAGCCCGCCGACTGCCCCCAGTCGTGCCTGGTCCATCCACCTCAGCCAAGAGGAGACAAACAAACAAGAATGAGAAGTCCCCGGCGCTGTCAGCCGCACCGCCGCCGCCAGCAGACCCTGGGCCTTCTACGTCAAGACAAGAGCAGCCGCTCGACACGACGCCCATACTGTTCCCGATGCCGTTCTGGGCGAAGGCCGTGACCACGCCTGGCCACGACCGACAGCAGCCATCCGCCAGCCAGATGCCTGTCCCAGTCCGGACACGAGTATTCGTCAACTCGAACGCCAGCCCGAGCTCAGCCGGCTCCGGCGCACCGCTCCAGGATCCCGCTACCTTAGCACGTAGCACAGCAGGACCTAGCAGCCCCCACGAGGCGCTCCAGTATCTCACTGCCTTAGCCCGCAGTACAGCAGGACGTTGCAGCCTCAATAAATCGCTCCAGTCTCCCGTTGCCTTAGCAAGCAACACAGCAGGACGTTGCAGCCTCACAGGTTCGCTCCAGAATCCCGTTGCCTTAGCGAGCAACACAGCAGGACTTAGCAGCCCCCAAATTCACAACAGGATCAGGCAGCCCCGGGCGTCGCGGAGACGACGTCCAGAAAAACGAAACGTGCGATAATATACCATTGTAAATAATTCAACGCCACAGGGCGAAAACTTTGTTCAAACTAGAATACATTTATGATTTGTCACATAAAATACTTTAATTTTAAATATCTTGTTTTACCTAAAATATCTTAATGGACCTATTATTAGTTACTTATATAAAATATCTTACCACACTTAATCTTAGTCTATATATGTTAAAATATCTTAGTTGTTGAAATATCTTAACACTTACTCTTAGTTTATAGTTTTGAAAATATTGTATCCACTCACTCTTACATTATTATTATTATTAATGTTCAATAAAGTCACAAAAAAGGGGGGTGGTGTCATCGGCGTCGGCGTCGCGAACAAGTTATGACTTGTCTAGCGCGCTGTGCTCATGTTTTAGTCTTCTGCCGAAACAGAAGTCATTTGAGCACAAAAAATAGTCTTCTGCCGAAGCAGAAGTCATTTGAGCACAAAAAAGTCTATATAAGAAAACACTTTTTCTCAGCGAGCAAGTAGTGATCGATCCTTCAAGTAGTAATGTTCCAGCCTTCAGCAACTAATAGTCTTCTGCCGAAACAGAAGTCATTTGAGCACAGAAGCCAACGCCAATGCTGATGGGGTTATCCCTTCCTCTTGTGTTGTAACCAGACAGTGTGTTTTAATTGAGTTTTATTGTGTTGAGTGTCAAGTGGCAATGCATACCCGGAGTGGCAAGGCAGTAGGCACTGGGGTCGAGAGCGACGTCTCCACGTCGGCCCCCCCTCACTGCACGACGCCCCTCACAGCATCTGACCACGAAGTGCTCCGCCAACACGACGCCCTGACAAGGGGTACGGGGGTCACGCCCGACGTCTCCACGACGGTGGCCCCACACTGCACAGCAAGCAACACAGCAACCCGGCTCGGCGAGGTAAGCATGTCCTCTGATTTCTCCACAGGCACAAGTGCTACGCATGGCGTCGCGACGACGGCGCCCCACTACTGTGCGTCGCCGGGCTCCGCGCCTAGGCATAGCGAGGCAGGACTCGCCACCAACATAGGACACGACACTGGGGTCACGCATGACGTCATCACGACGGTGCCCCCTCGCTGCATGGCACGCAGCGCAGCCACCTGGCATGGAACCCAGGCAACAAATATGGAATGGAGTAGCAACGATTCCCAGGCGATGCCCCCTTACTGCATGGAGCGCGACGCAGCATCGTGGCACGAAAACTCGGCGATGGAACAGGGATTAGATGGTGATGATGACATGGTGATGCCCCCTCGCTGTATGGTGGACCCAACAGCATCCCGGGCCAACGACGATTCCTCGACGCTGGGAGATCGCCGCTTCGCTGGATTCGCTCCCACACATGGGGAAGCCTCCCACTCAGGCTCAGGGCTGCCCAGCGGTCAGTACACCATCGCTGCCACACCCGACTGGCCCCAACTCTTCAGCGACGCCTCGCTGACACCTCGCCGCCAGCTGGCCACCCCTCACTGCATGGTACCACCAACAGCAACCAGCCCAAGTCCAAGCACGCCGCCCAACGCACAGTACTTCGTCACGCCTACCTCGTCGGCCGGCGCCTACCACGTCACCCCGCCGTACCAGACGGCAAGACCTAGTGCTACGCCCCAAAGACAAATAGTGCTCCAAAACCAAACGACTGGAACGATCCCAGTCCCCTCTGCCGCCATAACGGACCAACCCCAACCGAGCTTGGGACTACCCACTTATGAACAATTAGCGCAACTCCTGGCTCTGACCACTTCAAACCTAGCCTCCATTACCCGGCAACAAGAAAATTGCCGGCCACCCATTACTGCACGTAACGAATCACAGCCGTACGCCACGGAAAAGGCTTACTTACGTGGACAATATATATATATATATATAAATTGAAATGAGTTTACTGGGCGCCAAACAGTTTCTTAAAAGCTGTTATTATTATAGACTATAGAACACCATTAGCATGACTATCTACAATCTATAGAATGACTCTTACTCTAGGTCCAACGAAGTCGGTTCAATAAATGCTCATCGATCAAGATAACAATCTAAATAAATCAAACTCAGTATTGAACGAACAAAGTATTAATTTATTAACAAATTTGAACTTGGAATGTAATTAACAAATTTAAATAACAAAATCTAACTTAACTAAAATGATAAATATGGCCTTTATTTAAAATAAATATGTACCATGGATTTCTGATATTGTAAAGCTTTACCTTGTCTTTCTTTCGACTCGAGTAATGTTATATTATAACCTCTAACTGGTTATTATGATCCTTGAAATATTATGTCACTTGACTGACTTTTTAACCTCTCAAGGCTTCTTCTTCTTCTTCTTTACTGGATTGACGTTTGTTTCTAACCTCCAATTTATTTTCAAGATTTCCTTGAAGTATTTCTATCACTTGCTTGACGTTTGAAATTTCTTCACCATATAAATTTGCTAACTGGATTAACAAATACTTCCCTCTTCTAAATCTGCTTTCCGGATAATCTACTTCGTAATACTTTCAAAGTATACTCACTTCTTATATTTAATCAACTTTTACAATTTATTCTTGATATCAATATATCTGGATTGTAATTTTCTAACCTTCAAATTATTCACCACTTTTCTTCTCTTTTCAATTTATTAATTATTCGAGGATGAATATTTCTCGCAGCTCGCTGTTCAGCGGTGTCTAATCAACTGATTTGTTATTTTTCGTCGTTTCAATGGGTTAATTTCCAATATTTCAATTGTTTTTTTCTATTTTGATCTAATATTTCAAAATTTAATTTTAATTTAAAATTTAAACTATTCAGTTTTGTTTGTTCTTTACCTTAATTGAATACTGTTTTTAATTCTTTAATTTTCCTGATGAATTTCTTATTCTACTTTTCAGGATTATAAGTGAATAATTGTAATTACTCGAAATATATTGACATATTACATATACTTTCTTAAAATCTACTTATAACTACAATTAACAATTCCAATCTCAAATAAATACTAATTCATACATTTAGATGAATAGCAATGATAAACACAAAATGCTAGTAGTTAAAAACGTACTGCAGTTTTACATACTGACAGAATACTGATATTATAAACTAAAACAAGAAATTGATACGCCAACAAACATTTAACATCATACTATTAGTCCCTTCTTTCTGCATGATGTGAAATATCATTTACAAAACACCTTTCTGCAATGATATTTGAAAATATCTGAAAACTTAAAATGTCATTCAGTGTTTTGTAATATATGGACTTACTATTTCTAAAATAATCACCCTGCAATGCAAATACTGATAATAGTTTTTCATTCAAAATTCATTTTGTGTAGATTTACAGTGTTTCTACACAATTTATGATTTTCAGCCCTAAGTTTTGACATAAATGTCAGATTTTATAAATTTACTTTTTTGTTTTCCAATTTCATTCTAACTCATTTTAAATGAGATTGTGATTCTCTATACCCATATAGCATTTTTGCATTCAGAGCATGTGCTCGGAATGTACTTTATGTACCAAGGAACTAAGAATGAATATTCATTTTGCATGTAATGTATATAATCTGAATGTCAGAGAGACGTACAGATGACCGCCTCTCAACATCCGAATAAGATTCCCACAACATTCCCATGAACCAAAATGGTACTTGATATGAACCAAAAAGGTATATTGAAATATTGCTAGATACATGAGGTATATAGGAGGAAGGTCCATGCTGCATTCATAATGTACGCTGCACGTTCACGGTATATGCGTACTACCTTCGTAGGAATTAAACTGTAGGTACCATACTACCATAAATACTTCACTCATGCCATGTATCTTTTTTAGAGTTTAATTACTACAATAATTTATGACTTACTGTAATCATAGATGAGTCGCTGCTTCATTCTGAGTATGTTCATGATGAAGCAGCCATTCATCTATAATTTCAATAAATAATAAATTATTATATTAAACTCTGAAACATGGTATGAGTGAAATACTTGCATATAATAAATCCAGTATCTAATTTTAGTATTTAATTGTTATAGTCAATTATTACTTATTCCAATTTTCCACAATACACATTCCTCGTGAAGAACATTATGTAAGTAAATGTGGAATGTATGCACAGAAAATTTGTTTTTATCACTAGTTTTCAATTAAAGTCAATCATGGTTTATCGATCAAATTTTGTTTGAATAGAGCACACAAATGCTGAATTTGTTATAACAGTACTTTACAAAGGCTCAAAAATATCATATGTAAAAAAATTAGTTTTACGTTTATACAAGATCTGTTCAAAATCATTTTAAAATACATCAAACATTTAACACTGAAAATTTCAACTCTAAAAATCATAGTTAACACATTATTTCTGATGACCATATTATGTTAGCTTAAAGTTTTATCTAATTCAAATCGTGTTTTAATTGTCCAGAGCAAAACATGATTCTATACTATTAACTACTAATTATTGTTGTAACAATTATGCATCTTGAATTATAAAATAGGAAGAGGTATAAATAAAACAGTTGGTGCTACTTTAAATATATTTTTATTTTTTGTTATAGGAGACGCAATCGTTACAGTGACTCTACGAGTGAGACACAAGACGAGGTTTAACTGGCAGGAATAACATCTTCCGTCTTTATTATACTTTCACGCATTGAGCCACTATAACGATTGCGTCTACTATACAAAAATGAATTGCAATAATAGAAAACAATTGTGTCAAGAATTTAAATTGATATTTTGTTAACAACAAACTGTTCTTTGCTACTTATGAACTGTCATATTTTGCTATAACCAACGTTTTGCCAGTAAATAAAAATTAGTAAAAATTGGAGGGCTTACATTTCCAAAACCAGTGTCTAGATGTTGCCGAAACTCCACTTGGCATTCTCAACACATGATCTGTGACTGCTCCTATTGGTTGAATACTTTCTTTTGGCTTTTCCAATTATTCGGAGAAGGTATTTTCTTCCTGTCTAGAGGAGGTGGGGATACACATGCTAGTTCCAACTATAAAAGAAACAACGAGAGCATATTTGAATATTTGTTTCACTTTAAAAACTGACCATAACAAAGATGAAAAATATAACATATCTTACAAACATCTTGCAGAAAAAAATAAAAATAATCAAAAATAAATTAAACAAATTGATATTATCATTAATTGATATTATCATTAATTTACAAAACAGGTATTTTTTTGGAATTCGGAAATATTTGTACTGTGATTTTAATACCTACCAGAGTTATTAGAAGAACAACATATTTTCTTTCAACTTCTAGTAACAGCAAAATTGATTTCACTTTGGGAAGTCGACGCCTTCCAATATGTTCTTCGATATCACTATCTTCATCTGATAATAATCTTTTGGGAGGAATAATTTGCTTTGTACATAGGCCTTTGATTCGTTTTTGTTCACTCTGTATATCCGATGTGAGTTCTGCTCTTTTCAATTTAACTGCAGCTTATAATCTTCTATAAAAGGTATAAAGCAAATTAGTACAAATATGACAATTTATATGTTGCAATCAAGACCGATGGTTGTGATTTACATAAATAAAAGCTCCTTAATATTGAAATAGATCGAACCTACCTTCTTGAAAACAAGATTTATAGTGTCCACGCTTCATATGAGTAGATATACCGACACCTGGGCCAGACAGCGCCCTCTATAACAGACGGACATTTTCGGAACTACGAGAAAGGTTTGTATCCCGGCTAAAGGTTTGTGTCCCGGCTAAAGATTTATGTCTCGGCTAAAGGTTTGGATCTCGGCTAAAGGTTTGGATCTCGGGTAAAATAAATATGGAACCTGCATTACCGACAGGAAATTCAAAATGGTGGGAAATTCAAAATATGGAATCTGTATTAAGGACAGGAAATTCAAACTGAAATCTGTATTACCGACAGGAAATTCAAATATGGAATCCGACCGAAAATTTTAATGCGTATGTGTAGAGGTTATTTGAAGGTCACCGACAAGTCTCAACAAGTCTAGAATGTACGTGTGTATCAAATTACATTTCCGAGAATTTACGTGCAGGTATGCGGGGTATCAAATTACATTTCCTGGAATTTTAGAATTACATAACTGAGCTACATGGTAACAAACATTCGAAGGAACACCCTGTATATGAACATATCAATTTCCATATTCCCATAATTCAATTAATATGCATTGTGGTATTAAATATATATATGATTAACAATTTCCGTAACCCCCTGTACATAATAATACAAAATGATTAATCCGAATCAATCAATGCACTATACTAATAAGTATAGGAAATATAAAAATATCCTATAAAACATTTTTCCGTAGCCCCTGTATATAATAATACAAAATGATTAATCCGAATCAATGCATGTACTAATAATTATAGGAAATGTAAAAATACCCTATAAGACAATTAGATATACCGACACCTGGGCCAGACAGCGCCCTCTATAACAGACGGACATTTTCGGAACTACGAGAAAGGTTTGTATCCCGGCTAAAGGTTTGTGTCCCGGCTAAAGATTTATGTCTCGGCTAAAGGTTTGGATCTCGGCTAAAGGTTTGGATCTCGGGTAAAATAAATATGGAACCTGCATTACCGACAGGAAATTCAAAATGGTGGGAAATTCAAAATATGGAATCTGTATTAAGGACAGGAAATTCAAACTGAAATCTGTATTACCGACAGGAAATTCAAATATGGAATCCGACCGAAAATTTTAATGCGTATGTGTAGAGGTTATTTGAAGGTCACCGACAAGTCTCAACAAGTCTAGAATGTACGTGTGTATCAAATTACATTTCCGAGAATTTACGTGCAGGTATGCGGGGTATCAAATTACATTTCCTGGAATTTTAGAATTACATAACTGAGCTACATGGTAACAAACATTCGAAGGAACACCCTGTATATGAACATATCAATTTCCATATTCCCATAATTCAATTAATATGCATTGTGGTATTAAATATATATATGATTAACAATTTCCGTAACCCCCTGTACATAATAATACAAAATGATTAATCCGAATCAATCAATGCACTATACTAATAAGTATAGGAAATATAAAAATATCCTATAAAACATTTTTCCGTAGCCCCTGTATATAATAATACAAAATGATTAATCCGAATCAATGCATGTACTAATAATTATAGGAAATGTAAAAATACCCTATAAGACAATTTCCGTAACCCCCTAAAAATGATGAATCCGAATTAATCAATGCATTATACTAATAAGTATAGTAAATATAAAAAACCCTATAAGACATTTTCCGTAGCCCCCCTGTATAATAATACAAAATGATTAATCCGAATCAATGCATGTACTAATAATTATAGGAATTACAAAATGTACATGGCCACAACAATTTCCGTAACCCCCTAATAATACAAAATGATTAATCCGAATCAGTCAATGCATGTACTAATAAGTATATATGATTAACAATCTCCATACCCCTCTGTATGTGACATTTTTTAAAGAACCTGCATGAAAGTTTATCAGAATACATAAAAGATGAAATGAGTTACCCTATTCCGAATGTGAGTATGTATTGAGAAAGTAGAAAATACCATTCAAACAACTACTTTAGTTCCGGTCAATAAATGCAACAAAATATAAAAATACCCTATAACACATTTTCCGTAGCCCCCTGTATGTGACAAAATGATTAATCCGAATCAATGCATTATACTAATAAGTATAGGAAATATAAAAATATCCTATAAAACATTTTTTCCGTAGCCCCCTGTATATAATAATACAAAATGATTAATCCGAATCAATGCATGTACTAATAATTATAGGATATACAAAATGGTATATGACCACAACAATTTCCGTGACCCCTGTATATAATAATACAAAATGATTGATCCGAATCAATGCATGTACTAATAAGTATAGGAAATACAAAATACCCTGTATTCAACTATATGTGACATTTTTTAAAGAACCTGCATGAAAGTTTATCAGAATACATAAAAGATGAAATGAGTTACCCTATTCCGAATGTATGTATTGAGAAAGTAGAAAAAACCATTCAAATAATCTATTTTATTACACTATGGGAACACCTAGGGACTTCATATTTCAAAATTCTCTGAATAAAATTTATCAGAACGCATAAAATATGAAATTAGATGTGCCCGACACGTCGCCAATCGCCTATCACCGTGAGAATAGATATTTTGTGCAAATTTCCACAAATGCATGCTCGCTATCGCGAGGTATTTTGTATAAACATGGTACAAGACACCCGTGATAAGAAAAAACGTTAAACCTGAGAATGCAAAATAGCGGTGAGAAGAATTTTTCGTAAACAACTAAGGGAATCATATTTCAAGGCCAGAGACGCAAATTCGTTAGAACTTACATGTCGGAGACTAAAGATTCAAATTAATTTCAAACTCGATTATCAATGAAAACCTAAGTAACATATATTTAAGACTGGTCCACTAGTAATCAAATCAAAACAATTAGCACAGTCTTTTGAAATCTAATACCCTGCTATTAATTACATGCAAAAGACGCGTGCCTTATGCCGGGAGACAGAAAATATGTGAGGTAGGTATACACCAGATTAATTAAATTGCATTTGGGGACTATTATTTAGATATGGTTTAAAGTATGAAATATGTATACAGTGGGGAACAAAAATATGTGAAATATACCAATTCAATTACATTACATTTGGAGTTATTCTTTAGATACATGGTTTAAAGTATGAAATATGTATACAGTGGGAGACAAAAATAGGTGAAACATACTAATTTAATTACTCTGCATTTGTGTACAGGGGGATTTAGATATATGGTTAAAAGTTTTAAAAAATACATTAGGACTATATGAGGTATGAAATATGCATACAGGGAGGACTATGTGATATATTAATTTAATTACTCTGCATTTGTGTACAGGGAGATTTGGATATATGGTTTAAAGTTTAAAAATATATACATTAAGACTATGTGAGATATGAAATATGCATACAGGGGTGACAGAAATATGTGATATACTAATTTAATTACTCTGCATTTGAATACATTCTTTTAAGTTTGAAAAATATACAAGGGTCATACGAAGAGTATAGTCATGTGAATCAACGACTCAGGATGTTCCCACACAGGGTGCTATTTAGAGATAGCCAAAGGTTATTTAATTTTAGAATTGAAAACCGAGCTGCTGATACAGGGTGGCAAAGGATCAAGTTCATAATACACGTGTGTAAAGGTTATATGAAGGCTATATAGATCAATAACCCTATGGGAAAGCATCGTAACCGTCCTTCTCACAGGTTTCATATTACAACAAACCGGAGTGATAAACCGGAAGTGATAAACAGTTCTGAGCTACTACGAATCATTTTAAATCTCGCCGTTGACAATTTTCACCGCTAGATGGCGCTTATGTTTAAATTTGTAACTCGCCGATACTTAGGACTCTTATCTATATTTAATACTGGTAGTAGTATCATTTCCTCAGTCTATTGATTGCTGTTACCTGAATAAGTTGTGTTCGATACAGTATTTTCGATCAGTGCTAAAATGGAAAAGTTTATTATCGTAAAGGATACCCTGAAGAAGGCGAAACGTTTCAATCTGACGGGACGCAATATAGAGTTTAAGATTAAACCAATGCCGGTTAATGAAGAACCTGTGAGCTGGGTGAGAACGGCCGTTAATCAAATTGTTAAAAAAGCTACCGAAAATCTTCAGCCTAGTGATCTAGTTGGCTTCAGCTTCTGTAGTAAAGACTTTCAACGTGGTAATGGCTGGCTTCGTTTTCGTCCGGCAGCAGAAGTGACTTATGATGATATCTGGGACGTTATTAGCAGTATTTATCAATCCAATTCTACAGGTCTCAATACAGAAACCTTCTGTCTATCCGTAACGTCAGTAAGGTTACCAGCTGGAAGCGGAAGGTCTCGAACATATAATAATTTCGAAGAGGAATGCAATATGCGTAGTGGAATTGTTACAATAAACAATAAAGATAATATGTGTTTGCCTCGTGCCTTAGTGGTAGCTATTGCATACATTGCCAAGGACCCTATGTGGAATAAGATACGCAAAGATACCGGAAAACTCCAAACACAAAGAGCACTTAGGTTGGTAGAGGAATCCGAACTTGTTATACCTATTGAAGGATGCAGTATTCCCGAATTGGAAAAGTTTCAACATCACCTACAAAATTATAAAATTGTGGTTTATACGTATGGTAACAAAGGCCGAGATATAATGTTTGAAGGGGCTAATGAGGGAAAAAAGCTTAATCTGCTATTTCACAAAGGACATTTTAACGTGATTACGTCATTAACATCGGCCTTTGCATGTGGATATTATTGTGAAGAGTGCCATGTACCTTATGACCATAAAAGCGAACATAGGTGTGAACGTACATGTCCCTGTTGCTTACAAATACCTAATTGTCCATCGACTTTGAACGTAAAATGCCCTGACTGCAATAGATCCTTTAGAGGTGAAAACTGTCGTGATAACCATTTAAGGGAGGGATCTCTAGGAAAAGGAACCGTCTGTAGTCAAATTAAACTGTGTACGGACTGTTTGAAAACAGTGAAAAACAACCGGAAACATACATGTGGCGAGATATTCTGCAAAATTTGTAACACACACGTACCTCAAGATCATTTGTGTTATATACAACCTGATAAGGGAACCCCAAAAACTAAAGACACTCTATTTATATTTTACGATTTTGAAACAATGCAGGACAAAGTTTTAGAAGACGGCAGTAACATTCATGAACCAAACTTATGTGTTTTTAAGCAATGCTGTGACGAATGTATTGAAAAGGATATTAAATTTTGTAACAAGTGTGGTGTAAAACAGCATATATTAAAAATAAATCCTGTTAAGGTCTTCACGCAGTGTGTTCTTGACCAACGAAAATTATTTAAACAAGTCATATGTTTAGCCCATAACTCTCAAGCATTTGACGGACAATTTATACTTAATTATATTTTGACTCATACAGACCTCAGCCCTGAATTAATTATGAGAGGCACAAAAATTATTTCGATGGTGATTGGAAATGTAAAATTCATTGACAGTTTAAATTATTTCCCGATGCCTCTCTCGAAATTACCAAAAGCATTCGACTTAGGCCCAGAACTTAGAAAAGGCTACTTCCCGCACTTGTTTAATACAGAAGCAAATAAGAACTACATAGGCAACTTACCACTTATCGAATATTACAGCCCTAACACAATGAAAACAGAAGATCGTGAAAAGTTTCTAAATTGGTACGACGAACATAAAAACGATATCTTTGATATGCAGCGGGATTTAGTGGAATATTGCGTATCAGATGTGGAAATTTTGACCCGTGCATGCTTGAAATTTCGTCAACAAATGCTTGAAACCACCAACGTTTGCGCATTCGGCGAAAGCTGCACAATAGCCGGGTGTTGCAACAAGGTGTTTAGAAGAAATTTTCTGAATCCAAACACAATCGGTATTATTCCTAAAAATGGGTACAGATGGAGGGACAATCAATGCAAAATAGCCATCCAGTGGTTAGTATGGGAAGAACGCGAACGTCAGATTAATATTATCCATTCTGCTAAACAAAAAGAGAGCAAAATACAGGGTGTTAAAGTGGACGGGTATTGTACCGAAACAAATCAGGTGTTTGAGTTTCATGGTTGTTATTACCACGGATGTCCGGTATGTTTCAAACACAACAGAACCGAATCATCACACGACAACCCTACAGAAACTATGAATTCAAAGTACGAATCTACCATTGCTAAAATAGAAAGACTTAGAGAGCTAGGATACGACATAGTCGAAATGTGGGAGTGCAAATTTCGTAAAATGTTAAAGGAAAATGAAGAACTTTCCGATTATTCCAAAAACCATCCATTAGTTATCCAGGCACCGCTTATTGCGCGAGATGCTTTTTATGGAGGAAGAACGGGAAATACATTTGAATATTACAAGTGTGGACCTGATGAATCAGTTTTATACACAGACATTTGCAGTCTATACCCATATGTTTGTAAATATGGAAAATTTCCTATAGGGCACCCTAAAGTCTTTGTCGGAAAAGATTGCGACCAGCTAAACTTAGAAAATACAGACGGGGCGATAAAATGTAAAATATTGGCACCTAGAGATTTGTATCATCCTGTATTACCTTTAAAATTCAACAATAAATTAATTTTCACTTTGTGTTATCCATGCGCAATAGAGTCGCGAGTGGGTGTGTGTACACATAATAATGAAGAAAGATCGCTAACAGGAACATGGATTATCGACGAGGTATTAAAAGCCGTAGAAAAAGGGTACGAAATACAGGAAGTTTATGAAGTTTGGAAATATGACACTCAACAATATGACAAAGACCACTCAGGACTATTTACAGACATGATGAATAGATTTATTAAAATTAAGCAACAATCATCCGGTTGGCCTTCTAATTGTGTAACGCAGGAACAAAAAGATCATTACATCGAAGACTTCTTAAATAAAGAAGGTGTACAGCTAGAGTCTGCTGAAATTATAAATAATCCTGGGCTTCGTTCCCTCGCGAAATTAATTTTAAACAGCTTTTGGGGAAAATTCGGACAGAGAGAAAACCAACCTAAGTCTAAGATTCTCAGAGATCCTAGTCAACTATTTGGTGTGCTTACAGACACCACTATCCATATTAATTCAATGCTACCAGTAGGAGACGAAGCACTTATTATCAATTACGAGCATAGAGAAGAGACATACCAACCACTATCAACTGTAAACGTAATGGTTGCAGCGTACGTCACAGCACAAGCGCGGCTAAAATTATATTCCTATCTGGAAAAATTAGGTGAAAGAGTACTGTACTATGATACTGACAGCGTCATTTATGTGTCAAGGCCCGGCGAATACGAGGTACCCACAGGTGAATTTATTGGTGATATGACTGACGAACTGGAATCATACGGTTCAGGTAGCTACATTACAGAATTTGTGTCGGGAGGTCCCAAAAATTACGCTTATAAAGTGTATTCTACTCATGATAATGATGAAAAAGTGGTGTGTAAAGTAAAGGGTATTTGCCTGAACTACGCGGCTTCTCACCTGGTAAATTTTGACACTATAAAAGACATGGTTCTGAACGACACAGCTCCTGTGTACATAGTATCCAATAATATTCGAAGAACAAAAGACCACGAAGTGATAACAAAATCAGAAACAAAAGTGTACAGACCCAACTCTACTAAAAGAAAGTTCTTTGTTAATCACTCATCTGTTCCTTATGGACATAAAAAATCTAAGCCTTAAATTATTGTTTCCTGTATACCTACTGATGTAATAGTTTTATATGTACCCTGTATATTTTTGAAATACATTGTGTAAATTATATATTACTTGTAACTCTTTTTTAACATTGTATACCTATTGATGTACCATGTATATTTTTAAAATACATTGTGTAAATTATATATTACTCGCAACTCTTGTGTAACATTGTTTACCTACTGATGTAATAGTTTTATATGTACCCTGTATATTTTTTAAATACATTGTGTGAATTATATATATTACTTGTAACTTTTGTGTAACATAGCACTAATTTAAATATATTTTTATTACGTGTATATAATTTTCTGTATTATACCATTCCTATGATTATAAAGTTTAATAAAATAATTTTATCCTATTATATGGTATTATTTAAATAACCTGCAATACCCTAACATTGTTTTTACTTCTTTAATAAATCAAGTAATCAGATTAACATAAACCCCGAAATAACCCTGCCAAAAATGCCCAATACAGACTTATGAAAAAATATAAACAAATTAAGAGTCTCTTTAAGGATCTATGAGCCAAACCTGTAATGTATGAGTGTGTGATCTGTCACTTATACATTTTCTAAGAATTTTCATGATTTTTAATAAGGTTTCTAGGGCTAAATGAGAAAATACCAGTTTTTATAAGGCAATTCAATTCTAACTTGTTTTGGTTCCTATGAACTTTTACAAGATGCGCGATGTTTAAGGATTTGCGAGTTATAATGAGGCAATACAGTGTTAATTCTTATCGTACTCTATTAGTTTCTATAAGGCAAAAAATTTTGGGGGATAAATGAGTTTGTATAAGACAGCGCAGATCAAATTCTTATAATTACCTATAAGCATTTATCTGGAAAAAAATACTTAAGGATTTATCAATTTTTAAGTAAAAGTACAGTTTTAATTTCTATCATATCCTATCAGTTTTTTATCAAGCTACGGGTTTATGAGTTTTGATGATGATAATACAGTATTAATATTTTATGAAACCCTATGTTTTTATCAGACATAAAGTTCTTTTGAATTTTCAAGTTTTTGTAAGGCAATGCAGTTCTGATTTTTATCATATTCTATGAGTTGTACGACATAAGGAGTTATGAGTTTTTACTGGAGAAGAAAATTTCAGTCTACATTGTATCCCAACAGTTTTTATCCGGTAAAAGAAATGATTATAACGATATATGCTATACACGCGAGTTTCTTAACTCTTTTTGGTTTCTATGAGCTTTTACAAGAAGAGCGATGTTTAAGGATTTGCGAGTTATAATGAGGCAATACAGTGTTAATTCTTGTCGTATTCTATTAGTTTCTATTAGGCAAGAAATTTTGGGGGATAAATGAGTTCGTATAAGACAATACAGATCAAATTTTTATAATTACCTATAAGCATTTATCCGGAAAAAAATACTTAAGGATCCATCAATTTTTGAGTGAAACTACATCAGTTATGATTTCTATTGTATCCTATCAGTTTTTTATCAAGCTACGGGTTTATGAGTTTTGATGATGATAATACAGTATTAATATTTTATGAAACCCTATACGTTTTTATCAGACATGAAGTTCTTTTGGATTTTCAAGTTTTTATAAGACAATACAGTTCTAATTTTTATCATATTCTATGAGTTGTACGACAGGTCGACAGATTATGTGCTTGCATGAGGAGTTATGAGTTTTTGTTGGAGAGCAGAATTTCAGTTTACATTGCATCCCAACAGTTTTTATCCGGTAAAAGAAATAATTAAGAATATATACTATGTGCGAGTTTCTTATTAACTCTTTTTGGTTTCTATGAGCTTTTATGAGAAGCATTGTTTAAGGATTTGTGAGTTATAATGAGGCAACACAGTTTTAATTCTTATCGTATTCTATTAGTTTCTATTAGGCAAGATATTTTGGGGGATAAACGAGTTCGAATAAGACAACATACAGATCAAATTCTTATAATTATCTATAAGTATATTTATCTGGCACAAAATACTTAAAGATTTATGAATTTTTAACTGAAACTACAGTTATAATTTCTATCGTATCCCATTAGTTTTTTATCAGACTACGGGTTTATGAGTTGTGATGATGATAATACAGTATTAATATTTAATCAAAGCCTATAAGTTTTTATCACACATGAAATTTTTTTTTTAATTTTCAAGTTTTTGTAAGACAAATACCATTCTAATTTGTGTGTTTGTAAATCTCCTTTCTCACATTAATATAAGTATCTGAATAATCCTTACATTTTCCTGGAATGTAAGTATACCTGTCATCGGAATATGCATATCCGAATACCTATATCCCAAAATTATCCTTGCGAAATATTTCAGTATTATTCCCATTAGAATACATTTGATATCATATTACAGGAAAATTTTAAGAATAATTGTTACGAAGTGAACTATTTGCATATAGGTATGTTGAATTCTGTATTCATTAAATTTTTTCATGATTTTCTCAATATAACTTAATTTTGAATTATACAACACGATTCAGAATAATTTAGCCAATTTTCCGAATAAAATGTTTGAGGATTTTTCAGAGTCTATCCATTAAAATAGGTAAATATGTACATAAAGTTTCATTTTTCTACGTCAATAACTGAAAATTTGAATTTACCGCCTGCGCACTTGTAGAAAATACGTCCCCTCGCTCCCTACAGGTTGAGAGTTGTTTATGCACGCTGAACGCTGACGCCATTTGTTGTTGTTCGTTGTAATTTGTGTCGTAAAAGTTTTTAATAATACCTAATTGTTTGTTTTGTTAGCTGTTGGTGTAAAGTTGAAAATAAAGAAGTTTTTTAATACATGAATCGTCATTACAAGGTAGGTACCTTACATACTTTATTTTTAATATTTCTTGTGCATTTTTATTTGCTTATAGGTATCATTTATAACAATAAACCAAAGTATCCAAGCAAGTAAGTAGTGCTTGGTAGAAAAGGTGTACCAAAGGAAGTTCAGAATAATAAATATTTGAAGTATAATTAACGGTAAAGAATCTAACCTACTGGTGCATGTTTACAAGACTATAACCTCAATCAAAACAATAACATATACTTAAATTAATCGTTATCCTAATTTTCTGAATTCCAATGACAAAATGTATTACTTAGGTAAATAAATTTTACAGGTCCATTTCAAATTGGAGGAAATTATTTCAAAGAAGAATGTACTTATTAGAAAAATTTTGAGCAGAGTTAGTAGTAGACCGATGATAGTACAATATGAGCCTGAATAGCCCTTCTGGGTCATAAATAAGAGCTTTCTCTGTGATGAAATTGTTTTATGCAGTTATACACAGGTAAATGATATTTTATTTATAATATACAATGGAGTTTCTATATAATTAATGTACCTCATATTTTGTCCTGTAATTGGGTACTTACCTGTTTGGACAATAAAGAGTTTATTTATTTATTTATAATTATGTGTTTATAACTGAACCTTAATCGTAATGTGGGTAAATTGAATTCACTCGTCAATAACAAATTTGTTAAAAAATTACAAGCAATGTCAAATTTGTACTTCAATTAATACCATTAAAATTTTGTCGTGAACGTTTTATTGAAATAAAAAGCTACCAAATTTTAACACAGAATTGAATAAAAAATAAAATTTAATAAAACAGGTTTTTTTAACATTAAGTTGTTTACTTATGCGATTAATATCAATCATACAATGCATGTTATTTTTATTCACTCCAGCTATTATTAGTAACACCAAAAGGATACTTTGCGACATCGTATTATTGTATGACAATAGGTATATCAAATATTTTATTGACAGAAAACATATACTTGCTAAACTGAATTTCGGAATTGAGCTTGGATAAAGTTTTATATAAGTAAACAACCCATACATAATAAAATTTTACTTGACTTACTTTTCTTATTAACCCTGCCTGCAAGCTCGCTTGGCTATAAAAATGGCTCATATATTAAAGAACGAATCAATTTATACATAATTATACACATCTCCATAATCTATTATTGTACGTATCATAATGGCAATTAACTTCAGACCCATTTATATTATAATGAATTTAAAGATTTTTTGTCTAAATTTGAAATCAACTGCCAAACTGCTGTAGTCATTGTTTCATTCTAATTATTGTCTAAATTAGACAATGATTATATACTGATATGTTTCTAACACTAACTCTGATCGTATATATTTGTATTTTATAGTAAAATTATTAAGTACTTTGATGACTTGCAAAACTGGTATTTTGTGTATAATTAAGAAGGCACCCAGCTTTGTTTTATATGTGATGTTTACGTAAACAAAATACTCAAAATGTTGTCAGCTACTAGAGCTGTTTTTTTTGATTGAGCGTATTAATGGAGCGCTTATAAGCGCATTGTACGATGACGTCACGAAAATGAATTCTGCAGAAAATGCATACGCTTCGATTTGACATCTTCGACCTTGTCGCCATTGGTTTTTTCGTTTTGTTTTTAAGTCTTTGGCCCTTGGATAGTGTATTGAAATGGAGTTTGACTCTCTAAACCTTTATCTTAGTTTAGTAAATGATCAAACCAAAAGCAATTTATTATTATTGCATCATCTGTTAAATGGCACTGAAGACGTTACTCCAATAATATGTATGTTACTCAAATAACAGCAAAATTTGAGCAGTCTCCGAATCGACTGTGATCAATAAGCCTTTATTGTAATTTCGACTAGCCCTTGTTCCGTTTTTGTTTGTACACTGTCAAGATACATAATAAATAACCTCAAATTCAGAAAGAAACAACAAATGTGACGTTTATCCCCACTTTAATCCCCAATACGTATTTGAAGCGGTCTCGGAGGACGCTATATAGCGCACTAAAGCGCATTCATAAATAACGTCACCGCTTAACCAAGAAAAACTGTCCGCTTATAAGCACATCAATACGCTGAATCGAAAAAAATCAGCTCAGGTATCTAATAAATTTCAATATATATGTTATTCCTATTTGCTTTGTGTTGCAGGTACCCTGTAAAGCTGTTTGATAAATATATCAGTATTCAAGCTAGAGAAATGGGAGTATACTTGGACAACGCCTAGGGATGAAGAAACCTAAGAAAACTGTTAGTAGTCAAGTATTGTAATTAGGTAATTCTAAAATTCTAAATTGTGGTGTAATATGAAATAGAACTAAAGAGGTTAGTGCTAATACTCTAAGGCGATAACGATGAACTTGCAGATATCAATATTTTTTGCTCGATAGGAGAGTGGACTATAATGACAATTACATAAAATGATAATAGATTTATAGGTAGTATAGGCCCTCTATTTTAAATTCATATTCGTAATGTTAATATCCATCATTTGTGTAATATTGAATTAAAATTGTGTGAACTGACAATAGGTTTTAAGTGACACAATTTGCCTGTGATAATCAGTCAGTCAGCCTCTTGCAGGAGACCTAATTTTTTTTCAATTGGCTACATTTTTGAGTGGTGTGTGTGGATTCATAGAGACAACTTTCTATCAATTTGAACTTTTAAATTTTAAAAAAGTATTTTCGATACACCTACTACAAAGCATGATATAACTGCAAGAAATTAACTTAATTGTTGACAGAAAGTTACTTGCATTGTATAACCGTGACTTCTGCCACTCTACGCCTATGTATCAACAAAGATACAGCCTTACTGATAATAATTATAATAATAATTTTATTTTCATAGACTGCAAAGTATAGAACTCTAGTAAAAAAAAAACAAAGAAAATGTTAAAAAAGGATCTTAAATGTATAATAATAATAATTCTCAAATTTAATAGTAAGTAAAGAGTTACGTGTTAAAATATACAGATAAAAATATATGTGCAATAAATGTATCTAGTTCTGAAAATAAAGTTTTACAGGAATCACGTTAAAAGTCATTGCACTAATTATTTTCTTCTGCATTGCAAGAAGTTCCCTTATTCTAGAACAATTTCCCCAGCAAATAATACAGTAATCAAAACAATGTGAGTATGAGAATACTATACTATATACCTATGATATATTTTAATGCCCATTGGTACAGTTAGTAAATTAAAATTTTAAGATTTAGAAATGCAGCATAATTAGGAAGGTCAATCTAGTGATCGATGTCCATTGTAATCGGTGGGGCAAGCAGTCCGGAGAATAGTTGTTGGTTGCAGTATGGGCATGTCCTTATAAAAGAAAAGAATACCAAACAATATTTTTTATGTATCTTTTATTTCTTACAGTCGTATTAACAGGTAGGTAATGTTTTATTTAACAGGAAAGAAAAACAACACACGAGTTTGTAGTTTGACAAGACTTCTCACACTAAACCCAAATAGATCCTCGTACCTACATATTATTTTAGAATATCATCAAGTCTTATATTATTCCACTGTGGTTGCAACTTATATTTTCAAGGAATTTCATAATTACCGTTAATAGATTATATAATTTTATTGATAGTGGTCATTAAGATTCAATTACCATACCTTTGCTTTGCTTTCTTTGTCTCTAGTAAGTTAAGTTCTACTATAAAACCCCATAAATTCATTTTGGGACCACATTAAAGCTTGTACATTCAGGCAAATTCCATTAGGATTTCTGCTAATATTCTTATAGGATCTTATAATAATTATTATAGGAACTGATACAATCCCATAGATTGACATGATTTGGTTTTCTAATCTCTGATAGATCCTCATCCATACCATTTTGACCGTCATGTCACATATATTCCATTATGGTTCCCACTTATATTAGAATTTCATGGCCATGTACCATATAAGGGGCTAATACAATCTCATAGATGCCAGATCGTTTGTTTTAATTTACAAGAACATTCTCATAAATATCACTTTGAAGCCACATCATGACTCATGCATCCAGCAATATTTCATTATGGTGTCTGCATACAATCATACAATCTCATAACTCTCAGGTATATCCTCATATAAACCATTGTGGAACCATGTCTCATGTATTCCATTATTTCCCTTATGTATTCTCATAAAATTTCATGATTACCATAAAAGGCGCTGATACAATCCAATAGATGCAGATCGTTTGGGCTTCAATTTACAAATAAATCCTCATAAATATCACTTTGAAGCCACATCAAGGCTCATGCATCCAGACATACTCCATTATGGTCTCTGCATATATTCTCATAGGATCTTATAACAATTATTGAAGGGACTCATACAATCTCGTAAGTTTGGATCATTTAGCCTTCAACTCTCAGATAGACCCTCATATAAACCATTGTGGAACCACATCAAGTGTTATGTATTCCATTATGTTTCCCACATGTATTCTCATAAAATATCATGATTACCATAAAAGGCGCTGATACAGTCCAATAGATGCAGATCGTTTGAACCTCAATTTACAGATAAATACTCATAAATATCACTTTGAAGCCACATCAAGACTCATGCATCCAGCCATACTCCATTATGGTCTCTGCATATATTCTCATAGGATCTTATAACAATTATTGAAGGGACTCATAAAATCTCATAAGTTTAGATCATTTAGCCTTCAACTCTCAGATAGATCCTCATATAAACTATCGTGGAACCACGTCAATTCTCATATACTCCATTAAATTTCCCACATGTATTCTCATAAAATTTCATGATTACCATTAAAGGGACTGATAGACTCTAATAGGTGCAGATCATTTGGGCCTTAATTCCCAGGTAAATCCTCATACATATCATTTTGAGGTCACATCAAGTCTCGTAAATAACAACTAATTGAATTGTTTTTTCCGCATACGTTCTCAAAAGATCTCGTAATTATTAGATAGGAAAATTCGAATAAACTACAAAATTAGTCTATATGGATTTCCTGTTGTTTTTACATAAGAATATATCAGAAATTGCTGTTACCTGCCCATCACTTAACTTATACAGATTTATAGCAGTCATATACGGAATAACCATTTTATGATAATTAAAGATGTATAGGCAAAGCCTGTTTGAAACTGGTAAACTTCTGTGAGAGGTTGTTTGGAATTACGGTTTCACTATCCAACTTAAATCTCATAGATCCTCGTATATATTTTTTTTATAAGTTTCTATGAGCCATTTTTGGCAGGGAAGGAATCGAGGGTCAATATTTGCCTGAAATTCTAATAATAATAATAATTAAATTTGTAACAAAACCTTTTTGATAAAAAAAAACCTAGTAATCGTGTAATGTTGTTGCAGTTGTAAACCGGCAAACTCGCTAGCAACCTATAACCCACTTAATCATAAATATATTTCTTTTATGTATCTAATTATGGTGCTTTTTAGTTATTTTTGCGTAAACCAAGTACCATGATAAGAATTTGGTATTTCACCGGTGACTAGACTTGATTAGAGAAAGCGTTGTGTTTCCCGCAAATCGCCACATACTTGACATATGAGGATACAGGAACGTATGAAAAGTTTATAGTTAATGTCACCAAATGATTAATCATATACAGCGAACTTTTATTTATCCTGTTCTCAACAATTTTCAACTTTAATGTATTCCCATTTAAAATTACTCTGTTTCCATATTAAATTACCCTGTTCCCATATTAGATTACCGTGTTCCGATATATAAGTTACCCTGTTCCCATTCCAAATTACCCTGTTCCGAAATAAAAATTACCCTGTTCCTATTAAAAATTACCCTGTTCCGGTATTAAATTACCCTGTTCCGAATTAAAAATTACCCTGTTCCTATTAAAAATTACCCTGTTCCGGTATTAAATTACCCTGTTCCGAATTAAAAATTACCCTGTTCCTATTAAAAATTACCCTGTTCCGGTATTAAATTACCCTGTTCCCATTCAAAATTACCCTGTTCCGAATTAAAAATTACCCTGTTCCTATTAAAAATTACCCTGTTCCGGTATTAAATTACCCTGTTCCCATTCAAAATTACCCTGTTCCTATTAAAAATTACCCTGGTCCGGTATTAAATTACCCTGTTCCCATTCAAAATTACCCTGTTCCGAATTAAAAATTACCCCAAAATACTAGGATAGGTTAGGTTCGGTTAGACGCGCGTCTAACCGAACCTAACCTATCCTAGTATTTTGGGGTAATTTTTAATTTGGGGTAATTTTTAATTCGGAACAGGGTAATTTTGAATGGGAACAGGGTAATTTAATACCGGAACAGGGTAATTTTTAATAGGAACAGGGTAATTTTGAATGGGAACAGGGTAATTTAATACCGGAACAGGGTAATTTTTAATAGGAACAGGGTAATTTTTAATTCGGAACAGGGTAATTTTGAATGGGAACAGGGTAATTTAATACCGGAACAGGGTAATTTTTAATAGGAACAGGGTAATTTTTAATTCGGAACAGGGTAATTTAATACCGGAACAGGGTAATTTTTAATAGGAACAGGGTAATTTTTAATTCGGAACAGGGTAATTTAATACCGGAACAGGGTAATTTTTAATAGGAACAGGGTAATTTTTATTTCGGAACAGGGTAATTTGGAATGGGAACAGGGTAACTTATATATCGGAACACGGTAATCTAATATGGGAACAGGGTAATTTAACCCATTAACGCCCACTGATGCGTACACGCAACGCCTTCTTCAATTTTTTTTTCCGGTATTTTACCTTTGTGTCATTATAATTTTTATTCCCTCATATTCTACCTGATATAATTAATAATTCGTAGAAGATACTAAAAACCTACTAATTTTGTAATAAAATTGTACAGTTGAATTTACAGAATGACCAAAATTATGCATTAATTTTATATTTTTTAAATAATTTTTTTGGACCACCTGTATGAAACATGAATGATGTTTCATATCGTAATATCAATAAAAAATCATTAAAAATGATACTACTACCTTTAGTTTTAAAATATTTGAATTTTAAAGCACAATATAGTGGGGGTAAAAACACGTGATGCGTATACGCATCATTGGCCTGTTAATAGTAGATTTATTTCTTGCGAGTTGATTCTGGTCAGATCATGAATTTGAATTGACGAAGAATGATTTACTGAATTTCATTGGAATCATGATTCTTTCTGGGTATTATACTTTGCCACAAATACACATGTATTGGTCTACAGAAGAAGACAAAGGTCTCAGTGTAGTGAAAGAGTGCATGAGTAGAAATCGGTTCAAAAATATCAAACGGAACCTACATTTGTCTGATAATGACAAATTAGACAAAAATGATAAATTTTCAAAACTTCGTCCCTTTTTTGATATCATGAATAAAAAATTCATGCAATTCGATGTATTTTCTCACAATTTGTCGATCGATGAGCAAATGGTTCCATATTTTGGACGACACTCCTGCAAGATGTACATAAAAGGAAAACCTGTTCGATTTGGGTTCAAGTTATGGTGCATTTGCTCTGGTAATGGTTATCTGTACAAATTCATTCCTTACGGGGGCGCAGTTCCAGGCAAAAAGAAAAGTGCTCTTGGAATGGGCGGCGATGTCGTTTTGGAGTTGTTATCTATTGTGAAAGACAAAAGTAGCCACAATATATTTTTCGACAATTTCTTTTCCTCATTCACACTCTTTACAACTTTGAAACAGAAAGGATATTTTGCTACCGGAACCATTCGTGATAATCGTACCAACCACTGCCCATTAGAATCAGTGAAAACGATTAGAAAAAAAAAGCGAGGAACACATAGCTCTGTGTTTGATGAATCAACAAGAATATCGCTTGTTCGGTGGAATGATAATTCCGCAGTGAGTATGATAGGTACCCATTATAATGTTGAACCACTGCAAACTGCAAAAAGATTTGACAGAAAAGCCGGAAGGATACAAACTATACCACAACCAGAGGTCATTTTCCAGTATAACAAATCTATGGGTGGCGTCGACCTCCACGATAATGGTATAGCTAACTACAGAACAAGAATTTTTGGAAAAAATGGTGGTGGCCACTACTTATTAACACCCTTGACAGTACACTTGTGAATGCGTGGAAAATTTATAATACTGTGAATAAAATAAAAATGTCACAGATTGATTTTAAATCATATGTAGCTCTGCGTCTACTAAAATTAGACACTAAAAAGGCTAAATCGATCTCCTTGAATGTTCCAAATGAAGTACGTACTGATCAATCTGGACATTTGATCATAAAGCATGAACTGAAAACTAGAAGGCGATGTAAAATTTGTCACAGTCAAACAATATATATGTGCAAAAGATGTAATGTCCATATACATGCAGATTGTTTTAATCAATACCATAACAAATAATTTTAATATGTTTGGCCAATGATGCGTATACGCAACAGTACTTTTTTTCCAAGTGACATGTAAAAAAAATTTTTTGTGCTTTTTTTTGTCTTAATTAGCTTCTACTTGAATAAAAAATATAGTTTTTTCTTATTGTTTTTATTTATTTCTTGCCTTGGCTCTTAATGGGTTAATATGGAAACAGAGTAATTTTAAATGGGAATACATTAAAGTTGAAAATTGTTGAGAACAGGATAAATAAAAGTTCGCTGTATATGATTAATCATTTGGTGACATTAACTATAAACTTTTCATACGTTCCTGTATCCTCATATGTCAAGTATGTGGCGATTTGCGGGAAACACAACGCTTTCTCTAATCAAGTCTAGTCACCGGTGAAATACCAAATTCTTATCATGGTACTTGGTTTACGCAAAAATAACTAAAAAGCACCATAATTAGATACATAAAAGAAATATATTTATGATTAAGTGGGTTATAGGTTGCTAGCGAGTTTGCCGGTTTACAACTGCAACAACATTACACGATTACTAGGTTTTTTTTTATCAAAAAGGTTTTGTTACAAATTTAATTATTATTATTATTAGAATTTCAGGCAAATATTGACCCTCGATTCCTTATTTCGGGGTTTATGTTAATCTGATTACTTGATTTATTAAAGAAGTAAAAACAATGTTAGGGTATTGCAGGTTATTTAAATAATACCATATAATAGGATAAAATTATTTTATTAAACTTTATAATCATAGGAATGGTATAATACAGAAAATTATATACACGTAATAAAAATATATTTAAATTAGTGCTATGTTACACAAAAGTTACAAGTAATATATATAATTCACACAATGTATTTAAAAAATATACAGGGTACATATAAAACTATTACATCAGTAGGTAAACAATGTTACACAAGAGTTGCGAGTAATATATAATTTACACAATGTATTTTAAAAATATACATGGTACATCAATAGGTATACAATGTTAAAAAAGAGTTACAAGTAATATATAATTTACACAATGTATTTCAAAAATATACAGGGTACATATAAAACTATTACATCAGTAGGTATACAGGAAACAATAATTTAAGGCTTAGATTTTTTATGTCCATAAGGAACAGATGAGTGATTAACAAAGAACTTTCTTTTAGTAGAGTTGGGTCTGTACACTTTTGTTTCTGATTTTGTTATCACTTCGTGGTCTTTTGTTCTTCGAATATTATTGGATACTATGTACACAGGAGCTGTGTCGTTCAGAACCATGTCTTTTATAGTGTCAAAATTTACCAGGTGAGAAGCCGCGTAGTTCAGGCAAATACCCTTTACTTTACACACCACTTTTTCATCATTATCATGAGTAGAATACACTTTATAAGCGTAATTTTTGGGACCTCCCGACACAAATTCTGTAATGTAGCTACCTGAACCGTATGATTCCAGTTCGTCAGTCATATCACCAATAAATTCACCTGTGGGTACCTCGTATTCGCCGGGCCTTGACACATAAATGACGCTGTCAGTATCATAGTACAGTACTCTTTCACCTAATTTTTCCAGATAGGAATATAATTTTAGCCGCGCTTGTGCTGTGACGTACGCTGCAACCATTACGTTTACAGTTGATAGTGGTTGGTATGTCTCTTCTCTATGCTCGTAATTGATAATAAGTGCTTCGTCTCCTACTGGTAGCATTGAATTAATATGGATAGTGGTGTCTGTAAGCACACCAAATAGTTGACTAGGATCTCTGAGAATCTTAGACTTAGGTTGGTTTTCTCTCTGTCCGAATTTTCCCCAAAAGCTGTTTAAAATTAATTTCGCGAGGGAACGAAGCCCAGGATTATTTATAATTTCAGCAGACTCTAGCTGTACACCTTCTTTATTTAAGAAGTCTTCGATGTAATGATCTTTTTGTTCCTGCGTTACACAATTAGAAGGCCAACCGGATGATTGTTGCTTAATTTTAATAAATCTATTCATCATGTCTGTAAATAGTCCTGAGTGGTCTTTGTCATATTGTTGAGTGTCATATTTCCAAACTTCATAAACTTCCTGTATTTCGTACCCTTTTTCTACGGCTTTTAATACCTCGTCGATAATCCATGTTCCTGTTAGCGATCTTTCTTCATTATTATGTGTACACACACCCACTCGCGACTCTATTGCGCATGGATAACACAAAGTGAAAATTAATTTATTGTTGAATTTTAAAGGTAATACAGGATGATACAAATCTCTAGGTGCCAATATTTTACATTTTATCGCCCCGTCTGTATTTTCTAAGTTTAGCTGGTCGCAATCTTTTCCGACAAAGACTTTAGGGTGCCCTATAGGAAATTTTCCATATTTACAAACATATGGGTATAGACTGCAAATGTCTGTGTATAAAACTGATTCATCAGGTCCACACTTGTAATATTCAAATGTATTTCCCGTTCTTCCTCCATAAAAAGCATCTCGCGCAATAAGCGGTGCCTGGATAACTAATGGATGGTTTTTGGAATAATCGGAAAGTTCTTCATTTTCCTTTAACATTTTACGAAATTTGCACTCCCACATTTCGACTATGTCGTATCCTAGCTCTCTAAGTCTTTCTATTTTAGCAATGGTAGATTCGTACTTTGAATTCATAGTTTCTGTAGGGTTGTCGTGTGATGATTCGGTTCTGTTGTGTTTGAAACATACCGGACATCCGTGGTAATAACAACCATGAAACTCAAACACCTGATTTGTTTCGGTACAATACCCGTCCACTTTAACACCCTGTATTTTGCTCTCTTTTTGTTTAGCAGAATGGATAATATTAATCTGACGTTCGCGTTCTTCCCATACTAACCACTGGATGGCTATTTTGCATTGATTGTCCCTCCATCTGTACCCATTTTTAGGAATAATACCGATTGTGTTTGGATTCAGAAAATTTCTTCTAAACACCTTGTTGCAACACCCGGCTATTGTGCAGCTTTCGCCGAATGCGCAAACGTTGGTGGTTTCAAGCATTTGTTGACGAAATTTCAAGCATGCACGGGTCAAAATTTCCACATCTGATACGCAATATTCCACTAAATCCCGCTGCATATCAAAGATATCGTTTTTATGTTCGTCGTACCAATTTAGAAACTTTTCACGATCTTCTGTTTTCATTGTGTTAGGGCTGTAATATTCGATAAGTGGTAAGTTGCCTATGTAGTTCTTATTTGCTTCTGTATTAAACAAGTGCGGGAAGTAGCCTTTTCTAAGTTCTGGGCCTAAGTCGAATGCTTTTGGTAATTTCGAGAGAGGCATCGGGAAATAATTTAAACTGTCAATGAATTTTACATTTCCAATCACCATCGAAATAATTTTTGTGCCTCTCATAATTAATTCAGGGCTGAGGTCTGTATGAGTCAAAATATAATTAAGTATAAATTGTCCGTCAAATGCTTGAGAGTTATGGGCTAAACATATGACTTGTTTAAATAATTTTCGTTGGTCAAGAACACACTGCGTGAAGACCTTAACAGGATTTATTTTTAATATATGCTGTTTTACACCACACTTGTTACAAAATTTAATATCCTTTTCAATACATTCGTCACAGCATTGCTTAAAAACACATAAGTTTGGTTCATGAATGTTACTGCCGTCTTCTAAAACTTTGTCCTGCATTGTTTCAAAATCGTAAAATATAAATAGAGTGTCTTTAGTTTTTGGGGTTCCCTTATCAGGTTGTATATAACACAAATGATCTTGAGGTACGTGTGTGTTACAAATTTTGCAGAATATCTCGCCACATGTATGTTTCCGGTTGTTTTTCACTGTTTTCAAACAGTCCGTACACAGTTTAATTTGACTACAGACGGTTCCTTTTCCTAGAGATCCCTCCCTTAAATGGTTATCACGACAGTTTTCACCTCTAAAGGATCTATTGCAGTCAGGGCATTTTACGTTCAAAGTCGATGGACAATTAGGTATTTGTAAGCAACAGGGACATGTACGTTCACACCTATGTTCGCTTTTATGGTCATAAGGTACATGGCACTCTTCACAATAATATCCACATGCAAAGGCCGATGTTAATGACGTAATCACGTTAAAATGTCCTTTGTGAAATAGCAGATTAAGCTTTTTTCCCTCATTAGCCCCTTCAAACATTATATCTCGGCCTTTGTTACCATACGTATAAACCACAATTTTATAATTTTGTAGGTGATGTTGAAACTTTTCCAATTCGGGAATACTGCATCCTTCAATAGGTATAACAAGTTCGGATTCCTCTACCAACCTAAGTGCTCTTTGTGTTTGGAGTTTTCCGGTATCTTTGCGTATCTTATTCCACATAGGGTCCTTGGCAATGTATGCAATAGCTACCACTAAGGCACGAGGCAAACACATATTATCTTTATTGTTTATTGTAACAATTCCACTACGCATATTGCATTCCTCTTCGAAATTATTATATGTTCGAGACCTTCCGCTTCCAGCTGGTAACCTTACTGACGTTACGGATAGACAGAAGGTTTCTGTATTGAGACCTGTAGAATTGGATTGATAAATACTGCTAATAACGTCCCAGATATCATCATAAGTCACTTCTGCTGCCGGACGAAAACGAAGCCAGCCATTACCACGTTGAAAGTCTTTACTACAGAAGCTGAAGCCAACTAGATCACTAGGCTGAAGATTTTCGGTAGCTTTTTTAACAATTTGATTAACGGCCGTTCTCACCCAGCTCACAGGTTCTTCATTAACCGGCATTGGTTTAATCTTAAACTCTATATTGCGTCCCGTCAGATTGAAACGTTTCGCCTTCTTCAGGGTATCCTTTACGATAATAAACTTTTCCATTTTAGCACTGATCGAAAATACTGTATCGAACACAACTTATTCAGGTAACAGCAATCAATAGACTGAGGAAATGATACTACTACCAGTATTAAATATAGATAAGAGTCCTAAGTATCGGCGAGTTACAAATTTAAACATAAGCGCCATCTAGCGGTGAAAATTGTCAACGGCGAGATTTAAAATGATTCGTAGTAGCTCAGAACTGTTTATCACTTCCGGTTTATCACTCCGGTTTGTTGTAATATGAAACCTGTGAGAAGGACGGTTACGATGCTTTCCCATAGGGTTATTGATCTATATAGCCTTCATATAACCTTTACACACGTGTATTATGAACTTGATCCTTTGCCACCCTGTATCAGCAGCTCGGTTTTCAATTCTAAAATTAAATAACCTTTGGCTATCTCTAAATAGCACCCTGTGTGGGAACATCCTGAGTCGTTGATTCACATGACTATACTCTTCGTATGACCCTTGTATATTTTTCAAACTTAAAAGAATGTATTCAAATGCAGAGTAATTAAATTAGTATATCACATATTTCTGTCACCCCTGTATGCATATTTCATATCTCACATAGTCTTAATGTATATATTTTTAAACTTTAAACCATATATCCAAATCTCCCTGTACACAAATGCAGAGTAATTAAATTAATATATCACATAGTCCTCCCTGTATGCATATTTCATACCTCATATAGTCCTAATGTATTTTTTAAAACTTTTAACCATATATCTAAATCCCCCTGTACACAAATGCAGAGTAATTAAATTAGTATGTTTCACCTATTTTTGTCTCCCACTGTATACATATTTCATACTTTAAACCATGTATCTAAAGAATAACTCCAAATGTAATGTAATTGAATTGGTATATTTCACATATTTTTGTTCCCCACTGTATACATATTTCATACTTTAAACCATATCTAAATAATAGTCCCCAAATGCAATTTAATTAATCTGGTGTATACCTACCTCACATATTTTCTGTCTCCCGGCATAAGGCACGCGTCTTTTGCATGTAATTAATAGCAGGGTATTAGATTTCAAAAGACTGTGCTAATTGTTTTGATTTGATTACTAGTGGGCCAGTCTTAAATATATGTTACTTAGGTTTTCATTGATAATCGAGTTTGAAATTAATTTGAATCTTTAGTCTCCGACATGTAAGTTCTAACGAATTTGCGTCTCTGGCCTTGAAATATGATTCCCTTAGTTGTTTACGAAAAATTCTTCTCACCGCTATTTTGCATTCTCAGGTTTAACGTTTTTTCTTATCACGGGTGTCTTGTACCATGTTTATACAAAATACCTCGCGATAGCGAGCATGCATTTGTGGAAATTTGCACAAAATATCTATTCTCACGGTGATAGGCGATTGGCGACGTGTCGGGCACATCTAATTTCATATTTTATGCGTTCTGATAAATTTTATTCAGAGAATTTTGAAATATGAAGTCCCTAGGTGTTCCCATAGTGTAATAAAATAGATTATTTGAATGGTTTTTTCTACTTTCTCAATACATACATTCGGAATAGGGTAACTCATTTCATCTTTTATGTATTCTGATAAACTTTCATGCAGGTTCTTTAAAAAATGTCACATATAGTTGAATACAGGGTATTTTGTATTTCCTATACTTATTAGTACATGCATTGATTCGGATCAATCATTTTGTATTATTATATACAGGGGTCACGGAAATTGTTGTGGTCATATACCATTTTGTATATCCTATAATTATTAGTACATGCATTGATTCGGATTAATCATTTTGTATTATTATATACAGGGGGCTACGGAAAAAATGTTTTATAGGATATTTTTATATTTCCTATACTTATTAGTATAATGCATTGATTCGGATTAATCATTTTGTCACATACAGGGGGCTACGGAAAATGTGTTATAGGGTATTTTTATATTTTGTTGCATTTATTGACCGGAACTAAAGTAGTTGTTTGAATGGTATTTTCTACTTTCTCAATACATACTCACATTCGGAATAGGGTAACTCATTTCATCTTTTATGTATTCTGATAAACTTTCATGCAGGTTCTTTAAAAAATGTCACATACAGAGGGGATGGAGATTGTTAATCATATATACTTATTAGTACATGCATTGACTGATTCGGATTAATCATTTTGTATTATTAGGGGGTTACGGAAATTGTTGTGGCCATGTACATTTTGTAATTCCTATAATTATTAGTACATGCATTGATTCGGATTAATCATTTTGTATTATTATACAGGGGGGCTACGGAAAATGTCTTATAGGGTTTTTTATATTTACTATACTTATTAGTATAATGCATTGATTAATTCGGATTCATCATTTTTAGGGGGTTACGGAAATTGTCTTATAGGGTATTTTTACATTTCCTATAATTATTAGTACATGCATTGATTCGGATTAATCATTTTGTATTATTATATACAGGGGCTACGGAAAAATGTTTTATAGGATATTTTTATATTTCCTATACTTATTAGTATAGTGCATTGATTGATTCGGATTAATCATTTTGTATTATTATGTACAGGGGGTTACGGAAATTGTTAATCATATATATATTTAATACCACAATGCATATTAATTGAATTATGGGAATATGGAAATTGATATGTTCATATACAGGGTGTTCCTTCGAATGTTTGTTACCATGTAGCTCAGTTATGTAATTCTAAAATTCCAGGAAATGTAATTTGATACCCCGCATACCTGCACGTAAATTCTCGGAAATGTAATTTGATACACACGTACATTCTAGACTTGTTGAGACTTGTCGGTGACCTTCAAATAACCTCTACACATACGCATTAAAATTTTCGGTCGGATTCCATATTTGAATTTCCTGTCGGTAATACAGATTTCAGTTTGAATTTCCTGTCCTTAATACAGATTCCATATTTTGAATTTCCCACCATTTTGAATTTCCTGTCGGTAATGCAGGTTCCATATTTATTTTACCCGAGATCCAAACCTTTAGCCGAGATCCAAACCTTTAGCCGAGACATAAATCTTTAGCCGGGACACAAACCTTTAGCCGGGATACAAACCTTTCTCGTAGTTCCGAAAATGTCCGTCTGTTATAGAGGGCGCTGTCTGGCCCAGGTGTCGGTATATCTACTCATATGGGATCTCTCTTGTTTTTCAATGATTTATCAAATTGTTTCCGTTTAACCACCAAACTTCCTTTTCGTGGAACGAGTCACTTCGAATTAAACCACCTCCGTTTTTCCCCAAAAATCGATGCCTACAAACGTCATTATTCGTATTACCTACAATAAAAGCAAAGATTAGACCTAATCTTTGATAAAAGTACAAAGGGATAGGTAAGTGTAAGTACATTCAACTTTAGTGTCTAAACATAAATTAAAATATCTGCAAATGACAATAAAGGAGAGCTTAAACTATGTATTGTAAAATACTTACTGCAATGCAATTAAGTAGTAATAATCATAGGCAAACAAAACACAAACCATAAACAAATTGAAATCGACATTTGACATTTTGACAGCAGAGGCCTAGCGGAATGGAATGAGAATATTGAGCATGCGCACTAACCTAGGGACCGTGGCGCGCGATCACAAGCCTAGTTTGAATTCAAAATTTAAATCATATTTCACATCTACAATTTTGCCAACGATTTAAAATTTATAAAATGGATGTTATTCACCACTGGACAGGGAATGATTATAAATGTACTTAAATCAAATCTGGATAGAGAAACATTTATTTATTTTTATTATAAGGTTAAAGTATAGATACTATATAAAAGTAGCAATAGGTAGTCTCATCAGTTGTGTTGCAGTTTTATTTTTATTAGTACAAAAATCTAACCAATCACCGTTCGCATAAAAAATGCGATCCAAATATTTCTACAAAATGTACACCTCTATCATACAGATAAAATCATCGACGAACGTTTATACGATGTACATGAACACATATACGAAGAACATTCCCTGACATGTATACACAGTACATGCGACTATGAACATAAACTTTTGTGTATGTTCGATCCATATCGTATGTATATTCATATTGCATATGAAAATATTATTTATATGAGAATGTTGGGGGAACATACATGGCTAGTACAGTATGCAATTAGAACATTAGGAATGCAAAATGTACATTCGCGGAATAATAAATGCTATCTGGGTAAGACCATTTTAGGTCACCTGATTTTGACACCGCCGTCTGGAGGGCACACAAACCTCATCCAATCACAAAGGCATACAAATGTAAACAATTAGAGATGAGTTACTAGCAGATGCAGTTTAAATCTGTTATTAAAAAATAACAGCTTTTACCCATCTCTAAAAAATAAAATAATGAATTGTGTGCCCTCCACGCCGACATAGTGACGTCAACCTAAAATGATCAATACTATTTAGAATAACCTTGTTAAACTAAAATAACCTCATTTTATGTTTATTTAAATATTTTGTTCGTATTCAATATCAAGTTTCATTCTCTGCATCCTACTCGCTGAGAATAAGTGAACTTGAATCAATTAAATAAACCACAGATACTCCTGCTTCTGTATGATCCGTTAAAGTAAAACTGTTATGATTAATTCCTAAAATACATACAAATTTGTGAATTTTATTTATGATTTCAAACACGATACTTGGGTAGTGTTCCACAGTGTGGATATACAGCAATATATATATATATATATATATATATATATATATATATATATATATATATATATATATATATATATATATATATATATATATATATATATATATATATATATATATATATATTTGCACAGCTATCATACTCACCTCCTGAACGGACTACAGACGCCCAAACCTCCGCCCCAAGGCAACGACTTATGCCTGTAAATTTTTTTGCAAAACACTATTTAATGCGAATACAAGAATGGCATCAAAAGAGGGGTAAATTATTTTAGTATTTAAGATAAGTTGTATATGTGTAGAAAAACGGAATATACAACATATATACCGAACTCCTGGTGCGGAGCAGTATATGTGCCTCCCATGTGTTAATGCGTGATGTCCAATATGCGCCCTCTCCTCCACCACTGTTGCCGCGTCTAAGTGGACGTATCACCAGTTAGTTTAACTGTTGTTACGGATTTATCAGCGTTCGGTAGCATCGGTCAAATGGTTCACATTCGCGTGCCGTGGTATGCGCTGAACTCAATATTGCACGAAACCTAAGAATGCAGGAATGCAATAAATTAATTATAAAGTACGAACTTTCCAAATCAGATTTTTTGTAGGGCGATTAGCTAGTCGTAGAAGTGAATATTTAAATACAAAATGTTTATTTTGTAAACCATAGTGAAAAGCAAGACGATCGATTACCGAGATGTTTACATTTTGCAACTGATAAAAATTAGTCACCGAATCTCGACGTAGCAATAAGATTAATTATATTATCACAATATTGTTCTTATGGCTAAATATTTGTCGTAAATGTTACCACAGTGCTATGTAAAATTGTTGGTGAAACGAAGAGCTCGCCCCGCAAGTTATTTCATACAATAATAGTACAGGAACAGTAATTTTCAATCACTTAAAAATACATAGCTGCCTAAAAATTTCATATACTTAGGTAATAATGTACGCTTTAGGAAAATAAATTGTATAATAACTGAATCAGCTACCTGACAAGCGTAGGAGGTGGGTATTCTTTTTAATCGCCTTTTTTATATTACGTTCTGGTGGAACTTAGCAATAGCTATTCCAGCTTTTTGTATGCTTTTTAAAAATATTTTTACTTAAAAAATGTAAATAGTGTTTTTGTGCATTTAATAAAATAGGTTTAAATGTTAGTAAGGTTTTTTGCCTGTTTCTCTACAATAAAAATTCAGCAAGATACAGTTATTTGGATAAACCCTTGTTCTTAAGTTTATTAATATAGGTAAAAATAAATTGTCATTTAAGAATTACCCCAAGAATGCCTTCATTATAAAAAAATATTACATACTTTACAGATTACCAAAATATTTTTCCTTTTTTGTGTTTTATACGACAAATACTGAATGATTTATGATTAAAAACATTTTATTATTATTACGTATGTTACGTAATAATAGAAAGGAGTGGATTTTCACAGAATATGAAATCTAAAAATCTATGAAGGGTTATTTAAAAACGAGTTTACTTATACGCATAAATATTTTTATTAGTGAATAATTTGAATTATTGAGTCTTTTTCTATGACAATGCTAATTACTTCCACATCCAGGTAGCGGATTGGAGGAATAGTAATCGTATAAAAATGTTAAAACTTATTTCTTGTTGAAATAGGTTTAGAATGTCATGAAACGTAGAGATTTTAAATTTGAGCGAAGAAAAACTTCTTGTCGGTCTGTCTGTAACTTTTTTTGTGCGCACGTTTTCTCTGGTTTAAGATATTGACTTGAAATTTTATACAGGTATGTATTATAACGAGATATGGAACTGCATTGTTTTTTTAACTTATCCGATGAAGGGTTGGGAATAAATAGGGGTAAACAAGGGAAAATAAGTAAATCAAGCTAGTAAAAGTACAAGAATTTGGTATATATACTAGAAGCCAAGGCCTCAGTTTTTTTAAATAATATTTTCCGTCCGTCCCCACCACCCCCACTTCATTATTAAAGGGGTGGAAAGATTAAATTGAGACATTCACTTGAAATTTGGTACACGAATATATTATAACGACACCTGGTACTAGATTACATTTTGAGATGATTCCGTTGAATGTTTGAATCGGGTAAATGCCCGGTAGCCCCACCTCAAAAGTCCAAAATGTGGCCACTCTACAGACCCAAAATGTGACCCACGTTCAGTAGTAATTTCGACCTGCTTGAACAAGCGACGGGGCGGTGATGGCGCGGATTTTGATCGATATTTTCTATATTTACCCCGAGCCCTGGCTCGCGAAATTTTATACAAGTTTGTATTATAACGAGATCTGGAACTGGATTGTTTTTTTATCATATCCGGTGAAGGGTTGGGGGTAAATACGGGAAAATAATTAAAGCAAGCTGATAAGAGTACAAAAATTTTTCATTTGGTGTATACCGGGTGAGTCACGAATTGCGCTCGCCCCGATATTTCCTAAAATATTTGGAATAGAAAATTGAAATTTGAAGGCCTTATTACACGACTAAAATGCCATCTTTTCAACAGAAAATCAAGTTTGGTGCACATCCGGTTTGACCGGAAATGCCCACAACTTTCGATTTTCAAATGGAACACCCTATATATTTTTACATTTTTGGAATCTAGAGGAAATTTTGAATACAGTACATCCATTTTGGTCACTTCTTGATAAACATTGAAAATTTTATTAAAAAATCTATTTCTGAATCCAGAGTGCTGTGGTGCCCAAAATATATTTTAGTTTGTGTCCTACGTTACTATAAAAATAAAAAGAGCAATATGATTGCATTACTTAATTCTCTAGAGGCGTTTAAAATTTTTAAATGTGATTTTTACCCACTAACTCGGTTTTTTTAAATGAGAATTTAATCGTTCACCAACATTTTTAAATACCTCATTTTCATACGAATCTAATGATACCAAAATTTTGAAAATCCGCTCAGAAATATTTGAGATTTCAGCCAAAATACAATGCAACCAAGCTTTTACAAACATGCGGCTAATAGATAATAGATTAGTGGGCTTTGGAAACTAAAATGGCACATTTCTGTGTAAATCTGGTAACCTAATAACATTGGAAAAATCATAGTAGCCATTGAATGTAATAAAACAATATCAGCTGTCAGACAGATACAAAATAAAGCGTTGCGGAAATCTCTGAGTAAAAATTAAAGAAAATGAATAATTTTAGTAGAAATGAAAAGGTCGATATGTTACTGATATATGAAGAGCGTCTCAAAAATTCTACTGCAGCTGCAGAACTGTATCAGCAACGATATCCCAACAGACGTCATCCAAGCAGACTCTTGTTTGCCAGAGTGGAACAAGAATTAAGAAACGAACCCAATCAACAAGATGACCATCAAACATTTATTTAAGTGAGGACAAAGAAGTTGCTGTATTAGGATTTGTGATGGTACAGCCAACAACATCAACAAGGGAATTGTCAATGGAATGCGACATTAGTCAGTCTTCGGTTTGCAGAATTTTAAAGCAACATGAGTTTCGGTCTTATAAATACTAAATACACCAACATCTTTATGGAGATGATAACGACAGGAGGCTAGTATATTGCAACTGATTCTTAAATGCAGTACAACAAAACCCAGGTTTTCTTTTTCATATTTTATATTCAGATGAAAGTAGATTTACGAACCAAGGCATGTTTATAATAATAATACTAGGTACTGGGCTCAAGAAAATCCGAGGTTGGTAGGGCGGGGGAATATTCAGGAAAGATTTGGGTTTAACTGTTGGCTTGAAGTACTTGGAGATCGAATAATTGGACCCATATTTTTTAATGGAACACTTACTGGCGAACAATATTTATTCTTTTTACAAAACCAGACAGCAGAATTTCTTGACTTACTTCCTCTTGCCTATTTACAAAATCTGTTTTTCCAACAAGATGGTGCTCCCCCACATAATTCCAGAAGAGTGATGGAATATTTAAACAACTTGCATGGTGAACGCCTTATTGCAAATCAAGGTCATATCAGGTGGCCTCCTAGGACACCTAACTTAACACCCCTCGACTATTATGTATGGGGCACTCTCAAAAATAAAGTTTATAAAACTTCTTCAAATACCCGCGAAGAGCTGCAAAATAAAGTTGTACGGGCTCTTAATGAAATAACGCCGGCTGAATTGCGTAGAGCCATCCAAGCAACTGTACGCAGAGCCGAATTGTGTATAGAAAAAAATGGTCATTTTGAACAATATCTATAAATGTCAATTTATGGTTTAATTATATTAATTATTTTAAAGATACCTACTGTTACCTAGTTTGAGTTTAATTGTTCAAACGGAATTGATTTTTATTTATTTATAGGCCCGATATTTATGTTCATTTAAATAAAACTCTGAAAACCGAACTGATGTCGCATTCTATTGCAAATGTCCTTGTGGATGTAATTGTGTTTACCTCCACATACCTATGCTAAACTTAATTGTAACGTTCTTTGCGCTCACAATTATTAAATGTTTGATAGCTCAAGATTGCCTATAACTACACGAGTCTGTCTGACAGCTGATATTGTTTTATTACATTCAATGGCTACTATGATTTTTCGAATGTTATTAGGTTATCAGATTTACACAGAAATGTGCCATTTTAGTTTCCAAAGCCCACTAATCTATTATTTATTAGCCGCATGTTTGTAAAAGCTTGGTTGCATTGTATTTTGGCTGAAATCTCAAATATTTCTGAGCGGATTTTCAAAATTTTTGTATCATTAGATTCGTATGAAAATGAAGTATTTAAAAATGTTGGTGAACGATTAAATTCCCATTTAAAAAAACCGAGTTAGTGGGTAAAAATCACATTTAAAAATTTTTAACGCCTCTAGAGAATTAAGTAATGTTGCTCTTTTTATTTTTATAGTAACATAGCACACAAACTAAAATATATTTTGGGCACCACAGCACTCTCGATTCAGAAATAGATTTTTTAATAAAATTTGTAATGTTTATCAAACAGTGACGAAAATGGATGTATTGTATTCAAAATTTCCTCTGGATTCCAAAAACGTAAAAATATAAAGGGTGTTCCATTTAAAAATCGAAAGTTGTGGGCATTTCCGGTCAAACCGGATGTGCACCAAATTTGATTTTTTATTGAAAATATCTCATTTTAGTCGTGTAATAAGGCCTCCAAATTTCAATTTTCTATTCCAAATATTTTAGGAAATATCGGGGCGAGCGCAATTCGTGACTCACCCGGTATACAAGAAGCCAAGGTCTCAAATATTTTTATAATATTTTCCATCCCCCTACCACCTCCACTCTATTATTAAAGGGGAGATATGCACATGGAATTTGGTACACATATATATTATAACGATACCTGGAACTAGATTACATTTTGAGTCGATTCCGTTGAAGGGTTGGGGATTAAATAGGGGTAAATATGGGAAAATAAATAAAGCCAGCTGGTGAGAGTACAGAAACTTGGAATTTGGTGTATATACCAGAAGTCAAGTCCTCAAATTTTATTATTAAATTTTTCAACCCCTTCACCTCCTGCACTCCATTATTAAAAGGGTTGATAAAATAAAATTGAGATTTTCACTTTAAATTTGTCACATATATGTACTATAACGACATCTGTAATTAGATAATATTTTGAGATGATTCCGTTGAAGGCTTGGGGGTTAAATAGGGGTAAATATGAGAAAATATATATATATAGTAAAAGCAAAGGCCTCAATTTTTTTATAATATTTTCAACCCCTCCACCCACTCCACTATTAAAAAGGGATGATAAAATTAAATTGAGATATTTTTTTGAAATTTGGTACAAGTATGTATTATAGTGACATCTGGAACTGGATTATATGCTGAAATGATTCCGCTGAAAGGATTGGAGGGGGGGAGTAAGTAGAGGTAAGCAGATGAAAATGGGTAAAGCAAGCTGGCAAGAGTACAGAAACTTGAGATTTGGAGTATATACTAGAAGCCAAGGCCTCAGATTTTTTTATAATATTTTTCAACCCTCCCCAACATACTCCATTAATAAACTCGTTGATAAAATTAAATTGAGATATTCACTTGCAATTTGGTACATGTATATATTGTAACGACGTCTGATTGAGATAATTTCGTTGAAGAGGTGGAGGGGGGCGTAATTGGTGAAAATAAGTGGAGCAAGCTAATAAGGATTAAGAAACTTCATTTTTGATGTATATGCTAAAAACCACCGCCTCAATTCTTTTATGACATCTGCCCCAAATATTATGGAAATTCTATGACAAATTATTTCCGCATATTAGAGTGCAAATATAGTCAAGATCTTTTCCGTTAATGAGATTTAGATGGCAAATTTGGATGTTTTATTATTAAAATTTTATGACCAATTATTTCCACATACTAGAGTGAAAATATAGTCAAAATGTTTTCCTTTAAAGAGACTTGGATGGAAAATCTGGATGAGGAAGTAGTGGTTCCTTAGGTAGCGGTTTTTCTTATTAAAATTCTATTATTATTTCCAGATATTAGAGTGCAAATATAGTTTATATATTTTATATACACTGCTGGCCACTCGAACTTACACATAGAGACTTTTAGGCAAAATTTAAAGTTCAATATTTTCAACAGGAATGCAAATTTTTGAACGCGGCTTGCAAATTTTAAGAGCTAGTTTTTTTCGGATTAAGCTGCGTGACGTATATTTATCGTAGGACCATAAGTTTATTATATACGGGGTGATCCATGAAGTCATGCAAAAAATCAAAAAGTTTGTATGAGTGAAATTTCCGCAAAAAATTTTTTTGGTCGTTGCAATATGGTTCCTGACTAAGGTAACATCAATAACTCTAGACGGTTTTGTCAGTTTTTGGATTAAGGCCCTTAGGCCTTGTACACACTACTCAACATAAAATTTGGATACCGAAATCTTTAAAGTGCTATAACTTGACATTGGATTGACGGTTCTTGACGATTTTTGCGGATTTGGAATCCTTATTTCACGTAGATTTTCTATGGTCTAAGCATTTTATTTGAGGGTTGAAATTTACACATTATACCGGGTCGATAATAAACAAAAGCGTAGCGACATGAACAAGTTTATTACATTAAATTCTACAATATACAACATTGCTTAACAACGACCAAAAGTCAATTCTTAAAAAATATATAATTCTAATTCTGGTAATTTTTAATAACTGAAAAAAAATTTAACTTAAAAAATTAAAAATTAATTTAATTTAAACTTAAATTAAAATTAAATTAAAATTACCTAATTAAAATTAGGTACATTAATTAAAAAAAAGAGAAGCTAATATTTTGTTGGTCCTCCTGCTCGGAATATTACTTCCCGACATCGATTTGGTAGAGTATCCACAAAATTATTTATAAAATCTTGTGGAATATTCTCCCATTCTTCACGAATGGCCTCACTGAGCGTTTCTAAGGTTTCAGGGGGTACATCAAGAGATCTTACTTTAAGTTTTAAATAAGACCAAACGTGTTCGATGACATTAAGATCCGGAGACTTTGCAGGCTAGTCCATCCTATTGATGTTTTGTGCCTGCAAAAACTCTGTGATCCTTCGCGCTCTGTGAGGTCGAGCGTTGTCATCCACCAATAGAATTTCTGGGCCGTAATGTCGAGCAATAGGAACAACAATAGGTTCCAAAATTTCCTCCTGATAAACAGTAGCATTAATGGTTTGGTTGGTAATGAATAGCTCGGTTTTACCATTTCTTATGATACTTCCCCACACTGTAACACCTCCGCCACCAAATGCTTCTTGAGGGGCCATATTTTCCTCCAAATATCGCTGATTTGGCCTTCTCCATACTAACATTCGGCCATCGGAGTGAAACAAATTAAATCTTGTTTCGTCAGTAAATAAACAATGGCTCCACTCTGCATTACCCCAATTCGCATGCCGATTTGCCCATGCCCGCCTATTCGCTCTATGGCGTTGTAATAACCGCACACATTTTGCTCTGCGACGGGCTCTATAATTTAAAATGTTTGGCATTATGTCATGTTTTAAAAAAATCTCACCTAAAGTTGTTTTTATTTAATGTTCTTCTCACTGTTCTGTCCGAAACTCTCACCCCAGTTTGTTGTCTTAAAGAGTCATTTAGTTTTCTAGAGTTCTTTGTTCTATTCCGCATAGTTTCTCTCATTAAAATTCTTTCGGTTCTTTGGTTTATTTTTTTTGTATGTCCACCCCCATGCTCATAATTATGATCACCAGTAGTTTCGACGCGGCGGTTCAAATTATAAATTGTCTTTCGGCTGACATTGTAAATGTGCGCAACTTGCTGTTTTGACATTCCTTCGTTGAGAAGTCGAATGCAATTTTCCCTTTCTGCCGTGGTTAAACGCCTCATATTAATTAAACTTTACAAAATTATAACATTGAAATATGTCAGATTATTTCTAAAATAATGTAAACAGTTTTTAATTCCATAGCAACAAATTTGTTTTTCCAATGCCTAGAAATTACACCCGATCATAATTATGGGCATGGGGGTGGACAAAGAACTCTGTAAAACTAAATGATTCTTTGAGACAACAAACTGGGGTGTGAGTTTCGGGCAGAACAGTGAGAAGAACATTAAATAAAAACAACTTGAGGTGAGAATTTATTTTTACAAAAACTTAAATAATGCCAAACTTTAGAGCGCGTCGTACCCTACGATTTTGCTTATTATCGACCCGGTATAATGTGTAAATTTCAACCCTCAAATAAAATGCTTAGACCATAGAAAATCTACGTGAAATAAGGATTCCAAATCCGCAAAAATCATCAAGAACCGTCAATCCAATGTCAAGTTATAGCATTTTAAAGATTTCGGTATCCAAATTTTATGTTGAGTAGTGTGTACAAGGCCTAAGGGCCTTAATCCAAAAACTGACAAAACCGTCTAGAGATATTGATGTTACCTTAGTAAGGAACCATATTGCAACGACCAAAAAAATTTTTTGCGGAAATTTCACTCATACAAACTTTTTGATTTTTTGCATGACTTCATTGATCACCCCGTATATAATAAACTTATGGTCCTACGATAAATATATGTCATGCAGCTTAATCCGAAAAAAACTAGCTCTTAAAATTTGCAAGCCGCGTTCAAAAATTTGCATTCCTGTTGAAAATATTGAACTTTAAATTTTGCCTAAAAGTCTCTATGTGTAAGTTCGAGTGGCCAGCAGTTTAGATGTTTTCTTTAAAATATATTTGAATGGAAAATCTTGTGAAAATAGTGATATCTTAGGCATCGGTTTATTACAATAATCTATTATTCTATCTATTAAGAAATTACTGTTTAAACAAACTAAGGTTTAAATAATTTTATTCAATTTTAAAAGGTCAATCTTAGCTTAAAATTTGGGGGAGATAGACCATATTGACTGTATTGGATGTTTCTAATATAAAGAAAAGGGAACGTCAACTTAGCCATATTTTAACGACTCTTCAAAAAACTGATTTCTGGATGACTTTTCAATAAAGTGGATACCTGAGAAAATGTACGTTTTGTGAGAAAAGTTTGCTAAAGTTAAATTAAAGCTAAGAAATTTACCTAAATTCTTGTATTTCAATTTTTCTTTATATTAAGAAACGTAATTTAAAAGGTATGTGTCTATGCCTTGGTATTAAGACACGATAACATAATAGTGGCATTTTAAAAATGAGTTACTGCAATATGGTAAAAACACTGGGCCACAGACTACTAATAAAATGGTTTTATTTCTTTTTATCTTCTTAAGAAATTGAATTTGCATTATAGTAATACATCGCAGATCATTAAAAGTACCATCGAATACAAAAAAATGCACAAAAAATCACATAAAAAGCAAAAGTTGTAGTCAATATAATCCAGTTATTAAAGCTTTTAATCTGAAAATTTGGGGTATGATATTTTCAAAATTTTACTGTTTGAAAAATAAATATGTTTACATCTACATATGGGGCGGGCGCTTCATTGGAACAGTTGAATTTGAATTTTAAAAATTTAGTTTTTTCTTAATATCTCGGGAAATTTTTATCGGTCAGAAAGAAAGTTAAATTCTTTTTTAAAGAAGAGGACTATTAAAAAAATAGTCATATGATTTTTTTCGAGGGATTAATAGTCTTCATGTAAAATGAGTAAATTTTACTAATTTCCAATTGCATGGAAGAAAAACTAAAAAATCCAATAGGCCCAACATCACAAAAAGCGTCACATGTCCGTAAAAAATGACTCTGAAATAATGAGAAAAATCATCTTAAAGAAGAAGGTGTACTGATTTATTTCTATAGGGCATTGCTTCTGAAGAATGTATATTCATTTTAAAAAATTGCTTCACGGAAAAAAAACTTTTCTATTTATAATGTTGTTTTATCTTCAAATATTGATCAAAATGTACATTTCCTGTCGGGTTGCATTCTTAATAATATAATTGATACTTTAATAATACCGAAGAGCGTTTTACGTTTATTATCTTTAAAACAGAGCAGTTTGAAATTTGCGAATTTCGACAGTTTTGAGATTAACCTCAGAAATAGTTGTGAAATCGCGAAATTCATTCCTACCAAAAAGTAAAAATTGAAAGATGAAGCTAAACCTGTGTTCTATGTAATGTGTAACACAGTTTTTAATTTCACAATTTGCTTTCTTTTCAATTCACTTTTATGTGGGTATATTTGAAATGTGGATTTATTTAATTTACGAGCAGTATTCGGTATTTTAGAACTTGCATTTTGACGCTTTCAATTTATAATAATTCCTTTTGATACGACCGTCAGAAAAAAGTAAGTGGTTTAAATTACGTAAAATCCTTTAAGAAAAGGTGTCGTGAATAATACATGCGCATGCCTACTGTGACACGTGTTGCCGTTTTTTTATTTAAATTTTTTTTTTTTTCAAAATCTAATTTAACTTTTTATTGACTCGATCAATATTTCCTAAAATATTTAAGAAAAATGGAATTTCCATAGTTTAATCTCAATTTTTTACCGAAGCGCTCCACATAGATATGTAAAAATTTGCGTTTTTTAAATAATAAACTTTGAAAATACCCGTGTGCCAAATTTCTGCCATTCTTGTTTACTTTCCGAAGTTCGAGAAATTCTTTGTCTTTGGTAACAGAACTAATTAATACGTCAAAAATAAAAAATATTTCCTCTCCTAACCCTTACTAACTTATCTTTGATCATAAAACGTTATACAAATTTAAATTATGGAAATATGATAGACTTTCAAAAATGCACTATTGTGATTTTTCTCAATTATTTCATAACCTAAAAATTTAAAGCAAATCTAGAAGCTCCATTGACATGTCCAAGAAAGTATTTAAAACTTTCTCCATTTAATCGACTTTCTACCTAATATAATAACGGAGTTAGCAATACATACAGCCTCAGTTTGGGTATATTTCTTGTACTTCTTAATAATTATTTTGACAGTTTTTATGAATAATAGTTGTAAACTCCCAAATTATCAATTCGGTATAGACAACTTTAATCCAATATAGCATAAGAAAAATATTTTCTTTAACATTATGAAAAAGTAGATTTTCTGGTTTAATATACATTTTATATTCTCGGAGTCGTGAGAGAGATTAGATGGGTGCTGAGTCACTCCACTTTAAATTAGACCTCGGATTCGTAATCAGTCCCTAAAACCCCCGAGTACAGATCTTCAAGGCCTGAATATCCACTCTCATATTTTCTGGAAAATGGCCCGATTTCCGGTCCGTCACTTGAATTTCCCAAAAACCTCCGAGTAAACATTTTCGTTCTAATTTTATGGCATATTGTGTATGATAACACATTTTTCAATTAATTTAATTAAATTGGCCATTAAAATTGCCTGATTATAGGAAAAAAAATGAAATGAAACATTTCCGCCAAAAAATAAAAGGTACTGTTTTTTCTAAATGCCTTTCTGAACTCTGTACAACAGAAATGAAGTCAGTTGACTATATACCTTTTTTTTAGAAGTTTTTAGATTTTTCATGCTAAAATGAGGCGACTACATAATATAATCTTTGCAAACGTATGCAAGGTCACTCCAAATAGCTGATAGTAAACGAAGCACTTTAAAAAAATGAATCTGCTATAGTATAGTCAGCGTGCAATTACCTGACAAATTTGTATCAGCTAGAACAATTTAAAACAAAATTGATGATATATAATGTAATTCTTGTAAAATTCGTTCGAATCTGAGATACAGTACTAATATTGTAATTATTTAGATATTTTGTACATCACTTTATTTTATCTTGACTGACCGTGCTCATTTCCATTTCAATAAAAGTGTATAGATTTGCCTCCTTCGCAATATTCTAAATATTATTTTCCTCCATCATTTTAGCGTAGCAGTTTTCTTTATTGATCAATCTGCTAGCTACATGCCAAATATTGTCATTAATTATTTTTTTAGTTCGCCCTTCCTGTATATACCGGGTATTCATGAGATCACGTATATACGCACGTTTTTCTTTCTTTTTTTACGATGGAAATTTGAAATTATGGTACAGGATATTTGGTATAGAAATACATTTTTAGACATAAGTAGACCCACGAAAACACTTTCAGTTTAACCGCACTGAAAGAAATTTCTATTATCTATAAAGAGAAATTGACTAACCCCTAATAAATATCTGCATTAAATAGGCTCCAGCAAGACTGCTCTGTAACCGCAACAAAAACGATCTTGCTAAGATGCACTTATTTACCGTTAATAAAAGTTTTTCTTATTATTTATTTGTTACTGTAGGTTGATAGCTTTGCTATCTGGAGTCACCACCTATTTTAATCTTAATAAGTTTTTTGTTATAGTTAGTAAGTTCCTATTTCTTACACCATTACTATATACCTTGTAACCGGAAAAGAACTTTCCTGCTGCTAATAGGTGACTTTTTAACCACTATGCAGCTTACATTATACTGGCAACAAATAATCTCTCTTGACCTAGTAATGTCATTTTGCAAGTACGTTACTTGTAAATTCAATATTTTTATTTTATATTTTTTAGACTTCACACTTCATATTAAAACACGTTTTTAATACATTTCTGTGTTGACTCAGACAAAGAATTATTGTCGGAAAAATTAAAATAAATGATTCATTTAGGGAAACAAACGACTAATAAACAATTCAGGGTGCCTAATAAAAAAGGGGAACTTTGACTTGTAAGAAAACACAATCACAGTTTACTATATAATAGCTGCTTTCGTTCAGCAGAGTGATTCGTAATGATAAGGCACCTACCTGTTTCATGTGTTGTCTGTCCCTATCTTCCTATACCATGCAATTTTGCATCATATGATTACTGTTCATTGAAATCCTGTTTATTATGATTATGAATCACTCTGCTGAATGAAAGCAACTAATATACAATAACATAAAACACAAGTTTTTTTATAAAAATTCTTTGCATAAAACCTTTCCCACAACTGTCTCGTCGAACGTTGAATTGCTTACTAGTTACTGCATGCGTCGCTGCATGGATGAAATGGCGCGTGATGATAAAAACTCAATTGCGCTTGCGCCACGTGCAAAAATAAATAAGTAAGACGTTATGATTAGTGAGCCCGTCTTTACAGTTAACATGTGACTTACCAACCGTAGGTCTATTTGAGTTTTAACCATTAAATAGTTAACTTTAACTTAAGGCACTTATTTATCGTAAGAAATTATTTAGTTACCCCTAATAAAAAGAAAACGTATAACAATATTTTACCTAGTTTAAGTAAGTGCTACTATTGGGACAAATAGTCAAAGATTTACCGTTGCAAAATCTCATTAGCAAAACAGTTTTTCTTATGGTTAGATAATGATAATGTAGTCTTAACAAAAAAAATACTTATGATAATGCAGATCATCTTAGCAAAACATTCTATTTGGTCGGTTTCTTTCAGTGCGGCAGTACTACTACCTATTTTTATTTTAACGCTACATTTTTAATCTTATATGATAGATATTTGAATTATTCTTACAATTTTTTCAAAATCAAAATCGAATCAGAAATGGAATTTTGTATAATTACTTAGTAATCATGAAAATAGTACCTAGTAAATACCAACAGTATTTAATAGAAAGGCTTATTTATCCATTTTTCACCTAATACAAACGACTGTGTAGGATTAATTCGTGGAAATTTTTTGGAATAAATATTTTATAAAAAATAAACTGCCCAAAACTGAATTTTTAAAATAACACCCTGTGCTTTTCTGACATTGTGCCGGTGGAGTTTTAAATTAACTCTCCAACACAATTTTAAAATTTAGAATCGATTCATAAACAAATGTGAAACTACAGTTTGAAATTGAAGATGACACTATGAGGACTTAGCTTTATGCAACAAGCGTAGTATTTTAGAAGATTATTTATTTTCTGATTCGAGTTTAATAAAAAAAAACATTGTAAAAGTAATTGAAACTTCTATCAGATAAGATAAAAAAATATATGCCGCTTGAATTTATGAAGTTGGTAGTATTTCCGGTTAAACCGGAAGTTAATTATTGGGTCCGGTTATTTCAATGTATTTTTGTGTGAAATATTCTGTATTCTAATTTCAAGTGTTTATCTTGAAAAATAATGATAAAAGCGAGGTGTACCTAATCTTGTGGACGCCCGGTATATAACTAAAATTATACATCTGTTCCTCGTTAGCAATAGGGTCACCCACATGTGAAATATGATTTACCTATTTTTACTTATTTGATTAAATAAAACATTTATAATAAAACTACGTATTTATACTCTTTTATCTTATACAAATTAAATTTGTTACACGCTAGCATTAAAAGCGAAATCGTAACTATATTTAACTCATAAAAGTGTTTATTGTTGCTGTCACGTACATGCACAAATAAGCCTACCGCGCGTTTGCCAAACTTTGGAGGATCCTACGCACATGCACCGTTGCGGAAGCATGTACGCACAGCATTTATTGCGATACAGTATATATGTATTAGTTGGTAGCGCCTACATGTAGCAATTCCTTTAACTTATTTGTATAAATGTATTTGTATAACCGTCAAAATGACCTCAACCTCAAAATTTGCTGAACGCTTGGTAATGTTATTATTAACGATGTGAAGTACTTATACACAGGGATACGTAGTCTCCTCCGATTTTACCCACTTAGCTCCGAATTCGGAGGAGAGTAGGATGATACAATGTGTACATACAGAGGTGGATATACCGTTATGCAAATATATATATATATATATATATATATATATATATATATATATATATATATATATATATATATTTCTTTTTTTTTCATATGTTTTCACGGGTGTTAAATGAAGTGTTGGTGTGCTGAAAGCTGCCTGCTGCTGCCTCTGCTACTGCTACTCCTCGTTGCTCGAACTGAACTGACATTCTCTGTGTTTAGGGTGGGGCGCATCTGCCCACTTGAGGTTTGTTCTGGTTTTGAGAAATAGCCTGTCCGAGGACGTAGGCACATGCGCATAGTTAGTAAAACGGGTCCTGAACTTACTAACTGCGCATGTACCTGACATCCGAGGACTGGTATTATTCAAAACCAAAACAAACCTTTGGCTGCGTGTTACTGGTACTCTGTGCTCTCTGTTGGAGGCGTAGCGGGCGCCTGAGCCTGAGCTACACTCTGTGCTGAGCTAACCCGACAAGAGGCCTCACTGAGACGCCACGTTTCACGTGACTTCTCGTTGATGCTCGTGTATCCTCGTGTCGTCTTCAGTGGCGCTTGTCGTGTTTCACTCACGTTGTTACGTTAGTCAGTGTAGCACAAACCACCTAGTGCAGTGTAGTGATGGGTCGCCCACCTATTTTTACTGAGCCAGCTCAGTTCGTTCAGCTCACCGAGGCGAGTCGTTCATCGAGAGTCGTTCATTTGAACGACGCGCGACGTTCCGCTGTACGGCGGCACTTCGTTCATTCTTTTACAAAGATAATAAATATGTATCGTATCAAGTGCATGCACTCCTTATTATGGGCATGAGCTATATGAGAACGTGGCATATTATATATATGTATAAATCAACAACGAGCTGAACGAGTCTAAACGATAACGATACGGCAAGCTCGTGATTCATTCAAAACTTCCTCAGCTCAGGCTTACCATTCACCACATAATCTGTGCCGTGTGCCACTCAGGCGCTAGCGCTCACTAAACTACAGTGCGGTACGAATGGTACGGAGTCGTAATCATAGATAAAGAATTATATGTCGTAATGGCGTATTGAACGAGTTGTATTTTAAATGTAAGTCATTCGTTCACAGTTCACTGAAGTGAGTCGTTCACTTTGAACGACTCGTTCATGAACGACCCATCACGGCCATCACTAAGTCAGTGCTTGGATCTGGCTCCTCGTGATAGGTCTCCTTGTGGCCGGCTGTGGTGTCTTCTCGTGAATTGTCGATATTCGATGGTGCCTCGTTGCAATCGGTTTGTTTACCATGGGTCGTCGTATGTTTTCATTTATATATCTTCCTGACAGAGCGGGCTTCCATGCAGTGGGTAATCTCTGAGTATCGTCTCGCTTGTTAAGATTTTGCGGTCTCTTTTCAATTTCAATGGCCTCCCTGGTAATTCTTGATCTCCAATGCTCGATGTTGGCTACTGTCCTGGTGTTGTCGAAGTCTATTTTGTGTCCTGTAGTTTTTGCGTGCTGTGCTAGGGACGATGTTTTCTCCTCTTTTTGCACTGCATTCCCATGTTCTTCCCTTCTTACATTTATACGTCTGTTGGTCTGTCCTATGTATGATTTATTGTAATCTTGGCACGGAATTTCGTACACTCCTTGGTTTTCTAGGGCAATTTTTGATTTCGGGTTACGGAGAACTACGCTGATCTTTCGGTCTGTTTTGAATATTGTCTCTATGTTGTACCTACGTAGAAGTTTGCTAATTTTATCCGTTGTCCCTTTTACGTAAGGTAGATATGCTTTTGCCACTAGTTCCTCGGACTCTTCCCGGGTTCGTGGTTTAGATGGTTCTTGCGACTTCTGTATTATGTACATTGGAAATCCATTTCTCATAAGTGTTTTCTGAAGTGATTGTTGAGATTACGTGAATTTGCTTGTGCAGAATAATCTCAATATGCTTTAATTAGAGTATTAAACGAAATCGATATACGAGATAAATGAAAAGGTTTATTCAAACAGAAATAACAAAATATATCTTAACACGCGTCTGCTCACTACAGCATTACTCTAAAGACTAACTAACAAAATGGACACCAGAAGCTTCTACAAGAAGGAACCGGATGTCAGTAGTACCAACCTATCTTATTGATAACAGTGATACCAACTACATAACTTATAAGAAACTGAGTAATTGAATGTTTTATTTCAACAGTGATGACATTTCGTTGATCTGCCGCCGTCTGCTAGCCTTTGGGAGCGTGTCTCTAAGGTCTTTACTACTGAATTCAGTTGCGTTGGATGGTGATGTGAAGCTGCATTTAGATATCTGTCTGTGTGAGTGGGTTTTCTGTATACTAGCTGTGTCACCTAGTGTTCCGTCTTGTTTCTTCTTCACTAATACGTCTAGGAATGGGAGCTGGCCTTATGCTTCTACCTCTATCGTGAATTTGATTTTGTCGTGAATGTTGTTCAGGTGGACTAGGCTAGGAGACCAGGTTAAGATACGTCGACGACACATTCGTAATATGGACTCATGGAAGAGAACATTTAAATAGTTTCCTAGTCCACCTGAACAACAGCGCAAATTGTTGCAATGAATCCTGCTTTCGCCCCAACCAAGAATAAATAATGGTCTGCCAGTGCATCGGACATTATTAGATTCCTTATCCTTTTCACCAATTCCTGGCAATTCTACCCGCCCACTCTTTTCATTTCATTAACCTACAACATTTTAGATTAGGTATATAATACACCTTTGAAGAGAAGCACAGTAAATAAAACATTTTAAAAGATAATTTCTATAAAATGAATATGACAAGATGCAAAATTTTGTAGAAGAAATTATATTAAATGTACGACTCTTCGTTAGATAAATACCTTTATTTACGTATATTACGTTTTACATAAAATGTACAAATTTTGCATCATGTCTATATATATACAAACTTAAAACTCATTTTGGAACCACACGTCAATATTGTCTTTTTTATATCGTATAACCAAGCGATATAGGTTTACGGGGGCTATATAGATTAGTATATAATCTATAAAGATTTCTCGATAAAGATTTCAACTATATTGCATCTTTATATTACACCAAAATATTTCCTCTACAGATATATTAATATAGGTCCTGTAAAGTTCTCCGATAAAAACATTACTGTTATGAAAAATGTATTAAGGATATACTTAGGTACGAATGGCCGCCATTTTGCGTTTCGCTGATCGAACGTGTTTTAACTGTATATTTTGCAGATATTATGATTATGATGTTTTAAAACTTAATTTTGGATTATTTAACATACAACAATCCTTAAACAATTCATGTGGTGAATTTTGTTTGTTGTTTTTGAATTTTGTTTGTTAAGATGGAGACAAGTTTATATTTTACGAAATTGTCTTATTATGTACAGGTTATAGGTATGGCTAGAAAAAAGTTGGTGCTATCAATTTAAATCCCTATGTATTTAATAAAAAAAGACTTTAGTACAGATGCCGATGTATTTCCGAATATTAGACATTCATAATAATGTAATTGCATGATTTTTGAAAGGAGTGCATGTGCATATAGTTAAAAGAATGAGTACACAGCATTCAAAAGTCGAAGCTTACAACCAGTTTGTTGGTGGTTGGGTGAAAGAAGTTCTCTCCAATAAGTTTACAGCTTATTATCGCAAAAGTAAGGATTAGTTACAAATTATAAATGATTTTTTTCATGTTTGCATAGGTAATTAAATATTTAGTCACACTCAGATACATTTTTCAGGTTATGGACTTTCAGCATTGTCAACAAAAGCCTCATTCCTTGGATTATTGCGGATCCAGATAATTTCTTAGTTCTCATTGTGATTGTCCTGCAGGTATAAGCAAACATGTTCACTAACCTGACTTGCAATTTATAAAGTACAGAGTGAGGTGATGAGACGTTATTCCTTTTAGTGTTTTAGCAGTAAAAATGGCTATGGCTAAGTAGTTAACCTTTGTGCGATAGTGTGTAGATTTTGTGAAATAGGTACTCAGGAAAAGAAAAAATTAAACAAAGGACTTAAAGTTATAATAAGGTAGACACAATTTATCTAGCGGTTGACCCGTCGTCTATGCTATATTTATGCACTAAGCTGTGCAAATCATTGTAATTTCTATAAGAATTTTTTTATCATGTCATTATATAATCATCTTCTTCTTCTTCTTTTAGCGGGGCGCCTGGAGGTCGCCGCACTCAGGCCTTGTGGCCCATTGTGCTACCGCTAACAAATTAGGGAGCTCCCCCGTACAGACCGGATTCCAGCCCAAAGGCTGAAATCCTTCCCACGGGAGAACTCCTTATTTCCTCCAGCATTGAAAATCCAGTGCCGAAGTGTTTGTGCCTCAGGTTCATCAGTCCTGGGCAAGAAGTGAGAACGTGGATGGAAGTCTCCTCCTCGTCCTCACAGAACCTGCAATCGGGGTGGTCAACCACCCCCATTGTGTGTAGGTGTTTTTTAAAAGAGCCATGTCCGGTCAGAAGGCCTGTTACGGCTCTAATTTGCTTTCTGCTTAGACGCAGAAATTGCTTTGTTCTCTCCGGCAAGGGTCCTGCGATCAGGAGCTTCGCTTGTCGGAGTCCAGGATAGGAATCCCAGAGGTCAGTGAACTGGGAGCGAGTCCAGTTATCTATTAACCTCTTGGCTTGGGATCTAGGGTAGCCGAGAGCCGGCTCCGGACCGAGCAGAGGTCTACGAGAGCCCCTTCTGGCCAGAGCGTCGGCCCGCTCGTTACCCTCAATGTTGCTGTGTCCAGGCACCCAGAGAAGCCTGACCCAGTTTGATGAGCCAAGTTCGCAGAGGGCCTGTTTACAGTTTTGGACCAGTTTTGACTTGGTCCGATTCGATGCAAGGGCCTTGAGGGCCGCTTGGCTATCGCTACATATATATATATATATTGCTGTAGTATCCACACTGTGGAACACTACCCAAGTATCGTGTTTGAAATCATAAATAAAATTCACAAATTTGTATGTATTTTAGAAAATAATCATAACAGTTTTACTTTAACGGATCATACAGAAGCAGGAGTATCTGTGGTTTATTTAATTGATTCAAGTTCACTTATTCTCAGCGATTAGGATGCAGAGAATGAAACTTGATATTGAATACGAACAAAATATTTAAATAAACATAAAATGAAGTTATTTTAGTTTAAAAAGGTTATTCTAAATAGTATATAATAAAACATGAACTTATAGAGAATCACAATCTCATTTAAAATGATTTAGAATGAAATTGGAAAACAAAAAGTAAATTTTATAAAATCTGACATTTATGTCAAAACTTAGGGCTGAAAATCATATTTTGTGTAGAAACATTGTAAATCTACACAAAATGAATATTGAATGAAAGACTATTACCAGTAGTTGCATTGCAGGGTAATTATTTCAGAAATAGTAAGTCCATATATTACAAAACACTAAATGACATTTTAAGTTTTCAGATATTTTCAAATATCATTGCAGAAAGGTGTTTTGTAAATGATATTTCACATCATGCAGAAAGAAAGGACTAATAGTATGATGTTAAATGTTTGTTGGCGTATCAATTTCTTGTTTTAGTTTATAATATCAGTATTCTGTCATTATGAAAAACTGCAGTAGGTTTTTAGCTACTAGCATTTTGTGTTTATCATTGCTATTCATCTAAATGTATGAATTAGTATTTATTTGAGATTGGAATTGTTAATTGTAGTTATAAGTAGATTTTAAGAAAGTGTATGTAATATGTCAATATATTTCGAGTAATTACAATTATTCACTTAATCCTGAAAAGTAGAATAAGAAACTTATCAGGAAAATTAAAGAATTAAAAACAGTATTCAATTAAGGTAAAGAACAAACAAAACTGAATAGTTTAAATTTTAAATTAAAATTAAATTTTGAAATATTAGATCAAAATAGAAAAAAACAATTGAAATATTGGAAATTAACCCATTGAAACGACTAAAAATAACAAATCAGTTGATCACACACCGCTGAACAGCGAGCTGCGAAATATATTCATCCAAGAATAAATATTAAATTGAAAAGAGAAGAAAAGTGGTGAATAAGTTGAAGGTTACAATCCAGATATATTGATATCAAGAAAAATTTGTAAAGTATATTAAATATAAAGTGAGTAAACTTTAAAAGTATTAAGAAGTAGATTATCCGGAAAGCAGATTTAGAAGTATTTGTTAATCCAGTTAACAATTTTATATGGTGAAGAAATTTCAAACGTCAATCAAGTGATAGAAATATTTCAAGGAAATCAGTTGAAAATAAATTGGAGGTTATAAACAAACGTCAATCCAGAAAAGAAGAAGAAGAAGAAGAAGCCTTGAGAGGTTTAAAAAGTCAGTCAAGTGACATTTTATATTTCAAGGATCATAATAACCAGCTAGAGGTTACAATATAACATTACTCTAGTCGAAAGAAAGACAAGGTAAAGCTTTACAATATCAGAAATCCATGGTACATATTTATTTTAAATAAAGGCCATATTTATCATTTTAGTTAAGTTAGTTTTTGTTATTTAAATTTGTTAATTACATTCCAAGTTCAAATCTGTTAATAAATTAATACTTTGTTCGTTCAATACTGAGTTTGATTTATTTAGATTGTTATCTTGATCGATGAGCATTTATTGAACCGACTTCGTTGGACCCTGAGTAAGAGTCATTCTATAGATTGTAGATGGTCATGCTAATGGTGTTTTATAGTCTATAATATTAACAGCTTTTAAGAAACTGTTTGGCGCTCAATAAAATCATTTCAATTTACTTTCAAAAAGTAATTTCGAACGTATAAAAAATAAAATAGATATCAGAATATAGAACATTTATGGCTTGTTAACGTGGAGCGATCAGGAAAGCGATTAAATAAATACAACTTGAGAATAGTTTATCATTTCAAGCATACATTTGAAAGATAATAGAACAAATAACTTATTTTGATAGTTTTGACAACAAGGCATTGTCAAATTAAAAACAAATATTAGTTATATGAGGTTAAAGTCAGGTAAGACAACAACCATGAATCCAGAGGAAACTACACAAGGTACATCCACAGTTCCACAAACACAAGTTGGTGACACAAACACACAACCAGACACAAACATGTTCCAGAAACTCATGGAAATGATGGGTGGAATGAAGGTATACATGAATCAAAATAACCAGAGACTTGAAGAAAACATTAGCAACATGAATACAAAAATGGATAAGAATAACCAAACTTTGGAAGCAAACATGAATCAAAATAACCAGCGACTAGAAGAAAACATTGGCAACATAAATACACAAATTGGCAACATAAATGTACAAATGGGTCAAAGTATGCAAAAGCTGGAAGAAAGCAATACAGAAGTAAGAAATAAGATTGAAAATCTAGAGAGTAAATGGGAGCGAATGGGAGAGACAGTTAACGAAGAAATAAGTGTTAAGGTGAATGAGGCAGTAAAAGAAATAAGAGAGGAAGTAGTAACTATGTTTGAAGATGGAATGACTGCAGTAGATAGCAGAATGAAGAAACAAGAGGATAAATACGATAGCAAAATAAAAGAACAGGATAGCAAGATAGAACAGAACACGAAGATGTTGAAGGATACCACACGTACACAATTAACACAATTACCCACACATACTTACACATGCAACAAAACACCATTTTATTTTTACGGAGATAACCGCATACACCCTAAAATTTTCATTTCACGTTTGAAACAACACATGGAAACACAACACGTAAATGCAAACCTAAAAGCAAACATACAAGACATGTTAAAGGGAGAAGCGGAAATCTGGTACTCAGTTATAATGGACAGGTTTGAGTCTATAGAGGAATTTGAAGCTCTAGTCTTAAAACAATATTGGAGTGATTACACTCAGTTAAAAATAAGACAAGACCTATTTAATGGTAACTATGTAGAAAATAAAGGTATTTCTAGGGAAAACTATGTACTTAGAAAAGTATATAATATTAGACATCTAGAACCACAATTCACAGAAAGTGAAATGGTCAGATATTTAGCTAGGCATTTTTCAGGGGATATCCAGAATGTTATTATTACGCAAAGAATTGCAAAGTTAGATGACTTAATTGATTATTTAAGAGAATTAGATGATTATCATCAGAGTTTTGATAGAAAGTCTAGTCAGAATAGGGAAAATAATAGTAGATATTATAACAAGTGGGGTTATGATCAGGATAGGAATGAGAATGATAGAAGAGAAAGACAAGGTTATGGTCAATATGATAGGAAGGAAAAGCAAGGTTATGGTCGTCAATATGACAATGATAGAAAGGAACGAGGGGGTTATGAGAAACATCAATATGACAATGATAGGTATGAAAAGCAGGGTTTTGAGAAACGTCAATATGACAATGATAGGTATGAAAAGCAGGGTTATGAGAAACGTCAATATGACAATGATAGAAAGGAACGAGGAGGTTATGGTCAATATAAATATGACAATTATAGGAATGAAAAGCAGGGTTTCGAGAAACGTCATTATGATAATGATTGCAGAGAGAGAGGGGGTTATGTTAAAAATAATGAGTCATATGCACAAGTAGCTAATATCAATATTCAAAGGGGAAATAGAGTAGATGAAAACACGCACTCTAATATAAATAAAATAGAAACAGCACAAGTAAATGTTAGAAATAGAAATCAGGATTTTTAGATAAACTTGTTTTAAATGTAGGTAATAATTGTAAAAAAATAGGCGATTCTATAGAAAATGATGTTATATTGGGAGACGACATCTTATCAGAAAAAAAGGCAAATATTGTATTAGGAGAAAGAATCCTAAAAATAGAAGGTGAAAGAATACCTTTCTGTAGTGTTAATGAATTGAATGGCAAAGGTGCCGAAATAGTTAATGAATTAAATGGCAAATGTGCCGAAATAGTTAATGAATTGAATGGCAATGATGCCGAAATAATTAATGTATCAAATGGCATAGAGTCCAATAATGATAATGAATTTTGCGGTGAGCATATAGTGGGAACCACATGTGTTCAAATAAATAATGATAAGAAGCCTGAAACCTTTCTGATAAGTCGTTACTCCAAATATGATAGAATTTTTAAAAATTTGTCTCAAAAATACAAAAATTCAATTGATTATGAACCTACAATAGCAAAGGGCTATGCGCAACAACTTGAAGTAGGTAATATTTTAAATGAAAACGAAAATGTTTTAAACTATAATAAGGAAGAATCATTACCGGGAAGTTGTCACATGGGGATAAATTATCCATATGATCCAGGATAGATTACTTTTAAGTTATCCAAATGATCCTGAGTAGATCAATTTTAAATTGTAAATAAACTTTGACAGTGTGAATGTCACATCATGTTGTTAAAACTAACAAAATTTTCACATGTCAAAATTCTATTAGTTTAGGGGGTTTTATGCTGTAGTATCCACACTGTGGAACACTACCCAAGTATCGTGTTTGAAATCATAAATAAAATTCACAAATTTGTATGTATTTTAGAAAATAATCATAACAGTTTTACTTTAACGGATCATACAGAAGCAGGAGTATCTGTGGTTTATTTAATTGATTCAAGTTCACTTATTCTCAGCGATTAGGATGCAGAGAATGAAACTTGATATTGAATACGAACAAAATATTTAAATAAACATAAAATGAAGTTATTTTAGTTTAAAAAGGTTATTCTAAATAGTATATAATAAAACATGAACTTATAGAGAATCACAATCTCATTTAAAATGATTTAGAATGAAATTGGAAAACAAAAAGTAAATTTTATAAAATCTGACATTTATGTCAAAACTTAGGGCTGAAAATCATATTTTGTGTAGAAACATTGTAAATCTACACAAAATGAATATTGAATGAAAGACTATTACCAGTAGTTGCATTGCAGGGTAATTATTTCAGAAATAGTAAGTCCATATATTACAAAACACTAAATGACATTTTAAGTTTTCAGATATTTTCAAATATCATTGCAGAAAGGTGTTTTGTAAATGATATTTCACATCATGCAGAAAGAAAGGACTAATAGTATGATGTTAAATGTTTGTTGGCGTATCAATTTCTTGTTTTAGTTTATAATATCAGTATTCTGTCATTATGAAAAACTGCAGTAGGTTTTTAGCTACTAGCATTTTGTGTTTATCATTGCTATTCATCTAAATGTATGAATTAGTATTTATTTGAGATTGGAATTGTTAATTGTAGTTATAAGTAGATTTTAAGAAAGTGTATGTAATATGTCAATATATTTCGAGTAATTACAATTATTCACTTAATCCTGAAAAGTAGAATAAGAAACTTATCAGGAAAATTAAAGAATTAAAAACAGTATTCAATTAAGGTAAAGAACAAACAAAACTGAATAGTTTAAATTTTAAATTAAAATTAAATTTTGAAATATTAGATCAAAATAGAAAAAAACAATTGAAATATTGGAAATTAACCCATTGAAACGACTAAAAATAACAAATCAGTTGATCACACACCGCTGAACAGCGAGCTGCGAAATATATTCATCCAAGAATAAATATTAAATTGAAAAGAGAAGAAAAGTGGTGAATAAGTTGAAGGTTACAATCCAGATATATTGATATCAAGAAAAATTTGTAAAGTATATTAAATATAAAGTGAGTAAACTTTAAAAGTATTAAGAAGTAGATTATCCGGAAAGCAGATTTAGAAGTATTTGTTAATCCAGTTAACAATTTTATATGGTGAAGAAATTTCAAACGTCAATCAAGTGATAGAAATATTTCAAGGAAATCAGTTGAAAATAAATTGGAGGTTATAAACAAACGTCAATCCAGAAAAGAAGAAGAAGAAGAAGAAGCCTTGAGAGGTTTAAAAAGTCAGTCAAGTGACATTTTATATTTCAAGGATCATAATAACCAGCTAGAGGTTACAATATAACATTACTCTAGTCGAAAGAAAGACAAGGTAAAGCTTTACAATATCAGAAATCCATGGTACATATTTATTTTAAATAAAGGCCATATTTATCATTTTAGTTAAGTTAGTTTTTGTTATTTAAATTTGTTAATTACATTCCAAGTTCAAATCTGTTAATAAATTAATACTTTGTTCGTTCAATACTGAGTTTGATTTATTTAGATTGTTATCTTGATCGATGAGCATTTATTGAACCGACTTCGTTGGACCCTGAGTAAGAGTCATTCTATAGATTGTAGATGGTCATGCTAATGGTGTTTTATAGTCTATAATATTAACAGCTTTTAAGAAACTGTTTGGCGCTCAATAAAATCATTTCAATTTACTTTCAAAAAGTAATTTCGAACGTATAAAAAATAAAATAGATATCAGAATATAGAACAATATATATATATATGTGTTTATTAGAGTACTCCTTTTGGATATTCTCCTGTGCGCAGACCAAAATGGCAATGATCTCGGTCTGGAATACCGTGGCGAATTTGCCCAGGGCATAAGAAAGCTCAGCCCTGGGCCTTTCCCCAAATATACCCGCTCCGGTACTTTCCTCAAGCCTCGATCCGTCTGTGAACCAGACAATATCTGCAGGCCTTAGTATGTCCTCGAGTTGTCTCCAGTCTTCCCTTTTCGGGAAGACTACCTCGAAGGGTTGTGCGAAGGAGAAGGAAGGTATCACGTCGTCACTCCTGGACTCCAGAAGTGAGTGGGCTCCTATCGCATCAGTTAGGGCCCTAGTGTGACCTGATTGTTCTCCTCCTTTCATCCACTGACCTCCACATTCCAGTCTGTAGGCCGCTTTCCGAGCCTCGGCCACAATCACTAGGTGAAGGGGCGCAAGGTCCAGAAGGACCTCCAGAGCTGCTGTGGGGGTCGTGCGTATTGCTCCTGTGACTCCTAAGCAGGCAAGTCTTTGGAGTTGTGTTAGCTTCTGTCGTATGGTTGACCTGGTTGTGGCAGGCCACCAGACAACAGAGGCATACGTAATCATTGGTCTAACTATGACAGTATAGTACCACATAGCCACCCTGGGGTTTAGTCCCCATGTTTTGCCAAAGGTTCTTCTATATACCCATAGGGTTGTAGTGGCCCTTTGTACCTGTCTCTCTATATGATCTCTCCAGGTCAGCTTAGAGTCCAGGATGACCCCCAGATACTTCACTGTCCTTGAGATCGTTAGAGTTGTGTTGTAGAGTACGGGTTCGACGAAACCGTCTAGCCTGCGTCTTCTAGTAAAAATGACCATTTGCGCCTTTGAGGGATTAACTCTAAGGCCCTGGTTATTGCACCATCTTTGTACGATCTGCAAGGCCCTTTGTAAGAGTCCGCTGACCGTATTTGGGAATTTTCCCGAGATGATGATTGCAAGGTCATCTGCGTAACCTTGCGCAAAAAGATCCTCGTTTTCAAGTTCCTGTAATAGGCCATCGAGAACGAGGTTCCATAGCAGAGGAGATAGGACGCCCCCTTGTGGGCAGCCTCTCCTTACTGAAACTTTAACTGCCGTTTCCTCATTGGCAGCTGTTATTTGCCTTCCCGCCAACATGGCCCTCAACCATCTAATGATGGTGTCTTCGATGCCATGATAGGCAGCGGCGGCGCAGATTGAATCGAAGGAGGTATGGTCAAAGGCTCCTTCGATATCTAAGAAGGCTCCGGCCGCAAGTTCTTTGTGGTGCAGCGCCTTCTCGATCCTCAAAACGATCGGATGAAGGGCCGTTTCCACTGACTTGCCGGCCTGGTAAGCATGTTGTGACGGATGCAGAGGTACTGAGATCAGTGCTCCGTCTTTGACATACCTTTCAACCAACCTCTCTAAAGTTTTGAGTAGGAAGGATGTTAGGCTGATAGCTCTGTAAGAGTTGGCAGTATCGTAGGATGTACGTCCTGCTTTAGGTATGAAAACCACCTTGACGGCCCTCCAGGGTACAGGAATATACCCCGTGGCCAGGCAGGTTCTCAACAAATGATAGACCGGACGGATGAGTGTCTCTATCCCCTCTTGCAGAAGTGCCGGAAACACTCCATCCGGTCCTGGGCTTTTGAAAGGATCAAACGTGGAAATAGCCCACCTGACCCTTTACACTGTTACCACCCTCGAGGCTGTCCTCCAATCCGCTGCCGTGACAGCAGCGCGGGGGGGCCGAGGGGATGGTGCTTCCTCCGTCTCCACTACGGATTCGGGGAAATGAGTTTCTAGTAGATGCTTGAGGCGCTCCTCATTGGTAGCCGTTAGTCTACCGGAAGGAAGCCTCAAGTCCTCCAGCCGTGAAGGTCTGTCTTTCTTAAGGGCTTTGCAGAGCCTAGCGGCTTCTGGAAGATCTTCAATGCTTTCGCAGAATTTCCTCCAGGCTGCCCTCTTATTGCTACGAATGTGGCTTTTGTAGAGGCGTTGGGATCGTTTGTAGTCGTCCCAGTCCTCTGGGAGTTGAGTGCGCATAGCCCTGTTAAGGAGCCTGCGTGTCTCCTTGCGTAGGTTCAAAAGTTCCCTGTTCCACCAGGGAACTTTATTTTTACCCTTGCTTCTTTTTAGAGGACAACTGCTCTCGTAAGAGGCAGTGATCGCTCCATTGAGAAGTTTGGCGGAGGATTCTATCTCCTCTGTGTTTCTGGGTATAATAACCCTGTTTATTTTATCCGAGAGGGCTCGTCTGTAGACGTCCCAGTCGGTGTCCCTGGGGTTCCTGTACCAGCTCTCCTCTGAGGAGGGAGCGCAGTCCAGTTTGAACCTGATCTGTCGGTGATCCGACAATGAGGGTTCCGTTGATACGTACCAATTTTTGAACAGGGGGACCGCCTGTCTGGATCCCAGTGTGACATCGATGACCTCCTGCCTCCGTTGGGTAACGAAGGTGGGCGTGTTGCCCCGATTTATTATCTCTAAATCGGTGGTGTACAGGTACTGTAATAGACTGCTGCCTCTAGGATTGACCCCTGTGCTGCCCCAGCAAATGTGGTGAGCATTGGCGTCACATCCTATAATGAGAGGCAATCGTCTATCAGTACAGAATTGAACCATCTTCTCCAGTTCGGTTGAAGGTGGCGGTGTTGGCGAGTCGTAGGGAAGGTAGACTGAGCCGAACACGATTTCTGCTCTGTCGGTTTCCTCCCTAAGACTCACCTTCGTAGCAACCGCGTCCCTGGAACAAAGTTCGGGAATTGCTGTTGCTTTAATCTCCTTCGAGACATATGCATACTCTGGGTATGTTGTGTGCGGAGGAGAAAATAGCTTCGTGCCGCCTGTCTAAACCTCGAATGGAGCCATGGCGAACCCAAGGCTCCTGAATCAGGCAATGTGTGTCTGTCCCGCAGCGGCCTGTCGTCCTACTAATGCGGAGGACGGCTCACTGTGTTGCAGATTGATTTGGAGTATTTCCATTTTTTTTTTTCCCTAACTAACTACCCTACTTTTCCTCCGAGCCCGACAGCCCCTCCATCGCTGTGTCCGTCGTGCTCGGCGGCGCGTTGTTGCCACCGCTTGGGCCGGCCTCTACTGAATCCCCCGGGGATGTTTCGGGTCCCAGAAGGACACCTTGATCACCCCCGCCTGAGCGCGGTAACCCAGGCTCGCAATCTTCGCCGCGGAGGCCTCATCGACACCCAGATTGAGTCGAAGCCCCTTGGCTTCGACAACCTGTGTGCCGTGGACCTTCCACAGCTCTGTCCGGAGCTCTGGGTTGTGCCGCGTAAGTCTACTGAAGATGGTGGCTTGGTCCATGGGTTTGCCCGGGACCGTAGCCACCATCTTCCTATATTTGGGGAGCTTGTCCCCTTCCAAGAGCTGGAGAGTTACGCCGTCCACGGGAGAGATGCCGCCTATGGCCGATCTAAGCCATGACAGCGACATCTCGTTCCCGCAGAACAGCTGCACCACTCCTTGCTCAGTTAGCCTGAAGCCGTCGAAATCGGGGAGAGGCCCCCCTGCGGGGAGCCCATCCATCCGAGTGTCGAGGGCTTCTTGCAAACTGTCGGTCAGGGCAGCCGTTAGCCGCTCTTCTGGAAAACCAGCTGCGGCCACCGCCACCTTGACCCCTTTGCTAGCCACCTGACTGTATGAAAGGTCAGGCCTAGCTCTTTTAATAGGTTTAGAGGTGCTGGGTGGGGTCTCTTCTTCCGGCCGTCCCCTTTTGGGAACGTTTGCCCGAGGTGTACCCTCCCCAGAAGTCCTCTCCACCCGCAATTTCCTGGCTCTCTTTCGAGCCGCACCGCTGCGATTACGTCGCTTGGGTTGCCCATCCGTGAGGTTGAGCCCTCCAGCGACGTCCGAAGTAGAGGGAGCCACCGAGACGGAGATTCCCTCTTGTGTGGGAGGTGTGGGATTGGAGAAGGTCCCCCGTGAGGAGCCTTCTCCGGTGCCACGGGATAGGGTTGCCCCATTTCTGGAGCCACCCTTTCTAAGGAGGGGGGAGATCCCTGCAGAGGAATCTTCCCCGGAAGAGGTGGGGGAGGAGGCCCTGCGATCAGAGCGCTCCTCGGAAAGGTTTTTATTGTTTTTGTTATTCATGTTTGTTCCCACGAGTAAACAGGAAATATGGTCGACCCCCGCAGAGCCTGTTACGGGGGCAAGGCTAAATACTATGGGAGGTCGCCCGGTTTCCCATAGGCATCGTTTGAGGTACCATCACCCCGGTACCATTCAGCCCTCGGCACGATGGCTTACACCTTGGCTTGGGGGATATTTATTGACCTCCCGGTCTAGATCCGCCGCTTTTTGTTTAAGCAGTGTCACCTCGTGCAGGATGTGGTTCTTCACCACATGCTTACCAGCACCCCCGAAGAGGCATTGGTGAAGCTGGCGAACGGTCTTGGACGGTGATAGGCTGGGGCCAAGGCACTGTATTCGCATCAGCCGTCCCTGGTGTGTGTCAACTCACCACGGAAAACCCAGTTAAGGGGCCGAGTGAGACAACACACTCCTTGACACCTTTTTATATAATCATGCTATTGTCTAACTTATGTATTTTATTAAATATTCTTTCCCTCTAATGTTTTGATTTATCACTCTTATTACTACAGTTAACAGTGGGTTGATTGCCGACTACGCTGAACTTGTACATACATACTTGTACATGAGATTATAAAACAGAATATATCTACTAAATATACAATTATTTATTATCACCAAGTTTAACATTTGTAATATAACTTAGATGGAATTTATACTTAGTTAAATTCATCGAGTGATCTGGCGAGTGAATGTATTGTTTTGAAATATATACTCTGTGATGTTTAAAAACTACTCAATTCTGTAGTATAAAAAATGAAAGACTGAAAATAGGCTAAAGACATTGTTCAGACTCAGGTTTCAAATATTAAACAATCCAACACTCAGTAGTTTTTAAACAACCACAATACCCAGTTAGCATTTTCATATTCCTACGATATACACTATACATATTCCAAAATAAAATATTGCATAAATATTTGAAACTAATTCAAAATAAGTTGTATACTGGTTGTTTTGTCACAGGTTTTCACATTTTATACATACTCCTGCAATATTCATATGTATGTTGCTGACATATTCTGAAATGTACATTCATTCCACAATATAGTTACAATATACACAAATCTTTTCCGTACATACATGCAACATTATCCACGTATACTTTCAATATACAGTGTATATTGCAAAACAACAATGGTATATTGAATAAATATTTAATACTGATTCAAAATAAGTTGTATACTGGTTGTTTTGTCACAGGTTTTCACATACTATACATATTTCTGCAATATACACACACATGTTGGTGACACATTGTAAACATATTCTGAAATAAACATTTATTTTACAATATAGTTATAATATACACAAATGTGTTCCCTACATATAGGCAATATTATCCATGTATACTTTCAATATTGCAAAGCAACATTGGTATATTGAATAAATGTTTAATACTTATTCAAAATAGATTATACAGGGTGTCCTAATAAAAACTCCCATGCTGGATATCTTCTAAATGAATAGAGATATTTTAATTCTGTAAAAGTCAATTTGTAGTACGTAAAGAGTGCTTCAGTATTAAAAATAAATCATTGTTTAATATATGTATGACACTGAGCAAGAAATATTTCGACGGGAGGAACTTTGAAATGAGGTTTGTGTAAAGGGAAATGCATTTCTAAGTAAATTTTGTTAAAAAAAATCCAACTGTTTTTTAGATATTTGTGTCCAAACGTTGGCATTTGCTCCTGTTAAATAATTATCTCCGAAACATTTCACTATTTAAGTGATTTTAAAAGAAAATCACATTTAAGGCATTTTCATATAAATCAAAATTTCAAAGTTTATGATATACAGATTGTCCCCCTTAAAGACTAAATAAATGTTTCAGAGATTACAACTATTCAATAGGAACAAATGGCAATATTTGGACACATCTCAAAAACGGCTAGATTTGCCTTTTTTCTTAAGAACAAAATCTACTTAGAAATGTATTTCCCTTCCACAGAAATCAGATTTTAGTTTCTTCCAAAGAAATAAGATTTATTTAGAGCCCAGCGCCATCTACATATTGATATATTCAAAAACCATTCATTTATATTCAAAACTGAAGCGCTATTTATGTGCTACAAACTGGCTTTTACAGAATTAAAACGTCTCTATTTGTTTAGAAGATATCCGGAGTGAGACTTTTTACTGGGACACCCTGTATACTAATGGTTGTTCTCATCCCACAGCATATCGTACGCATACGTCTTGTAGATCTGCATGTATGCTGAAAAAATATTGTAAAGATATTTCGAAATATATATTTATTGCTTCTCACAATGTACACTGCATGGAAAATTTGTTTTTACCATTACTTTTCAGTTAAACTCAAACATGTTTTAGTGATCAAATTTTGTTGAATGGAGCACAAAAATGCTAAACAAACCTACCAATAAAAGTGCATTTGCCAAAACAATACTTTACAAAGGCCCAAGAATATCATATGCTCGATCATATGCAAAACAAAATACTTTTACGTTATAATAAGATTTGTTAGACACCATTTTAAAATGCATCAAACATTTATCACTCTGAAAACTTCAGCTTTAATAGTCATAAGTATTTAACATGTTATTTACGAAAGTCTGATAATCATATTACGTTATTACCTACCTTAAAGTTTTATCTAATTCAAATCATGTTTTAAATTGTTCAGAGCAAAAGATGACTTTATTCTATTAACTTCTACTTTACATCGTCGTAACAAAAAATAGGAAGAGTTATAATTAAAACAGTTCTGTTACTTTAAATATATTTTTATTTTTTGTTACAAAATGAATTGCAATAATAAATAACAATTGTGCCAAGAATTTAAATCGATATTTTTTAAACAAAAAAATCTGCTTTGCAACTTATAATTTGTCATATTTTACTATAAGGAATATTTTGCCAGTAAGTAAAAAATAGTAAAAACTGGAGGGCTTACATTTTCAAAACCAGTGTCCAGGTGTTGCCGATGGTGCTACTTGTAATTGTGAAACTCCACTTGGCATTCTTAACACATCACCTGTGATTGCTCCTATTGGCTGAATACTTTCTTTTGGCTTTTCCAATTTTTGGGAGAAGGTATTTTTTCCTGAGTAGAGGAGGTGGGATACATGAGCTAGTTCCAACTATAAAAGAAAAAACAATTAATTATATTTGAACGGGTATTTCACTTTAAAAACTAGCCTTGATGAAGTTAATAAATATAAACACATCTTACAGAAAAAAATAAAAATAATCAAAAATGAATTAAACAAACTGATATTATCATAAAACAAAACATAGGTACCTAGTTATAGGTATTTTTTTGGAATTCGGAAATGTTTGTGTTTGTGATTTTAAATGCCTACCAGAGTTATTAGAAGAACAACACATTCTCTTTCAACTTCTAGTAAGGACAACATTTCTTTCACTTTGGTAAGTCGACGGCTTCCAATACGTTCTTCGATATCACTATGTTCATCTGACAATAATAATTTTTTCGGAGGACTAATATGCTTTTTGTACATATAGTCCCTTGATTTGTCTCTGTTCACTCTGTACATCAGATGTGATTTCTGATCTTTTCCATTTACCTAATTGCAGCTTTTTATAATCCTCTGAAACAGATATGAAGCAAATTAATACGAATAAATATAACAACTCGTATGTTGTAATTAAAACCAATGGTTGTGATTTAAATAAACAAAAGCACCTTAATATTGAAATAGATCGAACCTACCTTCTACTACCTAAAAATAAGATTTAAACACCCCGTAAAGTGTCCAAGTTTCATCTGGGATTGCTCCTGTTTTTCAATGATTTGTCAAATTGGTTCCGTTTGAATGGTGACCACCAAACTTCCTTTTCGCAGAGTGTTACCATTCCGAATTAGACTACCTCCGTTTCTTTTTAAAAAAATTGGTGCCTACAAACGCCGTCATTATTATAACAAATAATAAAGTATGCTAGGATTGTAATATAGGTAAGTACAAAGGGATACATTAAACTTTAGTATCTGAATATAAAATATCTGCAAATGACAACAAAGCGGGCCATCCTTAAAACTGTGTGGTAGGTAGTTGTATTGTGTACAATTGTAAAATACTTACTGCAATGCAATTAATGTACCTACACATGAACTAATAATTAATAATCACAGGAGAACAAAACACAAACAAATTGAAATCGACATTTGACAGCCTGTGCCCTGTGGTGGCAGGCAAATAACAGCAGGGCAACGAGCGTGCGCACTAATCTAACGACGTGGCGCGCATTATAAAATTCGACAAGGGGACGATTGTAACGACATGGAAAGCGGAAATCTAAATATAACGATAAAATGTAATTAAATAATCATTTCTCAAGTCCGAACTACCTGCTTAAGAAATGCCGATAGCTATTAATTAAATGCAGTAGGAAAATTGAAAAAGGGATGAATAAGTTATCATTTTTATTATTCATTATTATTTAATATACGATCACAAGTCTGGATTCAAAATTTAAATCATATTTCATATCTACAATTTTAACCAACGATTTAAAATTTATAAAACGTATATGCCATTCACCACAGGGGATGATTATAAATGCACTTAAACCAAACCTAGATAGAGAAATATCTATTTGTTTTTGTTATGAGGTATAGATAGGTACTATACCGACACTGCACAAGGCAGTATTTCAACAATACTGCTGTAAAATTAATATCTAACTTACCATAATTTTTATGTAATATAGCCCAAATGCATGCAGCATTACGCTGTCAAAATCAATCAGAAACCGCATAAATCTTGTTGGTAGGTACTTTGCAAAATGTAACACATTGCTGTGCAATATTACTAGGGCTATATTGTTTCAAGTTTCGGTTGCAATGTTGCTAAAACTGCTTTGTCGGTGGGTATACATAATTTACGTGTGCCAACGATTGGCTCAAAATGTTTACACCCCATTCTAAAATTTAATTTGGGTTTTATTGCATACAGCTGTAGTGTTTGTACATGTGTTCAACTTTTGAATGCCATTTTTTTAATATTAAAAATACAAACATGAATTTCATGTTGCAGAAATGTTCCTCTGGTACATTATTAGGATATATATGATGATACACATATATTATCCATTAAATGTTTGTGTGATATTTATTAAAGATTTCAAAATTAATATAGCTTTTTGTATATGTCTACAGTATACAAAAATATCATGTTGTAAAAATATTCCATTTGTAAATTGTAAAGAGATTGAATTAAGTACGTAGCATAAATATCGCCTACTGTATATAATAATAATAATAATAATAATAATTTATTTGTCAAAATTAATTGCACCGTAGTGTATTGACATGTCAGTTAGAATACTAAAAATTAAAACGTTAGGAAATACTCCTAATATAGTCAAGAATTTATGAAAAACAAGATGCAAATGTAAGTAATTAAATATAAGTAAACGACATACATAATACATAAAAGAATATAACAAACAATTAATATATATATATATATATATATACATACATTAAGTATAGAGATTAAAATTATATACATACATACATACAAATATACACCAATATATACATAGTCAATATCATAAAAAACAATATGCCAATAACATATAAAAATATAAGTTTACATATAATTAAAATCTGTAATGTTATAGTAAGCATTGGCCAAAAGATGCAGTTTTAATTGGGTTTTAAATTGTCTAGTCGGCAATTCCTTAACACTATTTGGAAGTGAATTAAACAAATTAATTCCAAAGTTAATTCGCTTTGTATAGGCCAATCTCTGACATGGTGTCTGTATTTTATCTCGATTTCTAGTGTTATAATCATGAGTTTCCCCATTCTTGATATACTCACTCAGATGTACTTTTATATGTAGTAAGTGACAGTAGATTATCTCTGATGGTAAAGTCAATATATTAAACTTAACAAACCATGGTTTACAACTTTCAAGTTGGTATCTATATAATATTTGACACATCAGTAAATTTTTGAGAAGATTCGTACAATATTCTCTGTATACCGCAAAATCAACATTATTTCATGTATATTATAGGTATATATAGGAATATCGTACAACGTACTGGCAATATCTTTCCTATATTGATATAAGTACGTCGCAAAACGTATATTACGGCTATATGTAAAAGAAGTTCTGAATATTGTTTGAATGTAGACAATGAGTTTTGAATGTTCATTTCATATCGCATGCTATGTGGGTATATACTTTAAAATACATTTAGTCATCGATAACAACTATATTTTGAAATTTTCATTCTTAATTTATAAACTTCATCAGATCTTTATATAATATGTAGCTTTTCTTTCAAGCTCCTCTTGAATTGTACCATATTTAAAACGGTTGTCTCTGTAAAATTTTTCTCTTCGGTATGAACCTTTTCACTCAACTCAAGTTTAGTTACAAAAAATGTCAGTCAAACCAATATAAACTGTTAATTTCTATACCAAATTGTCTATAGATTGCTCTAGCAGCACTTATTTGATCACAACCACGTTCAGTTTCATATTTGGTATCTCATGTTAAGAGAGAAAACCTAACTTGACTGGTCTTGTAACAGCAGTGTGGCCTACAATCTACAATATAAACCCATGTTAAATATAAAATTCTTACTTTAAGGTGGCCATTCCCTAGAAAGAGACATCCGATAGGGAAATATTTATTATTTTTGCCCATATTTTTTTTTTCTTAGTACGTACATTTAAAAAAACTATAAGAGTACCTAAGTAGAACCATAACAAGACTATTACTATGAATTTTCACTTAATAATTTCAGTGGTTTGCAAAATAGCTCGATTTAAAACTACAAGTAAACCATTGTAGGATGGCCAACAGCCGCGCAGAGGGAGAAGAAATATCGTCGCTGTTGAATAGAGACAAGTTTCTTAACTATGAACGTAGTACAGTCGGGGGAAGAAGTTTAAGTAAAAGGTGCTCTTTTATTCCCAACAATCCGGGTATGTCATAGGCCAATTGATGTTTTCGATTGAACAACAGTTCTTTGTACACGTAAAATTAATGTTTATAAGTAGATACTTCTAATAGGTACCTATGTGTTAAATATAAGTTACTTATACACTACAAGCAATTTTCTCAAGACTGTACCGATGTTTATACGCGGAAGGAACATAAACAAGTGAGCTCCGTAAAGGTGGGGTGGTTTCAACTACTGCGCATCCTAATCTCGTTGGCCATTCTAGGATGGTCGACGTGTACGAAATAGATTAACACAATTTTTAAATTTAAATCGAGCTATTTTGCAAACCACTAAAATTATTGAGTGAACATTATTATTGAGTGAAAAAATTATTGAGTGAAAATTCATAGTAATGGTCTTGTTATGGTTCTACTTAGGTACTCATAGTTTTTTTAAATATACGTACTAAGAAAAAAAAGTTATAGCTAAAAATAGTAAATATTTCCCTATCGGATGTCTCTTTCTAGGGAATGGCCACCTTAAGATGTAATAATTTACCATTAATAAAATGCTTGAAATACTCCTGAAAAATCATTTCTTTTCATTGCTTGCAAATCAGTTGGCATTTTACAACTACTAAATGTCTTAAGTCGACGAGTTTCATATCTAGCCGTATCAGTTCGCGCTTCCGCCCAAAGATGACAAGTTCTCTTTTTAATTTTTGGCATTTCGTTAAATTTTAATTAACATATAGTAACTATAACTATCTCTGCGTAAATTATAAATATTTATATACAACAAGCTAACCATTATACTCTTCGCCGATTTACTGCACTGTTCATATAATTGTTGCACATTCTATAGGATACTCGTCACAGCTTTTTTTGTAAATAATATTAGTTTTAGACATTTTTTATTTAATTACAAAATATACATTTTTTTTTTAATTCAGGTAATTAATAACTTTTTTATTTATTGATCGATATTGTTAAAAATATACATAAAAATACAATAGGGTTTTTCCTCTAGCTAACACTAACTTACTGTCCAAATTTCAATTCAATCGGACTTTTCGTTCTTAAGTTATCGTACTTACAAAAAACGTGAGGGACGGACAGACAGACGGACGGACAGACAGACAGACGGACGGACATATAACGATACTTTATATCTGTTATAAATGTAAATCATATATTCTATACAGGGAAAATATTAACATATAACCGATAATGCTTTATATTCGCTGTACAGATTAAATAGAGAATACATCTGTAGAGAAATATTTTGCTGTACTATAAATATGCTATATACTTGAAATCTTTATTGAGAAATCTTTATAGATTATATACTAATCTATATAGTCCACGTAAACATATATCGCTTGGTTGTACGATATAAAAAAGAGAATATTGACGTGTGGTTCCAAAATGAGTTTTAAGTCTGTATATAGGCATGATGCAAAATTTGTACATTTTATGTAAAACGTAATATACGTAAATAAAAGTATTTATCTAACGAAAAGTCGTACATTTAGTATAATTTCTTCTACAAAATTTTGCATCTTGTCATATTCCTTTTATAGAAAATATCTTTTAAAATGTTTTATTTACTGTGCTTCTCTTCAAAGGTGTATTATATTCAATCTAAAATGTTATAGGTTAATGAAATGAAGAGTGGACGGGAAGAGCAACAACCAACGTCGCCACGGAGGCAACTGGAAGGCTACCTGTGTGGACATTTCCGACCCAAGAATTTACAAAGTACAAGCGAGATGTACAATCGGCAATCGCGGGAAAAACAGTACTTATTACGTAAAGAAAAATATTCGTGGGTAAGCCCGCGGAGGAAATTGATGCAACCGTGGATACCTGTTTCGGACTTGTTAGTCCTCATCAGCACGGTAAAGCTAAGTTGAAAGGATAGGCACAACTTAGGACAAGACAGGAAGACAACACAAACGGAACCACTGACGGGAAGCCAGTCGCACATTTGTGGCTTCAGCTGGAAGAACCTGGAGTTTCAGGGCAACAACCAACGTCGCCACGGAGGCAACTGGAAGGCTACCTGCGTGGACATTTCCGACCCAAGAATTTACAAAGTAAAGAGGAGAGGTAAAATCGCGGGAAAAACGGCATTACGTAAAGTAAAATATTCATGGGTAAGCCCGCAGAGGAAATTGACGCAACCGTGGACGCGTGTTTCGGACTTATTAGTCCTCAACTTAGCTATACCGTGCTGATGAGGACTAATAAGTCCGAAACACGTGTCCACGGTTGCATCAATTTCCTCTGCGGGCTTACCCATGAACATTTTTCTTTACGTGATACCGTTTTTTCCCACGATTTTACCTCTCCTTTGTACTTTGTAAATTCTTGGGTCGGAAATGTCCACGCAGGTAGCCTTCCAGTTGCCTCCGTGGCGACGTTGGTTGTTGCCCTGAAACTCCAGGTTCTTCCAGCTGAAGCCACAAATGTGCGACTGGCTTCCTGTCGGTGGTTCCGCTTGTGTTGTCTTCCTGTCTTGTCCTAAGTTGTGCCTATTCTTTCAACTTAGCTATACCGTGCTGATGAGGACTAAAGAGTCCGAAACACGTGTCCACGGTTGCATCAATTTCCTCTGCGGGCTTACCCATGAATATTTTTCTTTACGTAATACCGTTTTTTCCCGCGATTTTACCCCTCTTTTGTATTTTGTAAATTCTTGGGTTGGAAATGTCCACGCAGGTAGCCTTCCAGTTGCCTCCGTGGCGACGTTGGTTGTTGCCCTGAAATTCCAGGTTCTTCCAGCTAAAGCCACAAATGTGCGACTGGCTTCCTGTCGGTGGTTCCGTTTGCGTTGTCTTCCTGTCTTGTCCTAAATTGTGCCTATCCTTTCAACTTAGCTATACCGTGCTGATGAGGACTAATGAGTCCGAAACACGTGTCCACGGTTGCATCAATATCCTCTGCGGGCTTACCCATGAATATTTTTCTTTACGTAATACCGTTTTTCCCGCGATTTTACCTCTCCTTTGTACTTTATAGATTCTTGGGTCGGAAATGTCCACGCAGGTAGCCTTCCAGTTACCTCCGTGGCGACGTTGGTTGTTGCCCTGAAACTCCAGGTTCTTCCGAAAGAAGGGGGTATAGTTTTTCACGTTTTTCGGAAAAACTCGGTGAAAACGCACTTTACGGAAAAGTTGCAAATAAAAGAAGTCTTGTATTTCGATACATTCCCCTGAATTTTTTCGGAATTTGTTCTCAACTTTTGCATTTCCTCTCCCCCACTTTTGGGAGTTTTCGAGTGGCCATATCTGGAAAAATATGCAATTTTCTAAAATATTCACAAGAGTAAAAACATCTTATTTTGGGCCAAGAAAAGTAAATATATATATATTTTTTCATTTCTGACCTAATTCTACGAGTTACGGAACCCCTGACAAAAGGGATGCTTTGTACCTTTTTCGATCATTTCTTACTGTAATCTTGTTTTCAACTTTTATTTCCACATCCACAGAGTGGAGTGGAAGTATAGTAATCGTAAAAAAATTTCAAATTTTTTTATTGTTGAAATGGGTTTAGAATATCATGAAACGTCGAGATTTTAAATTCGATCGAAAAAAATTTCTATCTGTCGGTCTGTAACTCTGGAAGGGTTAAAGATATTGACTTGAAATTTTATACACGTATGTAGTATAACGAGATCTGGAACTGGATTGTTTTTTGAACTTATCCGGTGAAGGGTTGGGGGCAAATAGGGGTAATTAGGAGAAAATAAGTAAAGCAAGCTGGTAAGAATACAAAAATTTGGGATTTGGTGTATATACTAGAAGCCAAGGCCTCAATTTTTTTTAATAATTTTTCCATCCCCTCCGCACTTCATTATAAAAGGGGTTGATAAAAAAAAAAGAGATATTTACTTGAAATTTGGTGCACGTATATATTGTAACGATATCTAGAATTAGATTATATTTTGAGGTGATTCGGTTGAAGGGTTGGGGAAAATAAGTAACGCAGGCCGTTAAGAGTACAGAAACTTGGAATTTGGTGTATATACTAGAAGCCAAGGCCTCAGATTTATAATATTTCCATCCTCCCCCACCACCCACCCACTCCATTATAAATGGGGTTGATAAAATAAAATTGATATATTTACTTGAAATTTGGTAGAAGTATATATTATAACGATACCTACAACTAGATTATATTTTTAGATGATTCCTTTGAAGGGTTGGGGGTTAGATAGGGGTAAATAGGGGAAAATAAGTAAAACAGGCTGGTAAGAGTACAGACACTTGGAATTTGGTGTATGTACTAGAAGCCAAGGCCTCAGATTTCTTTATAATATTTTTCAACTCTCCCACAACCCCCATTCCATTACTAAAGGGGTTGATAAAATAAAATTGAGATATTCATTTGAAATTTAGTACACATATGTATTACACCTGGAACTAGATTATATTTTGAGATGATTCCGTTGAAGAGTTGGGGTTTAAATAGGGGTGAATATGGCAACATAATGTAAACTAGCTGGTAAGAGTACAGAAACTTGGGCTTTGGTGTATATAATAGAAGCCATGCAAGGTCTCCGATTTATTTATAATATATTCAATTCCTTCCACCACCCCCACTCCATTATTAAAAGGGTTAATAAAATAAAATTGATATTTTCACCTAAAATTTGGTATATGTGTATATTATAACGACACCTGGAACTTGATTATATTTTGAGATGATTCCGTTATTATCTTTAATTAGATTATATTATGAGATGATTCCCCACACAGCACAATCGGGATATGGGATGTCAAATTGAAGTACCTGGATATCCCAGTACGTAAAGTGGATAGTGAAATGAACGTCCCATTTAGGATATCCCAGGATATCCTTCAAAAGGAGGCCAATAGGATATCCTGAACTGGTTTCATTTTGGCATTAACTGTAAATTGACATGGGGATTAAAAAAGGACGTCCAGTGAAGGGCCCTAAATCTCCTTAAACTGTAACCCAATATACTTCTTTAATATGTTCAAATAAGGCGCCATTACGATTTCCGGCGGCCATATCCAATTTCACAAACCTGTGCTTTCTATTGTATTTGGTATTCTTTAGTGTAAACTCAAAACAAGCTTGGAATATCAGCTAATTTATCTACATCAAATAATATAAATTATTAGTTTTTGTAGGAAACATTTTTAACACTTTTGATTGTGTTTTATCTGTTTAATTCAGTTTTATTTGAGACTTTTTTGTTCGACACTATAGAAAGTAAGTACAAGCCATTTAAAAATAACATAACCTATAAAATTTACCTAATTTAATGCAATTTTGTTAACTTTCAGGATGCCAAGGGAAACTAAAAAGAGGAAACTTTATAGAAAACTTACAGTATTAAACAAAAATTCTGGCTCCCTTATTTTCAATGACCAACAAACCTACGAAATGAAGCTTAATTGGCCCAAGAATTTAATGTTACGAAGCCAGGTTGGAGAGAGAATGTGAACCAGGTCGTACTTAGTGTTGTGAAGTTTGACGATGAACAGTGTATGAAAATAGGTAAGTAAAAATAATTTTGCTTCAAGATAATTATTTGAAACTTTCATTGCACTCTTAAAGGGAAATATGTATCAGACAGGACATGCGTGGATAAATTTCAGTTAATTTGCAATCTGTCCTGATGTATTGTTTCCTCTTGAGTAAATTGCACAAAACTGTTATTGGTTTATGAATGGTGTTATGTAAATGGCTTCGCAGCCACGGCCATATGTGACTTGTATGCATTAAAATGAAGTCGTAATACAGGATCGCATTTTATAATGCGACAAATTATTCTTATTAGTGCTTCAGTTTAAACCTGTATCCCTCGATGTTCTCTATATTATCTTTATCTTACCCAGTTTTCATATAGACTAAATTTTTGTTGATAATGCTGATTCAAATAATAAGTAAATGTTTATTTTAGATGCAACCATGAATGGGTACCTATAATATTATGGAATAGGTACAAAGCAGAGAAGTGTTTAAAAGAATCCGAGCAGGGCAAAAAGAAGAGCGAGGCAATGAAGAGAGTAGAGAAGTAGGAACACATTACTTGATAAAAAAATATGTTTTTATATAATTCAGTTTGAAAAATGTTATTTTATGTTCTTTTAAGAAGTTTGCTTTTTGGTGTTACAAATGAGTTTTGTCTTTAAATATTGAATATATTTAGCTTCTTATAACCCCTAGGTGTTTTTAATTTCTTGACTGATAATTCAAATAGCCTTCATGTGTAATTTTTTTCGACAGAAATAAAATTTAACAAAAAACAAAATTTATGGAGTTAAGTATGTGCAACATACTTATTTTGTTATTCTATGTTTTTTCGAAGTAGTTTTTTTTTGAGTGGTTTGACATTACAAGTGTGAGTTTGTTTTTAAGTCTGTCTTATATTTGATTTTATTTTCTTCACCATTTATATCAAATAACTAGATGAGTAAATCCTTGGGTTCTTCGGTCAGTTCAAATGACAAATATAATATTTTCTATTGTTTCAGTGTATTAACCGTCGTCAGAGAAACTACAATTGTACAAAAAACAAAAAATATGTGGATTTATGCGCTACCTACTTATATATAATTATAACTAGGTAGCACTTCGGTCCATACATAGAAAATATTTTTAGTTTATTTTTTTTTTGTAAAAATGTGGTTTCTTTGGCGATGGTTAATATATTGAAATATAAGAAAATATAATATTAGGATGTTCTGGGACGTTTCAGTGTGTACTTTGTACATCCTCTAATGTCCCTGTGGATGCCCATTCGTGGTACTTACGACGTCCCGAAATATCCCGGGATATCCTGGTACGTCCCTAGTTATGAGCTTCAGACATCCTTCAGGACGTCCGTCGTATTGCCTTTATCTGGAACCAAGTTGTGACATTGGGATGACCAAAAGAGTGCCGAAAAGCATACATATTGGGATATTGGGACGTCCATAGGCAAGCCCAAATCCTAAATGGTCTTTGCCATAGTACGTCCCTCGGACAGCCTTGTGCTGTGTGGGTCCGTTGAAGGGTTGGGGGTTAAATAGGGGTAAATAGGGAAAAATAAGTAAAGCAGGCTGGTAAGAGTACAGAAACTTGGAATTTGGTGTATATACTAGAAATTCAATAATATTTTTCAACTCTCCTATGACGCTCCACTCCATTATTAAAGGGATTGATAAAATAAAATTGAAACATATGTATATATTATAACGACACCTGGAACTTGATTATATTAGAGATGATTCCGTTGAAGGGTTGGAGGTTAAATAGGGGTGAATATGGAGAAATAAGTAAAACAAGCTGGTAAGAGTACAGAAACTTTGGATTTGATGTATGTACTAGAAGCCAAGGCCTCAGATTTTTTATAATATTTTTCAACCCCCTCCACTACCCCCACACAATTATTAAAGGGGTTGATAAAATATAATTGACATATTCATTTGAAATTTGGTACGCGTAGGTATTATAACGACATCTGGAACTTAACGTTCACTTAATGTTCTCTTAACCGCTTCTCAAGTCACCGAGGTAACTCCTTGAAAATCTAGAATGATTTTGTGTTAGGTAAAGAGAAGCGAGGCCCTACAGTTTATAGTGGAGTCCGAACCACATCTTGGGGATAATTTTATAATTAAAATTATTTCGCGGTGAACAGGGATTGAACCTGCATCGCTAGGTATGCCAGTATGCAAGCTAGACGCGCTAAACCACTGAGCTACCGTCCCCTTAGATTATATATTAAGATGATTCCGTTAAAGGGGTGGGGTGGGGGGGGGGTGTATTGAGGACAATAGGTGGAGGAAGCTAATAAGAGTACAGAAACTTCATTTTTGGCGTATATGCTAGAAACCAACATTTCAATTTTTTTTATGACTTCTGCCTCAAATATTAAAATTTTATGACCAATTATTTCCACATACTAGAGTGCAAATATAGTCAAAATATTTTCCTTTAAAGGGACTTGGATGAAAAATCTGGATGTGGAAGTAGTGACTCCTTAGACAGCGGTTTTTTATTAACGTCATTACAAACACATTGCAAAAGGTTTCATCAAAATTCATTCTCTAGCACTCAAGTTAGAGATTTTAATAATTTTAGCGCTCCGTTGACTGAACTAATTTGTAATTTTGGATTTTGATGAAACTTGCGCCTTTTAATGATGTTCCAAAAGACTATCTATAATTATCAGTTTTTTAAAACGGAAATTTCTAATATGAGATTGTGGTCTTGGTGATCAAAACGCATCGCGAGGGGGTTGGAACCTTCGTTGTGACACTGCCTCTGGAGACACTCGAATACCTACACTCGATGCTAGTTTCGTTAATCATATTAGCATCATCGGGAGATGATTAAAAGTCAACTTTAAAACTCAGATATAATAATTTCCCAATGATGCTAATGTGGTTAGCGAAATGCAAGTCGAGTGTTGGTATTCGAGTTCAAAAGTTTTGGTGTTTGTGGAAACTATGTCTCCAGAGGGGAAACCTTTACTCTTTGACATTTAAAAAAATATGTTAATACTCAAATCGGTCAAAAAATAAAAGAGTATCAGCTTTTTCTCATATATGCGACACATACACTGTATGCAGGGTGTTTCACTAAAACTACGCAGACTAATAACATCAAAACGAAAGAAAATAAAGTATATGAAATCTGCAAAAAGGGTTATGGAGTGATAGTCGAGTGCAATTAGAGACAGAAAGTAAGAAATGACGGAACCCATGATTTTTTTTTGTATTGAGTTTCTATTATTGAGTACAAACAAGTTTAGGTACCCTTTAAAAAGTGCTGCTTTTAGCTTGGAGGTGGTTCCCATCCCCACTAGAAGGGTTGGTAAAAAAGTAAAATAGTAGCCACCGGATCTGATATAGAATCATATTGTAAGATAAAGGTGGTTTACAATCTTTCATGAAAATTTGTATTTTCCCAGTTATAACGATTCGAAGATTACGATTTTAGGTTTAAAAAATTGGTACCGAGGCTGTTTTTCGTAAATATCTCAAAAGTCTTACATTTATGAAAAAAGTGGTATGGTACAAAAAAATAAGATTATGAAATTACAAGTAAGTATTTTATATTTTGTTTATTTCTGTACGATGAATAGTTCTAAAAATATGATAGCTTAAATATGTCGTTCGAACGTTTATCAGTCGAGATATAATGTTTAAATCTCAAATATGTCAGAAACAATCAGTGTGATGTTAAAAATACATATAAGTAATAGAAATTAAAGGGCTTGAAGTACTCTTTGACTTGATTTTTTTTTATATCCATGCAGCTTGAAAATAACGATGTTACGTGCAAGACAACGAACGTTTTGTAATTTTTTTAAATAAAAAAATTAGGATTTTCCTGCTGTCATTCGCCATAGAATAGAAATTCCAAAAATCTGTACTAGTTTTTATTAATATATGGTAGGTATTACCAACTTGCTGTCATTTTGAGAGCCTCAATTTATCAAAGGTTTTGAAGAAATATAAGATTTAAATGTATTTCTTTGCCACTAATAGTTCAAGCCTCACATTTGCGGAAATATGATCCGAAATTATTAATAATAGAGATATTTTAAAAAACAAATTAATATATGGCTTATTCTTGAGCTTTATTTAAAAGCAGTACCTATTTTAAAGTAGGTGTATTTTTAAAACCGACTGCTATGAAAATGCCAAAAAATTAGAGCATCCTAGTAATGCTATATATTAACAAAAACTGGTACAGCTTTTTTGAATTTCCATTATATAATGGAAAACCTATAAAAGAGTACTTTAAGCCTTTTAATTTATATTATATGTATTTTTAACTTCATACTGATTGTTTCTGATATACCTATTTGAGATTTAAACATTATGTCTCGACTAGTAAACGTTCGAGCGCCATTTTTAAACTATCATATTTTTAGAACTATTCACCCATTCATCGTACAGAAATAGACAAAATATAAAATACTTGTACCACTTTTTCCATAAATTTAAGGCTTTTGAGTTATTTACGAAAAACAGTCTCAAGGTACCCATTTTTTAAAGCTAAAATTGTACCTAATCTTCAAATCGTTATAACTTGGAATATATAAATTTTCATGAAAAATTGTAAATCACCTTTATCTCTTACAATATGATTCTAGTAGTAGAAGTGAAAAGCGGCTATTTTTAAAGGATACATTTTTTTGTACTTAAGTATTAGAAACTCAATGCAAAAAAATTATGAAAATCATTCATTATATAGTTGTCTACATATATTTAAGGCACATGAAAAGTGTCGGCGCCTTTGACTTTGCGGTAAAGATCAAAGACCCCGACATTTTTTAGTTGCCTTAAACATATGAAGAAAACTATAACCGGGTTCCGAGGTAATAACCTAATTGCACTTGACTATGATACTTGTAGGTAAATACTATTACTTATAAACTATTATTATAAATGTTGGCGTAATTTGTTGCAGTTTTGGCGCTGGCTCCTATTCAATGGCAACAACTTTGCAATTAACAACTGTGTGAATTCCACTTTAATAATAAAATTAATCTAGAGTTGCCAGGTCAATAACTAAGATTAATATTTAAAGTTTGTAAAAAGCGTTATGGATGGGCCCCACTTTTAAATTATTTGGTGTATGTGTAAATCACCGCTGGGCGCTGATCTATACTGTCGTCCGGAAATAATGAATTGATGGGTGATGTAACTTTGAAATAGCGATAACTATTAACTGTACGGTATTTTTAATTTTAACATTTTTTATACAGCATGTTTTTCATCTTTCGAGGTACTGATTTCAATTCATGTTTGAACTTAATATTTCTAATATGGGTTGGGTTTTCGGTTCCATGTTCCATTTATAAGTACATACCTAGGTAATGCCTATATAAATTAATCAAAATAAAACCTTAGGTAGGTATGTATAAATAAAATTTTATCCATTTTTACTAAAATGCTGTAAAGCAAGATGGTACACAAACGTATATTATCTACCTATATTGAAATGCAATCGTTTATAAAATCAGGCGTTTTTAAAAAGAGTGATCTGATGAGGATGACTCATACTGTTCCCCGAAGATTTAAGAAATAAAGGACTGTTTGTATACGTTTACTACGTTTGTTAGTATGTACAACACTTGATTGTCTGCCGCCGCGCACCGGTTTAGTTCGTACATGTACGCCTGAAATTGTTCTCCTATTGGTTATATTATAATGGTCATTGGGATATTTTTAGTTCTGACATCATCCTGTCAGGCAGTGGTTCTGAGAAAGGGTTTCCCTACGCGTGAGTCATTCGTTGTGTTATTTTCACACTTTCACAGTTTGTTTTGAAGATAATAATTGCTGTGTGTTTTCATAATTCATCCTTCTTGATAAAAAGTTATATATTTTATTATTATTACATTTTGTTTGTTGCATTGTAGCAGCTGTCTTTGTATCGATCAAAGATAAATCGTGTTTATTATAGGTACTTGTTTTTTACATACACCTACCTACGTAATTAAAGATTATTACAATTTATATTATGAAATCTGAATTAAGTGATGGGATGTCAAATTACTCGGATTTCTCAAATGATAGCCAGAACTCACAAATTTCCACTGCTGATTTCATGACCTCAGTGGGAAACGGAGTGTTATTGACGCCTACAAGTGTAAGTACTTCTATACAAAAATGCAATTTTCATATTTTTTATTTCACATTTTGTATAGGTACCTATGTGTACACCTACCTATGAGATGATTATTTTTTAACATACTTATTACTTTTATTCATTTCCTTATATAGGTATATATTTACCTGGCAGGGTTGAACTATTTATTATGTGTATTAATATTTTGGCCTAAATAGAAAAAATGTAAATTAGAATGCCTGTGAGTATAATAAAAATTAAAATTTATTAATAATATACAGGACATCCTAAATCTACACATCAACAATCCTACATACCTATAATGTGCCTATCCTAATTATCATATATACATGGTGTCCTGTAATCAAGTACAAAAAATTAAACTGTCGATTCTTTGGCGAAAATTAATATTACACTCCACTTACCTGGATGTGGAAGTGCTTATAATAATAGTTAAAATAATTTTTCAAAATTATTATTGAAATAGGTTTAAATGTCATGAACTCATGAAATGTCGAGATTTTAACTGAGCGAAAACAATTTCAGTTTGTCTGTAACTAGAAAAAAAAAAAGTTATCTTAAAGTATCGTAAACGGAAAAAGATTTCCTGTATTTCCTAATCTTCGGCAATATTGCAAATTATTGGGCTATTGGAATATTCGCGAATCTTTTTCAGGGTAGGTACACTAATTTAGAATCGTAGAGTACCAATATGAAATTCATTTTTAATAGATATGCATAGTTTTTGCAGAAAAAAAAATGAAATTTTCAGTATACTCTAAATGCTTTTCGGGTCAATGTGCCTTTAACGCACTGCAAAATCTTTTTCTTATAAAAGCACATTATTTAAGTCCCAATAAATTAAGAAAAGAAACTGCCAAACTAACACGCAATTTACGCATCCTTGTCCACTTCTAAAAGTTGTTTAAGCTCGGGAGCCGGAATTCATGGTTAGATTTGCTTAAAAAGTTGACTTCGTATTTCATCGATTTCTTCTACGTCCCTAAACCGATTCAAACAGGCCCTACGAGAGGGGGGGGGGTGTTTTCCCATGGGCTCGGAATTCTTGAGGGGGCCCGGAATGTCTGAAGTCCAGAAAAAGTTGGAAATGCTGAGATGCATATGCAAATTTTGATTGCGAACCTTAAAAATTATTTCGAACAGCGGGGGTAGGGGGCCCGTATATTACTACACCCGTCCCCGATTTTCTCTCGATGGCCCTGGATTCAAACAATTTTTTTAATGGGTATTTAGAAAAAACCCTTATATTTATCCGTACCGAGCTGGTATAAACATCACCAAATTTTGAACCTAATTTTAAAATAATATAAAAAAGATATTATTTTATTGAGATTATATAAATCTGCTAGAGTATTTTAAATATACAGATATTTAAATTTCAATTCTTTGTCAAGCAGTTACAGAAAAAACAATGAAACTGATAAACATGTTACAAATTCCAACTAATATAGTTTGTGGTTTGTATGTGCACTAACGAACAGTGGCGGCCTGCGTGGCTTTTAGCTGTGGGTGGGCACTTGCACAAACACTAATAAATAACAAACCGTAATAAATACGTTACACAGGTACTTCCGAAAATGAAACAATTTTTGGCGGGAAATTACGATTGTAAAAGAAAGGGAAGGGACGAGGCAGACAGTGTCCACATTACACCCACAAACTAAAAAACCCGGTAACTATTTGAATTTGCATTTCATCATTTACAAATAAGATTATTTTCGTAATAGTAATAATCATAACACAGGCACACAAAATAAAAAATGTGCTTTGTACTTTTGATCAGACCCTGTTATTCTTATGGTTTTGGACCTGCTCAATCCGGTGCTGTCATCAGAATTGTTCCATCACGTCAGAATTTCCCCTAACCTCAAAAATTAACTAAAAATCAGCGAGAGTCTTAATTGGGGGATCCTGATGTGATGGAACAATTCTGATAACAGCATCGGATTCAACAGGTTCAAAAACATAAGAATAACAGGGTCTGATCAAATGTACAGGGCACTTTTTTATTTTGTGTGCCTGTGTAATTGATGTCACACTGACTTCCTTGTTTTCTATTATTTATCATGTATCAAATTAGACATTAGATATACAACTAATATTCTATTTGATATTCTAAATGTTCTCATAATTATTCATTTAATCAATTTTAACACATTTGTTAATTAATCATGTTTCATTTTCCAGTTTGATTTTCATATATTGTCAAATGTAAATATATTCTATTCAATAATTCAAAATTCAATATTCATTCATTATTCATAAGTTTATAAAATTTTCTTTAGACGTGGCATGCCCTCCCTAGATATAAATCGCCTAAAGACGCAAGGCATAGACATACGTCCCGTTTTGATACGTATTGCAGGCGTAAGATCGAAGAGAATGACCGCATATGTATAGACGTATTATAACACAATTTCAGTGTCCGCTGCCCACTCTGGTGTATAGTGGTCAGAGTAGGCTCATGCGCATAAAATATTAGTGCAAGCGACCCGATATTTAGATTAAGCGGGTATGTGAACTTGGCGGAGACGGATTAAATAAGTAGTAAAGTAATAAAAATATTATCAATTATCCTAAATAAAAATAGCTTTTTAATTCTGTAATTTTTATATTAAAACAAGCTAACCATTATTATACTCTTCGCCGATTTACTGCACAATTATATAAATTGTTGCACATTCTATAGGATACTCTTCGTAGTTTTTTTTTTTTGTAAATAATATTAGTTTTGCATTTTTAGTTTAGTATTACAAAACAATAATTTTTTTTATTTAAAAAATTAATAAGTTTTTCATTTATTGATACATTTTGTTCAAAAACAATAGGGTTCTTCTTCTAGCTAATAGTAACTTACTGTTCAAATTTCAATGAAATCGGACTTTTCATTCTTAAGTTATCGTTCTTACAAGAAACGTGACGGACGAATAGACAGACGGACGGACGGACATTTTGAAAGTTGTTCAGAATTCGATCACCAACAGTGATATGAATTTTTTTTGTCTACGAGCAATAATATTACCGGTTTTAGAAATGTGCCGATCGAATACTCTTGGTCTTGGCGCTCTTGGATAATTGGTTGGGTATTGCCTACCCTGTCATCCATGACGGGCCACCACTGCTAACGAAAGGTAACAATATAATGATATATGTCACAAAAACTTGGGCATTTTTCTCATAGATGGCAGCGAGGTAAAAACAGTTTTAAATTAATATTCAATTTATAAATGTTAAGCTATTATAGCAGGTGAGTTATAGCCAGTGGAAGTAACCTCACAATACCTAAGGGAAAGAGAAGCCCCCCCCCCCCCCCCGAATAGGAACAACATTCAAAATTGAAATAAAGGAATTGTTGCCTTTTCAAACAATCCGTCAGTAGGTATAGATGAAAAGCAAAGGCGCCCCTCACAGAGTAGCGCCCCTAAGGCCCGAGGGCTGGTCGAAAAACCGGCCAAAACCGGCCCTATTCACATCATGTTATTATTACATAAGGACAGGTTGATTTTTTATTTTTTTCTTTTTTATTCCATGCTAAAAATCTGCATTTATGATTTCCTATTTTCGTATTTCTTGTCGGACGTTCGGTAGTAATTCATGTAATATTTTAGATGGCCTCTCCTTGCTGCACAGCGTGACCGACAGCCACAGTTAGTCATTGTGAAAAATCTGTTTGCGTTAATGATTTCCTATTTCATTATTTCTATCGGAGGGCTAATGCTTGGTCTCCTCCCCTTGCTGCTCAGTGCGCCCGACAAAAGAGAAAAAAATTTCCCCGTTCTATCCTTTCTCACCCTCCCAATTGATTTTCTTCCTTGAAAATTCTCCTTCGAACGAACAATGTTTTTATTCTTTACTTGTTTCTCCCATCTTCTTGTTCACAACGTGTTTTCAGACGTCTTGTGATTCATGTTATATTCTAGTTGGCCTCACTTTGCTGTACAGCGCGTCCGACAGCTACACGCGCTCTATCGCGGTACCACGTTCCTCCTTTTCTCATTTCATCCGTTTCTTACATACAGAGGTGTCTCATTTTATTTTAGATAATTTTTTGCGTTGAAATTTTTTTCTTGGGAATTGAAAAAAATATATTTTTCCCCATTCTCCCCCCCCCCCCATTATTTCCCCCTCTCTCAGATATTGTATTTTTCACGAAAAATTTTGTTTCCGTTCTTTTATCTTCCGCCCTCCAACAGATTTTCTTCCTTGAAAATATTCTTTCGGACGAACTATCTTTTCATTATTTTTTTATTTCTCCCATCTTTTTGTTCACAACATCTTGTGAAACATCTCGTGATTGATGAAAATTTCTAGTTAACCTCCCTTGTTGCATAGCGCGGTCGATAGTCTCAGGACGTCCATTGCGGCTCTGCGTTCCTCCTTTTGCCATTTCCTCAAGTAATCATTTCGTTGAGATGTAGTAGGTACTTCCGCATTTTTTATGCAAAAAAAATTGGTGGTTAATTAAAAATATAAACGTAAAAAAATCACTAGTTTATGCAATGAGATGAGATGATGCAAACGTTGTTGGTGGAAGTGAATTTGTTGAGTTGTCAATTCATAATTTAGATTGTAAAGAGTATACTTTATCCCAAACTTATTGTCGGTATAAAAAATTTCGGCATCTTTGTTCTTTACCGCACTATCAAAAGTGCCGACATTTTTTATACCCAGAATAAGTCTGAGATAAACTATAGAGATCCGGACACCGATTGCGATGGGCGTCTTATGGATAATTTGGTCCGCTGAAAGGGCGACGGAATGTTAGTTCAAATTACTGTCACTTGCGGTGGCGGAGATGAAGTACTGGACAGGTTTAACGAAACATTGAAAAATGAAAGTAGGATATTTTGATTCCAAACAATTTTTATTAATACATTTTTCCGCGTATCTCTGACATTAAGCTATTTAAGAATTCCACACTAACGAAGCACCCTGTACAATATTATTAGTCTTTTCTTCAGAGAAACTTAATATTTAGATATATTTTTAAATAATATTCCGTTATTTTCCGGAATAAAGACTTTCTCCGTAGGTAAATATTTGTCGTCAACGCCAATGAAAATTGTTAATGGCAAATATAAACGTAAAAATTATTAAAAAAAATATTTTTATAAAAAAGCTTATATTTTAAAAAAGTACTAAAAAGTAAAAAATAATTTTTACTTCCAAATACACGTAGTGGATTGGAAGTAGGTATAGTAATCGTTAAAAAATTTTCAATTTTTTTTTTCTTGAAATAGGTTTAGAATGTCATGAAACGTCGAGATTTTAAATTGGAGCGAACAAAATTTCTGCCTGTATGTCGGTCTGTCTGTCTCTAACTTTTTTTTTTTGGCCACACGTTTTCTCCGGAACGCTTTAAGATATTGACTTGAAATTTTGTACACGTATATATTATAACGAGATCTGTAACCTGTAATCTGAATTAGATTATGTTTTGGGATTATTCTGATGAAGGGTTGGGGGTTAAATAGGGGTAAATAGGGGAAAATAAGTAAAGCAAGGTGGTAAGAGTATAGAAACTTGAAATTCGGTGTATGTACTAGAAGCCAAGGCCTCAGATTTTTTTATAATACTTTTCAACCCCCCCACCACCCCTACTTTATTACTGAAGGGGTTGGTAAAATAAAATTAAAATATTCACTTGAAATTTGGTACACGTATTGGTCCCTTCAAATTAGAAGAAAAATCACTGATTTTGGGAAATTTTTCCTACAGCTAAGCCACCCGTATAGAAAGTTGTCTTGGGTTGTGTTAATATATTTTTCACTAAGCGCATGAAAAAAAAAGGGTTGTTTTTTAGATATAGATACATATATATGTTTTTTTGGTAATTTTCGCGGTTTTTTGCGTTTTGCTCCATAACTATGCATTTTTGAGAAAATATGACTTGATTTGATATTGTAGATCTAGCGATTCTCTACAATGGGTGCGTCAAAATCGTTGTGTAGTAATTTAAACAAAAATACTTGAGAAAAGTACGCACGCCTATCCTCAAGAGTAGTCATAGAATATCTTTCAAGCAAGTTAACTTTGCAAAAAACCAATCACTGGATAGGTACCTTCGGATTTGAACCACAGTAATTTAAGAAATCTACGTTGAACTGCCTCCAAGTTATTCTTGTAAACGTTATAACTGGAACTCCAAATTAGCGATGCGTACTCAAGTTTCGATCTGACGAAGGATTGATAAAGAATTTTCAGAGTATCAGTATTAGCTAGTGAACTCTCGACTAGTACGAACGATGAATCCAAGGGCTTTGGAGGCTTCAGACACAATGGTATCGATATGATCAGTGAAGGATAATTTACTATCAAAAGTTACGCCGAGGTCGCGAAATGTTATAGGTCTTTGAAGTATGACATTATCTAACCTGTAATCAAAAATAAAAGGTGATGTTTTTAAAGAAAAGGACATTACGTTACATTTACTAGGATTCATGAATAATTTATTTACTATACACCAGGTGTTTATTTTGTCAAGAGTTTGAAGTTGAAAACAGTCATCGATTTCATCAATTACTGTGAAAATTTTTAGATCGTCGGCATATAAAAGGTGAGGCAAATTAATTTCGTTCACTATGTCGTTAATAAATATGTTAAAAAACAAAGACCCCAGAATAGATCCCTGGGGAACTCCAGATGTGGCAGCAAATTCGATCGATTTGAACCCATTTAATGCAACGTACTGACTCCTATTCATTAAATAAGATTTAAACAAAAGGAGCAAAGAATATGAGAAGCCGTTTTTTTCTGATTTATTAAGTAATAACTGGTGATCAAGTCTATCAAACGCTTTGGAGAAATCGGTATATATGACATCTACCTGCCCACGTTCTTCTAAGGATTCAGAAATATATTGAGTTACAAAGAATAAATTTGTTGTTGTTGAACGCCCTTTCATAAATCCATGTTGATTAATAGAGATTTTGGTGTTAATTGAATGATATATTCTATCATGAAGTAATATTTCTAAGACTTTACAGAAGTTACAAATTACAGAGATTGGTCTAAAGTTCTCAATATCTAGTTTTTTTCTCTTTTTGAAGATGGGACATACTTTGGAATAATTCCAAATAGGCAGTTTTTTAAGATTAAGTTAGAAATTAGAGTTAGAGGATATGCAAAGATGATAGTGCAATCCTTTAATAAAAAAGCTGGAATGAAATCAGGACCGGTCGTCATTTTGGGTTTAATTCGTTTTAGAGCCCGAATAACCTCATTTTCACTGAAAGAGTTTATGCTAACAATAGGGTTATTGTTAGGTATATCGGTCTCAATGTGATGTCCCTCGATATCTAGAGGACTCATTATAAGATTGACCGAAATAATTGGCAAATGCATTTACTATATCAGAGGGATTGTTTAGCGAAGATCCCTCAAAGAACATCTCTTCAGATACACTGGCCGACCCTTTTCTACTTTTGATGAAAGCCCAAAATTTATTGGGATCATTTTTTACATTATCTTCAGAGTTCTGCACGACAGAGTAAAGTTTGTTTGTTTGTAAAAATGAGTGCATGCACCATAACGATATCTGGAACTAGATTATATTTTGAGATGATTCCGTTGAAGGGTTGGGAATTAAATAGGGATAAATAGGTGAAAATAAGTAAAGCAAGTTGGTAAGAGTACAGTAACTTGAAATTCGGTGTATGTAAGTAGTATGTAGTAGAAGCCAAAGCCTCAGATTTTTTTTATAACATTTTTCAACCTCCCCCCCCACCACCCCTACTCCATTATTAAAGGGGTTGATAAAATAAAATTGAGATATTCATTTGAAATTTGGTACTCGTTTGTATTATAGCGACATCTGGAACTAGATTATATTTTGAGCTGATTCCGTTGAAGGGTTGGGGGTTAAATAGGGGTAAATAAGGGAAAATAAGTAAAGCAAGTTGGTACGAGTACAGAAACTTGAAATTCGGTGTATGTACTAGAAACCAAGGCCTCAGATTTTTTTTATGATATTTTTCAACCCCCCCAATAACCCTACTCCATTATGAAAGGAGTTGGTAAAATAAAATTGAGATATTCACTTGAAATTTGGTACACATATGTATTATAACGACATCAGGAACTAGATTAATATTTTGAGATGATTCCGTTGAAGGATTGGGGGTTACTTAGGGGTAGATAGGGGAAAATAAGTAAAGCAAGCTGGTAAGAGTACAGAGATTTGGAATTTGGTGTATTTACGCGAAGGCCTCATGATTTTTAATAATATTTTCCATTGCCCCACCACCTGCACTCCCTTTTAAAAGAGTTGATAAAATTAAATTTAGATTTTCACTTGAAATTTGGTACACGTGTGTATTATAACGATATCTGAAACTAGATTATATTTTCAGATGATTCCGTTGAAAGGTTGGGGAGTAAGTAGAGGTAAATAGGGAAAAATAAGTAAAGCAAGCTTCTAAGAGTACAGAAACTTGAAATTTGGTGTATGTTCTAGAAGCCAAGGTTGCAGATTTTTTCGTACTATCCCCCCCCCCCCCAAGATTGCATCGTAGTGGGTTCAAAGGTGTTTGAGATAGTGGCTGTCAAAAATACAATTTTTTCAACCAAAACTAATTTTTATTTGTAAAAAGGATTCCCAAATCAAAAAAGTGTATTCTTTATTTTTTGTTCAGAATAATGCATTGTGCTAGATTGAATTGAATTTATAACAAAATAAGAAAAAAAAGTATACAGTGTGACCCACTTAAGTGCGCAACGCCCCTGTATACACGTTAATTGATGCTTGATTAACTTCAAATTTTGGTCGTAAGAAAATATCGATAAGGTGATTCTTTGAACTTGGTAATATGTGATATATGTCGGTACCGTGCGATTTTAAGGGGGTTTCAAAAGCCGATTTTTCCAGAAAAAGTGTTTTAGAGAATTTGTTATTCAAATTTCGATTTCATCAGCGTAAAGAGCGCCATTTAAAACCCCTAGACATAAACTTTAAGTGAGATCACGTACCTGGTTACTGAGATGTAAGCTTCCAAAAATTAATTTTTGAACATTTTCATTTTACGTTTTTTCGTAAGTGATAAATTTGTTTGAGGAAAATTTTGCCAAAACTGATTGTGCATTTTCTGAGAATTCACAACATTTCTTTTGTTGTTCATTACATAACCAGTTTTTGAAAGTATACTTTACACTACTATGTAAAATGACCAAGACTTTTCAATAAATTCCTAAAGAAGTATCTAAATTTATTTAAATTGTTGTGGTTTCTACCAAACCTCCATTTAATACAACACAATTATCATATCGTTTCTGTATATTATTAACTGCATTATTTAACTGTTGAGGTGTAATTTCTGCACACGCTTATCGTATTCTCGCACAAAGATCTTCTCGATTTGTTGGGCGTGCTTTGTAGACCTTTTGAGCCAAAAGACCCCATAGGAAAATGTCAAGAATTGTGAGATCGGGTGACCTGGGGGGCCAATGAATCCCACTACCTCGGCCTATCCAACGGTTCGGAAAATTTTCGTTTAGCCATTGTTTAATATTTCTTACGTTGTGGACTGAACAACCATCTGATTGAAAACGTAAATTTCGTATCTCTACAACTGGAAGTTCATCTATTGCATCCGATAATTCATTTCGTAAAAAATGTAAAATATTTTCCGCATTAAGGTTTCCATCAAAAAAGAAGGGTCCTATTAGCCTGGTATTCATTATTCCGCACCAAACATTAACCTTTTCTGAATATTGTCTTCTGCAGTTAATTATCCAATTTGAATTTTCATTTGCCCAATACCGAACATTTTGGGACTATGCTACTCCATTTGTTGGCTCCAGTTTCATTAAATACATTTTTAACTCTAAGAACAGAGCTATTGTTAATAGGGTGACAATCTTGATGCCTATCGTTAAATATTCTTACACTCCGGTCGTTGTCTCCACAAAGATGAATAATTTCAATTTTCTCTCGTATAGACAATTTTCCAGTCATTTTCTAATTTTTTAAGTAAAATTGTAATTTTGATTTAGAATAATTAAGTATTCAGCAACAATTATTTAGCTTACTTTATAATATTTCATTTGCATAAATTGGAGTAACAAGCTGTCATATTCACAGCCAGCTTTTTTATTTCACTTAAATTATATGAATTTTTATAAGGAAAATGATGAAACTTAAGACGTGTGCACCAATAATAAAATAGACGGTGGGTAATAATTAACTACAAAAGGCAATATTCTTAAAAAGTCAACTTTTGCTTCGGAATCATGAATGATAAAATCATAAGACCCTTGTTTTTTGGCAGAAATCTCAATACTCATTTTTTTTACATTTTGCACAAAATGAATTATCGGGCGCAATTTACGAATTTATTGAAAAGTCTTGGTTATTTTATCAACTAATGTACGGCGGAAAATGTAATCAGTTTTGGCAAAATTTACCTGAAACAACTTGATCATTTACGAAAAAACGTAAAATGAAAACGTTCAAAAATTAATTTTTGGAAGCTTACATCTCAGTAACCAGGTAAGTGATCTCACTTAAAATTGATGTCTAGGGGTTTTAAATGGCGCTCTTTACGTTGATGAAATCGAAATTTGAATAACAAATTCTATAAAACACTTTTTTTAAAAAAATCGACTTTTGAAACTCTCTTAAAATCGCACGCTACTGACATATTTCACATATTACCAAGTTCAAAAAATCACCTTATCGATCTTTTCTTATCACCGAAATTTGAAGTTAATCAAGCATCAATTAACTGGTATACAGGGGTGTTGCGATCTTAAGTGGGTCACACTGTATACTTTTTTTTAATTTTGTTATAAAATCAATTCAGTCTAGTACAATGCATTATTCTGAACAAAAAATGAAGAATAGATTTTTTTGATTTGGGAATTCGTTTTACAAATAAAAATTAGTTTTGGTTGAAAGAATTGTATTTTTGACAGCCACTATTTCAAACACCTTTGAACAGACTACGATGCAATATTGTACAAAGGGGTTTCTAAAGGCGCCGATTAAGAATACCTTTCCATTTTTTTCTAGAAAAATCCCTAATACTTTTTTTTTCAAACCCCCTTAAAATCGTACGCTACTGACATATATCACATATTACCCAGTTTAAAAAATCACCTTATCGATCTTTTCTTACCACCAAAATTTGACGTTAATCAATCATCAATTAACGGTTATACAGGGGTGTTGCGATCTTAAGTGGGTCACACTGTATATAATTTAATTTTTTACTTTTTAGTCCTTACTTATTTTACAAACAGATACACAAAACCCGGTTTTCTGACTAGGCTTCGTAGGCCTGGGCCTAGGGGCGCCTTTGCCTTTCATCTTAGTGGTTAGTGCTCACAAACTGATAGCAAGCCCTCCTAGCGCGGGGCGCAAAATTGACCTGGGCCTAGGGGCAATTTATATCTAAAACCGGCACTGTTCATGTAAAAACCATGTCAAGGGGGTTGTGAAGAAAAAGCTAATCTACTCAGTACCGGTTTTAGCAATATTGGCTCCCTGGGCATGATTTCTTCGGCACCCCCTCTCTGCTCTTCAGTCCACAAAAATGTGAAAAAATGAGAAGAAAAATAATAAAGTATTTCAATTGATTAAGTTGCTAAGTTAATTAATCTAGATTGAGATATGGTCGATACCAGAAAGGTTTCTTAGCTTAAGTTTAGAAAAACTCCGCTTTACCAGCTACTGTTACAGGTATAGTTATTAATATTCTCAATACAATCCATACATTTGGATACAGTTCCTGAATTTTACGAACTTTAATGAAATTCAAAATGTAGATGTCTACGTTCTGTGAGTAAAGGTGTTTAAGAATCTCATGAGCCGCGAAATGCGCAAAAGGCAAAGTTTAATCTGAGTTATAAGTATGTTTTTGAAGACACTGGAGGCTGCCTTGCTGTATACATAAACAAGAGCTCGGGATAAATTGTAAACAATAAACATAATATTTTTAAGAAGTGTAACTGAGTCAACAGGACGGATTATGTCTCTGCGCATATGAAGGTCACGGCTCATGAGGTTTTAAAACACCTCTAACATCATCGTTGTTGGATAAAATGGATTCCAAGGTTATGAGTTTACCACACAGCAAATAACCATCTATATCTGATTTTGACCCAATAGTTAGTTTTAATTGAAGAACATCACAGAGGCAGAGTTTGAGAAGTTCTGGTTTTCCTGCCTGGAATCTTTTTATTATAAGTACAAAAAATACCAATATTCTGAGTAATCATTTAACTATACAAATCTTTCATTAGTGTTATTAAGGTAGTGTCCAAAGTATGTACAGATTTGACGATTCATATAAATGGGTACCACATTTATTATGTATATTTTTTTGAAAGTGTTCTACCTTTTCGATTTTAATGAAACTACTGGTATGTTAGCTTGTCTACTGTTAACATGTCTAATTTGTGCTCCTGCTGTAAATGCAAAAAAGAAAGTCCAGATATTGTTGCAGTGTGTGAAATCTGTGAAAATGTTTACTGTGGATCTTGTGCTAATATTTCAGCAACTCAAGTAAGAGTTTTTTCTCTGAAAAAACGAGTTTTACTATTTTTGTGTGTTGAATGTAGAGGTGTTTCAGAAACTCATGAGCCGCGAAATGCGCAAAAGGCAAAGTTTAATCTGAGTTATAAGTATGTTTTTGAAGACACTGGAGGCTGCCTTGCTGTATACATAAACAAGAGCTCGGGATAAATTGTAAACAATAAATATAATATTTTTAAGAAGTGTAACTGAGTCAATAGGACGGATTATGTCTCTGCGCATATGAAGGTCACGGCTCATGAGGTTTTAAAACACCTCTAAGCCCATAATATATGAAAAAGTTAATCTGGCAAAGCAAATTGTATTATACAAAAAACTGATAGATGCTAAAGAAATAATGATAAATGATAAACAGAAAATTATAGATATTCTAGAGGACAAAAACAAAAATGAAAGGAACAAAAACATTACGAAATCAAAAGAGATAAATAAGGAACTTCCCAGCGGTTCTAAAACAAAAGCTGAAGAAAGGAAATTAATGCAGAATATCATAGATCTCGCCAACCCGGAAATTATTAATGTAGATCTAGGCACCGCAAGAAAGGTTGCTCCTGTAAAGGATCACAACCACACCAACGCAGCAATTTCAAACCTCAATGAACAAAAAAAAAAAAAACATTAAAAATCCTCACGACACCAGCAAGAAGTTGTTCTCCCAAGCTTTAGGAGCTATAAAACTAGATGAGCCAAACACGCAAGATGGAGAATGGAAAACAGGTCACCCAAAAAGACCACGAGCCAAAAAGTGCCCCGAGTTTAAGATCGCAACAGGTGAAATAAAACAATCCTGTAAAATCATAGGTGCACCTAGGAGAAAATGGATATACGTTGGACACGTGGCAGGAAAAGACATAACTGAACAGGACATGAAGGATGTTAAAGGGCACGAAGACATAATTATTTGTGAAAAACCTTAATAGCCAAGGTAATAACTCTGCGTTTAATGTTGGATTACCAGAAGCTTTGTTGGATCAAGTATGTAATCCAAGTTATTGGCCGAAAGGAATTTTCCTTAGAGAATTTTAATTAAAAAAAGCTTTTTTAGTAAAGAAACGAGAGGGACGCTCGAAAGGAGCTCCGCCGGAGGCGGCAAACACGGCGGAGATATAACCAATTTCAAAGTCCTGTTTCACCAAAATCTTCAATCCTTGGGAAACAGTTTACACATGCTCGATGTAATTACTGAAGAACTAGGCTGCTCAATTCTATGCATAACTGAACACTGGCAAACTAAAGATCAGCTTGATAACTACAAAATTAACAACTACAAGAAAATTGCAGATTACTGTAGAGGACCAAATCTTCACGGGGGCTCAGCCGTCTATGCCTTACCGACAATTCCTAGTGCAGAGTTCAAAGATCTGGAAACTTTATCTGAAGATAACTTATTCGAGTGCGCAAGTGCAATTTGCAGTTTTAAAAATTTTAAATGTATTGTCATTAGTTTATACAGAAATTCTTTTGAGCGACATTTATGCTTTTCTGGATAAGTTTTATTTGATGTTAACTGTTTTACACGAAAAACAATTAGTATATTTTATAGCGGGTGATTTTAATATAGATACTTTGAGTAACGATAGACCCTCTACAGATTTTAAAAATATTTTAAGTGACTTTGGTGCCATTCTGACTATTAAAGAACATACTAGGGTTACAAGCAATACAAAATCTTGTCTGGATAATATACTTACTAATTTCAAAAGAAATTTCGAGGGTAAAGTGGTGGAAACGGGTATCTTAGATCATTCAGGGCAAGTACTAAACTTTGAGGTAGAGTCCCAAGTTCCAGCACAAAAAGGTGAAACTAGAGATTTTAGTAGCGGAAATATCTTAAATTTCTGCAATAAGCTTGGTGAAGAGACCTGGTCTGAAGTGTACCAAAGTCATGATATCAACTTGAGCTTTTCTTGTTTTGTATCAATTCTTTTACCTTATTTTCAAATTCACTTCTCGAAAATAAAAGTTCGTGACAAAAAAAAATAATAAATTTTTTTTTCTTAAAGATCCTAATATATTAGAATTTAAACAACAAGTGGTTATGTATCAAACTATAGCTAAGATTGACAACACATATAAAGTCGCTTATAATGAATCAAAAATGCACTATAATAAATTGATAGTGGACACTAAAAAAAGATATAGAAATAAAATTTGTTTAGCTGAGAATAAATCTAAGGCTATGTGGCAAGCAATTAATGACATAACAAGACCTCCCATTTCAAGAACTTTTCCACAGACAGATGATCCTGAAGATACTGCCAACAATTTTAACCATCTATTAGTTAATATGGCACATAACTTATTATCCCAACAGCCCCCAATCAATACTCATTTCTATAATGGTCTTCTTCACAACAAGGATAGATAATTATTTTTTAGTCCCGTTACACCTAGCGAAATTTTATCAATCATAAGGAACATGCCAAACAAGAAAAGCACTGGTATAGATGAGATTCCAGTTAGTATTTTAAAGGCTTGTGCACATCAGATTGCAGAATCCTTGTCACTTAATAAATTTATCCCTTGAAACAGGTATCTTTCCTGATGAATTAAAGATTGCAATAGTCAAACCTTTATTTAAAAAAGAAGATTTTAACTCCTTAGAAAATTATCGTCCCATAAGCCTTCTGACTTGCTTCTCAAAAATATTTGAATATGTAGTGTCCACAAGGGTAATTTCTTTTTTTACCAAGTATGGCCTGTTTTTCAAATAACCAGCATGGCTACCTAAGGGGAAGATCGATAGACGCTGCTCTATTCGAATTCATCAATAGTGTGGTGCAAGAGTTAGAGGATGGAAATGTATCCTGTGGGGTTTTCCTGGATCTTTCTAAGGCATTTGACTTCATAAACCATGAGATGTTACTGAACAAGTTGCACAAATATGGTATTAGGGGAAATGTTTTCACAATTGGTTTCGTTCCTATCTAACAGGGCGAAAACAATTAGTTGAACTTGATCATACAAAAGGAAAGGTTTTGTCAGGTGTCTTGGAATTGTCTGTGGGAGTCCCGCAGGGAAGTATTCTCGGTCCTCTATTATTCATAATTTTTTTAAATAATATATCTAATATAGTATCGAATATAGATCAGCAACTTATTATAAACTATGCAGATGATACAAATCTACTGATTAAAGGCCAAGATTTTATGGAAATTTTGGAAACAGGAAATTCATTAGTGAAATCGATCAAACAATGGTTTTCCGAAAATAACTTAATTCTAAATGAAAGTAAAACAGATGCTACTTTATTTAAAACAAATAATTCAATCAGAACTCCCCAAGACATCTTTTTAGGCGGCAAAAAAATATGTTTTTCTGCATCTGTAAAATTTTTAGGTGTTCACATTAATGATACCCTAACGTGGACAACTCATATTGATCATTTAATTAGTAAATTGTCCTCTGTTTGTTATGCAATTAGAATTTTAAGAGATCAAGTAGACTATGGTGTAGTAAAAACGTTGTACTATGCTAATTTTTATTCTTTATTAAAATTTGGTATTGTTACGTGGGGTAGTTCTTTAGAGTTTTGTAGAATTTTTTCATGTCAGAAGCGAGTTATTAGGCTTATGCTAAACATGAAAACCAGAGATACATGCAGGGGCAAATTTAATAGAATTTTGACCGTTACTGCTATCTATATCTATATGAATGCCTACAGTTTTTAGTTCAAAACCCCAGTAAGTTCGACTCTTGTATAAGTACCCACACTTACAGCACCAGGTTTCGAGGAGACTTTACCTTTCCAATACATAAAAGAACATTATATGCAAAAGGGACGTTCTACCGTTGCTTAAGGTTCTATAATCATCTGCCATTAAATATAAAAAATATTCAATGTGACAAAATGCTCCTAGAACATGCTCGTAAATTTCTTTGTGATATTGAACCCTACTCCTTGGATGAATACTTTTCTTTTAATCTAAATACCTAACATATTGTGATAATTTTTAATCTGTAATTTGGTATGTTATATTTTCTGTAACATGTGTAATATTTTATTTATTTTGTGCACTGTTTAATTTTCTGTAGAAATTTGACGTATTTCTCAGACCAAACATCTTTGTACTGTATTACTCTGTAGAAATAAACGATTTACTTACTTACTTACTGGTGGTACAAGAAGGCATTAGGATCTGTTTATGGTAAGTTTTAGAAAGTGGTCACTCAATAGAAACCACGTGATATAAGGCTTCGAATACGTTTTATATTATTATTATTGCTGTATATAAGAGTTTAACGTAACTAAGTAGTTGCATAATATTCTTCATAATGTTAGCTTCAATTTTTGTTCACCTCTCTAAGTTAAGTAAAGAAGAAATAAATTTTTTTTAAAAGTCCCCATTTTCCAATTTTTTAAAAATATCTCCGCAGCAGCTAAATGTTGGACTGAAAAACCTACATGCTTCGTTTACCCATTGACTTGCCTATACGACACCATAGATATTATAGGCAGTTCCTATCGGGGGCAGATCGTTCATTCTTATCCGGATATACCCTTTATTGTATTTAAGAGTAATTTTGAACAGTGGAACAATGTTTTGAACTTTGGTAAAACTTTCGAAATCTTACTGCATGATAACATTTATGCACATGTCCAACTGAAAATATCTACGCAACAACACGGTTTTATAAAAAGTCGCTCCACCATAACGAACGTAATCTGCGCTACTCAGTACATTGCTGAATCAATTGATTCTCACATACAGGTAGACTCAGTCTATACTGACTTTTCTAAGTCATTTGACAGACTATATCATAGGAAACTTCTCTCTAAACTTGACAAATTCGGATTATCTGACGGTTTGCTTTAATTTCTTGGGAATTACTTGACTGATAGAGTTCAGTTCGTATCTTATAATGGATATAAATCTGTTGAATACCGAGCCACGTCAGGAGTACCCCAGGGATTAATACTTGGACCCCTTTTCTTTAATATTTTTATTAACGACATCAGTGATCACAGACGTATATTTCTTAATATATACCGATGACGTCAAGATGTTGCATAGGATTAATGATTTTAATGACTGCGAAAAACTTCAAAACAACTTAACCAAGTTATCGGCTTGGTGCGATGAAAATGCTCTTCACCTAAATTTTGGCAAGTGCAATGTTATGAGTTATACAACTAAGGAGTCCCCAATTATATATAATTATAATGTTAATGGCGACACGCCGAACAGACCATCTATGTTCAAGGATCTAGGTGTAACTTTTGATAATAAATTAACCTTCACTAACCATATTGATGCTGTAATTTCGCATGCATACAGAATGTTAGGCTTCATTTTGCGTAACAGCCATGATTTTAATTATGCGAAAACCTTAAAGACGTTTTATTTTGCTTTTTCTCGATCTAAGCTGGAGTATGCTTCACTTGGCAATCTGGGTATAATACTCATAACGATAAATTGGAAAATATTCAGCGCCGCTTCCTGAAATTTTTAAACTGGAAAACTAAAGGTACATATCCACAAATTGGAGCTTCTCAAAATCAATTAATTTGATATTACCAGTCTTCCCGAAAGGCGTGAGTCCTTTGCTTTGCGTTTTCCAGATAAAATTATGCATAATAAAATAGATTGTAGTGAAATATTACGCCAACTGAACTTTTATGTCCCACGGATTAATTCTCGTCATTCTCATAGCTTTTATTTATCCACACCTAGATCTAACGTATTAAAGTTTTCTCCTGTTTAATATTTGTACCAGCTATGAAACTCATGGAAGTGAATTGTACATATTTACCCAGCAGCCAAAAATTGTATCTACTGTCGTGCAGTCTAACCTCCTTCATAATTTCTATTTGTACTTCTTAGTTAGGTTAGGTTAAGTTAGTTTAGATTTCCATCCTATAAATGGTTTTGTACCGTTGGATGATGTATGATTAAATAAAAAAAAAAAGTAGCTCAAGGTCGTCCGTTGAAAATCGGTAAGTGGTATCCGAGAGGGGCAAGGAACATTTGCGCCATTTTTATTGAAAATAAATTGCAAAACCGCAATAAATGTTCCTTGCCCTTCTCGGATAACTACTACCGACTTTCAACTTTGACCTACTTCAAAATTTTTGCAAAAAAAAAACATTGTTCCACTGTTCAAAATTACTGGAACAATGTTTTGTACTCTTACCAGCAGTGTCGTAAATAACGCCCCCGCAAACCCCGCGCTGCGGGGGGCGCACTAAAGCCAGGGGCGCCAGTTTTACCCCAGCGAGTACCTTCGACTTCAATGTCTGTTTTAATCAATAATATCTTTTTTATAGCAGTACTTACATTATCTTGAAATTTCATCAATTTTACAACAAAAAATTACTTTACAATTAGAAGACGCTTCGGGTGACATTATAGCAGGGCGCTTTGAGAAATCTGCGGGGGGGCAAAATATAATCTAGTTCCAGATCTCGTTATGATACACCTACATACCTATGTGTACCAAAAAGTCAATATCTTAAACCATTCCTAAGAACACGTGCTCACAAAAGAGTTACAGACGAGCAGACAGACCGACCGATTTAAAATATTGACGTTTTATGACATTCTAAGCCTATAGGTAGGTATTTCAATAAAAAACTAATTTAGAACATTTTTTTACGATTAATATACTTCCACTCCACTACGTGGATGTGGAAGTAAAATTCCTACTCTGATCAAAGAACAGTTCTTTGATCGGAGGTAAAATGCAATTTTGTTTCGCCTTCAAATAAATTAACACTCTGTATATTCAATACTATTTTAATTAGATGTGTACCTATATATGCAGGTATAAAGTATATCTTCGCCAGGTATCCGGAATATAAATATTCCTCATTCTACGAAATTCATTTCTCCTTACTAATAACACGTAATCAGCTAATCATATCAACTACTCCCCTCCTAAGTTTTTGTTACGTCATTTAATACAAGTTAGGCATGGCGTAAAATAGTCGAATAACAGGCGATCGAGAGCGAGCGAGATAGAAGCACAGTAAGCAGAGCTGTGCGTATTAATATTTAAGTATTCGCGAGTGAGTGTGACAACTGTGATAGTCACGTTTATCAATCTGACCGTGGCGTTTTTTTGTTGTATAGAGTGATATTGTTTGGCAAATATTTTGAAATACAGCCGCCTTATGTCTCAGTTAGTGCCCTATTTAAATTTTGGATTAGACGGTTCTGAGTGCGAAGACGAAAGTGATTTATTATACAGTTACGAGACAAGAAATAATAGCAAAATGGTAAGTTATAATAACTTCTACGGATATATAGCTACTTATGGTTGGTACGATATGATTATTAATTATCTAGTGGGTTAGCAGGTAGATAGAAACAAAGTCTTTGTAAATTTTAGTGTGACATTGTGCAATAATTAATAGCAAATACCTATAAAATTATTTCCTACACTTATTATTTCACGTTAAAATTATGACGTGAACCAAGTTTGTACTTTTATCTCGCAATTCATTGTTGAAAGGATAAAATCATGAGTCATCCTTTGTAAAGGTTTTTTATTCATTATCATTATCTTATTGTTTTTTAAAGCTACTTTTATTATTTTAAAATAATGTATATGAATATCTTTCTTTAATTTCAAGATTTTGAAACGAATGGTTTGTCTCTAATTTCTGTAAAACTTTAAGAACATTTTTTTGCGAGAAAACCTTTTCATTGGTGTATTTATGGGGGGGTCTAGAGGAGCTTAATATCACTCAGGGATCCGAACCTCTTTACCAAAATTAAAAAGGTTGCCATTTCCTAGAAACGGATAAGGATATATTTGTTATTTTTTTACCATAACTTTTTTTTCTTATTACGTATCTTTAAAAAAACTAAGACTATACCTACCTAAGTAGAACCACATAACAAGACTATTACTTACCTACCTACTATGAATTTTTACCCAATAATTCCAGTCATTTCCAAAATAGTTAGATTTAAAACTACGAAATAGAAAGATTAGCATAAACTTTAAATTTAAATCTAGGTAACTATTTTGCAAACCACTGAAATTATTAAGTGGAAATTTCACAGTAGGTAAGTAAGTAATTTGTCTTGTTGATGGGTTTTTGACAAAACAACAACGTAAGCGACAAACAGTGAATTTTACAGGAACTTTTATAATTGACGTTATTCTCAGACTAAAATTATTAAAAATGTTTGTAACACTCTTTTTTTATCAATAGTAATTGAATTTTAGTATAAAATTTGAAATAAGTAAATATTTACATTAATTATTGCAACTTAAGATAATTTGTCAAACATAACTTTATTAGTAAATTTTGTCGCTTAAGATACAAATAATTTGTTATTCTCTAACAATTTTGATGCGCAGTGGACAAGAAAATGGTAACTAATAAGTATCGTAAGCGCCTGACAGTTAGGCCTTGGCTACGATACGAGCGGTAAGCGGCAAAGCAGAAAAAATACAGAGCGGCAATGGGGTGAGCGGTGCCGGCCAAAAGTTTTGCACATTTATTTGTTTACATTTCCTATCCGACATGTTTAAGACTTCCATGTCACTCACTTACTGCATCACACTAATCTCCACCGAAACTATAAGGGCTGCATTGTTCCTTGCCCTAATAGAATGCCAAAACAATTTTACCAAACGACCTTGAAGTGCAAAAAAAATTGCAAAAATAGACAATACCTACATTTTCTATATTCATTGCAAAAAAGGTAATATTCCTTGCCCTTAAAAAAAAATAAAAAATTTTGCAAAATAATTTTTGCAAATTTTTTTTACAAAAACAAAGAGGAAAATAAAAATTAATCATATACAAGGCATTTTTTGCAAAATTAAAAGATGATCCTTGGCCTACTAGAAATGCAAAAACAATAATTTTCGCAAAACGACCTACATTTTTTTTTTTGCAAAAAACAACCATGGATTGCAACAAAAATGCCTCTCGCTTACCCACCCAGCACTCCTTTTCGCTCCACGTTCCCGAAGATTCTGGGACTATTTAGTATTTGCACAACATTTCATTATTCATAAAATAGGTACTTCTGATAGTATCTACATGTCACAAAAAAAAAAAAATCAAAAAGCAAAAAGTGTATGTCGTAAACATTTACCAAAAAAAGTTATGGTCAAAAATAATAAATATTTCCCTATCGGATGTTTCTTTCTAGGAAATGGCCACCTTACATACAGGGTGTAATTAGTTTCAAGTCATTAAAAAAACTGGTGGTAGGGAACGACAAGGTTTTTACCTTATATAACATGGGGTCTAAGCTTATAGTTTTGGAGAAAAAAAATAAACAAAAATTTTGCAAATTTTCAATAAAATTTTTTGAGAACTGCTGGAATATTGAGGGAGGTTTAGATCTAGATCTGATCTGAAGAAAACTATACTCTAACTCTCCCTTGTGCAATATTCTAGTTACTGTCGGTGCTTCGTTATGTACAGACGTCCAACTCGCCGTGTGTTGTTTTTGTTATTTTTGAATTTCGCGTCATTGTGTACTTATAGTTAAGATTTATTTTATCGACTTACCGTTCAAGTTGTCAAATTCTTGATTACGTACAGACACAACTTACTTGTTCGTTCTTTTTGTATTCCTTTTTGGCTTTTGTACCAAGTTTTTATTTTATTTTTCTTTATTGATAACGTTAGTTGATAAGTTTAGTATTTAGTGTTGAACGAAGTGCGTATGTACTTAATTCGACGTACCGAACTGTGTATTGATACAGATGCAGAGATTTTGAATCATTTAGGTAGGTAGTAAGCTTTTAACCCAGGACACTCATTTATGTTACAAATGTTAATAAACCACATTTAAATTTTCTAAATTATAACAATCCAATATTTTGTTCCAAATTAAAAAACACACATGTAAAGAAATGCTCTGTTTAAACCTCTATGGCCATTATTTGCTTGCAACTGTGCACGAAGAGAGAACGAATTATTTACCTCTTTATACCCTCAGTTTAGTTGAGGCGGTCAATCGAAGGCGGTCGATGATCCTTTGATACCGCGTGTGCCGGCGAGCACTTTTTTATGACAATTTAAAAGTTGTATAATTGGGAAGTACAGGTCCATGGACCAAGAAAATCAGTGGTTCTCAATAGTTGTCTACCATAATATTAAATATGTTAACCCAGATCAGTTTTTTTCAAAGTGCCCCTAGAGGGAAAAGTCATAAAGGTTTTTTGTTTGTCTAGTCGGTCCCCATTACCAGTTTTTTTTAATGACATGAAACTGATTACACCCTGTACATCCTTTTACAAATAGGTAGACATGTTGGTATTCTTCTCTCAATTAATTCAGTTTTTCTAAACTAGGTATAATTAGGAACTATTTTAGTGTACATTTACCCACCTACCTACTCATAATTATTATATTACGTCGAGTATTAACCTATGAAACGTTGGTCTTAAGGTGGCCATTCCCTAGAAAGAGACATCCGATAGGGAAATATTTATTATTTTTAGCTATAACTTTTTTTTCTTAGTACGTATATTTAAAAAAACTATAAGAGTACCTAAGTAGAACCATAACAAGACTATTACTATGAATTTTAACTCAATAATTTTAGTGCTTTGCAAAATAGCTCGATTTAAATTTAAAAATTGTGTTAATCTTCCTATTTCGTAGTTTTAAATCGAGCTATTTTGCAAACCACTGAAATTATTGAGTGAAAATTCATAGTAATAGTCTCGTTATAGTTCTACTTAGGTACTCTTATATTTTTTTTAAATATACGTACTAAGAAAAAAACGTTATGGGCAAAAATAATAAATATTTCCCTATCGGATGTCTCTTTCTAGGAAATGGCCACCTTAAGACAAATTATATATTTGAGTTTAAGCTTCGTATTTGTTTAGTACTTTTATTTTGTCTTTGGCAATCCAAAGCAAACATTTTAATTCATGCATACTTACCTACCAGTCTTCTAACAAATAATCTTCAATAATGACCTAAGTAAGCCATAAAAACAAAAGTTATTGTGTCAATATATTTTCCTCTATTTTTATTAAATTTAATTTGTTGTAAAAACATTTCAAACTAATATACGATTCAAATGTATTGACCCCTCACTTTAACCGCGAATATCTCATAAACGGGGAGCAGAAAAAATTGAAAAAAATATGTTTTTATTATGAGTCTATTCTAAATAAATCACTGAAATTTGAATAATATACGTTGGGCACTTTCGAAGTTCTGTTAAGTTACATTGAAAGATGTCCTACTTTTCAAGGAAATTTTGACCATATCAGTTTTAAATCCATCATGTCTTGGAAAATATGTATACCACATAAATAATATTTTAGACACCGATGATACAGCACGGCATTTTTTTGTACGAGAAAATTTTTTCATAAGTTTTTATTGTAAAATATTGCAGTTATTCTCAAAAACGCGACGTCACGTTTATTCGGTTATTTATAAATTTATTTAAAATATTTTTGATGAAATAGTTAATTATATAAAATGTACTTAAGCATTTTCAGAAAAAAAAATATGTAGGTATATATCAAATAATAATTTAGTAATCGAGCATAAAGGATAATATCATTGCAAGTTTGCAATAATATTATCTATTACGCTTAATAACTAAATTAATATTTGATATATACCAATTGTTTCTTCTGAAAATGCTTACCTTTTATATAAATAACTATTTAATCAAACATTTTTTAAATAGATTGATAAATAACCGAATAAACATGACGTCACATTTTTGAGAATAACTGCAAAATTTGAAAATAAAAAATTATAAAAAAATTACCTGGTACAAAAAATGCCGTGCTTTATCGGTGCCTAAAATATTATTTACATAGTATGCATATTTCCAAGATATAAGTAATGGATTTAAAACTGGTACGGTCAAAATATCCTTAAAAAGTAGGACATTTCTCAATATAACTTAGCAGGACTTCAAAAGTGTTCAATGTATATTATTCAAATTTCAATGATTGATTTAAAAGAGACTCATAATGAACACATAATTTTTTCAATTTTTTCTGCTCCGTTTCTGAAATATTCGCAGTTAAATTGAGGGGTCAATACATTTGAATCGTACATTAGTACAATACATTATTCTAACAAAAAATGAAGAATACATTTTTTTCATTTGAGAATCCATTTTACACGAATAATATTTTTTGTTGAAAAAAATGTATTTTTGACGGCCCCTATTTTAAGCACTTTTGAGCTTATTGCGATGTAATCTTACACAATGGAATTACTAAAGGTGGCTTCCCACGGCCCGTGTTAGCACCGGCATCTTTTGTCACGAGTTTCCACCCCCTGAAAACCTCCCTTGATTTATTCAATAACTTACTGTAAAGTTAACCTCACAATTCTTTTATTATTATTTACATCATTAATGATGGATGAATTCGAATTAAAAGTATGTACACCAAACCCCAAGTTTCTATAGGTACTCTTACGAGCTTGCTATAGGTACTTATTTTCCTCTGTTTACCTCTACTTACTCCCACCCCTTCAACGAAATCATTTCAAAATATAATCCTTCAACGGAATCGTCTCAAAATATATAATTACAGATGTCGTTATATATTGTGTACCAAATTTCAAGTGAATGTCTCAATTTTATTTTATCAGTCCCTTTAATAATGGATGGGGGTGGCGGAGGGGTTGAAAAATGTTATAAAAAGTTCGAGGCCTTGGCTTCTAGTATACAGGGTGTCCCAGAAAGAAGTTCCCGGACGGCAACCTGTGATACCTGAGTTCATATTGGGCCTATATAACCCAACTTACCTTAGTCCAAAAATGCATCCCTGAGAGACAGAATGAATTTTTTGCAATAATTTCCGTTATATTGAAGATAAAATTTTCAAGTTTTCATGAGACCTGTATCTCTATAACTACTCTATATAAGCTTGATAACAACTAAATATCCTTTGGTTTTCAAACGCGACAGGTTTCCTGTTTCACAAGCACCTATGACCTACAGAGAAAAAATGATAATTCTTGGTTTTTCGTTGATATTACACAAAATTTTAAAAGTATTCATGTACTGAAACAGGTGGACGTCATGTGGAGCATTTGTTATTAGGTAATGTATATTTTGGAATAAACTGTAATTTTCTGTTATTACAACATTTTATTCTAGAATTATAAATAAATGTTAAATACAAATGGAGGAAAAAACGATGCTTCCTTGTATTTTGATTAATATTACAAACAATTTTAAGAGTATCTTTTTGCAGCCCTTTCAAATATCAATTATTATGGAAAAAAAAAATGAAAAACAAAAGATATTTGGTTGTTGTCAAGTTTACATAGGGTACTTATAGAGATACAACTCTCACCAAAAGTTGAAAATTTTATCTTCAATATAACAGAAATTAGTGGAAAAAAATGTGTTTTTCTGTCTCAGGTTAAGAGGATGTATTTCCTCAGGGATGCATTTTTGGACTAAGGTATGTTGGGTTATACGAGCCCAATATTAAATCAGGAATCACACGTTCCCGTCCAGGAACTCAATTCTGGACACCCTGTATACACTAAATTTGTTTGTACTCTTACCAGCTTGCTTTGCCTATTTACCCCCCAACCCTTCACCGGATAGGTTAAAAAAACAATCCAGTTCCAGGTCTCATTATAAGATGTGTATGAAATTTCAGATCAATATCTTAAACCGTTCCAGAAAAAACGTGCGGACAAAAAAGTACAGACGTACCGACAGACAGACAGATTTTTTTGTTGCTCAAATTTAAAATCTCAACATTTTAAACCTATTTCAACAAGAAAAATTTTTGAAATTTTTTTACGATTACCAAAGTACTATAAATATTTCCACTCTACTACGTAGATGTGGAAGTAAAATATGTCCACGTTCCCATAAAAACCAATGTAGAGACATCTCTGTTATATAACTTCAGATCTTTTCAATCTGAGACTTAATAGATAAGTCGAACGTCTCAAGTTCTGGGTGCTTGCTTTAAACCATACAAGGATTTATTTAGCTTGCATACCTGATCATTCCAAGTCTTATATCCCGCTGGAGTCTTCATGTATATTTCTTCATGCAACTCACTATGTAAAAATGCGTTCTTAACATCCATCTGATGTGCAATCAAATCCTCCTTGTTGATGATCGATATGAGCGTTCTCAAAGTTGCAAGGCGCGCAATCGGTGCGTATACGTTTCTTCATAACCGTAGTAGCCCTTTGGCTATGAATAACCTTTTATTATTAACCTGGCTTTTGATCGGTCGATTTTGCCATTTTTATTAATTTTTTTCTTAAAAAACAATTTACTGTCGATAGCTTTCTGCCAATTTGGTAGTTTCATAGACTTTCAGGTATTATTCATTTCTAATGCTTTAATCTCTTCATTTACAGCTTGAATTCACATTTCCTTGTCCTCTCTGTACACAACGGAACATCATCGACGAATTTTTCCAGGTTCAATGTCAATACTACATAATCCAAAGAGTTCTATAAGTAGATGAGACAAGCTTGCTACATAAGTCTGACGTATAATCAGCAAATGGCACGGGTGTTCTTATCCTTCTTACACATTTCTTTCTCTCTTTGTCTTTTTGCTTTGTAAAACAGAGGGAGAGGGTACGAGGTGTGCGACAAGGAGGAAGACACCCGCGTTGTGCGGCCAATCAACGGCTTTGTCTTCTCTAGTTATAGACCTCGTTGACATAATCATCCAAATATTTCGACCTGACTTTTGTTCATGTAATTCGTGTCATAACTATCTCTTTATTTTCTATCTAATTTTAAATCTAGGTAAAAAATTCTTAAATCACAACCCTCGAGTCTTTATAGATTCGAAGATACGAAACATGATTTTTTATTGCCAACTGGAAAGCGGAACCTTTTTTTTTAGTTTTTCTTAAATATCTCGTAAAATAAGCCTTTAACGGACTCGAGCTATACCGGTCAAATTTGTACCTAAGAACATTTTCTACTAGGCTATTGCGAAAATTCGCAAAAATTGTTTACTATTGCAAAATTAGCAACAAACTTGAAAAAATGAAAAAAAATTCGAAGTGCAATAACTAAAGCAATTTCTTCAAAACTTGATGAAATTTTGGGAAAAGGTAGCCCTTGGAATGCCTAAAAAGTGTGCACAACCCCGACCCTCCAATCCAAAATAACGGCCTATTGCAAATTTCCAAATTTGGAAATTGGAAGTGCTGCCGTTTCGACAAAAAAAAACGGATCGACATGAAACCAATTGGAATCGGTTGAATTTAACAGTATTTTTTTTTACTGACAAATAAATATTTATTTACAAAAATCGAAAAAATTACCGTTGCTAGGGATCATATCTCCGCAAATTTTCAGTTCAAGGATTTGCAACCAATTGCATTGAATTGCGCTTAAAGAAACCTGAATTTATAAAAAGAAAGTTTTTATAGGATCAATGGGAGCCGAGATACGCCACTTTTACGTTTTTATGCATAGGCCGCTCGGTTGTCTCTCGCACCGTTTTGCGCGCCCACTAATTGATACTACACAATGAAGAATTGATCAAAATGGATCGAAAAGAAAAATGTACTTATAAATAAAGCATTCTAGTTTCATCATACCAAGTTTCAAGTAAAAAAAATCGGCAGCTACTGGAAACGGCTGGAATCTCCCCACGGTGGATCTTTGAAGCTGAAAAGAGCACTAAATTGTGTGCCATAATGGCACTAAACGTAATCCGATCACAAACATAACATTTTCAGTTCTTTTGGAGCACTAAACAAACCCTCAATCCTCTTGCAAACTTCAGCACTCCTTTCTCACTGGCGCCGCATAATATCAACATATTGAAATTTCTAGATCTTTTGAAACACTGAATAAACCCCCATGCAAACTTCTGCACTTTTGTCTCACTTGCACCATATAAAATCAACATATTGAAATTTATTAAGTGTTGGTCTTGTTACGGAACATAAGATTGCATTGCACGTATAATGGTGCGAGTAGGATACTACATTTTGTCTACGACTATTAAATATTTAATATCTATTCTGTAACTTCCCTTACCTCTGGCGGTGTCAAAGAAATTTCGTTTTCACCGTCGGTATCCATTTGTTTAATTATATTACTCTTTTTGAGTAATATTTAAAATTATTGTAAATAAGTGACGTTTAAATCGCACAAATTTTGACCTCAAATCAATAACAAAATCACATTTTGACTAATAAAATAATGCATTCCATAACATTGTGTTTTGTAAACAGGGCGCGAGCATTGTATGACTAACCTAACTTCAAATATTACATTTTTGTATGTTTATACTTGTTTTTAATGTTTTTATTCGCAATTCTAGATTGGTACCTGTATAAAATTAATGAACTCTCTTGGTTAGGCTATGCTAGGCTACGATGCATATAATTTTTATTGAGATTTTTATAAATCATTGATTTTCAAAAATATACTGATATCTACAGGTTAGATTAGATTAGGAAGGAGGAGCTGGCTGATTGGCCTTGATCATCGCGACCCCCATGGATCTATTGTGGTGCTCCTGATTGTTTTCCTTAGAGCTCTTTATCCAGTTTTGTCCTTTGTATCAGACTCCACAGCCTTGATAAGGGCCCCTTAGTGTAGCTGTCAGCTCTTGGTTTTTCCTCACCAAGTAGTTGGAATCTCAGTCTAGCAAGGCCTTCACAATGGCACAATACGTGGACTGAGGTTTCCTCGGCCTCTTGGCAGAATCTGCATGTTGCGTCCTCTGCCAAACCCATTAGACTCAAATGTCTATTGAGTCGGCAGTGGCCGGTTAGAAAACCCACTATTATTATGATGGCCTTTCTATTTTGGCATAACAGGTCCTCCGTAAATTTGGCCGATCGGTCTTTTATGAACTCTTTAGCTTGTCTCTGTCGTGGGAAATTGTTCCACCATTCCAGAGATTTGGTTTGCACCCATTTGTTAATGGATGCTCGTATGCATGGCTTGGCCACACCACAAAAGGGTTCGGGTCCTATGAGGGCGCTATCCGCTCCTTCTCTGACCAGTTCATCAGCCTTTTCATTTCCCTTGTGTCCTGTTACCCAGGCTAAGGTCACTTATTCTGAGTTCCTAGGTCCATAAGGGTATTTATGCAGTCCCATACAAGTCTCGATTCGACTTGCATGGAACCGATTGCTTTTAGCGCAGCCTGGCTATCGGGACAAATGGCAATCGACTGATTTACAGTTCCTTGCCTTATAATTTCCTTTGCGCACCACTGTATTGCGGCCACTTCAGCCTGAAATACTGTGGCGTATTTTCCTTGACTTGTTGGGATTTTCGTTTTTGACCTTATCCCATCAATCCCAGCTCCAACTCCCTGTTCTGTCTTAGAGCCGTCTGTATACCAGACTGTTTGTGCCGGTATTGGAGGACCGTTTGTCCAGTCTTCCCTGTCTGGTATTATGATTTTGAAATTTTTATTATACTAGTTATACTTTGGGATTGTAATGTCCGTGGGCATTCCTAGAATGGGATCCGCCTTCAGCTCTAAGTATAACGTTTGGTGCTCTGTTCCATGCCGCTGCCTTATTGGTGTAGGGCCTTGCATTAGCCTATGCAGCACTGAACGAGCTTATCCTTGAATAAATATGTGTAGTGGTGGCAAGTCCAGAAGGACTTCTAGTGCAGCCGCTGGAGCAGTTTTTATGGCTCCCGTGGCGCACAGGCAAGCAAGCCTTTGTACGCCACTTAACAGCCTTACAGCTCCCAACTGCACTGTCTTAGTCCACCATGCTACCGATCCGTAGGTTATCATGGGTCTTACTGCCCTAGTATATAACCATAGAGTCATTTTGGGATTTAATCCCCAATTTTTTCCACACATCTGCCTGTAACTTCCGAGGGCTATTGTTGACTTTTTCGATGTGGGAATTCCATGTCAGTTTTTGGTCAAAAATGACTCCTAGGTATTTTATCTCACTGAGAAATCTAATCTAATCCACAGGTTGGATATCTAACCTATAATTAGCGACCTATTTTTAATATACCAGCGTCGCGTCGCGGTGGTAAATCCTGAACTCCATAGTTGTTCAATAGAAAATCACGAGACGTGACGAAAAGCGATCTTATGCTTCTCATTTGCTTTGTTTTTTATTAATTTTTTTCACGGAAACCAAATCGAAAGAGTGCAAGTGATATATATCGTTGAAATCGGAATTTTAACTGCTTTTTAATGGTTCGATGACAAATTGTAAGTAATTATAAAATAAACAACTTGTGCCAAAACGGCACAAAACGTAGTCCGATCTCAACCAAAACCTTTTCAGATCTTCTGGAGCACTAAAGAAACCCCCATGCAAAGTTTCATCCAAGTCCGTTTAGTGATTTCGCCGCTATCGTGCACACACGCAGACATTTTTTTAAAATCACTTTTTTGGGTTCCTGGAACTTCAAAACGTAAAGATTTGATGTTATCTCAATTTTCGATTTTGGACCAATTTTAGTAACCTCCACATTTTTATTGATTAGAACGGTGGTTATCGATAAAAACGTAAAAGTGGCGTATCTCGGCTCCCATTGGTCCCATTGGTTTTTTAAATTCATGTTTTTTTTAAACGCAATTCAATGCACTTGGTTGTAAATTTTTAAACTGAAAATTCGCTGAGACACGATCCATAGCAACTGTACTTAATTTTTTCGATTTTTGTAAATAAAAAATTTCGAGAAAAATTTATTAATAAAAAATCTGAATTTTGGTTTAATCGAAGTTACACTTAAACACAACGATTCCAATGGGCCTTTACAGTTCATTCGAATTTTGACATTTAAATATGGTGGGTGTCATTTGGGGAAAATAAAATAATTTTTTATCTAAAAATGAGGCGTCTTAAAACAGCAATCTCTGAGAAATAAATTAGCGAAATACAACAACTTTCACGGGGTATTTCAAACGCTCGAGTTTCACGCGCCTTGGTTGCACACGTAATCCCACCAATCATCATCGAGGACACAACAGAAGAACTTGCAAACCGACAACACTGCGATCACCGAGCGTGCGGATAGCGGATAACCTTAAACTTTCATTTGAGCTGTCGTCTTTTCTGGGGCATTTTCGGTCGTATTTTCACAGAATGGAACAAAACACTGCTTGCTAGACATTTTAATCGAAATCGGAGGCTTTCAATTTACGCTAACCTCAAAACCAAAATGTTAACATCAACAAGCTGTCAAACGTCTAGTCATGAGCGATATGTCACTGCCGGTGATTAAATCACCGTGATTAAATCACCGTGATTATATAAAATATTAATATAAAGTGTAATTTACATCATTTTACTTTCAATTCATACTTGTCCAGTGCTGCTTAATGCAGCCATACATTCACACAAACAAATTACGGCGAACGGTAAACATATTAGCTTGCAGATTGTGATGACGTTAGTTTAAAACCACCGGAAGTGAAAAATATAATTCGCCGTTAAGGAGTGATTGGAAAATCGCGATATCGCCCATCACTACAAACGTCAATTGAATGCTGATTTTGTACAACGTTGCCGAGTCGCCTTTTATATTATTGGCTTGGGATTGCTGACGTATTAATGGCGCGTTATGGATAATCGTTTAAATTGGACTTGTAAATAGGTGATTTTAATTATTTTTTTCTGGCTCTAATCTGCATCAAAATAGAAATTGAAAAAATACGGGTATTTTAATTTTTCATAAAATTTATGATTCCGCAATCAAAAAAATATGCTGAAAAGGCCCATTGGTTTCGTGTCGATCCACTTTTTTTGTCGAAACGGCAGCACTTCCAATTTCCAACTTTGGAAATTTGCAATAGGCCGCCAATTTGGGTTAGAGGGTCGGGGTTGTGCACACTTTTTAGGCATCCCTATTCCAAAAATATATCGAGTTTCGAAAACAATTAAGTACTTTAGTTATTACAATTCGAAAAGTTTTAACGTGTTGAACTTTGTTGCTAATTTTGCAATAACAAACAATTTTTGAGAATTTTCGCAAAAGCCTACCTATCCTTGTAGAAAATGTTCTTAGGAACAAATTTGACCAGTATACCTCGAGTCAATTAGAAGCTCATGTCAAGAGATATTTAAGAAAAACTAAAAAAAGACAGGGTTCCGCATTCTATTTGCAATAAAAAACCACGTTCCGTATCTTCGAATCCAGGTTGTTATTTTTGAATTTCTTGTCTATTTTTAAGCAAAAAATTGTAATGTTTAAAAGGATTTCAGATTGAGCATTTTTAGGTCTATTCGCTCCGCCTATTTTGCTGCGGTATGTAACGGATTGTAAATTCAGATAGGCTTGTTCCTTGATATTCTTTTTACATGGTTTTTATACGTTCTTATATAGTACTCGATATTCTTATTATGCACTTAAAATTTCATATTATGAACTTTTTCCGTTCTCGAGATATACGCAGTTGAAATTAGTAATAGTTACAAAACGGTGCGTCCATTTATGACGTCACTATACGCAAGCGACGTAAGAAAAGTGGCTTTCTGAGACCTTTCAAATTTAACCCGAAAGGTCGAAAAACATGAAATTTTCAAAGGCTGGTAACTAAATAAATACGTCAAGTGGAAGCTCGTTCTATGTCTCTACGGAAAGGGGAATGTCAGCGATGAATCTTCATCGTAAATTGCAGGGTCAAAATCGAAAATTCGTCCCGACAGGAGCGAGAGAAAATTGTAATTTTTCGATAATTCACCAAATCATACTCCCTTACTGTCAAGATATGAGACTGAGATTGCGCCTGGCCACGCCCAATTTTCGCGATATAGAGATTTGTAATTGTTTTTAGGATACTAAACGTGCGAATAAGATTCTGATTTTTTGTAGATCAATTATTTTATACTTTCGATTTATGAAATAAAAAAAAAATGTCGAACAAGTTCATTGAATTCCCTTTTCTATAAAATAACTTTTCACATAATTGGATATGTATTCTCCGCCATGATCACATCGAAATCTACACCCACATCTTCAATTTAAAGAGATGTTGCCATAGCTTCATAGATTTTGAAATATTGGAACACTTTCGACTTTGAGTAAAGTCATCTGTGACAGTTAATAGATAACAGATAACGTTTTCCATCATAAGACTTTGAATTCAGAGGTTCAAGGAGATCGCTGTGTAGTAGTTGTAGTGGGCGTCTGGCTCAAATTTCCTGCTATTGGGTTGCTGAGCCTGCTTACCTTCTACATACGTGTTACAGATCTCTGTAGATGTATTTTCAAAAATTGAATTATTTCCCTCAACTTTTCCTTGTAATTTTTTGACACGTTCATAATTTAAATGTCCCACCCGTTGATGCCACAACAGGAGACTTTCTTCTGACAAAGAAACATGCGCTCTGGTTTCTACTTCCTTAAACAATAATATATAAAGTAGTGTCGATGATGTACTTGCTACTGTAATCACTTTGTCTTTTACCACGAATCCTTTTCCATGTTTAAAAACACTACTCGAAGACCTTTTATTTCTAGTTTACGTACGAATAAGAGATTATGTTGATGAAACTGATAACACATTTTTTTTATCATGATTCGATTTTCTTTTCCATCCACTACACTGATGACTTTGACATCGCCTATCTTTTCAGCATGTAATAGCACACCAGATTTTGCAATCGTGATTTTTAACGGGTCATCCAACTGACGTACATTTTGTAATTTTACTGTTTCAGAAGCCAAATGCTCGGATGTCCTCCTAGTCCAAGAAGTGACTTAAAACTACACTACATTTGTTACTTACGTACGCCGAGAAACAGTAATCTTCATCATTTACAAATTCCGTGGCGATTCTTGCAATTTTCATGGTTTCCTATTTATTTTCTGAACTATTGTTACCAGCAAATTTCTTCTTACATTAAGTCTTTTTGTGTCCCTTTTCACCACATTTGTAACACTTATATGAAAAATGCTATTTTTGCTCTCCACTTGACACAACTTTCTTCCAGCAATAAACGACTTCCGATAATGCAATACAAATGCCGTTGAGGACTGTGACTCCCTCCCACATCTTCGACTAGAATCTTTCTTCTTTAATTCCTCATCCAGGAGCCGATTGTTGACGAAACCCAGTGTCAACTTATCCATTGTCAGCGTTTCGAGTACTGTAACTACCGTATTGTATTGCGAGGGCATTGTAAGCAACAAATAATGATACCCTACGTCTGATTCCTCTAGATTTGTACAAGTCGAGCGAATTTCACGTACTAACTTATCAAATTTCAGAAAGTGATTAGCTAAATTTTCATGTAGGTACTGAGTCAAATTTTAGGGTTAGGAGCAACCTCCGAATCGGTAATTAACTAGCAATTCTTCTTCGTTCGAAAGTTTCTGACAGTTTATAAGTGACAACCAAATTTCAAATACACTTTTTTTTATCTTTGACATATTCAAGATAACTTTGAATAATTTGAGATTGACATCTGAGATTACGTTTCTTTAAACCATCAAATTGCTTTTGTTTCAATTGTTTCGTCGCTGGTTCATCTGCTTCCTCGAACTTCACCATTTTCAAATATGGTTTCATCACCAGATCAAATAAGTGGAGCTCCAACAAGAGTTTCCATTCGAAATTTCTAAAATTATTTCCGTCGAACAGAGGAATTCTCCACGTTACTTTCGCCATTTTTTATTTTTCTAATCTATCACCTGTCACTTTACTTTTCTATTTCCTTATTTATCTAAATTAACTCACCACTAGGCCCATAACTTACTAGAATTACACAGTGGCTAATGGAAAAGAAACAGTTTATACTTCAGGTTTATTAACACAACAATATTCAGTATAATACAGTAACAACACAGATACATATAGTATAACAGTTCTACTGGAAAATTGATATACTACTAACACAATATAAGAACTAAAATTGGTTACTTCAACACTATCAACATGTGTAGCAGTGTAGTAGATACTGTAGATGTGCTGTTGTGAACGTACACTCGGATGCAATGTCTGTCCGGGAATTGGTGAATTTTTAAATATTAAATATGTGGTATTGGAACCATATGAAATACCTATATCCATGTTTGGACCATATTTAATGTTCGATATGTCAAGAAATATTACAGGTAGACTTATCAACCCTGATATATTTGAAATCATGAAATCATTATATTTTGACCCCCCCCCCCCCCCCTTTATTTTATTTCTGTTATTATTAGTGATAAAAAAATCGTATGAAAGTTGTGAAACTGATAATTTTAAACGAAAGGACGTTCCAAAAGAGCGAACGAAAATGAAGAACGTTATATTTTGAATTTTTTTAATGGTAATTTTACTATACTTTATTTTATCAAAATGAAAAGTCAAAGGTAAAGGACACCACGTATTTCTTATGGAATCTAGCTTTCTGGGAAATTAAAAAAAAATTTAGTATGTTATTCTTTGAACCCTTACAAACAAGTGTCAATGGGAAAGAAGCTTTAACTATATTTCCGTGACTACAACCTCTGAAAGATACTACGAAACAAAGTATAGTATATTAATGAATTTTCTTGTATTAACAAGTATGGACTTACAGAAATATATACGCAATATGCAGATATACCTATGTATGCCATGAGAGTGCACACATTTACACACACACCCACACACACACATATAAATGTATAAAATCCGAATATTAAAAGATGCCTTTAAAAAAATGAAGTCTAATGAAGTTAACAACTCCAGGGTTTCCAGATGAAGTCCATCACCATGCGTGGAACGTCTCGCAGCACTATGCCACTCAGGAGACGCCTTTCCGTGGTCATAAACAATATCTAATTTTCATTTTTTTTTTTTTGTTGAAATAGGCTTAGAATGTTATAGAACGTCGAGAGTTTAAATTCGAGCGAAAAAAATTTTTGTCTGTCTGTCGGTCGGTCTGTCCCTCTAAACAATTTTTGTGCGCACGTTTTCTCAGCAACGGTTTAAGATATTGACTTGAAATTTGGTACACATATGTAGCATGACGAGATCAGAAACTGGGTTATATTTTGCGCTAATTCCAATTTTTTTTTTTTTACGTACATTCTTTTAGATAAAAGCTTTTTTGAAAATTTGATGGTAATATTCCTATCTTATCCAAATGATATGCCATGACCAAATTTAGGTCTGCTTATAAATTAGGTATTTATAAAATGAATTTCTTAGCCATACCTTTAGACACCAACTATTTTGCACGCATGCGTTGATAATCTCATTCTGATGTGACAGGTGTATCTGTCGATGGAGTTTTGACAGATAATATAGTTTTTTTTTACACCTATTTAATTATATGACAATTATTAGCGTTTTTTTGGTGAAAAATCGTACCCATAATATACTGTAGTGAATTATCAATTCATAATTCACTGTTCACTGATCCAATGATATTTTAAATCGACCGCGATCAACTCTTGCTGCTGCCGCTGACATCAACTGACGTGACAGCCAAGTGTACCGCCATATTGTTTGTTTACGTTTTCCACTTCTTACAAGTAGGTGTCGATTAATTTTATCAAATTTGAGTCTAATTTATTTGTTTAATAGGTGTCGAAAAAGCATAGTAAGTATTACATTCGCAATTATGACCATTATTCGCTCAGAAGATTTGCGCCATTCGCCCAACGGCTCGTGGTCTCAAACATCGTCTTCGTGTATAATGCCTTCATAATCTCTCATAGTATATTATTAAACGAGCATATAATGATGGCTATTATTCACGATGGTGAAGTTTAAGACACGAGCCAGATTGAATAATAGCCATTATATGCGAGTAGAATACTATACTTTGTCCACGACTATTAAATATTTAATATTTATTTAATTCATCTTCATTTCTCCCATTTAAGAAAGATTCATATGTCATCATATATATTTTTTCGAATTTTTGAACAAGTTTAATGAGGCGATTTCTGCAGCTTCCTTTATCTCTGGCGGAGCCAAAGAAATTTCGTTTTCACTGTCAGTATCCATTTAAGTAATTATATTACTCTTTTTGAATACCTAATAAATATGTAAAATTATTGTAAATAACACTGCCATTGAAATCGCACAAATTTTGACGTTTCAAATCAATTACAGAATCACGCTTTGACACTGTCACGGCTTACTAATAAAATAATACAGGTTATAGGCACATAGATAAATAGTTTCAAAAACAATGTTGGGGGTTGCCGCGCGTTGCTAATAGATGAGGCTTTGAAAAAAACTTACTAATGTAGTTTTTGAGTGTTCATTAAAGTACCTCTTTGGCATGTACCATTTGACTGCTTCCTAGAAAACTTAGAGAGATAACACTTGTGTTTTAGATGCTACAATTTTGACATTTTAAATTTTTAGTAAAAAGTCCTAATGTCATTTCTTATAAACAACTGACTGTCATCATTATTCACTGCAATCAGTGAATAATGAAATTATTCACTGCAGGGAATAATGGATAGCATCATCCTTGAAGAAACACATACATAATGAGTACATTATTTAATAGTCGTGGATAAAATAATATACTAGTTTATGAAAAGGTAATTTTTTACAATGCTTAAAGAATGCACTGTTCTGAAAGGCATTTCCATTATGAACACGGGATGGGAGTCGGCCGAAATTCAAGGTGTTTACTTACATCTTACACCGACAGAAAAGTTCGCGTTATGGTGGAAAATTTAAAAAATTATATTTTGGGAAAATTATGCATTTACATTGAAAACAGACTTCATATTCGTGTTCTACGATCCCAAATTATTGTACCCTAAAAAAATTACGCATATATTCCAATGCCAATTACTTTCTATAATTACCAAGATTAAAAATCGCGTTTTAAAAAATCCATGTCAGCCATTGACTTTTTTTATTAAAGATACGATAGGTACTTATGCTCCTTGACGTTCGGTTTCAATATTCGTTTTATGCTTATACCTAATAGGTTTTAATAGTGTTACACACTGACCTACTTCCTGCAGGTTATGAAATAAAGGTAGATACTTAGGTATATACCTACTTAATTCAATCTGTTCATCTTAATTTGTTATTTGGTAAACAGTTAATAACTCAATTTTTCCCAAATGGTCCCTCCTCGGAATTCAGTAGCAATTATTGTTTAAATTTAATTTTAAAAAGATCGCATCTTTAATTTCAAACCATAACAAAGCAGTAATTTGGCAACAGTGTACAAACGTTTCATGCAAGGCTGTGACGTCTACAATCACATGAGTTATCACTACAAAGTATTAACAAAACAATTTCAAGTATTCCGGCCAGTGTTGCCGATTGGCGCATAATTATGCGATTTGCGCATAATTTGATGGCCAGATAATAATTTTCGCACTTTAAATAAAATCGCATAATTTCCGCATATTCCCACAAAAATTGCATGGAAAACGAATAATTTCAAATCTCCCTAGCTTCCTACAAATATTTTGCGAATTTTTGTTTTGTTTTATAAGAAGAGTAAGCGTCTGTCAGAACTGCGTGTCATTTTAAACAATATATCAGAATAAATGTTTTAAAAACCGGGCTAAAAAATACGCCATCTGACGAAGAAAGCACATGGCGCCTTCTATTGGTAAGACTGGTGCAAAATTAACGCATCTCTGTGTCAAATTTTTTTGTAGTTAAATAAAGACAAATACACTCGCTCATTACGCGTATTTAATAAATAAACCGTTTTTAATGTTTCTTTTGTTAAATCGCATAATGTTGCTCAAAATCGCATAATTATGGACGAGGGAGCGCATAATTTTGTTCTTAACCATTGGCAACACTGATTCCGGCTGAATGTCAGTATTATAATCGACCCGACTGTGATGCTTCTTTGTTTGTTTTGTTTCGTTTTCTTTTTTCGTTTTGTTCATCGCACACGTGCGTATGTGGTTACATTGTTTTTTTTAGAGGTTAGTTATTGTTATTTTCTTATTTAGGGTTGCAGTTTTAGAGCAAATGTAATATATTTTTTAATTTAACATATTTACATTACTGATATCTAATGTTAAACTAATATACACACCTTTTCCGGGAATGATAGGTTTTTAGAATTCTTTGCACAGTTGTAAAAATTATCTAAACGATTTAAAATTACTGCTCTTGGACAGTTGGACGTTGCGAGTAATTTGATCCCTTGGCAGTTGCTAATTATGTATTTAGTAGGTAATAAGGTACCTATTATGTACAATGAAAAAAAAAAATCATTCGTAATGTACCTAGGTAACTTGAATATTTGTAATTTTTAAGTATATTTTACTTCCACGTCCACGCAGTGGAGTGAAAGTGGTATAGTAATCGAAAATATTTTTCAAAAATATGTTATATTCCTACCTAGTAAAATTTTGTTGTTGTTGAAGTAGGCTTATAGAATGTCATAAAAGTCGAGATTTTAAATTTGAGCGAAACGAAAATTTCTGCCTGTCGGTCGGTCTGTATTTTTTTGTCTATAACTTTTTGCGCACGGTTTTTAAGCAACGGTTTAAGATATTGACTTGAAACTTGGTACACATATGTACCATGACGAGATTTGGAACTAGATTATATTTTGAGCTATTCCGGTGAAGGGTTGGGGGTTAAATAGGGGTAAATAAGGGAAAATAACTAAAGCAAGCTGGTAAGAGTACATAACTTGGAATTTGGTGTATATACAAGCAGAGACTTCAGATTTTTAATAATATTTTTAACAACCCAACATCCCCTCTCCATTATTAAAAGGTTTAATCAAATAAAAATGAGATATTCACGTGGAATTTGGTACACGTTTGTATAACGACATTTGGGACTAAGTTAGGTATATGTTGAAATGATTCCGTTAAAGGGGTGGGGAGTGAGTAGAGGTAAATAGGGGAAAGTAAGTAAAGCAAGCTGGTAAAAGTACAGACACTTCGGATTTGGTGTGTATAATACTAAAAGCAAAGGCCTCAGATTTCTTTATAATATTTTTCAGCCACCCGCCCTCCCCCCCATCACATCCAGTCCATTATTAAAGGGGTTGGTAAAATAAAATTGAGATATTCGCTTGAAAGGACCCCGCACAAACCCTTTGGGAAATGGGTTTCGGTAGAATCGTCTGATTTTTGGTATATTGTAGCTTTTGTCACCCTGAACAAAAGTCTCCATGGCCACGATGCTCCATTTTGAATATTTTGGCTCCTATGGAGCACCAAAACTCCATAGCCGCACTAATCTTATGCAAATTGGGTTTCGGCGGAATCGTCTGAATTTGTAGTATCATACCTTTTGTCATCCTGAACAAGAGTCTCCATGACCACGATGCTCCATATTCGGTATTTTGGCTCCTATGGAGCACCAAAGCTCCATACCCCGCACTAATCTTATGGAAATTGGGTTTCGGCGGAATCGTCTGAATTTTTGGTATATTGCAGCTTCTGTCATCCGGAACAAAAGTCTTCATGGCCACGATGCTTCATATTCAGTATTTTGGCGCCTATGGAGCACCAAAGCTCTATAGCTCCATCATAAGTTATTACTTTGAGTGGTTTTATAACATTTTTATAACGCATAGGTATATTGATTATTGACTTACCTAACTTTATGTTTTTGAGGTTGCTGAATTCAAATCTGATGTCAACTAGACGATATTGACAATTGGCAGCGGTCAATCAAAGTAATAACTTATGTTGAAGCTATGGAGCTTTGGTGCTCCATAGACGCCAATATACTAATATGGAGCATCGTGGCCATGGAGACTTTTGTTCAGGATGACAAAAGCTACAATATACCACAAATTCAGACGATTCTACCGAAACCTCATTTTTCATAAGTTTATTTTTGGGGTTTTGGAGCTTTGGTGCTCCATAAGAGCCAAAATATTGAATATGGAGCATCGTGGCTATGGAGACTTTTGTTCAGGATGACAAAATCTACAATATACCAACAATTTAGACGATTCTACCGAAACCCATTTCCCATAAGCTTTGTGCGGGGTCCTTTGGTGCAGTATGTGTTGTAATGACATCCTGATTGAGGTGATGCCGTAGGAAGGGTAGTGGGGAGGGGTAAATACGGAAAAATATGTAAAGCAAGCTAAGAGTATAAAAACTTCATTTTTAAAAGCTTTTATTTAACCTGCTTTTTATGTTAATTGTAGTACGGGAGTCAGCCGCTGCATGTTTACTAGCAATTTTATACCGAATAAATTTCCTTTTTAAAGATTATTAGTATACAGTAATCAGTAAAATGAGCGTCAGTTTTCGTACCCACGATGACTCCAACGCTACTAGAGTAGCTGACGTTCAGATCGGTTATGTATTATGGAAAAACTATTATTGTTATGATTTTCAATTGGTGTGAGACTTGTTCAAATGCAGCGCTAACTCCCGTACTATTAGTATGTTTGGGTCAAATCTTGCAGTCAAAATGGATCCTGGAGGGTAGTGTTCAATAGTGAATTCGACGGCGCCCGGAGAGATTCGACAGCGTCGGAATACAGATTTGGCAGCGCCCTAATTTGAATTCGGCAGTGCCCGGAAGTTATCTTGCTATTCGGCAGCGTCCGAATATGGATTATGCAGCATAAAACCACATCTGGACGTAAGCGGGCAGGACGACTATTCAGGCAGAACACCTAAGAAACTAGAATAAGAACAGAAAAATGACTCAAATTTAGGCGACTTCAACGCTCACACACAATCAAGCACATACAGATAACATTATTGGAAAACCTTGCCACACATATAGTGAAACGAAAATGGAAATCCATTAAAAACTTGGCACATAGATCTTCGATGGGACAATAAGGAACTCATGGAGAGAGAGCCAAACCTAAGAAGAATATAAGGCAGAAATGCCAAGAGGAAATGGAAAACATTTAACAGGGGAGGAACATCATTGGTCATCAACGAGTCCAAAATAAAAGTAGCGAGGAGGAAAGTGCTGAAGCAAAAGCATCACCCATGAGCACACAATAAATACGAATAACTAAAGAAGATGAAGGCTGTAGAAAAACAACTAGTATTTGAGGATAAGAACAGCATAGCGAAATCTTACTCCACACTTGGTCAAACGAAAATGGAAGCTCGCTAAGAAACTTAACACATATATTCGATCTGACAATGTGAAACACATAGAGCAAGAACCAAACTTGCAAACGTGGAACAACGGAAATCAGCAACTCTGAAATGGACCTGGCGGATAGAAAAACAATATACATGATTAAAAAAAGACTGAGCAACAAGGATCAATACAGACCATAAAATACTATATGGATGACTGGAGATAGAGAAACAGGAAGTGCATAAAAGGATATAACAAAACAACAGATCATGACACCCGAAACATCTCCCTACTACAGAGCGAAGAACCCAAGGGAAGGAATGCATTGCATTTTTCTGTCTTTTAATAATATTTATACTACAGTTTCATACTACAGTTAAATGTAATTTTTCGGTACGAATCTAAAGCCGGGGGTACATCTAAGAAACGTTGTCATTCGTTCGCGTTGTCCAACATTTATTTCTGTGCGTTCGTGAAGTGTAGGCGGTAGTTTGCAAAGAATTAATTGTTGCGCGAATGGCCAGCAATGCGAACGAACGTTTTCCATCGGCTGTCGGTAAAATGAAAAGATCAAAGAGAATGCGCACCAAAGAATGTCTGCAAACGTTGCTATAGTAGGCCCGCATATGTACTTTCGTGGGCTTGGAGTGATTGAAGCAAGCGACCAATTGCACCTGTTAGTACATGTAATATTGAACATTGAACCACTTCTTGGCCGGCTCAGACACGCGTCATTTACCCCTTGCACCCGGCCTGTATCTCCGTAACCATTTGAGATATCGCGTCCATTCAAACATCAGACTGTTTATATTTAAGAAGTGATTAATAATGGTCATTACACTATATATGCGTTTTTAGTATTTAGCGAGATATTTTTAAAAAACTAATATTTTTTGAGCAACCCCTTTAAATATTTTCGAATAACTTCAAAACGGACAGTTCTAATAGAAATATGAATCGAATAAAAATTATTGCCTATACTTTTAGCTTTATTTTGGTGTAGACATATCTGCCCTTGCAGTCATCCAAGGTGGCTTAAATAATATACATAACGGAGGACCGCATGCTCGGGCGCATATTATATAATATGTTGGAATTAAGTGTAGCTGTGCAAGTACATTATAATTAGTAGCTATTGAGTCGGCGCGGTCCTTGCTGGACTTGTATGAACAGTGTGAAGCGTCCTACGATATCTGGATGCCTGAGAGACCTATTCATACCTGAGTGTACATCAACACCACATCCAGGATGTAAAACAGATTAAAGTGTATCTCCGTGGCAAGTACCGACACCGGCTTCGACAAATTTGGTCGTCCGAACTGTCGGGGAAGAACAGGGTGTCTGCAACCAATATGCTTGCCGTTCCGATTCTGCTCTACTCCTTTGGAGCAGTCAAGTGGAATAGGGATGAGCTGCACCAATTAAATAGAGAAACCAGCAAGATGATACACATTCACGGTAGAATTCATCTAAGATTGTCCGTTCCTCGGATGTACCTTTCACGACAACGAGGAGGCCGAGGACTCTTGAGTCTGAAGTACATGCACGGCAGAGTATCATTAAGTATGACATGCGACATTCTTAGGAGCTCGCAGGAGTGGGCGCAGGATTATTCAAGGCAGCTACACGGGCCGCAGATGAATTCGGTCTGTTATCTGACTTCAGACGAGGAGGTCGGCGAGGGGCTGACGCAGAATCAGTAACTGAGCTTACACCAAATCGTCTGACACCCCAGATTAAAGCTGCCGAACAGAGAAATCTGTTCCGGCAGCATGTCGATAAACCCCTGCACGGTGTATTCTACAATAACATAGAAGCACTGGGTTTATCGACAAAACTGGTCTTTGCCTTTTTAAGGTCAGCTGGGCTTAAGTCAGGGACCGAGGGATTTATTGTGGTCTGCCAAAATGGTGTAATAAACAACTGGGTCTATCGATGTCACGTGATGGGTGTAGAGGTCCCTGACACCAATTGCAGGATCTGCCATCAGGCGCCGGAAGCTCTCACGCATCTGTTATCTACGTGCCCTGTGAATGCGTGTTCGGCCTACATCCACAGACACAATGCGGTATTACGGGTGCTGTATTATCAATTACGGCACTCGTATGAGATAGACCAAACGCCAGTGCTGCCTTACATCCCCGGAGATATTGAGTCCGTAGTCGAGAACGAGAAGTGACAAATCTATTGGAATTACTCGTTCCCGACGGTCAACCAAATCCAAGCCAATAAGCCTGATATAGTATTGCTTAACCACGAAAACAAAGTGATATATGTCATCGAATTCTCCGCACTAGCGGAGAGAAATATCACCTTGAAGGAGGAGGAAAAGCGGGCAAATTATCGACATCTCCGGTATGAGCTTCGAGTGCTATACCCAGGGTACTCTGTGGTAAGATGGTCGTCCTCATTATCGATGTACTCGAGGGAATGAACCCCATGCTGCTCTTAGAAATAAAGGCCATTTCGGCCTGCCGTAAATCGGTGGAGTGGTTGGCAGTTCAAATGCAGAAAGCGGTCATCTTAGAGTCCCTCCGTGTACTTTGGGCAATCGATTTCGGAACCGATGGTCGCTGATCCTGCCGGAAGTAGGAAGTGACCACTGGTAATAGCTGACGCTCCTCCTGTGTGATTGTCATCGGAGGCCACACGAAGACTGTCCAGCATGCGGCAACGGAAAAATGTATACATATACATTTTTTTTTTGTTGGTTGTCTTATAAGGGAATATATTGTTTTGTTCAATTAAACAAAATATACAAAAATGTGGTTTTCAGATTGTTCGAGTAATTTTAGGTGGAGAGCCGACTGTATAAATTTCCTTTGAATAAGATACATGAAAATCTTTATGTGAGTGAGTAAGTACTATCACAGACATAAAGGGAGCCACTTCCTGTCACGATTTTTTGTGTCATCGAATACGTGAATAAAACACGTCAAGATGTGGGTTTTGAGTTATATAATGAGTTTGTAGAGGACTGCGTGGCTTAATTTGCCCGGAGCCCTGGGACAGCCTCGATAAAAGTATTTTTTTCTGATTTCTTAAGTCATCGAATACATGAATTATTTTTTTAAAGTTGAAATACAAGCCTTTTGGTTATTAAAAAAAATAGGCTGCCTCTTCTTATTTGCCCGCATCCATCTCATTTTGACGTCACTTTCGGTAAAATTCCATGACGCGGGCAAAATTCGCTTATATGAAAAGTGGCTCCCTGTAGGTCTGTGATAGTGCTTACTCACTCATACAAAGTTTTTCATGTATCTTATTCATAGGAAATCTATACAGCTCTCTACCTATTTATTATACGCAGCAGGCGTGTGTGTGTCCCTCCTTATAATACACACAGAGAATATAATTAAGTTAACTACTACTATTTAAATTATTTCAACCACTTTGGATGACTGTAAGTCCAGATATGTCTACACCAAAATTAAGCTAAAAGTATTGGCAATCATTTTTATTCCATGCATATTTCTACTAGGGCTGTCAGTTTTGAAGTTATTCGATAACATTTAAAGGGGTTGTTCTAAAAATATTAGTTTTTTTAAATATCTCGCTAAATACTAAAAAATGTGTATATGTTGTAATGAACATTTTTAATCACTACACTAGAGTTAGTCCAGGTACTGGTTATCAAAATCCATGTTACCAAACGTTAACCTGATCTGAAATGGTTTAAAACCATTTTGTTTGTACAAAACGAAATCCGCTGCCTAAGGAATCACTACTTCCACATCCAGACTGTCCATCCAAGTCTCCGAAATGTCATTAAAAAAAATCAGACCTTTGCTTCTAGTACCGAATTCCAAGTTTCCGGACTGTTACTAGCTTGCTTTATTTATTTACCTCTATTTCACCGTCAACCCTTCAACGGAATCATCTCAAAATAGAATCTAACTACGTGTAGTACATATCAAGTGAATGTATCCATTTTTTAATAATGAAGTGCGGGTTGTGGTGGGGGGTGGCAAATGTTATAAATAAAATTACGGCCTTGGTTTCGAGTATATACATCAAATACCAAGGTTCTGGACTCATAACAGATAGTTTTACTTATCCCCTATTTACTTACCCCCCACTGTTCACTGGACTAAGTTCAAAATATAATATAGTTTCAGATCTCGTTATAATATATATTTGTACCAAATTTCAAGTTTGAAATCAAATATAAAATTTGGTTTCATGACATTCGAAACCTATTTCAACAAAAAAAAATGATAATTTTACGATTACTAGACTTCCACTACGTGGATGTGGAGGTAATAAATGAATGGCGGCCGGAAACTGATCTCCTTGACACCCGGTATGTTATATTACTTCCACGTATTTTCTGAGATACAGGTGTTTGAAATTTTCCAAAAAGGGGGGAGGAGAAATGAAAATTGTTAAGAAAAAATCTCAACAAATTCAGATAAGTTTTAACATTGGAAATGTTTATGTTCGTATATGAGGTTAGAGTTACCAGTTTTTGTTCAAGGTCAAAAGACAGCGGTGTCGCGGTCGAGTAAGACTGTCGTATATGCAACGGCTGATATACGCAAGTATAATGTGGGTTGCATATGTCACAGGGGTCAACTTACCAGTTTTCATTTAAGGTCGAAATACAGCGGTGTAGTGGATCGTTGAGGTTGAAAAAGTTTTTGTTTTATGTATGGTGTTATCATTTCCAATGTCCCGATGGTTACAAGAATTGCGAAATCTGTGAATTTTTTCTTTTATATACAAACCTTTTTTTCTCGGAAAATCCTATAAAAATAGGAAAAACTTTGAGGGGGAAAATCATTGATAAAAATAGTTTTAAAAACCTGAAAAAAATCAGACAAGTAGAACAAAGTTTTCTTAACATTTTAATATTCTTAGTATGTTCCATGGAAATGCACATTTTGCGAGCTGTGAAGGTTTATCTAAAAACATAGAAAAACTACCTATTTTCCACGTAAAATTATGTAGTCTCAAAATTCTTATTTTTGTACACCAAATCGTAAAAATACGTTCTTCCTAATTCAAAAAATTATAAAATTGGAAATTCAGAAAATTTTCCCGGAAAATGAATTTTATAGAAAGTATGACTGTAAGTAAATGTTGTACAATATTTATATTAATATTTTAAGTAAACGTGAGATATTTGCGATAAAGATATTATTCTTTGGGAAGCATGTTGATCTACTTAAAGAAAAGTATACTTATAATGATGTTGTTTTTGAGGTTATTAATTAAGAAATGAAAAAAATAATGAATGACTTTTGAAATATTTTTTATTAATGATTTTTCCCCTCAAAGATTTCCATTTTTATAGGGTTTTCCGAAAAAAACTTTGCAGATTTGCATTTCATGGGAAGAAAAGGTTTGTATTAAAAAAATAAACAGATTTTCTTAACAATTTTGACTTTCCTTCCCCCATTTTTGGAAAAATTCAAACATGTGTATCTCGAAAAATACGCGTTTTTTTTTAAATTAGCAGGAATGACAACAAATTGTTTATACCAATTATTGTCGGTCAATACCACGCAATCAAAAGTTATGGAAAATGATATAGATAATAAAAGAAACACATTACAAAAGTTTTCACTTGTAGTCTCCCAAGTGCTTGAATTATTTTCTGCAATTAATTCATGCACGCGGGGGATTCGGTAAGAAAATTTCACACCTAATAGACAGCCCCAAAAAAATGATCTGAGTTTACTAAGCCTGGTTTTTTTGCCAGTTGATTACAGTAGTTGTGTACACAAACATACTGCGCTGCGGTCAATCAAGCGAAATCGAGAACAGGTGTCTCAGGTGCGCTATCAAAGGTGTCATGATTACAGAGGTAATAAAATGAATTTACTAAGGCTGAAAGTCGTTAAACGAATTTTATATTGCCTATAAATAACAGCTAGTCAGTCAGTCAGTTGAACGTGGGGACGGAGCTGATCAGTCAGCCCCAATGTATGTACGGGGTATATTCACTATATATTGCCCCCCCCCCCTGTATTTCTGTTATTATTGAAAATAGAAAAAAAGTTTCTTATGAAAGTTAAATATATTTTATTGAAACGTGATGAAAAACAATTTCATGTATAGGTCACGTGATATGAAATAAATATGTTTTTTAAATGACGCACCCTATATATTATTGCATTTTCGAGAAGCATTTTTCTTCTGATCTCAAATATATAACATTGTATAGGTGTATCTTAAATACTTCTTGACATATTTGACATTCAGAATGCAAAAAAGCAGTAAAGCCATTTTGAGGTTTTTCTAACTGGACATCGGATTCGTCATCAGCGATCACGAGAACCCCGAGTTCCCATTTTCAGCCCAAAAACGAAAAGAATACGAGTTTTTCCTGAAAAATTGACTCCATTTTGAATTGACCAAATTAGACGTCGGATTCGTGATCAGCGACCACAAAAACCCCCGAGTAACCATTTTGTCCAATTTTATGGTATATTGTGTATGATAACAAATTTTTCAATTCATTTAATTAAATTGCCCATTAAAATTGGCCAATTATCGGACAAAAAATTAAACCAAACATTTCCGCCAAAAAAATAAAAGGTACTGTTTTTTCTAAACGTCTTTTTGAACTATTTGCAACAAAAATGGAGTCGATTGACCCTGTACTTTCAATTTTGGAGATTTTCAGGTTTTTCATGCTAAAATGATATGACTACTGGTCTAATATTTTTTTAATGTATATTTCTTGGTACGCACAATAATACAAATATTTCAAAGAAAACGGCACCGAATGATAAAAATACGATTGTATAATTATGTTTTAATAGTCGCCAGATTTTGGATGATCAATCGAGCAGAGCTAGGAGAGATTCGGTACTGGTACAGTGTACCCATGACTCATCACATCAAACTCTAGGAAATACTTTACATACCAAATAAAAGGTGGGCAATATAAAGTGTGCACAACTGACCTGGTTTTTACTTACTCATTTTTATGAAACAAAAAAATGAGTATCCCTAATGTAAATAATTTTCTTCTAAATAGACACTGAAGTGATTAGAAACTCAAGGTCAGTCTAGCTTCACATGCCCTTCGATGAAAAAAATTAACGAAGATGAATTCTTTTAAGGTGGCAGTTCCCTAGAAAGAGACATCCGACGGGGAAATATTCATTATTTTTGGCCATAACTTTTTTTTCTTAGTACGTATATTTAAAAAAACTCTAAGTCTACCTAAGTAGAACCATAAGACTATTACTATGAATTTTCAGTCAATAATTTCAGTGGTAAAAATTATGCCAATCTTCCCATTTCGTAGTTTTAAATCTAACTATTTTGCAAACCACTGAACTTATTGAGTGAAAGTTCATAGTTATAGTCTTTTTATGGTTCTGCTTAGGTAGTGTTATAGTTTTTTTTAAATACACGTACTAAGAAAAAAATGGCCAAAAATAATAAATATTTTCCTATCGGATGTCTCTTTCTAGGGAATGGTCACCTTAAGTTGATTTGCAAACGAGTATTAGGTAAAACTTTCCTGATTTTTATCAAATAACTTAATAGTGTTATCCTAAATGGAAAACACTACGTATATTAATTGGTAACAATTTATATTTTATAAATTATGTTTGTTTTGTTAGGTACATCCACCGACTACTTTTGTAAATGTTTGCTTATCCTTTAGTAGGGGGGTCCGAAGCTTTAAAAATTGAGATGATCAATTTCAACAAGATAAATAATTTTCGGAAACGAATTCAGAAAGAGGGTCCTTAGGGACATCGGAAATGGCTTGTTGGACTTTTGTGGACGATTGCACAACTTTTCCACAAGAAAAAAGGATAGCGGAATGTTATTTTAAGAATTCGTCTTTTTAAACGTTTACCTCTTGCTATAAAATTAACTACTTCATATATTGATCTGATCTGATCTCATTTCACATTCACGTAGACATCTAGTGAAGTGGAAATATAGTAATCGTAAAAAAAAATCATTTTTTTGTTGGAATAGGCTTAGAATGTTGTGACAGAACTTGAGTTTACCTGCTCTATGTGCTGCCTTAAATAAAAACGCTCCTACCCCTGCGTTTTCATGGTCGCGAACCGTGTAGAGAAGGGAATCCGAGCTCTTGATTATATTGTAGGCTCCATCCAGAAATTTTCTAAACTCAAGAGACCACGATCTCCCTACAATCGTGAGAGATTATTATTATGGAATTTCGCACTCCTCTTTGGGGATTAAATTTCACTGATCCCCTGGCATTACACCAAAGAATGTTGCTCTGTCGGAGTTTGAGGTTATTGAGCCCATATGGCGACGTTGGTCCCCACCAGATCTGAGTGCAGATCTGAACAAGGGATCACAAAGACCTCCTACTTCTTAGAATGTGCGCCATTTCCAATAGTACAATTTTCTGCACTTGCACGTTCGGTTAACCAGGCAGTGTTTGCAGACTCCGGTGATGGCCCTTTTAAACAGTTCCGAGGGTCCCTACTATTACTGGCACGACTGTGGTCGTTGCATATTCTGCTCACTATTTGGAAGTCTTTGTACTTGCTCCACTTCTCAGCTTCCTTTAGTATCACGTTAACGTCATTCGGAATGGACACTTCGATCAGCAAACAGGATTTCTCCTTTTTATTATGTACGACAATGTCTGGTCGATTCGCACGAATTTCCCTGTCAATAATACTCGTAATGTGGGACGAGTGTGACATCATCTCCACTCTGTTGTGTCGGTGAGTGTATTCCGATGGTGCCAAAGTAGTACATCCTGCCAACAAGTCACTGACGTATTCCTCCGCACACACTGCACTTACCGCCAACAGGCTGTTCCAGGATCATCCTCTGGTGGTATCTGGTATTTAACGCTTGGTCCTGCGCTGCTATTATTAAACTTTCTGTTTTCCCTTATTATTGGTATTATTATTATTGCTTATGTATATATTACACGTTTTGTGTATGTGTTTATATTTATATTTGAAAAATGTTATGACTTATCATTTATACCACAATAATGATATATACTTAACATATAATATCCACATACAATACCATCATAATCTATAGATCTAATAAATCCTTTGCCAAATGAGTTCCATTTTGCACAATATTATTTTTGTAAAAATGTAAATAATAACGCAATTTCAAAAATGTATTGGCTCACTTCCTGACGCATTGCAGTTAGCCAGACAGCATTACACCAGAAAACAGTCGCATTCTAATTAGTGGAGTCGTTAGGCGTTTGAACCCTGCACGACGTGATACAGAGATAAAGTAAACTTCATATTTCTAAGTCAGATAAAAAATTTCAAAGCTTTGCCGCCTATTACCACTAGGATAGAGCGGGGCATGGATTAAAATAAGAAATTAAAGGAAACTCGCCAGTATCAGTTATAATTTCTAATAATTACGCCACTCACTCCTAAAATATTTTACGATCTAACGGTCAGTACTGTTTACTTAATTTTTTACACACATGCATAATGCTGTAAAAGGGAAAGCACTTTTATGGCCGAGTTTTATGGCTTTTTTTGGGTGTCTCGCGCCGTTGGGTGTCTCCTTTGTCGGGAATTTTTTATTTGACTTAGAAATACTTTACCATTCGGTACGAATGTTGGTCGGACCGACATCTTTATTTTAAGAAGTGGTGGCATCTTGGGCCCCTATAATGGGTCCGCTAAGCGACGACTCAAGCTACAACCTTGCACGACGTGATACAGAGATGCCTCTCGGTACGAATGTTGCTCAGACCCATTTCTTCGCTTTAAGAAATGGGGGCACCTTGGGCCATGTAGTAGGTATGTTAAAGTTACACGTATACCGTAACGTTTTAATTATTAAATTTCATGAAAATTAAAAAAAGTTATACTACTCAATCATAGCGGATACTGCAGGGTGAATGTCTACGTTTGCAGCTGCAGTTGCCACTGCATTGTGATTTGCACTTGCACCGCTTAAGATTACAGGCTTTGGCGGCGACCGGCGTAGTTTGCCCATAGGGATCCACCTTTCCCCTTCCTTTTGCCAGCCCCAATCCCCAGGAGAAGGAATTTACTGCTTGGCCTCCACAGCCTATCCAAATTTATGCACTTGCAGCGATGCTCTCTTGATGTGCTGTTCGAACGCATCATCGGTCGGCGGTATGCACTCCAGACTTCGGTTTTGTCTGTGGTGCAACGCTTTCCGACAAGTTGTCAGCGAAGAGTACATTCTTGAACTCTAAAGAAACACTGTGCGGGTATACTTCGAAAACCAGCAAGAATATACGAGAAAACTTACGGTCTGTACATGGCAATAAGGAAATTTTTCAGGAGGGCTGTCTTCCTCGAATTCCGAACAGATGGCTCGAAAATCGTGTTCCAGAAATACCAAGCTCTGTCAAGTTCGAAAAACGTTTCCATAGAGTTTCGGATTTTGGTGCAGGCGCGACGGGACCAAACCACAGAGGAAACAGTTTTCGAACTCCAAAAAGCTAGATTTTTTTTAGCACATGATTTTCGGGACCCCTTGTTCGGAAATCAAGTCCCCGGTTTCGCAATACAAATGGGCTTTTCCCTCAATTTTTTTTTATTGTGTTATTGGAAAGAGCCTATCAAAATATTACTAAAAACGAATTTTTATTTTTTTTCTGAGCGCATAAAATACCACAAAAAAAATACAAATGTTCCGTAAATGAACAGCAGTTTGAAACGATAGCTTTCGGGCGCCAATGTGACGTCATCATAAACTGCACCAATCAGTATGAGCTTAAACTGCCGTCAGAATTAGCTATGAAGGTGCATTCAAAAAGAACCTCACTTCTCTGCCTTGCTTTCCACAACCTGCAATTCTATTGGTGCCTGAAGTACATTTATGAGGCACTACCAATAGAATCTCATATTGCAAAGTGGTAACGCTTAATTGAGAACGTGCGTTTATGACGCCCATTGACAGTGCCAAGAAGTATCTGTCATAAATCACGAGAGTGCAGCCCAGCGTGTTTACTTCTTGTTTGGTGTTATAGTATTAATTTCTTTTAAAAATATGAGTAAATGTGAAGACAGATTTGTAAAAGGTCCACTAAAAGAAAGAACAATATATACATACGTTAAAATGATCTTCGCAACAGAAAAATCCAGGAGCAGTATAAACAATACCTGGAACTTTTGCAACTTTCCACCATAATTTTCGAATTTCCAAATTTGTTGGAACTCGTAAAAATAACTTCGTACTATTTTCACTATTATTTGGACACACTGGTACAAAACAAACCTTTTTAAGCGGCATTTTATAATTAGAAGAGAGCAAAATTAATTTTCGTATCGAACGTAAACAATAGAAAGTGAGGTTATCGAATAAAGTTTGAACATTTCAGTACAGCGTTGCCAAATGAAACTGGCATTATACCATATGCGAACCAAATGAACAAAAATAGAAAATATAAATCTGATATATAGATTTTAGAAACTCATACAGTCAGAAGTTGATACAATTTTTGCTTTTATTTAGTGTCAGAGAAACGAAGAATACGTTGTAACGAAAAAATGCGCTATTCAAAGTAGACAATTGATAACGGAAATACGATGTTCATGTAAAAAGACATACATCTGGCAATAGAGGATCCTCATTAAGAATACGACTTTTATTGGTCTAATCAGTGTGACGTCACGCATGGCGCCTTAAAACTTACGTTTCAAATTACCTGAAATAAAACTGATTTTGTAATGTAAATATTTGGTAGAACGTAAAAAATTGGAAGAAACTAAATTAAAATAAAATTATATTGCAGTTTATTATATGGCTTGATTATAGTGAAGTAGTAAAATTCATTCATGCGGGAAAGGCCCATTGAGAATAGAATGTTACGTACCAAAAGCGGTAGGGGTGGGATGTTGCAGAATGCAGATACTGTACCATGAAAGGAGCCGTTCGCAGTGGTTGCCGAGAAGTCCCAGTCTATGTTGTCCACAGATCCTGTTGTGAATACTTTGCGGCGCAGAGCTTTGGGACAGACAAATTTCTCCTCCATGAACAGCCGGGACGAAGACTACTCATCCAGAATGGAATGAAGCCGGTCATACGAAATGCTGAGTCCCAATCTGTGTCATTGCCTGCACCAGGCTCTTGTTCCTTGTCTCGCAGGGGATTTGGTGGCAACGTAAACGGGCGTGGGAGTTTCGCGCTTCCTGTTGTGGTGGTGGTACTTGCCCTCACCACCGCGCTTCGTAGCGTGAAAGAAAAAGATCTGCGACCGTATCAGTATATATGTCTTCAACCTCACCAAAAAGTTTGAGGAAGGCATTGGCCCACAAATCGACATTTTCACTAGTGACTTCAGTGACATGGGCGCACCTTGAGCAGCAGACGAATTAAACATGTCAGAACGGTCAAAATATGCTGTGCGCGACAATTAAAGACCTTCTTCGTCGAAGTTCCGGCAGTCTTCACGGATGCTGGTATCGAAATCTCCCCGGTAAGCAAGAAAAACGTCCTGTCCAGCTGTACCAGTGCTCTCGAGTTCTTAACGTTCGTTGAGAAGAGAAGACACTCCCTTAGCTTCGTCGAGTGATTGTCACATGACGTGACGCCCAAGTCTGCTCTTTCTGCAGCACACATATGAGTCAAGTCGACCATTTTCCATACCGGGGGCAGCGCACTATGAGTTCCTTCCTCTTGCATGTAGTACAGCATACTGGTAAGTATCAAAACCATGTGCCTGTGTGCGACACCTGTTGTGGTACTTGGCACTATTTCTGAGCCTGTTGGATGCAGCAATCAGCAGAATCTTGTTGTCGCGAAGCAACGCAGCAGCATTAGCTATCAGTTTTTCTCCCTCTTCAGTTTTGACAACGCGCAGTGGATGCGTGCGAGTGCCAGGCATGTCACAAAACAGAGACAATTTTCGACCTCATTTTTTGTGCAGGGGAAGGGGCAGTCTGGATCGCGTGCACTGCGGGGATGGTGGGGTCACATTCTCCTTATCAGCCGACCGTTTTCTCGCCCGGTTCAGTTCGGTGGTGTTGTGTCGGAGGGAACAAAAATGGTGGTAAACAGCGGATTTGGCTTTGAGATTCTCTTTCAGAGAAATACCATCCTTCAAAAGTTCCAAATTGATGCTCGAGGGAAGGCATGGGAGCGCCACAAAGTTATTTAAATTTTCAGCTAATGTAGCATAAGCGTCACAGTCCCATCGGCTTTGGAGACTTTGTTCTTACTGGGGTCCCGCAGCTCATCATCCATTTCCTTCTGACTGAGGAAGCATTTTCCCCAATCGATCGCTTTTGCTCTCTTCGTGAGTGGTTCTGAATTCAAATTAATTAATATTTGAAACCTGAGAGCAAAAACAGAAGGAAAGAAAATAAATATATCGAGCGAGCACTAAAAACAAATCAGGTGAAAACTGAACTGTCGTGTAGAAATCAATCAAAATCACTTCCGACAATTTCCAAAATTGAGGTTATAATCTGATATCTTGTAACATTAAGAGCGGGTTTGACGTAATACCATAGAAACTAGTAACTTCATAGTCTTCACAGTTTTGAAAACCTAAACAGTTGCACAAGGAAAAACACGTAAGTGTTAAGCAATCACCTGTCTAGGGGCCCGGTCGCGAGGCCCAAGGTACCTCCGCTACTTAAAATGAACAAATGGATCTGAGTAACATTCGTACTGAGTGGTAGGTTGTAGCTGAAGTCGTCGCTTAGCAGCCCCATTATAGGGGCCCGGTCGTACCGAATGTCATCTGTAGAAATGAGAATAAAAACATTAAAAATCAGAATAAACTTACAAAAATGTAAAATTTGAAATTATGTTAGATCTGGTACTATTGTTCCAGTATAAGCTCACTTCTATGAAATCTCCGAACTGATCACCAGGCGCCACCTAATGTTCTCTAGACTATCCACTCATGGCTTCCATCCGTGCATCCAGTCCGAGAATTTTTAATTTTTGATTACCTAGATTCATTTAGTGCCGTGAACCCAGACTTCAACATCATATTGTAGTACCGAAAACGCTCAAGGATCGAACCGTGGACCTCAATATTCGTAGGCTGATGCTTACACTATGTCCATAGCGCATCGCTTGAAAAGTGGTTAATGAAATTCTGAATTATTATAAACGTGTAATAAAAGCGTGCTCTGGTATAGCTTTATTTATTCGCAAAATTGTGTCTCGCGCCAAGTTCACTCCAACATCCTCCACGCTCACAGAAATGATAAGCGGGCACGCGTGTATCTCTCGTCATGGCTTCCATCCGTGCATCCAACCCGAAAATTTTTAATTTTTGATTACCTAGAGTCGTCTAGTACCGTGAATCCAGACTTCAACAACATATTGTAGTACCGAAAACGCTCAGGGATCGAACCGTGGACCTCAATATTTGTAGGCTGATGCTTACACTATGTCGTTAGCGCGTCGCTTGAAAAGTGGTTGATTAAATTCCGAGTGTTTATAAACGTGTAATAAAAGCGTGTTTTGGTATAGCTTTTTTTATTTGCAAAATTGTGACATATAATCAAGAAATAAGGTAGTGTCTCAAGCCAAGTTCACTCTAACATCCTCCACGCTCACAAAAATGATAAACGAGCACGCGTGTGAGTATCTCTCGTCATGACTTCCATACGTGAATTCAGACTTCAACATCATATTGTAGTACCGAAAATACTCAGGGATCGAACCGTGGACCCCAATGTTCGTAGACTGATGCTTACACTATGTCGTTAGCGCGTCGCTTGAAAAGTGGTCGATGAAGTTCTAAGTGATTATAAACGTGAAATAAAAGCGTTTTATGGTATAGCTTTATTTAATTGCAAAATTGTGACATATAATCAAGAAACAAGGTAGTGTCTCGCGCCAAGTTCACTCCAACATGCTCCACGCTCACAGAAATGATAAACGAGCACGCGGGTATCTTGACAGGAATACTATCTACCAAAAGTAATGAAATGAGCATAAAACAGATTCTCTGTAAAAAACAGCGCCAAGTACACTCTGTCCAAAAAAATATCTTTCGTCTCTACAGAAACATAAAATGAGAAAATGCATTCTCTCAAAAAATATTTGAAATCAGATAAAAGCGCAATGTCCGGTATCTATATATATAAAGAGAAAAATATGAAATATTTCTTTTTAAAATACAAGAAAACTTGGCGCGTTTCTCTAAGAGGCAAAAGGCAGTTTGGATTAACCAGTGCCACTCAGTCAATCTTATACAAATTTTCCCGTCAAGTTGACAAAACCTTTGACTACGATATTATATATTATTTCCGATTATCTGCGGAAATACGGAAAGTGAAACGCGACAAGTTTCTTTGTATTTGAAAAGAAAAATTTTTCATATTTTTTTTTATATAAATAGATACTGAACTTGGCGATTTTAATTGATTTCACATATTTTTGAAGAGATGAAAGATATTTTTTTGGACAGAGTGTACTTGGCGCTGTTTTTTACAGAGAATCTGTTATGTCGATAATTTGCAAGCGGCGTAAACATAGCAAGCGAGATATTTTTTTTTTAGTTTTCGAAATCGGTACCAAGTATATCGGGAACAAATAAAGATTATTTGAAACTTTTTTTCTAGGTGTAGTTGTTCTCAAGAAAATCACGTGAATAAATTTGACCAATGAACTAATGTTATAAACGTAGCACATATTGGATAAAACAATTTGCGGCATGTACACTTTTGTTTTTGCCAACGATTGTATACATTTTTTTTAAGATATGCGGATGGGGGAGAACTTATAAATTTGCTTCTGGTAGGCAAAAGTTAAAAAACGCTTTAAACTGAACCCGGTATCAAAATGTTATTAACTTTAGTCATAATAGGTCATTTCCTAAAGATGTCGATATCTCTGATTGCGGTGGTCGGATTTTAAAAATCCAAACATTAAAATATTTGTCATTATAAAGTGTAAGTAAGCTATTGAAAAAGAAACTTAATTTTGAAAAAAATGTGAATTTTACAGCATTAAAAAAAAATAAAATCTTCAAAATGAAAAAAAGATAAAACAAAATCAAAATAAACATTTTCTCTTTGGAATATTAAGATAGCTGTACACCTATAAATTAAGCCTAAACCTTTTAAACGAGCGTATTCAGGCGACGCGACAGTCGCGCACCACACACGCTCGCCTGAACGGGTTCTTCTCAAAGTACTGTCTTCAAACGGGAGCCACAGCAAAGCGACTCTGTGGCACCACAGAGTAGTCGGCCCCCTATACTTTAATTCACTCTTGAAAAAATTCACTATTTAAAATGTGATTTGTTAATCTATATACTTACCGGTATTAAAGATAATGTCACGTGTTTCCACCCCTTAGGAAACCACCCTTTATATACTTTCCGTGAGTTCAAAAATTATAACAAGAGATAAGTACTAATGCACTTTATTGAATAACAAGAAAATTTCACGATATTTATAATAATTAATATACACTTTGTATTCACTTCGGATTTCTAGCCTTACTTTTCATTGAGAACTTCCTTTCCTCGCCGTGAATCTTGCTTTGTATATCCCACAAATTGCATCTAGAAATCTATTGGTCTATAGTCTGCTCGGCGGCAATCCAGAAATCTCGATCCCCTTCTTAAATTTCTAGAAAACGTATTACGACCAGCGTCTCAGAGATGGCGCACACTACAGGCTTTGATGAATCCAGTTACAGTTGTCTAAACATTGCTACTTAATTTCGGCTATTACTGATGAACTACCAAGCCCCTAGGGGGCGTAACGCGTAACAATAATGTACAAATAAATAATTTTAGATTTTTAGCATTTTGTTAATCTGAACTAACACATTATTGTCATAAATGAATACACTATTCGTTAGTAGTGCCAAACATAGCACCAAAACGTCGCTAATATTTTCACAAAATAAACATGTTTCCTTATTTAAGAGAAACATCCGCTTACTTAGTAGGTACCGTAATTTTGAGTTACTTTGCAAGCGCGTGTTTTTTCCGACTACCCAGAGATTTAAAAAAGTTTGCTACTGAAAATTGGTGGCAGTATTAGACCTCTACTGCTTGGTTGATCTTGTATCTTTTACCTATAAACAAGTTTTTAGTACAAATTCGGCAATGACGTGTGAGGTATAGGTGCCTGATGTGATACGTAAGCAACTGCATTTTAAAGAATTCCCGTTTGTGGAACTGCTAAGAGGTCTGTAGTCATCCTATTTAATTCCTTACTTAAACTGCCTGTTTCCTCAAGTAACAATTTAAACGCTTTTTAGATTTATTTAGGTTCTATCAGTGTTTTATAATGGCTACCTTATAAACCACTGATTTATGCCAGATTTATTAAATGCTAAATGCACTTAAAGATAGTTTTGCCTTAAGGAAAGTTTTTAAAAGGCCTTCAAGAACTTACATTAAAACTAAATATTTCTGGCTTATGATTGACTTATCAAGGTATTGTCAAGCCTTGAATAAAACTGTATAGTTGTTAAGTTCAAGTTGGGAGGATTAAGATTTATAGAGATTAAGCAAATGTTGTGGTTTTATCATTGTTTTGTGAAATTAACTTGAGGTGGGCTGTTTAATGCTGAGCTATAAATCTAATAAGCCTTGAAATCACTAAGTGCCAGGTCGAACCTTCATAAAACCAACTAGAGTTTTAATGAAGCAAACAAACATCTGTAATAAATCAGTCTTAAACATAAAAGGATTTGGTTTACCTTTGCCCAGACTATAATGTTTCAAAATAGATAGTTTTAAAACTGTGGTCAAATATATACATATTCGTCGGCATTTTGTTTGTGTATGATGTGCCTGTGGGTGAATTTATAATAATGGTAAGTTGTAGTGAAAATAACTTTCTTGGCAAACTGACTTTATAGGTTATATTATCCGAGCACCATAAATTCTAGAGGTTTTAAAGCGGTTGTGTTATGTGCTCAAATGGTTTAAAATTGGTTTTAAGATAAGCTTACAAGTTTTAAAAAATATATTAAGACCAATGGGGCTTAAAATATACTTTTACAAGAATAAATCGACATAATTAAAGAGCAATTGGTAATGTAATAGGCGTTTTAAGACAAGACATGTTTGAAGTAGAATTATTCATAGCTTAATATGGTTTATACACATAGTATCCATTTTATTTTCAGCCGTCGAGGAATACAACGGTCAGCCATATTGGGAAAGTCCCAGATTGAACAAAAAAATGTAATTTGTGTCTAATAGAAATGTTTTATAAAAACAATTTACATATACTAAACCATATTATGGGCAGATGCAACTTTGCTTTATAAATCACAAAAAAAATTAATTATTTATATATTTTTTAAAAATTGTGTTTTTAGGGAGCGCACGAATGTTTAAGAACTATCTAATACATGTTTAACAGTAAACTTAGCCTCGTAGAAATAAATAGTCCCATCAATTCATTACAAGTAGTCCATCTTTAACTGTTTTTTTGAACTGTTCTTAATAGATGCCAATTGCACATTTTATAACTTATATAACTATAATAGCGGCCCATAGAATAGATTTATTTGCGTTTATTTTTACTTCATTAAATACAAAAAGTCCGCTCAAAGCATTTGTGTGTGTGTTTTAAGTTTTGATACACTGCTCATCCTAAACCAAGTATGGTTTTATAATACTCTTCGGATACTTTCTGAATATAGCTTTAGATAACACAGCCCCACAAAAAGAAGTTGAGACCCAGAAACCAGACCTACCAATCTTTATGTATTTTGACTTCCTGAATTCAATGCCGCCATCAGAATATCATTTTATCGTAGAGTTTTTTAATCTAATATAAAAGTGCCATTTCAAAAATAAAATCTAAGATTTAAAACAACCCAACGATAAAATGAAATTCTGATGGCGGCATTGAATTCAGAAGGTCAAAATACATAAAGATTGGTAGGTATAGTTTCTGAGTCTGAATTTTTACTTCCCTCGCATACCGAAGGGAAGTATTGTATTCGAGAAAAAATTACCCTCCGAAATTTTTTCGGATTCTGACGTTTCAGAACACGTAGATTACGAAAATATAGGTTTTTCAATTCCGTCAGTCTGTCTGTCTGTCTGTTGGTGCATTTACTAAAAAAGTGCTTGACGGAGAGCAGTAAAATTTGGTAGGTAGTTGACGCTACTGTCAGCGCAGAAATGGTAGAAATTTCACTTGAAAATATCCAGGGTGGACCGTCTAAACGGAATAAGTAGTGAACAAAATTTTTTTCGCTCAAATTTAAAATGTCCACGTTTCATGACGCGCTAATCCTATTTCGGGAAAAAAAAATTTTGAAATTTTTTTTCACCATTTTTGAAAAAAATTTTACCAAGATAAAACATTTTTTTTTTTGTTCAAATTTAAAATTTCCACGTTTCATGACACGCTAAACCTATTTCTGAAAAAAAAAAAATTGAAATTTTTTTTCACCATTTTTGAAAAATTTTTTACCAAGATGAAAAATTTTTTTTGCTCAAATTTAAAATTTCTACGTTTCATGGCATTCTAAAACTATTAAAAAAAAAAAAAAAATTTTACCATTTTTGAAAAATTTTTTTCTACTAAAATGATAATTTTTTTTTTCTTCAAATTTAAAATTCCACGTTTCATGGCATTCTAAGCCTGATTCAGAAAAAAAAAATTTGAAAATTTTTTTTTACCAACATTTTTGAAATTTTTTTTACCACTAAAATAAACGGATTTTTTTTAAATTTCTTCAAATTTAAAATTTCCACGTTTCATAGCGTTCTAAATCTATTTAAAAGAAAAATTAGAAATTTTGTTTACTATTTTAAAAAAATTTTACCACTAAGATAGAATTTTTTTTCTTTGTTCAGTTTTAAACTATCCACGTTTCCATGGCATTCTAAAACTATTCAAACAAATTTAAAAATGTTTTTGAAAATTTTTTAAAAAAATTTGAAAACATTTTTAATCTATTTATCACTACTATAGAATAGACGAAAAATTTGGTTTGCTCAAATTTAAAATTTCCACGTTTCATGACATTCCAAACTAGGGATGGGACGGATATCCGGTCCTGCTACTGCATCCGGCCTATCCGGCTTCCAAACCGGATATTCGGCTCCGGCCGGATATGAAAAAATATCCGGTCAACATCCGGCCAAATAAAAACTATCCAAAATGCATGAAACATAACTGTTATTTATTTATTAATTGTCAGTTATATATCAAAATATTTATAAAATTAACAATGACCTAGAAACTACAAACAAAATAAATAAATATAAAAAAAATAAGTCTTAAATTCTTCAATAGGCCTACATGTGATAATATGGATATATAATATATTAAATAACACTGAAAACAAGAGATCAAAAAATCAAAAAACAACATAAATTCTTAATTTATAATAAATAATATAAATAATATTAAAATTTAAAATCAAATTCTTTGGTCCTAACAGACTAGTAGGTAATTATGGTATAAATACTAAATAGTAATAAAATAATGGAAACTAAAACACAATTTTCGCGATTTGAACTGTAAGTGGCAAGAAGGGGATAATGTTAATACTAATAACGATAATTAATTAATGGTAAGTTATGGTGAACAAACATTAAAGTTTCACCATTTGCGGCGTTCAGCCTATTACGGTCACTAGTAAATATATTACCTGCTTCAGAAAATAATCTTTCACTATATACACTAGCACTTGGAGCACACAGATAGGTTTTCATTAACTTTTGAAGCCTGGGGAATTGCTCACCATATTGACTCCACCATAGCACTGGATCACTCTTTCTATCAATAACAGGTAAACCCAAATATGACTCGACTTCTTTAGAAGGTGAATTTGATGATAGAGAAACATTTCCATTTGTTTTGGTTGTTTTGGGCTTTTTGATAATTTTATTGTAACAGTCCCAAATCGATATTTTGTTAAGTTTTGCAACTTTTGCAAGTGGTTGATCATCTTCGTCATCACTTTCACTTAATAGTTTCAAGCCACCTGAATCTCCCTTTTCATGATTTGTTCTAATTTCCCCAACATATTACGTTTTATTACTTGCAGCAATGTGCATGAGTGGCAGGACAGGACAATACGGGTGCGACTTGAATTTAATAGTAAATATCGCGGTCTGCTCATAGATAAAGCGACTGTTTGAAAAAGCAAAATATCCGGCCGGATTATCCGGCCGGACCGGATTTTGCACTGGCCGGATATACTGTATCCGGTTATCCGGCCAAAAGCACATCCGTCCCATCCCTATTCCAAACCAATTTCGGAAAAAAAATTTTTGCAACATTTTGTTACCAGTTTGGAAAATAAATTAACACTAGAATAGATGGAAACTTTTTTTAGTTAAATTTAAAAGTTTCACGTTTCATGACATTCTAAACCTATTTAAAAAAAATATGTAATTTTTAAATCTTAAACTTTTACCACTATTATAGAATAGACGAAAACTTTCCTTTTTGCTCAAATTTAAAATTTCTACGTTTGACATTTTAAACCTATTTCAGAAGAAAAAATTTAAATTTTTTTTTTAACATTTTTGAAAAATTAAAATAAAAATGAACTTTTTTAACCACCACTATACTTCCACTCCATTACGCGAATGTTGGATTGATGTGACGGATGGCAATAATATCTGACATATACACCTATTATACTTTTATTGAAAAATGTACAGGGTGGTCATCCCAAGAAATAATTCAGTCATGGTGGACATTTGTAAAGGTATTTGTGCAAGCCTGCCATATGTGGCACCTGTTATTTAGTATTGAGCTTTTGCTGTTGGATGAGCAATCTGTATATTTTTTTGACCAAAACTTATCAAGTTTTCTTTGTAATAATAACAATAACTATATTCCGATTATTATTCTCAATGTCATTTCGTAATTATTAATTTTTTAGAGTGACCGCCATGCACAAATAACGAGGGAAGTTCTGTGTAAAGACCTTTACCGATTTTTTTTTTTGTGGGGCTGTGTAATTCATTAAAGCCTGAAAGTTTTAATAGTAGTTTTAAAAAGAGGCATGTGGGCCCTTCTCTAAATGGGCTCTTGTACTCTTATAAAGGTTTTAAATCGGCTTCATAGAGTCTTTCCAAACTATTTACGTTTATAAGTAGTCGTGGAAATAAGTTTTTAGGATAACTTATAGATTATTTTAAAACTACAATTAATTGTTACTTGGGACTACACATGGGGTTTTCTTTCCTAAATGGTTTATTGTAGAACATAAACTTCTACGTTACTGTTTAATTTTGTTATAAATTAAGCTAGTTTCACGTGTCTCTTTTTTCCGGCATTTTGGGTTACTTTGCTTAATTTTCTCTTTCGTCAAAAAATTTAACTATGATGGTAATGTGGTTTTTACATCAAAATGACCCGGATATATGTAAGAAAATTAGGTTCCCGCCACGGAAAGAACTACAAACTACACTGACAAATAATTAAAGAGGGCTGTGTTAGCAGTGCGACAAAATGGAATTACGTACGAAAGAGCTGCCGAGCTCTATGAAATTTCGGACCGCGCAATTTATATATAATAAGGTAAAAAATCGACATATATAGCCTGTTTTGTATTTAAATGTAACTTTAAAATAAATGTTAAAAATATTTAGTTACCATGTTTTTTCGAATTCTTAAATATTATTTTTTACCACTTTTTTTAGGATGCATTTTCTGGGCAAAAAATCCTGTTAGCCTCAGTTTTTTTATCTCTTTAGTGATTTTACAAGCAAAGGCAATTTAATCCGAATTGCGGGGTAACTTTGTCTAGTTTTCATAAATAATGATAATATACCTATTACCATGTAGAACAATTTGAATGAAACACATAATGAGATCACGTTTTTAAAAATAAATCAATTTTTATGAACATCAGCTGGTTAATTTATCTAAATATTTAATAATAATAATAATAATTTTATTAAACTTAAACCCTCAAACCCGGCTATGATGTTTGAATTTGAGTTGAACTGGATATGACTGCTCGACCGAAAGATCGCAGAGACAAGGACAGATATTGAACCGAAGCAGGTAGAAATGGCGGCAGCAGAAAGGGTTCTTTCTATAAATTTTTTGCTTTATAGCCCAGGTAAATTAGACTATATACAAGGGGAAAATTGAAAAAAAAAATGATTAACTAGAATTTTTGTGGGGACCTGGCTTTGCATATTTCAAACAAAACATCAAAATTCCCCGTCGATTGCACCCCTGCGAATTTTTTGAGAAAAAAAGTTGTTATCAAAATTGCAGCTAGTAAAATTTGCTTCAAAATAGACCTTCTGACATTTTCCGTATAACTAACCGTTTTGTAGTGAAACCTATGCCAAAGTTGCAATGTTTTTAGTTGATGGAAAAAATACGCTTCCTTTCACACCACCGCGGGGGTAGAGCACTATGTGCGTTTTTTTAAATGGTGTCCCCAGTTGTAGGCCTAATCCACATTAAAAAGTATATTCGTACTATTGCTGTTAACACTTACTGATATTATGAGAATTTTGAAAACCTTAGTCTGTATCCTCGTTAATGTCTGATGGCTTCCTCTACTTCCACCAGTCATCAAAATTTTCAGGGGTTTCTTCAATACTTTCTCCTTCTGTTTCAGAATGTTCCATTTCAGAATGTTCCATTTCTTGTACTAAGAAAGCTATGGTATATATATCATTGTAAGCATCCAAATTGTTTTCAGTTACTCCAGGTTTTACGTTTAGACAAGATTGTCCACGGTAGTGCCCACATCTCTGAGCAGTGAAAATATATATTTCTGCTAGTACAGCTCGCACTACAGTCTTTAGTACAATTGCAAAAATGATTATCTCTAATTTTTATAATAATCTTAATTGGCCTCCGAGTCGTAGGAAATAAAATATTCGTAAAAAAAACACAATTTTTCTACCTTTGATCTTTAGTATTTTTTAACGGCGGCGCGATCTCACTCTCGATTTCTGATATATTGTTTAAAACGACAAAATAAAGCTACTAAAATAAAAAGAGACAAGTTGGATTTTTTTGGAACAGATAAGTACCATATTTATGCCTAAAATAACTGGTCTAGAAAAATTATTTGTGATGTAACTTCTGTACGCCTTGTCGTCACATCTAATATTACAGTGGAATGCATTTTCCTCCAGAAGTAATTCAGCTTAATCGAAGGGGACTTTTGAGGTGCTTGTTAATATTTTTTATAGTCAAGCCAAGTTTATTGAGCTATTAATTAGTATGCCTGTAAAAATGAGGTACATTTTTCCCTACAAACGGAACCAGTTTATTACAGGTTTAAACTAAAATAACAGTAAAAAATTCTTAGTTATTCATATCTTACCCATCACAAAAATAATTCAAAATATGATTCTTTTATGTTCTCACCGGTGATATCGGTAATATATAATAACGACGAGAGAGGCGTTAAAACTACATATAGATAATTTGTCTCAAAAATATGTAATAACTTTATGTTTATATTAAATGGATAATTTTTTGCTATAGTTTGCTAACTTTCTGTAATACGTTTTTCTCTGTCACTATCAAAAAAGTCTATTGTGATAACCCTATAATACTGTTACAATTTTTGTGATCGTTGGTGAATTATTTGCATTACATTTTTTTTTCTGTCAGACACCACTTAAAAATGAGGTAACATTTTTTCACAACAAAAAGTATTCACAATACCAGTTTTTTGTATATGACAAAAACATGCTTTAATTGGAAAGTGCACCACCTAAAACCCTCTTAAGAAGAGAAAACAACCTAACAACAGGCTTTTTTTAAATTAATTTCTTAATGACGCACTATGCGATTGCAGGAAAAAATACCATAATTGAAATAACTTTTAAGCCATCAACAATTGGATAACTACATATATGATTATGTTGACTAAAAATAATATCTCCTATCACCTCACTTCGTTTGATCGTCCACTTCTGCAAGACCTGCAAGTATATGAATATTACGAATGTCGAATTAATAAAGTGAGTAAATAAAGTATCATTAAAATAGCATATTTATAAAAGTATAATTTCACTTTTCCTCCACAAAACGTGTGCGTGCAACTTACAAATAGTATTATAACCTTTTTTCACGAAAAATAATATTTTAAAATACTTTTTTAAATACATTTTTTAAAAATATGAATTTCTTGAATTTGGACGCAACGATGCATATGGTAAACTGACCATATTGAAATTTTTCAAAGGGGGCAAATAAAAGCCCAGATAAAAATAAAGGATGTAAAATAAAAACAAGTAAAAAATTTAACCATTTTAATTTTTTCGTAAAATAAAACCTATATTTAAAACTTATGAATCTTAAAAACAATACAAACCAAATAAAATATATGAAAATAATAATAAAAAACACTTGAAACTTAAAAAATATTTTTCAAACTTATAATCACATCATAAATTAAAACTTAGGCTTTATACAAAAAAACAAAATAAAATGACAAACAAAAATTATAATGCAGATGCGACCGACTAAAACCGAAGCATTTTGACACAGTATCGCATACTGTGGTCTATCCATGTATTATTAGGTTTATAAAAGCCACATTTACTCTTTACTCTGCAGTTGCCAAATGTATTAATTTGACAGAAACTATGTATTTTTGTTATGTCGGTAAAACAAATGAAATGGAGGATATTTTTGGAACCACTCACATTGGGGAACAACTCCACCAAAAGGGGGTACTGTCCTCCCTAATGGGGGACGAATGGTCACTTTAGCATAGGGCGACCATTAATAACTGTTCAACGCATCTCGAAATTTAGAAAAATAATAGGAAATATGACGATTTTTTCCGAATTTATGTTTGTTGATTATTTGTAAAATAATAAAAATAGTTCTAAGAGATATATTGAGAAAGTTACTCCTGATGAAAAATCTTCGATTCTATATGCCATCCATTTTATGAGGAAGTTTTTGCAAGAACGAGTGTGTAATGTAATAAAGCAATATATTGTAAAGATATAAATACATGTAAATGCGAACTTGTGCTACCTCGATCTAAATAAAGCATCAGTGGGCGACAAACCAAAATTCCCTCTTGGCGAATTCATTATTCGATAAGTCGGGCCTCGGGTAACTTTAAAGCTCGACAAGTCTTAATTTTTCGAACGAACGAACCTCGACAGTATAAACAACGATATTCGAATTTCATTTGTTTATCATCCGATTATTATTTCCGTTGTTTTTTTCATTTGCAATTTAGTGCCCTTCGACAAAATGGCTTACTTAGACCAAAAAGAAATCACTCATTTCCTCGCACAGGAGTTATTTTATCACCAGGTATTTGTAGTTTTGAACATTACTTTTTGTTGCAGTGTTAAGCGTTAACATAATATATTTAGTAAAGAAACAATATAAATTCATTTCAGTAGTTTAAGACTTACTTAATCATGATTTCTTGGCTTATATTCTATAAAAATGATCCTCTTAACAATTAGCTTTAGAACAAACGTTTTTCGATGAAAAGCTATTTAAACAAAATTTTGCTGCTTTATTTAGTAATAGGCATTATGAATTTTCCAAGTAGAGTTATCATGCGTTAATAAATATCGGGTACACGTCGCATGAGTATCCCGGGATAATCAGTAAAATTCACTATTTAAGCCTCATTTTCAGAAGACCGTGGCTCTCTTAGGAGGTGTTTTGAAGAATATGATTATAGGAACTTTTCTTATTATGTTTTTGTTTAGAACTGCTCTTAAACGGATAGGGATTATTTATCTCTCGATCACCCTGACACAAATCGATTTACAGGACAGTGATTTTACAAATATAGGCATTACCATTCAAGCAATCCGTGAAATAAATAACAACTAACAATATTTAATTATTTTAAAAAAGCTATAATCACAACACCAAACGTCTTAAATTTTCGGCAATTACACCAATCCTCTGCTTATTTCAATACACGTTTCATGCCGCTCCCCTGTTTCTATTACATGTCTTAATTCTTGCAGGGCAATTTCTGCACATGCATCAATTTTTCTCGCTCAGAGTTCTCCTCCTGATTTCGATACTTTACTTTTAATAATATCTTAGAGGAAAAACTCCAAAGGTGTTACATTAAGCAACCTAGGTGATCATCTGATTATAAGGGACTATTGTTGCTGCATTATGCACTACCCATTTAATTGGAAATGCTTTTTCGCTTTTATATTGTAAGATTGTCTAGTGCATTCGACAATTTATTTCTAGGAAATTCTAAGAATTGTATCATATTTAAATTACCCTCAAAGCACCAGCGATGCCATAAGCGCCGATCTGCAATTTTTACTGCTACTTTCTAGTTGTTGTAAATATTATTTTACTACTTTATATTAATTGATAGGCATGATGTAAATTATTTATTTATAATACATTATTTATTTATAATAAATAATGTTAGCTTAATGAACAACTCCATAAATGATTCAATAAAAGTAAATAAATATTTAACGTACGGCTATGCTACCGGCAATTATATGAATAAACCAAATCAGGCAGTTGTCTTGTAATGGTGAGCCAGGTAAACAATAGACTACTTGCGTTTGAGGTAAGTGCATAACTTATCTGGTGAATTAGATTCGTATACGCATATCGTTTGTAATATTCAAGTACGTGGTCTCGGGTCTTATTCTAGTTCAAATAGGCTTTGTAATGAGTAGTAACGACTTATCCTGGTAGCAACGCTTTATACTGAATTTCCAAATTAATAATAGAAATACTATACAACGGTTTACAGTAAACCCTATCCGCGACAGGGTCGAACTTAATATCGTCAGTGTTAAATATCGAATTTGCCAGAAGGTCCACGCCTTTGAAAGCCAAGTAATCCATTCCAGCAAAGTAAATAATTTTTGAGCTCACGTATCGAAAGAGGGTCCTAATGGACATCAGAAATGGCTTGTTGGACTTTTGATGGCGGTGGCACAACTTCTCCACAAGAATAAAAAATGGCGGAATGTTATTTCAAGAATTCGTGTTTTTAAACGTATACCTCTCGCTAGAAAATGAACTACGTACGATGTTGATGTGATTTTTTTTATGTATAGGTATACTAATGATTTGAGCGCATCTATATGTACTGATAGAATTTCAAAATCACGTTATTTTTCTAAATAAATCCTAAATCACAGGAACGAAATTTGTATGTTTGAAATTTCGACGTGCGGGCAACTATATTAAATGTTCAATTGTTTTATATATTATATGCGATTGAAATATGGTTTAAAGATCAACAACATTTTTACAAAAAAAAATTGCTCGATATCTTATACTTACAGTTTTTGAGTTATAGACTTATAAAGTAAACCATAATTTAGATTTTTGGTACTTATTTCTATTAGCATGCGGCTGGTTTCTGGCGTACTGCTATCTGGCTAATGCACGAAGATAGTGAGCCAATACATTTTTGAAATTGCGTTGTTATTATTATTATTTACATTTTTACGATTTTTACAAAAATATTAATAGTATAAAACTCATTTGGTAAAGAATTTATTATTATTAGAGAAACTGTGCATCTGCCAACAAAAGTCCAACAAGCCATTTTTGATGTCCCTTAGAACCCTCTTTCTGAATTTATTCCCAAAAATTATTTACCTTGTTGGAATGGGACATTTCAATTTTTAAAGCTTTGGGCCATCCATTTATTTAACATAAACCAGAAACAGCATAACCCGTTTTAATGGTGCTCATAGTTTATGCGGCAGTATATATCACTTGATGGTGAGAAAATGTCCTTGATTACTTTCCTAAATTAAAGAAAAATACTATTCCCAGATAGCTAAACTGACGAAGTTATCTTCAAATAATGTTAGCAACATGCTACGCTAATATGACCTTCATTGTATGACAAACTGTTAGCATTTCATGCTAAAAGTAATATTTTTGCTACAAACCATGTTAATAAAATGCTTACAAGTGGCAAAAATTATTATGTCGGCGTAAAATGCCAACAGTTTACTACAGAATGGAGGACATTGTCATAAGTTACCCTGTATGTTAGCGCCTAGATTCGGGTAAAAATGCATATAATCTAGGTATATTTCTGTAAAAAGTGAAACCTTCTTAATTATTATAATAACATTTCTCTGAAATATTCTTATTTTATTTCAGTTTATAACTCTAGAGGGACTAAATTCAGGTGTTCCAACACGAACTACTCCAACATTAACTCCTACAACGTTACGAAACATAGAGCAAACATTTATTGAGCTTCAGTCAAAACCAGAAACACATGAAAATGAAGCTGGATTTGTACCGCCATTAGTCCATTCAATTGGTAAGTAACTGTTTTGAAAGTTATGTGTCTATCCTATGATATTTTATTTATAGCCTATTCTCGTTTATTGATTTACGTTAACAGTGTAATGTAGACGAAGTCGGTATAGTGGCTCTACGAGTGAGACGCAAGACGAGGTAGCAGACGGAAATACCATTTTCCGTCTTTATTATAGGTACTTTCACTCTCCAAGCCACTATAACGATTGTGTCTACTATACAGTGTTGCCGCCAGGAATACAGAATCCTGCCAGTAAACTTGCCAGGAGTGACCTAATGCCAGGAATAATTTGTTAGGGATGTCGATTTGGAGCGAACTTTTTTTTTTTTTTAGTTAACATTACATATGAATCACAAAAATTGCTTTGTTGAATTTTAAGAATGTCGAGAAGTATGGAATATGGAGTAGTACCCCGCCCCTGCTTTTCCATAGAATTAAATATTTTTCTCGATCGAAATTTTGAAGAGCGGGAGATGACATTTCTTAAAATTAAATATTTATCCCAGTCGACATTTTAAAAAGCGAAGGATAATATTTCTCAAAATTGAATATCTATCTCGATCGAAATTTTGAAGAGCGGGGGGCTAATATTCCTTAGCTTTCAATATTTATATCGATCGAAATTTTAAAGAGTAGGGGGTTGGTATCACAAGATACAAATATTAAAAAGCGGGAGCGAGGATATTCCTTTACCTAACAGTTTCTTATTTATCTCATATACAATACGAATCAGGAACTCGTTCTTATTACTAATCATTTAAAGTATACCTCTCTCGTTTTACCCAATTCAAATGCTAATCTTCAACTCCCTCAAAAATCGCCATAAAAGCTGATACAGACTCGTGCCAAGTGACCAAATATTCATAAACGTACATATTATAAAACATAGGTACAATTAAAACCGTTACCTAAGGAATCACTACTTCCACATCCAGATTTTCCATCCAAGCCTCTTTAAAGGAAAACATCTTGACTATAATTGCACTCACACACAATTGTAGGTGGAAATAATTGATCATAGAATTTTAATAATACTTGAGAAAGATATAAAAAAATTTAAGGCATTGGTTCTTAGCATATATACCAAAAATGGAGTTTCTGGAATCTTATTAGCTCTACTCATTTTTCCCAGTTTACATAACCCCCTACCTACCCCTTTAACGGAATCATCTCAGCTGATGTCATTATAATACATACCTATATCAAATTTCAAGTGAATATCTTAATTTTATTTTATGAACCTCTTTAATAATGGAGTGGGGGTGGTGGAGGGTTTGAAAAATATGATAAAGAAATATGAGACTCTGTCTTCTACTATATACACCAAATCTCAAGTTATTGTAGCAGCTTGCTTTGCTCATTTTACCCTATTTACCTCTACTTACCCTCCACCCCTTCAACGGAATCATCTCAAAATATCTAGTTTTAGATGTCGTTATAATACGTAAGTGTACCAAATTTCACGTGAATATCTCAATTTAATTTTATTAGCTCCTTTAATAATGGAGTGGGGGTGGCGGAGGGGGTTGAAAAGTGTTATAAAATAAATATGAGGCTTTGGCTTCTAATATTTACACCAAATCCAAGTTTCGGTACTCTTACCAGCTTGCTTTACTTATTTTCCCCCATTTACCCCTACTTACCCCCGAACTCTTCACGGGAACCATCACAAAACAAAATCTAATTACAGATGCTGTTATAATACACACATGTACTACATTTCAAGTGAATATCTCAATTTTATTTTATCAACCCCTTTAATAACGGGGTGAGGGTGGAGGGCGAGTAGAAAAAACATTATAAAAAATCTGAGGCCTTGACTTCTAGTATATACACCAAATCCCAAGTTTCTGTACTCTTACCAGCTTGCTTTACTTATTTTCCCATATTTACCCCTATTTAACCCCCAACCCTTCAATTTCAAAATATAATCTTGTTCCAGATGTCATTGTAATGTCTATGTGTACCAAGTGAATATCCCAATTTCATTTTATCAACCCCTTTAATAAGTGATATTTATTAGAAGAAAATTGTAATGGGAATTTCAAGTGTCGATTTTCAGTCTTGTAAAATTTTTTGAAAAGTCATCTAGATATTACAATTACTTTTAAAACATTTCTATTTTATCCTCTTTCAGTGGCATTATCATACATACCATCAAGTTTCGTCAGTCACTAAAAAAAGATGAAATACTATCAATCAACAATAATAAATTTTCATTTATTCAAAAATTTAATATTCGCGTTCTTTCAACAAAAACAAAGCTATCGTTTCAAAAACTTTGTTTAAAATAAATCTGGCAAATCTTGCAGGAACGGAGGAAGATCGTTTTGAAAGTCAAAGAGTCTCGGCTCCGTTCAGGAAGGTAATGAGGCCCAACGACATGTTCAGCAATTACCCCCATTCAATCATTGACACTAATTTATTCTGAAAGGAATTTTGTTTTTTTATTTGCGGGTTGTCGCCCTTGTCCGTCCAATAATGGAGATTATGAAAACTGGTTATGCCTTCACGAGAGAATTTTGATTTATCCGTCCATAAAATAGTTTTCAAGTAATGGGGGTCTTCAATATCAGCATTCAATAAAAAGCGAAAAAATGCTATTCTTCGTAAAGGATCGCCCTCTTCTAGGTCCTGTACTGAAGTATAATGGTAAAGATGTTTCTTTTCTGTATTCATCACTGACCAAGTTTTTCAAATTGAAAGTCCGCAACTTTTCTACTCTTGTCACGCGAATCCGGAATATTTCTATGTGGACGAAATTGTACAATCTTTCAACAAGGTAATAGTAATAGAGTATATCAGCATACTCACGGTTTAAAGTATTATAAGTAACCATTGAAATTAATTTTACTCAATATGTCAAAATGTTAAAACAAATTATCTCTTTAATTTCGTTAAAAACACAAGAAATACAAAAGTGTGCGCGCTGACAGCTGTCAGTGATACTAATAATAAACAAATGACTCGTTCTGCATGTCTTTGAAACGATAGCCTTGTTTTTGTTGAAAGAACGCGAATATTTAATTTTTGATTAAATAAAAAATTATTGTCGATTGATAGTCTTTCATCTTTTTTTAGTGACTGGTGAAACTTGATGGTATGTATGATAAGGGCACTGAAAGTGAATAAAATAGAGAAGTTTTAAAAGTAAATGTAATATCTAGATGACTTTTAAAACATTTTTTACAAGACTTTGAAAATCGACACTTTTAATTCCCATTACAATGTTTTTTCTAATAAATATGGTTTTATTTTTTTATAGGTGATAAAATCTTATAAATTTTTTTTTGGTTGTAAGTTTCGGTATTTCGGATAATGAAAAAAAAACAGAATATCAAAAGTTTGATTTAGTGCATAATACTTAATAAATTATAAAAAAAGGAGATTTTTTTTTGAAAGTACAAAAGGCAATATAAAAAAAACAGTAGCATTTTTCATATAGGTATGTTTGGTTCATGTAGGTGCCAAATAAACCCCTCTACCACCCTGTTTCAGGTCGGCATTGCCTTACCAAACGCCCTGTATATTAAATTAATAATTACGTTCTACGCGACCACGATAGCAATTGCTTTAGTTGATATACCGGGTGTTATAGAAATTTTCTATATTACCAATAGGCAATTTTATTATAATTTGTTCAGGGCTTACACTTGAAACATTCTTATCGCTTCCGGTTCGACTGAAAATGTTATCCGGGTATATCTTTATATTTTTTCAATATGTGCATAAAGTGTCGGACCATTATGTTTGAATTTTCATTTCAATTTAGAACTTTTATTTTCAAATAACAAATTGCTACTATTAGGTACTATTTTTCTCTGTCTAATTCAGCTCATCGAGGATTGTCTTGATAAAACAAAATCTTTTAACTTTATTTGCATTTGGCAACTGCCATTGTTGAGTGTATGAGAGTAATAAAATGCCTACAGTATTGTGAAATGTACCGCTCTAATACAATAATGGTAAACTGTTACATATTACGTAACACGAAGAATCGTGTTTTTCGTAGAGTAAATGGTATAAATCTCTGTAAAAACCCTTTCATTTGATGATGCCCATGTTCGGGGGGGTTGTGAAGAAAAAGGTAATCCGCCATCCTGGAGAATCCCGCCATAGTGAATTTAGAATGACGTTACATAGTTTACCGTATTTTACTCATCGAACCTTTCTTTTGATCAATAAATGGTGTGTTTTTTTTAATAATTTTTTATATAGGGTGTTTGGAAACTCAATTCAAAATCTTGAGATTATTTAGACTGCATTAAGCCAAACATACCATAGTATATTACCGTATTTTACTCGTCGGACCTTTCTTTTGATAACTAAAAGGTGTTTTTTTTAAAATATTTTTTTATACAGGGTATTTGGAAGCTTGATACAAAGCCTTGAGATTATTTAGACTGCATTAAGCCAAACATACCAGAGTACAAAGTTTTTGAGATTTTCGATTTTTTTTTAATCCAATTTTTTCACATTTTCATCCTAATAACACACCGGTGAAACATTTACACAAAATAAAAATATTGTTTTTTTAAATACTAGAGTTTGTATCTATTCTGTGAATTTACACAACAAGTAACCAAAGTGAGTAAACAAGTAATGAATCACATTTAATCACATGTTAAAATATACTTTTTCGTAAAAGAGCAAATTACATTTTCGCTGAAATATCATTAAAAAAATGGAGTTGTCTCAGATGTTAAAATACTTTTATTCACAATCATACAGAAATAATCAAATTGTCTTACACATGTCAAACGTTGGAAAGTATGACATTACAACTTTATTCGACAACTGAACTGAAAGTGCATTTTATTTTGGAAAGTGGCCACTTTCTTACCAGTTTTCGGGCTGGAAAGTGGGCATCCGCCAATCTATGTTTTTTATTGGTTTCCTTTCAGCTGTAGGAAACATAAATTATAAGACATAAATCACGTTTATTTATTAACACAAGCCTAGCCGGATACAAAGAGAATATCTATATATTAAAGACGACATGACGTCACTTTGACATTTGTCCTCTGACATAAGAATTTTTTGTTTATTGCCTACTTAATAAACACAAAATGCTATTTAAAAATTTAGTGAATGGTTTATTGGCTTTTTGTTCATTAAGGAAGATGATTGTGAATAACATAGTAGACAAGCCTTGGTGAAAAGTTGCATTTCTATCTCAAGAATTATCACTCTACAACATTGAAACATTTTCCACCTTGGTGTGTAATATACTATTAAACATCTGTGATTATTGTCTTCCGAATGGTGTATCATATGTCACGGTAACTGGTCAATTCTAAGGACTCTGACTTTAAAACCGGAATTGACCAGTTACCGTGACATGTGATACATCATTCGGAAATAAACCACAGATGTTTTAAAAGTATTTTAACATCTGAGACAACTCCATTTTTTAATGATATTTCATCGAAAATGTAATTTGCTATTTTACGAAAAGTATTTTTGAACATGTGATTAAATACGATTCATTACTTCTTGATGAATCACTTTGGTCATCTGTTGTGTAAATTCACAGAACAAATACACACTCTAGTATTTAAAAAAATAATAACCAAGTTATAATGTCCCACTAGTGTGTCATTAGGATGAAAATGTGAAGAAAAGACGAAAATCTCGAAATTCTCAAAATTTTTTACCTAGGTGTGTTTGCCTTAATGCAGTCTAAATGATCTCCCCTGTCACCCCCCCCCCCATAAGGCTTTGCATCGACCATCCAAACACCCTGTATAAAATTTTATTTTTTACTTTTAGTCTTCACTCATATTATAGACAGTCAGTAGACAGACGGACAAATCAGAGACAGACAGAGTTGTGAAGAAAAACGTAATCCGCCATATTGGATTTAAAATATTAGATGTACTATATTGCATTGTCACCGGACTTATAACGCGCGTGCAAAATTTCCAAGCTCTAGCTTAATTAAAACTAGTCGAAATTTTGATTGCAAAATTTGTAATAGACAGACAGCCAACCAAGCAAGTTAAATAAAAGCTTTAAAAAAACAGAAAACTGTTCAACTTGTAGGTGAAAATATAACTCGAATTTTATTTTAAAGAATTATATATTCAGATGCCTTTATAATTTTTAAATGGTTGTTGGAAACTTAATTCTGGCAGAATACGCAAGTTCCGAATCCAGCAACGGCAAGTCATTAAGTATAGGTTCTCACATCCGTAGAACGAAGGCTTGCATTTCTCAGCAGTAGCAAGCCTGGTTTATTAACCAAATCAATAAATTTTCCCAAACACTTGGTGGAAAGGTTCAATCCACTTCCAGTAGCTACCCATTTTTTTTTTTACTTAATCCCTTGATTTTCCTCTCTTACACTTGAAAAGTTTGTTTACTTTCTTAAGATACACTTAAGATGCATTATAAAATGATAATAATAATAATAAAGTATATCCAAATCGGCGAGTTAAACGGATACTCCCATAGTCAGTAATAAAAATAAAAATCCAAACACATTTAATCACAATAAAATTCACGTCATCCCGAATATATACACATTGTTAAATCAATTAAAGGCGCTATTGAGCAATATTCTTAAAGTGATACAACACCGAATGAACCTCTAAGGTATCAGAAAATTTAATTGCAATTGTGTTTGAAGGTATATGATGTTGAACTAAAATATATGAAGTTGATTTAATAAAATGTTTATTTTTAGGTAATAATCAGTATATCTCAGCATCAGAAGCCGATACTTACTCTACAAAGTCGCAAAGCATTTGGCAAAGTTCGTTGTCTCAATCCAGTTCAGACTGTGATACTAGGTCCACATCTCCTTTGTCTCGGAAGACAAACAGCAGCATAAGTCAGACTCGTCGTAATATGGGTGGCCGAAAACCTGTGAAAGATATTAATTGTAGCCCCGAAGAGGAGGAACGAAGGAGAATACGACGTGAACGTAATAAAGCTGCAGCAGCTAGATGTAGAAAACGTCGGGTTGATCACACCAATTCCCTTATAGCTGTAAGTTTGTCACATTTAGGGGAACTAATTGGGCATTATAGCCAACTTTGAAGTGCTATAGTTCAGTTATTAATTGAAATGTGAATCTAAATTTTTCTAGGATATTTAGGGAATAATGTATTTATAAAATAAAGTACCTGTAAAGGGAAATTAAATTTCACTCAATGAGCCCATTATTGCAATAGATAACCAATTCTATACTTCATACGTAAGATTTTACATCTGAAACTATTGCCGATCCTAAGTTCTTGTCATTTGTCTAAATGTAGCGACTCGCAACAAAGTATTCGAATATAAGGTATTCAAAAACTTTCACTAGCAAAGTATCCGTGTTTTGTATCTGGTATTTATAAGCAATAGAATGTATCCACATCTGATATATTCATAATTGTGTTCTATTTTTAAGAATTATATTCTTTTGTTTAAAAAAATTATTTTATTTTATAGATCTGAAATTTGAATCAGAAGCATATATATATTTTTGTCTCATATAAAGAAAAATATTAATTCACATGATCCTACATTTTTTATCTGTCATATATTTTAGTGACATTTGAGCATGATTTTACTTATTCTAAGGTAAAGAGACCAGATTCTAGGAAGCAAGATGTGGGGCATTTTTAAGTAATAATTTAAAATAATTTTTTTAAATATACTGTGTGCCCACGAATTGATTCGGAAGAGGGAAGATTTTTTTGTAAATTAGAGAGATAAAGTCATTCTTTATAAAAACACCTAGTTGCATTGAAAATTCCTAAAATGATACTATTTTAGAAGATTTGTGTACAAAAAACTGCAAGTAGAAGTTCCTTCATTTGTGAGTAAATTAAAAGATGACAGTAAAAAAAAACAATGTTTCGTAAAAAAAAAGAGAAAAAATATTCATGATCAGGTATAGCTCATGGGGGGTTCTCCATGGGCTAGCGTGATTTGATACATAAATTACACTGGTCTACAAACAAACAAAAATGTCCGACTGATGAGATTCCATTACCATACTCCAAAGGTTTTTGACATGCTGAACACGATGCCGTAGTCCGTTTTGCGCCATTAAGTTAGGATTTCGAGAAAACTTAACCTAAAACTGGTAAAAATACAACATTTTAGAACTTTGCTATTTTGTTACTCGAAAAAGAAGAAGTTTACACAAAGATTGCGAGAGATAAAAAGAGTTTGGAATCAACTGGGGAATGTTCTCAAATTTTTTCGTAATTGTCCAATGCCCTTTTTGATGCACTTGAAAACTCCACAAGCTCTTTTCTGCAAATGACATTGGACAATTCCGAAAAAATTTGAGAATATCCCCCGGATGATTCCAAACTCTTTTTGCTTCTTGCAATTTTTGTCCAATCTTCTTCTTTTTCGAGTAAAAAAATCTAAGTTCTAAAATTTTTCCTCGCAGGATATCAAAAAAAAAACCGACAATTTGAGAAAAAATGTTTCGAACAAAAGTAGCCTATTTTCAGTCAGACAATCCGAATTTGCAATAAAATTCGGGCTAAAATATTGAATGAATTAATTTGTGCATGAACGAAAGCGACAAAGGTATTTTTAGCACTTTTAGGTTAAGTTTTCTCGAAATCCTGACGTGATGACACAAAACGGACTATAGCATCGTGTTCAGCATATCAAAAACTTTTGGGGTACGGTAATGGAATCCCATTGCTCAGACATTTTTTTTTTTTGTAAATTTGTGTTATTGTTTCTTAGCTTAAAAAATGTTTCCTTTGCAAAGGAGAAAATCGGTCAAGAAGTAGCTGGGATATTACAAAAAAAAAAAAGAAATACAACTGTGACACCCTGTATCTTTGTTCACAGCAACAATTTACTAAATATTGTTTGGGTATATCCTCACATTTTGGTTCAAATAACATACCGTAGAATTATGGTCTATTATTAATTTGTATAAAAAAATAAATAAAATTAATTTTTCAACTACAAAAGTCATTATTCCGTAGGATTCCTTGCACTGCGCATGCATTTTATATTCACTCTGAGTATGACCTTTCTGCAGTTAGTTGACTAAACATATTTCTCAGCTGAAATAAGTTTTTTTGAGACCATTGTTTCTTTGGATGTTTGTAAAAAAACGCCTCACTAAAGTAAGCAACAGCGCATTGTCCATTGGTATCATAGAAAACTGAATTTTTTTGAAAATATGCTTGGTTTGGGAAATTCTTCTGATTGGTTCAGGAAATTATAAACTACCCTAATCAATAGAAAATATAAATTACCTGAAGTGGTCTAAAATGCCCAAAAAAAAAAAAAAAATGTACGTTTGAAGGTTTAATTTTAGGAACCAACAAAATCTATATTCTATATTCAGTGGATATTCAAAATTTCCTAAACGCTGTTCATTGGTATCAAAAAATGCTGAATTCTATTGAAAATATGTTTGTATCATTTCACTTCTCATTTCTGATTGATTCAGAAAATTACATACTTACTATCCCAACCAATAGAAAACGGGAATTACCTGAAGTGGTCTAAAATATTTAAAAAATAAATTTACGATTGGAGGTTTAATCTTAGGAACCAACAGTAGATATTCAAAATTACCTAACTTAAATCTTATGCCTTACCTAAGAAGGGCACACATGAACATTAGCCAAGGCAAAGGAGCCTGAAGAGGTCTTGTTTAAAAAAGAATGCCAACCGGGATTTTTCAGGCGGGAATGTGTACCTGTCAGTATGTATAACTATTGTACCTAAAATCCAACAGCTGAAAATTAGTGCATCTGTGTTTGATTACCAAACGAAGTTATGAAGTTGCTGCAGTGGGTGCAAGGAAAACTGAACTCGAACGTTCAAAATCGTGCGCGCTCACGAAGTCATTATCTCGATTTCCTGTGGACGTACAAAAAATGCATCTCAGTCCACGAACCTCTTTTAACTTTCCTTACTTCTGCACGTGTCTTTGCAACAGTTATTTGTATTGCTATTGTTGATGTCAGTGTTGATGTTGCTGTTGTCAAAAGTACAACCCTTGAGGAAGAAAATAAGCCCAATCGTGTTACGCTACAACATCCCTAAGCTGTAGAAATTAATTTTCAAAAAAATGCCTTTTTAATAAACAAATGCTTTTTTGCAAAAATTATATAAGTACACATTTAAAAAAAAACCCATTCTACGCAGCAGAACCTATAATCTAAAGTTTGTTATGTCTACGTTCATCATTTAAGATACAGTGTTTCTTAGCAGTATATTGCATTGTGTTAAAAAACTAATTAACCGATTTTAATGCGGTTAGGCTCATTTTGTAGATATTTTTAATATCCTACAACTTCACTTGTTCATTAAACATAGACGTACTATTTTGGATTTTAGATATCATAGTTATACATATTAACAGGGACATATTCCCGCTGAAAAACCCCGGTTGGCATTTTTTTTCGAAAACTTTGTTTTGCATTGATTACATGAGGTAAAAGATTAGTAATATACAATATGGGGTAATTCAATAAATACGTTTTAAAAAATGGTCCATTTTTGACCCCCTCCTCTCCACTTTGTAACATTTATGAGACCCCCTTTACATGAACGTTTGCTTGCAGAGCCCTGCCTCTTCAAAATTTAAGAATACAAAAATTACACTGTAAAACATACTCTGTTGATTTTTGTGAACCCTCTCCCTTTCCATTGCTCATTTGCCCCGCCAGTTTTGTTTGCAAGGCAAGTGGGTAAAAGTGCTCCCTGAGCCAAGTTTGGAAAGGCGAGGAGAATTAATATTTTCTGTTGAATTTAATTCATACAACATTAATTTTTCATTTGTGTTGGTACAAATTTTCTTGCAAAGTGAACTTATACTTTTTCTTTATTTCTGTTTTCTGTTTCTTTAATAAAATGCATTTTTGAAAACTTACTATTATATCCAAGAAAATGCGTTACCTTGAAATAGTTCATAACTCCCATAACTTTAGGAATATTTTAAGTATGTAAAAAGCAAATTGTAGCCAAAACTGTGTAGATAAACCTACTTGCCCCAAATAAGAATATAACTATTCATATGAGATGTAGAGACTTCCAACCCACTTGCCCCAGTCGCTGGGGCGAGTGGATACTACAGGCAAACTTTCGAAAATCTTTTTTTTTTTAGAATACCGCATTGACTTTAAGATAAAATAATTTAAGGGTATATTGTGAATACAACATAGTATTTCCTGTTTAAAACGCATCAGTGTATCTCACTTTCTCATAAAGTTACGTGACTTCAAAATCAACCTTTTAAATTTTTAGTCTCCACTTACCCTACTCCACCTTATGTATGTTGTACACTCTTACAAATGTAGGTTCATCAACAGTTGGTTGAAAGTTTTATCAGATATAATGAATAATTAAAATGACTCATGATTAAAATATTTCTGATTATCAATAAGATTTGTTATGAAAGAATGTGATAATACCTTGCTTTCTATCCTCTATTTTTGAAAATGTCTCATACCTAAACTCTTTGTAATCGTATAATTGGAGCAGTAATTAGGATTAAATTTGTTTCAACCACTTTGTTTCGCATCTTGACAACTGGGATTTGTCAACTAAAGTGAGGTTAAGGTCAATGTGGTATGAGAACAAGTTTAAAACGTTTCAACTTTCTCCGACCTCTGATAAAAGTTAAAATTTTCAGATGATGACAGCTCACCAAAAAGCAACTTCAAATAATTCTGTCGATAGGAAACTTCCCAATCATTGTACCGTTCGAAATCGGTTCTATTTCAGTTATGTGCTATTAACAATTTCAGGGTGCGTTAAAATGTCAATCGTAACATCAAATTTTGATCTTTGATCAAACTGATTTTGATTAAAACATAGCTGATACGACCCGCCCTTATAAATAATAATAATAAAAGTGTTTTATTGGCATCACCAAAGGCTATCGACCGAAATCCTTCGGCCTGTTAAAAGTCTTTAAATTAATTTATATACATACATTTTGTCTTTACAACAAATTTGTATTATGTAAAAGAAAACCCTTATAAATATTATTTCAAACTTTGACATACCAGCATGAAGAACGGATATATATTTGAAAATGTGGGTATCAATGAAATTTTCTCCCGAAAGAGGAGTGCGAAATTCCATAATAATAATAATAATAATAATACCCTTTATTCAGTAATTATATGAAAGGGCGAAGTTCATCTTAGTATAGCACAGACGCGTAAAAGCTGTTCTTCCACTTAACCCAGAAAAGAAGAGGCAACCAAAAATTAATTTGTATCATAATTTAGGTGTAAAGAGCATTAGGGATGATCCACCCCTGATTTCCTAGACAAGATGCAAAATGACCCGTACTTCTGAATCAATGATATTTACTTACTTACTAGTTATACTGTCCAAATTTTATTACAATCGAAGCAGTTTGGAAGCTAAGAGCAAAAACCTTCTTGAAGATTTAACGTTTAGGGGTAACTAGCCTTCCAGGTCATTTCGGTAACACAGAAATCTAAAAATATCTAGATTTGTTTGAGAAGAAAGATATTTTAGTTTATAGTGAAATCCGAACCCTTCTTGGAGATAATTTTTTTATTTAAAAATTATATTGCTGTAGGTGGAGCTCGAACCACTTTAATATATAAGCTCTAAGAAACACTATCCAGAACTAACTGACCTACTATCTTGTATTTGCTAGTAATTTATATATTCCTACACATGGACTTTGAAATTATAATTTTCATCGTTACTATGTAATATTGGTACTGAACATTACGAGTGAAATGATTAGATATATCTAATCACTTTCTATCTTTAATGCTCAATGCCAATAATTATAATAAAAATATAATGTAGGATAATGGAACAATGTCAGTGTGATCAGAATTCTGGGTTGTTAGGGGTGGAGAGGACTCACTGCCACATGCACTCAGAATACCCGTTGAGCCCTTCATTTAAACCAAAACATTGTATAATTTGTTGTATAGGTATATGCTTCTTGATTTGTAAACATTAACCCATCAATGTCTCTTCTAATTTCTATGTCCACGAAATAGTTAGCTTCACTGATTTTAATTTTGAAAGTTTTCTGTAGTTCAGAAAGTACTATTGTAATTTCTTGTTTAGTTGGTGAAATAAGCAGTCCGTCATCAACATATATGACCAGGAAAACTTTGGTTTTATTAACGTTCCCATTATACACAGAATGGGCTTGTTCGGCATTTTCTTATTTCATAAATCGAAAGTGCAAGTATAAAATAATGGATCTGTAAAAAATCAGAATTTTATTCGCACGTTTAGTGTCTTACCTCCACCTCGCGAAAATGGGGCGTAGCCAGGCGCTACATCACTATACTCGGCGATCTCAGTCGACTCGATGCTGTTTAGTTGTTGTTATCTATATACTTGTCGTGTTAATCTGCGCCCCTCTAAAGTTGCAGATCGGATCTATCAAAGGCTTTCCGTGGGAGCAGAATTTTGGGAAGCGGCCAGTGTCATACGATTTGGGGATTCATTCTACATTGTTTAGTATAAATTTGGAGGAGTTCTTTTTAATGGTTTTTGAGTAATTAACTCACAAAAGTCGGCTACCTCTCTCGCCTCTTAAATTTAGGAATGGGTAGTCGAGGGATTGTAGGGGAATATATGATTTGGTGAAATGTTAGCAAATGTTAGATAATGACGATTTGCCTTCGCTTCTGTCAGACCGAATTTTCGATTTTAAAGAAAATAATAATTTTTCTTTTGCACAGATCTAGCCAAAATTCCTAATTTGACTGTGACACTTACGATGTTGATAAAATGTCAGTCTTTTTAAATAGAGACCAAAATCGATCCTCGACTACAAGTATTAACTTATATATGAGTGTTTAAAGATTTGATGTTTTTGAATTTTTGAGGTTACGTTTTAATACTTATTTTATTATTTTCTCGCTTTTTTTTCCTTCTTCAATTTTTTGGGACTTCCTGCCACATGTATGTTTTCTTTTTAAGCGGTGCTCGGGAATCTACAAAATATCACAATTAACCAGTATGTTACTGGTAAATAACCTCTACGCCTGTGACTTTTACGTCAAAGGTTCAGTTAAAGGCTGCTTTTTTTAAATAAACAACACAAATAAGATAAGAAACTGGCTGAAGGACCTCGGTCGATCGCCATTTGGTTTTACCAATAAAGTACTTTATTATTATTATTATTAAGATAAGAACTTGAAATTAAATATTTCGCCGACGTTTCGGAAATCTATTCTGTTTCCTTTTTCAAGGCTTTTTTTGAAAATTCTTTTTTTGCTGTGTATGATAAACACACAGCTCTAAGAATGTTTGTTATATTCAATATCCATAGATACTTACTGTTTACATAGAACTGTCGATATAGTTAACAGTTTTTTTTAGTTTTTATACAATGTTTGTGAAGTTCTTCTGTTAACATTGGCAACCAAGTTGTACAGACATCTACTGAACAATTCAATACGCATGTAGATGTCCCTCTCTCTCTCTCTCTCCCTCTCCCTCTCTCCCCCTCCCCCTCCCCCTCCCCCTCCCCCTCCCCCTCCCCCTCCCCCTCCCCCTCCCCCTCTCCCCTCTCTCTCTCGCCCCTCTCGCTCTAGCTCTCCCTCCCCCCACTCTCTCCTTCTCCCCCTCTACCCCCCCTCTCGCGCGATATCCCCCCCCCCCCTCTGTCTCTAATTTTACCTTCTGCATCTGATCAACACATTTTGGTAATTGCTCGATAACTTCAATATAAAGGACGAGGTGCCATTGCAGAAAAATCAAATGTTTTTGCCGGCTGTCTTATTCTGTTAATTCTCTAATCTATGGCCATATGGTAGCGATGGATGCTAATGGTTTAATATTTTAGTTACGTAATTTTGAAATGAAAACAATTAAACTATAAGGAGTTGAGGATTAAAATATTTACTTGTCTATTTCAAATTCATCCTCTGTAGTAGTGGCCTTGGTGATTTTACGGTGTTTTTATTTTTTATCAATTTTTCTATTATCGTTTTATATTGCGTATATGTCAATTTAAAAAAAATCAGGAGTGTGAAAGGTGGCATTTGTAACTAAGTGAGGCCTTTGACATCCACATGGCCAACTTCCCAGCATGACATATGAATATCAATAATAATAACAGATTTTATTTTAAAAAAAAATCTTTTTTATTGATATAAATGTTGTGGGAGTAGTACCCAAATAATTTTGGAAAGGCTATATAAAAATATCTGATATTTGTGTCGATTGTCAGCGGAACAAATTATATTAGCCAAATCTTTTTCAAGAAATCCCAAAATCCACGTTTTTGCAATCTTTTTTGTTTAGACAAAAAAATGGTTGGACCGAATTGGATGAAATTTCTTTCAGATCATATTGACGTTAATATACTTTGATTGGCACCATAATAAAGTGGGTATTATTTTTTATTCTCGAGATAATCTTTTTCGAAAAATCCACTTTTTGCAGTTTTTTTGTTTAGCATGTTCACTGCTGACGCCCCCCACGCAACGCACAAGGTAGCGGCTGACTTGATTTTGGATGGTCTAGGAGTAGAACGCGGATCCGCGTTGTCAGCCTATTGAATGTACATTGTGTGATTGGAAACAATATTTTATGCATATATATTCTGTTTTTTTATTTCGTTATGAAAAATTACTCGAAACATGATAAATAAAAGTATAATTCATTTATTTCAAATAATACTCAATTAAATCAGAGACGCGAATTCGCGTCGGCCACCTCTCATTAAACGTCGATGCGACGCGAATTTGCGTCGTTAGCAGTGAACATGTTAAACAAAAAAGCGGCTGGACTGAATTCAATGAAATTTCTTTCAGATCATATTGACCTTAATACACTTCGATTGGGACCACAACGAAGTGGGTATTATTTTGTATTTGCAAGATATCGCGCAGGAGAAAGATGTTTACGCATGTGCACATATACGCACACAGACTTTTCAAAAATAAATGGAAAATACCGTAGTGACCTTGAGACAGAAAAATATATTAAACATTTTTATTTTCATTTTCAGACTCGTTACAATTACTTCCCTATATGCTGGGAAGTTAATAAAAACCCATACCTGTATGTTAATTTTAGAGTGGTTAATATTTATTATTGCCATTCAATAGTTGATAATTGATATTCTCTAAGTTAAAATTACTTGATGTTATGTTTTATAATTATGTTTTTTTTTTTTTTTTAGGAAACGGAGGAATTAGAACATAAAAAGCAGTGTTTACAAGATGAATTACAAGAGTTACAGCAGATGAAAGAACAGCTAGAATACATTTTAGAATCCCACAAAGTATCTCCTCATTGTCGTCTACATACGCAGAGTCCACCAGATGTAAAACCTTTTAATAATAACATTTATGATAATAGAAATGACAATGAACGTGTTAAGACAGAGCTTATTGAACCACTTGAGCCTATGAATGACATTTTTTTATTGCCATCTACCAAAAAAGTTATGTTAAGTTCAACAGTGCCTATATCTAAACCTAGCAGGCCAAATTCTCTAAACGTTGGAGCTACTGCTCCAATGTCGAAAAATATGACTGAAATCATAGCAGGAGTGCCAATTTCAACACCATCAACAGGGATGACTTTTAACTTTGAATCTCTAATGGGAGGTGGTACTGGACTCACTCCGGTTTCTGCTCCATTGGTACCATCATGCAGCACACAGCAACGAAATATTCCCGTGAATATGACTGATCTTTCATCTCCTGATGCATGTGGACCTCCGAAACTTGTCAGCCTTTGAAAAATAGTCTATATTTTTTGAAATAATCACATATGTATAATATATTTATAACACACAAACATACCCGTAGAGTGTAAGTTTTTGCTATGAGAAATTGAGTAAGAAATGACCTTTGCTGGAGGTTATTGTAAATATGGGATATATGTGCTTGTAAATTGAATTTAACAGGAACCTTTGGTGATTGGTGAGTGGTTTGATAATAATGTAATTTTTTTAATTAAGAAAAAAGTATAAAGAAAATTTTAAACTAAAAATGTTACTACATAATTTTTGTGGCATATATTCAATATTCATATACTTAACTTATTTTATATTAACATATATAACAGGTTTTTTCTTTTGAGTTGCATTTGAGAGGCATACGATTGCAAGCAAATGTTACCCATAAAATATTATTTGTTGATTTTTTTAGTAAATGATAAATAATGTTAAGATCTACGAGAACAGTTATCTTAAGATAGAGGTAGATGTTGAACATGTTTATTAATTGCCACTGTACTGTAGGAGGGAGCTACATAGATTAGGACAACAGAGACACATCTAATATAACATAAATATTCCATTAAAAAGAAACCACCAATTAGTTCTTCTAACAGTAAAAGTGAATCTCTAGGCTAGTCTGCTGGTGTTTTGCATATTTATAGATAAGGGTTAAAATTTAATTTTAAAAAATTGTCATTTATTGCAGAAAACTGATCGAATTCAATATTTAACATTTTTTTTGCATTGAAAAGCCTTATTGGGATACATTTGAAAGCCATGTTTTGCTTGTAATAATTTACGGTTTGGTTTAACATTCACTAATGTTATATTTTTATTGCAAAATAATATATTTGTATGATAAATAAATAAACACAAAATATTGGCAGAATTATACGCTATAAATACTCTTTTTAAAATATGCAAGTATACGAACTGTAACCAGTGTTCTCCTTATTCAAAATATTTTTCCTTGCGAATTTTGATATTTACACTAAAGTCGACCATTATCATTGTTAATTAAAGTAGATAAATGTATTTTCACAATTTGAAGTTTTAGATGCCAATTTCTTTATTTAAAAAACTACCATGTTGTCAAACACTAAACAAACTTATCATAAAAGTTATTTCTCAGAATGTGATAAGTGTACCTTTCGAGTTTAATCTTTCTTAGTGTTCTCAAATAATCTTAATATACCGTTGGTGAATAGGAAACTAATATATGTAAATTAAGAAAACATTTTCCGTTATCTTAACAACGTTGCTGTACTTTGTGTACTACACACTTGTCCTGCTGACACACACTTATTCAGGAGTCTTTTGAGTTATAGAAAATATCAGTTGCAAAGTCACTAAGTCATAATTTACCCTTTAATAATGTGGCACATATGTTTACTTTGCAGCAGCCCATGGAGGAATTATAATGTTCACGATCCATTCTCGTATCATTAAAACTGCAAATACATTTTTTTCTAACGAGTTTGTAGGTTTGCTCGAACAGATAATTCGTAACAGATTTATGTACTTTCATATGTCATATAAGCAGTAAGAAATAAATATTAAATTAGTTTGCATTTGCTACTGTTTGAATTCAACTGTTCATTGAAAATTATGTAGACAAAGCTTATGAAATAAGAACTGATTAACAATGTAAGTGAAAAAGTTAAAATATTGTTTTATTTCTTTTAAAATTAGAATAATTTAACTTTTATAATTACTATATGAAAATATTTCTCAAATTGTTATTCATATTTTGTGGAATAGTTTCCTAGAATAAATTTTCATTTTTTCACGATTTAGATTCAAGGACATATTCTAAATTATCATAACTTCAATCAGTCTCTCAGAAAATTCACTAGAGAAATCACTTAAGCGCCAATACATACTTTCTGCCAAAGAGTAGAGAATTAACAGAAGAAGAGAGTCAATCAGAGAAGACGAAATAAGCGAAGGTAGTTGTAAACTCCAAATTAAAGCAACACAGATCCAGCGGAAAGCGTTTCGGAATTTGTCGGGTACGTGTTAAATGGCTTTGACCAAGATTACTAAGACAGGTTGCCTGGTAAGAATCGACAGCAAGTGCTATGTCATGTGTAGCCCTCAATGAGAGCCGTGTGTTTTGTCTTCATTTTATAGAAAAAAAGTGTCAAAATTATTGGTTTACTTTCTGTCGATGAATAATTTAATGCTAATTGAATAGATACCTAATACATGAACATAAGAATTCTTCGAGGCTTCATGTGGCGTATATTACCAGTCAACCTGTTTCTTTAATTGGGTTTTGACAATCGGTTGGATTCGGTTATTTCATTAGGAATGTGCTTTTAATTCTTCACGGTTTGCTGCTCTCTTTTTTTTTACCTTCTCCATCTGATTGACACATTAGAGCAACTGTGCGATAACTCTAATGTAAAGGACAAGACCAACGGAGCCATTACTAAAAGATCCAAGGTTTTTCGCCGGCTGTCTTGTTAATTCTCGAAATCTACTACTACTACTACTAAGTTTTATGGATATATTAAATATTTATCTTAGTTACTGCAAACACAGCTGATCTAAACTATTTTTAATTAGTTACTGCCTTTCAGACCAACCTTGAACACACCCGGTGGCGGATTGAACAGGTAGGCATTGGGCATTTGCCCCCCCCAACTGGAGGCCTCAAGGGCCCCTCTTCCCAAATCTGCCTCTGAACACACACTGTAAATACTATGGGGTACTTCATCAAATTTATTTCGATTAATAATTACAAAACCAATAAATCCGTCTCTGTTTAATAAGAATCCAATGATTTTTCTGTAGTCATCAAACTCTTTAAACTAAAAATTGGTCCTTCAATTTATTTATACTCAAAGTTTCCGATTTTATTTGTTGAAAGCTGTTATTGTATGTTATACATATTTATAAGTAATGCAAAAATGTTACCAATACTCGTGTGTGTTTGTGTGTATATAGACACTGTGTTGCATGAGCAGAAGCTCATATCGATATTTTAATAGAATCCAACTGTAAGTAATTCTGGATAATCGCTAATGATCATATTCAACATTTACCATTTTGTTGTCTATAAAAAGTGTAACCAAAAATATTTATTACTTACTATTATTCTTAAACTCTCATTTTAGTTTCCATATTACTAAGTTTATTTAAATGTTTTATATAATTAATTGTAAATAAAAGAAAATGTAAACATGAACTAAAAAGTCGACAAAGTGCTCAAATAAGTTTGTTATGCTAATGCAGATTTATTTTTGCTATGAACCAAGAAATGCCTTTTTTATAAGAGATTGTATGTTTTCACTTAAAGAAAAATATTCCCTCCATACATTTTTTATGAACTAGATTAATAGGAAGAAAATATATTTTTAAGGTAGGAAGTGCTCCTATTCAAAATAAGCGATTTGTGTTATTATTAATAGGTACATAATATATATTATACTTTATACTTGAGTATAAATAGCAATATTAAGATTACAATATTTGTAATCAGTCAATTTTATATACTTAGTAAATTTGTCAGATTTTTGTATTTATTATTTTATGCAATGCTAATATAAGAAATAAATTATCTTTTAAATTTATGTTGTTTTGTTGATTAAAATTTCTTTATTTTTATTCAGGGACTGAGAATAGATCAATGCTTGAACAAGTGAAAAATCTAAGTTGGCAAATATGCACTGGTATACCATTTGGGAAATGGTACACATGTTGCTTAAAAGTGATTTAATAAGCATGTGATATCGATCAATCAATCATTTTATTCATCAATAAAGCTACACTGTATACAGGGTGCGGTAGAATGGACGAGTGTTATTGGGACTGGTGGTATACGCGAATGGAGGGGGGTAGAGCGTTGTGGTTAAAATCATTCAACTCGGGGAGGCAGGCCATTTGTTAGTCACAATGGTTATCTGGATGAGAGAGCATTGTGCGTTCGCTGTCGAGGAGTATTTGAACTCTGGCGAATGTCTGATTGCTGTGCAACGGTGTTTCCACCGACATTTCAATATCCGTCACCATAATCTGGTCCCGAAACGTGACAGGATTGTCAGATGGGTTCAGAATCTGACAATTGGGTCACGTTTCGGGACCGGACCATGGTGACGGATATTTAAATGTTGGCGGAAATGCCTTTGCACAACAATCACATATTTGCCCAATTTCAAATACTCCTCGACTGCGAACGCACAATGTTCTCTTGTGCAGATAAACATTGTGACAAACAAATGGCTTATCTACCCGAATTGATTGACTTTATCCACAACGCTCTACTCCCCTCCGCTCGCATATACCACCCGTCCATTCTGCCGCACCCTAACTAATATAAGTTAACTTATTTGACTAGTCAATACAAAGTAATACATCTTAATTTTTAGTGGTGCAACGGTTACGGTTGGGGAACGGTTTAGTTCACGGTTTCTGCTATTATACGGTTAACCGTAACCGTCTATTTTCACGGTTGTTATACGGTTCTTGCAGGTCTGAACGTGCAACTCGCAACAGCGGGCGCGGCGGCACCGATACGGATAAGAGCCTGTTAGTTGGTAGAGTTTCAGAAAGCGCGTCCGTCGGACTCTGTGTTGTGTTTGTGTTTTCGCGGTAAAAATGTCGCATACACGTAAAAGAGAAATTAGCAATGTATGGAAATATTTTACAAAGGCATCCGATGAGGCCACCAGCGCTGTTTGTAAATTTTGTGATGCAAAAATATCACGAGGGGGCAAAAATGCGTCAGTTAAGGGTTTTTCAACTTCAAATTTATGGAATCACCTTAAACGATGGCACAGTGAAGAGATAGAAACAGAAACGGATAATTCTCAATCTAGTTGTGAATCCGGTACACCGCCCAAGAAACAAGCTACAATAATTCAGATTTTAAAGAACTCTAAAAAATGTAGTTTAGTTTTTTTTACTTTTTGTTTTGTTTTAAATATGCCCTTTCAAAGTGTTGTGTTTTGTTTTGAAGAATAAAGTTTATTATTTTATCATTATGCGATTCATTTTAAAAACCGTAACCATAACCGTAACCGTAGGAAAAACCGTAACCGTAACCTTAACCGTAAAACACGAAACCGTTGCACCACTATTAATTTTCAATAAATGAGAGTACAAAATGAAAAATATACAATTTGAGAAGAACATATTTGGGCAATAATAACAGCTTAAAAATTCATCCACTAAATAAAACGCTTTTTATGCTAAAAACGTAATGAATTATTTTTGCAAACAGCAAGAACAGCATCGGTATTTTTAAAGCAATTAATTTTATTATAGCATTTAATATCTATATATACCGGATCATTCCGAGTCGTACTTAGTCTTGCAAAAGGTTGGTGTATCACATGAGTTTCTTGTATTCTGGGGCTCATCTCATTTCTTTGAAAGAATATTAAAAATCCAAAAAATGGCAGTAAGAAATAAAAAAGGAATAAATAAAACTGTATCTTGCAGAAATGTACAAGCTCCCGCAAACAATAAAAGAATTAATTAGTATATCATTTAAAAAGGAAGTTAGAAAATTACTTTTAGATAATGTGTATTACAACATAAGAGAATATTTTGAAACACAGTTTTGAGATTTGAATCAGTTTTCAGTTTTATTTTGAATCATAAAGAATATTACAATACAATAAGTACAACAACATTCATGATTCTTATTCCTAAACGTCAATATGACGGAATCGGAATACAATACGTACATGCGCACATATCAAAACATATGTGCACATGTTCATGCAATACATAACTACAATAACAGTAGAAGCGTGATACATCAGTTATGTGATGACTAGTTACATAGTTCGAACATAGGATTTGCATTCTTTTATAAATAGTTTTGTGTTACTTATTTTTAAGGAATCAGGTAGAGCGTTATATGTTTGAATACATTGAAAAAAACGGATTTTTTAGACCATAATTATTTCTTACATTATTAAGATATATGTTATTTTTTATCCGTGTATTGTGATCATGTATATTTCTAATGAACTGTAATTCTATATTGGACTTTTGCTTTTTGTTTATAAGATTTCTGACATATTTAGACTCTTTTAGTTCTTATTTTGAAGTGTTTGAAACCTATTTAATATATTACTTGAACATGATGAATAAATAATTATTAGATATCTGAATACACTTTCGAAGTAAGATAGATAAATAAGTTTTTTAGAGTTTTCATTTAATAAGTTATTAGCACGAAAAACTGCTCCACATAATGGGATTATTTTAGAACATATATGTTTATAATGATTAAGCCATGTTAACTTATTATCAATTTTCAATCCAAGATAATTATGATATTCTACTTCTTTTATTTCACAATTTTTTACATTGATATGCATGCTTTGGTATGTCTTATTTTTAACTTGAAATGTCATATAAACTGTTTTTTTTTTTTTCATTAAGCTTTAAGTTATTTCTGAGTATCCATTGTCTGTACTTTTTCAGATCATCATTAATAGAATTTTCTAAACATTTTTGTATTTGATTTGTGTAGATGAGGGCAGTATCATCAGCGTACGTAAAATATTTAGCTAACAGTCCAGCTCTACTTAAGTTAAGAACATAAATGAGATAAAGTAACGGGCCCAATACTGAGCCTTGAGGGACTCCACATTTAACAACTTTCAAATCACTTCGCTCATTTTGCCATGTAACATATTGACATCTTCCCGTTAAGAACGATCTGAACAGATTTAGGACATTTCCACGAAAACCAAGTTTTTCCATCTTTTTTATAAGTAAACTATGGTCAACCACGTCAAAGGCTTTTTGCAGATCAATATAAATTGCTACCACATAATTTCTTGAATCTCAGTTACTGTAAACTTCATTTAACATATCAAGAACAGTACATTGTGTGTTACTATTTTCTAAAAATTCGTACTGAAATTTATCTAGTAACTCATATTTTAACATGAAATTTAGCATTCTAACTTTTAAGATTTTTTCGATTATTTTAGAAAAAGTACTAGTATTTGTTATTGGTCTATAGTTTTCAAATAGATTTTTTTGGCCTCTTTTAAAGACTGGTACAACTTTACCTTTTTTAAGAATTTCAGGAAATATCCCCGATTGAATCACTTCATTTATTAAATTTAATAAAGTACTTATATTGAATAATGCCATAAATCAATAAGATGTCTTTTGTAATTATGTTGTCCGGGCCTGGAGCGCAGTTAACTTTTAGGTCTCTTACACTAGCAGCTAATTCTTCTATAGTAACTTCATAACAGCAGAAAGAGTGTACACAGGTTATGTCTTCGAATGTAGGCAAGTTATCCTCTTTTTTTGATTCGTCTTTAATTGATTTGATTGTATCTTCGCCGATGTTCACGAAATAATCATTAAAACCATTCGCTATTTGTTTCGGATCAGTAATATCATCATGCATTTTAAATATATTTGCTGTATTCTCACTTTTTTTATTATAATTCAAAGCTTCATTTATCGTGTTCCAAATTTTTCTTGAATCATTCCCTGCTTTACTCAGAGAATGTTCTATATATTGCTTCTTTAATTCCCTGGATTTATTTTTCACTAATTTTTTTAAGTATTTATAATTACTTTGTTTCATAATGTTTTGAGGGTGTTTCTTCATTTTTTTTTAAGCAATGTCTCTTTTATTGGTTAATTCAATAAATTCATTATTTATCCAATGATTTTCATACCTCTTTATGTATATTATTTTTGTTGCCTCTTTCTTTGCATCGTTTATTATTTGAATGAGTTCTTCAAAGTTAGTAACTTCGGTTCTCTGCATTTTGTTTATTAATATGTTTTTAAATTTGTTATTATCAACAATCATTTTTTCTGTTTTGCATTTATCTCTTTTTATCAAGTTGTTTATATCAACATTGATTTTTAATAATTTATGATCAGAGAAGCTACAGTCCTCAGGTATGACACTACAGTTTAATTCTTTATTTAATAGTACATGATCAATTAATGTTGCAGAATGGTCTGTAATTCTTGTGGCATTTTTTTCATCTTTTTCATTATTTATCTTAAATCCATTCATTGTTATACAATTTTCGTATGCAAATGATTCAAGATCATTGCCTAAAACATTTATGTTCATATCACCAATTATAATACACTTTTTATTATTCTTTGTTGATAAAAATTCTTCAAACTCCTCAATAAATAATGATTTTGAGGAACTCGGAGGTCTATATATAGTTGATATGTCTAAATATAATGCACTGAGGGTTACAGAGATAATGTCACATTTAGAATTGTTGTCTAATTGCACTATGTTTTGTTCATAAGGTATTTCACTTTTTATATAAATTGCTACACCTCCTCCTTTCCCATTTCGGCAATTGAAAATAGCGTTGTAATGTTTTACTTGGAAGAAATTTATTTCCTCTTCATCTATCCATATTTCAGTAAGAATAATTATTTGTGGATTGTGAATATTAGCAATAATTTCTATTTCTTCTAATTTATTTCTAAGGCTTCTAACATTGGCATAAATAATACTTAGTTGAGAATTATATTGTATATTTTGACTCATATTTATATTATTTACTTTTTGATTTTTTGTATTTTTTGAGATATGGGACAAGTCTTCTGAAACTCTGAATTTATCGTTGTTTATACGGAGTGTATGTTCAGTCTCCTCATCATCCCTGTTTTTGTTTTTCCCTAACTGTCTTGTCTGTAATGGATAGATATGATTATTATATATGTTCAGCAATGCAATCGCAGAAACTATGGCCTGACTAATTGTTTTTGTTTATATTTGTGTACCTTTATTTTAGTACTTTCGTATTTGTATTTGTTGTCAGTATTTATTTTATGTATTTATTCTCTGTAGTAATCATTTGGCGAGTCCGATACCATATATTGTAGTGTGGTCTATGGACAATAAAGTTTATTATTATTATCGTAATCATCATTTTACTGCAATTGTTCATTTTTATTCATAGGCATGATAAGCTGGACATACGAACATGGTAGCGTCAATGTTTTAAAACTGAAACATGGTTTGCAACTGTTCAAGGGTGATATGCAGAGATCGGGAATTTTATCTTGGTGACGTAAAAGTCAGGGTTGGCTCTGCCGGTGCGGAAAGATTTTTATGGAAGTATACAATTTATCTTGTACTTTTTTCAGGAAATTCCGTAATATCTAAAGTTAATATGGCCAGTTTATTATAAACACTTACTCGAAGAGGAGGTATTGGGGGATGTAACATTGAACTAAAACACACATGTATTCTTCACTACCTTAAAGTAGAACACACATATGTGTCGCCTATCATTAAAAATCCATTTATAATGAGAAAAAGACCGCTCAACGCTAACAGATGTCATCGGGCGTACTTAAAATATGTGAAATTTCTTAAAATCACCTGGTGTAGAAAAGTATATTCACTGCCTTCACCATAATGCGACAATTTGTCATTTCTACAACTTTAGAGGCGATCAAGTGTCCACGCACTGAACAATTTTCCTCCCATGCACCCACTAAAACATTCGCTACCTTAAGCTCAAAAGAAATTTTTTGTCTAATATTATCACACTTTGTTGATAAATATTTTCTTCTGGGTGTCGTTTCCGACGGCACCTGAACATTGTTATATTTACCACTAATACACTTTTCCAAAAATGGTCTAGTTTTGACCATGGTATGTTACATCCCACCATCACTTCCACTAAAACTAAATTAAAACTACGTTGACTATCCGCCGCCAATATTCTTGACTAAAGATGACGGTCTCGGATGATTAGGGGTCGAGCTTGAGCTCTTTGCCCCAATCATCGCTGTAGACATGGACCGGCCTCGTAAGGGGTGGACCTGCTTTTTCGCCTATTCCCCCCGCAAATGCGGACAGTATTGGCGATGTTAGCAAACCTCCCCTGGTCCTGGCTGTTGGACCCTGCCAGCTGGGTCGTTTCTTCTGGCGCTCTTCTGTCTTGGTTTTCTTTCTTCGCTGGCATATATAGGCTCCCGGGAGCGTCTTTCGTCTGTCGTGAGAGGGAACGGCTGTTACCGAGCCCTCTCGGAGTTTGAAAGGGATTTGGGGGTGTTGACTAGTCGGAAGCCCAGGGTGCCAATTGGCATCATGTGCTCCGATTTCGTCGGAAGGAAGTGTGAACTGTGTAGTTCAGGATTGTGTTCGGCCAGAGACGCTTTCTTAGCGTCAGAGGCCGGCACGGGCTAGGGTAAGGGTACCGAGCTGGTTGTTTGCTTGGTACCCCCGGGATTGGGTATTGGACGTTTTTGGTCATTGTCTCCTTGCGGTGTGTTATACTTACCCATTGTCCAAGATCTGGAGCTTCGGCCTCTTGTGCCTCGGAGCCTGTCTGACCAGCGGTTTCCCATGCTCTGCTGCATGGGCGTATAGGTTCTTCGCTCTGTCCCGGATGACTTCAGTTACTGGGATGTATTCCAGGTCTCTGAAGATGTCGGCGTTTCTGACAAACCATGGTGCATCCACGGCGCACCGAAGTGCGACGTTTTCCATGGCTTGTATCCTCTTCAGATGGGTGGCTGCTTGGTATCCCCAGGCAACGGAGGCGTAGGTCAGAATAGGTGCAATGAGGGTCCTGATAAGCGTGAGCTTGTTCCTCAGGTTGAGTTGGCTCTGTCTACTTATCATAGGGTAAAGTAGAGTCCTCCTCGTAATCGCTTTCTGTATTATCGCTTCCGTGTTCTGTCTCCACGTCAGCCTTCGATCCATGATAACGCCAAGGTACTTGACGGTATCGTGCCATTGAATGTTCTCGCCGTTCAAGGAGACGTGTCCTATGGGAGTTTGCTTCCTGACTTTCTTGAAGAGGATGGCTTTGCTCTTCTCCACGTTGATTTTGACTTTCCACTTGTTGCACCACTCTTCCAGAAGGGATGCTGCTTCCTGGAGGTTGCGGGTGGCAAGTCTTGCACTCCATGATCTTGCGATTATGGCCGTGTCGTCTGCTTAGAGCGCCAAAGAGGTCCTTGCGGTTCTTGGCATGTCGGAGGTGTAGATGGTGAACAGGTGGGAAGAGAGTACCGATCCCCCTGCGGTACACCTGCTTCCATGGGCCTGTAGTTTGACAGCTTGTCGGCAATCTTCACACGGTGTTGCCTCCGATGAAGGTAGGATCTCACAAGCTTGACTATGCCGACAGGGTAACCCATCGACAACATCTTCGCCAGGAGACCTTCATGCCAAACCCTGTCGAAAGCCTTGGCTACATCTAAGAAGATCGCTCCTGTGACTTGACGTTGGTTGAAACCCTCCGTGATGTACTCCGTTAGACGAAGTACTTGGAGCTCGGTGGAATGTTCTCTTCGGTAGGTGAACTGCTCATCTGGGATGATCTGGAGCTCATCGGTCAGGGTTTTAAGTCTCTTCAGGATGATCCTCTCTGCTACTTTACTCATCGCAGGTAGGAGACTGATGGGCCTGTAATTTGACGGAAAGGTTAGATTCTTACCTGGTTTGGGAATCACGATGACGTCTGTTGACTATCACTATGAGTAGAGCCACTAGCAGTAATATGCTTTTGTGAGGAAATATGTCTATGAGAGGTGTTTCAAAATCTCATGAGCTTTGACCTTGGTCTGCGCAGAGACATAATTCCGGCGATCGTCTCAATTACACAACTTCCTAAAAACATCGAATTTAGGATTTGCACTTTACCCCAACTGTCGTTGTTTACAGACCTCCATTCCAACGGCCCTTTGAAATTAATTTAGAAACTAGCGAATTTTGTGCGGGGTTATTCATCTAATTCCAACAATTTGTAAGTAAATCATTCTATTAAATTTCTGTGATAGCCGAGTCAATATTTTCAAAATGTACTCATGCGGAATAAACTCCACCTTTTGTGCATCTCGCAGTTCATAAGATTCTGAAAGTACTCTTACATTAGAAGAAATTATTTTGTTGCAACTACTATAATAAAGATCTGTTTCATCAAATTGCAGGTATGGGAAATCACGACTCCACAAGTCTATTGCAGCCTGAGAAGCACTAGACATTTTTGTATACTACCGACTCTATAATTTCTCACTAGGTTTGTACTTACATATATGGCTAGATTTATACTACGATTTGCAAAACGGCGATCTGGGATGGTCTACCCGTTCCCTTTAATAAATGTTGACGTAAATGCCAATAATTGCCACAGTGTAGGTAAAAAGCGATTTTGAAATGTTTCAGAATTTCGGCGGCGTCGTATAATTAAAGGAGATAAAACCACAAGTAAAAAACATAAAAGTACCTCCATACACTCGAATTTAATGTTGACACTCGGTCGGGGTCGAATGCCTTTAACACTGCAAATATAAAAAAGTCAACTATGTTTTTAGGTAATTGTCAGTACGTTTCACAAATGTAGTAGATTTTCGATAAAAGTAGGCTATGCCATTAATCCTTAATGTTGTTATGTATGATTTAATTTTATATAGAAACAATTTATTTTATTGGGAAAAATGTTTTATGTTGCCAGTAGTTAATTGGGTTTTCATATTTAATTGTAATGAATGTAAAGTAAATAATCACGCCACACATTAAACAGAACAGAAAAGTGAGTTTGATTCAAAATTGTCTTTTTATTTCCTAGATATATTTTGCATATTTTTTTAAAAACTGTTACCATTGTTAAGTTAAATTTATTACCAAAACTACAATGTAGTTGGCAAAAATTAATATTTCTCCACTTCGTCGTTTTTCTGATTGTTTCAGTAAATGTTTACAATGTAATATTAGGTCTATATGAGAGCCGCCTCTGGCACCAATATAAAGTTCCCAATGTCAGCCAAATGCCATAATATCTTTTACTGAATAATAAATGCTCTCTGTATGACCCTTTTACTGCTGAAGACGAATATACTCGCCAATGGGTTAACTGCTCCAGGCGAGATAACTCGCTGTTTAAAATTAAATAGGATCTGACCGCTCTAGTCGAATTTACTCACAGTGTTTGATTCGTGTCTATGGGAGGGAGTCGGCTGATTGCAATCACGCTGTAAGATTGTATGTACTATATAAATTATGAATGCAGGTGGGAGGAGAGGTTCTGCACATGTGTCATCATATATGCAACACCTAATACTAATGTGTGTACCAGTAGCTGCATATACGACAAAATGAAAATGAGAAAATGGTTGCAAGACATGTAAAAACGAGGGGTCAACCGCAAAGAATTATGGTGTACAGGCAGCAAGAATTCCTAGAAATTCTAAGGAAGCCCAAAGAAATTATTAGGAATTCCATGGAAATCTGGGGGATTCCAAGAAAGTCCCAGGAATTCCAAGAAAGTCCAAGGAATTATAAAGAATTAAGAGAATTCTTGGGAATTCTGCTTACCGTATTGGTGATAAACCCGGCGTGCGCATGCGTATAAGCTTAATTTCCCCATGTGGTATTTTGTTAGATGAATTGGTGTGTTCTTCACTTTAAAAAACTGTTCATTTCGACAAGATAAGTAAAAATAGTCTCTAGCTGCCAGAAAAATGTGTTCGCCAATTGTTCAACAGTTACTAAAAGACAAAGTTCCCGGTAGTGAAGAAGCCATAGCCTATTTAAAATTAATGCATCGTGCTACATCTTTCTTAGACAAAAAAATGACAATTTGCCAGCGGTTATATAATATTTTGTACTGTATATTTTTTTTTTGAGAATATGGAGACAGTGGATTAAAGATTCGATTAAAGATCAATCTGGTTATACACTAAAGAATAATTTCCTGTCTTCAAATTGTTATTTATCAATTGAAATAAATGGTCACTCTCTAATTACTGTAATTAAGACCTTTCAGAAAACTCCGGGAATCAAAGACGCCATGTTCCTCCGCTGGGGTTTCAATAGCCAAACATGCGAAAAACTTTTTCGTACGACAAGATCTATGACCTCGACTTATTCAACAGTCGTAAATTTTAGTATAAAAGATATTTTACATATAATAGATAGAATACAATCCATGAACAACATAATGAATGATCTGCAAGATACTTTTATATTTCCTAGGGAAAATAGCAAACATTTGGCTGAAAAAACAACCCCTTATTTCGAAGATATTACTGTCACGCGAATTTCTGATGAACAGATTCATTGTGCTGTAGAATCTGCCTTAAATGACGACAGCTTACGAGATACAAAAGAGCTTGGAATGATAGTATATACAGAAGAGGACACCATTAAATATCCAATTAAACATCTTACTGATAAGTGGAAGTAATACCACTCGTTGCGAAGAAAACTAATGCTGCGATTGATGAAGTAATCATCGATTAATCTGAGGATAAAATTGATATAGATGAAGGCCTCTTGATTTCAGCGCAAGAAGAAGACCTTGTTGACAAATTTCAACAGAGGTATATTGCAGATATAAATAATGAGCCTTCAGATGGACCTAATAGAAATAATATGGAATTCTCGGAAGACTTACCAAATTAATTGATTTCTGATTTCAACACAAAATTATTCGTTCGGTGAAAATTTGTATTTAAAAGATTATTCTGATTGTTATACAAAAAAGACTTGAAAAAAGAAGAATAAAATAAAAGTAACGTAGGCCGAGGCGGAGGCTAATAATAATAATAATAATAATAATAATAATAATAAATTTATTAATCAAAATTTGCTAAAATAATTTAAAATTTGTAAATTATATTGCCATAAGGCAATGTACAAACTTACATTCTAATATTCCACATAGATTTTATTATTGCACCTAGGTGATTACTCACCTGTATATGCACTTACAAACTAAGATATAAGTATTTAGTGTTTAGTTACTTAAAATACTAGCAGTAATAAAACAATAATAGTAATAACAATAGTAGATGGCTCGAGATACTAATGATAATAATAATAATAGAGATAATAATAGTTACAATGTTAATTGGCTAGAGATACACAACTTAATGACTCTACATTGCTTAGAAAGAATTTTTATCGTATAATTTTTGAAAAGTCAGAATAATTATGTACTACAAAGTGTTTACATTTGCGCTGAAATTGTTTTAAATTCCTATCTTTCTTATATTTAATGGTAATAAGTTATAAAATTTTGGAGCCAGGTATATTAAAAATCTTTGGTTGACATTTTTTTGACTTCTGGTTACTTCTAATTGTTGATCACTTCTTGCTCTAGTATCGTATTTGTGCACAATTTGTTGTCTGATAGTATTATGTTTATGTAGATATGCACAAGTTTCAAGTATGTAAAGAGTACGGACATTACATATTTCTTCGGAATATAGCAGATCGGTGGGATAGAGACGATTTTTCTTTTTAATAATTTTTATTATCGAGTTCTGTACTGTATTTAGTTGACGGAGTGCATTGCTATATAGACCACCCCATGCAATTATTCCATATCGAATTAGGGATTCTATTAGTGATTTGTAGATAGTAATAAGCAATTTATTTTATTAAGCGTCTTACTTTCTTAGTGAGATATAATATGTGCATGTCCCATTTTAAATTTTTATCAACAACAATACCAAGATATTTAGTATCAGCTGTTTCTTTTATTTCTTCGTTTAGGTTGTCAATTTTTATGGTCTTAAACTCTGGACGATTGACTGAAGTTATTGAAAAGGCAATGTAGTTTGTTTTTTTAATGTTTAAAGAAAGTTTGTACGTATCCAACCAGTTTTTAACTACTCTTACTCCTTCTTTCAGTGTATTACTGACTCTGGTCCATGATGTTTCATTAAAAATAAGTACTGTGTCATCGGCATATGAAATAATTTTACCATTTATTTTAAGATTAGTTAACGAGTTTATATATATATTGAACAAAATAGGTCCCAAAACAGTACCTTGTGGTACCCCCATTATCATAATTCTAGGTTCACTCATTGTTTCTCCAATTCTAACAAATTGCGGTCTGTTACTTAGATAGCTTTTAAACACTTCTAAGACTGTGCCTCTGATTCCATATTGATATAATATATCTAGAAGTTTATCATGGGGAACTGTGTCAAAAGCTTTAGCAAGATCTAAAAACTCATTTAAGTGACCAGTTACTTCTTTTATTAGTTCATACATTGCATCATTAGTACCTAAATCTTTGGTGAAACCGAATTGATTTCTTGATAGTATATTATTGTTATTGAGGAAGTTAAGAATGCGTTCCTTAAGACATTTCTCAAAGATTTTCCCAATGTTGTTTATTAGGCTAATGGGTCTGTAATTGTTAATTGATTTCTTACTGCCTGATTTGTGTAAAGGTGTAATTACCGATATTTTAAAATGACTAGGAACTAATCCCGTTTTAAAAATTAAGTTAATTATGTGAACAATTGGTGTTAGTAAGTAGATATGGAACTGTTTTATAAATTTGGTTGATATTCTGTCACTACCAGGTGCACTATTATTCTTTAATGTACTAATATGTTCAATAATTTCTTTTTCATTTACTGGTTTTAGGAACATAGATGAGTTTGAAGTAAAAGGAGTATTTATAATGTTATTTGAGTCTTGAATAGTGTTAGACATTTCAGTACCAATATTAGCAAAATAATCATTACAGAAATTTGCCTTTGCCTTATCTGAGACAAATTTTGTTCCATTTTCATCTAATATATCAAGGTCTTTGTTAAGTTTGTTGTTATTTTCATTTGTTGCTTCAGATATAATCTGGTATATTTTTTCAACATTGTTATAGTTTTCAGATATTTTATTTTTATAATAGTCGTTTTTTGTGTTTCGAATTATTTTGCTTAAGCTATTCCGATATGCCTTAAATTCATTTTCCTTTTCTGTAGAGTAATTCCTTGTAAGTTTTTTTTTCATTTTGTCTCTTTTTTTAATTGAGGTAATTAAGCCATTTGTAATCCATGGCTTAATTTTTTTGAGTTCTTTGATTTTTGTTGACTTTGTTACAGATTCAATCATTTCTTGAAGTTCATTTATAAATGTATTTGTGGCTAATTCAGGATCATTCATGTTAAGTATGTTCGTCCAGTTTTTTGTTTCAATTACTCGATTTAGCAATGAGTAGTCGACAATTTTATGATAGTTTTTGTAATTTAAAGATTTTACTTTATCAATATTATTTTCTTGTGATATGTTTAACATAATTGGGAAATGATCGGTGATATTTAAATTTATTATAATTGCTTTATATTTTAAAGCGTTTATTTTTAATTTTTTTGATATAAAAATATGGTCAATGCACGATGCTGTATTTTGTGTTACTCTAGTAGAGTCATTAATATACGGTGTGAAACCATGTGTTGCAAGAGTTGATACGTAGTTGTTAACTATTGGATTATCATGATCTGCAATGTTTATATTAATATCACCGACGAATATCTCAATATTTTGCTTCATTAAATTATTGTAATAGTCATCCAGGTCTGTTATAAAATTTTCAACGTTGCTAGGGTTTGGTCTATATAAGCTGGTAATTCCATAATTTATATTGTTTATTTTAAGAAGTAATCTACTTACTGTGACACCTGACTCAAATTTGTGGCTGTAAATTTCAAAATCTAATTCCGACTTAACAAGAATAAGTACTCCATCATTTTGGTTAAAATCTGCTTCGTCATAATAAGTTGTGTATCCCGGTATATTAAATTGTAGGGTTGATTCTAATTGCCAACATTCGCTTAGAATCATTACATCATAGAAGCCTAAGTCACAAGTTTGCAAAAATATTAATAGTTCTTCAAAGTTTTTACGTGCTCTTCTAATGTTTAAATGTATCAGATTTAATTGTTTATTGTCATTGTTAAATATTTTGTGTAAATTATCACCCTCAACTAATTCTGTATGCCTTTGTTCTTCAATTATTTCCAAATATTCTAGAGAAAGGCCCTAGCTTTTATGCGTGTTTATTTCAAAAATGACAAAGGAGCTGAAAAAACAGCCGTTATAAAAATCTTCCTTAGGCTGGTTACTAGATGAAAAAACTGGAAAACTGAGCACAGATCGACCACGCAGATTTATATGTAAGAAAAATGACAAAAAAAGTAAGAATCTGTCGACCTCGAAACAAAAACAGCTTAAAAAGTTAATCCTAAATACAACCGTATAACATTCATCCTCGAAGAAATCCTCGAAAAAATCTAATACTATGCCGGCAATACCTGAGACAAAAGGGATTCGGAATATTAAGGTCGAGAAGAATGAAACATCAACGGAGACCTCGGCGGAGACAGTGAAGAAATGGAATTAATTGATACGACTGATACCAAAGAGTTTACAGACGATTCACAAAAGATTAAAGAAGTCGACCAAGATATACTCATTTTGATATTAATCAAAATGATAAAACTGTGGAACATACCAAAGAATATTATGATTTAAGCAGTGTAAAAGTATGATTAGGAGAATTTACAATAATACAAGTAACTTCAGAGAAAGGTCAGAAAAAACGGTTTGTTTCGAAAATTTTATGTCAACCCTTGCCGTTGTTCATTTTTAAAACCCAGTGTGAAGATATCAAATGATTTTGTGTTCCCTGATGCGGCAGATATTGAAGATACGGAAATTATAGCTCGATTGCCAGAGCCCACGGGAAGAAGGGGAAATTATGTTTTCCCAAAAGACACGCTACAACCTTTTTCTCATAGGTTTTTTTACATGTGAAGTTTAAGAAACTTTACTTTTGTTATATTTTTATTATTTGTAATATTCAAAGTTTATGTTTATATTATCCCTCGTCTTATCCATAATAAAGCAATATAGATTTTCATCTCGAGATTTATTTGCTATGTGTACATGTAATTTCCCGCGAGCTTTAGTGTTCTATTCCCTAACCTCGTCTATAACTTTTTAACTAAACATTATAACAGTTCATAACAGAACACCTACTGTCATACTGTCTAATGGGTGCTTTATTGCAATTTCTACACATTATCATTTGATTAATAATTAATGCTCATCTATACAGGCACACGATATCATTTCTTGGTGCTAGCCAAAGCGTAAGCGTTTATTAAACTGAAACATTACGATGTAAATAACTTCGATAACTTTCAAGGACACCGTCTATAGAAGGACTAGAGGACATATGGGAAAGTTCTAACGAATAAGCATTGCTTTTATTGATCATCAATATTAATGATCCATATTTTAAATCACAAGAATTCCACAGAATTCTTGGAAAATATAAAGGAAGTATATGCAATTCATAAGAAGTATAAGAATTCCAGCGGAATTCCAGAAGAATTAACGGAATTCTGCAGAATTATTGTGAATTCGGAAGTATGGTGTACACTTTTAAGTCTGCGGTTGGCCCCTCGTGTAAAAATCATGTTACACCCGGCAGACAAGTAAAAATTTGTTAATTGTTATTTTTTATGAATTTTTCAATTTAGATAAAAAAAGAGATTTTACTTCTTAAAACACATGCTTGAAATTTACACAATTTGTGGTAAAACCATTTTCGAAAAAATTTGTCTGACAATTTTTGTTAATAAATTCGTCAAACTTAATTTATTATACATAATTTTTTTCGTGCACTTCATAACATCTTGATTTTTGTTTTACAATAAAGTTTAAGATCTCTTCTACCTATTACAACTTGTCTGCCTGACAATTTTTGTTAATTAATTCCTATAACATGTTGTTTTATTAATTAATGATTTTAATAAAAGTACATTTCATAACACCTCTATTTTTTTACTTATAGTTTGAGATCTCTTTTATGCATAAAAATTGGTCTGTCAGCTCCTTAGACTAGGAAAGATAGATGGTGAGGACTCGTAACAGTGCATAATCGCCACGCTAACAAGTTGTGCCTAAGATGCCATTGCGGTGGTGGCACACAAACGGTAGAGAGCAAAATGAAATTTTCCAATAGAAGTGATTTATAAGTGATTTAGTGCTAATTTATGTAATATACCTACATGATGGTATCATATTCTATAAACTACTGTAAAAATCACAGCGGGAAAAAATTGAAAGGAGTGACGCTTTGCAGGTTAAAGTATATGCAGTTTTCACTTTACCTAGTTAAATTAACTGTAGGCCTATTATTTACTTAATTATATCCGTGTGCATGCAATGATAATGAGAAGCATAGTATATCATTTTCTGGTATGCAATTTGCACGTTATTTGATTGAAATTTTCATTCATCTTTTCTTCATTGAATATAGAACAGTGCATCCGAAATGACACTTTTTCCATGGGCGTATAGATATATCGATTATGGTATTATATTATATAGAATGTATAGAATAAATTCTGGTATGTAAGATATGAGTAAATATATTAATTGATGGTAGTGAATATTAATTGTATTATTATGAAGCTGTTTTTGGAAAAATACCAATTTTGTATCGTTTTATTCCTTTGATGTGGTAAACTTGACACCTACATATTGTACATATGTTCCGCCACTTTCGCTTGCTCTCTGGTGGCAGGTGGCTTCACCATTGGCAGTAGCGTTACGACTCCTTAAAATATATATCTTTCCTACTCTAAGGTCAGCTCGCAAAAAAGCCAAACGAAGACCGACCGCTTCTGATTAGTATACCATCGGCGCGCGCGGTGCGGCATTAAGTCGTGCAGCACACAGGACTGAACTTCAAATGTAATTTCAAATTTAAACAATAAATTAAGTGATTTGAATACTTGTGCAATTGTTTCTCATTTTCATCGTATCATGATTTTCTTTTTAACAATTTTTCGTTTGTAAAGTTTAATCCCAAGATAAACTATTTATTTCAATAATGTGAAAAAATTTATAAATTTGTTCATTAAACTATTATGACAAAAACACAGTTATTCCACCCCTGGTATTCCACGGTGAGTAGATAGCTCATTTCAACCAACCATCAATTCGATAGGCAAATTTCAACCAATTCAGTGGGATCGGCCCACGTTATTAACTCGTTAGGAAATATCTATAACAATTTTTTGTGATGATAATAAGAGAAGCTGAACACCTCCTTTATGACCTTTTTTGTATTTTCTATAACTAACAGTCGGTGTATATGTTTTAATCTGTTCTCTTAGTAACAAAAAACAAGAATTTTTGAGTCTATAGCTAAAATTTTTGGATGGATTCAAAAAATAAAATACAAGTCCACTTATTTTCCCAGTTATAAATATTTTACATTTACTAAAGTGGAACATAAAGTGTATGGAAATAGCAGTTTGGCTTATCTCAGATAGCGGAAAATGAGTCTGGCTGAAAATTTGTGGATTCAAAAATTTTATCGATTTTGCGGATCCGTAACCCTTATTTTTCCAGGCTTGAAATTTAGCATACAAATTGTTATAATCATAAACAAATATCAGAGTTGTAAACGTTTATTCTAAACAAATGTGCATGACCAAATTTTAAACGTATAATCGTTGTGACATATTTTCTTGAACACTTATATTTTTTGTGCCAAAAGTCATGAGGCAGTTCAGAGTGAATATAATATAACTTTATTGTAAATAGGTAAATCCTAATACATAAATATATAAATATAACACATACACAGAATGAAAAACAAACATATTATAAAATTACAATTGTTAAGAATATAAAATATAAAAATAAGATCAAAAACATAAGATCAGTCAAATATACAAATATAATACACAAAATAAAAGACATATATTATAAAATTACAAATAAATTTCCCACAATATGCCAAATATTTAAGTAATATCTTTAAAAATATAAGATCAATCACCACTTAATTAATTGCAATTTTAATTCATGTTTAAAAGTGTTTAGGGACTTGCTGCCTTTAATTTTCTTAGGTAAATTATTGTAAAATCGAACTCCTTTAAAAAATATGTTATTCATTGCTCTGCAGTGGGGAGTTCGACTAATATGAATATCAGTAGCACAGAAATCAAAGTGTGGTAGAATTATAGCTTTGTATACAGTGATTCTAGTTTTCATATCTTAAGTTAATTGCTATTCTTGAGAAGTAAAACAATTTTTTTCTAATTTTCTTTTTTGTATAATCAAAATGATGTTTAAATGATAAGATGTTATCTAAAATTATACCCAAATATTTAATTTGTTTGACTACTTCAATTGGTGAATTATCTATGGACAGATTAATATTATTACAATTGATATTACTACTTCTAGACCTATTTTTAATCACCATTGCTTTTGTTTTACTTGGATTTAATTTGAGTTTATTGACCTTAAAATACTTTTCAACTTTGGAACGTTCCAAATTCATTTTATTGGCAGCATTATCTAGATCATCATCACACATAGCTAATAATGTATCATCAGCATACAAATTCAAGAAATCGCAATTAAGCTGGTAACATATCATTGATATATATATATATATATATATATATATATATATATATATATATATATATATATATATATATATATATATATATATATATATATATATATAATAAATAGCAGGGGTCCTAAGATGCTTCCCTGTGGCACGCCAAGCTCAACTTCAAGGCTTGAGGAATATGTGTTATTAACTTTGGTGATTTATTGTTTTCTGTCCGTCAAATAATTTTCTAGCCATTTCAGAACATTGCCTTTTATACCATAATAAGATAATTTATCCAATTATACTTTTCGATCGATGGTTTCAAACGCTCTTTTTAAGTCTATAAATACCGCAACTATATATTTTCCTTCATCGATCATCTGACTCCAGCTAGTAAATGTCAGTTGAAGTGCAGATTCACATGAGTGCTTTGCTCGAAAACCAAACTGATGACTTATTAATATATTGTTTGAATTAAAGTAATCCATCTGTTCATTGTATACTGCTTTTTCTGACAATTTTTCTATAGAGAGTAAAGTATTAATCGGTCTAAAATTCCATGCCTAGTTCGTGTTCATAATCTTAGGTATTGGCGTAATACAACTACATTTTAATCGATTTGGTACAACACCATTTCTAAGAGACATGTTAATGAAATTTAACAAGCAAAAACCTACAACATCGATAACAGACTTTAATACTTTATTGTTAAGAGTATCCCACGAATTACTTTTATTATCCAGATCTTTCACTAAGATTTTTAGATCCCTTAAGTTGAGTTGTTTAAATTCATTGATACTAGATTCAACTACAGGTAAACCAATGGAGGACCATATATCAACTGCTCCAATCGTAACAGCTAACTCAACCACACTCTCAACAAAATATTTGTTGAAATTTTCGGCAATATCCCTGTTTGTTTCAGCAACGATGACTTCATCATTACTTAAAGCAAATTTAATTTCATATGTAATACCCATGTTCTTGTTTGGCGATACAAGTTCTTTGAGTACTTTCCACATGGCTTTTGGGTCCTTTTGATTCATATCTATTCTTTCTTGATAGTGTGTTTTTGTTTCTTAAATTTTAAAGCATTAACAACTGCATTTCTACATCGTTTGTAATCATTCCAAAGCACATTTTTTAAAACATTTTCATCATCTTCAAATTTTAAGCTCCAAAACCGTTTATATGCAACGTCCCTGTCTCTTATTTTATTTTTAATCTCCTCATCAAACCATGGAAGGAGACTTCATTTTGAATTAATAGTTTTAATTGGGGCAATTTTATCAATAACATTTGTACATTTTACATAAAAATGTTCATATATTTGGTCCACGTCTGTCATATATTTGTATCCCAGTCTATTTCAATTAATTTCATATTAATATTATATAAGTTACGTTCACTAAAATTTCTAAAGCATTTTGTAGATCTATTTTCATTATTGCTATTGTTATTATTTAAAAAGTTTATAGATATCATACTGTGGTCTGTAATTTTTGGAGAATCATGAACCACGGCTTTAACCATAGGTTGATTAGTAAGAACATAATCAATTAGGGAACTACTTGTTGATGTTACTCTCGTTGGTTCAGTTACTATTTGTTCAATTCAAAATTTAATAATATTTTTTAATTTATTTGCATAAAAGATAGGTTCAGAATAATTTATATTAAAATCGCCAACTAACAGAAGTCGCTCTTTACTATTAAGGTTTTCACACAAGTTCTCAAAATCATTCAGAAAAATCGCATCGCTCGTACTCGGTGAATGATATAATACCCCTAGTTGCCACTGCTTCATATTTAATTTGATTGTTACAAATTGAAACCAGTAATTTGGTTCTAAAACAAATGCCTTATTTTCAAAATATTTCAAATCATTTCTAATGTAAATTGTAACCCCTCCTGTATATCGACTTTTAGAATCACATCTAACAATATTATACAAGTGAATATAAATTTCACTGTCCTCAACATCATCAGTTACTCTGGATTCACTAAGCATTATTATTTTAGGTTTATTACATATAATATTATGAATAATCTCATCTCTATGTGCAAGTAGGCTTTGTATATTTAAATAGATTACATCAGTGTTAAATTTGAATACCTTCATTTCATCATCCGTGTTTAGTCGTTTTAAATTCTTATCGTTTTCAGTGGTGACTACTGGTCTAAAAAAATGGCTGATTTATCAACCACACTACACAAATCAATTACTTTAGTGCATTTCCTATCATCTAAGCTAACATGGTTTACATCTATTATGTTATTATTTAATTTTAAAAATTTAAGATTTTTGACATTATTTGTTTTATTACCCATAATGTTTTCAACTATTATATCTGCTCTGACATTTTTCTTCTTTATAAGTCCCTCCCTATTATTTAAACATACCTTCAGCATACCGATTTAACATACCTGTATAACTATGCAATTTATTGTTGAATTTATGAATATTAGCATTTCCATTTTTACAATCAACAGGAATTGAAGTGAATATAATATTGGTGTAGGTGCAATATTTGATTCTACTGTTTATTTCTCTAAAAGAGGGATATTTCTTATTTTTAAAGTCAATAGACCCTGCCAATACAATTACATAATCTTCCAATGAATAATTCTCAGTAAGGCGTACTATATTCTTCATTACGTTTACAAACGATGCCCCTGGTTTAATTATCGTCTCTGTTCTACAATTTTTTAAGCGAAGCCTCAACATTTTATCTAGGTTACGTCCAGTTTCATCACACAACACCATTATCTTACAAGTCTCCTGTTTAGAATTTTTGCCTAAATTTATGTTAGCTTCTCTGTTAAACTTAGCTTGGGGTTTTAGTTTGGTAGCACTTGACTCAGAATTTACATCATTGTTTTGTTTTCATTTAAAGTTAAATATTTCAAGTCTCAACTTCTTCAGTTCATTACCATACATGTCATTTTCATGAGTCAGGGTTTCGATAGATGTGATCATATTTTTTCTTTCAGTATAAAGTTCCTTAAGCTCATTCTCAATCTTCTTTTGTTAAATTTCGTTTTCTTTAATTTGCTCTTGCCATAAATTGTCTATTTCAGTTAATTTTAAAATTTTCTTTTCAAAGTCATAATTTTGTTCTTTTAGTTGCTTAAATTTGTAAGCCAAATCTTGTTCCTCATAGACAACACTTCATCATCCAAGTCATGCGGTCTTTCTATCCCCTGTATGAACATGTCTTTTTCTTTATTTTCATTTATTAATCTACTAATTTCTTTCATATGTTCTTCTTCCTTTTCTTTTTTTGCAATAACCATTTCATATTCCTTATTTAATTTACTTATTCTATCAATTTCTTTATGTAATTGGTTGAATTTTTCATCCTTAATTAACTTGCGATTTTCACATTCCTTTGAACAAATTATTTGATGTCCTTCTAGTTCAATGCAGAATTTTCTTCTTTCCAGACAACTGGCATGGAAAACATTTAAGCATTCAATGCAGAAAAAATTAGAACATTCTATTTTGCAACATTTAAACTTAATAACCATAATTGCTAAGTGCTGTCCTGGGCGAATTAACAAATATTTAGTTGGTTTCATAAAGGTTGATTCTTTCCACATATAATCCCAATGATTTCTTAATTTAGATCTAAGTAAGTATATTCGTTGCATCCGGGGAACATAATTTATAATTGGAAGTAATTCCTACATCTATGCTGTTCTTGGCTAGATAATCAACATGTTCGTTGTCCTTCAAACCTATGTGTGCTTTTACCCATACAAAATATACCTCTTTTCCTTCGTCAAGGACATTTTGAACTAAGTTCTTAATGTGTATAATAAGGGGATTATCATTAATTCTAAAAGTAGTAGTGTTTTGTAATGCCTGTAGAACCGATAATGAATCAGAAAGGATAACAGTTTTTTCAAATTCTGAGGTTTGTATAAACTTGATGGCTTCACAGATGGCTGTCGCTTCGGCTGTAAAAATAGAGCACTCTTGCATAAGTTTTATTTTGGTCTCAATATTTTAGAAGGTATATAATATGCACACCCTCTCCCACTAGAAGATTTGGAATCATCTGTGTAGCTCGGAATCTGGAAATTTTCCGAGTGTTATATTTGGAGAGTTTATACTCATTCTCAGATTTTCACTATATTGTGGTACATATATACTGTCAGATCGGTAAACAGAGAAAAATAATTGAAGTTATTGAAGTAGATAGTATTATTTTGAATTTTTGAGACTAAATAAGAGAATTCACGGAATGTATATAGACACGAGAGGCGGAGAGTTTTTTTTAATCCAATATTTATTTTGTAGATCGAAGGTATTGAGTGTTGATATATTTTTTTAAAGTGGAGGATTGTTCATATTAACTTTTAATAAAAGTTTCTCGCTCAATAAATTTCTTCTGAGTATTAGTGGGGGTTCTAGAGCTTCTACGTGTAGGGCATCAATAAGCATCGATTTCATAGCACCAAGAAAAATCCGAAGGGCATTATTTTGTACCGTGTCAATACGCTTATATAAGGAGTGACTGACTAGCAGACCCATAATAAAGAATACAGCCATAATGAATTATTGATCTTATGTAAGCCTTGTAAAAATGGAGTGACGTTTGCACGTTTGTACGTCAGCACCCCACCACGTTCTAGTAGTCATCTTTAAGAAATTTAAACCTTTGTTGCACCTATTTACTATTTCCTCTATAAAGGACTTTTTATCAGTACCATTCCCAAGTACTTCACGTGCTGTTGAACTGGGAAAGTGTATTTCCCCAGTCTAATGGATTCGATATTAGGCGTGTTGTGTCTAGTGAAAATACAAACATTAGATTTATTACTCGCAAGTTCAAAACCATTTCTATCGAACCAGTCTCCCAATTTATGTGTTACCAGATGCAACTGTTCCAATGATGTATCATATTGTTTATTTATAATATAAACACAAAAATCATCATGAATATCTGCTGAATACAAATTAAAGAGCAATGGGCTAAGTACAGATCCCTGTGGTAGGGCGGCATCTTGAAAAGGGGAAAAATAGAAAATTTTTGCTCTTATTTTCCCGGATTTGAAAATTTGTCACATGATAGATTATACAATATTTTCATAGAAAATACACGTCTGGCTGACATTTACAATCACGAAGGCCTTGCCAGACTCACAAGCCAGGTAGATAAACGAAGGCGAAATTGATGAAGAAGACGAAGACTTCATTTAATTTATATTTAATTATAATAATATTGTTTATTAAATAACTGATTATTATTTTTGATCAATTATAGTTATTTGTTTCATTAACCGATGTCAAATAAAAACTTTTCTGTGGCTTTCATTAAAATTTATGATTTCGTCAAGAAATATTTTTCAACCTGCCCCATCATAATTCTGTACTCTGTGCTTTTTTGTATTTCATTGTTTAATGCTCTCATAAAAAAGAACATGTACCTACGTATGACACTAATCACCTGTATAATCCAACGTACCTAATTTAGGGCGCCTGACACGATCATTAGACGAATCTGGCAAGACTTTGGGGGTGTTCCACATTAGCCAGATTGTGTTTTACGCTGTTATTATAATATAGGCCATCATCTGATAAATTTTCATTGCTGCGAAAATGAGGGAAATTTTTTTGATGAAAACTTTTCAGTTCTTCACCTGCCAGACATACCTACAGATTAGCCAGACTATTTTTTTTTACTCAACTTCAGTAGGTATACCTCTCTTACTACTAGAACTATTTTTATCACTGGAAAAAAAAGGACAGTGTATTCGTATATTCTGACGCATTTTCCACCTCAGCCCATCAGAAAACCCCCCGCTAAATATATATAAATTTTGCTTAGAATTACTAACCGAACAATTCTATCCATGTTTGCTGACTGGGAAAATAAGTACCGAAAATCATCACTGCCTCCTGGACTATTGTACATATATATTTGTACCATGACCCAGATAGCACAATCGCATTCCTGGAATAATCACAGAATATACTTTCGGAAGATTTGATTCCAAAAATAATTTTTAAATATTCCGTATATTACAAGAATATTCTTTTTCATGCAAATGGCACACTATAGATATTCTGGGATTATCCAAAATTTATATTACAGGAATATTCAAGGTAATCTTGAGAATATTTCAAAAATATTCTCTTAATATTTTTTGCCCAAGAGAATATTACTAGATTATCACTTCACCCCCCCAAGAATATTGTGGGTATAACCCTCTATTATTTTTATTTCCATTCACACCTAGAATACTTTATAATTTAGATATCCCCCAATTTAATATTTGGACTTAAGACCAATTTAAAACTTGTACCTACTATGACATTTACTATTAAGAATATCTTTGTTAGATTGCATATGTACGCCGAGTTCAGGACAATTAATAACGATACAGTTTCAGTATTTCAATAACAAAAAATAGTTGTATACATTTATTATTATTTTTCAGGACATTGTATTATATAACACTATTTTTCTTCACTACACTTCACTTCTTCTTCACTATTCACTTCTATTTCTTTGGTAGTCACTACGAAACCTGATAACTTTACAGACTCTGAAAAGAAAATATTATTAAGTAAATTAAGACTAAAGAAATAATTTATTACTGAAGAAAATAATTTTATAAACAGTGACAGTTGAAAGAAAACTTTCTTTGCAAAATTTACTACAAATGAGCTGAGGCGTTATTTAACTAGCAGTAGTAATAGCAAAATGAAATCTTTGATTAAACATTTTAGCTATTTTAAACATTAGAATGTGTGCAAGGCACGCAAATAATGACTTAATGGAAAGCGATTCCTAAACATATAAAATATTACCTGCCGGTAATTACTTGGAAAAGTTTTGTAGTAACAAAAACCTTTTTTTGTTTATGACCATGGAGGCTGTACAATTCAGCAACATTATTTTTCAAAATTTTGCATAAAATTCTTCGAACACATTCCTTGTAACTTGAGCCACCTAATCTAGCCAAATAAGCAACCTAAAAACAATAAAATAAATAAGAATATATATAATACTCACTATTTACTTACTAATTGCGTAAACTTGTCTATATTTTGTAAAGCCTCTTCGGTCGTTTCAAAAATTTCCATACTTTTCGACAATATCCATGACACAATCTCCATTTTTCGCGGTAACATCTTTATGTGAGTCATCAATTTTTTGCAAAATTTTATCCAAAGTTAACTGAATTCTATCGATATCCTTTTTCAACCCATTTAAGGTTTCCTCCTGTTCTTGTAGCATTATTTTATTTTTAACCGTGTACTGGATTACCTGGTTTTCAAATTTTGATGTCTCTACAATATATGGATATTAAGGCATAATTTAACTTAATACTAGGATGCAGGGATTCACTTACCAATTTTCTGATTACTCTTATTAACTTCTTCATGTTGCGTAATTTCCTTACGACACACTTCTCTAGAATCTGTAAAATATTGCCTTCATAAAATATGTAAATAGCATCACTAATATAAGATTAACCAATATTTTTTTATATCAATCAGTTTTATTTTGCATTTGTGAAAAATTGGTCAATAATAAATAATGATATAATTAAAATATACTGAAGACTTTTTGCAATTTTTTGTTAATTCTACTTTTCAATGTTCCAAACTCAAAGTCACAGCCTTTCTTTCCAAGGCGGGAACAAGTGAGTAATAAACAATTTATTGTTTTATTAGACATAATTTATAGAAAATCAATTGGTAACACATTCTACCTGATGTTTACATTTGCAATAATAATCCTATAAAAAGATACCTGTTTTAATATTACGAAATAGTTGTCATTATATACCTACTTTTAATTCTCCGAAAACCTCTTAAATGTTGGGTGGCTTATTTAAACTAGCAGACACTACCCTTTAATATTACTTCTCATATGTGTTAAGTGCTAGAGCAAATATGTGATCTTTGGCTAGAGGTTTCATAGTGGTAATCAAAAATTGCATAAAACAATAAATGTTTTGTTAACATTGTTATAAATTAGCAGATATTGTTGCTAACCTCAAAAACTCGAGACATAAATATAACACTTACCTATTTCCTAAATATCGACAATCCACATCCAACGTATACGGAATTAATCACAAAGTTCACAGGAAGTAATTATATATTATTTAATCTAAAGTGCATACAATTACAATTCAAAGCGTCTCACAAAATACAACTTGCAAAATGGAAATGTCTACAGCCAGGAGAGAAAAACCGCCAAACGATGTAGAGTAGTAGAGTATAGACTGCGCGATTGCAGACTGTTTAAAGGATCGGATCACAAGTTGATAGCTTCGGGAGTGGTTATCTCTCTTCAGCTTTCTCTAGTTGCGTTAGTCGCATCTTTCTTATCTGCTCTAAACTGATATAACCTGGACGAAGAAACATACCGTTTGTTCCAATCACCGGCCCGGTATTGCGCGGAAAATTATCAAGAGTTTAAAAAGCAAATAAAATTAAATATACTGTCTTACACTAATACCTAATATATCGAATACATAAAGACGATTATAAACCAAATTTCAAAGGTACAATATATTATTTTAGTCATCTCTGTTGTTATTTAAATATACCTTGTACTTATTTTGATAAAAGTAGGTGTGGGCGGTATCTAGGTAAGTAGGTACATAACAAATACAAAATATAACGCAGATGTTATCATAATCTACATACATTTCATATTATAAGATTAACTTATATTAAATAATTGTAATGCTGTATTAAAAAGAATTAACTAAATACTGTTCAAAGAAAATATTCATATATTATTTTCCTTGAATATCACTGCTTCCTTCTGAAAGAATATTCATATACTATTTTCCTTGAATATTACTGTTTGAATATGAAAACATATTTATATTCTAAGAATATTAGATTATTATTCAAGAAAAATATTATTTTATTATTCATAAGAAATATTCCTAAATCATCATAATTAATTATTTATATTCTAAGAATAATAAAATAATATTTCGAATATATACATTCCTTGGAGGATATTTACAGATCATTCTTAGAATATCTTGTGCTATCTGGGGATCCGAGGTGGTTATAGTTCAAGAGGGGTAGATTAAAGGAGTGCTTAATAAAGAACCAACCAATCAAAAGTCGATACGTAAAAATCGTCATTATGACGCAGTTGGACTTATCTATACGGTGTTCAAAATTAGTGAACGTTAGACACTGCACAATATAAATTACAGATGCCTGAAGTAATAATATTAAATTATAATGAAACTTGAAGACATTTTCGTGATAGTCATGGCACAAATATATACAAGGTATGCTCGTCCGAGCTACCAGAATTCGACTTTTCTGCGCATTGAACCAACGGGAACCATATTGGAATGATATATATCACAGTATATTGACAGAGAATCCTAATCCTAATATTCGCATCTGTGATATTACGCATATTTCAAGTTTTTGTTATATTATCCCTTAACATATATTGTGTTTTATCTATGCTCAACATTGTACCCTTGAAACCCGCGGGGTAAAAGCAATTATCTAATTATTAAAAATGAATAGAAATAGAAGTTTAATACTACAAAGCCACCATTGCCTCAACTCAATAATACAAATCAAAGTCAAATACGAAATAATTTTCTCTTTTGTACTGGTAGGTATATGAATCGCACCGATGAGTAACCCCAATCGGTAAGCAGTTAAATCTCATTTGCTGTATCTGTGTGTACGAATATGTACATTTGGTACGAATAACGAATACGAAACCGTATTGGTTGCAAAGATTCGTACCATACGAATCATCGGAAAGAGTCGTATTATTATACAATTCATACAAATACGACACACCACTGAACAGCATACCTTGTATTATCTGTACCATGGTGATAGTTAACAGTTACGATTTCTTCCAGCATGTGACAAAAAGACTAAACTAACAATAAACCCGGTAAACACTGCAAACAGAATTTAACAGAATTTGATGAGAAACTGAGACACACTATACATCACAGCGCTGCTATTTAACATCCAATGACGTATGATTGCGTCACTATATCTCTGTCTCATTTGCTCTCTGGTAAACAATGCTTATAGGCATTAAGCACTCCTTGTATATCTACCCCTTCTCAGCGTTACCACATTTTTTCATGCAAATCTACTAATTTCTTTGCTTGAATCTACTAAAAATCTACCAAAGAAATTTTTAAAAATATGGGAAATCTGCTGTTGCTGTATATCCCGTGTAAGAAGTTGTTATTGATTTTTTATATATAATTACACAGTCTAATTTAATTTTAAATAGATAAACAAAACCATAAGAAATTAAGGGAAGATAAAAGACGACACAAGAAAGGAAAAGTACACTTCGCGGGAATTCGGAATAAAGAGAGAAAATCGGTTAATTCATGTCAGAACTTAACGTATATTACAAAACATAATTATTGCCTATATACCTATGTATCTTAATAAGACTAGCAGAGAAAAAAACAGAACCGCTTCTAATATTAAAAACTTTATTATTAATAATATTTAAAAAAAGATGTATTTTCTCAAAACTAGAATAATAAATATTTAACCAGACCTACACTGACCTAATATCTTTATCAACTTCCTGATGATTTTTTTCATATTTGATGTTTTTATATATAAAAGGAAAATATATTGTCAAGCAATTAAAAATATACCCAAGAATCTATTAGAAATCTACCAGCAAGTTTTACTTACCAAACTTTACAAAAAAATTCTCAAATCTACCTTAGACTAGGAAAGATAGATGGTGAGGACTCGTAACAGCGCATAATCGCCACGCTAACAAGTTGTGCCTAAGACGCCATTGCGGTGGTGGCACACAAACGGTAGAGAGCAAAATGAAATTTTCCAATAGAATTGATTTATAAGTGATTTAGTGCTAATTTATGTAATGTACCTACATTTTGGTATCATATTCTATAAACTACTGTAAAAATCACAGCGGGAAAAAATTGAAAGGAGTGACGCTTTGCAGGTTAAAGTATATGCAGTTTTTACTTTACCTAGTTAAATTAACTGTAGGCCTATTATTTACTTAATTATGTCCGTGTGCATGCAATGATAATGAGAAGCATAGTATATCATTTTCTGGTATGCAATTTGCACGTTATTTGATTGAAATTTTCATTCATCTTTTCTTCATTGAATATAGAACAGTGCATCCGAAATGACACTTCTTCCATGGGCGTAGGTATATCGATTATGGTGTTATATTATATAGAATGTAGAATAAATTCTGGTATGCAAGATATGAGTAAATATATTTATGATAGTGAATATTAATTGTATTATTATGAAGCTGTTTTTAGAAAAATACCAGTTTTGTATCGTTTTATTCCTTTGATGTGATAAACTTGACACCTACATATTGTACATATGTTCCGCCACTAGCGCTTGCTCTCTGGTGGCAGGCGGCTTCACCATTGGCAGTAGCGTTACGACACCTTACAATATATAAGTATCTTTCCTACTCTAAGAAATCTACTAAAAAAGTAGAAATCTACCAAATGTGGCAACGCTGCCCCTTCTTGGTTATAGTTCTGATTATATCAAAGATTAGAGAACCAACAAGATAGGACAGTCGGACCAAAGATTAGGGAATTAAGAAGATAGGACAGCCGGCGGAAAACCTTTTATTTTTTAGCAATGGCGCCATTGACCTCGACATTTAAATTGAAGTTCTCGCGCAGTTGCCACAATGTGACAATAAGATGGAGAAGGTAACATTAGAAAGAGATGAGGCCAATAGTGAAAAATGGACAACACTGTCCTGATAGAACGACCGAACTCATCTGACTGTCAGTATACCCAAGGTCTCTAAAAAAGGTTGCTTTGTAATATATGTCACATGAAGTATTTCTATGTTTATATGTAAGGTATCTATTTAGTTAGGATAGGATGGTACATTGAAAGAATAATTTTGAAACTTTTTTCTAACAAATGAGGAAAAAACAGCCACACGCAGCTGTCAAGGTTTATACGTGACGTAGCACATGTCGATTTTAATGAGCCAACCCATCTTCTAGTAAGCTTGGTCAAATTCGTTTACTGCGTATCCGACAATTCCCGAAACCGTTTCTGCTGGATGTCGTGTTCCTTTAAATTGGAGTACACAACTGTCTTCGTCTGACTGTCCTATCTTGTTAGTTCTCTAATCTTTGGTCAGACGGAGAAGACGAAATGGACGAAGACAGTTCTGAACTCCGATTTAAAGGGACACGACATCCAGCGGAAACGGTTTCGGGATTTGTCGGGTACACATTAAATTAATTTGACCAAGCCTACTAAAAGATAGGTTAGCTCATTAGAATCGACAAGTGCTACGTCACGTATAGGCCTCGATGACAGCTGCGTGTGGCTCTTTTTTCCTCATTTTATAGAAAAAAGTTTCAAAATTATTCTTCCAATGTACAATTCTATCCTAACCAAATAGATACCTTACACATAAACATAGGAATATTACATGTGACATATATTACAAAGCAATATCTGTTTTTTAGTGACCTTGGGTACTGACAGTCAGTTCGGTCGTTCTATCAGGACAGTGTTGTCGATGTTTCACAATTTCTAATGTTATACCTTCTCCGTCTGGCTGTTAATTACATTGTGGCAACTGCGCGAGGACTCCAATTTAAATGTGGAGGTCAATGGCGCCATTGCCATAAGATAAAAGGTTTTCCGCCGGCTGTCCTATTTTGTCAATTCTCGAATCTTTGATTATATAATTATAACATAACCAACAAATTTGACAATCCGAAGTGACATGTGACATTTGCATTCTGCGATTGATACCATAAATCATTGTTCTATTTTAAAACTAGCGCCATTCTCCTACGTGCGCACTCGTCCTGAACTAGAGCACAAAAAACGAAATTAACAAGGGCCGGTTTATCAGTGCGAGGACTGCGAGGATGTGTTATCCTATATAGTTACGTCACAGTTTAAGAATACAGTAGGGTCACTTCCCTTCTCCTACTGAATGTAATCCAGGCGTTGATAGCCTTTACACCTGCTATCGACTCGTGGAAGTGATCCTACTTAATTAAACTGTGATTTAGCCATAGGACAACTTATCCGCGCATTGATAAACCGGCCCTAAGTCCCACAGAAATACATGGAGCGGATAGGGAGCGGGTCTACCGTATATTTTGGGTTTTGACAATCTGCTGAGTTCGGTCCTTTCATTCAGGATAGTGTTGGCGATTTTTCACAATTACCTTCTCTCTCTAATTTTACCTTTTCCGTCTAATTGACACATTGTGGTAACTACTCAATAACTCCAATGTAAATGACGAGGTCATTGGCGCCATTACTAAAAGATGAAAGGTTTTTCATCGGTTGTCTTATCTTGTTAATTTTCTAATTTTTGCCGAGAATTTCCCTTCTGATTGTTGGTATTCTATGCTTTTGGTAAAGCTCCAAGAAGAATTAATATACAGGAGTGCTCAATGAGGTGCTAAGCAATCGAAACAAAGCGAGGGATGATGTCAAAATAGACGGACACATTTAAAACATACTTGTGTCTATTATTTGCATATACCTATTAACTGTATACTGGTAATACGCTATAGGTTTGTTCTGGTTTTGAGAAATAGCCTGTCCGAGGACGTCCTCGAGGACTGGTATTTTTCAAAACCAAAACAAACCTTATAAGCCACTATGTACGGAATTGAGGCTAGAGAAGGAGATAGTTTTCTATCTCTACCGGGAACTTGGGACCCAACGCGCACGCTCTGACGACACGATCTGATGAAGAAGTAAGGAAGCGCGCTATATGTAACAGGCCAGTGGCAATTTCTCCGATTAGATTGTGACCATTTCCCCTTCTATATTCAGTTGAACTGTCACAATCTCGCGTCACTAACAGCCGTATGCACCGATTTTGTGTTTAAACGCGTTTAAATAATCGCCATTAGAAAGTTAGGTTTTATTTCTTATGCACCGTTGCTACAAATTTGTGGATTAGTTAATCCGATCAGCGATCTGACAACGTCGATAAATCTAGGGAGATTTGTAGTTTTAGCAGAAAAGTTATGTGGTGTTAGTAACAAAAACAATAAAAACATCAATGTTTTATTTAATTTTTGATAGGTTACGTTTTTAGCGTGGTTGTTAGCATAATCTTTGCTTTTTAATATTAATTAATAATTGATTATTTTTCAAATATGGAACAAAAAAAAGATCGCCAAATTTTACTGGGGAAGAAAAATATAATGTACTACATTTGGTAGCAACAAATATGCCTCAGTTTTAGAGGATAAAAAGACGAATCGGGCTGCCGTTGTAGACAGAAAGAAGTCGTGAACACGAAAAACACGAATTCAATGCTTCATACTTCATCTAGCAGTGATGTTTTTCGTTATTGGGAAACCTTAAAAAGGTTTTATGAATACAAAAAAGTACGTAAGCTAAAAGCAAAAGATACCTAAAAAAGATAATAAATCATCCATATGGAAGTAATCAACTCTTTCATAGCGACGTCTAGGAAAACCGTAATTAATTATATTTAATATGTCTAGATTGTCATCTATAAAAATTTCATTTTCTATTTCCATATCTGGATTTTCGTAATTTTAAGTAAACAACATAGAGTAAACAAAAACTAAATAGTAATAAGCCGGAATTTTGAGGTTATATTTGCAATACGCATGCTCGAAAATCAGGATTAAATAATTAAGGCCGTGGTTAGAGGTCCGAAAGTCGGAACTTTACCGATGACGTTAAAGATCCGACAGTCGGATCTTTAGCGGCGATGTTATAGTTCCGAGAGTTGAAACTACTGTCATATCATAAGTAATTCATAGGTTAGAATCAGTCAGGTTGTACTTTGGGTTTTAGTTGTGTGAAAATAAATACTTTTAAATAATCCATTATTATGAGTGAGAGTGAAACAACAGAAGAAACACTTATTAAACAAAGTAAATCATTCGATTCAGTGAAGGAGGTAGAAGAATTTATCAAAAACGTGGAAGAATCCGAATTAATATCTCTTTATAAAAGAGACAGTAAAACTTTGAAATCTATGCACAGAACTTGTCCAAATAAATGCCAAGTCTGATTTAAAATACTATAGCATAACATTTGTGTGTTTCAAAGGAGGCAAAACCTTTAAAACTAGAAGTTTAGGAGAACGTAAATGCAGGTAGGTAATTCATGTAATTCAGTCATAAATGCTTGTTGGCTCATTCATTATTTTTGCAGCACTTTTAAAGATGACTGCCCAATGAAACTGTGCTTCACCTTATCTCCCGATGGACAGAAACTAATGTTATCCAATGCGGTAATTTCTCATAATCACGAAGTGAGTAAAACGATATTTGCATCACTTCCGAATCAGCGAAAATTAAATGTGGAAGAGAAAGAAGAAATTGTGAAATTGAAGCGACTCAAATGTAATAAAATTTTATTAAAGGATTACATCAAAGACAAGACGGGTAAAAATGTTTCATCGCGTGACATTAGTAATATCAAGTGTAGCACTAGCGAAAACAATTTACTTCGAGTTTTAGATATTTTGAAAGGCGACTCCCAGTCTATCATAGAAATACTCACAGATGAAAATAATCTTCTAACAGGAATTTTTTTCCAAAGCATACAAATGGTTAAGAACTTTGAAACATATCCAGAACTATTAATGATTGATGCTACATATAAAATGAACAATTTACGTATGCCTCTCTATGTAATGATGGTGGTGGATGGAAACAGTGAAGGTGCAGTTGTGGGCGTTTTTATTTTACAACATGAAACAGCTGAATCAATAACTAACATGATTCAAATCTTCAAATCGTATAACTCTTCTTGGACTCAAGTACGTACCATTTTTACTGATAAGGACTTCAGGGAGAGAAATATTTTACGTCAAGAGTTTTCTGGAGCAAAGATGTTTCTCTGTTTGTTTCATACACTAAAAGCTTTTAGGACAAAGATAACGACACAAAATATGGGAATTAGTAGCACTGAACGGGAAACTGTATTAAGTATTTTACAGAAATTAGCATACTCGAAGAGCATTTTTGAATATGAACAGAATTATAAAGCATTAATTCAGTTGAATTTTCCTTTGGTTACCAAGTACTATAATAAAAATTGGCACAGCTGCAAAGAAGAATGGGTGCAATATTTTCAGAAAAAGAACGGTTCATTTGGTATATCAACCACTAATCATGTAGAATCCTTCAACCAGAAAATTAAGGCTGTTTGTTCTAAATTTAATTCTTTACAAGGTTTTTTCCAAGACTTTTTGATTCTTCTCAAATCCATCCGTTCAGAAAGGCAACGACAAGCACTTCAGATGATTAGTAAAAAGAAAGTTGGACTAAAGCCACCAGAAGACATTTATTTCAAAATCCTCACTACATTTGCATTTAAACTTGTAAAAACCAACTTAGAGAAATCAGATGAAGTTAAATTTGAAGTAGAAAACGAAGATCATTGCATTCATAAAATGAATTTTAAGATTACCACTACAACGTGCCAATGCACATTTTATGAAGATATTGGACTACCATGCAAACATATTCTAAAATTCTGTAGGCTAAAAGGTATGAACTTGGTTTTTGACGACATACCATGCCGATTTAAGAAACAAACATATATTCAGAATTAAGTATATGAATAATCATGCTAACTTAGAGACAGAAGAAGAAGAGGTTACTGATGTAGTAATGGATTATTCTACTAATTCTGTGGAACATAATGGTGACATACATTTTAAAATCACACAGTCACATAAAAGGATCGCCTGCTTAACACAAAACACAGCACCAGAAGTATACCAAAGCATCAACTAAATGTCAGGAACTTGCTTCAATTTTATCAGAAATGAGTACAAAAGATTTTCATAATTGTTATGCCCTCGGTTATGCTCAGCTAGAAATGTTAACCGAGTGTTGGAATTTCCGTAAAAAAGTGGAAATTTTTGAGTGTACAAGGTAACAGTAATTTACAAGAAAATATAAACACAACACATGTATCTGATAAACAGAATGAAAATATAAACATTCCCGGCGATAGCGTACAGAGTCATTTCTTAGGTGTAGAAAATGCAGAAGATGTACCTGATACACAAAGTAATATCACAATCATGGAAAACGAGGCCAGGAGGGAAGCTATAAAGGCCAAAGATATATTTGACACTTTTCGAAGTGATAAGGAGAATGATGAGAAAATAATTATAGAATATATAAACTGTGATCAGAGCATATTAGAAAATTCTGCGACCATTGCCTTACCTACGTTTAGTGGATGGAACAATAATACTGATTTAAGTCAAAACACAAATCAGAATAGTTCCATTATTTCGCCATCTGTTGATACTGAAATTGGCAATAATAATGCAGAAGATTTTTGCAGTTTGGTAAAAAATATAAAATTGCCTTTAAAAATGGTATCACGGGGTCGACCACGAGGTCATCAACTGACAGCAATAGGACTGAAAAAAAGGGAAAAGTCTGTAAAGTTCACAAACAAAATTCCTAGAAAAAGGCAACACATTATATTGAGTGCTATTTTTAAAAGTCAAGATTTTATTAATAACATTTTGCATGAGGGAAAAATTGTTGAAAACAATGAAATCCCTAATCCCACTGAAATTGATTACTTGATTTTAAAAGAAGAGATTTTATTAGAGGAAATAGAAATTTTTTTCGCAGCAAGTGCATTTGACTTGCTTCGACAAAGAATTCAGCAGAAGAAGATCAATGCCAAGAGATTTTGCAACGTCTGCAAAAAAGTTGTTGAGAAAAATGGTATCCGTTGTGATTGGTGCCTAGTATGGTTTCAGAAAACTTGCAGTGCTATAAATAAATTACCAAATGCTAAACAACAATGGTTTTGTTTGTCCTGTAAATTATTTATATAGATATACATTGTATGTATATAGGATATAGGTACTTTATAGTGTTTATGTATATAGGTAGACGTGTAAGCCCTTCGTGTAGTTAAATATGCACATTTTTATACCTATTTCTGAAAAGGGAAAAAGACCGTTCAGAATAATAAAGTTTAGTTTGAAAACGACTTTATTTATTTGAATAACCAAAAAAATATGTAATTACCAGAATTACCATAAACAAAAGATGTAAACATCTTATACTCTTCGCCGGATCACTGAATATTCTCTATATTTGTTAAACATTATATTCTAAATATTGACATGACAGTAGTTTCAACTGTCGGAACTATAACATCGCCGTTAAAGATCCGACTATCGGATCTTTAACGTCATCGGTAAAGTTCCGACTTTCGGACCTCTAACCACGGCCAATAATTAAACGCCCAAAATTGTAGGTTTAACTTTACACTGGATTAAGCATGTTATAAGCTTCAGAAAATTTCGTGTTAAACCGAGTTAACCTGTTAATCTCGTTTAAGTATGTACGGTGCATACGGCTGTAAGGCCATGGTAGAAACATATATAATTTCTACCATGACTAAGGCATGCGTACCATACCCAGAGTACTCTAACAGCCAGTTTTTCAATGTTGAGTTAAAGTTCGAGTTAGATAACTCTTACTCGCACCTTAACTCGAGGCTAAATTCGAGTTAACGTTACAACTGTTTTTCATTACTATTTCTCATTCGAGTTAGTTAACTCGAGTTGTGTGAAATATTTTGTTATGTTGACATGAGAAGTATGAATTTTAACCATATTTTCGGAATTTTACACAAGTATTCTAATGTCTTCTATAGTTCTGTGATGTTAAAAATGTTACATTAACCTAACTTTCTGTGATATTATTTGTAAAATGTAATATTTATATATTTGTTTATACAATTTATTTTAACGAGGTCACTTTAATGATGGTCTGTGGCCATCCTGTGAAACTATACCTTATGACGCCTCTTGTGTGGATCAGAAATAATGTTAAGAATTTATTTAATTAATCCCACATCAGAACGAGAAACACAGTGGAGAGGAGCATTACAGCATTAGCACTAAGGCGCCTTAAAATGGATACCATACAGACAGTTGCGGCTACAACAATTCTCCACAACATAGCATGCGATGAGAGGAAACCAGTTCCCTCATGTAAAATAAACATTGCATGTTAATATTTATACAACACAAGATAACAAATACATATTCGTAGAATACGAAATAATATATATTGCACTTCTTTTAATACATTATCTACAGTTCTTGAAGGCAAATGAAATCGCGCAAAAAAAATCGTGTCGATCCCATTCTTCCATGTGGTTTGGCCTATATCTGATTACCTTGGGTCTTCTAGCTTTTTCATCACTGCTGTAAGCATTTACATTAAAATCATAATCCATGATGTGTTTGAAAAATATCATAATTTATTTACACCATAAAATAATTTTAGGTTAGTTTTAAGCTGAAATTTGTAATTAACTCATACCTCGTCTAGAGTTATCTTAACCTCGATTTAACTCGAGGTTTCAAGTTAACTCGCATTTGAAATACGCAACAGTGCGCTTAATCCAGAGTTAACTCCAGTACAAGAGTTAACTCGACATTGAAAAACTGGCTGTTAAAGGATAGAGACACAGGCTCTCCTTGGCGTCAAGTTACGAACGAAACACAGTATATAGTTAATATGTATATGATTATTTGTATACGAATAAGAAAACAGTCTAAATTCACCAAAATAACCATATTAGAAACATATAACATTACAATAAAGTTGTACATCCAACCGTATAATATAATATAAAAAAACTTAAACAGTCCCAGTCCCTATGAAAGTTTTTAGCAATCTCTTGTTTTGGCGTCACAAAACGTTGTCAGGAGCACTCCTATTTTCCTTCTTGGTTTGGTATATAGCAATGCCAAAGATTAGAGAATTAACAAGATAGGACAGTCAGACGGAGAAGGCCAAATAGACGAAGACAGTTGCGCACTCCAATTTAAAGGGATTTCTCTACTGAGTTAAAGCAAAGTTAAAGGGACACGACATTATTTATACCAAAGAATTTATATAAATAGAAGCAGATACACATTTATAAGTGTGTTGTCAACATCTCGTACTCAAGTTCAGACATTACATTTTATAATTATCTCTTTCTTTATGATGAAAATTACTATAGCCCCATCTTTGTTGCAGTACTACTGTTTTTAACATGACAAATAAATGTAAGACAGCAGGCTATTCTTATCCTCCACTACACCACAAACAACACATTTTTTCACTATTTTTACGATTCAACGAGAATAATTGTTTAAATTTACAAAACACGAAAATAATTTTGAGGTTAGAGTAGTTAAAATAGACACAGTTCTTAAATGACTAAATTCCACATATGTCTTTGCTACACTCATACCACGGTCTTGGAGTACCTGCAACAGAGATAGCGTTATAGGCAATATTGTATCTTAGAACGAAATGGTGAGAAAAAGGTATGTTGGACATGATGGCAACAGTATCGTATAACTTTTACACTTTATCTCGGCTTCTATTTATATAAATTCTTTGATTTATACATGCGTATAATATGGTTTCGACAATCAGCTGATGCTTGATCAGCTGAGTTAGATCTTTTGTTAGGAGTGTTCGGATTTTCTTTGCTGTGTGATATTTTCAAAATAAACTGGAATATAAAGACAATAATATTAGTAAACGAGGAGTGGGTGGAATGCACTGCATTTTCAAAGGTTGTAAAAAAAGAAAGGTTAAGTCCAAGTAAAACATATTTTTTAGAGTACCTAAAGATGAAGCAAGGTAAAACTATGTCAAAAATTAAAGAATTCTCTAATCTTTGTCTATGTTATGTATTAATAGTGATAGCCTCTTGCTTTTTAAAGCCAAAGTAGGATTTGTTTTATAAAACTGGAAATTACGAATATATGCAGTATTCAATGTTTACTAACGTTTTAAATAAAATATATATTCTTCTAGGTAGATATATAGGTATATGAATTTAAATACAAGATTATTTCACTTTTGTCTTCTTTGCTTGATAAGAAGTATAATATAAAATATAAATTTAAGATGAAAGAGAAATGTACTGAACTTTTGAAATGATGTGACATCTGACACTGTTAAAATATTTTTAAGTCTAGTGGATAATTGATTAAATTCTTATTATCGGCTTCAGGGATATTATCCAAATGAAAAGATATGCATAAGCGTAAAATTTTCTCAAAACTTTCATACATCCACAGTGTGCTCATGAAAAAAATATGCAACAAGATAGACATACTTATAGGTACTCCATTTTGGTTTACTAAAAGGTGGTCCTTCAAAACAAATAAATTTTGTGAGATCAATAAAACATTTTTTTTTACTCCTTTTTTAAAGTATAGGTACATCTTGCACATCTAAATAACAGTAAATAATATTATTTTATTTATTCACACGATTATATAAAATTATATATATCATATAAACTTTAAACATATATACCTACAGGTATGTATATAATTTTAAACAGTAAATTATTTGAGCCATGAAACTGATAAAGGAAAATCTAAAATTAATTATAACCAGGCAAAATTAAAGTGCAGCTAAAGCAAAGATTACACAGCCCCACAAAAACAAATATTTTTTTGGAACTGCTATCGAGACAACTGTATCCCTATGTAATTTTCGACGCTGAATCCGAATCCGTGGTCAAAAAAAATCGTACACCCCCAAAATCAACCTCTAGCGCTAAAAAACACTCCTGGGTCAAAATGTCTTAACGCTCCACAAATAGTCTTAAATCTCAATAAATCGAATTAAATATAAACATTCAAGTATATAACGCATAAATACAGAGTTAACACTACTTTCCATTGAAAATCACCTCCATGAGTGGGTGAAAAGTACCCCTCACACAACAGGAAATTTAAAAGAACTGTAGTGATTGAAAAAAGCTTACGATGCCCAGTTATATTAGAAACAGTATGTAACTGCATTAGTTTCGATGTGATGTTCAAAAACTACACCACCATAGAGTGGCGGAAATCACCCCTAAATTTAAATTGATAAAATGATTAAACATTTTAAATCTTTAGGGTGCAATATGAGCATAAAACTTCATTTTCTCGATTCCCAGAAAATTTACATATTGGCATATTACTGTTGGTCCTTAAAAAGAGAGACGTCTGAAAAGCATAAACCACAGTCGGTCAGAAGATCATTCGAAAACAAATCCAAAAGATATTACAAAAAGAAAGAATAAATTTAATTGAGTTTATAGACTACGGGTAAATTTTTGTTACTTGATAATATGGGTACTTTTCAAGTACGTTGTCTAAGATTCTTCTTAAATAAGAACATGCAGATGTTTTGAGCTTTTCTAAAAGATACTGCAACTATTTTTTGAATTTTTTGTTATGTGAGGAGTAATTTTCACCCTCTCATGGGGATGTCACTGAATGACTTTGGTGCAATGCAAGTATTCACCTCCAAACTGCAGTGCTGCATATATTTAGCAATAGAAATCACGAGTACAAAATTTTTTCCCCGATATAGGGCGGTGGTTTCCGCCACTCTATTGGGGCAAATTTTGAGCATCGCATCGAAAACTAATGCAGTAACGTACTGTTTCTAAAATAACTGGGCCTCGTAAGCTTTTTTGCAATCACTGAGCTTTTTTAAATTTCCTGTTATGTGAGGGGTAGTTTTCAATGGAAAGTAGTGTTAACTCTGTATTTGTGTGTTATTATATATATATACTTGAATGTTTATACATTTAATTCGATTTATTGAGATTTAAGGCTATTCGTGGAGCGTTAATAGTAATTTTTACCCTGTTTAGGGAGTGTTATTTAGCGCTAGGGGTTGATTTTGAGGGTGTACGATTTTTTTTGACCCCGGATTCGGATTCAGCGTCGAAAATTACATAGAGATACACGATACACTTGTCTCAGTAGCAGTTCCAAACATTTTTTTTTATTTGCGGGGCTGTGTTATAGAGTTAATTCTGTAATCTTTTTCTAAAGTATAATCTAGTTTAATAACCACTTGAAGGATGCCCGTTATCTACGAAAGCGTAACTTGGAATGCTTATAAAAATTAAGGGAACTGAGTATATATGTAAGTACACGTAAATACTTCTCTGTTAAAGCTAATCTCATTTATTATTACTTATCACAAATGTTTGCAATATATTTGTTGTAATGAATTACCTGGAATGAGGGCATAAATAAGTATTAAACTAAAGTGTCTACAATTATAAATATTGGAAGTCCCCAAAATAAACATAAATAATATTGATTGTCGGCTACAACAAGAGCCTTATAAATTGTAGGTGCGTATTCCGCTATCGGCACAATAGTAATTCATCGTTATTGTTGTAAACAATAAAATACTTATTGTCTTTGGCAATTCTAAAAAGACCTAACGCCCCTATCACACTTTTTGTATATGCAACAAGTTCCACTGATGATAGCTTTCACACACTTCAATCTGAACTTTGTATAATTTGGACATGTAATATTAATATTAATCGCAAAAGAAAAACCGGGAATGTCGTCAGCTGTTTTAACACGAGGATGTAAACAAAACAAAACACGTCACATGCGAACACGTGGCAGAACAGCCGTGGACATTTAACTAGAATGGTTGGGGTTGGTCTCTCGCTCTAATGTTACCTTCTCCGTCTGATTATCACATTGTGGCAACTGCGTGAGCACTCCAATTTAATTGCCGAGGTCAATGGCGCCATTGCTAAAAGATAAAAGGTTTTCCGCCGGCTGTCCTATCTTGTTAATTCCTTAATCTTTGGCAATGCTTTACTGTTTGGTATAATGTATAATAGCCATTGGTCGCATTCAGTGGACGTATCAATTGTGTAACTGTAGCGGTAACGTCCTCTGACGGATACGCTATTCGCGAAAATCAAACAAATGAACCCAAGAGGGATTTACCTTCGATACAAAGGAATTCACCTATAAGGAAAAGTTTGTATACTAACAGTGGAAAGTCGTAATCAGTGAACTCTATACTACGTACCCGTAATATCTAAATCGCTCTCACGTATTGGTGAATTTGTGTGTATCGACGGTAAATCGTAAATCCCTCTTGGGTTCATTTGTTTAATTTTCGCGTCTCAACATGTTGAAGAGCGGTCGCCATTTTTGGTAGCGTAAATCATTTGTGCTACAAGTTGTGAGCGGTGAGCGGTAGCGTAGAATATTCAAAAAATAAACAAAATTAATACCAACACAATTTATACCTAACCTAAAATACTGATAATTTAGTCGTTTTACCAAAAGAAATATAACATTTGGTAAAAAGGCATAGCTTACCATAAGAGACTTCCTTAAAAATGTAAAATTACTTTCAAATTTCAAATGACGTAAAAAATATACAATTTTGACATCTGACCTGAAAAATTCTTAGTTCAGAGAACGTTCCAACGGCTCCGTATCCGTAACAGTAGCGGTAGCGAGCGTTTTATGCTACGTCCGCTGAATGCAACCTTGTGTCAAAGATTAAGGAATTAATTCTCTAATCTTTGCTTGTGTCACAGAGTAGATTTGTGTGGTTTATCTATGAATAGCCAGCTGACAAAGAATTTTAAACAGTGATAGCTCTCCTCTAGTCCTGTGACAGGGAGCAGGGGCACAGAATACAGACAACACAACAGAACAAACTGTTACCTATTCTGTGAAAGGGGTAGCGAACATCTGATTTAATGAACGGTTAATTTTTAATTCTGATCCAATCCTGCAATTTAATTTAATTGCAGTAATGGAATCTCTAAATCCAGAAGATGTTTTAAAGTTTTTAGATTTGGTTATTAAACTTAAACATAGTTCTCGTAGAGGATGGGAACTATGTAACATAAAAAATCATGAAAAAATCGCTGGACATATGTATGCAATGGGCATGATGACTTTTTTATTAGGAAACGATTCTAAACTGAACAGGTTTAAATGTCTGCAGTTGGCTCTGGTACATGATCTGGCTGAAAGTATTGTTGGCGATATAACTCCACATGACAATATACCCGAAGAAAAAAAACATGCCATGGAAGATGAAGCTATGAAGCACTTGACCACTTATCTAGGAAGTGAAATCGGGTTTCTTATTTATAGTTTGTACAAAGAGTATGAAGCCAAAGAAACTCCTGAAGCTAAATTTGTAAAAGATTTAGATAGATTCGATATGTTGTGCACTGCAACGCATTATGAACTTAGGGATGAAACGCCAAATAAATTACAGGAATTTTTTGATGCCACGGAAGGTAAATTTGAACATCCTTATATTTGCACGTTGGTGAAAACATTGGAGCAGAGACGTGTTAAACAAAAACTATTAGAACTCGAAACTAGTAAATAGTTTTAATTACATTGTATGATACCATTATTAATGTAAGATAAAATAGAATATTCCCGTTTTATATTTTGCAATAAAAACTTCCCTTTTTACGTTTTCAATGAATTAACCTATCTAAAACATAAATGAAATTTGATATTTAAGTAACTGAAATTATTTTTAAAACGTCAGCGACAGGTTTTTGTCATTATCCTTATATAGAGAGTGCACGATAGGGGCAACGAATGTGATATGAGAAATTGTCTTAGTGGTGAAAACTTCACTAAGTCTCTTAAAATTGGTGCAAATAATAATTGTATCAAGCAAATTTTTTTTATCGATTATATATACCACTTACTGCGATGTCACTGGACAAGACAAAAGTATTGAGCTGATTTCTTTGTTATCAGTTAATTAGGTACTATTTAGTAATTACAAAAATAAAATTGGCATCCTACAGGTTCGCTCGCATTTGTAATAATAGTGAAAGTTCAAAGGCAAACATTTTAAACCTGCAATAAGATGTCTACTTTTAAGCCATGACTATGTAGTAAATATCAAACGGGTTTTTAAAAAATTAATTTAATTTACATATTAAGTTTCTACCACAAAAAAAAACTTTTCATATCACTTTTGCTGTCTGCCATGCAAGGTAAAGGATTAATCATGTCTTTAGCTCATACAGCTACGTCAGATAATTGCACGTTGGCTCCTACACTAGGTATAATATAATAATAATAATAATCTTTATTTTATATTATGTTACATTTATAAGATTATACATAAACACAAAATGAAAAGGCGTTCAGACCAATGACATTGAATTGTAACCTACTCTTAGATTAGATGATAAGCATATTGTCTAGGACATTTTTTACATATTAGCCACCTAGAAAATCATTTATGCTACCTATATGGTTCAAGATCAACTAACTGTTATAGTCTTTATTGAAAAAGTAAAGTACAAATTATATATTAAAAATGTGACTGCTAATATATTACTGTCAGTATGAGTAAACAAACATGCTTGATTAAAAGCTTCAGTTGTTATGTTCAAATATTTTTTTTATTCTAACACTTCCTCCTAAAGAAAAATAAACAAAAAATAATACACTTGTTACACTTGATTATATAGTAACTTTCTTTATCTTATTACGTAACAAATCAAATCGGACACGTTCAAGCGGCTTTGTCAAGAGATCAGCTAACTGGTTCTTTCCATCGGTATGCTCCAACTTTAGTTCACCATTTAAAAACCTCTCCCACACATAAAAATGTTGAACCTCAATGTGTTTAGACCTTCGATGAAATTCTGGGTTCTTTGCTAGTTTTATGGCACTAGCATTATCAATATAAAGAGTTGGAGGCAACTCTGGCATTTCTATTAATTCGGAAAACAAACGTTTTAACCAAATTAATTCTTTTGCTCCTGCACTAGCTGAGATTATCTCTGCTTCAGTAGTGGAGGTTGCGACTACTTTTTGTAACTGGCGAGTCCACGATATTGCTCCACCAGCGAACACTGCGACGATTCCATTTGTTGAACATCTTGTATTTTTGTCACCAGCAAAATCAGCCATTCTAAATCTTTCTAAAATCTTTTTTGTGTAATTTTTTTGATTTACAAAAATCGATCCATCTTCATTTCGTTTTATTTTCATGCCAAGATAATTGTCGAGAGAACCTGTCGTTGTACTAAATTCATGTTGCAGGACACTCATAAAATCAGCAATCTTTTGCTTATCACTTCCAACAACCAGACCATCGTCAACATAAATTGCAATATAAAGTCGATTTTTGTTGCACTGTTGCTGCAACGCTGTTTTGAAAACCTGTCTTTTTCGTGAATTCTACGAAACGTTTATTAAAACTTCATGATGCCCGCTTAAGCCCATTCAGACTTTTCTTTAAGAGACACTCTACAGGTACTATCATCGAAACGTTCTGATTGTTCTAAATACAGTTCTTCAAGTATTCCATTTAGAAAATCTGTCTTTACGTCAAACTGTTCCATTTGCATATTCTTTGCTGTCTGCCATGCAAGGTAAAGGATTAATCATGTCTTTAGCTCATACAGCTACCTCAGATAATTGCTCGTTGGCTCCTACACTAGGTATAATGTTATAATAATAATAATTATCATCTTTATTTTACATTGTTACATTTATAAGATTATACATAAACACAAAATGAAAAGATTAGATTAGATGATAAGGATTGTCTAGGACATTTTTTACATATTAGCCACCTAGAAAATCATTTATGCTATATGGTTCAAGATCAACTAACTGTTATTCTTTATAGCTAACAAAGTTCGAATGGTCTCATAACGTGCAACGGGACTAAATGTTTCCTCGTAGTCAATTCTTTGCTTTTGGACATAGCCCTTCGCTACTAATCGAGCTGTAAAACGAGTACTTGCATTACCTGCAGTTTTATTACGTAAAACCCAGCGATTTTTTACAACTTGTACATCTCTTGGGCGTTCAACTAACACCTATGTGTCATTTTGTTTTAATGATTCCATTTCTTCATGAATGGCTTGCATCCACAAGTCCTTTGTGATTAGTAACAACTGCCATTATCAAAAAATCATCGCTTTTCATCCATACTGGTTTTCTTCGTAGCCTTTTACTTCTCTGCTTTTCTTTTTCAGGAAATTCAGTTGATTCTTCCGTTTCATCACCACCACTCTCTTGACTTCCTCCGGAAGCAGAGGCTGTAATAATATCTTCGATTTCACTCTGACATTGACTTGCCTTGTCGTGGCACTTGACTTTCTCTTGCTTTTCTTTCACCTCAGATGACTTGTACCTGGAACTTCGTCTCGAGTAACTTCAAATGTTACAGTGTCATTGCGCAGGTTGCAGATGACTTCTGGCTTGAATTTCACATCGTGACTCATGATTATTTTCTTTTGAGAAAGAATCCATACTCGGAAACCATCCTTGTCATTGACATATCCAACAAGTTGTCCAAAAACAGCTTTGTTGTCAAACTTAGAGCGAAAATTCTTATTTACATGAACGTAGCATCCAGTGCCGAAAATTCTCAAATGATCAAGCTTACCTACTAGTCAATCATACCACAATTCGTAAGGAGCTTTGTTCTGAACTGACGATTTTCCAGTACGATTTAAAAGATATGCTGCAGTGTTGCAGGCTTCTGCCCACAATCCTTTCGGTAATTTGCTTGGATTCAACATCGAACGTGCTGCTTCCACAATGGTGCGATTTTCTCGTTCCGCTGAACCATTTTGTTCAGGTGTATAGGGTGGAGGAATCCATTGTCCTATTCCTTTCCTTGCGAGCAATTCAGCAACTCTTCTGTTATCGAACTCTTTACCTCCATCACACCTAAAATGCTTGACATGTCCATTCGTTTGAGCTTCATTTAAAAATTTTTCAAGTACATCACATACATCACTTTTCTGTTTCAAAGAAAATTCTACGAAACTTGCTGTAGTCATCCTTGAAGCATACATAATAACGTGCTGCTCCATAAGACGTCGTGGTCATTGGTCCATTCACATTTGCATGAATTAATTCTCCAGTAACTCTTGGACGATACAATCGTTGCTTGAATGGTATCCTATGCATTTTTCCCAGTGTGCATCCATCACAGAATTTTTCTTTGCAATTTTCAACATTGATATCCATTTGCTTCAAAACATTTTTACCTTCTGCTTGTTTTGATGGGCAAATCTTTCATGGTATACTTGCAATTTGTCAGATAGGTTCATTAAATTCACTAGAATGTTTTCTTCTGGTTTTGCAACATGCATATCGAATACATACAGACCATTTTTCATCACATAACCATTCATTACGATGTTTTCACTGATTTTGTCTCGAATTTTAACACTTCTGTCATAAATCGTCGTGCTGTAACCATTCAGCTGCTGCTTTGACGGAAAACAAATGCGCACTTGCATCAGGGACATACAAAACATTTTTCATTTCAGCATCATACCAGGTATTGTTCCGTCTGACTTGAATCTTTATTGTTCTTTGACCTTGTGCATACATACTCACATCTTGTTTTCCAAGTGAAATCACTTCAGGAACAGCAAACTTATTATACGAGATAAAATACTGTTTGCTTGGGGTAATATGTTTGGTAACGCCACTATCACAGTACCATTTATTCACATCAACATAATCAGGGCCGGTTTTAAGCAATTTTTATGGGGGGGTGTGAAATTGTTATAATGCCGAATGACTTCTTCTCATCTGGTCCTCTGTTTTATTTATACATGAAGGTCATTTAATTTTTGGGATACAAAAAAATGTAAATCTGATTGAAGAAAAAAACTTTATTTTAAAGTAAAATGCAAAATATAAAAAATATTCCTTATGTTTGTTGGGTATTTTACCACTGTGAAAATATGTAAAAATATTGATGAAAAAAACCTCTGCGCCAAAAGGATCAGACAGGGAATGGATGGTTCTTAATATTTTTAGTAGAAAATGTCTCACACCAGTCACACCTAAAAATATATAAACTGAAAGAAAATTGTTAAATGATAATGAAGTAAATTAAATCGAAGGCTGTTAACGTTTCGGAAACTATTTCTTTTTCCGCTATGAAAACTTTCACTTGTGTGACATTTTGTGCTAGAATGATTAAAAACCAGCCTCTCTCTCTCTGTCTGATCATTTTGGCGCAGAGGTTTTTTTCATCAAAATTTTTACATATTTTTACAGTGGCAACATACCCAACAAACATAATAAATGAATATTGCCACAAATTAATTATAAATAAAATGGATGTATCATTATACAACTTAATTTTTTTTAAGCAACTTTAACTCTTCTTTCTTTTAAAGTGGCCCATCGTGCAACTAAAATGTTGAAAGGTATTTGTTCCAGAAATATCCCGTATATCGAGTAGCTCGACAAGTAATAATTATTTATGACATTGAGTTTCTATTGTTTTGAGTTTTTCTATGATTTTATGTACATAATTGCCGAACGCTGAAAGTGCCGAATGGTAAACGATTTGCCGAATTGGCTTCAAACTTGGGGGGGGTGTGACACCCCCCCTATATCCGGCCCTGAACATAATTTCCAATCAAAGCGCCCATGACTAGCAAAATGAATACTGCATCGCCATTCTGTTGTTTATTCTAATTATTATGTTGCTTGTTAGTGCTGCCGACTGGCTTTTTCATTGGACATTCTGCTGCCCAGTGACCCAACTGTTTGCATTTATTACATGGAAATTTTTTTTTGCTCTTTCCATTGATGTTTTTGTTTTACCAGAATATCGCAACTTTTTATACTTTGCAGGGGCAATACATGCAATTGCTTCTATTGTACTTTGATCCCTCAATTCAATTGTGCACAGTTTTTCAATTAATAAATTTAGATTTTGACTGTTTGATGGAATCGTGTCCCAGAGATCTTTAAAGTTATCATATTCTTTTCCAAGTGTGGATAGAATTCAGCCATTTAATATTCTTTGAGACAAGGTATTTTCTTTGTGCTTCGTTAATTCACCATTCAAATCTACGACTTCTGCAATCTGGCGACGTGTGACCTAATATCTTCTTTTTCATCACGTTTAACCCGGAAAAAAGCTTCTATTAACATGTTTAATCGTTGCGTACTGCTGCGTTTAAATCGCGCACATAATTTGTTCCAAATTTCTTTTGCGTTATTACATGTCAATACGAGCTCAGCCACTTGTTGGCTTAGCGCACTTGCTATCAAACTTGATGCTTTCTCATTATCTCTCTGCCATTCGGTGTATTTTGTCTTTTGTTCAATTGTTGAATCTGCTTGTAACTCAACAGGTACACGCTTACCGTCAACAATATCTTCAAGTCCATATGAACGCAACACCATAGATACATGCCACTTTGCCCAGTCATCAGGTCTTTGAAGTTTATCCACATTTACTTTGTAGTCTCCACTGGCAGCCATTTTACTTTATAATTTTTTTTTCACGTATCTTTACTTAACAGGCACAAAATTTTCAAAGGCACACTTTACAATTCACTTATATTCACGTGGCCTGGGCCTGTTACTCTTTATTGAAAAGGTAAAGTACAAATTATGTATTAAAAATGTGACTGCTAATACATATATTACTGTCAGTATGAGTAAAGAAACATGCTTGATTAAAAGCTTCAGTTGTTATGTACAAATATTTTTCTTTTATTCTAACACTAACAGGTAACTCATTATGAAATTTTATACACATATGATGCGGACTTTTTTGAACTGTGAAATTTCTAGATTTATATATATCAGGTCTACACATATTGACAGTATTTGCAACGTATTGCCCCAGTTGGCTACTGCATTAATCAGTTATATGATATTGTTGACATGTCTGTTTCAATTATGTACCTACTACCACGCACATTTTCATTCCTTAATCTCTTATGCAATAATTGCCTGGGGCGCTGCAAGTGACAGTATTAGAGTTGTTAAATTGCAAAAAAGAGTTGTAAGATTTATTACCGGAGTAAATAAGCGTGAAAACCTTGTTTAAAATATAATGACAAAATATCTGGCTATAAAAGCTTACAATCATTTACCTAGTAGGTACAAAAATATGCAAGTTAAATATTTTAAGTTAGAACTTAAAAAATTATTAATAGATAAGAGCTATTATTCTTTAAATGAATATTATGCTGATAGAAGTCTATGATTGTACGTTCCCTCTTGATCTTTTTTGTTATTATTATTGCTGTAATCAAGTGTTTGTTAACAGTTTTTTATTTCATTGTTTTTATACATAGGGTCACCCTATGCGTATTCGTAATTGTAACCTTTATTTGGACATTTTTTAATGTACATTTTTTATATTCTATTTATATTATATTTTATATTCTATATTCTAATATGTAATATTGACTTATCCTATATCGTGTATTTGTGATCGACAGGATAAATAATAAAATAATAAAATATTATTATTATTATTACTTTTTTCTATCAATTTTATGCGATGTATGGGGTAGTTTAATGACATTGTTCTTGTATTGTATTGATAGTTTGTTATTACGTTAAATCTGTCTCTATTACAAAATAAAAACATTAAACATTCATATGTATACAGGGTGTCTCGCTTAAATGTGGAACAAGCTTGTAACTCCTTTGTTTACTGACCGATTTGATTTTTTTTTTTTTTTATAATGTGCTACATAAACTATTCTTGAATAACACAAATTATTCCTGAAACTCAAAACGTGACCTACTGTGACACATTTTCAAGGTTAAGATCATTATTCCTTCTGATTTAAATACATTTCTACAGGTTTCATTATAGTTCATTTTTTTAACAATTCTCAATATATGTTTTTGGATTATAAATAAATCTTGTATTTGACTATCCCTGCCCCAAAAGATGATTCCGTATCGTATAATAGACTCAAAATTTGCAAAATACATTATTCTAAGTGTTTTCTCATTCATATATTTACTGACCAGTCGGATTCCATAACAGATAGAGTTTAGCTTTTTTGATAAATGGGTTATATGACATGATGAATCTAAAAATTCGTTTATATAAAATCCCAAAAATTTTGTATTCTCTACGATATTTGATTTATCTTCATCTATTAAATGGTTTGGTTTTTCAATTCTAGACAGTTTTGTTCTAAAAAGGATTACATTGGTTTTTTCTTTATTTATAATTAGCTTGTTTTTCATAAAACAATTGTTCACATTTTTCAAGAGATCTTTACTTTTTATTAAAATATCTGGGATGGCTTTACACCCCAGTATCAAATTAGTGTCATCTGCATAATTAACTATGTTTTGACTATATCCATCTGGTACGGATTGCAGGTCATTCATAAGCAATATGAAGAGAATTGGTTCTAAGATACTTCCTTGTGCGATTCCCATTTTATTTGACATGACTTTCGAGCTGTAATTGTTTCCCCTTTACTTATCTTCACTTTTTGTTGTCTACAAACTTAAGTATGATATAAACCATTGTAGCACATGCCCTCTCACTCTATACATCTCCATCTTATTGATAAGCAACTCTTTGTCTATACAGTCATAGGCCTTTGAAATATCTAGGAACATTCCAAGGGCTAACTCGCCATTTTCTAAATGCTTCAATACTGCTTGAATAAATTGAAACATAGCTGTCTGTGTTGAGCGCCCCTTCAGATACCCGTGTTGACTATCACTAAATAAATTATACTTTTTCATAAACCTCACTAAGCGACTGCTCATAATTAATTCGAAACTTGGTAATAAACTAATAGGCCTATAGTTTTCCATATCTTCTGAATTGCCCTTTTTTTAGTGCTATCCTAAGATCATCTGGAAATATTCCGTACTTAAAAGAGTTGTTTATCATATAACACAATACATTGCTTATGTCTTTTATAGCAATTTTTACTATGCTACGGGGGGATCTCATCGATTCCACTGCTGTGTTTATTCTTTCTTTGTTTTGTTAATTCACAAATTTCTGATATTGTTACTGGTGTCAAGTACATGGATTGGTTATTTTCTATTATGTTATTACTATAAAGGCACTTTTCTAGATTTTCTAAAAGTTCAGGAATTACAGATAGTAGAATATTGATCAGCTGTCCCTTTAGTATTTCCCTTTATACCAGAGTCAATATTGTTGTTAGATTTTTCAATGATTTCATTGCATATTGCCCAGATACATTTTGTTTTATTATTAAGTTTTTAATTGTTTTCATATTTTTTTGCCCGTGTTTTTATTAATATATTGTCGTATTCTTTTTTTACGCTATTGTAAGTATTCTTATACTGATTGTCACATTCTGATATGGTCAATAAGATGTCTGGCCTCTTTTTACAATTGCTAAGTTCATCCTCTTATGAGGCATTATTATAAAATGACTGACATGTCTTATATTCTCTAATAAATTTTAAAGGGAAATGCTGATTAAATGTATTCTTAAAACTATTCATAAATCTTCTAGACCCCTGCATATTTATATTTGAGGGATCAGCACTATACTTTCTAACCAATCTTCACAATCTTGCTCTCTTAAGAGTAGGTATGCCTCGACAAGCTGCTAAAATTTGCAAAAGGGAGGTGAAACGGAAAGTCCAGTGGGCGGTCCTATAAAAACGATAAAATATTATTTTATGTCTTTATAACTATGTCAACTATGTAGTAAATAGAAATGAATGACCGTGATTCAACTTACGTATAAGCTCGTGATTAGTTCATGAGTTGTATATAAATTCTACCTGCCAAAGCTCAAAGGTTATGCCGACACATCTATCCTATCGTTCTAACCTAAATGCGTTTTTAACATATTATTCCTTCAATAAATACAGTATTTATAATTTAAGCGACGAAGTAAAATACTTCTCTAGAATTTTAATTTGTAATATGGAGTATACGAGTATATCTATATTTTTGCATAATGGAAAAGATATTCAATAATTAGTAATCTGCATTAATTAATAATAATCGTCAATAAGGAAATAATGATATTAAATAAAAAGAATGAAAGAGTTAATGAGGTCCAATAAAAATTATAAACAAAAATTAGTGGTATGCAAGATTGCAGCCACGGGCACACGTTTCAGAGTTATTGCTCATCAGTGTAGCATATCATAAATAATATTATATGAAAAGCAAGACCAACAAAGGTAGGAAAGCACAGTACATGGTAAGTACTCTATTTTGTACCTTCGTACCTCATGTGCCATATATGAAGAGCAATAACTCCGAAATACGTGTCCGTAGCTGCAGTCTTGTTTGCTATTGGGGGTATAGCACTAATTCTTGTTTATAACTAAATAGAAAACTTAACATTTTAATGTTTAGTTTTCGTATGTATGAAGCTTAAAGCTTTGGCTATCACATCATTCAACAAATCAAAATTTAAACTTATGGATCCTCAGGGGATTTCTCAGGACTTTTTGAATTTTCATTTTGTAGTCTCCCTCAAATAATGGTAGTTTACCAATAAACAAAAATTAGCAACCATTGTTAAAATGAAAAATATACACCACGCAAGTTGTTTTATCCAATATAAGTGTTATGCGTATAGTATTGGTTATTTATTGGTCTAATTTGTCTATACGCGATTTTCTTAAAAACTGTCAAACTTAGAAAAACAGTTTCAAATAAAAAAGGTGTCTCCATCTTTATTTCTTCTCAGCATAGACTTAAACGGTTTTCCGTTCGTTAACTGCAAATGCTCACATTTTATTGGCATGGTTTTTGAAAAAAAAAAACAACTTTTTTTCACAATTATTAAAATTTGACCTTCATATTACCACAGTTCATTAATAAATATGTAGTGATGACATAGTAATATTGAGATCCATTAATGTTTTCGTTTTTTGAATTATGGCAAGTTAAACCAAAAAATAATTGTTTTCTAATTTTAATTATTATTGTTATGCATCCAATAGACGCCGAGGATAAGAGAAATAGTTCGCAGAAAGTTAGTGATAAGTAATTATTTATAATCATTAAACTATTCAACGGATCATTATGAAATTCAGTAGTTGTCTATCGAGGGGTAAACCACCGTCGGCACTCGTTCTCCGAATTTTAGGCAGGCTGTCGGAAGCCATGGCAGTGGTGGTAATATAATTGAAAGCTCCGCAAGTGCGTCTGTCCTAGGAGGCCACCTGATATGACCTTGATTTGCGATAAGACGTTCACTACGCAAGTTGTTTAAATATTCCATCACTCTTCTGGAATTATGTGCATGGGGGAGCACCATCTTGTTGGAAAAACAGATTTTGTAAATAGGCAACAGGAAGTAAGTCAAGAAATTCTGCTGTCTGGTTTTGTAAAAAGAATAGACATTGTTCGCCAGTAAGTGTTCCATAAAAAAATATGGGTCCAATTATTCGATCTCCAAGTACTCCAAGCCAACGCAGTTAAACCCAAATCTTTCCTGAATATTCCCCCGCCCTACCAACCTCGGATTTTCTTGAGCCCAGTACCTAGTATTATTTCTGTTAAACATACCTTGGTTCGTAAATCTACTTTCATCTGAATATAAAATATGAAAAGGAAAACCTGGGTTTTGTTGTACTGCATTTAAGAACCAGTTGCAATATACTAGCCTCCTGTCGTTATCATCTCCATAAAGATGTTGGTGTATTTGGTATTTATAAGACCGAAACTTATAGTAGGGGAGCCCAATAGGGGATTTTGGGATTTACTCAAGCGCGGCAGATTAACATATAGGGAATACCTTGCACCCTGTTGAGTACCTCCACCATATCTAAGCCCTCTAGGGCCGTGCGTGTAGGGCAGCCGATCAGAATAGTAAAAAAAATCCATAGTTGGAAATACTCGAGCGCGTCAGATTAAGGTGTGATGAGTTAATTACATGCTGAAAAGTGCGCGTTTCAATAATCTGACGATTTCAGCATGACGCAAGGGAGTGGGAGGGTCACAAACTTGCAAAAAAAAAACGTCACTTCGACATTCTCGAGCGCGGTCGAATTTTTTTTTGTTTTGAAGGAAATAATTCAAGGATAATGGGAAAAATATAATCTGCCGATTTCCACAAGCCGAAGTAACAAAAATCGTCAATAAAGTTTAGCGCGTGCACCGCAGTGAAGCACGTATTCCCCACTCCGCGCATCTCTCTCCCTTTCACTCTTTCTCTGTCTCTCACTCTCTCGCACCGTTCTCACACGCCAGACATCACGCCATTGGTGATCAATTACCAGAAGTATATGAAGATGTAGTCATAACACCAGATATTCTAGGGGATACTCCAGATTCAGGTACATTTACTTTTCAATACTTTAATAACACGCTTCTCATTGAATAAAAAATATATTGTCAAGTATTATAACGATTTCTTGATACAGATATGCAAGCTGTGGGTGAAATTGATGATCAAATCGAACCAGACTTGCTGTTTGATGATAATTCCACGGATGAAGTTCAAAAAAAAATTTTTAACATGTTTATTTTGTTTTATTAATTTTTTGTGAATTCTGTAAAGTTATTACCCATCAATAAAATTATCAAAAAGTTTAAAAATATCGTTATTTATTAACCTCGGCCATATATTTTTTTTTACCTGTTATTTATTTATCATTTGTAATTTTATCAGAGAAAGAAATTACCGAAAGTATATATACATATAATATATGTGTTTATATATATATATATATATTATAATTAAAATAAATAGATTTACGTGTGCAGAAAACAAAATAAAAAACTTTCTTTACAAATTTCAACAAAATTTGTAATTTTTTTTTATTTGCATGCTATTTTCCATACATTTTATTTGTCACATTCAGTGGCTTAAAAAAAATCATAAAAATATTTTTTTTTCAAATCGTCAGATTAAGAAAATCCCTCCAAACAATCGTCAGATTATTGATCAGCACGACCAGGACATCAAGCTAAACCATCTGTATGAAAATTTGACGCGCTCGAGTATTTCAAAATGGCGATTTTTCTTTGAATTTTCAAAAAGCCGCCACGAGCTTGCGCCACATCTGAATGGTCAGTCTTTTGAATTGGAGCTTCGTTCGGGTTCACTTAACATCCCCTCTGAATATCTGACGCGTTCGAGTAAATTTTTATTTTTCCCATTTTCAACACTTCCATACGGCCGCCCCCATCATGCAAACCGGCAGATTAACATACCTCTGTCATCGGGGACACGTGGGGCATATACACTATCAATATCTGACGCGCTCGAGTATTTCCATGTAACTGTTTTTTTTTACATTTTTGAAAACCTGTAGACGCTTCCCCCACCGGTGAAAGGATATACATCATATAACCTTTTTTTCTTTCTACTATCTAATCTTCAAAGTCCAGTAGGTCTCCACGACGCTCGAGTAAATCCCCATTTAGCATCGTGGGCTCCCCTACTATTATGTTTCTTTAAAATTCTGCAAACCGAAGACTGACTAATGTCGCATTCCATTGACAATTCCCTTGTTGATGTTGTTGGGTGTACCATCACAAATCCTAATACATCAATTTCTTTGTCCTCACTTACAATAAATGTTTGATGGTCATCTTGTTGATTGGGTTCGTTTCTTAATTCTTGTTCCACTCTGGCAAACAAGTGTCTGCTTGGATGACGTCTGTTGGGATATCGTTGCTGATACAGTTCTGCAGCTGCAGTTGAATTTTTGAGACGCTTTCCATATATCAGTAACATATCGACCTTTTCATTTCTACTAAAATTATTCATTTTCTTTAATTTTTACTCAAAGAGATTTCCGCAAAGGTTTATTTTGTATCTGTCTGACAGCTGATATTGTTTTATTGCATTCAATGGCTACTATGATTTTTCCAATGTTATTAGGTTACCAGATTTACACAGAAATGTGCCATTTTAGTTTCCAAAGCCCACTAATCTATTATATATTAGCCGCATGTTTCTAAAAGCTTGGTTGCATTGTATTTTGGCTGAAATCTCAAATATTTCTGAGCGGATTTTCAAAATTTTGGTATCATTTCGTATGAAAATGAGGTATTTAAAAATGTTGGTGAACGATTAAATTCCCATTTAAAAAAACCGAGTTAGTGGGTAAAAATCACATTTAAAAATTTTAAACGCCTCTAGAGAATTAAGTAATGCAATCATATTGCTCTTTTTATTTTTATAGTAACGTAGCACCAAAGAGTTTAACACATACAGGAGACAAGCTCCATAAGCGTAATGTATAAGCAGCGGTAGACTGTAGGCTTTTCATCCTTTTCACACAGTTCGTTCTCTCTTTGTCGCACAGTACATGAGGGGAGGTGACGATTGCAATACATTGACAGTATGACAGATGACAATATATGTGTATACCTACCTGGGACTTATGGGTGACTTAGTTTTTCTACAAACTTTACAAGAATAAACTATTGTCACAAAAAATAATTAATTAATATACAAATTAAATGTGATAAACAGATTAAACGTTATAAACAGAAGAAAAATTTGAGAAAACACGTGTAATTGTAAATAAAGCAGACCGCTATTCAAAACAAAGATTAAAAATTGACGGTATTTGTGAAAACAAAGCGCGCCGGGTAAGGCTGAGTTGCTTTGTAAAACAGAGTGGAGAGAGAGGGTACGAGGTCTGCGACAAGGACGAAAAGCCTACAACCAAATCGCGGCTCCCGGCAAATCCACGGCTTGTCTTCTCTAGTTATTAAACTCTTTGCGTAGCACACAAACTAAAATATATTTTGGGCACCACAGCACTCTGGATTCAGAAATAGATTTTTTAATAACATTTTTAATGTTTATCAAAAAGTGACCAAAATGGATGTATTGTAATCAAAATTTCCTCTAGATTCCAAAAATGTAAAAATATATAGGGTGTTCCATTTAAAAATCGAAAGTTTCCGGTCAAACTGGATGTGCACCAAAGTTGATTTTTTATTGAAAAGATGGCATTTTAGTCGTGTAATAAGGCCTCCAAATTTCAATTTTCTATTCCAAATATTTTAGGAAATATCGGGGCGAGCGCAATTCGTGACTCACCCGGTATACTTAGCACATATATAAAATAACTTGCCTGGTGTACACTTTTAGTTTTATCAATTATTATTCATATTTTCTTAAAAAACATATGGATGCGGGAGAACTTATAAATTTGCTTTTATAGTAGGTAAACGTTTAATGGATCTTTTAAACTAAACCCCGCACCAAAATATAAATTTAATAGTGCATTTTTTAAAGACACGAATGTCAGAGCCATTCTAAAAATTTGTAAAATTTTCTAAGTAAAAAAAGATGGCTAAAATTTGTATTCAAAAATGTTTTCTCTACAAATTTTGAAAGCAGAGATAAAAACCTGCAACTTAAGTCTTAGAACGTCTACATTGGTGCGCGATCTCAAAAAGAAAATATTTTCAAAATCGGTCCACATCACCTTCTGGACAATACTTTTAGCTCTGATTTGTTAAATTTTCATGAAGGTTGCTTTTTTCTCGAAAATATTTTCGGATTTAAAGGAGTAAGTTGGTTTCTCTGTTTCTTTTTAAATTTTGAGCCTAGATTTCATTATTTTGACAGATCGATAGATAACTTTACTGCCCACAGTTTTTATCCCAAACATTTCTTTCTATTTTTCCAAGAAATAAAAGTTATTACGAAAAATCCTGTTTTTTCAAAATTCTCTTGGCTGTAGGTACTTATTCAGAATCATGGTATCTAGCGGCCTTCTACCTAAATTTGACGCAATTAGGTCTGTTTTCGTCTCTGGCGCTTGGTCTATTAATGCAACATACTAATGCGTGTGACTTGATGAGAAAATGGGAAAAATGTGCGCTTTACTTTTGTGTTTCTAACTCCTCTCATTGCAAATCGCATTGCCCCTTATAATTCTATATTCATGTGTTTACTACAAGAAGACATCTTTAAAAATTAATATCAATTGTATTGCCCAATAAATGTTTTCAAATATACCAGCATACCACCATTTTAAAAAGAAGAATTGAAATACAATTAAACATTATTGTTAGTGCATGGGTGACTACATATAACTAGTTACAATATTGTTATAATTCGGTACTTGTAGCATAATCAAAGAGTAGAGTACCTGTTAAGTATAATAGTAAATTAATGGAATTTGGTATTTTATTCGGCGTCCCTTGCTTTTAGAAATGGTTTGGTTTAATTTCTTATTTGGTTCCCTCTTTATGTTTTTTCATTCATGAAGTGATACTGAATGAAGGGCGGAGCTAAAACTATAATAATTCCAGAGGGAGCTCGTATCGGTGTAATATTTGTGGCAAAAGTTGCATTTACACGGTTCCGTGCTATACATGTTTTTGCAAAAACTGTTATATTTTTTGCAAAAACAAAAATAGTGCGCTACACAGAAAACGTGAATGAAGGTTTGTATCGAGTCCTTTTTTCATATTTTGATTTTAAATATTAAAAACAAAATCATAAAATCTCTCAAATTACTGCTAATTAAAACAAGTCTTATTAATTAATACTAAATGTTTTCAAAATATTAATATGATACAAATCTAGATTGATATGTTTTCTTTTGTTTTTCGTTTGTACAAATCTCGTAATTGTAATGGTCTAATTATAATCTGTCGAGCACAGTACGACGTTTTAGACCATTTTATTTCTGATTTCTAGACTGCATACCCACTCTTAAGCTATCCAGAAAATCATCTTTAGTCTTATCTAAGAAGAAGCGTTTTTACTCAAAATTGTTATTTGTTGTGTTTTCGATCTTAAAGTGGCCATTCCCTAGGAAGAGACATCCGATAGGGAAATATTTATTATTTTTGGCCATAACTTTTTTTTCTTGGTACGTACATTAAAAAAACTATAAGAGTATCTAAGTAGAATCATAACAAGAATATTACTCAATAATTTTAGTGGTTTGCAAAATAGCTAGATTTTAATTTAAAAATTATGTTAATTTTCCTATTTCTTAGTTTTAAATCTAGCTATTTTGCAAACCACTGAAATTATTCAGTGAAAATTCATAGTAATAGTCTTGTTATGGTTCTACTTAGGTACTTTTATAGTTTTTTTAAATGTATTAAGAAAAAAAAGTTTATGAGCAAAAATAATAAATATTTCTCTATCGGATGTCTCTTTCTAGGGAATGGCCACCTTAAAGATTATTTTCTGTGCAGTGTGGTCTGATATAAAATTTTCTATAATTAAAGTTTGCATAAAATCTGAATTAGTAAAAATAAGTTAGATGTATTATGCGTTATCGTAGAGGAGGGTTACTTTGCATCACTTTTGTAGGTTTTCAGTGAACTGTTATTTACGTCTAGATGTTAGGGGGCCAAATTTAACATATATGAAACTTTTATATTTTGTCTATATTTTCCATCGATTTTAAGAATATTAGATTATCAGAAATATATTTTTGTAATACATCTATTTTGTAATGTAGTTTGTATTAACCTAAGAGAATTCATAATTGAGATTAACTTTACTTTTATTTGATTTTCTTTAATTAATTCAATATTAAAATCTCCTGCTATAAAAATTGATTTTTGTTCCTCAAAAGTATGTACCAATAGCTGCTCTATTTCATTTAAAAATATACCACTGTCCCCTGTAGGTGGTCTGTACACGGACACGAATATTACGTCCACTTTTCTCAGTTTAACTTCTGCTGCTGCACACTCAAATACACCACTCACCGATAAGTCGTTCAGTTTAGGTCTAACTTTACACTTCACATTTCTTCTTACACATATTGCTGAACCTCTGTGTTTTCCTTCTTTTCTGCAAAATGCTAGTGCTAACTTGAAATCTTCAATTGCCAAATGGCATATTCTGATTTCCAGTGTTCAGAGACACATAGAACTTTGCAATCTGTATGGTCTTTTAACATATTTTCACGCATCCTTTTTTAAAAAAATATATTTTTAAATTAACCAAAAATTTTGGACAATAAACAGGAGCAACAGAAATGTAATATTCCTACTTCACTGTATACTATAAATATATAATATACTGACCATAATATTCATAAAATCTTTGTAAATGTGAGAATATTGTATAGGGTGTGTAAAATGCACAACCAATTAAAATGTTTAATAATACCTTCTTATTTTCAGTAAAAATATTCAGTATGTTATTTAACACTATTAAATTATATGTAAAATTAGTGCCAAAATATACTTTGTGAAAAAGCTGTGTCGAGCACTAATAAAAAGTGCTTCGAACATTAAGCATTGTGCTGGTAATTATCGAGCAGTACCTAGTAGGTAGGCCGAAAAAGTGCTTTCACCTGAGGCATTACTGACCTGAATGGTCAAGTAAATATGCAGAAGGGTTTCAACATTCGAAAGTGTCGCCTGCCACCCATTGAGAATTGTGCATTTCAGTAGGTGAATCAAGCCCTTCTTCCCTCTGGGCAAATATAAAAAATTGATGCAACTCATCTGGAGATAGCTCGGAATATATGTCGTCTCTATAGGTTGATACTAGTGCATTGATTATTGCAGTGCACTTATTTTCAGCTTGTTTTTCATCATCATAGTCTTTTCCGAATTTTCTTCATCTTCAGATTCTTTTTCTATTTGTTCAATATCGCCAGATTCACTAGAATAGTTTTCTAATGGTTCTTCATTTTCGCAGTCTTCAAAATCAAAGTTCCTTTCAGTTCTTTCTTTGGGTTTTCTAGATTGTTCTTTCTCAGGTTCTTAAATTTTCACATCAGCATTATCAGTAGATTTATTTTCATTGATGTGAAATATACCGAAAAGCTGATTCGTCATCTTGCACGTGCCGACTGCCGAAAACTAAATAGTAACATTTGAAGAATTGCCAGATTGGTCTGTTAATTGCATCTTTTTTTAATACACTGAATTAGGTTCCATGGGAATTTATGAATATGTTTAGTGATATAATGTGTATGTTCATTAATACAATATATCCAATATGTCCTTGCATCTAAAGTAAATGTCAATTCTGTTGTTAGGAAAGCAAATTCGCAATTAAAAAAAGCCAATAATTGGATTATTCAAAATAAGTTACTGCTGAATAATAAGAAATCTATAGCTTTGATATTTAACCTAGCTAAAAAGCCATTCGATCATAGCTTGTTAATCTGGTCGCAACAGTGGAAGCCTTAAGCAAGAAAATGTAACCAAATTTTTAGGTGTACATATCTCGGCTAATTTAACTTGGACAACTCACATTGAGGAAACATACAAAAGATCCCACCGGTGTGGTATGTTTTAAATCAGCTGAGAAAGGTGGTTGACATATCTGTATTGTTGATGTATTACCACGCTCATTTCCACTCAGTGATTTCGAATGGCATTATAGGTTGGGGTATTTCATATGAAAGTATCAGACTTTTTCGATTTCAGAAGAAGGCCATTAGATACATAATGGGAATGAGAAAATGCGATAGCTGCAGAAAATTATTTAAGGAACTGGGTGTACTTCTACTACCATGTATTTTTATGTATCATTTACTGCTCTATGTTAAGTCTGAGTTAAGCAGTTTCAATTCTTTAAATGATAATCATTCCTATTTTACCAGAAATACTTTAATTTTAGAAATACCTACCCATAACCTGGCTACTTCTATAAAGAGTACAAAATATTTAGCTGACTGCCTATAATAAACTACCCAGTGATTTTAAAATTTTAAATACACAAATTCAAAGCCACATGCAATAAAACATTTTCTTTTAGACAAGTCATATTATTCTCTAAATGAATATCTTGACAATTCGCTGTAGAGATCTTACAGTTTATATTATTGTTCTATTTTAGTAATTTTATATTTTATTAACTATTCGAATTATTTTATTTTATTTGCTATGCTTACTGACTTGCCACATATACATACAATGTATCAACAAATGGTTAATAAGTTATTATTATTATAAATACACATTTGTTAATACTATGTAAACATACATTATATTAATAAACGGATTCATCACTTATCAGTCGATGAACCGATTCATTAATATTACGAACACATTTTTTTCAGTTATTACAGTGAATAGTGAATAAAGATTAAAAAAATTAATTTTCATGTACCTACCAACCTAAACGAGATTGGATTATTTAAGAACACGATAAACACAAACAATAAATTCCTATAGATGTCTACAATGAAATATTGAAAAATTATAAAATAATTTCAAATTCAGATGTTTTAAAATATAAAAAAACGACAAATGCACGTAAATACAGAGCTGCATTAAGAATCATATGCATCTCAACGTATTATGTGTTGTCATGTTACTTACATGCAATTATTATTTTGTTATTTCTGTTGCAAACTGAAATCTGATGATATGGAAGAAGAAATGTATTTCATGATAATTATAATTATAAGGTGAAAAGAGATAATGACATACAAGGAATACAAATTTTACATTGTTTGTTTACCTCAATAAACCGGGAAATTGGGGATTGGGGGCCTGTGAAAAAGTGGAGCCCTAGGCGTGCGAACTGTAATTTATTTGATTTTTTTTTAAATCTAGCATATATCTAACCCGAATTCAGTAGAATGCAATAATTGAACATTAAGAATTTGTAGATAGTTTTTATTTTTATTTCTCATAGATTACTTTTCCTGATTTTGCTAAATCCTGCAATACTTCAGTAAAATAAGGCAAATTAAGGGGCAAACCTCGAAATGAGAAGGAATATAAGCTGTAAATTTATATGAAGCTTTGTTTTGTCATTTTGAAGGCCGGTAGAAAAGTCACATATAATCTCGTGTCTGCGTCGTGAGATATTCAAAGTCAAAGGTTACGAAATCGACACAATTATCTCGTTCCCTTTGTGAAATACGGCATTTAAGGTTATCATAAAACTTGTAGACCATAAAACAATTTCTATTTTACACATTTTTTTGTATCATCAAGAATTCTCGAGATACAGCGCGGAGAGTGGCAAGCAAAGCACATTTTAAAAAATCGCCAATATTTCAAAAAGTTTTAGCTTTAACCCCTAGAATGCCTATACTAGAAGAAAGGGAATTTAATTTTACATAATTTGATAAAAAAAGAAACAGGGTGTTCCATTTTAAATAAAAAAGTTTTTGGGGTTTGAATTTGATAAAATGTAAAGTGAAAAATAGAACACTTGGTATGCCATTATTTATTTTTATTGTAGTGACTAGCTCATCTTTCTTGTGTTCTTTCTACGTACTAAAGAACAAATGAGGATCTTCTACATGAAGAAAGCTATAACGAAGAATTTCATGGTCATTTCGAGAAGTCGAAAATATATAGGATGTTCCATTTAAAAAGCAATTTGGTATACGGATCCTCTCCGTGCTGTATCTCAAGAAGACTTGATGATACGAAAAATTGCTTTAAAAAATTGATTATTATTTTATTTATACTTATAATGACTTTCATGACAACTAAAATATTTTGCAGAAAAAATGGTTTATCAAAGCAAAAGGGGTACAGCAGCTCAGTGGTTTAGTGCGTCTAGCTTGCATACTGGCATACCTAGCGAAGCAAGTTCAGGGCTCACCGCGAAATAATTTTAATTATAAAAATTATCCCCAAGATGTGGTTCGGACTCCACTATAAACTGTAGGGCCTCGTTTCTCTTTACCTAACACAAAATTATTCTGGATTTTCAAGGAGTTACCTCGGTGACGAGAAGCGGTTAAGAAAACATTTTAGAAACAGATATATGAGGCAAAATGGGTAACAAATTGTAATGTACAAGAAATGCTTCTATTAAATAGGATATACAAAATAAAATTATAAAATATTTTAAAAAAAATTAAATTTAAATTATAATCAAAAACTGAAAATGTCCAGAAAAGTTAGTAGTATATTCTAAATTGGAAAAGATATCAAAAGAATATTAACTGCTTGCTTGAACTAATATAGATACTAATTTGTTGTTCTTACCTGGCTATTTTTATTGTTCTCTGTCGACTAATCACTAAAACATTGGAACAAGTGACTCCAGAATCCTGAGGACTTGAAGCTAATAGCAATAGCAAGCACATAGTTGTGTGTCGTAACAATTTTTTTTGTTTTTAGGCAAAAATAGTGTTTCCCTATATGCATTGTTTGCAAGTACTTCGAGTGCTCGCAAATAGTTAATAAGTGTTCGTAAGCACAGTGCTTCCAAGCACTTGCACAAGCACTAAGCTGTGTACTTTGGGGCAGCTCTGCTTTGTAGCAATATCTAATAGATACTACTGATTTGAGCCGAAATTATTATATTTTACAACGAATGTCACAAGATATGCAAATTATAACAATAGAGATTATAACAATATTCATAATTTCAACTTTTTAAACTTCACTACTAACCTAAATGATGATAAACATCATATTTATAATAACAATGGTATTACACCAAGGAATACAGCTCCGTTGGAGCCCTTTCCAGGAAATTAATAAACAATGATTATTATTAATACTATTTATATTTTCTGCTAAAAACAGGGTTGCATAAATAAATAAAGCACACTACTATTTTTTTACATTATATATACATATGGTGGTATAAAACATAGTTTTATTTATTTATGCAACTGATTTAAATTATCCCAACCCAAAATTTATAGGAATGAAACTATTGTAATTTAATAATGTGTACTTTACATTTATTGAAATCAGAAATGCTTGTGAAACTTCTAAATATTTACTACCTGCATACTCATACTACTTATAGAGGCTCTTATTGGATTCGGGCAGGTGCAATTCTGCTTGAAATCCAGAGGGGGGGGGTGCATCTGCCCCTCTCCTGAAGTCGATGACCAGATCACCCTCTAAAGGGAGCAAACCTGTCTTTCCTCTCAAAGAAGGAAAAGAGTCACTAAATTCCGGGAAAAGAAAGCCCTTCCCATACAAACCTTCTTTGAAGAAGCGGGGCGAGATACCACCTTTGAAGGAGAAGGAAAATAAATTGCCCCTCCTCAAACACCCCTTACCCCCAAAAACTAACTTACACAAAGTTCCGTCTTCTTTCTTTTCCCTTGGCCTCTCTAACTTCTTCCCCTCCCATCCTAACCTGATGACTACCCACATCAGGTGTTTACAAGCAAACATACAACCTACCAAGGCATGGGAAAGGAAAGCCCTTCTCATACAAACCTTATTTGAAGAAGCAGGGCGAAATACCACTTTCGAAGAAGAAGGACAATAAATCGCCCCTCCTCAAACACCCCCCTACCCCCAAAAATTAACTTACATAAACTTCCGTCTTCTTCCTTTTCCCTTAGCCTCTCTAACTCCTTCCCCTCCCATCCAAGAACTCAATTTAACCCGATGACTACCCACATCAAGTGTCTACAAGTGAACATACAACATGCTAAGGCTGTCACATATATTCTTGGCAAACGATTCAAGGACGATCAATTCAATTTTGCCTTTATCCAGGAACCTTGGACAAGCAACACAGGCTGAATAAACGGACTGGGTAACACTTCTGGTTAGGTAATATCCATTGACTCCGGTGAAAGACCCAGAGCCTGTATCTTAATCAGAAATAACCTTGAATACTTTGTACTTTCAGGTTACTGCACCCAGGGTGTTGTAGCCATTCTTTTAAGGTTACCGGTGAAAGAGGGCAGGATGGACATAATAGCCTGCTCTGCTTACTTCCTGGGAGACAAGGATGCAGGTCAATTTCCTCCGCCCGCATTTAGGTCACTAACTGCCTGCAGCAAGAGGAACAACATTCACCTGGTCATTGGTTGTGACGCAAACTCCCTTCATACGACATGGGTGAGCAGACATAAACCAAAGGGGTGAGTTACTTTTTGATTATATATTAGGTGAAGGACTAATTATTGTGAATAACATTGGAACGGAACCAACCTTGGTCACTAGAAATAGGAGAGAGGTAGTAGACAGTCAGCTCAATGTTTATGAGCAATAAGATATCCACTTGGAAGGTATCCTCTGAACCATCATGTTCAGATCATAGACATATCCAATTCAGTATAGAAGTTGGACCAAGTGGTAGGGATCCCAGATCTACAGACTGGGGAGGATACAAACAATCCCGTGGGTCGTACCTTGAATCCACTCTCATCATAATTAGGAATTGTGATGAAATAGAAATTGCGGCGGAACAGATCCGGAATGCAGCTATTTCAGCATATCAAAAATTCTCCACTTAAATTCAAAAAGGATAACAGAGGGGCACCATGGTGGAACAAAAAATTAGATAAAATGAGAAAAGTTCAACACCTCTTCAATTTGGGTGACTGGGAGCCATAATGTAGATCTACACTAATGGATTATAATAAAGAAGTCAGAAAAGCAAAAAGGGAATCTTGGAGGAAGCTCTGCAAGGGTATTACTGACTTACCTGGTAGCACTAAGATCTACAAGATAACTTCAAGAGAACCGGCTCGAGAGTTTAGTATGGTAAAACGACCAGCTCGTTTATCGAATCTGGAGAAGAACCCTAGAAAGTCTTGCGCTTGCAACCACAACTTCTCAGCTGGCTGCTGAGGAAGCTATGAAAGCGTAGCAACCAGTTAGCTCAGGGCTGGTCGAGGGTCACTAGGTGGCGAGAAGAATTATATATTTTTGTTTCTTAACAATTATTTGCTTGTCAAATTTACCAAACAAAACTTTAATAAACTATACAAATTTGGACGCCAGCGTATTCAGTAAATAACACTCTTGCAAACTTTATCAGGGGGAGAAAACAATCAAAATCAAATATAAAACAAATAATATATTAACATAAGTATAAAAGAGTGAAAATTTTACAACACTTTACAATTTAGTAGAAATATTAATGGTGAAATTTGATTTAATTAGTTAAACAAAAATTTAGTTTAGAAAAAAAATTAAATTTGAATATTAACAAAAAAATTACAATGAAACGATCAACTGGTTTACAAATTTTCTTCTGACCAAAAGTTGAATTTTGCACATAAATTTGGCTACTTAGCTTAGCGGAGACGGGGAATCCCGACGAGGTCTGTTCCTGAAGATGGCCACGGGTACCCGGGAAGGACGTAATATTCAGGTCCTGACAACGCTGATTTCCAGGAGACGCTGCGTCGGAATAGTATCCAATACTTTTAGGATAACTCCAAATATTCAAGTTATGCCTTGTGCCTTGCTTCAATGGTGGTTTGGTCCAGGATTTTACATGAAAAAGGGGAATGTAAAGAACCAGTTGATAATATAAAAACTTTAAAATGGTGAGAAAAAAGAGATACAAGAAAACTACAAAAAACTATGGCGACGAAGGTCACTGCAAAACCAAACTATCAGCAATTTAATAAAAAACCTGAGTCTTGATAAAATTTTACTTTACTCTACTACTGAAAATGTATGAATAAACTACTGAATAATATAATATATGAAATTAATAAATAAGAAAACTCTACTCTCATGAAATTTTAGCCGTTTACAAAATGGCTGACTGGTTATGACCAAAAATTTGAATGAAGGTAACAAAATTTAGTTAGAATTAGAGAGAAAATATCTGAATTACTATCTGAAAAAAACTAATACTGTAACAAATATAGCAAACAAAATTATGGGTTTAATTTCCCCAAAAAAAATTAACTAATAAAAAATGATATCTTAACCTCTTGTACTAACACGAGGTTAACTAAATGCGACAAAATGACTTTAGGTTTCGACTTTTAATGAGATAAGATTGTCTACACACGATTAAGAAACAAAGATTCTAATTTATCCTTTGATTAATTTCCGAGTTTAATCCTCGTACAAATAATCTAAATAATGACAAAACACCACGGTATTGTGTCTCAAGCGACCACAAAATACAAAATTGCCGCGATAATTAATGAATTAGCATGTGTCCAAATGGACGCCGACATCACACAAACATGTGTGTTAATAAAAATTAATTATTATACGGAATATCCTTTAATTCCCAAAAATAACTATACAGCAACGTTAACTCAATAATATAACATCATTTAATAATCAAATATATTCAAAATATCAAAGGATTAAAGAAATAAACGTGAAAATTCGTTAAAGAACAAGTAACAGTCTTTACTCACCTAGGTCGAAATCAAAAGTCAACTAGCAGGGATATTTCAAATGATGCTTCTACCGCGTTTGCGCACTTGTTGACGTCCTGTCGTTATTTCGGCGGGTAATTCAAATTTATTTAGCACGGGTGCTTAAACGAAAAAATTATTTTTTCGTTACACGCTGAATCACTTTCCAGGGAGTTCGATTCTTATGGATAACCAACTGCCACCACCATCATAGCCCAAGAGCCGGTAACATCAAAAGTACTGTCATCGCGGATTTTAAAAATTCTAGTGAAAATTGGTTATACAAATCCATATGTACAAAATGAGCCCGGTACGACAAGGTTTTTCTAGCTGTAAGTATTTTTAATTAAATTAATTATTATTAAAAAACAATAATGTTTTACCGTTATCGCGGAAATTGATTTCAATTAGAGCATTCTTTAGGAAATTTGACGTTCTTTCAGAAAAACCTGGTATGACAACCTCTACTCAGCCGGAAATGTCTGTCATACCTATTTGAAAGAGGTGGAAGGTAACAAAGTTTTACTGTTATCGCGGAAATTGATTTTAATAAGAGCATTCTTTAGGAAATTTGATGCTTTTCATTAAAACCTGGTATGACACCCTCTACTCAGCCGGAAATGTCTGTCATACCTTTTTGAAGGAGGTGGTAGGTAAGAAAGTTTTACCGTTATCGCTGAATTTGATTTCAATTCGAGCATTATTTAGGAAATTTGATGCTCTTTCAGAAAAACCTGGTTTGACGACCTCTACTTTGCTGAAAATGTCTGTCATACCTATTTGCAGGAGGTGATAGGTAATAAAGTTTTTCCATTGTGGCGTAGAAACATTTTTTTTTAAATTTTGTTCGTCTTTGTGCGCTCTTTCAGAACATCATGGTATGACAGTCCAAAAACTGCCCAAAATACCTGTTATACCGGTTGTACTTATAGTGGAAGTCAGGAGTCGGAAGGACACACAAGTATCTGCTACTGGGCAATTGTAAAGGGTGCTGAAACCAATTCCGAAGTTCAAAAAACTGTTTGACCCTGGCTACCCCCTGAAATCGCCCCAACACCACCCTTAAAGTCTCTTTCCGGGCCCAGACATCAATCCAATCCTGTAATTTGGTGAATTGGCCCTCCCTATAACTTAAGGTGGTAATTCTAGAGGGAGATGACCCCAATCACCCCTAGCCCTCGATCCAATCCCTACAGGGCGACGGATTAATTTTTTTTTTTTTTGTAAAAAATATTTACAAGATTTAAAAAGTGGATTTGTTGCAATCCCTCCAGGCGTCGGATTTTTTTTGCAAAAAATATTGAATATTTGATGGAGGGAAGATGAATGGCAACCGAGGTTGGAACAACCCTCAGGAGTGGAAATCCACCCCCTGGAGGGGTTGTAATCACCCCTGGTTATAACCCTGGTCACCTTCATTTTTCCCCCCCTCTGAAATTGGTGAATATTTTTTACAAAAAAAATCCACACACTGGAGAGGTTCATCTACACATAATTTGTGGGGTTCTGAAATAATTCATTCAAATCTTACTAAAAGAATTATAAGTTTTTTCTCATGTTGCGAATTATATAAATCAATACAACGAAATCTAGTAAAACACTACTATGTTTTTTACCACTATATTTGCACAAAACGTGACTGCAGTAGCAACCCTTTATGTCATTTTCAAACGATGATTCAACTAAGAATGAAACAGATTAGAGAATTATGAAAGAATACCTGTGTTTGTGAAAGTTTATGATATCCTAACTATCTAAGGGTGGGGTTTCTCAGAAACTGATTATTTAACAAAATTAAATCATCCTTATTATTGTATTTGTATATTTCCAATGCTTCTAACAAATTAAGTTTCAAATCTTTACTAGCATAGTGTAGGATTTCCATATTATTAATATCTGGGAAGTTATGTTATATAAATCAATCTTTCTTGAAATATTATACCAATACTAAAAATAAAATTCAAGAATACAAAAAATCGATGCTTTTGCCAACAAGAGGAGAAATGAAGGTTAGGTAATTACCTAAAATGAACAATTATTAATTAATAATTGTTCATTTTTTGGAAATACTATTTATTAATAATCGTCAAAGTTAGTATCATCACAATCATAATGTCTATCGTCTTGTGATTTTTCACTTTTGTCTTCATTTTCGTTATTATTAATAATTTCTTCAACTTTTAGTGGAGCTGCTTGGCCAACATACCATAATGGTTCAAGTTTATTTCCTTCATTAAGTTGCCATCCACACTCTGTCGGGCTATATCAACTACAGATTGGTTGTATGTAGAGAACTATACAAATGATCTCGTTTGTGTGATTAGGTGGACGTGTATTGATGCAAGTTTATTCTATTTAAAAATAATTTAGAGCAGTGGTGTTTTGTTTGCAAAATTTTAAGGTATGTCAAAGAGTATTTGCAATTGAAAATAAATTTATTCACTTCGCTACTTTTTTTTATCACAACTATGCAATAAATCGGTATGACACATTTCTGGCAGTTCTTGGACTGTCATACCATGATATTCTAAAAGAGCGCACGGAAATGGACAAAATTAAAAACAAATGTTTCTACGCCATAACGGTAAAACTATATTACCTATCACCTCCTACAAATAGACATTTCCGGCTGAATAGAGGTTGTCATACCAGGTTTTTCTGAAAGAGCATCAAATTTCCTAAAGAATGCTCTAATTGAAATCAAATTCCGCGATAACGGTAAAACTTTGTTACCTACCACCTCCTTTAAATAGGTATGACAGACATTTCCGGTTGAGTAGAGGTTGTCATACCAGGTTTTTCTGAAAGAGCATCAAATTTCCTAAAGAATGCTCTAATTGAAATCAAATTCCGAGATAACGGTAAAACTTTGTTACCTACCACCTCCTTCAAATAGGTACGAGACATTTCCGGCTGAGTAGAGGTTGTCATACCAGGTTTTTCTGAAAGAGCGTCAAATTACCTAAAGAATGCTCTAATTGAAATCAAATTCCGCGATAACGGTAAAACTTTGTTACCTACCGCCTCCTTCAAATAGGTATGATAAGACATTTCCGGCTGAGTAGAGGTTGTCATACCAGGTTTTTCTGGAAGTGCATCAAATTTCCTAAAGAATGCTCAAATAGGTATGACTCACATTTCTGGCTGAGTTTGCCATACCAGGTTTTTCTGAAAGAGCATCAAATTTCCTAAAGATTGCCTAATTGAAATCAATTTCCGCGATAACAGTAAAATATTATTGTTTTTTAATAATAATTAATTGAATTAAAAATACTTCCGGATAGAAAAACCTCGTCATGCCGGGCTCATTTTGTATGTATGGATTTGTACAGTCAATTTTCACTAGAATTTTTAAAATCCGCTATGGCGGTACTTTTGATGTTACCGGCTCTTGGGCTATCAGGAGGATGACTAAAATGTCCCCACAAAAAAGATTGGTAGGTGGTAAAAAAGGTTATCACAGCCTCAGCAATAGAATGGGCTATTGGATCTTTCCAACCATTCAAATCGCCTGGTTAGGTTGACATATTTCCAGTGCTACTACAAAATGGACTGGAGATATTGCTACCCTTCCTTATCAGACTATACAGAGCTATCATCTGGTATGGAATTATATCCCATCCTGTTGGGTGGCGATTAAAGTGGTATTATATATAAAAAATGGGTTCAGAAAAACCTGGTATGACAGATAGAACCTGACCCAAAATTGCTTGACATCATTTCTATTGAATGATCTGAAGAAGGTACTGGATGGATACATCAGAGGACACATCCTGAGTATACATCCTCGTAATATCCATCAGTATGCCCATCAACCGGGCAAATCGACGGAACTAGCACTAAATAACTTGGTTGAGAAAATCATCCAATCCCTACAGGGAAAAGAGATTGCGGTGGCAGCCATTGAAAGAGCATTTATAACAATGCACTGCCTAACTCCTTATACACAGCATAAGCTGCCAGAGGAGTCGAGCCAACCATAACTGATTGGATGCAAGCTATGCTGGGAAACAGAATCATTCCTAAAGGGGAAGCAGTGAGCTTTAAGGCCGCAAGAGAGTGCCCACAGGGCGGGGTTCTTGCCCTACGCTTGTGGTCACTCCCTGTGGATGACCTGCTCGCCATTGGAAAGTCTGTGGAAAGTCGAGATTCAGGCATATGCGGACGACCTAGTAATTCTGGTTAGAGGAAAATGTGAAGAGGTGCTTTCTAATACCCTTCAAGAGGTACTAGATACCCTCCACATCTGGTGTGAGAGGGAGCACATGTTTCCCAACCCCCACAAAATGGTAATTATACCCTTCACCAGGAAAAGGAAGTTAGACAACCTAAAACTACCTTCCCAATCAGGTGAAATTATTCCATTTGCAGTAGAAGTGAAATACCTAGGTGTAACACTAGATAAATCACTTCATTGGATTCCCACTTGGAAAAGGTAATCTACAAAGCGAGACTGTCCCTGTGGACATGTCGAAGAATTTGTGGAAAGTCCTGGGGCATTGATCCCCAACAAATATATTGGATATACGTTACAGTCATTAGAGTAATGATAGCATATGCCCCAATAGTTTGGTGGTGGAAAGGGCTACAACAAATGACCAAAGCCAAACTCTGGATTTTCAGAGACAAGCATGCTTGGCAATAACTGGTGTAATGAGCACCATGCTCTGGAAATCCTCCTGAAACTACCTCCTCTCCATATTTACCTGAAGAGAGAGGCCAGGTAGGCAACATACAGAATCCATCAAGCAGTAACAAATATGCCGTAGGCTAGCACCATGGAGCACAACAGGCTGTTGGTAGGGCCGTCGAGAAAAAATCGGAGCCTGGGGGGTACTAACATACGACTCCCACCAATCTTCTATATTAATTTCGAAGAGCGGGGGTTATCGCAGGAGACAGCGAGGGGTGATAATTCCTTATAATTGAATATTTATCACGGTAGACATTATTTATCTCATTATAAACAATATGTCATTCGGAACTCGTTATTATTTACATCACACTAATCGTTTAAAAGTATGCTTCTCTCGTTTTACCTAATGCAAATGCAAATTTCCAACTTCGGGTAGAACCCAAGCCCTCTCAAAACCGCCAGGCCCGGGGGGAAACACCCCCCCTCTCGGCGGGCCTGGCTGTTGGACGGCTTAAATTGTCACAGCATCCTGGGAATGCCTTCAGATGTGATGCCTACCTTGATCAACCTTTAAAGTTCTGTTTCCTAGAAGAGACGAATAAGATCAGAATAAAACTCCTACAAAGGGCATACAGTTGTTGGTTCACAGGCGGCTTCAAAACTCCTGAGGGAACTGGAGCTGGTGTATATAGTCGCAAACCAAATGTAAGAATAACTTCGAGCCTGGGTGATGATGTGACTATATTTCAGGCAAAAATCCATGCCATTGAGCTGTGTGCACGGAGGCTAGAACAGACGCAGCCTAGACAGAGATCAATAAAAATATTTTCAGGCAGCCAAGCGGCTCTTAAAGCCCTTGGATCTTACCGTTGTAACTCTAAAACGGTCTGGAATTGCCAGGAAGCTCTTATCCGACTGGGCACAAACAACAAACTGACTCTGATCTAGATACCTGGTCACTCTGGCATGAAAGGCAAGATTCTTTGGCCAGACAAAGCGTGGCAACCAAATTTATAGGACCAGAACTTGGCATATCTGCAAACTCTGCCAAGGCTGCTATCCTAGCCTGGGCTGAATTGAAAACAATCCAGCACTGGCAGGAACTACTAAGGATTAGTTTACTCTAAGGAGTTTATTACATACCCCTTGAAGTCAAGTTTTTACATATCGGGCCCGCAAAACGGCAGCAGGAGGCGCTTGCGGAACCGTACGATATGTGAAAACGTATACATGCTTCATTTAGCCATATAAATTCAAATAATCAATCAAATAAACATTTCTTCTTTTCAAAAATATAAGAAAACATGGACTTAAAAAAAATGCAAAATAAAAACAGATACGAACTACAGGGTATATATGGCCTTGCGTAAAATCCAGTTCCCGCGCTGAGAGCATGAACAATTTTTGCGATTGCAGGAAATCTGTTTGGTGAACTATAACTAGGGGTGAGACACAATAGACCTGATGGTCACAGTGGAGGGTCTGACAAGAGCCCACTCACATATTAACCTAACTCAACATAAATCTTAACTGCACAATTATAGCTATATGTACTCTTTTTGTACAAGTGGCGTATTTATAGACATGAATACGAATAGGGCTATTTATTTCTCTTAGAGTAAGAGTTCATCCATCTGAAATGGATATTCTTAATGAATGGCATTTTAAATTTTGAGACAGGTGTGACATTTTTAGATAGAAGTAAATTAGTAAAGGTATAATAAATATAATAAATCTAGTGGCTAATAAAACAATTCTTGATGATTCAAAACTCAAATCATAATGCGAGAGGTTTACAATTTTCTAACGATTAGCATTAATTACTAGTTTTATGAATCATCTCACCTGTTTGTTGGAATTGCTTGATATTTTGATAAAGGTATAATACCTTTACTAACACTCAATGGTCTGATGAGCTTATTTCCCATTATTATAATTGGGATTGATTACCAATAGGAACCAATTTTCTTTTGTCATTGTTACTTGACTAGATACTGTTATATAACCTTATCATCAAGATTCTTTATGTGGTCGTTACATCCTACTTGACATTGATGAAGGCAATAACCAGAAACCTGTCTACAAATGTTACATTTACTGGCTTTTGTTTGAAAAGTCCACTGCTGATTCGCAAGATAAGCCACCTGTACCATGATAGGGGGTTAACCACCTATCAATCAAGAAGTATGTTTTAGTAGCTACTATTTTAATTTATTAAAGGAAAATGTTATTGATGATTATTGCACGAGTTTATTGAATTCTATGCCAAACAGATTAACAGAAGTCATAAATAGAAATGGTGCAATAACCAAATATTAATAGTTCGTTTTTTCAATTTTGTTAATAATATTTCTTATGAAATAATTAAACTGTTTATTCTTCACTTTTTTAAATGTTAAATACTTTTGTTATAGTATAAGTTATAATGCAGTGCAATTTGTTTGATTGACCATCTATATATAGCTATAGCAATAACTCCAGCCTTACCATAACCGCTTTAAAATAAAAAAATAAAATAGTGATAGTATCTGCTTTATTTCGGCTACTCATTATTATATTCAAATAAAAATACATTTACACTAGAAAAAAAAGATGTCCTATTATTTATCGTTCACGACAGTACATTCGGGTGCTTCAAAAAATCAATTTTAAAAATAAAAAAAATAAAAAATACTTTATTGTGCAACACAAAGGACAAGATACATTTTCCAATGATTTTACAATCTTACCCTATCATTAAAACAAAATTATATTAATATTTAAGTTATTTCCTTGTAGTAATTCAAATTTTAACTGTTTTTTTATATTATTTTTACTTCTACCTCTAATATTTACTGAGACATTGTTAATTATGTTGGAAGCTAAATATGAAAATGAGGACTTGAAAGCTGTAGTGTTAGGCCGTGGGATAGTTGCGTTACTTAAATTTCTAAGTTCTCTATTGTGCACTATTTCCCTAAACTCAATTTTTGATAATAAATACAATGGAATTTTATTACTTAGTATCATACAAACTAATGTAGCATAATGAATGAAGCGTCTCTCTGTTAGTTTTAACATTTGTAATGACCTAATATGAGGAGTGATGTGTTCTCTTCTGGGAATATCTTTAATATATCTAATACAGCAATTTTGAATTTTTTGCAAACGGTTTTTGTCTGTTAGAGTAAGACAGGGACCATATACACAGTCTCCGTAGTTTAAGATTGACAGTACAAGGGATTCCAACATAATTTTATTTGACTCGTTAATGTACTCACGGTATTGGTATAGTTGTTTCAACCTAAAAAATGACGAGTGACACAATTTACTTCCATGTTGTGTGAAAGATAGTGTTTCGTCAAATATGATGCCCAGGACTTTAGCAGACTCAACATTTTGAATTATTTTATTCCCAATATTGATTTCAAGATTTAAACTCTTTACGTTTTGTACTCTATTAGCTGTTCAAAGGTAGAGGTATGCACACTTACTAGGATTTAGCAATAGCCCTCTATTTCCACACCATTCTGCGATTGTGAGCAAGTCCCTATTGAATTGTAACACCTGTGCATCTACATTATATTTATTTAGCGGCAAATAGATTTCAATATCATCGGCATATGCATGAATTTTTGTATTGATATTTAAGTTTTTTATGTCAGACATGTAGATATTAAATAATATAGGTCCGAGAACGGAACCCTGTGGTACTCCGGCTTTTGTTTGCTTTGGTTCTGATACATTGTTCTGATTAACTGAAATTATTATTTTTTTATTGTATAAATATGATTCAAAACACAAGATACAATTTTCTGAAAGTCCTATATATTTTAGTATAGCAATGAGACATGGAATATCAACACAGTCAAATGCTTTTAACAAGTTAAGTAGTGCCAAGAAAGTTACATTATCATTATCTTGTTCTTTCAAGACGTCATCTACAAGCTCTAACAGCATAGTAGAGGTGCTATGCTGTTTACGAAATCCCGACTGGAAGGGTGCTAAAATATTGTCATTTAAGAACTCTATTAATTGACTGTGTACTACTGTTTCTGCTAGCTTAGATGCAACGCATAACATACTCACTATTCTATAATCTGAATAAGTAGATGGAGATTGTGTTTTTCGATTAGGCTTACCAACTGACGTTTTCTAAATATTGGGAATTATGCCTAATTCTAAAGAATAGTTTATAATATGAGTTAATGGCTGTATGCAAAACTCTATCACTATTTGTAACATTTCAGCTGATATATTATCAACTCCCATGTTCTGGGGTTTCTGCTTATTTATCAACATTTTTATTTCATTACAATCTACTGGACTATAGTTGAATATAACATTTCTATTCAGGTAATTTTCACCAAAATATCGAACTACCTCGGCGCTAGCTGCATTTTTTAACTCGTCTGGTATTTCTGACTGTTTTTGCATTTTAACAGGTGCCAATTTTTTAAAATGTGAGGAAAGTGCCTTTTGGTTGTTGGAGTATCTATTCATAAAATGCTGAAAGAATGCCTTCTTTTCAGCTTTTAAAGCATCATTATAATATTGTCTTAGGTCACAAAAATATCGTCTGTGATCAGGCAATCTGGTTTTTTTAAATTTCCCCCAAGCCCTTTGTTTTAATTTACGAATATGTTTTAAAGAATCGGTATACGAAGGTTTTGATGTTTTATTGTTATTAACAATTATGGTTTTATATGGTGCATGTTTATTAAATAGATACTCCAAGGCTGCATTAAAGAAGTGTACTTTTTCATCGATGTTTTCCATCATATAGATCGAGTCCCACTCAATTATCAAGGCGTCCTCATTAAAATTTTCCAGGTTGAAACAGCTATACAGGTCTATTCTGTAATTTTTTGGTTGAAAATAAACGCCCTGCTAAATTTTTAATTTTAACGGAATGCTAAAAATAACTCATTTTTCTATTCTATATGCGACCATTTAACGGACCTGTTAAAGTCATAAGTTTTTAACGACCGCGCTTCTATTTGAGGTTATGATTACGATTATTTGAAGGCGGAAAAATAATTACTGAATATAAATGAGGAAATGGGTCGTCAAAAGAATCTCAAACTCATTGACAAACATAAATAAAGTGCCATTTACCGAATGATATTATACAAAATTTTATGAACCAAAAATAAAATACGGCGTTTTTGCCTCTTTAACGGTACCGTTAAATTTTAGTGGCAGGTCCAAAGTCGCCTCTAATTTTAAACGATGTTGGTTAAATTTAAAGTTAAAAAAAGTGTACAGAATACCACTGACCGTTAACTTCATTTCGCTAATTATTTTAACAGTGACCTTGCCGTTAAAGCTTAACAAAAATGTTACAGAATAGACCTGTTAGTCTCTTATTACTTTGTAATATGATTCTTTATTTGTTGATATATCTAACGTGCAATGTATTATGTTATGATCTGAGATATTGCATGCGTCTACTCCTACATCTTTCACATCTAAATCCTTACTTACTATAATTACATCAATGAAACTGTGAAGTCACCCGAGTGGGGTCCTTTATGATTTGTGTAAGTAGTAAATCATCAATTAGTATGATTAAGTACTGAGATTCGCGTGTTTCATTTAGCAGATTTATGTTTAAATCCCCTAAGATAACTATTTCCTTAAAACCATTGTAATATAAGTGTTGAATCATGTTTTCCATTTCTACCAGACATTCCACCCTTTGATTTGGTGCCCTATAAATTACTCCTAGAGCTAATTTTACCTCTTTAGTTATACTTATTTTTACCCAGAGTTGCTCTAATTGACTATTGTTTAATTTATTAATTAATTTAATTTAAATTTTTTTTCTTCTCTACCTCCAGATTGGTTCGAAATCCCAAAAAACTTGTTTTCCAAAGGACCCCACACAAACCGTATGGGAATTGGGTTTTGGTATATATTATAGTTTTTGTCGTCCCGAACAAAAGTTTCCATATTTTGGTTCCTACGGAGCACCAAAGCTTCATAGCTCCATCATAAGTTACTGCTTTGAGTATTTTAATAACAATTTTATAATGCATATTTTGATTATTGAAATGCCTAACTTTATATTGTTGAGGTTGCTGAATTCAAATTTACTGTCAAATAGACGATATTGACAGTTGGCAGCTGTCAATTAGCAAAGAACTACTGGGTGCGTTTTTACCTTAAACTTTTAAATATGTCGAGTAATAAGCACTACTAAAAAATGTTTCAAACAAAAGTTGTAGAATTAAACGGAGGCAGTTGGGCGGTATATCACTTTAACTTTGGGTGGAAGAGTTAAGGTCATTCAAGGTCAAATTAGTTTTTTAAAATGGGAACCCCTATTTTTTATTGCAAATTCGGATTGTGAATTGGAACAGGTGAGTAGATAATTTTGAATTAAACAATTTTATAACATCAATCGCACTTGATAATACTGGGGCAGATGGAAAGAATTTGGCTTATATGTAATATATTGTTATTGTTATGGTGTTGACTATAGTATTAAGATTACCTTTATCCTAATGTTCGTTATATACTTATGTTTTATGTATGTTATCTAAGTGCTTGACTATATTAAGACTCTATCCTTATGATGTATATTATATATTAGAGTCTTGTGTCTTTTTTATTTATATCTGTGTATAACATGTAAAACACTACAGTGTAATTCTTTTTACATAACAATACACGTTTAACTCCTGGTCCGAAGCCAGCCAGATATCCACGGTGTCGATGCAGCATGGCAATTGAAAGGATATACGAAACATAATAGGAATAGCATAACTAAACATAAAAATAATGCCTAATTCATTTTGCTGAGAGTGAATTATTAAAAGCTGTATCTTAAAAGAATTAAAACAATGTTAAAAAAACTTAATAAATTTATTTTGTCAGAGAGACATAAAAATTTGAAGTACCAGTACTCCAGGCAAGGAGTGTGCTTACCTCTCACAACTATGCAATATTTTTAATATATTCGATACAATTCTTCAAAATATATATGAATGAATAGATATTTTATACATTTTTTGTTGCTAATGTTAAATTACTCCTTTAAAATTTAAGGTGAGTAGTTATTATCTGACACTTTATACATTTATTTAGGTTAGTAATAGAACTATTCGAATTAAAATCTAACAAGTATCCGGTTATTAAAATACTCAGATTATTCTGATTATTACAAAATTATCTAAATGTTTGTTACTACTTTATTGAATATTGTATTAGAGAGGATGAATCTGAACTAAATATCTTAAGTTTGCAGTGCTAATAAAATATTTCAGTTGTTTTCAGATAAATTATACAAATAATCAATTTACTGTCATTTGTATTCTTAAACGAGTTGCAAACATTGAATTTTTATCCAACCAGATGTATAATTTTACCTATTCATTATACACCTCAAACTTCATCTTCATCAGAGCTTGCATTAAACAATGGCGCAAAGCTAATATGATGCTGTTTATATCTAAGTGCAAGTCCACTATGGAGCACCGACCCTCGCACCAACCTACGCATCGCACCAAAATTTATATCGGCTGTATCATCAAATGATGGTGACCACTGAGCTGAGTGCACCAACCCAAGTGTTAAATTGAGCTTAGTATTTTCTAGCATTGCATCACGCACATTTTCAATGCTTTCAATTTGGATAAGGAAGTAGATTAGATTAGATTAGGAAGGAGAAGCTGGCCAATTGGCCTTGACCACCGCGACCCGCATGGATCTATTGTGGTGCTCCTGTTTGTTTTCCTTAGACTCCACAGCCTTGATATGGGCTCCTTAGTGTAACTATCAGCTCTTAGCTTTTCCTCACCAAGTAGTTGGAATATCAGTCTAGCAAGGCTTTCACAATGGCACAATACATGGACTGAGGTTTCCTTTATAAGGAAGTACTTATTAGTGAAGTGTTTGCAGGAATGCCGTTATGGGATAAAAAAAATAAAAATCTAGTTTGTCTCTAATTTTGTCTGTGATGTAATTAAAAGTAGTAAATCTCATTCTTATATATTCAACAAAATGATCCGAATCCTTTCTCAGGTCATTGTACAGATTATGAAATTTACCATGTTGGCTTCGCTGCGTGTTTAAAGGATGAACTTTGAATCTCCTGTTCTTGCCAATAATGTACCATTTACTCAAATTTGACTGCACTGCAAAATCTTCATCCAAAGAACATTGCTTCAAGCTGCAGACTGCTGAAATACAACTAAACCGATAACTCTTTAATCTATGAACTAAACCAACTAACATTAACATGCGAGGTCAGGTGGACGTGATATACATGGCCTTCTCCAAGGCATTCGATCGCATTGATCATTGCCTATTATTATCCAAACTTCGATGGTATGGCTGCTCTACCACTCTTGTTTAGTTTTTCTCATCGTAACTGTCAAACCGTCTTAATTATGTTGCTTACAATGGTTTCATGTCTAACCCATATACCGTAACATCAGGGGTACCACAGGGTTCCAACTTAGATCCGCTATTTTTCGCTCTTTTCGTCAATGATCTCAATGACAATCTTTGCTGCAAAAATCTTTTTTTCGCAGATGACCTGAAAATATATGCGTCAATAAACTCCAAAGACGACTGTCATATGCTACAAAGGGAACTTAATAAAGTGGTACAGTGGTCTCATTTAAACTCTCTGGCTCTAAATATAACCAAATGTAAGGTTGTAACTTACTCATGAAAAGATGAGCCCATCGACTACGATCATCGTATCGGCACACAATCTTTGACACGTACTGACTTAGAGACCCAGAGATCTAGGAGTATTCTTCGATGACAAATTATCATTTACCAAGCATATCGAGTTAACAGTCTCCTCGTCTATGAAAACCTTAGGGTTCATTTTAAGACTAAGTCAGGTCTCCCGGGACAATGACGTTCTTAATCCAACTATTTTATTGTTATATGCAATCAGGGTTTAGAGGAGTACATTCATGTGAAAGTGCGCTGCAGTGTATATTAGATGATTGGGTGAAAGAAATCGAAATGGATAACATTATTGTGGCAGTATTCTTAGATTTTAAACGGGCCTTTGAGACAGTAGACCGAGGACTACTTCTTTCAAAGTTAGAGAGTATTGGCATCAGTGACATAGTGTTAGAATGGTTTACATCATATCTAACTGCAAGAAGACAGAGAACAAAGTATAGTGATAGTGTGTCCAGTGAAAAAGAAACAGAATATGGTGTACCTCAAGGTTCTGTCTTAGGTCCCATATTATTTATCATTTTCATTAACGATATTGTGATGTCAATAGTGAACTGTAAAATACATCTCTTTGCGGATGACACTATGTTATACATAGCAGGAGAAAATGTAAATGAAATTATAAATGTCATAAATACCGAGCTAACTAATATATATATATGTGGTTATGTGACAATAATCTTAAAGTAAACATTGATAAATGTAAGTGGATATGTCTCGGGAAAAAAAGTAAATTGACTAAAATTGTGTTAACAGATTGTGTTAAATTAAATCATCAGACATTAGAAAAAGTTACTGAAGTAAAATATTTAGGAGTGATTTTAGATGAACAGATGAGCTTTAAACAAAATGCTGCCTATATTGTAAAAAAAGTCTCAAAAAAAAAATAAATTACTTAAGGAGAATATCTAAGAACCTATCAATGTTTTCTAGATTAACAATTTACAAAACTATGATCGCACCACATTTTGAATATTGTTCAACTGTCTTGCTCTTCCTAAATAACAATGAAATTCAAATGTTACAAAAAATGCAAAATAAGGCAATGAGGGTAATATTGCAATGTAGTAAGTATACTCCAATACACAATATGTTAATAACATTAGGATTTATGACTGTAAGACAAAGAATTCTATTGAGAACCCTCCAATTTATCCATAAAATAAAAAATTTGTTATTGCCGAGATATTTATATGATAAATTAACCTATGTTGGAGATAGACATGATTACAATACTAGGCAAATAAATGATTTTTATGTAAAAAGGAATCATTCATCAGTAACTAGCAGATCATTGTTTTGTAAAGGTATAAAAGAATATAATAAGTTACCAAATGACATAAAAAATTCTATATCTATTAACCATTTTTCAAATGAGTGTGCAAAATATGTAAGGACAATACCTATATAAAAAAAAATGAAATGTGCAGTTATATTATATTGTATTCAGTATTTTGTTATTTAAATAGTACTAAGACCACTTCATAATTCTACTTGTTTGATATTATTAATCAAGGATTTTATTTTTGTATCTATACTTTTGTTAGACGTAAGATGTATGTGAAACTGTATAGCTTTCATTAGCTAAATAAACGAATTATTATTTATTATTATTATTTATATACAGTCTAAACTCGAGTACTGCTCACTTATCTGGAGCCCTATCTATGATTATCAAGTTAAATCAATTGAGTCAGTTGTGAGGAAATTTTTACAATTTCTCTGCTTCCGCGCTGATGGTAGTTATCCAAACAGAGGTTGCGACCAGCCGTATCTGCTAAATAGGTTCGACTTCGACTCACTACAATTTAGAAGGCAATTCTTTGCTGTAAAATTCCTGTACTCGCCCATACACAACAGGGTTGATTGCCCTCCTGCACTAACCCAGTTGAACTTCTTGGCTCCAAGAGCCGCTAGTCGCAATCCGCTTACATTTTATTGTCAACCGGCGCGAATCAATATAATGCTGAAGTCTCCTATATTCGTTATGGGCTCTACCTACAATTCAATCTGTGATACTTGTGATATATTCCACTGTTCGATAAATACAATACATACTTCTCTTACGAATTGCAGCGTCCCATAGTGTTAATCATAATACATTTATAATTTTTTTTTTTTGTATTTTGTCGCTTTCTTATCCTGTAATTGGTTCTTTTGTACTGTTGGACAAATGTAATATAATAATAAATAAATAAATAAATAAACATTGCAAAACGAGTTTCGATTGAGCTTGGGGCAGTGCGTGATGAGTCCACTCGGTGTTTTGGTCCATGGCGTCAGTGCAGTGCTATGCTTGGTGCAAGGGTCGGTGCTCCGTAGTGGACTTACACTTACTTTGCAATTGTGTGCTATCTGCCTTTGTGAATTGAATGATCTTTTAACAATTTTATCCCTTACTAGAGTATCTTTATTGCAAAACTGCTGGATGTCCCTTAAAAACGTTGAACTAAAATGCAAATAGTAGCAGACACATCACACATGGCAAAGGGTACCTCGGAATATGACGGATTTTAGAATAAACCTGATGGGATCGTTTTTTGGTTCTAAAAAATAAAGTCTACAGGGTCCGTATATCAAAATTGCCCCCATGCACAAGAGAGGGCTCATTTTAGTTTTTACTTACTTAACAAGTTAGGTAATCATGTTAAAGAGAGTTACCTTATGGATAAAACTTTTTAGTCACTTAATGACTAAATCTCCCTGGGTCTAAATCTCTGGAATTACTGCTCGCTAGGTGTTTGTGCAATATTTTTTTTTACTGTGTTTTCTTGATGTTTTTGTCTCATTTTTTAAAATTATATTTGACATATGTGTATTTTAATTATAAGTAGTTTATTAGGATTATTGATTTAAGTATACCACAGTATTGTGATATTTTTACTATATGTTAGTTTGTTCCTCTATTCTTAGTTGTAGTTTATTAGTTATTAGATGTAAACAAAACATTTTTTAAGTTATTAGATGTATGATATTTTGACACATCTCCAATGTCTTAAGCCGGCTTCAGAGACCTTCGACGTGTAGCCAGCGACACTAGGAGAACCAATAGCGTGGCCATAAAAATCTACGTCACGTACTCCCCAACTTTCGTTGAGCGGCAGCAATACTGTCGTCGTGAAGTTGGAACTTGCCAACTACACCGAAGTGTCGCTGAGTTGTTGAGGTTATGTTGTCAATAGTGACGTTTTGTTGACTTTTTTATTATTATAAAAATTAAGTGCAATGTCTAATTTAAACCCCATTGTGTATCTAAATATTCATTTCATTAGTATAGAAATGTATTTATTTTAACTAACCGTCTTTTTTGTCTTTTCAAACTAGCGACCTGTCTCTTTCTCTGCAACCAGTAGAACGAAACAAACATCAAAAGTACGTTTGTTTTTGAGATTTTTCCCTGAAAAATTATAAAAAAAATATTGTAGGTTAGGTTGTCAAATGTTAACGGAATCCGGCTCCGGTGTAGCCAGCGACATTTCCATAAACAACTGGGAGTAGAGGGGGAAGTGTCGCCGGTCACACGCAGAAGGTCTCTGAAGCCGCCTTTATACTAGATCCTAATGGGAAAATTAAGTTCCATATCTTTATCTTTATTATTTTTTTACAAAAATGGAAGCAATTTAAAATAGTGAAAAAATCCATGCATGTAGTGATCCCAAAGATAGAGCCAGGCTAAAAATTCAATTTTTTTTTATTTTTTTCAACAAAAATCAAGTTAATTGGATAGGAGGGGTAGCTTTGAAAGCTTGGGTAATGAATCACTCCCTTGGAGCAAAGGACACTCCTCTGGGACCAATAGTCACCCCGTTGGGTTGGCCCCCTGGGATCCAAAGACCACCTTCTTCCATAAAAGGTTTCCCTCTTAGGGTCAAAAGTTATCCGGCATGAGTGAATAGTCTTCTAGAGAGCAAGAAGGCACACACCTTAGTAAAAAAACATCCAAATAACCCCTCCCTCTCCGAGGTAAGTATTTATTATGATATACAAGGAATTAAAAGTAAGAAACCATTTTTGCCAAAAATTAATTTTATTCTAAAAAATATTTAAAAATTAATATATTTCAACATTAAAAGTAATACATATCTAAATATTCTTGTAAGCGTTTTGGCTGAGCAGATTATTTTTGATAGATATCTGCCATAAGATAAACAGTAGATAATTTCTGCCATGTAATAAATTTTCCGCACCTCTTTATCATAACAAAAATATTTGACTTTAAAAAATTTACAAACATTTTTAAGGGCCTTAGTGAGACCCAATAGAACCCCAAAAAATTGAGGCTAAAGGTCTTTGAGTTTACTGTAGGCATGATTTTTTTCAGAATTTTAAATTGCTTCCAATTGTGTAAAAAAAAAAAACAAAAAAAACAATTTTGATATATGGACTCTGTAGACCTTATTTTCTAGGCTCAAGATACGTTTTATATTATATTAGGTTTATTCCAAAATCCGTGATAAAGGGCATTTCATCTATCTTATCCCGAGGTACCCTTATTGTTCAAACCATGATGAAAGGATAAATCCCTTTCAACATTGACCTTTCAAATTATACAATAGTTTAATAAATAAAAAAGTCCAAAGGTGACACACAGTCTTTAAAATAATTTTAAATAGAAGCTTAATCTTAGCATATGCTTTTTACTTGGCAGCATCTAATGTCATATTTACTAGCAAGTTCAATAGGTTAGCACTGTTTTCAGCCGCCAGGACTTTATGCATAATGATTTTAGGCCGCTCAAAATCATTGTGTACAAACTCCTGACAATTTGAAAACAGTCCTAAGCACTTGTAGAAACAATCCTAATATTGTATATACAATAAATAGTAGCAACCAGTTGTAATAAAATAATGTTACTGACATTACAGTCAACATATGATGGCTATCACTAATTTAATGATTACTCTAGGTTTTAAATTTGCTGCAATAAGGCGAATTTGGGCGGATTAAGTTACTGCAAATATACCTTTTTAAGATAGATATAACAAGCATATATATATATGAATATTACGATACAATTAACTTATACACTAATGAGTTTAATTACGATTTAAGAACTTTAAGATGATAGCCTAGTTTTGGTATTGATTCCCATCCTAAAACAAAAATAGGTTGACTATAACTTTTATGTCTGGCTTATAAATTGCAAACCTTAGGATTATGAAGAATTTTTCCAGCTAAATTAGACAAGATGCCTCCCATACTGCCTAATCCTCCAACGGAACCTTCTCCACCAATTTGAGGTATGTGGGGTTGTGGTTGCTAAAAAGAAAATGTATTTCTATTTTTTATCATTCTTTATAAATCAGCACAAAAGGTATAAATTTATGTACATGAGCATAAAAAAAAATTGGATGCAGTTTAGTACAATGCTCCAATGGCTACAGTCCATTATAATAAGACTTTCGAGAAGAAATAAATTAGTCGACTGTGACTTAATGCACTAGGTTTAGGCCATGAACATAGAGGTACTCTAACTGTATCATCCCACGTCAACTCTTAAGGTGGATTTGAGCTCCTGAAGATATTAAGAACGATACTCGGTTCTCAGGACCCAACAGTGGCATGAGATTGTATTATAAAAATTCAGGTCTTTTACATAATTTTCCTGCAAGATAAACGCAGGAATATACCAGTTTGCTCATTATATTTCGTTCGATTATAGTAGTGTTAAGAGATATTGCATAGAATAAGATGTACTAATAGCCCCCCCCCCTCCCCCTCTGTACCGTTTGATATATGCCACATTATATTTTTCGATATAGTGCTTGGTATTTACTAGTCATGCCTTAAAAGTAGACACTCCATAGCTTGCAGGCTTAGAATGTCTGCCGCTGATCCTCCACAAACAGGTATGTATGTCAATCGTATTTTGGTATTGCATTGTAATAATTGTGAAAAAGCAGTCTCAGAGATTTCTTTGAATTTTTACGTTTCAGACTACGTAGACTATGGAAATAAAGGTCTTTAAGTACAATCAGTCTGTGTGTCTATCTGTCGGCCTGCCGTATGTCTATTTCTTCGCAATAAGTCTAAAAAGTAGTTACATTAGTGGATTTGTTTTACTACTGCACTTAGGCCTTAAGGCCCATTGTACGTAGGGATCTACAGATTGCGTGGACTCCAAACCACGGTCTTCGGCTACCAACTTTAATCCACCCCCGCCCATCTCACCATATTTCTGGTGGGCCAATAGCCCTTGAGGTCTTCTTTGCAGCGGAAACAGGTATCCTATGCCGTCGGCACCGCCATATTAAGCAATTTATCAGCCCGGAACTATCTCAGTTAATAGCCCACTGACTAATAGAAGAGATATTCTGGTCACCCATCCGAATGATGGAAAAAAGTAGTTGGTAACAGAAAATAATATGTGGTAGGTACTTTACACCATTGCGAACTATGAAATGGATATACTTTTAGTGAACAGAACAATATATAGCTTTTGTCACTCATAAGAAAATACGGGATGTACAAGACATGCAAACTGCAAAACTACTGTCTTTCAGGTTGAACGAACTTTATATACATTCATGTAATATCAAGTATATCACTTTTAATTTACAGTGATGTTAGAAGGCATTTTTTAAAAGACTATTACGAATTAATGAGGCATTGCCGAGGGCGAATATTTATTTGAATAATAAAAACAACAAATGTCATCACCTAACAGTGAATGGAGCCATATTTGAGCATAATGTTAAGAGGGCCAGAATTCATATTTGCTTTAAAAGATAACCTCGTATTTCGTCGATTTATGTTACATTCCTAAATCAATTCAAACAATTTTTTCACAGTGTTTTAGGTTATTTTTTAAAGCAAATCTAATCATGAATTCCGGCTCCCCTTAAACGAAAAGATATTTCTTTGAATTATTTTGCAATGTTTTTCACATTTTTGGATCTTTTATCTTAATCAACCAATTATTCCATCGAGATGAGCCCCTGAATACCTGGGATCAGGTGGCATTATTTTATATCTCAAAAGTTGACCGCTCCACTAGTTGCTTCCAGCAAGTAATATCATGTCAGAGAATGCAATAAGAGGAATTCTGTGTGAGAGCGTACTTGCTCTTATTATGGAAACATACTTACTAAATAGGGCTGGAAAATAACAAATTTTAAAACACATGAGGGCGATATTGATATAAAGTAGGCTTCAGTTACATCAAGATATGTTTTTGATGTGCTATAAACAGGCCTCGGATTTAGCGGCCAGATATGACGTAAAACCAGGGTTGGCTTTAGATGACGATGTGTCAGCGCATAAAAAGTTGCATGCACATATGAAACGATATCTTACCTTGAAATATTTTTTAGCGAATTATGTAGCATCCAAAGGTAATAACGCCACTTTATAACACTCACTACAAGAGTAAAAGTATATCACTGATATCTCCTCTAAATGTTTTGGAGTTAAACTTCGGCGCCTTTTGGTAAAAATCCATTTGTATTGCGAGAAGGACCTCTCGACGTTGGCAGATGTAACTGGGCCATACTTACAATATCGAAACTTTCGCAGTCATCACATTCATGCCGAATGTAGCAAAGTCTACTATCTTTGCCTTGTAAAATGTCTGTTACACCTGTCATCGTAACAAATCCGAGATTTCTTGTTAACACAGTTGTGAATTTTTTTGTACTGTCGCAGTAATGTCTCCCTGTAATTGAAAAATATATTGTCGAAGATCGAACACAACGTTTCTTGCATCAACTATAGTAATGGCTGATGTTGAAGGTTCCGTATGGGCAGAGGAATTCGTGAGAAACATCCGTATGGTCTCCTGATTTTCTTAAACAGCTGGATCCAGAAAGGCCTGATGCGTCTATGAAATGGCAACTGCGTCATTTGGATTTAACTATTGTATTACGTATTTCACATTTTCAAAATGACAGTAATAGTACGATGCAGCCTGTTGTCAAGATCCCAATCGTGTGATAATGGACGCTGGAGGTAATGGAATATTTGGTAGAATATCGTCAAATAACTGTACACGACCTGGTGCTTTAAGAAAAACTTTCTTTACTAGTTATTAATTTATCAACATTAGTGTAACACCTCCTAATAGTTTCAGAAGTCCTACGCAGCCATGTGGTAAACATGTTCCATGCAGTATATTCCGATATGTTTCTTTCTAAATTCTTCCAGCAGCTTCCATATAATTCGCTCCATCGGTAAAGAATAATAAGAACTTGGCTGTATTTTCTGCATATTTGTCACCGACCAACACACGTGACGTTATCTCTGCTACTGTTTCAGGTAATTTTCTCTCCTCCCGCACCGGCCAGATCGGGTAGCATAAAGTGCATGTGCACTATAAGTTAAAAGAATCTATTACGCCTTTCGTTTGTATTTCATAGGTATAGTGCGTCACCGACTAAAAGCATTACCATGGTAAAATTAATAAAATTCAATTAATACGTTGCATCCTTTCTGTGTTTGTAGTTTGCGAATTTTTAGAAGGTGTTTACAATACAACAATATTATACATATCTATTTGTAAAAGACAACCCTGGACTCTGGCCGCTACTTCCGAGGTATGGTTATAAACAAGGGTCGGAATCTTTCAACGATAAAAGTGGTCACACTCAGGAGCGTTAAATAAAGTACAACGAATTATATTAAAAATACAGTGGAAAATAATATCATATAAAACATAAAATAATTTTCGGTTGACAATAATGCAAATCGAAAATAACCAAATTATGAAACCAACAAATCCATAAAACTTGTAGATATGAAGTGAAATTAGCTGCCGTGTCGCATTATTTACATACCTACTAGCTAATAAAATTAATTTAATTAAAACAAATACTATTACAATCTGTATTTATATTTCAAAAATAAACTACTCATTATTAAAGGACAAAAACATGGTTAATACACAAAACAAACAATTAAAAAACATATAGCAAAATGCCACAATAACATTTATGCTGTGGCCGTGTGTTTACTGCTCAGTGATAGTTTCAATGATGCCATCGACCTGCGCGTAAAGTTATTCGGTCAACCGGTATTGTCTATTAATCGTGGGCTGAATTTTAACAGTGTGAGTAGGCTGGACTTTATTTGTCTAGTAATTTTCCTCGGTTTCTATGTACTTAATTCTTATTGTGTTTAGATTACGCAAAATGCCAAAAGTTAAAAAATTAAATGACATGTTAGCTCGTGAAAGAATAGAAAATTACCCCGAATTGCATTTTTATGGTGTCAACGTGCACTGTGATGCTGGCTGCAGGTGGCATTTTATTATTGCTAAAAATTTCGAAAATATTAGAAGTTTAATCAACATGTTTGATTCCCGTCAATCTATTGTAATATGTAAAGCGCACAAGATTTTTGATAAAGCAACGCTAAATACAGAACTTGAATATATAAACACTAATTTTAATGTTATAGTAAATGTCATAGAATATCTACAATTCCCTGATCTGTAAATTCATCAATCTCTACAAAAAATTAGTTTAGTGTTCGACAAACTCGAGGAAACAGACGGAATAAAAAGGCTCAATTATACCACAAATTGAATCAAATGTTCTCGAAAAACCCCGGATTTGAAAGAATTACAACAATTACCAAACTTTTGAAGGGAAATCTGGGTAATACCGACCATTCAAAATATTTGGCTTTGAGGGAGGTATGTGCCTCTTACTTCTGCCGATATAGAACGCTCCTTTTCAACATTAAATTGGATATTTATTTAACAGTAGGTGTCAAAAAATGACCATAAACAATTTGGAAAGAATAATGATTTTATACCATGTACATAAATATATGTAAATAAAAATAAATGAATTTAGGAACATATATATAAGAGGCCGCACAACACGGAGAACATCAGTTCAGTTTGAGCAACGAGGAGCAGCGGTAGCAGCAGCGGCAGCAACAGTAGGCGGCTTTCAGCGAGAACCTGATGTTCCGGATTTGCTTCATGTTATATTCTGTTTTCCAGTGCTAGGGATGTTTGTATTTGGGTCTCACTTCTGATATTTCTGTTAAAAGTGGTTCTAGATGTTCCATGTTGTGTGTTTGTTTGGCAAATTTTGCAGAAAGTATTGGAAGTCGTTGGATGATTGGCAGAATTTTGGTTTTGTCGTAGAGCAATATATTCGATGGGTGATGTAGTGGATTTGCAGGATGGCGAATTTTTGTGATAACTCTAAGAGAAGACGTTTCTTAAGGCAGGATTTCTACAATTTAGGTAAAGTGTGTGTCCATATTCTATGATAGGTCTGCATATTGTTTTATAGACTCTGGAAGCAGTGAAGATATCAATGACTTTATTTTTGTATGTTAGTGTCCTGAAGTGTTTCGCTCTAGATATTATTTTTCGTTTTATTATTTTTGTGTGGAGATTCATGTTCAGTTTGTTATCCAAGTTGTTATATTATAATATTTCTTGAAAAATTAAATAACAAGTCAATTCCGACTCTATTAACGCTGAAAAATTCCGGCCCTTGGATATAAATGATACATAAACCCAGCCTCAGACTATTCTTGATGTATAGTCGAATCAATGAAAGTTTTTACTTCTTAGTCCTCAGGGACAGGTCCGATTTTGATAATTTCTTTTAAATGTGTGTTTGTTAATATTATTTAAAACCAGAAACATCCCAAGTGGCGCAAATAATTATTTATATTGTTTCGGGGTGGATGTCAACCCTTCTCGGGGGGGTGGAAATTAGTAAACTCAAAATAACCGCAGAAATCGATGGGGGATGAATTCTAAGCAAAAAATGTTGTATGAAGTTTTTTCGATAAATCAATATTTTTCGAGTTATTTGCGATTGAAAATGTTGATTTTACATCCAAAAAATGCATGTTTTAGAGCGTTTTTTCATGAGTAACTCGAGAACCTATGTTTTATCAAAAAGAACACCAGGAGCAAAAATGAAGCTTATAAAATAACAAATCGATTAGCTTTTCCTTATTTCTGTAGATGCAATAAGAACTGACTTATGGCTCGTTGAAGGTGACTGCTTGTTTGCCGAAAACTGAATATGAACCTTTCAACTTTAAATAATGGAAGAACTACGATTTTTGGCGGAAAACTTATTAGATCTTTTTTAAAGTACTTGAAAATACCTTTAAAATAAGCTTTAGTACAAGTCGTTATCATACAAACTTACGGAGTTATGATGGAAATAAATCGGTTATCTCTAGAAAAAATCAGCACTGAAACCAATAGCTTAACTGCAAAAATTGAAATTAAACATAATCCATTCACAATTTACTTTATTTTGGTAGGAAAATAAGAATCAACTACGTTTTTAGGTAATTGTCAGTACGTTTTACAAATGTGGTAGATTTTCGATAAAAGTAGGTTATACGTAATTAACATTTTAAAATGAAATTAAATTCACTTTATCACGTAGTGTGCATTTGTGATGGCAGTTTTATGCCATTAACTTTGTTTATGTATGATTTAATATTATATAAAAAAGGTTTATTTTATTGGGAAATATGTTTTAATGTTGCCAGCAGTTAATTGGGTTTTTATGTTTAATTATTATGAAAATAAACAAAATAAATTGTCTTTTCATATGCTAGATATGCATTACATGTTTTTGTAAGAATCATTGCCGTGTTTAGGTTAAATTGATTCCAAAAAAATACATTGTAGCTGGCAATAATGTATATTTCACCACTCCGCCGTTTTTCTGATCATTTCAGTAGGTGTTTGCAATATAATATTATGTCTATATGAGAGCTATCTATGGCGTCGAGATAAAATTCCTGAGCCTTGGTTATAAATAAAGAATTGTGGTTTGATAGTATAAGGGAAAGAGGTGCATCCTTCCACACAAACAGCCCAAGCTCATATTCTGAACGTACCAAGTCGATGAGGTATGATGAATGAGTGAAGCTGTTTGCGTCACCACCTCTCAAGAGAGATGTAAAATTGTGGATTCCATGTTATCTACCACATGATCATATTGACAGGTTTGAAAAGCATTTGTTTACATTTGCATATTTTTATGATTTGACAAAAGCCTTTGACAGTGTGTCTCATGTTACACTTATAAGGAAATTATCTGCATATGGTTTTGACGAGAACAGCTTGAATCTTGTTAAATCATACCTCACAGAAAGGTGTCAATATGTGACATACAATAACACACATTCTAATGAAAAAACTGTCTACATGGAGTTCCGCAGGGCTCGGTGCTAGGTCCCGCTCTTTCATTATTTATATTAACAATTTGCCCAACGGTGATCTCAATGCAAATCTAATTTTATTTGCAGATGACACAACAGAGATACCACAAGATTTATAGCTTGATCTTGTCAAGACTAAATCTATGAATAAACAATCAAATATCAAAACCTGGTATACTGCTAACACACTAGGAATAAATGATAGCAAGACACAACATCTTACATATAGCTTACGACCTACAAAAAACCACAACAAAGAGACAAAAAACGAATCAGTAAAATTCTTAGGCATCCACCTACATCCTACGCTGACTTGAGAAAAGCACGTGGATAACCTCTCAACAAAGATTTCGAGAAGCATTTATTTAGTCAGGAACCTAGCGAATACAGTCAGCCAAGAAGCTCTGATAGCAGCATACTATGGTCACAGACACTCAAATATAAGTTACGCCATCCTTAATTGGGGACACTCTGCACATGCATCAAGAATATTTGGACTACAAAGGAGATGCATCAGAATTATAGATAAATTGAAATAGAGAAATTGCTGTCAGCAAACTTTCAAAAAACTCAATATACTTACGCTACCATGCATTTTTATAGTAGAATGCCTTACACATACAAAGAAAAATGAACATTTACTCAACAAACATAGTGATGTCCACAATTATGAAACAAGAAATAATAATAATGTCGTACCAAACTTTCACAGTCTGTCAAGAACCAGAGACGGTACTGGTTATCATTGCATGAAATTTTTCAATGTCTTGCCGGAGGCAACAAAACAATTAAATATAAACCAGTTCAAAACGAAGCTAAAAGCTTATTTAAAGAGAAAAGTGTTTTACAACTTTGAGGAATACCTCCAGAATAACTTTGAGGATCTCATTTTTAGTTTGTAGTTTTATCAAGTCTTTGTCCTTTGTCTAGTTTCATCTTTTATATATTTATAAGTTCAAACTTTATATTACATTAACTATTATTATTCCATTGACTTATGTACACACCCAGTGCCTTAACATCAATAAACCATTATTATTATTATTATAACATTTTAAAATGAAATAACACTTTATCACATGATGCACACGGTATATGGCAGTTTTATGCCATTAATCCTTAACTTTGTTATATATGATTTACTATTAATGGTTTATTTCATTGGGAAAAATATTTATGTTGTTGGGTTTTTATATTTAATTATTATGAAAATAAACACAACAAACACGCCACACATTAAACATAACAGGAAAGTGTGTTTTTTTTTTTATTTGCTAGATATGTTTTACATGTTTTTGTGAGAACTATTACCATTTTTAAGTTAAATTTATTACCAATAATAAATATTTCACCACTTCGTCATTTTTCTGATTATTTCAGTAAATGTTTGCAATAACACGTCTATATGAGAGCCGTCTCTGGCACCGAGATAAAATTCCAGATCTCTGGTCATATGCCATCCTAGGCCATTGCGCCCTCTACACGATGGCTGCTATTAGTCTAAGAGCTGGCTACAGAAATTAAAAATGATAAAGTACAGAGAAAATTTTTATGTAAAAACCCTCCATACTAGCTAAAAAGTACATAGCTTTGCAGCCAGAAGTCTCCCGGAGAGGGAAACATGGGCGGGCAGTCAAACGCGTTAATTTTTAATCAAAATAAAATCTTTGAGTGCAGCTCTGAAATTTTGTGTAGTTATAGTTTTCAACTGTAGAAATAAATAAATAAATAAATGAATGCGATGTAATTTTGAAATAAGAAATATCAGCCAAAAAGTTCAAAACAAATTAAAAAGTACACCCCTACAGGACCATTGACCACCCGTCCACGCTTCCCTCCCCAGAAGTGACTTCTGGCTGCAGAGCTATGTACTCTTCAGCTAGTAAGGAGGGTTTTTACACACAAAATTTTCTCTGCACCTATTCATTTTTAATTTTCGTAGCCAGCTCTCCGTCTATCGTGATGATTCATGATGATGAGCCATTGTGTAGAGGGGCCTTTATATTTTCAGTATTCAATTGATAAAAACGCATCTACTGAAATTGTTATATCAAAGTCTATTTTAACAGAAATACTTACGAGGAGTTAATTATAACACTTAGGAACCTTACTGCTCTGCTCAAACTACAGATTATTAATGAGTAATTGTTTAAACAACTTACATTTGTATAACGTTGTTCCTGTTGATTACTACCTGTTGAAAGTAACCCTGAAAGTAGATTTTCAAATGGTCCTCTTTGTTCTTGATGGGATGGTAGGTGAGGATATTGTCCATATTGCTGAAAAAAAAAACAACTGTATTATACAATACACCCAAAAAGTGTTTGATTCTTTATAGATCTTATATATCTTATAAATTACGACTGCATATTCTATGGCACTGCTCGCAATATACTGTTACGTAAGCTAGACACGGTTCAATACAAAACTATATGAATATCTTTAGGAGCCTTTCAATCAAACCCTGTAGAATCATTATTGGCAGAAGCTGGAGAAGTACCATTATTCATCAGGAGGGAATACTTAACAGAAGAATATCTCTTAAAAATGAAGAATTTAACAGATGTTTTCATTGAAATAAGCAGGCATGATTGGCATGAACTACTCTTGCTAAACTTCGACATATTAATTATTTACTCCATATCATATGAGTCAATATTTCATCAGATAGATATTAAATTTCCCAAATACTTTAATTTGACAATTAGTTAGCTTGCAAGTGTACATTCGTGGGATTTCTGATGATACAGGCATAGGAGTGGTATTAATATCTTCGTTATGACATGGAGAATCAGTAATTGGTTGGTGGACAGTAGCCACTAGTGTTAGATTAATCTTATACTCAAAAAACAAAATGGCCGCCGCTCTGCCATACATGATACTGGTTTTTTATGTTTATCTCGTAAAATACAGTATTTACGACAAAATGATACATTACTAAAAGTATTCAGTATTAAATTCTACACAAAAAGTGTTCTTAGTTATTTTGTGTATGGCTGATATTTAACATAGAAATTCGACTTTTAAGTAAAGAATTCACTCAGATGCTTGAAATCTCCAATATCAGCTTTTTCTAACTTTTTACATGTAATGTATGCATTTAAAATTTGTATATGTCGCAGGTAAATTGTCAAAGCCGTAAAATTATAATTTAACGGTAGGTTTTTGTTATGTTTTTTATAAACTAACCTAACCTTACCTGGTGAAATTATAATTTTATGGTTTTGAAATTTTACCTGCGGCATATACATATTATACATTCAATATTAATTAAGCTAATAAAAATCTATTTTTTTTTACAGATAACTTATTGAAGTAACCAGAAAAAACCTAATAATGGATGCTGCATATCAGTGTAGTTTGGTGAAGAAAAGGAAGACAATCAATAATACTAGTTGTTTTCTTTGTACCTCGTCATCGTCTGAAAAACTAGTATCTCATCCATCTAGTGATAATTACAAGAAACTTGTGGATTGCAAGACAATGTAATGGTGATAGACAATGCGAAAATATTACAAACCAGTTTGATGATGTTTTTAGTGTCGAATCTATGAAAAAACAAAATATTGCATGGCATAGGTCGTGCTATCAACGTATAACCCATAGAAAGCATATTGAACTATTAAAAAGGAAATATGAAGAAATATTAAATAAGCCATTGGAAGAGACATGTGCATCAACATCTGAAAGTTGTTCCATCAAATTAACAAGATCTCAAACAGGAAACTACATAAAAGAACACTGTTTTTTTTGTGATAAGCCAGATTTAAATTAAGAAAAGTGTCGACTAATACGGCTGGAAAAAACTTGCGCCATGCTGTTGAACCAAATAATGATGACATTTTACAAGTAAGGCTTAGTGAAGCACTAGACCCAAATGACGCTCGTGCAATTGACGTGATGTACCACGCTAAATGTTGGGTAAAAAATGTCACTAATGTTCTCCGACCGAAGAATACAGGCACAAATCAACAGAATACGGATGTTGCTTCAATGGCAGCATGTGTAGAGTTTACATATTTATAAAGTTATATTGGGGCAGGAACTCTTTGCGGATTGTTAGCCTGGTTTGGACAAGAGAATTAAATGTCTTTGTCTGATAGCTCTCTTTCAATGAAAACTTTAAGTTGTTTGCGTGTCATAGCATCATGTTGTACATTGTTTGAAGAACAAATATTTAAATATGCTTCTTCCGGGACATCCATGCCAAATATTTTTCCTGAAGATAGTTCCTGCTCCAATATATTTATAAACTCTACACATGCTGCCATTGAAGCAACATCCGTATTCTGTTGATTTGTGTCCGTATTCTTCGGTCTGAGATCGTTAGTGACATTTTTTGCCCAACATTTAGCGTGGTACATCACGTCAATTACATGAGCGTCATTTGGGTCTAGTGCTTCACTAAGTCTTACTTGTAAAAATTCATCATTATTTAGTTCAACAGCATGGCACAAGTTTTTTCCAGCAATATTAGTCAACACTTTTCTTAATTTAACTCTTCCAGAACCTGGCTTATCACAAAAAAAAACGGTGTTCTTTTATGTACTTTCTTGTTTGAGATCTTGTTAATTTGATGGAACAACATTCAGATATTGACGCACATGTCTCTTCCAATGGCTTATTTAATATTTCTTCATGTTTCTTTTTTAATAGTTCAATATGGGTTTATGGGTTATACATTGATAGCACGAACTGTGCCTTGCAATATTTTGTTTTTTCATTCACACTAAAACATCATCAAACTGGTTTATAATATTTTTGCATTGTCCATCACCGTAACATTGTCTTTCAACTATGCAATCCACAAGTTTCTTGTAAGTATCACTAGATGGATGAGATACTAGTTTTTCAGACGATAACGAGGTACAAAGGAGACAACTAGGATTACTGATTGTCTTCCTTTTCTTCACCAGACTACACTGATATGCAGCATCCATTATTAGGTTTTTTCTGGTTACTTCAATGAGTTATCTGTAAAAAAAATGATTTATATTAGCTTAATTAATATTGAATGTATAATGTGCATATGCTGCAGGTAAATTTTCAAAACCATAAAATTATAATTTCACCAGGTAAGGTTAGGTTAGTTTATAAAAAACCTAACAAAAATCTACCGTTAAATTATAATTTTACGGCTTTGACAATTTACTTGCGACATATACAAATTTGAAATGCATACATTACATGCAAAAAGTTACATATTGGAGATTTCAAGCATCTGAGTGAATTCTTTACTTAAAAGTCGAATTTCTATGTTAAATATCAGCTGTACACAAAATAACTAAGAACACTTTTTCTGTAGAATTTAATACTGAATACTTTTAGTAATGTATCATTTTGTTGTAAATACTGTATTTTACGAGATAAACACAAAAAACCAGTATCATGTACGGCAGAGCGGCGGCCATTTTGTTTTTTGATTATAAGATTAATCTGACACTAGTGGCTACTGTCCACTATCCAAATACCAATTCTCCATGTTATAACGAAGAGATTGATACCACTCCTATGCTTGTATCATCAAAAATCCCACAGGACATAGCAGGTTGTACATTAGCAAGCGGACTAAATCCTTTGTGCACTAAAGGTTTAAGACTATATTATACCAATATATAAATTATTACCTTATATACAGATGGGTCCAAAACCGTCAAGGGGGTTGGATGTAACCAACAATGGTTTTAGATGCTTGTTGAGATATATACATTATAATGTATATATCACAGCAAGATGAAAAAAGGACATTTCCTATGGATACTAGTATATACACTGTTGAAGCCTCAGCAATTTCGTTTGCAGTCGAATGAATAATAAATAGTTGCTACGATAAATTCCTGATATTAACAGACTCTATGTCCGTATTGAAGGACATTGAAAGTCACTCCCTCCAACTTTACAATAGCAAAATTATGTGCAACATTATAAATAAACAAGTGTTTGTCATTCAGATATAAATCTGTTCATTTCGTACAGGTCAAAGAGCACTGTTTACAATAATTTACCAAAGAAAATTAAAGACAGCAAGTCCCTAAACACTTTAAACATGAATTAAAATTATATCTAATTAAGTGGTGACTGATCTTATATTTGTATATTTTATATTCTTAAACATATTACTTTAATATTTTCCATAATGTGGGAAATTTATTTGTAATTTTATGTGTTTTTCATTTTATGTATGTATTATATTTGTATATTTGGTTGATCTTATATGTGTGATCTTTAGTTTTAAACGTATTACTTTAATATTTTGCATAATGTGGAAAATTTATATTTAATTTTTATAATGCACGTTTTTCATTTTGTGTATATATTATATTTGTATATTTATATATTAGGAATTACCTATCATAAATAAAGTTACTATTATTATTAAAATTACATATGCCGCTCTTGTTTTTTCAATTAAGACAACAGAGAATTGGTTGCATGAGTCTTCAGATCGTTAGTCCATGCAGCCTAGTTTGCCTGACACTGCCGAAGAGATTAGAGAGATGAAATTGTGTCACGGTTGAGAATACTAATAGTGTATACAAGGTAAGGTTTGACATAGTTCTATTAGAAAATTAAACTCAGTCGGGATTCTCAAAATATTAAAAGTAGGAGATTGTCCTCAAAACCCATCTTTAGGTTATAATTCCAAACACCCAATGTTATTGCCCCGTAAGAGTATGCTTACGCGCTTGATTATAACACACATGCATAGAATTTATTTGCATCCTGATCAGACTACCTTATTAGCCTTACTTGGTCATCAATTTCGGATTCTCTTACCTCATCGAGCAATAAAATCTGTTTTCGAATCGATTCAACTTCAAATTACTTCCACATCCACGTAATGGAGTGGAAGTATAATAATAATAATACATTTATTAACCCAAGAGATCATAGTACACGATATAGGGTAAGTCTAATGAACACTTGTTCAGTTGACTTAAAATTAAAAGGAAAAAGATTACAGTAAAATAATTAGTTAAACATGAAAAAGATATTCGTTGACAGAGTAAAAAGCATTGGATAATAGTAGTTTTCTGACATAAGAAGTAAATTTGTTTAAACTAACATTTTTAACACTCGTTGGTAGTTTGTTATATAATTTGGCACCAGTATAGTATGGACTTGACTTATATAGTTGTAATCTGTGTATATCATATTGCAAATTTTCACCATGTCTGGTATTATAATTGTGATAGTTATTTTGTAAGTTAACTCGATATATTCTGTTTCACAAATTTAAAAATTTCAAATATATATATATATATATACAGACTGTAGAAGAATAAAGTTTTAGAAACAGTTATCCCATTTTTTGTGAGCTATATTTCAGTAAAAAGAAATTTGAAATCCTTAGCCTACTTTATGAGATATATTACAATAAGAATAATAACGTTTAACAAAAAAAATCGAAAAATGCAGTTGGCTTTGACATACGCTATTGTGCAAAAATGAAAAATACATATCTCAAAGTAGGCCATGACGCCATTAATTCCGTTAATTTTTTCTCATTCCAAAGATATAAAACATGTCACAGAAATTTTAACCGATAGTGTCAATATTTAATATTTTACGAATACCACAATTCATATAATTGAATCGTAATAATCAGCTGTGCCATAATTAGTGAAAAACAATGTATACAGTTATTAATAAATTTGACAGATTGTCACTGTTGTATGTTGTATGTTGCGTTGTCGAGTTCTAAGACAAATTTTATATCAGTAATTATGGTGTACACCAATAATAACAAATTCGATATGATTAGCATTTATTGTCAGTGAAATTTTGACGCTGAGATGGCAGTCACGGTTTACGGAGATAGATTTCCAGATGCTCCGCAGCCAAATCGAACTATGTTTAGGAAGTTAGTTCAAAATCTAAAAACGCACGGTTCATTTTCAAAAAAAGTAGTAAGGCGTAATAGAGTAATGAATTATGTTAACCAAAATGAGGAAACCTCTTTGAGACAAATTCAGAGAAACTGTCGCATAAAAAAAGACAGTGCAAGAAAAATATTGAAAAAAAACGGATTTCGATGCTACAAAATGAGGAAAGTTCAACATTTAAATGAGGGAGATAAGCCAAGGAGAGTAAGATTTTGTAGATGGTTATTAAATAAGAAAAGGAATGACGCGCTGATATGTAGCAAAATTCTTTGGTCGGACGAATCAAATTTTTCTAATAATGGATTTTTCAATAGAAATATGCATTGTAAGTGGACACGAGAAAACACACATTGGTGCAGAGAGACTGCTTTCCAAGAAAGATTTTCTACGAATGTTTGGTTGGGTCTTATAGGGACTAAAGTAATTGGACCTTATTTTTATGATGGTAAATTAACCGCTCGTAGATGCCTTAATTTCCTGTAAAACGAATTTCAAGATTTTCTTTATGAATTAACAGTGGCAGAAAGATTAAATTATTCATATTTTCAACAAGATGGGGCTCCACCTCACACTGCTGTAATATGTACAAATTATTTAAATCAAGTTATGCCAGATAGCTGGATAGGCACCTATGGACCCATTCTATGGCCAGCTCGATCACCAGATATTACTCCCTTGGATTTTTTCGTCTGGGGTTACATTAAAGACAAGGTATTTCAAACTGCCCCTGAAAATATTGAGGACATCAAAACCAGAATTCGAAACGCATGTGAGGCAATTACTCCTGAAATGCTCCAAAATGTAATGCGTGACGTGTCTCGTAGAGCACGTTTATGTGTCAGAATGCATGGTGCACAATTTGAGCATTTGTAGTTAGAAAAATAAATACACACAATTTCTTTTCAATATAGTAGTAGGTAGTACTGTTATACATAGTTTTTCGTTTTTTTCTTTGGATGTTCGTTTTGTACTTGTATTTTTATTTATGAGATATTTATTGGTTTGTATTAAATTGTAATAAATAATTACGGAATTATAATTATTATAAAGTGAATTTTTACTATTATGGCACAGCTGATTGTTACGATTCAATTATATGAATTGTGGTATTCGTAAAATATTAAATATTGACACCATCGGTTAAAATTTCTGTAACATGTTTTATATCGTTGGAATGAGAAAAAAATAACGGAATTAATGGCGTCATGGCCTACTTTGAGATATGTATTTTTCATTTTTGCACAATAGCGTATGTCAAAGCCAACTGCATTTTTCGATTTTTTTGTTACACGTTATTATTCTTATTGTCTTTGCCGTCAACTTTCATTCCTTTAACTTTTTTCGTATCTCCTCAAATAAGGAAGCTATAACCGTTTGTGGTTTTCCTATTTTTCGGGTTTTAGTAATATATCTCATAAAGCAGGCTATGGATTTCAAATTTCTTTTTACTGAAATATAGCTCACAAAAAATGGGATAACTGTTTCTAAAACTTTATTCTTCTACAATAGATATTAAGCGAGATATTTGGTGTGGCCCTCGTAAAATAGACAGTCTGTATATACAAGGGAAAGTGAGTATTTGTTCTCTGATAAAAATTTGTTTACATGACTCTCGATATTTCGTTTTTTGCAAGGGACAGTTGAACTTTATGATCCTTTCTATCAATTCTGGGGACTCTGCTGGCACAAAATAATGTTTTTGTTTAATTATCAGCATCCTGTATGATTTTGTTAGAACACAGATACACTGCAGAAAAAATAAAAATTATTTTGAACTGTTACAACCATAAAAATAATTGTTATACATGTTAAAAGGCTGATTTAAGGGAAATTTAAAAAAAATATAATAAAATAATATCTCAAAAATGGTGATACTTTTGATAGAGGTTATTAGGGCTAATTACCTTCTAAATGGCCCCACCTATCCACCATTCTCGTTTAGCACACTCTCTGTCGAACTCCTTGTATACTAGAAGCCAAGGACTCAGATTATTTATATTATTTTTCACCCCTTCGCCATTATTAAAGGGGTTGATAAAATATAATTGAAATATTCACTTGGAATTTGGTACATGTATGTATTACTAGATTACATTTTGAGATGATTACATTAAAGGAGCGGGGGGGTAAATAGGAGAAAATGAGTAAAACAAGCTGGTAAGAGCACAGAAATTTGGAATTTGGTGCATATACTAGAAGTCAATATCTTTATTTTATTTTTTCGACCCCTTTAGTAATGGAGTAGGGGTGGTGAGGGAGTTGAAAAATATTATGAAAAAATCTGATTCCTTGAAGTGGTGGACGTGTAAATAGGGAAAAATAAGCAAAACAAGGTCATAAGAGTACAGAAACTTAGGATTTGATGTATATACAAGAAACCTACGATCTAGTTTTTATCTAACAATTGCCACCCCCCATTACCACTCCATAATTAAAAGGGTTAATAAAGTAAAATATAAATATATCACACTATACATCCCGAAAATGCAGCCAAAGGTGGTAGTGCCATCTTGATCATGGAATAAATTAAGCATCACCAAGAGAACGGATATAAAACAGAAGAATTTCAAGCTGCCTCTGTAAACATACCGAGATTATTGTCTCAGCAGTTTACTGTCCGCTATTGGAGATGACTTCAACGATTCAGTGGGAATCTAGCTTGACAACTACGAAAGGAAAAGAACTTCCTCAAGCAGTCAACCAACCAAAATGCGAAACATTGTCAACTGGTAAGCTGACATATTGGCCTACAGATCCTAATAAAATCCCCGATCTAATTGATTTCTTCATAACTCGAAATGTGTTTGTGAACTACATGTATGTGGAAGAGGCTTCGAACATGAACTCTGATATTTCTCCTATTCTTTTCACCCTGAGTGATAGTGTCATAAAAAAGAAAATGTCTCCTATATTGAGTAATAGACAAACTGATTGATAGAATTTCATTCTTCAACTTGAAGGAACTACCAATTTGTCAATCCCTCTAAGAAATGAAGATCAGCTAGACAATGAATCGGAAACATTTGTTAAGGATATCCAACAAGCTATATGGGATAATACCCCTAATATTACCCGATGAACTAAAGGCAATAATTACCCTAGAGAAATTAGAGCACTTATTTATGAAAAAAAAAGGACTCGGAAGAATTTGGCATCAATCTAGATTTCCAGCAGATAAAACTAGATTAAACAATGCCACAACAACAAAGAGAGATTCAAAAAAATTAACTCTAAATCTATCTAAGCGAACTGTCATATGGCAATAAAACTGACTATTCACTTTGACAAGCCACTAAAAAACTAAAAAGATTGATCTTGCAGAATCCACCAATTAAAAATGCAGATGACACATGGGTAAAAAATAACATACAAAAGGCTAACAGATATGCTGAACATCTTGAAGGACCTTTCAACTGAATGAGGGAGAAGACACTCTTGATTGGGAAAATTTTATCCAGGAAGAATGTGAATCAGACTCGCTACTCCAAAAGAAATTGAAGCAGAAATTAAACAAAACGAAGAAAATCCCAGGATTTGACTTAATTACTGGGGAGATTTTAAAACAGCTTCCTCATGAAAAAATCGTAAAACTTACCTACCTTCATTAATGCAACATTTAGATTAAAATATGTACCCAGGATATGGAAAGTAGCAAAAAAATCCAGAAAACCACCAAATGATGTCTCGGTTTACAGGCCATTATTAAAGTGGTTAACAAAATGATATTGTAATTTATTGTGTATGAGAGCAAAAGTTCTCAAAAAAATGTTTTGGCATCACTCCCATTAAACGTTGGACAGATGAAAATGTACTAAAGGGGCACATCGTGTTATGGATTTTTGGATCGGATGATTTCAAATAGTATATTATTAAAATTCTATGAGCAATTATTTTCATATACTGGAGTTCAAATATAATATCAAAATACTTTTGTTTAAAGAGACTTGGATAGGAAATCTAGATGTGGAAGTTCAAATTCAAAACAGACTTTATTTCTGACATTAATTACATAAAATTAAGACAAACACAGAATATATAACAGTACACTATAACTTTACAATTAACACAGGAGAATAAAATCACAAAAAGGCGGTGATCAGCATAAAAGCAGTTTTTAATTCTCAACCTATATTAGAGGATTTTAATATATATATATGATTACAGAACAATCAATCAATCAATAGAAATAAGTATATAAATACACTGCTGGCCACTCGAACTTACACATGAGACTTTTGGGCAAAATTTAAAGTTCAATATTTTCAACAGGAATGCAAATTTTTAAACGCGGCTTGCAAATTTTAAGAGCTAGTTTTTTTCGGATTAAGCTGCATGACGTATATTTATCGTAGGACCATAAGTTTATTATATATGGGGTGATCAATGAAGTCATGCAAAAAATCAAAAAGTTTGTATGAGTGAAATTTCCGCAAAAAATTTTTTTGGTCGTTGCAATATGGTTCCTTACTAAGGTAACATCAATATCTCTAGACGGTTTTGTCAGTTTTTGGATTAAGGCCCTTAGGCCTTGTACACACTACTCAACATAAAATTTGGATACCGAAATCTTTAAAATGCTATAACTTGACATTGGATTGGCGGTTCTTGATGATTTTTGCGGATTTGGAATCCTTATTTCACGTAGATTTTCTATGGTTTAAGCATTTTATTTGAGGGTTGAAATTTACACATTATACCGGGTCGATAATAAACAAAAACGTAGCGACAAGAACAAGTTTATTACATTAAATTCTACAATATACAACATTGCTTAACAACGACCAAAAGTCAATTCTTAAAAAATTTATAATTCTAATTCTGGTAATTTTTAATAACTGAAAAAAAATAACTAAAAAATTAAAAATTAATTTAATTTAAACTTAAATTAAAATTAAATTAAAATTACCTAATTAAAATTAGGTACATTAATTAAAAAAAAGAGAAGCTAATATCTTCTTGGTCCTCCTGCTCGGAATATTACTTCCCGACATCGATTTGGTAGAGTATCCACAAGATTATTTATAAAATCTTGTGGAATATTCTCCCATTCTTCACGAATGGCCTCACTGAGCGTTTCTAAGGTTTCAGGGGGTATATCAAGAGATCTTACTTTAAGTTTTAAATAAGACCAAACGTGTTCGCTGACATTAAGATTCGGATACTTTGCAGGCCAGTCCATCCTATTGATGTTTTGTGCCTGCAAAAACTCTGTGATCCTTCATCCACCAATAGAATTTCTGGGCCGTAATGTTGAGCAAAAGGAACAACAATAGGTTCCAAAATTTCCTCCTGATAAACAGTAGCATTAATGGTTTGGTTGGTAATGAATAGCTCGGTTTTACCATTTCTTATGACACCTCCGCCACCAAATGCTTCTTGAGGGGCCATATTTTCCTCCAAATATCGCTGATTTGGCCTTCTCCAAACTAACATTCGGCCATCGGAGTGAAACAAATTAAATCTTGTTTCGTCAGTAAATAAACAATGGCTCCACTCTGCATTACCCCAATTCGCATGCCGATTTGCCCATGCCCGCCTATTCGCTCTATGGCGTTGTAATAACCGCACACATTTTGCTCTGCGACGGGCTCTATAATTTAAAATGTTTGGCATTATGTTGTTTTTAAAAAAAAAAATCTCACCTCAAGTTGTTTTTATTTAATGTTCTTCTCACTGTTCTGTCCGAAACTCTCACCCCAGTTTGTTGTCTTAAAGAGTCATTTAGTTTTCTAGAGTTCTTTGTTCTATTCCGCATAGTTTCTCTCATTAAAATTCTTTCGGTTCTTTGGTTTATTTTTTTTGTATGTCCACCCCCATGCCCATAATTATGATCACCAGTAGTTTCGACGCGGCGGTTCAAATTATAAATTGTCTTTCGGCTGACATTGTAAATGTGCGCAACTTGCTGTTTTGACATTCCTTCGTTGAGAAGTCGAATGCAATTTTCCCTTTCTGCCGTGGTTAAACGCCTCATATTAATTAAACTTTACAAAATTATAACATTGAAATACTTATGTCAGATTATTTCTAAAATAATGTAAACAGTTTTTAATTTCATAGCAACAAATTTGTTTTTCCAATGCCTACTTTGAAATTGACACGTCGCGTAGAAATTACACCCGATCATAATTATGGGCATGGGGGGTGGACAAAGAACCCTGTAAAACTGAATGATTCTTTGAGACAACAAACTGGGGTGTGAGTTTCGGACAGAACAGTGAGAAGAACATTAAATAAAAACAACTTGAGGTGAGAATTTATTTTTACAAAAACTTAAATAATGCCAAACTTTAGAGCGCGTCGTACCCTACGTTTTTGTTTATTATCGACCCGGTATAATGTGTAAATTTCAACCCTCAAATAAAATGCTTAGACCATAGAAAATCTACGTGAAATAAGGATTCCAAATCCGCAAAAATCATCAAGAACCGTCAATCCAATGTCAAGTTATAGCATTTTAAAGATTTCGGTATCCAAATTTTATGTTGAGTAGTGTGTACAAGGCCTAAGGGCCTTAATCCAAAAACTGACAAAACCGTCTAGAGATATTGATGTTACCTTAGTAAGGAACCATATTGCAACGACCAAAAAAATTTTTTGCGGAAATTTCACTCATACAAACTTTTTGATTTTTTGCATGACTTCATTGATCACCTCGTATATAATAAACTTATGGTCCTACGATAAATATACGTCATGCAGCTTAATCTGAAAAAAACTAGCTCTTAAAATTTGCAAGCCGCGTTCAAAAATTTGCATTCCTGTTGAAAATATTGAACTTTAAATTTTGCCTAAAAGTCTCTATGTGTAAGTTCGAGTGGCCAGCAGTTTATTGTCCACAGATTAAAAATTATTTATTATTAAGGGCTCTTTTTCGGTTGTTTAGGTATATAAGTTTTAATTTGTATTTGAACGCGAAAATAGAACACATTTTCAAAAAATCAGGTGCATCATTGTATAATTTAAAGCTTTTGAAACTTTATTTGTTTCCTCATCAGGAAAGATACTAAAATAATAATTTATAACATTAAATATGTATATGACATTAAAAGAAATACTTACAAATGTGAGATTAATAAAGAAGTTAAAACATTGAGTTTAAAAAACAATAAATAAATAAAAATTTATTGCCAGAAAAACAAATTTTACAGACAAAAGGTGGAAGATACTGCATAGCGTGTTTTCACTAACACCTAATTTAACATTTACTTAATATTAATATTATAAGGACAGTTAAAGGGACAAAAATATATAAAATAGTAAGTATATAATATAACGTCGAGTAATAAAACATTAGAAAGTTCACTGGCTGTCACATAAGAAGTATACAGTCTTGGGCCTGCCTTTTGAGCGTGGCAGCGCTGACTGTATCATTTTGTAAGCATGTCATTTTATTAAAAATATGAGCTGCCTGATAACTAAAACCATTTTTATAAAACTCTGTCTTGTGCTGGGGAATAGACAGCATATTGTTGTTTCTAACTTCTACATTATGCAATTCTCTACAATGCATCGTTAGTTCTTGTAGGTATGTCGAACTGTTAGTTTTTAATATTTTATGTATCAGGCAGAGTCTTCTCTGCTCCATTGTAAGCCAACATGATGCTCTGATATGTTGACTGGTATGCTCTCACATCACAAATCTTATGCAAGAATTCTGTACTTTTTGTAATCTGTATATATTAAAACCTGTTAAGCAAGGTCCATAGACGACATCCATGTAATTGGCAATGGATAGTACAATCATGTCAGATAACATCAACTTTGTTGATATTGGTAGGCTATCCCGAAATTTATAAATACTTTTTAATTTGAAGAAACCTGATTGGCAAACGTTACTGACATGTTTATCAAAGTTTAATTTAGGGTCCATAATCAAGCCCACAATAACAATTTCCATTTAAAAATTACTGCCTGCATTGCAGGAGCTAGAAATTAAGATAAATTCAACTTGCATTCGCCACGGACCAACTCATAATAATCAGTAAAAACTGTGAAAGAAATGGTTGAAAAACCTCATTCAGAAAAAAATTATTATTTTGCTTTCTTTAAATGTTATAGGAGGATAAAATTCGCTCTTATTAATTATTAATATAATGAATTTCTAAATTAATTAACATTATGTAGTAACTTCACTATACTGGGTGTTGTTTTATGTTCGAGTAGGCTCTAATTCGGCGGATGAATGAGCCAATGTCACCCCCACACTGTCAAATGCTTTCAACACATCTAATAGTGCTGTGCTCATGTTATTGTCGGTTACAGATATGATATCATCGTGTATTTTTAGCAGCGCTGTTGTTGTGCTGTGCTGTTTGTAGTATCCTGACTGGGCATTGAAGAACAGATTGTGTGTTTCTATCAATTGTTCATGTACAACTCTTTCCAAGTGTTTCAATCCAGGTGGAAGAATGCTAAATGGTTTTTGGTCTTTGAGTTCTGTAGTGTGTTCTTTTTTTAATAGTGGAATAACTCAGGCACTTTTCTAGGATGCGGGCACTTTATCTATTTCCTGCAAGTAGTTTATAATGTGACTGAGCTAGTTATTGCAGTATTGTAGACATATCTTTAACATAGGTACTGTTATGTAGTCCATTCGTGGAGCACTTGACTTTATACTATGCACAATATTTTATATTTGTTGGGTTTCAATAAATTTAATGGAAATAGTCTTAATGATCTGTGATGAAGTTGTCGTAGTAATAGCTATATAGCTTTTCTTCACAAGTAACGTGTCTGGTGCAATTTCCTAAATGATCATTTATTTCGTCAGCATTGAACTTTTCACCAGTTGCTATGCTATTGCTTTTATTATTGTTAATGAAGTCTCACTGTCTCATTTTGTTCCAAAATGCTTTAGAATCATTCATATTAATATATTGTAATTAAGAGTACTCAAAAACAACGGAGTTACAAGACTTCTTTGTTCGAGTAGCCCAGTATTAAGCATGATATTCTGAAGGTGAGCCGACATTATTTTGTTATTTTAGAGTTAGTTCAGTGGCACAGTGCTAAGGGGTTTGGCTTGAGACCATGAAGTCCTGGCCAGGAGCTTAGTGGGTTTCTAATGTGTTAACGAGATGGTAGTAGTAGGCTAGACTGCTGTTGGGTAACGTAACATGTCCGTAACTGTTATCTCTCCTGAGTTCTAGTTTCAGCTGTGGTAGATAGCAATATCACAGGGAATCGTTGTTGTGTTGATGTCTATGGGCACGTGTCTTGGTTGAGTGGTGAAATAGCAATAGCTAAGATCCGCCAGGATGTTAATATAAATAAGGTAATTTAAAAAAAATGCCGCTTTTTAAATTTTAAAACGATTTATATATGATATATTGTTTAATAATGTGTTTTAAATTTACTTTCACTCAGTGCGGCACAGGGTAAGTCAAGCTAATTTTAGGTGGGTCATGGCCTAACTATTAATGAATATTTTTCAATATTCAAGTTTAAACTGGCTGTAGAGATATTTAATTACTAATATAATATGGAGAGTAATTCTACAAATTCTTATGCAAATACTTACTTGGTGTGACTGTCCTCCTTGGGGTATGGTGGATTGAAATTGATCCTGTATATTTTGTTCAGGTCGCTGATTTGTTTGTTGCTGAGGTGGATGAGAACTGCCATAGTTTTCGGGTTGTTTATCATTCCCCGATGATAACAGACCTGTCAACAGTGAACCCAAATCTATGCCTTGCGATTGTTGGGCTTGATGTGTACGACCATCTTGAGGAAGTTGCTGCGGCTGTCCCCCCATTTGTTCAGGTCGTTGATTTATTTGTTGTTGCGATGGATGAGAACTTCCATAGTTTTCGAGTTGTTTATCATTTCCTGATGATAACAGGCCTGTCAACAATGAACCCAAATCTATGCCTTTTGATTGTTGGACTTGATGTGTATGATCTTCTCGAGGAAGTTGTGGGTATATACCATATTGCTAATTACAGAAAAATATTTCTTACGAAATCACATGAATAAACTATCCAGCTCACAAAGAATTCATTAAAATCTTGTTTTTGAGTCGTACAATTTCTATATCTCAAAATAGCATGATAAAGAACATACGTTTCATTTAAACCAAAGAGTAAAAATTATCGCCGTTTTGTGTGTAACAAGGGAAATTTTAAGTAATCGTACAGGAAATTGTAACTAGAAAAATATTTCCTCATTTGCTTAATTCCAGAAAACTAAGACAATTTGATAAGAAAAATAGTTCTATTTAGGATATTTTAAAAAAATGGTATTTTTTCAGTAAATCATCACAAATTAGAAGAGCCGTTTGATAGTGTTACTTAGTTCTATATGAATTATAAAACAACTTATATTTGTTTGAAAAAAAAAAAAGATGAAGGTGGGTATTGAAAACTTGAAACGCTTCATCACCAGCTATAAATTCGAATGTTAAATTAGATAGCATCTATTGAATTATCTAAATTTTCAGGTAATATAACATATGTCATTTATTGAATTATTTAAACATTGATTTTAACGCAAAATCAACCAAACTTGTGAAAAGAAATAGAAAGCGTAAGGTTAAACCTTCACCATTAATTAGTAGTAGTAATGATGTTCTTTAATGTGATTTTTTCCTCAATAAATTGCTGTGAAAGATTTAAAATAATAAAAAATAACCGTTGTTACATAAACTGTTTAACCCTTTCAGCCCAGCGCGCAGTTCTGCCGCATGGCTGCTGTATGCGGTTAATGTGCGCAGCTCTACTGACTGCAGCCCACTTAGTATATGTTCTTGGCGGGAAGTGGCTATAAGTTATTATTTTGTGTCGGTTGTTCAAATAGGCTACCCTTATGTTCTAAGGAGCATTTTGATTATTATCACGAAAATGTGTAATTTTTCATACTTTATATACCTACTCTTGTTTCAATTTTTATTTTTTATTTAGTTTACGTATTATCAATAACATTTTTCTTCCTAGTTCTCAAAATATCTGGTTCATTTTTATTATAATACTACATAAAAAATAACATTTATATAGTGATATTTTTAAAACACGTAAATCTGTAAAAAAAAAAAACGGACAAACTGTATTTATTTCTGTTATTGTAACGAAAATAAATATTTATAAATTTAAATTTTTCTGATATCTGACTCTATAAAATGCATAAATAATATAACTTCCATATGCTTACTTAGTAATGTGAATGAAAGTGGTGCAAGCTTGTGCACCACCGGATTAAGAGCGCAACTTAGAATTGACAAATGTGGTGCACCCTTATGCACCACGGGCTGAAGGGGTTAAGCAGTAGATATTCGGAGAGAGCTTGTGAATCTACTAGGGTTTGTGCATATGTGTGAACAAATATAGTTTGTTACATTATGTGAAAATGGTTGACACAAATAAGGATACCTGTACAGGCAGATAGGGTGCTCCAAGCGAGGAACAGAATATTCAGATAGATTACTTTGTGTGCACAGGTACGGTTATGTCTACTACAATGTTAGTAGCAAGAGCTGTTATTAATACTCTAGATATCTCCATGATACCTATTCTAGTGAGGATTATATTGTAAGTTGTGGTGTTTGCAAGTGCACATTATTTCAGAACACAGTAGTAGTCAACATTTAAGTTCTCCTCGCACACATTTGCCTCCTTTAATTTGAGGTTTGATTTATTCATCTTTTACTACAAATAGAAGAATACGTATATTACTACGTAGGGCAAATGAATCATGCATTGATTTTGGATGCACAGATGCTTTCTAATATTTATTTACATCAGACATACTATCTGTTTCCCTTAATCCCTTAATTTTATCCTAAATAACCAATTGATATACTTATTGAAGCTTGAAGCCAAAGTATTTCCTCAAATTTTCCATAAGAATAATAAGGCAGTGATTACTATCGATACTCTCGGGTATAATCTGATCGGTAAGATTAATACCACATTTTTGTAATAAAGCTTTCTTGTTTATTTGTCAAAACGCCCTCTAGATTGTTCACGAGATCACTTTGCTCTTTATTCTTAGTTCTTCTGAATCTAAACAAATTTTTGTGCATTGCCTCTGTAATTCCTGAACAGGCAATTTGTTGCAATTTCTGCAAATTTTCTTCTGTTGTTCCTTCCCCAGTTGTTGGCCACCATACTCATGATATATAGGTCACTATAGGTGTGATAAAAACAGATAAGATCAATATATCATTTATGGTTCCAGACTCCAGGTCAAACTAAACAGCCTGTAGCAAGATCAGGTAGCAGCTATGGCTTTTGTAAGCTTTATTTCTACATGCGAGTTCCAGCTAAGTTTTTAATCCAGTATTATTCCTAATAATTAACATCACAGGAAGAGTTGTTCTATCCAATGGGTGGTAGCTCAGTGGTTAGTTTGTTCTAGCTTGTACCTACTGCAGTGGATTTGAGCTCCATCTACTACTAAATAATTTTTCATTATAAATGATCTCCCAGAGATGGTTATTAGGATTCCACTATAAACTATAGGGTTCTGTCTCCTTTACTCAGATAAATCTAAACCTATAGACTTAACAGGGACATTAAGGTGAGCTGGAAGGTGGCTAAAGAAACATGGGAACTCTCGTTTAATTTTCTCCTATTGGAGAACGATGAAATAAGTGTTTAGCTCTGACGAGCACCAGATATCATGTTTAAGGCAATTTGCATGGCATTTGAAATAAAAACCTCATGTTTACCTCTTACTGTAATGACCAGGTTATCAGTTTATTCTTGAACGTCGATGCCAGAAGAACTTAACTTAATGAAAGCCTTCGTGGACCACGAAGAAGGTAATATAATTTCACCCTCAAAATGTCATGTATTGTAGATCTAGGAATTGTCTAAGTTGACCACTAATAATGTATGTGGTGAACATGTTGTGAATACTCACTTTAAAGAGTTGTGTTACTCAGTTGGGAGAAATGTTGTATCCTTGCCTTTTAATGTTTCCTTCCTATTCATCAAATGGTAAAATTTCAAACGACCAACTTCACATACAGTTTAAAATGTTGTGAGGCTATTCTCTATGTGCAACTGCTGGGTGGGGAGGCGATGAACAATCGTGCGCGCGGGTGGCAAAGGCTTGAAATTTAATGGTCACATTTTATATGTAACATCATTGTTAAAACATGGCAGCTCGCAAATGTTGTATTATTAGTTATAAAAATACATAAAAATATATCCAGTGTAAATTCTATTGTTTCCCAAATTATCACCACAAGCTGATTCAAAGAGAAAATTCCATCGTGAGAAAGCAAAAGTAAGTATCATAACCTCAATCGTTCATTCCAAAAATATAGACACGACAAATAATTTAAAATGATTATTAAGTTTTATTAAAATATAGAGTACTTAATTGTAAATATTTTGCTTTTTAGTGGGTATGAATCCTGTTGGAATCCCAAACCAACAGATTTAATCTGCAGTTCTCATTTTATTGGAGATAAAAAGGGAGAATAAGAACTGAGTTCTAATTATATACCTACAAAATCTTCTTCAACTCATCTTGGACAAAACTTCAATGATAGTGCAGCTCTGAAAAGGTAAATTATTCCATTCTTATTATTAAACCTAAATTAATAGAGTTAAATGTAACAATTGACAAATCATTTCAGACATCAACATTTCTTAGAGCGTAGGCTACAAAAAGGATCATTAGTGGTGACTCCATGTATTATCAACTCAAAAAGTGCTATAAATACAGAGCTTACAATGGATTCAAGTTTAAAAAAAGAAGAATATTCAGTAAATGAAAATGAGAGTGACATAGCGCTGGACGAGTTAATATTTGATTCGTGTAGTAAAAGTGATAAAGGGCGTTAAGCTGATATTTTTGTTCCTTGCGATAGTGTGAAAAAACTTTTCTGATAGATTAAGCTTTGGATCTAACACCTGTGAAGCTGAAACTCAAACAGAAATAAATATGCCAACTGGTGGAATAAAAATAAAGTGTTCAAGGAAATTCAAAAATAAAGGGTGTGGTACACCGCAAAAAGCTTTTGTAGAGTTGGATCTGATTCTGTATACAATGAATTTGTTGATGGAATTAATTTCCAAGGAGCAGTGAAAAATGATGAACAACTGACAGCTCTTGCTGGTGTGTCATTTGATAATTTCAACTTTTTGATGAATAAACTGTCTGTCAGAAAAAGTCCAAATTCCAAAAAAAAAAAGAATTTATTTTTCTTTTTAAAATGAAAACTGCTTTAACATTTGCAGCGATAAGCGAAATGTTTTCTATTCATAGAACGACAATGTCCAGGATCTTCTATTCAACTTTGGAAAGTCTAGCTCAAGCGACTGCAAGTTTAGTATTTTGGCCAGATAGATTAAGTGTTCCTTCAAGCCACAGTACAGCGATACTCGAGCCATCATCGACTGTACCGAGTTCCTTCTTCAGTGGATGTTATTTTCACTATAAAAAGGGGTTTACTATTAAAGTGCTGATTGTTATTACTCCTGGTGGTTTTATCTGTTTCAAGTCTCCAGCAGCTGGTGGCCAAAAAAGTGATTCTCAAATAACAGTCGAATTCGGTTTCATTGATTTTTTAGAAGAAGGAGATACAGTGCTAGCAGACAAAGGATTCCCAGAAATTAAAACTATTATTGACAATTAAGGTAAAAAAGTTGTGGTTTTGCCACCATTTTTGGAAAAAAAAAAAACAGAATTTTCACAAGAAGAAACTGAGGATACTTACACTGTGGCTAGAGTTAGAATTCACGTGGAAAGGATAATGCAACGTTTGAGAACTTACCATATTTTGAATAAAATACCCGAACATTTATTTGATCATATTGACAACATAATACATATGTGCTGTATGCTGGTAAATTCACAACCTCCAATATTTTCAGACAAAAATTGAAATAATGGGAATCTTGTATTGTATCTTTTCAATATATACTATTAGTGGAGTAAAAAAAGGACATTGATGTGTATAGTTTTGTAACAGCAATATTATGATTTCATACCTTGTGTGGTATCACCAGAAGTATATATCCAGTTTTGAAGTTCCAAAGCCTATTGCGTTTTTTTATGACCAATTTTGTTTTAGAAAAGCGTTTTTTTAGGTAAAAGTGAATATCTCCGGTTTTAGAGGTCCGATCGGGACAGACTAAAAACCAAAAACCTTCACAATTAAAATTCCAACAAATCTGCGTTGGTTTTTTGTCATTTGGGTATATACATAATGTACAAACTGGAATAAACTTCTTAAAAAGCGTTTCTCTTTTCATTTTAATGCCCAGGCATGTCAAGAGTTCCAATCAGCTTCAAACTTTCAGAAAACATACCTTTTGTTGAAAACAAAACATCCTGAAATTTTGGTCCCCAAATATTGAACTTTGTAGACACAAATGAATTTATCTGAAATTTGAATTGCCCGTCATTTTGTGGCATCCAAAATGGATCTTTTTTTTTTCAAATGTAGTTCTGGACACCACCTTTCCGATGACATTAAAAAAAAAATTTTAAGTCATTTTGGCCACTTTTTTGGCATTTATTTATAAACCAAATGGCCACAAATAGATTTCTTTCGGCCATTTTGAAAAATTTTTATCAGAAAAGAAAGAGAATTGCGAGAACTTTAATAAAAAAAAAAGATAATTTTCGTCCATCTGAACTCGAAATATTTAACTTTTAGCATCTTGTAAAAAGACAAATAGCAGTAAATACACACACAAAAAACAGAGTTGTCTCTGAACAGAACAAATTATTATTTGACATTAGTAAAGAAACATAGATTACTGGGAGGAATAGATTGGTAACTTCTGTGTTAAAACTTGACGCTTTGTGAAATCGTCAACTCGCCATCTGTTGTCTTGTTCTGGTACTAAATCATATTCAGCCCGTGCGCGCGCCATTTGAATATTTGGCGCGTTCCACTCCTGTTGTCACAGTATATTATTAAACTGTGGTCGTGTACAGAACTACAGACTAATAAGATAGTAAAACTGTATTAAAAATACCAAACAATCGATCAACAAATATGATGACTTTCATTTCAACCCAGCGAATGTACCGGAATATCACTCCTCCCAATTTGAATATTAAAACGTAAAGATTTTTTAGCGTAAAATACTGTAAAAAAAAAGCAATATTATAATAGTGGATTGCTTTATTAAGTATAACTCACTGCATTATTCTACAACTCTTCATTTCTTAATTTCAGCTTCTTATTATAATATTGATTGATTGATTGATTGATTTGCCAGCGTAAGGTGGGCATTGCTGCCAATTCCGGTGCATGGAGATTTGTTCCACCACGCAGCCCGATCGCCCATCGATCATCCCACCGTGTGCCAGAACAAACCCCCGGTGCTTTTTTATACCGCCGGACCAGCTGCATACGCTGGATTGGACATTGGACATGCTTGTTGTCAGCAGCGAGAGCCGCATGACGCATGGGGTAGGAGTATAGGATGGAGCGTGTAGGTGTTTGTGAGATGTTTCTTCTTGTTTTCCTTCTGTCTTCATCGGATGGAAAGTGTAGGCGTTTGTGAGATGCTCCTTTTAGGTTTTCGTGCTTCTTTTTACTTTCAGGTTTTTGTGATATGCATCTTCTTAGTTTCTGTCTGTGATCATCTCTCCTATTCTACTTCTGAGTTTTCTGTTTCTTCTGTTTCTGAGTCTGGCAATGTGTATATCCTTGATATTTCTTTATTGTATTCCATTTTTTGTTGTGCCAGCTTTTCCCAGTGTGTATAATCCTTTCCTAGCTTATTCATAATCCTCTCGATTGTTGTTATCCATATGTAGCATGGCCTCCCTATTTTCAGTTTGTTGCTGTTCATTCGCAGCGCTTTCTTTAGTAGGTGTGTCGAGTCCCGTCTTTGGACGTGTCCCCAGTATTTCATTGCATATGATTTTATTCTTTTGATTATTGTTCTTCCCTCTAGTAATGTTGACGTTTTCTGTCGTTTTTGTGGTTTTCCTGTTTTTTCTAGCAGTTGGATAATGTCCCTTTCAGCTCTTCTCAGGCTTCTTCTGTTGGCCTTTGTCGTTGCTGCGTTTTTGACTCCATATACCATCGTAGGCATTATGATGGTCGTGTATATCTTTTTGGTTAGGCACCATGGTGGTTTGTTGTCCTCAATGAAGGGTAGTAGAGCTCTTGTGACTCTGTAGGCTGTTTTGATTCTTTCCCTTACTGTTTCCCTCCTTTTTAGTTGATTCGTTAGGTATGTTCCTAGGTATTTCATTCTATTCGTGGTTCTCAGGGTGTAGTCTCCTATTTTGTATTCTTCCCCACTTGTTGGACTTGTTTTTGTCAATGGGTCTCGGACCATTATTAGGCTCTTCTTGAAGTTTATTTTCATTCCAGAGGAATCCAGATGTGGTGTCATGTTTCTTAGAAATTTAACGATGTCTTGTTCTTCCTCGGTGATGATGAGTATATCGTCGGCGTATGCAAGTACGATGGGGGGCTTTATCGTTCCATCGTTTCCATTGAAATTCTGATTCTCCTTTATTGTGCTTTCTATCACTTGGTCCAGGACTGTGGTGAATAGTCGGGGGGATAGGGGACATCCTTGTTTGACTCCTATATTCTTCATTTTTGATTCCGTCGTCTGTCCAAACCATTGTATTGCAGTGTTTTCGTGTAGGCATGCTTTTATTATTCTGTTTAGTAAGTAGTGCGGTACTCCCCTGTTGAGCAAAGTGTTGACTATAGCCTCATGCCTTATGGTATCAAATGCCTTTTGGAGGTCAATTGAGACTATATATAGTTTTATTCCTTCTTTCCACTTTTCTTCCAGGATCCGTCTGGTGGTGTACATATGGTCGTCTGTTGATCTACCCTTGATAAATGCCGTTTGATAATCTGGTAGTTCGCCGATGTATTTTTCCATTTCTCTGAGGAGGAATTGTACGTAGTATTTGTACCCTACACTGCAGAGTATTATTCTTCTGTAATTGTCCACGTTTTGTGGTGATTTGGTTTTAGGGAGCGGTATCTGTATGGTTGTGTTCCACTCCTCAGGCAGGGGTGTGGTTTCCGTCCATGCGTTGGTGATGATTTCTAGGGTTAGCTGTTTTATGTTGTCCGGTCCATAGTATACTAGTTCGTTATTTATTTTATCTATTCCCGGGGCCGTGTTTCTTTTAGCTCTGGCCATTATTTCTAGTAGTTCGTCTTTTGACGGTGGCTTTCCCAGTGACCAGTGGTCCATTTCTTGTATTGGTTCTATTTGACTTCTCTCCGCGTTTCCTTCTTCTAGTTTCCTGACCCAATGCTGCAGTGGTATGTATTTTCTTGGCTGCGTATTGTTGTTTCTCCTGTATGTTTTAAGGTGTCTAAAAGTTTGGTTTAATCTCTGTCCTGCTGGAGTGGATTCTATGTTTTCGAAGAATTCCCTGCATTTTTTCTGTTCGTGCCTCCTCTCTGCGTCTCTTTTTTCTTTCCCCACTTCTATTATCTTTTTGTCTATGTTTGGTGTATATTGTTTTCCTGTGGCCTTTATTTTCTTTAGTTTTTCGTAATTTCTTTTCATGTGTTTTCTTGTTGGGCTCATAGGGGATTTGTTCCTTTTCAACGTTTTCCTCCCCGCTATTTTCATTTTTAAACCCATTGTTGACCAATTTAGTTCTTTTCCTGTTAACTGTTTTTCTATCTCCTCCTGGTATTACTTTTTTATTTCTTCGTTCTGTAGCAGTGAGATGTTCCATGTGTCATTTGATGTTTCGTTGTATCTTTTTTTTGCTTCTTGTTTCTTTATTACTAGTGTTCCATATAATATTTTGTGATCTGTTTTGACGTTTGTTGCTTGTTTTGCCTTAATGTTTTTGACCCTGTCCCTTATTTTTCTATCCACTAGGATATGGTCTATTTGAAAGTTGATGTTTCCTTTACTCCAGGTATTAAAGCAGGTTAGGTTCTTGCTCCATGTGTTTCTAACCGTTAGATCGAACAGATGTGCCAAGTTTTTTAGCGAGTTTCCATTATCGTTTGTCCATGTGTGAAGTAAGGTTTTTCCTATGATATTCTTGTCTTCATGTGTTTGGTCGTCCTTTCCTATATGCGCGTTGAAGTCTCCTAGTATTATTATGTTCATTTTTCTATTCCTATTTCTTCTAGTCTCTTGGGTGATCTGTCTGAATACTCATCCTGCCCGATTGTCGGAGGGCACATGTACTCCTAATATGCATATGTTTTCCTTTCCAATTTGTATGTCTGCCATGGTTATGTTTTCGTTTACTTTTCTTGTCTTTATCTGGATAGGGGTGTTCCGTCTTATTGCCCATGCGACTCCTCTGCTGGTTTTTTCTTTGTCCCCTCCACTTAGATGCCATTTGTAGTTTTGAGTAACTGCAGTTCCGTCTATCATGTGTGTCTCTTGTATGCATGCAACGTGTATGTGTTCCATCATAAGAGCCTCATCGATTTTTTCTCTTTTCTCTCTCGTTATGCAGCCTCTGACATTCCATGTCGCCAGGATGATATCACCGTGTTGTAATTCTTGACTGTTGGCTTCCTCTGTTCTTTATGATATTTGGTATATGTTTATGTGCGTTGCTTCCTCTAATTCTGGGCGGGGTGTTATTGCCCCAGTTCAAGCGTATGTTTCTTCTGGTTGTTCTGCTTCATGTTTTTCTTGTGCAATAATCACGCTATCGTAGTGATTTCTTTCGTTTCCATGCCTCCTATATACTATCTCTAGTGGTGTGTTCTCTCTTCCCTGTTGGTTAGTAGGATGGAAGATTATATGCTCGCCTTCTTCTTGATGTACTATTATTGTCCTGTTTTTCATATTTGCTGTTGCTGCAATTGTTTCCTGCCCCCCCAAAAACCTTCTCTTCTCAGATCTCGAATGAACGCATTTATTTTTCCCGTATTAGAGTTGTATCTATTGTAACGGGGTGCTAGTTCATGGATGGATGCCTGCATGAATGGCATGAAATGGTCTAAGTGATTTTCGATATAATCAGCTACTTGTTTTCGTAGGGTTTTCGTCGCATTGGTATGTGCCTGTTGGTGGCTTAATGCTCCATATAGGCAGTTTCCGTCGCCGTCGATTTTTTGTACCAGTAATTGATGTGTTCTCGTTTCAATGTCCTGTATTAGTGTCCATTTTTTGCCCAGTTTTTCAAAACCGATATTAGCTTGCTGTAAGAGAGTCTTTTTATTATGTTATCTGTATCGCGGTAAAATAACTTTTTACAGCGAGTTGAGAATGAGAAAGTGGCCCGAGAGAAACCTCCGCACACCCTGTATATTGTTTTGGTTTTTGTAGTGCTTAATTCAAACTGCCGTTTTTCAATGGGAATAAAATAGGATATTATAAAAGTATAAAGTAAAAATAATACTAAAAAATACAAACAGAAACAATAAATTACAAATTATGGATCAATTAATCAGTCAATTAAATATAAGTATCTTATCTTTTTCTTGTAGTTTGCTGGTGATATTTAAATTTTAATAAAAGCTATTCAGGTTAATTATCAACAATGAAATGTAAATGTTTGAAAATTAGTTTTTATAAGTTAGAAATGTTTTTTCGGCGTTTCATATGAAGTAAATATGTTTCAAAATAATACAGTTCAAATATTAGCCAAAAATAGGCATTTGTTAATTAACAATTGGTCAAAATGCTAAAAGTTAAATATCTCGAGTTCAGATGGACGAAAATTAACTTTTTTTTTAAATTAAAGTTCTCCCAATTCTCTTTCATTTCTGAAAAAAAATTCAAAAATGTTTTCAAAATTGCCAAGAAAATCTATTTGTTGTCATTTGGTCTATAAATAAATGCTAAGAAAGTGGACAAAATGACTAAAATAATTTTTTATTAATGTCATTGGAAACCTTGCGTCCAGAACTACATTAAAAAAAAATTATCCATTTTGGATTTAATGGCACAAAATGGCGGGCAGTTCAAATTTCAGATAACAAATTCATTTGTGTTCATAAATTTCTATATTTAGGCACTAAAATTCGGGATGTTTTGTTTTCAACAAAACGTATATTTTTTGAAAGTGTGAAGCCTCTCAAAACTCTAGACGTCCTTGGGCGTTAAAATGAAAAAAAATCGCTTTTTATCCAGTTTATTCCATTTTGTACGTTATGTACATACTCAAATGACCCAAAACCAACGCAAATTTGTTGGAATTTTAATTGCGAAAATTGTTGGTTTTTAGTAGAACCTCTAGAACCGAAGATATTCACTTTTTACCCAAAAAAAACGCTTTTCAAAAAACAAAATTGTTCATAAAAAACGCAATAGGTTTTGGAACTTCAAAACTCAGATATATATACTCCCGATAATACCCCAGAAGGTATGAAATCATAATATTGCTGTTATAAGACTATGCATATCTCATCGTATATTTGGTTTTTTATTACTGCACTATATTTGAATAAAAGAGTTACCATGTTATTTTTGTGTTTTTCTTTATTAAACAAAATTCAACCCACAGAAAACACTTAAATTTAGTTAAATAATTATATGAAAAATGAACACCTCTTCGAATTCATAATAATTTTCTTAAATGTATCTTTGAATAAAGTTGTTTTTATCACATTTCGTTTGAAATATCAGCACCAGTAAACTTACGTTTCTGATTAACAATGACATTATTATTTTTATCATTTTTTTTTCTTTAATACCTTACAAACTTCTGGTAAATAGTGAATGAAATAAAAACTTTCACAACTCGTTTTATAAATGTTTCATCATGATAGACAAGTTACATTTTGATTGATCAAGTGTGTCACAAGATAGTAGAAGTCTTGTATAAATGTTTTGGAAGTTGATACTCAGTTGAATATACTGGATACTGCAGTAAACAAAAAAAACATTTCCACGCAGGCTTGACAATCGCCTATCTTCAAATTATTGTCAACAGCTTTAACCATTTCAGCAACCAAATCTTATATCGCTAGCTCATCCTTATTCAAATTCATATTTGCACAAATCAACTTTATTGCAAAATGTTTTTTCAATTTCAACTCTCACTGTGATCACATGATTTTAAAATACTTTCTGATTTCTTAGACTTTCTCATTTCATAGAAGAATTTTCCCTTAGAATAGGTACTTTTCTTTGGCTAGTTGACTAGCGCTGGGCTTACCCCACTGCTGATCATTATCTGTTTTCGACAAGCTGTCTTCATTGTTGACAAAATAGATAAGAGCTGCTACATGTTTGTACTTTTTACTCTTGTTGTATACACAGTTGCAAGAAACATCAACAACTCTTCTCTCAGCATCAATCTATCATCAATCATCATTTTAAACGTACTAAAACTTACATGAATTTTTGCAGCATAAGACTCTGAAGTAGTTGAAGTCTGTCTAATTACCGCTGCTCGAATCAAGTAGCTCTTCCCATTTTTTCTTAATTCTTCGACCTTGACAACATCATTTGCCTCCGCTAGAGCTTTTCCCTTTGGCACAGTTTGCGGTTGAAAGTTTCAAGTTTTTTCATGTTTTATTTTCTCAAATCCACTTTTTAATATTGTATCCATACTAATACTGAAATCACATTTTAATGTTTACATTTTCATAACCTCAATTTTGAATGCGAAAACGATAAACTATACATTTAAATATGGTACTTACTGGTTTTTGCAATTTGATACATAGAAATAATTGTAATGGAATACACCTGATAAAAATAATTCGTATTGTTGTTTAAATAATTTTGCTGAGGATTTTTACGCTGTTACTGCAATTTGTAATATATAAAAATACTACTGGGCTCGCCGATTACTGACACCAGATGTCACTTTACAAGTGTTGCACATAGCAAATAGAGACACAATTTGTAATAATTTTAAAATTTTCCATATTAACTTGATATTACTTTGTCAATAGGTCAAATAATATGTCATGTGTTATATAAAAAATTATGTATATTATTTTTCATCATGAAATAAATATAAATTATAAAACTTTTATTTTGTGACGAAGAATGTCTAACAACAATAGCATACTATTACGCAATTACACCCCCTGGTAAACTCCCCCAAAACTGTGTGTTCAGAAATTATAACACGATTCATTAACATACCATTTGCAGTACGTATTATTACACTAATATAACATTAAACACTATTTATTACTTTCACTTTTAGTTCTCTTGGGATCACTTCAAACTTATCCGACTTAATTCCGTTGACTTGGCCGCCTTATATACTCCACAGACGGCCTCTTGAACATTTTGGTCCGTTCTGGCATAGAAATCTTGAATTACACTCCTAGCTCCATCTCTATAGTGGTAGTTGAACTCCAGTTCAGCCTTCTAATGAATACAATGGCCTGCCATCCCTACCATTTAAATTCTTATGCCAGCCGTGCCTAGTTCACGAACATCACTGAATAAATAGTTGCCAGAATGTGAAGGCTTGGTGTTGCAGATGCAGAATTTGCGCAGCCAGTAAGGGACCACAGGTTGGAAGCAGGGTGAAACGAAGCAGTATAACTTCGGAGTTCCCTTTCGAGAGGATGGCTATTGATATAGCTGGTCCATTCCCACCTAACGACCAAATGAAGGCTTGATGTGACCATAAAGGCAGTTCAACAGGGTTCGAGACGAGAGATTAGGTTTGGCTGTACAACCCACAAGGGGGGAAAGGAGCGTCCCCGAAATTTCAACCGCCCTGGGAAGGACTGTATACTGTTATTACCCCAATTAATGATGTTGTCTATCGAATTCATCGGGGCAAAAAGTCAAATATGTAGACGGTGCATTTGAATAGACTTGAGAAGTTTAATACAAACACTTAGCTCCGGCATACAAAACTCGAATCACACTCCTAGGGCCATCTCTGTAATGCTAATTGAACTCTAGTACAGGCTTCTAATGAATACAGTGGTCTGTCATCCCTAGTATTTAAATTCTTATGCCACTCATAGCTGGTTCACGAATGTCACTGGGATGGCGTAACAATATGTTGTTGTTTATATAAACACTGGTAACATTTATTATTTGAACCATGTTCAAATACAAAGTTTTTTTTTATCTTGTGGTGAATTTTTACCACAAAATAATCTAATTTGAAAATCTAGGCAGAGTTCAAACTTTTTAGTAACGCAAAGTAAAAATTGTTGTTTATTACTTAAGTTAGATTACCACTTTTATAAATATTATTTAAAAAAAAAAAAAAAATAATGAGATACAATTTTATGTAAAGTACATTAGTGCTCAAAATTCTTTTAGAAATTGTAATTCAAATTCTGTCATGAATACAAATGAAAACACCACACTTTAGTACATTTCAACCACAATTAAAATAATAACAAAATAAAGTTAGCGAATTTGTTGACAGATAATACAATCGTTACCACATACAACTTGCAAGAAAACAAATGGACATTAACTTCAAAATTGTAATTAACAAATAATTGATTTAGGTCCAAAATGTTGCATTAAACATAAAAATGGATAAAATATGTGAACCTACTGGGCAAATGACAACTTGCTGCTCAAGCCACTGACCACTAGGATCTTCCTTGATGATTTATAAGTCCTGGTACTAAATTCAGTTGCTACGATCAATGTTGCCAGATATACTGTTCTAGCAGTAGATTCGTTTTATTTAGAATAATGTAAAAATAAATAGACCAAAAGCTGGATTCTACTTGCATCTAAACTTTCTGACACTGTTATCAGTTGATGCCGTATGGTAGGCTAGATAACGTTACTCATTTTTTAGGTTGCAGCGCCAGTACATTATTTTTTAATGAACTAAAGTTTAAAATAAAAATTTTGCATGTAACGTAACTTTCTGCTGTTTGAAAATTGTGAATGTTCACCATAAAAAAACACATATTAGTGAATTCGCCAGAACAGCATACCTGTACCATGGGATGCTACACGAGCAAAAACAAAAGTAAAATGTTTCATATCTTGTAAATGGCTGTAAATGGCGTTATTGTGTAAGTTTTAAATTGTTATCGACAGAAATTTTTTTATAATTATTGATTTTAACTCTAAAAACTGGATTCTGTGGACAATAAAAAAAACATTATTTTCTAAAGTGAAAGTGGCCACTTATTGCTTAATGCCATATAAGATTTCAATAACGCCAGATTCCAATAACGCCCCCCTTTTTCAGTCCCATGATGGATCCCATTTTCAGGCAAAAAATTGTCCCCCAAAAGGTCCCACTTTGTGGAGCTGAAAAAAGGGAGGGATAGTGAAAGGTAAGTTAATTCTAAATTCTAGTACTTTGCATGTTACCGCTACTTTGAGAAAAACTAGATAATGTAACTATACTTTTTAGTCACTATAATATTCAAATCAGTTCCTAATTAGATCAAATCTATTTAAAGACTACTTTAACAAACCCCCATCTTATTAATTTATACCATTTATACCTTTTAAATTTATACCATTTTGATAAGATATAGATATATTAGATAATAGTATTATGATTGTGTTGCAATTTATGTTTATTATTATTTTACCATTCTCACTGTACACCATGTAACTGATTTTTATCTGTTTATTGTACAGTATAAATAAATAAATACATTTTGGGGCTTTATAGATTTTTTTGTGTAGATAGTAGTAGTGGTGAATGCATTAGAGTGTAGCAAAAATATTTTGACGAAGAGATTGCGATTGGCTTTCACGACGATGCTTGGTTGGTACTGCCAAGATATTAGACTAGAGTATTTGCTACGTCAGAAATGTGCAGGGATTTTGGTAGACCCAACAAAATTATAAAAATAGATTATTGTGGATATTCAACTCTGACTACAAACATTTTGGAACTTGAATCATTAGATGAGTTATCAGTTCCATTAAATGTAGATATTTTTAATCATGATAATAGTATCGAGTCAACACTTATTAACCACAATGCTAAATGACGTAAATCATGTTGTAAAAAATTTGACAATCATGAAATGGGACGAGCGTGTAATAGAACTAGAAAGAATATCACCTTATTTTCTAAAGAAGAAGAACCAGAACAAAATATTATCTCTGCTGGTCCCTCTAACAACAGCTTGGCAAGATCCCAGGCTGAATCATTAAATACCTTTCACCCTATTTGGTTTATATGTAGAAAAGAAATGAAAAGCGATGGAAACGTCCATTGCATAAGAACTGGAATACTGGGAAAAGTCGAAGAAGTTTGAACTAGTGCTAGTCTACCACTTTTAGCTGCTATAGGACCTATGGATTTAGTCTCTCAGAAAGCATAGTACCATAAACAATATATGGATGCCTTAGTTGCCAAGTGGAATAAAAATATTAAAGATTACAGTAAAGGAACACGTATTTGTGAGGAAATGGCTTATAAACTTTACTCAGGAGGACTGTACGAAAAATACATTTAGGATTTCTTTTCTCTCAACAATGTTTAGTGAGAGAGTTGCCAAATTACATAACTGCTAGGTAACAGGCCTCTCACCAGTGCATTGCTCCAGACTGCATGAGATCATCTCATACTTCCTCCAGGTACGGGCAGAAAAACAGAGGGGAGACAGATAATATGTGTTAACGAGTAGGCGAATCTTCTACAGTGTATCGATGACGATGACTATGGTACAGATGTTGTAGAACTCTCATATTCCTAGATTTTCTAGTAAACACTCAGACCAAACAAGAACTGTTTCGGTTTCGGGACAGTAGAGTACTGAATGATTTAAATCAAGCATGCGTAGTGACAAATGTTGCCTCTATAATTGCTGCATCCAAATCGGAAGAAAGTGGTCTTGATAAGGTCGACATAATTTTTGCATGTGCGGTACATGATCAATTTCGGCGCCAAGAAAATTTTGATGCAAACCTATGACATAGGTGTTGGTATATATGCTATTTCATATATGGTTGCTTCGAAGTATTATGGTTGTACTTCACTGCATCTAGAAACCAATGGTACTTGGCAGAGCATGAAATCGCTGAGGCTGTGTCTTGAGAAAGCAGCAGCAATAAGTACATTCCATGCCTTCACTGGTTGCGACCGTACAGATCGTTTGCCACAAAAAAGAAAAGGGGTCCTAGGATGGGAACGTGGAAATCATATAATGGAAATCATATAAGGTGCATTTAAAGTGATTTCTCTACCAGTGTTTATGTATTTCGAGAAAATGTTTCAACTTTTTCAAAAGTATGTTATGTATGGCAACCTCGAAATAGGGATTACAAATGAGGTGCATAAAGTACTTTTAACAAGTACTATGGAGACTTGGGAAAATCTATCTATCACCTACATTAGATGCGCTGTTCCAGCGCTATCCAATGATACCAAACTCGATCCCCTACCCTCACCCCCTGGGGTGAAATCTTAAACGGAAACTGCCATTTTTTATTACGGATTCGGACTTTATACTATAAAATATGTAGGTTTTGGTTTGACTTCCAAAAACACAGAAGTAATTAATATAATAAGGTAAACAGTGATAGACCTGAATTTTTTTTAGAAAAACACGCCCTAGATGTTCCAATAAAAAAAATAGCTATGCAAAACTAAATGTATTATTCATGAATATACATAAAACGGCCGGCGTTGCATACACGTACTTTGGAGGACTTTGTTTATTTCTTTTCTGTATTTTTCATTTCAACTTTTCTTCCTCAATATTTTCTATCGAAATAGGACATTCTTCAAATTTCGTTATTTTTGCTATTTTTGATGGTAGTAATTGTAAAACATGAGATTATAAATAACTACATATTTGTAAAAAAGTTCCAAGTTTCTGTTAATAAACTATTTTGTGCTGAAAACAGAAACAAGAGACAAGAATGTGTTTCAAACACTTTCAATGGTGTATGGACATAAGATTAGAGTTATAAATAATAATTGTTAAGTATGCTGTTGAATGAGAGGTAAGCAAGATGGATACAATTCAAATTCTAGATAGCTTTTCACACTTTTATCACAAACAAGAAAGTAAATAAAAGTGTAACCCTCACTTATGAACTTGACAAACGTCTGTTATTTATGTAACTAACTACTGCCATCCTAAAAACAACATTAAGTAACTAAATATAGATATTCTATTCAACAGTAACACATGCTGTAGTATGTTTCGAAATTGTCTTTAAACAACTGTTCCGAAGAAAAGTTGTACTTAATGGTAGAAACAGTAACTAAACTGTTGAGTAATATTATGCTATATGTAAAAGTTAAATAATTGAAAATAATTTCAGAAAAATGACAAAAACAGATGTAAACTATTGTATCTCACATAACAATGGGAATAGTTACAAAATGGTTTCCCACAACCAAATGTCTTTCGAAATCGTGTCTAAAAATGCTACTTGGGTAGATATTTAAATCTTTGAAAAATGGTCCAATCGTGATGAAATTTAAATCCCACTTGTACTTGACCACTTCAACAACGAATAAGAAGTAAAAAAATCATGACTGATATTCGCTCGACTTCTCCCACGTTACATATGAGATGACCCCTCCCGCCTTCTAGACAACATTTTAAAATGTTGCTTTGTTTGTGATGAACCCTCATCTGCCCTCAAACATATCATGTGTTTTATGGAAGACCACTAAATTGTTTATATAAAATTTGTATATCATGCTTGAACCCACCACCTTTCACAAAACTTTCAGTATTTTCACTTTATTTTAGAAAACAGACCAAGAACAAACAAACACCATTAACATCAGGTCGATTCTTATCTGCATGCTGTAGGGTTAGTACAAAAAAATTTTATAGTATTAATTTTGAATGTTTTATCAACCGTACAAGGTAACAAATATGCTCATAATTACCTGAAAATATTTGCACTCAGAGCCAACCCTGGTTGACAAACAAACTCGCATAATACCATTGAGCTGACTCATGTGCGATATTTAAAATTCTTATACCTCGGTGCCGGAATTGAAAGTTCAAACGCTAAAATAAAAGACTAACAGACAATAAACTAGAACTTTGTCACTATATTAGTTAATTAGAACCTTTAAGCTGTTCACTATATGCATTAGAATAGTTTGATTTAGATGTGCAGGATAACCCTATAAACAAGGATAATTTCTGAAAAGACAGTTAGAGTAGTATTATTATGAGAAGATGCTTGGGGCGGAGCCAACGTGCGCGAATATTTTTACCAGTGACAGCATCATCTGGGGTAGAAGGATGTATAATAATTGTAATCAAATTTTCGAGGCCGAGGAGCTGTGTAATGCAGTAGATTAAAACTTCGTCACACTCTGGTGTTTACGATGAAGACATTTTTTACTGAAAATAAGGTTATTTCATTTAATTCAATCAGAAACGGCGAACACAACAAGTATACTGCAGCACAGACCCTGTGACTGCGGGTTGACGGTGCCACTGGATTCGAGGTCAAATATGACGCAAATCGCTCTCATTGGCTTAGATCAATAAATGCACACAAACTCGTTTCTGCGCATCATTTTTTGCAAGCATCTTCTCATAATAATACTACTCTAACACAGGTAAGTCACAAAATAACAGGCAGGTACCAACATTTTTTGCATTGAATTTTCCCAAATTATTTTCATCATTAATTTATAAAATATAAGGAGCACTTTCTGGTTCAAATATTCATTATTTTACTTACATGTACTATTGTACTATTCTTGTGCCTACCCCTACCCACTATATTCAAAATTTTTATTAAAAGGGTTATAACTATAGCTTGTATTTAATCTATATTCACAATATTTACTTTCTTTGTCTAATTATTATAACTTAATAAGGTATGTGTTGGAGTGCACTTCAGTGATGATAAAGATAAGAAAAAATTACTAATACCCAAAACCAATAATCTAGAGAATAGAACCAACAATTAGCTCATCGACAGATTTTGTATTGCTTCATTGATTTTAAATAGCTTGTTACTGAATTAAATGTTTTTTTCTTATTACATCATACTAACAAATACTTACCGCATTTTGAGGGGCGTAGCCCTGCCCTTGAGGCTGGTTCTGTTGTCCTCCAGAAGATAGTAATCCACTTAGTAACTTTTCAGCAGCTCCACTTTTTATAGCCCCAGCAAGTACCGACTGAGCTTGTTCCAAAAAGCTATCAAACCCAGATTCTGGTTGAGCCTGTTAAAATAACTAATTAATAATATATATCATAGCAACAAATGTATTAGAGAAATTTAGAAAATAAATGTCGTCATATCACTGCCCCTCCCTATATATACAAGCAGTGGAATACATAGTAAAAATGTTGCCTGCACAGAACCACAATCATTGTTTATAGCAAGTTGTAGAAATTACAAATAAGAATTAGTTGACTTAAAACTGAAGTTTTTTTTTTTTTTTTTGTTTCAACAACATTGTGGTGTTTATTGGTCATTTTACTTCACTTTGTGGCTTCGAGACTTATGTCAGTGACAAGTAGTTAAATATTTAGTATTCTCTGACAGTTGAGGAAAAGTAATAGACGGTAATGGCAGAGAGGAATTACTTTAAATTTATAAATAATGACAATACAGATATAGACCGTGAGTAAATTGAAAGTTCTATAAGAAAACAAAGCAAATATATTGAAGACTGACTGAAGAATGTATCTAACATTCAAAGTTAAATATAAGGAGAGGAAACCATAGTAGATCATAAAGAAAACTTGTACAAGACAAAATTACTTTAAATTTAATGGTGAAATTTATAAATTACTGAATGGATTACCCATTTCTCGTTTATTAGCTGAAATTTTCAAATTAGATTTCGGAAATAAACTTTAACACCAAATATGTATTGGTAGATTTTCTAGACCCGTTATGTAGACAATACATTTTAAGAGTAGAAATAAAGAATATTTCACTTTTCTGTATGTTAATGCAAAAAAATTAAAGCAGCTTAATAAAATAGTCACTTAAAATTATGAAACAAGATTTCATTGTCCCCTGGTTAATTGAACCTTATTACCTTATACTGATATTGAGGTCGGTTAAAAATTCGTTTGATTTTGTAATTCATTTATTTTTACACCTACCTCATATCAATATTAGGCAGTAAGGTTCAGTTAACACGGCAACAGTGAAATTTTAGATTAATAATTTTTAGTGCCTTTTTTTTAAAAATTGGTTCAGTTTTTTTCACTCTTTTTAGTGCTCTCTTATTTATCTGCTTTCTAGTAAAAGAAAATATTTGTCATCTTGAATTTTTTAACTTTAATATCAGACTCCTGAAATCCTAATGTACCAAATGTAAATCTGCAACAATTTTACATTTATGGATACTGGAATGGTCATCTTTAATTTTTTACTTTTGACTCAGCTCTCTCTTCTCGTGTAGATTTTTTGAAGGCAGTTAACTTTGATGTCCCCCATAATGTGACATAAAACTCGAAGAGTAATTAAAGTAAAATTGAAATGAATGTTCTAATTGTGATATTAATACAAAAAAAAATGCTTAAAAAACCTATCTTTGAAAATGATAAAAATCTCAAAATAATTCTGAATTGTAGTTTTTACAATTTACTAATTTACTATTAGTCCAACGCATTTAAATTCTTGTTTCGGAAATTCTCTCAACTAGCTGAAAATTTGAGACGATATTTTTAAAAGTGATAGGAATCCAAACCCAAATTACCAACTTAACCCCTGTGAATTTTTTTTTATTTAATAAATTAGTGGAACAAATGTGTTTTTTTGCAAACAACTTCGTTAATTTGATTTTTTTTTCAGAAAATGATAAGAGGACAAAAAGAAACAGGAGGAAATTTTATACAAAAAATGTTTCTATCATTTTCATTTGAGCAAAACCATCAGAGCTAGAAATTTAGCAATTAACACTTGGAATGGGAACTCAGCAGCCCTAAAGGACCCTCCTCCTTTGCTGTTTATTTCGGTAAAAAACTGTAATTTTTTTAATTTTTTCTTGATGTGCTTCATATTGCAAGACTAAGGTACAAGATGTATGGAGTACAATAAATTTAAAAAAAAATATTTTGTAAAAAAAAGACATTTCAATTGTTGAAAAAATTATTTAGGCACCTCAACCTTAATTAAACCCCAACATTGTTAATAAACATTATACTCTGTGAAGACTTACTGCACTTTTTATATAAGTGTTGCACATTCTATAGACTACTCTCCACATTTTATCATAAATAAAAAATAATGTTTGTTTATATTAGCTACGGCCTTGTCTAACTGTGAGATGAATGAAAGCCGCCAAAGCTTGGTCCATAATCCTATCGCAATTGTGGCAGATTTACTGCTGTTAAGTTGATAAACATTAGAGACTATTGCCTAATTAGCCGGTTTTACAATGTAGCAATATTATATAATATAAATATATTTAAATAATCAAAGTCTTGTAAGGACCATGTCTGGATAAGGAGACCTAAGGTACAAACAAACAGGAGTACTACAATAGACCTATACTGGTCGCAGTAGGCAAGGCCAATCGCCAGCTCCTCTAAAATCTAATCTAACTTACTGTGCAAGTTTCAATACAATTGGACTTTTCCTTCTTAAGTTATCGTACTTACAAGAAACGTGATGGACGGACGGACAGACAGACAGGCGGAAAGACATTTTGAAATTCAATCAGAAATCGACACAGTGATACGAAAATCTTTTCTCTATGAGTGATATCGGTTTTAGAAATGCAATATACTCTTCATTTTGTATCTGCGAAGAATATAATAAGATATCTACATTTTACAGCACCCATATTAAAGCTTGAATGATATACTTTGAGATGTTATATGGGGATCTTTATAAAAATAACAATTTACTTATTATTTTCGCGGAATTCGAGAAAAAGTTAAAGTCGGAAGTTTCTCAACAGCTGTAACTTTTTTAAAACATTACCAAGATATTGCAGCTCAGGTCTCCTTTTTCGAAGTCTACATTTGTTATTCTTATTTTTTAGTTATATTCTTGACATCAAGTGTGGCAGAATGTTTCTCACGATTTTTAAGATTTATAATAAATACTACATTTATAAAACAATTAAATCCAAGAACAAAATCATTGTTAAGGCCGAATGAGCATATCCCGCAAATTGTATTAGTACATTGGTCAAATTTTTTAAGATGCAATATTTTGGCCATTTTCTATGGGTTTTACCCCAAAAATAATTTGTTAACTTGGCGAACTTTGTACACACGAGTAGTATTTTATATACAGAATATTGTTACGTGTTTACACTCCCTGGTAAACACCCCCAACATCATGGGTTCGGAAATCATAACACGAAATACCACTAACACTCTTTAACTTACTATTTACAGTACGAATTACAACACTAATATAACATGAAACACTATTTACTACTTGATACTTCACTTGGGATAACTTAGAACTTATCTAACCTTAACTAACTTTTGTGTCGCTAGCATGGTCCTTAAATACTTCACAAATGGCCTCTGGAATACTCAGGTCTTCTTCTAGAATAGAATATTGAATAATCTAAACTTCTGTAGAATACAAATGTCGATTCTTCCTTTAGGAACCACTCCTACTGCCATCTCTGAAGTGGTAGTGGAACTCCAGACCAGGTTTCTAATGGATGCACTGTGACATTCAAAATTACCTGAATGCCACTTGTTAATTTTTATTCTAATAGCAATGAATTTTTGTAGTCTTAAACCACAATTCAGTAAACTTATTAATTAATTTTTCAGTTCAATCCTGAAGCCGTCCTTGTCTTACTGAATCCGGAAAAATTTGTGTTTATCATTCCAACTTTAAATTATAAATTAGCATACAAGCTGTTACTTCTCTTGATATACACCTACAAGTCATCTGGTACAGCAAATATCAAAAAAAAAGAAATCTGTATAAGTGAACAAAATCCTAAAAATCGATAAACAAAATTATAAATCGATAATTCTGATTAAATTGGAACTCATGAATGCATAGGAATGATACAGTAGAGTAATTGTTTAGATTTGTATTGTATTTAAAGAATGATTTATGTTACCAGTACCAGCGACATCTCGCGTATAGAAGTGTAACTAAGTTTTTAGATCATACACGGTATCCGAACAGGTCGTCATAGCCATTTTCCTGTCGATTTCGTAGCGATACAGACGTGTTTCGGACCGATTAACACCTCATCTGGAGTGGTATGTTAAAAAGATAGTTGATAATATGAATATAATTACCTTCTGTAGTATTTGTTGTACATGTATTTGTAATTTAATTGTTGAATTTATCATAATTAAACGCGATGTTTGTTGATCACAAATTACCTTCATTCGCGGCGCGTAACTTGAAAGATGGGAGACCGTGTGGTCACGTTAATGTATGAACGGGGTATTTCGAGACATGTGTTTAACTCGTTATTAATATATATTTAGAAGTAAATTTTATTAATGAATAATTGAGGTTTAATAAGGGTTTAAAGACAGTTTGAATTTAGTAAATTACGTTTTCGTAACCTTATCGAATAATTAAAACTCAAAGGAATTTAACTCGATATTAGTAGGGGCGAGAAGGGCATGTTAATGTAATTTATTTAGAGACACCAGTAATGCATTAACGTGGGGATTTTATCAAACACACTAAGAGTGCCCACTAGTAAGCAAGTAATTTCAAGTGTAGTAACAGATAATAACTCTTGTAGGAATGAGGTGTTAAGTTGACCCTTCAGATTTGATGTTAAGTTAACCCTTAAATTTGGGATTTTACCAAAAGAATTGTCTTAACCTTGTGCCAGAGAACTGGGCTGCTGCTAGTATCCATGGGTTATCTGCCAAGAAGGAGTCTTTGAATCCAAATTGTTGGAGCGTCTTGGTAGAGTCTCCGTTGGATGAGAGCACCAAGTTAGATTTTTGGTAACCGTCCACAGAAGATTAAATTCTGAGAGTCGAGGGATCTCTGCTGATGTCAGTAATCAAGTGGTGGTAATACACAGCGAAGATTCGGTGAGACGAGGACCAGGGTTGGTTTCTGCGCCAATATTCTTGACTTTGATGACGGTCTCGGATGATTAGGGGTCGAGCTTTGTGCTCTTTGCCCCAATCATCGCTGTAGACCTGGACCGGCCTCGTAAGGGGTGGGCCTGCTTTTTACGACTACCCCACCTGCAAATGCAGACGGTGTAGGCGAAGTTAGCAGACCTCCCCTGGTCCTGGCTGTTGGACCCTGCCAGCTGGGTCGTTTCTTCTGGCGCTCTTCTGTCTTGAGTTTCTTTCTTCGCTGGCATGGTTGGTTTCTGCAGGACGCAACCGGTGGTAACAGTATCACCCTGTGTGAATCCGTGGGTTCTAAATAATTTCAACAAGATATAAACACCACTAACACTTTATTCAATAATTTACTGACTATACAATACTTCAAACATTCAAAATAACCTTTAACCTCACTTTTTACCGAACGTGTCACTTCTCAAAATAAACTTCACTTTAGTAAACTTCTTCCTCTGCGCCGGTAATCGCGCCTTATATACTCTGAAATTACCTCTAGATTGAACCAGAATCTTCTTCCACCACATTCTAGACAAGTCCATGGCTCTTTCTAGAGTCTTTCCAGTCACTATTAGTAGGCATAGGCGTATCATCTCCAGTTCCAAGGGGATGTAATTCATAACACTGCCCCCTCCTTAAGCCTGTTCGTCCCGATCAGGCAACTCAGAATCATCGATGTATTTTGTCAGTCTGTCCAAATGCACGATCTTCATCTTGGACTTTTTGCTCCGTTGAATCCGATAGACGACGTCATTAATTCGGGTAATAACAGTATACGGTCCATCCCAAGGCGGTTGAAGTTTCGGTGACCTTCTTTTCTTCCGCTGTGGGTTGTACAGCCAAACCAGGTCTCCTGCCTTGAACCCTTCTGAACTACCCTTACGGTCATATCAAGCCTTCATTCTGTCACTGGCTATGGTGATTTGGTCTCTAACCAACTCATGGACATTCCTTAGCCGTTCACTCACTTCATCTACATAGCTGTTCACAGGAAGCCGTTCTCCACCTGGCGTTCCAAACATCAAATCACACGGCAGTCTGATCTCATGTCCAAATACTACACGAGCCGGAGTCTGTTTTGTAGTCTCGTGGATAGCAGCTCTATATGCCATGAGGAAAAACGGTATGTGGAGATCCCAGTCACGTTGATTATTATGAACGACTTTAGAGAGATGTTCTTTCATAGTCTTATTATGTCGCTCCACCATTCCATCTGATTGCGGGTGAAGGGCTGTCGTCCGTGTTTGTGTATTCCCAATAACTTGCAGATTTGCTGAAATACCCCTGACTCAAAATTTCTCCCTTGATCTGAATGCAGCTCCAGGGGTACACCAAACCGACATATCAGGTTATCTACCAAGACTTTGGCGGTAGTAACCGTTTCCTGGTTCGGAATTGCGTAGGCTTCAGACCATTTACTAAAATAGTCCATGGCAACCAGTATGTACCTGTTACCGTCCTTGGTTACTGGGAATGGTCCGGCTATATCGATCGCAATCCTCTCAAAAGGAGTCCCGACGTTATATTGCTTCATTGCACCCCTACTTCTAGTCTGTGGTCCCTTACTGGCTGCACAAATTTTACAATTATGACACCAAGCTTCAACATCTTGATGACTATTTACCCTGTAAAATCGTTCACGTACTTTATTCAGGGTCTTGTTAACGCCGAAGTGTCCACCGGATGCTCCATTATGCACTTCCTGAAATACTTTCGGTACTCGACACCTGGGAATCACTAGACGCATAACAACTTGCTTCCCATCTGGGCTCTCCCATGCTCTTTTTAACAGCCCGTTCATAACTCTAAGTGAGTCCCACTGTGCCCACAAAACATCCTTCCACTCTGGTCGAATTCCTTTTTCCTTTGCTCTCAATATAGTTAGTCAGTTATTAGTGTGATTTGAATGCTTTAACTGTAGTATTTTGTGTATATATAGTGTGTGTAACTCTGAGAAAAACAAATATAATAAAAAGTGAATTGGTGCACTAACTATTGTATTATAAATAAACTATTTTCCAACAATAAATGCAAAGAATCTGCTAACCTAGTGTATATAAAAAAACTTATCTTTTTGATGCCACAAAAAAACTAAATAGATTAGACCTGTATTTATAAGGAACAAATAGACAGGACCGGTCTCACTGAATTTTTTAATACTATGCTTTATTAAAAATGGATGGAGATGAAGAAATATGTATACAATGCCTAAAAAATGTGTTGAAAGAAGATGAATATTATGAATGTGATAACTGTACAAGAATTTTCCATAAAAAATGCATAGATCTATCATCATCAGAAACGAGATGTATACCACTGAAGAAAAGGATGTTAAAACTACTCTGTAATGATTGCTGCAAGTTCTTAGATAAGTTACCTAAAGTCATAAACATGATTGAACAAATGAAACAGGAGATTAGTGAGATGAAAGAACAAATAACAATGTATAATAAAGAAGCTACACAGAATAAAACAGATCTTAAAAATGATATTATAGATATGGTTCAGGCTGAATTACAAAATCATCTAATGGCAAGAGATGATCAACAATTACCTTGCTCAGCACCTACAAAATCAAGTTATGCAAATATTGCAAAAAAGCAACCATCCTTTGTCATTAAACCCAAGAACAAGCAAGATATATCTGCCACTAAAACCGACATGATAAAACATATTAACCCTATTGAAACTCAAATAAATATTACAAAAGTAAGAAATGTACGAGATGGTGGCCTAGTTATTAGCTGTAAGAACTCTGATGAATGTAACAAATTTAAAGAACTAGCAAATGAGAAACTTGTAAGCAACTATACGGTGAAAGAAGTTCCTGCCCTAAATCCCAGAATTAAAATAGTAGGTATTTCAGAAAAACATAGCGAAGAAGAGCTCATCAGCTATATAAGGTCGCAGAATAATGATGTACTATTAGACGACAGCATCTTAAGTGTTATCTCAGTTACGGAACTAAGAAAGAATAAAAGACTGTATCAAACTGTCATTCAAACAGACATTACCACCTATAATAAAATCATGAATGTCGGGAAGCTATTTATAGGTTATGACTACTGTAATGTATATGATGCCATTGAATTGCGGATTTGTTACAAATGCTGTGGATTTCATCATATTACTAAACAATGCTCGTCAAACACTTCTATTTGCCCTTTATGTGCACAAAACCATAAATTAAATGAGTGTCCTAGACCTAATGTAAATTATTGTATAAATTGTCATAATTTTAACAAATATAATAAAGAAGCTACTGTGGTGAATGCTAATCATGCTGCCTGGGACAAAAATTGTCATGTTCTCAAGTTTACTCTGGAAAAATTTAGAAATAATATCCTTTCTCCTAAATAGCAATCAAGTAATAATGTCTGCGATGATGGAATTAAAACAGATCAGCACTTCTTTATCTATTATCAGAATGTACGTGGTATGCGGACAAAAACTAATGACCTATATCTTAACTCTGTCCTCGCGGCTGAGTATGACGTTATTGCATTTAGTGAAACTTGGTTAAATGACACAATCCATAATGGTGAATTTATTGATGTAAGTTATTTTGATGTATTTCGATGTGATAGAAATTATGAACAAACATATTGCACAAGAGGGGGTGGTGTGTTACTCGCAGTAAAAAAACAACTTAATGCTTGTCTGTATGATATAAGAAAGCACTGTGATATATTTAATGAGCTCTACTTTGTAGACATTGTTTGTGTGAAAATTAAAACTGGCAGCGGGCAAGACCTATACATATTTAACATATATATTCCCTGTGATATGAACTCTGAGCAATACGATCTATTATTTGATGCCTTTGAAGCGCTACCTGAAATCTTCGACTCACATACCTTAATCGTAGGAGACTTTAACGTTACACAATTCGCTCAGCAAGATATTAACCCAAGCGTCTTATCACTAAATAATTTCCTAAACTTTTTTAATCTAAAACAATATAATACGGTACAAAACCTAAATGGCAGACTATTAGATTTAGTAATATGTGACATACTCTGCACTGTGTCAAAGTCTTCAGATCCCATGTCCACGGTAGATGAACATCATCCACCCCTTTGTATTGAAATATTTCTTGATAACAATAAGCAGCAGTTTAAACAAAAAAGTAATTTAGGCTTCAATTTCAAGAAGGCCAACTTCCATGACCTTTATCAGGAGCTAATATCAACCGATTGGTTATTCCTACAAAATTATGAATGTGTAAATACTGCAGTCTATACTTTGTATGAAAAACTTGATGAAATATTTAGCAAACATGTGCCAAAAAAAATACCAGTCAATAAACATTACCCACCTTGGTTTGATATGGACCTTATCCGAACACTTAGACAAAAGAATAAAGCGTGGAAACAATATCGTAAGTGCTGCACCGATCAAAATTATAATTACTACAGATCCATCAGAACTGATGTAAAAAATAAGACTAAACTGGCTTTTCAACGGTATGTTACTGAAACCGAAGTTAATATTAAATCGAATCCAAAAAAATTTTGGTCATATATATCTGAAAAAAAAAGGTCATACATCAATACCACCAGCAATGACTTATAATGATACCAGACTGGATACTCCTCAGCAAATAGTAGACGGATTTGCAGAATTCTTTGCCAATAACTTCCTCAATTCTACAGTATATGATACTGAATATGCGTCTGTTATTAATAATTCTAACGGTACCCTACACATAACCTCAGTAAGTGAGGAAGAAGTCGTACAGGCATTAAAACAAATCAAACCCAAACTGACTGCAGGTCCAGACTTAATCCCGGCATTCCTGTTAAATGATTGTGCCGTTGTACTTTCTAAGCCGTTGCAAATTATATTCAACTTAATTTTTAAGACACAAGTATTTCCAGATGCCTGGAAAATTTCCAGAGTATGTCCCGTATATAAAAAAGATAATAACATGGACATCACAAATTATAGACCAATAACAATAATATGTAATTTCAGTAAGGCACTTGAAATTCTTCTAGCTGGTTACCTCTCATTTCATGTCAGAAGCAATATTATACCCGAGCAGCACGGTTTCATTGAAGGACGATCAACAATTACTAATTTAGTCTGCAAGTCTCAGTTCATTTGTGAAGCCCTTGATGAGAGAAGTCAGGTAGACGTCATCTACACTGACTTCTCCAAGGCATTCGACAGTCTGGATCATGGTCTATTACTTATGAAATTAAATAAGATAGGTCTGAGTTATAATATGTTGATGTTTTTCCAATCATACCTATATCAACGTACCCAGTATGTCCACTGTCTAGGATACAAATCTTCTACTTTCACTCAATCTTCTGGAGTTCCACAAGGGTCTGTATTAGGGCCCCTTTTGTTCATAATCTTTATTAATGATATTGCGGTCGACTTGAACGTAAACTACTTAGTATATGCAGATGATTTAAAACTTTTTTCAAGAATTGAAACCAAAATGGACTGCGTCACACTACAGAACAATTTAAACACATTAAACTCTTGGTGCAAAGAAAACAAACTGCACCTTAATGCAGCTAAATGCAATGTTATGTCATACTGCCGGAAGGACGAACATAATGTAATATCATACGAATATAACATCGATACCACAATCCTTCCACGTCCGAATACCATTAAAGATCTAGGTATAATATTTGACCATAAGTTTACCTTTGTCCCTCATATTAATTCAATAATATCTAAAGCTTATAAGAATCTCGGTTTCATCGTGCGTAATATGAAGGATTTTAACAACATTAATACCCTGAAGTTACTTTTCACTACTTTCGTAAGATCACAGCTAGAATATGGTTCAGTAGTTTGGAATATCCCATATATAACACCCACATTATTAATATTGAGCGAGTTCAGCGAAAATTCTTTAAGCTAGCAACGTATCAGTTAGATAATAATCAATATCCCCAAAGAGGCACCCCACAGGAAATTTTCTATGCCAGATTTGAAATGAACAGCTTGTTACAACGCCGCAACATGCATGCCGTTGTTTTCTTGTACAAAATAGTCAACAACATAACTAACTGTGTAGCATTACTAGAGATGTTAGAGTTTCATGTACCCAGAATTAATTCTCGCCAGAAACGACTATTTTGTACAAGAAATCATCATACTAATATATATAAAAGGTCCCCTATATATCACATGTTTGTCAGTTATTCAGAAGTTGAAACAAATTTAGATATTTTATTCTGTAATGCTAGTAGCATCAAACGCCTGTATGAATAATCTAATCCTTGTTAACCTTTCTTGAAATTGTCTAGTCTTGTACAAATCATTGATTTTGCATTTAATAAGTAGTGCTGCATTTTATTGTTCACTTTTCTCTCTTTTCTCATTGTAAATTTTCGTTGTGATTTATTGTAATTTATGCTTAATTGTATTTTAATTGTATTGCTATCAGCATTATTCTTTTTCAATGCTGATCACCTTGTAACCTTATCCTGTAATTGGGTTTATCCCGTTGGATATTGTACCTAAATAAAAAAATAAAAAAAAAATAAAAAAATATAGCCCCAGTCTCTGCATCGTTCAGTTGTTCTTGTCTCAGGGCTTCAGTTGTCCAATCATCCGGAAGGTCCTTGCATGGTCTTCTAGATAATGCATCTGCGTTCTTATGAGATCTTCCTGGTCGATGCTCGATTTTAAAGTCGTACTGTTGCAGCCGTTCTATCCAACGAGCCAGTTGGCCTTCCGGGGTTTTCAACTGCAATAGCCATTTCAACGCAGCATGGTCGGTCCTGATTTTGAAATGTCATCCGTAGAGATACTTATGAAAATGGTCCACTGATTTGACGATGGCCAATAACTCTTTCCTGGTTCCTCTAATTCTACTATGAAACTCTTGGGATGCATAATACGAAATACTAGATCTTTTAAGTCATGTAAATCTCTTGATATGCTTTACCAATCAATTGTGCGTCCTAAAATTGAATACGCCTCCCTTATCTGGTCCCCATTATATGAGAAATATATTTATTGTCTGGACACCATCCAGAGTAGATACTTAAAGTGTAAATTTTTTAGAGAAACTGGGTCTTATTTAATAAATTAATAATATTTGTTTACAACATTTACACGGTCTGATAAATGGTTATATTGATAACGACTTCATGTTAAGCAAATTAGCTTTGAGAGTCCCAAAATCTGTTAATAGCAGAATGGGTGATATTTTCTACTGCCCTACTCCTAGATCAAATGTCCAACTAAATTCCCCTTTATTTAAAATGATAATTCTTTACAATAACATTTGTAATAAAGAAATTGATATCTTCTGTTGTAAAAGGGATACATTCAAAAATGAGCTTAATTCCATATTAATCTAATTACTGTTTTAATATCTCTTGAGGCAGCTATAGTTTTGTTTTGTTTGTTCTTAGTTATGTTATATGTATTTTGTGGGTACAGTGCCCATGACTATCATGGGCACTGTTTTGTTCATTAATTGGTGTATACTGTTGAACAATAAAGTCTATTTATTTATTTATTTACACAATAGTTTCGTTCTGGTTTGGAGAGCACCTTGCTGAAGTACTCGATCACTCTTTCCTCTCCGTTTTGAATTTGGGACAGCACACAACCAATCGAAGAATTGCTGGCATCTGTATCTAAAATAAAAAGTCCATTCTGTTGTGGGTATGCTAGTACAGGACCAGTGCATAGAGCTGCCTTCAATTTTCTCCATGCCGTTTCACACTCCGATGTCCACTGGTACTGAACTTTCTCCTCTGTTAGCCGGTGTAATGGCTTCGCAATGTCTGCAAACCCTTCCACAAAGCGTCTATAATAAGTGCAAAGGCCAAGGAAGCTTCATACTTCATGAACGTTAGATGGCCTTGGCCAATCTCGTACGGCAGAAATTTTGTCGGGATCCGTTTGTATTCCCTCCGAAGACACTACGTGACCAAGGAATTTAACTTCTTTCTGAAATAGTAAACACTTCTTCGGGTTCAACTTCAGGTGTGCATTCCTTACTCGTCCAAATACTTCTTGAAGATTTTTCAAATGTTCTGTAAAGTCTCGTCCCATAACCAGCACGTCGTCAAGGTAAACCAGGCACGTCTTCCAGGTTAGTCATCGTAGTACAAATTCCATCAATCGTTCAAACGTGGCTGGAGCATTGCAAAGTCCAAAAGGCATCACCGTAAATTGGTAAAGACCACTGCCTGCTGAAAACGCTGTCTTTTCCTTATCATCAGGATGAAGCCCAACTTGCCAATAACCGCTCCTAAGGTCTAACGTCGAAAACCATCGTGAGCCTGCCAATGTACTTAACGTGTCGTCAATCCGGGGTAATGGGTAACTGTCTTTCTTCGTCACATCGTTCAATTTCCGATAATCGACACAAAATCTTAACGTTCCGTCCTTTTTGGCAACCAAAACTACTGGCGATGACCAGGGACTCGTTGACTCCTCAATGACTCCATCTTGTAGCATCTTATCTATCATTACACTGGATTGAGTATGTGGTAGGTTCCTTGTGAAACATCTTTAGAATAATTATTTTTAGAAAAGGGAAAAACAATGCTTTTAGATGTTTCAAATAAAAACTGTATTTTTATACACTCCACATATGTTTCGGCTTGTTAGGCCTTTCTCAAGAGCATTACAGATGAATACTAAAGCTATGAGGGTGGTTGTTCTAAAAATAAATGCAGTAATACCCAAACATGTGGAATTACGGGGATTTCAAGTAATAAAACTAAGGATCTACCTACTCGGAATAATTCAATGGGCTATTCTTAGAACCTTGTCTATTATAGGAGTGTTTATGAAATTTAATTGGTCATTGGTGGTACAAGTATTGCTTTTAAGGGATTTTTTTATTTCTAATTGTTCAAGGAGGTTTAAGCGTTTTCCTTTTCTTTCTGAATGGATTAAATTAATATTCTCTGTATCAATAAAATGATTATTTTCAATGCAATGTGTTGACATTCCTGTGTTTTTGGTGTTATTTAAAATGGATTGTTTATGTTCTTTTACCCGATTAGCTATACTTCTACCACTTTGGCCAATATATACCGCGTTACAGTCCTTACATTTAATTTCATAAACCCCCGATTTGTTGACTTTACTTATTTTTTCTTTATTGTTAACTAAAATACTTCCTAAATTTGTTTTGTTTACACTTATTGTGGAGATGCCTAACTTATTTAGTTTTCTACTTATTTTATCACTAAACCTAGGAATATAATTAATAAAATTGTACTTTGTTGTTTTGTTGGTTACAGTAAAAAATTCCTTTTGAAGTAATTTTCGCTGTTTGTTTTTAACCATGTTCTCTATTAGTGACTCCTTATATCCATTATTTATTGCAATCTGTTTGATTATGTTTAATTCTTTATTAAACTCATATTCGTCTAAGGGGAAATTTGTGAGTCTATGTATTAGGCTATGAAAGGGAGAGAGTTTAATTTGCCAAGATTGTTGTGAATTATAATGTATGACTGTGTCTGTTGTAGTGGGTTTTCGATAAATACTAAATTTTAATTGATTACGATGTTTTTTAATATTCATATCTAAAAAGTTTAATTGACCATTTTTTTCTTTCTCTAATGTGAACTGTATTTTACTATTAAATGAATTCAAAAAATTAAGGAAACTACTTAAATTCCGTTCTGTACCGGTCCATATGCAAAAAATATCATCAACATAACGAGTCCAATAGAAAACATGTACATTTAGGTTGCTATTACTACTAAAAATTACATTTTCAAAGTTTGCCATAAATATCTCTGCTAACAACGGAGAAATAGGGGAACCCATTGGTAAGCCGTCTTTTTGTTTATAAAATTCACCGTCAAATTGAAAATAATTTTGTTCAATGCAAATTCTTAATATATTTTTTAATTCTATTTTTTCTGTTATATCAATCTGTGAATTATCTATTAAATTACTTAGAATTAATTTTAGTTCTGTAAGCGGGATAGAGGTAAATAAACTTTTAACATCAAATGAGATTAATTTAGCGTTGTCCGGTAAGATAAGATTTTCTGTGTTTTTAATAAATTCGAAGGAGTTTTTGATTGAATATATAGATTTGAAATTGGTTAACTTCGGCAGGATGTAATTTATTTCTTTGCAAACTTTATAAGAAGGTGCATTAATATACGATACTACTGGTCGTATAGGTATATTCTCCTTGTGAATTTTTGGGAGGCCGTAGAGTAAAGGTGGTAAGGGGTTCATAACTTTTAATCTATACAATTCATTGTTTTGGAAAATTGTAGTGCATTTTTTTAAACTAGAGACAATTTCTGATTGATATTTATTGGTAGGATTTTTGTTAATTTTTTCAAAGTCATCGCAATTTAAAATTGCTTTTAACTTTTCATGATATTCTAATTTATTTAAAATTGTTATTGTGTTACCTTTATCCGCTTTACAGATTATCAAATTATTGTCCTCCAATTTTTGTTTTATGCTCTTCAATAAGTTCCTTTCTCCCCTGTTAGAGTCACATTTTATTTGGTTGAATACGTTGGCTAAACTGTATATATCAAACCCCGAAATGTTCTCTCTTGAGCTAATAGCTAACTCTGTGTTGACAGCGAGAAGTTCAAATTCTTTTTTGTTTACATTTTGTGGTGAATACTTCAAACCTTTTTGTAGGAGGCTTAATTCTTGGTCAGAAAAATTAACATCCGTTAAATTGTTTACTCTCCCATAAAATGTAAAATGTTGATCCATTCGTGGAGTTCATAGCCTAATACATAGACTCACAAATTTCCCCTTAGACGAATATGAGTTTAATAAAGAATTAAACATAATCAAACAGATTGCAATAAATAATGGATATAAGGAGTCACTAATAGAGAACATGGTTAAAAACAAACAGCGAAAATTACTTCAAAAGGAATTTTTTACTGTAACCAACAAAACAACAAAGTACAATTTTATTAATTATATTCCTAGGTTTAGTGATAAAATAAGTAGAAAACTAAATAAGTTAGGCATCTCCACAATAAGTGTAAACAAAACAAATTTAGGAAGTATTTTAGTTAACAATAAAGAAAAAATAAGTAAAGTCAACAAATCGGGGGTTTATGAAATTAAATGTAAGGACTGTAACGCGGTATATATTGGCCAAAGTGGTAGAAGTATAGCTAATCGGGTAAAAGAACATAAACAATCCATTTTAAATAACACCAAAAACACAGGAATGTCAACACATTGCATTGAAAATAATCATTTTATTGATACAGAGAATATTAATTTAATCCATTCAGAAAGAAAAGGAAAATGCTTAAACCTCCTTGAACAATTAGAAATAAAAAAATCCCTTAAAAGCAATACTTGTACCACCAATGACCAATTAAATTTCATAAACACTCCTATAATAGACAAGGTTCTAAGAATAGCCCATTGAATTATTCCGAGTAGGTAGATCCTTAGTTTTATTACTTGAAATCCCCGTAATTCCACATGTTTGGGTATTACTGCATTTATTTTTAGAACAACCACCCTCATAGCTTTAGTATTCATCTGTAATGCTCTTGAGAAAGGCCTAACAAGCCGAAATATATGTAGAGTGTATAAAAATTCAGTTTTTATTTGAAACATCTAAAAGCATTTTTTTCCTTTTCTAAAAATAATTATCTATCATTGCCGAGGCTTCTTCTTGTTTTGCTAGCGGAAGCCTCCTAGGTTGTTGTCGAATAGCGGGTGAGTCACCAGTATTTATCCGATGCTGGACTATATCTGTTTTTGTAAGGGCCTCCGTACTTTTGGCAAATACTGAACTTTCCCTTTTCAGGAACTTGATTGCTGCCCCTCGTTCATCCTTAGATAAATGCTCCAACTGGGAACTCAGCAAGGTCAAAACTTCCTGGTCTATATTCGTAGATGAATTTCCCTCTGTTTGTTTCTCACACCTCGCTACCCATGTGACCGGTTCATAGGAGCCAATCGGTTTGCCTTCTTTGATTATTACTGCATGGGAATTTAAATTGACGACTCTAATTGGGATTTTATCTTTAGTCCGGGTTAAAGTTCTTGCCACAACAATATTGGTTAGGGACTTAATCGATTCGTCACCTTCCACCAGGCCAACACGGTAACCTCCAGGATTTCCTTCCAAGGCAGCATCGATGATCTGTTCTGAGTGAGCAGGAATCTTAATCGTCTGTGTTGTCAATAACCTTGCTTTATGGAATTGGTCATCTGCGGTTGCCAGGATAAATTCCTCATTTCCAATTTTCAAGACTCGCTGCCCTACGTCAACAATAAACCTCTGCTCTCCCATGATGTCCAGTCCCAAAATGAAATCATCTGTAATGTCAGCCACAATGACCTTGTAATTGAATCTCAACCGTCCAACCTGCAGTTCCAAATTGACCTCTACATGGACCGCAGCTCTGTCTCCTGTGGGTGTCCGAATAATTACTTCATTTTGCTTCTTCTTAATCTGCAAGCCTCATATAAACCCTGGCCACACTATTGATGATGTAGCACCTGTGTCAACAGTAAACACGCACTTTCTTCCATTCACATATCCTTGCAACAGCAGACTACTTGGAATTCTTCACAGCTGGGAAATCTTTATTTCTCTGGGGCACCATGTTCCCTAGCCAGCACAGCCCCCTTGGTGCTGGCTATCTTTAGTTTTCCGGCTGCTCTTCTACATTTACAGCATTTACTCGTTTGTCCGAGTTCTGCTGTCGACAGTCTCGTTTCATATGTCCCATCCTGCCGCAGTTGAGGCATTTAATACCTCCACTTGGCCTTTCTTTATTTTGTTGGTTTTCCTGTCTTCTTGGAGGATTCGATGTAGCTAGTAATTGGCTGATCATTTTATTCGTTTCAAGAATCGCGTTCAAGATAGGGTTTTGGTCTCTCTCTTCTGGCTGCGATTCTTCAAGCGTCATAGCCCGCACTCTTGACTTTGGAGTATCCCTATAAACGGCTTCTACCTCTAGTGCATGCACCAAGGCTTCACTACTACTTTTATGTCGGGATAGCCTGAGGACTCGTCTGATCTCCTCGTCCCTTATCCCGTCTAGGAATGCCCCCACTGCCAATTGTTCTTTAAATTCTCTTGGCGCATTAGGATATGCTAAATGTGCCAGTCTTTCCATGGCAGCTTCAAATTCTTGCAGACTCTCTCCAGCTTTCCGAACGCGCAATTTCAGCTGGGTCTGGTATACTTGAGCAAGGTGTTGATCGCCATATCGTAGATCTAAGGTGGCTTCTAAAACTCTAAAATTCCGTTGTTGGTCTACCGGAATTGTCTGGAGCAATTCCAATGCTTGGCCTCTTAAAGCTACGATTAATGCCTTAGCCTTCTCTTTGTCATTCCAGTTGTTTGCACTCGCTGCTGCCTCAAACTGTGTCTTGTAAGTCATCCAGGAACTTTGACCATCAAAGGAGGGAATTTTTAATCGCTGGCCTGATGATACCAGTTGCTGGTTTCCTCTATCCCTCAACTGTTGTTTAAGTTGGTCTATTTCTCCTTCTACCTGGTGCATTTTCTCTTCAACCTTGTCTACTTTTTCTTTCACTTCACTTACTTCCTCTCCAACCTTGTCCATTTTTACTTCGATCTTATTTTTGAGTTCTTCAGCGACTGTAAACAAGGCATTCTGTTGTGTCTCTATAGCTTTCCTTAGTTCGTCTCTTTCTTCTTGTTTTTCCTCTTGACGTCTTCGTTCGTGCGCCTCAAAAATTTTTCTTAATTCTTCTTGACGTTTTTGTTCTTTTCTTTCCTGTTCTTCTTTCTCTTCCTGGCGCTTTCTTTCCTGTTCTTCTTTCTCTTCCTGACGTTTCTTTTCTTGGCCCATCCACAACCTTTGGCATTTGTGCTACAAAGTCCTGCATTTGTTTTTCGGATGCCATGCTTCTGGTCGTTACCGGCTTACAAGTACGTTGAAATCAACTAAATTTAATAATTACGTCACTATCGGTAATGGGACTGTCCAGAAAAACCTCAAAACGACACAAAAAAAAGAGTCTTATCTAGAGTCTTTGTCACTTAACCACTAATGTCCAACAAAAATGTTCTACAATGTCTAAAAACGCACTTGACACTATTTTCCTGTTCGAAAATAATCCTCGAACAATGTCCAGTAAATTAGTCCTCCCTGTGTTAGCACAAACTCCGAGAATACTGTCCCAGTCTTCTCAACACTTCCGAAAAATCCTCTTGTCAAAATTCCGCGTCTGACACCAATGTTGCGTTTATTCACCTTTTAGGAAACACCCTGTGTGAATCCGTGGGTTCTAAATAATTTCAACAAGAGATAAACACCAATAACACTTTATTCAATAATTTACTGACTATACAATACTTCAAACAGTCAAAATAACCTTTAACCTCACTTTTTACCGAACGTGTCACTTCTCAAAATAAACTTCACTTTAGTAAAGTTCTTCCTCTGCGCCGGTAATCGCGCCTTATATACTCTGAAATTACCTCTAGATTGAATCAGAATCTTCTTCCACCACATTCTAGACAAGTCCATGGCTCTTTCTAGAGTCTTTCCAGTCACTATTAGTAGGCATAGGCGTATCATCTCCAGTTCCAAGGGGGTGTAATTCATAACAATATATATAAACTTTCTGTAAGGAAGTAGCTACATCCAACCATAAGGTGTAACATTTAAATCAAATAAAATCATTCAATTATAATAGAGTCAATAAAACAGATATATTTAACAAAGTAGTGTTTATCTGTGAGAATTGTATAAGTATCTATGACATTTTAATTATCTCTGAGTAGTCACAGTCGTACAGTTAGACAAGTACGTTGTAGATGCTTTTTTAATATGACTACTGGCGCCTAACCTAAAAATAAAAATTTTTCTCAATAATTTCCGAACCACGACCCAGTCTCCACAAACTAAACGAGAACCGGGCAACCTTAACTTCCTAACCTTCTGGGGGCAGAAGTTGGTGGTACAGCACCCAGGTAGCATAGATAGCTGTAATTTGGAGATATTGATATTTTCATAACTAGTTCTCACAAATGGAGCTAAGATAGCGTAGATTAGAAAAAAGATAGCGTAACTCTGCCCCCTCCTTAAGACTGAATGTCCCGATTAGGCAATTCAGCATCCACAAAATATTTTTCCAATATATCCAAATGCACGATCTTCATCTTTGACTTTTTACCTCGCTGAATTCGATAGACAATATCATCGATCCGTGTATGGTCCTTCCCAAGATGGTTGAAATTTTGGAGACCTTCTTTTCTCCTGCTGTGGATTGTACAGCCAAACTAGATCTCCCGCTTGAACTCTCCTGAACTGCCTTCATTCAGTCACTAGCTGGGAATGGACCTGTTACTTCAATCCACATCGCTTTACACGATTCTCTTGGCACTATGTCAAATCTGATGAGCCTCTTCTGCAGGATGAACACACGTCTCTGTGCATAGTATGCATAATTCATTTTTTTACAAATGTGTTTAATTTGGTGATCCCAGCATAGCTTACTGTCTATCATTGTTCCCCAGAAATTTAACTGAATCTGAGAAGTTCTCAGTAAGTATTTTAATTAAGTCCTTTGAAGGCAATCTTCCTTGGGAAAAGTATATACACGCGGTTTTGCCAATATTCAAGATAAGAGTATTGTCGTGACACTATTCTTGATATACTTGTAATATTGTTTGTCTTATTTTGGAGGTCCATAGGATCACGTGTCGAAAGCAGCATGCAAACATTACAACTAATCCTTCTTAGAGAATTTCAGGAGGGTCGTTGATAAATAATAGGAATATTAATGGTCCCAGCACCGAACCCTTGGGAACCCCTTGGTTAACATCATAACTCTCAGAAGTACAGCCATATATTTTTGCATGTAATTTTCAATCTGTTATGAAGGATGTAATAAGATCCTATGCCAGTCTTCTAATTCCTAATCTTTGCAACTAGTACACGATGAAATCAACATTTAAAATGTCAAATGCATTGCTTAGATCAAAGAATAAGCCCATGACGTGATTTCTCTTATACAAATTCTCACCATATAGTTGTCAATGAAATTTGGTCATCAAAGGAGGAAGGTTGTAACCAATGACCTGATAATAGTACTAGCTGGCTTGCTTTTTCCCTCAAATGTCGTTTAAGGCGCCCCATTTCTTCCTCAATTTCACTTACTTGTCCTTTGACTTCACTTCTTCCTCGAACTGATTCATTGTCCTTTCAACCGTATTTACTTTTTTCCTTGACCCCAACTACTTCAGTTTTTGGGCTGCCCATACACTCTTTTATCTCATTTTGAGTTCTTTAATGACTGTAAAGAATTCTGTTGTGTCTGTATCGTTTTCCTTAATTCGTCTCTTTCTTTTCGATGCCTTATTTCCAAGTCTTCCATGATCTTTGTTAATTCTTCTTGACATCATCCCTCTTCTTGTCATTTTTGTTCTTGTTCTTTTTTTTCTTGTTGGCCTCTTCTTTCCCGCCCCTCTTGGTCTTCTTAGTGCCTTCTTTCCTGTTCCTCTTTCTCTTTTTGGCCTATTGTTTCCTATTCCTCTTCTTGGCGATTTATTTCCTTTCCCTGTTCTATTTTCCTGAATTCTGCAAATAAGTCCTGCATTTGCTTTTCGGCTGCCATGCTTCTTATTGTTATGGATATGTGGTTAGGTTAACTTAAATAAATCTAGGAATCACATCAGTATTAGTAATGGAACTTTCTAGAAAAATCTCATTTGCTCCATATTCCATTATTACGGCGATTTTCAGATCGAAGTAGCAACCCCATCGCAACCTGTACAGTGTTTCCGTACACACATTTTGAATTTTGAAATTAAAATATCAAAATCGTAGTCAGCGAGATCTAAAATCCCAGTTTGAATATTTTCATCATTTTATCACTTGATTTGTTGTCGTTACTACAATTTCAAAATTTTATTTAATAAAATATATTGTTTTTTTTTTTTTAGATTTTTCAAAACATTTTAATTTATAGGTACACTTTTTTAATGGGTAAATTTTAATTAATCATTACAACAAGTTTCATTCAAATCCCTGAAGTTTCCATTACTTCCGTAATAACACACCTTCCATCTAAACGCACTGAAACATTTTTGATATTTGTTTTGGGACCTTAGATCAAATAAAAATAATAATAATAATAATTGAGTAAAAATTTGTTTTTTGGATACATTTGGGGATTCTTTATTGGTCCACCGACCAAGTTAAATAATATTTATACCAATCATTTGCGTGTACATCAAGCAATGAGTCCCAAAAATCCAGCAAAAAAAAAAACACTACTTATACTAATAACTGTAGCCCCTTTAAAGGAAACTCTACTTACCCCTGGCGGTAATGGTGGGCCATATCCACCAGGTGCAGGTCCATATCCACCTGGTGCAGGACCATATCCACCTGGTGTAGGTCCATAGCCACCTGGTGTAGGCCCATAGGGTTCCTGAGGTCTGTAACCAGCAGGTTGTGCTCCATATTGTTCCTGAGGCTGTCCAAATTGTTGTGGTGACGTCTGAAGTCCTTCAGTACTGGACTCAGGAGTCACACTCTCAATAATCGGCTTTGCACTTTCCCAAGAAATTAATGTTATTGATACGTCTCCATCAATAAGTAAATGAGACACATCATTGAAGGGAATTCTATGAGGAAATTCACAAAAATGTTGACCATTGACAGCTACCTAAAAATATTTATTTCATTAATACCACGGCTAAATGAAATAGATTATGAGTAAAAATTAAACATGAAAAATAATGGTTGGATGTATTACGTATTTTATCACTAATAACGCACATAATAATAATAACACAGTATAACTACTTCATATCACAGAATCGTAAAAAATTAGGAATGAAATGTAAAAGTGATTGTAAATTTTCAAAATAGCAAATAATAACATTTTGTATAATTTGTAGAGTGAAAAGTCTACTGCTTAGCTTTGAAAAAGTAATTATTAATGCTGACAAATCAGAGTGATTTGTGTCAAAATACTATATATCTAAAATTATTAAATATTTTATGCAGTCATTCTAAATTGTTTAAAAAAATATGTTAAAGGGTCAAAGGAACATTTATATAGAGTACAGATTTAATTTTTGAAGTAGAGGCTCCAATTAAAAAGACTTCTTGGTTAGTCACGATTTAGTATCACTATTTGTGCCTAATTTCATATCTCCTGGCATGGCAGTATTTCTATTCTTGTACACCAGCCTGTTAACCAAGTCGAATTTTAACATTTAGTGTACCAGCTTCTTGGACGCCTACAGCTCACACCCGTCACAGCACAAGTGATATAAGTAATTCCCCTTGAGATAGAATGCAATTTCCAAACATATAATCGCTGGAATGTCAGTTCTCTGTTGGCAGCTATTAGCACCTTGAATATCAGATTAAAAATTTGATTCTTTACCAGATTATTGAATTTTCTGTATAGTTGCTGAACGCTCTATAGTACGTTCTTTTATATTTTTTTGAAAAATAAGTTAAATTTTTAGGTATAATTGCTCTTTTTGTAACTGCAATTGTAAAAACATAGGTTCCTCCTGGAGCTAACACTGATAGACCGGGAGATAGTGACACAAAAATCCAAGTTATTTTTTACACGTATATGGGGTCGAATTTCATAATTAATGAAACGAAAATGATAGCCTGAGCACTGGGCTTTGGGGCGTAATTTTAGGATAATCAATCGAACTTGTCACCAGAAATACGGATTTCAAATGATTTTTTATATAAAGTTTCTTATATTTTCCGGTAGTCAATAAAAAAAACTTGGCGAAAGTGAAATGCCATTCTGATTGAGTGGGGCTAATAGTCCACCATAGTAATTTAAACAGGTTAATTTTTAAAATATCACAAAACTATTTTATACAGGCTAATATTTTCCAACTAAACATGTTCAAGCAATTCATTTACGAAAATCACCATGCCATACCGTTTCGATGATTCTAAGTAGTCACCATATTGCCGCAAAGAAGCAGATTTTTGGGACTAGTGCAAAACGATTTTTTACAGTCCATAATTTTTTTTTCCAGATATTTTTATGTTTAGAAATAGAAATCTGATTACACCATACCCATGGGATGGGTCAAATACATACAATATTATTACAAATTTGTGAGATTTTATGCAGAATTTAAATGATTTTTTACAGTATGGCACAAATTTTCTCTGAAAATTCGAGAAGTATAAACCGGAAATATAAAATTTCAAACGTATATGTAAGGGCAATCTTGTTTTATAACATATCCCAGATGTTATGTTATGTAATATACTACGGCTATAGACGCTCGAACATCTTTCTCGAATTTTGGAGGTCTCGGCTTACTGTGCTGTGTATTCACAGGTAGATATTTTAACATAGCTAACAGCTAACAGCTATTTGTCAGGTGTCTCACAATTAGGTGCTTTCACTATGTGCAAATTTGCTTTTTGATATTATTAAAATGAAGTACTTATTATATACTAAAGCTCTTTTTGATATTTAAGTAAATAGCATTCTATTGTCCATCAAATTAAAATTTCAACAAATAAATAAGTTTTAATGAATACTTGTTTCCTAGGTAATTTTTCTCACTGAAACCGAATCCGGGCTCAAAATTGCTCTATCAAGTCAGGGTTTTGAGATATTCTAATCTAAAAGTGCAAAAACACTGTTTTTTTTTTACATTTTTGAGTTTATGTACCATCATCACTTTTTTCAAATAAAAAAACAAGACAAAGTGTCTTAAAGTACTGGTCTTATTCTTCCAAATGCTGTTGAATTTGTGCAAATATCACAACTCCGGTCGGCCATATTGTATTTTCTTCGAAAAATTTTGAAAATCTGACCTTAGATTCTGAACGAGCAGATCTTTAGACATAAGAAAATATTGACTTGTTATTGACTTTTAAATATTTTGTACGTTTCTTAATAAAAAACAACAACAATCTTTTGATATACATGTGTCCCTAATGAGTCATCAGGTATAGGGAAAATCACAAACACGAAAATTTCAAAAAGCGATATTTCTTCAAAGAAAAAAAAGATATTTGAGCAAACTCAACGGCATTTGAAAGGGGAAGACTTGAACTTTAAGATCCCACACATAGTTTTTTTGAGATAAAAAAAATAAAATTCGCGGTGCTACATAACCTCAAATATGTCAAGAAACAATGTTTTTTGCACTTTTAGGTTAGAATATCTCAAAAACCTGACGTGATAGAGCATTTCTGAGCCCGGATTTGGTTTCTGCGGGAAAAATTACTTCGAAACAACTATTCATTGTCCAGGGGCAAAATCTTACAAGGTAGTGTAATTAAAAGAGTATGCCCAACACTCTATGATTGGTGGTGGCGTCATTGATTTCGTTGTTGGCTTAAATCACGTTTAGGTAGTGGTAAACACAACATTTTATTCGCTTTCATTACGTTTTACATGTGATTAATATTAATAATAATAATAATAATAATAGGCCAATCACCTGTCTGAACTCCTGTTACTAGATATTCACACATATCTTTTATGCTAGGACACTATGGTAGGTTGATCCAGTCTTCCAGCAGATTTACGAGCAGCGTGGCACCAAGAAGTGCATGGCAGGATGCAAAGGCAGGATGCTGATAGACAGCTGTATTACGCAGGATTCTGTGCAGTATAAGCGGAATCTATCTATGGCCTGGATTGACTATCGTGAAGCATTTGACACAACATAGCATGAACAATTGCATTTGCTCAAATGTCACTCTGAAGGACTCGCTTCACCATAACATCCGGTGCACAGCGAGTTATGACAAAGCAGGTGGTAATCAGGAGAGGAGTTTTCCAGGGAGACTCCCCGAGTCCTCTCCTCTTTTGCATCTCACTGCTGCCGTTATCTGTTGAACTCCGCCAAACTCGCGGGTACTATTGTGGACCATCCAGCAACCGGAGGCATAAGGTCACTCATTTATTTTATTGATGACCTCAAACTATATGCCACCGGAGAGCGTGAACTTCAGAATGCTCTAAGGTGGTCGAGGAGTACACGCAGCTATTAGACCAAAGTAAGGCGTTTGACTTAGTAGACTTTGATTTGTTACTAGCAAAATCAAAATACATGGGCTTCGATGTTACTGCACAACAGTGATTTTGCAGCTATATGAAAAACCGAACTCAAAAAGTTCTACTGGAGGATAACAATGAATCACAATTAGCCCTTTGTGGGCATGTGGTCCCACGATGGAACCACAAATTTTCGATTTTCTTTCCTAGTGTACCAGAGACCGTACGCTGGAACCACATTCACGCTACAGTAACAGAGCCTGCCATCTATCAATTAAATCATGAGCTACCGCCTTACTTTGGTACAATTCACTACAGAACGTGTTTTATTTGACGTGTGTTTTCCAAACTAGTGACGAGTTATTTGTTTATTATTTATAATAGTGTAAATCTCATCATGGCAGGTAAGTTTATTATTTATTAAGTAAAAATTAGTATTGTTTAGAGGATTTTATACAGTAATTACCATATTATTGTACTTGTCTCGTATTTTGTTTGCCTTGAACCATGTGGTTCCACATTGGAACCACTGGAAATCCGGCCATCTAACCTAACTTTTACTAATTTACATTTTTGTGTTTTAGCTAACAATCGATGGACAATTAATGAACTAGAGGCTCTTGGGAGTGATCAGTTGTTTAATATTATAGACTTTATACCATCTGATGGTGAATCAGATGTGTCAGATGGAGATTCGGATGATGATGGTGAAACTACCAATGTAGAGCCTATGGAAGTTGAAGTGCTTTTGGATGCAGAGAATTTTGTTGCAGAAAATATGATTGAAAATGAAATGGAATGGGATTCTGAAGATGACTTGCCATTATCGGCTTTCTGCAATCCCTGTAATAATAATGATGCAAGGAGCCGGCAAGAAAAGAAAAAACCAGATGAAGTTGTCGAGTGGTCGAATAATTTGCAGAAGTATATTGCTCCTTCAGTTTTTGTTGACGAGGTTGGCCCAGACGTGCCAGATGAAATCGAAAATCCATTAGATATATATCTATTGTTATTGTCTGAAGAATTGTTGAATGTTCTGGTGTTTCAGACAAACTTATATGCAACACAAAAAAATCATGCTAATGCTAGGACTTTTGTGCCAACAACGCTAGATGAAATCAAATGTTTTTTGGGTACAAACATTTTGATGGGGATAAAAAAAGTGCCCAGTTATAAAGATTACTGGTCCTCGAGAACCGAGTTACGAGATAATTTTATTTCATCGACTATGTCCAGAAACCGTTTTAGTTGGCTTCTTGGGCACCTCCATTTGAATGACAACAGTGTTCAATCTAAAAAGGGCGAAGAAGGATATGACAAGCTATATAAATTACGTCCAATGCTAGACAAGCTGTCTGAAAATTTTCATAAATACTACAAACCGAGCAAGTGTCAATCAGTGGATGAGTCAATGATCAGATTCAAAGGCAGAAGTTCATTGCGCCAATACATGCCTAAAAAACCAATAAAAAGAGGCTACAAAATGTGGGTTAGAGCTAACGAATCTGGTTTCATATCCCAGTTTCAAATTTATACAGGTATGATATTTTTATGCTTATAATTAATTTTGTATTTATATTTTTTTTATAGGCAAGGCTAAAGAAGTTGCTGAAAAAAATTTGGGAGGAAGGGTAGTAAAAGATTTGACAAATAATTTGTCTGGAAAATGTCATGAAGTTTATATGGACAACTTCTTTACTTCATATCTGTTGCTAAAAGATCTACGCTCAAGATATATATATGGTTGTGGTACTATCAAACAAAATGCGAAATTTCAGCCAAAGGACTTTCCAGAGGATAAAAATATGCAAAGAGGTGATTCTGTGTGGAAGATTAGTAATGACCACTTAGTTAGTGTAAAATGGATGGACAACAGGGGTGTACGGTTTCTAAGCAATTTTCATAACCCAGAAGACATCCAGGTAATATCAAGAAAACAAAAAGATGGCACGCTGGAGAATTTCACCTGCTTGAAGTTGGTCAAGGATTATAACAAACATATGGGCTACGTCGACAAGTCAGATATGTTGAAATCCTGTTATGAAGTAGACAGAAAATCAAAGAAATGGTGGCATCACATCTTCTGGCATTTTATCGATTTGACGCTGGTCAATGCATTTATAATATTCAAGGAGAGAGCAGGCGATGCTGGGAAATCTTTCAAGCTAAAACAATTTCGCCTTGCAGTGGCTGTTGGTCTCATCGGGGCAGATCCTGAAACACCGCAAAGGGGTAGAAGAAGTGCAGAAACGGTTCAAAATAAATTCAAGATGCATGTACCAATAGAGAGAAGGATTGATAAAGCCGCTCATATGCCGCTTCATGGCAACAAAGTAAGGTGTGCCCACTGTAGCACGAGGCAAAATCCACACAGGACAAGGTGGCATTGCACCATCTGCAATGTTGGCCTTTGCCTAACTGATAAACAGAACTGTTTTATACTTTTTCATAAAAAATAAATAAAATTATATAATATACAAATTGTCTTTTTAATCCCAGTGGTTCCATCATGGAACCACATGGTTTTTCGAAAAACCTAAGTTAAAAAAAAATATTTTAATTTTTTTTCGTGTTATTTTATATCACTGAACACACCCCTAACAGGAAAATACGATTTGATAAAAAAATAAAAAACAATATTAATTTGGGCCACAAAGGGTTAGATAGATAGATAGATAGATAGTCTTTATTAATCTACGTAATAACACAAAGAAATTACATTACCCAGTGGGCGTAAGACGTTAGGCCCTATTAATAAGGGGGTATCACAGGGTAGCATTCTCGGGCCAATATTATTTTCTATGTATAATTTTGATTTACCCACCTGCATTAATCATTGCAATATACACTTATATGAGAACGATGTCCAATTATATAAATCTTGTCCCACATCACAGTTAAATAAAACTATTAATATCATCAATATAGACTTACATTCAATAACTGTCTGGTGCTCTAATAATGGTCTAATGATTAATCCCAGCAAAACATGTGCACTATACATCGAGAATGAACATCAAAGAAATCTTATTAGTAAAAAGAAGTTAATGATAAATAACATGCAAATAGAGTGGGTCGAATTATCAAAAAATCTTGGCTCGTTTATTGATCAAAGTCTAAGTTTTAACAAACATTCATAATCGTAGAGGGTTATGTAGATACTAATTTACTCTGCACGGTCGTAGGGGACTGTGTGGATGCTAATGTTAGAATGAGAATTGTCAAATAAGAAATTAGACAAATAAACTCATTTTAGGATTTTAATTTGCTAGCATACCCAGAATTCAGGTTATCGTAAGAATGCAAAGATTTCATTAATATTTTTACACAAAGTTTTTCTTTTAGTTATAGATAGTTATTTTTTTCTACTGTTTGCAAAATCCTATAAAGAATATGTTTCAATGCAATTATAAGCAAACAAATAACAATTCATTTTTAAATAGTTTATTGTCCAAAACGTCAAATACATTTGCACAAAAGTATTAGATACAGTGATATAAAACCTAACCCTAAAACAAAAATCGGTAAAGGTATTTACACAGAACTTCCCTCTTTATTTATACAGGGCCGTCACTCACAGAGAAAACCTGATAACTTTTAGTTAAAGAAATATATAGTGATCATCTGACAGCAAAAATTCAACATTAAATAACATATGCTAAATATGGAAGGCATGAGTAAATGCCTTTACAAATTTCCACCATAGTTGACTTATTTGTTAGGATGACTGCCCTGTATGTTTTTCATTAAAACTATAACTGCCAACTGCGTTAACTATACTATATGCCAAATATTATCTCCATCTGTCACATTATTAGTTACCGACTTCTGGCACCGTTTAATCCCAGATCTAGACTTCTGGAAATAGTTAGTTTTACGCAATTTCTACAGTTAAAAACTATAACTACACAAAATTTCAGTTGCACTTAATGATTTTATTTTGATAAAAAATTCACGTGTTTGACCGCCCGCCCGCCCACGTTTCCCACTCCGGAAGCGACTTCTGGCTGCAGAGCTATGTACTTTTCAGCCAGTAAGGAGGGTTTTACATAAAAATTATCACTGCACCTTATCATTTTTAATTTCCGTAGCCACCTCTTAGACCAATAGTAGTGGTAAAAATTGAAAAAATTTTTTCTCTTGAAATTGGTTTAGAATTTGAGCACAAACATTTTTTTTCCATATATTTATTTTATAGTAGTGGTAAAGAAATTTTTTAGAATTATTTTTCCATCATCTATTCTATGCTAGTGGCAATTTTTTTTTTTAATTTTCACTTATGATATCACAAGAGCTTAAATTATTTCCAGGAATAATTTAAGCTTGCGTGGTATTCGGTAAGAAAATTTCACACCACTTAACACCATAATTTGGAAAAAAATTATTAATCCAACCTGACATTTTAAATTAATTTCACTGCTTGTCAAGTTGGCCAGGGTATTGTTGTTTTTGACATATGTTGATTTGTCATTTTTGTTTAACCGGTTCTGTCATAAAGCTTAATAATTACTAGTTTAAAAGGTCTGCACGTTGAGTTTAATAAGTGTATAGCGAAATGTCGCGATTTGGTAAAGAAAATCAACAAGTAATTAGACAAGAAATTCAAAATATAACACCAGATAACACCCGAAAATCAAAATCAAGTGTATGGAAACAGTTTGTTGAATTTTGTGACGAAAAGTTGTATAATATTCATGAGTGTATGAGTGTAGTGCAGGTGGCTACTATACTGGAGGACTACACATTTAATATGAAAAAGAAAAATTTTGAAGATTATAAGGAAAGTGTGGTCAAAGTGATGTGGAACTCTACTGTAAGCAGTTACAAGAAATTTATTACGAAAAATATAAAATAAAATTTAATCCGTTTTCTGATGTGGAATTTGCGATCGCCAGAGCTGCACGCGATGAAGCGCAAAAAATTACAGAGAGACCCATTAAAAAGAAAAGTGAGTGCTTCAGCCTTAACCAGCGACGAATACAAAAAAATTATTGAAATGTGGGATGAAAATACTCCAGATGGATTGCAGCGTAAATTTTTTCACATAGTTTCACATGACCTGGCATGGAGAGGAGGGGAAGGATATTCTGCGTGTATCCAATACTTCAAAGAAGAAACTGATAATTTCAGAAACCCAAAAGGTCGGACAGAATATAATCCAATATTCTCCGAAACCACACAAGGTGGTTCTAAAAAACTGTCGGATAGTAAATGGTTGATTACAAATTTCGATAATCCACTAATGTGTCCGCTTCGTGTTTAAGAAGTTGATGGAAAAAAGGGGAAATCTTATTCAGACCGACAGATTATTCTTAACACCAAACCCATACTGGAGTCAACCCAATTCGAAAGGATGGTACAAGAATAGCCCAGTTGGTAAGAACATTGTATCTTCATGGTTTAAATCAGCAGCCTCTGATATAGGAATTGACACTAAAAAAGTAAAAATAACTAATCATTCTGCAAGAGCAACAGCTGTTTCGAAATTGGCCAAGGAAGGAGTTGGTGAACAACAGCTCATTAAAATTACTGGACACAGTAATAGTCAGTCAATCAAACCTTACTTACAATTGGACATTGAACATCATCATCAGATGATTGAATCCATGAGGAGAATTTCATCAAGTACTAGCAAGTTTAATCATGATCAGAGCACAATGCAAAATAAAACAGAAAGTACCCAGATTCAACCCACCAGCCCACAAACATTTATAATAATTGTGTTTTTAATATTAATAAAACCTATAATAATTAAATTTATTTCGTTATTATTTTGCCTATTAGTCGATATCATTAGAGATTTGCCAATTAGTTCAACATGAAATATATTCTAAAAAAATCATATAGGTATATCCACCATATTTCGTTAAATAAAAAAAAATTACCAACTTTAGTTACACCAAATGCTAAAATTCAGATGGGTTCAGTCTATCACCCTTTCATAATTTTAGATTACTAAAGGTGGTAGAAATGTATTTTTTGTTAAAATAATCCATAACACTTCTAATTTAAAAAATATAATATTAACATGGTTTGTTGCAGTAGGTGGCCGTGACATAGGCGGCCATGCTTTTGACAGATGAGGTTTATATTGGTAAATTACATTAAGTTACTGTATAGTAAACCAGCAAACAAAGATATTTTTATGTAAAACATTTCTTGTAAGCATATGCGTTAAACAATTCGAGAAAAATGGAATGCTTTGAAAAGTACAATTTATGTAAATACTGCAAGGAGTTGAGTCAAGTGCAAATATGTCATCCAAGATTAATATATTTAACGAATTTAATGGAAGATTGCGATCAGGCAGCGTTGGTTTGTTTACGAAAATCCAAGAAAGTCTGCTGCAGATGTCAAGTAAATACGGCCTTTTGCGTAAAAGAGATTTGAACAAAATTGTTTCAAAATATTACATATATGTCTTAAAACACAGACATCTAATTAATTCGTCATCTTCCTATTCACCATTAAGAAGAGAGGATGGGTTAGAATTCAAGCAACATTTAAATCTTACTATGTTTGTACATCCTACGTTTTTTGAATTATAAATTGTTAATGCATAATAATTTAACAAATTTGTGTTTTCTGTTTAATAAAACTTTATAGCAAATAATAAATGTTAATTCAGAAATTTTGCATTATTCACAGGTATATCTACATTATTTAATGGTTGTAGATCATATGTTTACCTTTTCAACTGTCAAAAAATTTTCACTTAAATATCGTGGCGCCTCGAAAAAATTTCCGGAATTTTTTTTAATTGCCATGGTAACTAGTCAAAATTAAGGTATCTTATTGGTTAAAAAGTAGAGGTGTGAAATTTTCACAAAAATTTTCAAAAATTGTTTTTTCTTGAGAGGGGTTTAGAATGTCATGAAACATAGAAATTTTAAATTATAGCAAAACAAATTTTTCCATAATATTTTCTATAGTACCGGTAAAGAAATTTTGAAGAATTATTTTTTCAAATGTTCAAAAAAAATTTTTTTCTGTGACGGAAATTTTAAATTTGAGCACAAATTTTTTTTTCCATATATGTATTTTATAGTAGTGGTACAGAAATTTTTTAGAATTATTTTTCCATCATCTATTCTATGCTAGTGGCATTTTTTTTTTTAATTTTCACAAAAATTTTCAAAATTTGTTTTTTCTTGAAAGGGGTTTAGAATGTCATGAAACGTAGAAATTTTAAATTTAAGCAAAACAAATTTTTCCATCATATTTTCTATAGTACCGGTGAAGAAATTTTCAGGAATTTTTTTTCTGTGACGGGAAAAAAGCTTGACATTTTATCTCTCTTGACAGGTGACAAAATGTCAGTTTTTATTAAATTACTTTTTCCACGGGAAAAAAATGAATACTTTTTTCCCGGATATGTACACATAAGAACAAGGAGATATTTAATTTTAGAATATTTTATTATACAAAACTTACATTTCCTTAATATCAAAAGTACAGTTGTTAAATGTGCATTGCATGAAAGACATTACCTCGAACGATTGGGAATGTCTGCTACAGTGGAAGTTTCTTGAGTTGAAATCATATTTTCTGCCACAGACACCACTGAGCTGATGGTCCTGGTCGCAAATTGGGTCTTGTTTCAGCTAATGCACTGCCATACGTTCGAAACACTTTATTAGATAATTTCGCTAAGTTCGCAAACTTTTAAACCCAATCACAGAATTAAATTGACAGATATTTGATTACTACCAAACTTCAAAGTTTTTCTGATTTAAATATATTGTAATAATATGTTTTTTCAATATTAAATAGTCGTTTTTCCCATCACAGAAAAATAGTATATTAAAGTGTAAGTGGACATTAAGGTCTTTAAAACACGTGCGATTTTTCGAGCACGACGGCGCAGCCGGAGTGCTCGAAATAGAGCAAGTGTTTTAAAGACCAGTTATCCACGAATACTTTACGCTATTTTTTTTTTATTTGTACACTTTGAAATCATAAATAGTGGTATTATTACTATAAAAAATGGAAATAAGAATTAAGAATGTAAAATGATTGAATTCGTGATGTGACATCAGAATACCTGTCAGTGTCAAATGAGGAATACAAAAATTAATTTGCAATCTGTCACATAGGATTAATTATTGTCACTACAGTTGTTACTGATTGTGTATTGCGTTAAAATGAGTTCTAACATTCATTACTTATATAGAAAAGCAGATTCGCGGTCAATACCGCAAAAATTTTTGTCAGATCAATAATTAAAAAGTTGACATTTTGACTCGGATTGTAGTTGTTGCCATAGTAACTTTAACACACGAGCGTTTTTAAAACTTTGGATTTAAACACTCTGAGGCGTACTTTAAATAAGCAAAATAGGGTACCAATAAAAAAAAGAATGTATTATACGCGGGTAAAAATATTAGTTTTTAACTCTCGGTGTTTTGACAAACACAACCTCGAGCTTTCCCTTGCATAATAATTAACCATTTTTTTAAGTTAAAAAAAAAAAAATGAAATGTATTTTATTTTTTTTTTTTAAAGGTTCGAATGTCTTAAAACATGAAAATGATATTATTTATCGTTCTCACTAAGACACGGCCAGTATACTACGTCGGCATAATTAAAGTGGGACAGGACCAATGCATCCGTTAACATTATTTTAGTTTTTGGATCTAGTATGTTTCTACATAGAGAAAGCTTTTTACGTTAATGTAAGCTTTTTGACAGACATAACTGACGTAATTTCAAATTATTACTCATGACAAGTCCCAGGTTCTGTATAGTAGTGACATGAAGGATTGTTTCACCATCTACTGACAGTTCAAAGTTGGCTGTTGTCTGCAAGCTACTATTAGTGCGAAAAATAATGCATTCACTCTTTTTAGGATTGAGCAGCAATAAGTTTTGCCTAGTACAGTTGTTAATTAGGGAAAGATCATTATTAATCTTTCTGGCTGCTTCATGAACGTCTTTTGGGTTAAAATGGAGGTATAACTGAATATCGCCAGCATACAGGTGAATTTGACAGAAATTTGCGACAAACTGTACATCTACAATGAAAGTTAAAAAAATACAGGGCCCAGGATAGAACCTTAAGGTACACCCGATCTTATTACTCTTCTTTTAGATATATCCGTTTTATTAGACGAGTTTATACAAACATACTGAGAGGCGAGAGTGACCCTGTAAGTAATTCTTACACCACTCCAGTGTGTTACCAGTCACACCATAGTTTTGAAGTTTTGCTAATAAACACTGCGAGTCTATACTGTCTAAGACTTTTGACATGTCTAGGAGTGTTAACCATGTAGCCATAAATTTGTCAGAAGCGCGGAGAATGTCGTCTACTACCGAACATAAGGTTATTAATGTACCAAATCCCTTTCTAAAATCTGACTGTGTATCTGTGATCATATCATTGTTAGTTAGATAATTTACTAATTGAGAATGAAGAAGGCCTTTTGCTATTTTTAAGGGAACAGGTAGTATACATATAGGACATAAGTCGCTCAGCTTTTGGGGATTTTTGCATTTGGGTATTGGTTTCACAAACCTTATTTTCCAATGCTCTGGAACATTACCAGTTTCAAAGGAATAGTTAATAACATGAGTTAATGGATCTCTAATCTACTCAAGGGACAATTGCAACATTTTGCCTGAGATTCCGTCGGATTCCCTCGTACAGGGCTTCTATTTTAGAATTAGGTTTTTAACAATGTCGGTGCCAACAATAATTGATAATACTTATATACTACATAATGCTCAGCTTTTGGGGATTTTTGCATTTGGGTATTGGTTTCACAAACCTTATTTTTCAATGCTCTGGAACATTACCAGTTTCAAAGGAATAGTTAATAACATGAGTTAATGGATCTCTAATCTACTCAAGGGACAATTGCAACATTTTGCCTGAGATTCCGTCGGATTCCCTCGTACAGGGCTTCTATTTTAGAATTAGGTTTTTAACAATGTCGGTGCCAACAATAATTGATAATACTTATATTTATATATATATAATGAGGTTCAGTTTGGAAAATGGTGTATCATATATTCATATAATTTACTTCTAAACTCATTTAACATTTTACAATCTTTAATTGTATTAGGTAGTTAGTTAAACATCTTCAAACTTCTATATACTTTCTGTGGTAAGTATCAATATAAAAATATCTATAACTGCGAGTGACATATGTATGAATGTCATTAATATATCTTAAATGATCATATAAATAAATGGTAGTATTTTCATTTTAATTTTGAATATAAATTTGTATATTATTCATTGTTTTACATTCATAAACTTTAGAACGTTCAGCATCATTATAATATTTGTATATCACATTTAAAAATTACTCTCATTGCCCTATTCCTTTGAAATTGTTGCATTTGCCCTAAGTTAAAAAGTACTGTGGAAGAAAATTCTAAGGTAGAGGCAATTATTCTTTTGTACAATTTTTTTTTTTTTGTGCAAACTAAGTGAATCCATTTAAGGAAGTGATTTTTTTTTACATTTTATTCATAATATAATTGGCATGTTTTTTAAAATTAAGGTTTTCATCTAAAGTTAAACAAAAGAACTTATAGGTAAAGCTAAATTCGTTTATAGAATGTTTCTTCTATTAAATACTATGCTCATATGCCAACCCTCATAAATCAAATTCAGCAGTTTATCCAGAAATTTCAAATGATTCTTAATTAAATTTGACCATGTGGTAATTTAACCAACAAAATCCAAATAGTATAAAAACTGTCCAAAAATTATAACTATAGTCACAGTAAAACTATTCAAAACTAGTCCCAGCAAAACTCTCCCACAAAAACTTATAGCTTCCAGAAAACATCTACAGTAAAATACAAATTATTAGCTTAATTAAGCTAACCTCAAATATAGCACGTGGTTAAATAGTGAAGAAAATTATAACCCAGATTTATCTGGATGTTGATAACTCGTTATAAATCCGATTAAATAATCGATAGATTGAAATATTACTTTATGAATATTTTACAATCCCAAATGAAATTAAAATCATTATCCGATACTAAATTATCGATTCGCCAAAACTTTCTGGAACAAAAGAGAATGATTCCTTCTGTTCGGTGCTATTCATAATTTTAGGCTTATGTAAAAACTATTTCCTGATACCGTACATGCAAATAATAGAATAATAATAATAATAATATATAATATAATATACAATTCAATTGAAATACAATTGAAAATACAGTTTAAAACTTAATACTTAGTATTTAGGAAAAAAATATGCAAAAATATGGCATATTGATCATTTGTATGTGCTAAAAAATAAAAGTTAGTAATTAACATTTAAAAGATTAGATATGTTATAACAGTTGCATAAAATAGGTTAGCGAAAAAATATATAGTTAATAGAGATCAGTTTAAGTCTATAATTCACAATATACTATGGAATTGAGGATAGTTAGTAGTTATATAAGTTTTACATTTTTTATCAAAAAGCTTTGCATTATTTAAAATTTTTGTATTGTTTACTAAAAGATTATATATTTTTGGTACGAGGTAGTTCATGAATCTTAGATTGATATTTTTATTACTAATGGGAATTTTTATATGTCTGTTTTATTCCTGGTTTCATAAGTGTGATTTACGCATTGCTTAACTTCGATATGTTTATGAATATATGTACACTGAAAGAAATCGACCAAATAGAATGTTTTGCTAAGATGATCTGCATTATCATAAGTATTTTTTTTTGTTAAGACTACATTATCATTATCCAACCATAAGAAAAACTGTTTTGCTAATGAGATTTTGCAACGGTAAATCTTTGACTATTTGTCCCAATAACAGCACTTACTTAAACTAGGTAAAATATTGTTTTAAGTTTTCTTTTTATTAGGGGTAACTAAATAATTTCCTACGATAAATAAGTGCTATAGATTAAAGTTAACTATTTAATGGTTAAAACTCATATAGACCTATGGTTGGTAAGTCACCTGTTAACTGTAAAGACGGGCTTACTAATCCTAACGTCTTACTTATTTATTTTTACACGTGGCGCAAGCGCAATTGAGATTTTATCATCGCGCGCCATTTTATCTATGCAGCGACGCATGCAGTAACTAGTATAAGCAATTCGGCGTTCGACGAGACAGTTATGTGGGAAAGGTTTTATGCAAAGAATTTTTATTAAAAAACTTGTGTTTTATGTTATTGTATATTAGCTGCTTTCATTCAGCAGAGTGATTCGTAATCATAATAAACAGGATTTCAATGAGCAGTAATCATATGATACAAAATTGCATGGTATAGGGACAGAGACAACACATGAAACAGGTAGGTACCTTATCATTACGAATCACTCTGCTGAACGAAAGTAGCTATTATATAGTAAACTGTGATTGTGTCTTCTTACAAGTCAAAGTTCCCTTTTTTTAATAGGCACCCTGAATTGTTTATTAGTCGTTTGTTTCCTTAAATAAATAATTTATTTTAATTTTACCAACAATAATTCTTTGTCTGAGTCAGTATAGAAATGTATTAAAAAACGTGTTTTAATATGAAGTGTGAAAATATAAAATTAAAATATTACATTTAGAAGTAACGTACTTGCAAAGTGACATTACTAGGTCAAGAAAGATTATTTGTTGCCATTATAATGTAAGCTGCATAGTGGTTAAAAAGTCACCTATCAGCGGCAGGAAAGTTTTTTTTCGATTACAAAGTAGTAATGGTGTAAGAAATAGGAACTTATTAACTATAACAAAAAACTTATTAAGATTAAAATAGGTGGTGACTCCTGGATAGCAAAGCTATCAACCTACAGTAACAAATAAATAATAAGAAAATCTTTTATTAACGGTAAATAAGTGCATCTTAGCAAGATCGTTTTTGTTGCGGTTACAGAGCAGTCTTGCTGGAGCCTATTTAATGCAGATATTTATTAAGGGTTAGTCAATTTCTCTTTATGGATAACAGACATTTCTTTCAGTGTACAAATGGATACCATGTAAAGTGTTCGAACATTACAGATTTCATCATCATATAACAATTTAGTAGGATAGAGTTTGTTTTTTTTTAACCATTATTTTTAATATATAATTTTGAACAACATTTAATTGATTTAACACACTTTTATATAATCCTCCAACGATAATGCCATAACGGATTAATGATTCAATAAGTGCCTTATATATTGAGATTAGGAGCTTTATGTTTAGAAATTCTCTTAAGTAGAATTTATGTATCAGCTTACGAATTTTGTTTGTTAAATATTCAATATGAATATTCCATTTCAAGTGTTGAGCAATAAGGATTCCTAAATACTTCCTTTATATGTTTCATTGATTGATTGATTTAGGGTAATGCTATTATTACCAAAATCAGGGCGATCTGCTGTAGTTGAAGAAAATGCTATGTAATTAGTTTTTTTTTATATTTAAGGATAGTTTGTATGAGTCAAGTCAATTTTTAATTTTCACTATGCCTTGAATAACAAATTCTTTGGTTTTTTCCCATGTGTTTCCTGAAAATACTATGGCTGTATCATCAGCATATGATACAAATTCTCCATTTATTTTTAGATTTAGTAATGAGTTTATATAGGCTATGAATAAAATAGGGCCCAAAACGGTGCCCTGTGGTACTCCAATCTTTATTACCTGTGAATTACTTACTATGTTATTTATTCTTACACGTTGATGTTTATTATTTAAGTAGCTTCCAAGAATATTCAACACAGTACCACGAATTCCACAATGTGACAGCACATCAAGGAGCTTATCATGTGCTACTGTGTCAAATGCTTTAGCAAGATCGATAAAAACAGTTATACATTCCTTGCTGATATTGAGATTATGTGTCTTCAAATAATTTGATACTTTACTCCTAATGGACTTGTTGTCAACTTAAGAGGTTTGTAAATGAAAAAGAACGATCTTTCTTATTGGCATTCTGGATTTATGGAACTGAGCACATGGAATAAGATAAGAACTTTATTTTCCCATTTGGATCTAGTATAAGATATTGGATGTGTCAAAATATACAATTACAACTAATAACTATAAACTACAATTAATAATAAAGGCACAAACTAACATATAGTAGAAATATCACATACTAGTACACTTAAGACTAACAAATATGAAAATAAAAAGGAAGTTACTAAACATGTGAGAATAGTGTTTTGTATACAGTTTATAAAAAATAATTTATTACAGTGTGTATATCATCATTTAGTGCACAGCTGAATTAATGAAAATATACATATAAAAGTGCGAATTTGTTGATGGGGTAATTACATATTTATAAATTCCTCTATATTGTAGAAACCATGTTTACGTAGGTAATCTTTTAAATGATCTTTGAATTGTGTAATGGAGCGGTAATGTTTTATTTCCTTAGGCAGTTTATTATAAAGTAGAGCAACCTGATTTTTTATTTTTTTTTTTATTTTGGGCCGTCTCTCATGCTGACTCCGAGGGCACTGCAGCCATATAGGCTTATTGTACCACTTCCCAATCTTATCTATGTCGTGCCGGTCATTCCCTATAGACCTACGAGTTAACTATAGTTCTATGACCGGCCCGTGCGAGTCTGTAGTAAATTTCTTCGCATTCAGGCCAACAACGGTTTCGGCATGCGGTGTATCTCGATGGTCCACTCACCCATCGAAACGGTGTCTGCTCCGGTCATTGCTTAACTTTAGTCGTCCTACTCGTAAAACATTATCTGAGAGCACCCTGATAGTATGGACTCATCCTGTATGGCTCAAGTCTATAAATGTCATATTGTAAATTGCTATTGCATCTTGTAGTGTAATCATGATTCGTGCTATGTTGGGTGAAGTTTGTAAAATTTAATTTCACGTATATAAATATGCTGTAAATGTAGTGACAGAGTAAGGTAAGTATCTAAATTTTTCGCTACAGCTGTCTCTTAGATTCATGCCCAACATGTATCTAATGGCACGTTTTTGTAGCTTAAAGATCCTTTCAGACTCTGTGAAGTCCTCCATAAGATTACACCGTATGTCAAAATTTGCGTGGTAGTAAGTTTTGACAGTGGTCAGACTACACACTTCTTTGAGTTGCTTTAGTGCATAACATATGCTGGATAATTTTGTAGTCAGCAGGTTGATATGTCCGTCCCATTTTAAGAGTTCATCGAATACTACACCTATGCGTATAGTAAAATGTTACGTCAGTACTAAATAATATCATTTACTTCTGTTTAAACTTAATCGAATGTTATTTAAAATTATTCAAATGGTTACCTAGTCTCACCATCTGTTGGCAGATATAGGCTTGTTAGTACCATATTTGCCAGCTAGTGTCAATAAAATCGAACATAAAAGGAGTGGTTTTGGAATCATGTATACCGGCTGCCCTAAAAAATTCCTGCTAACCCTTGAGCATTTGTGCCAATTTGGGCGTAACATAATGCCACAGGTTTCTACCCCCTGGGAAACACTACTAAAAATTCGTGAGTTCATATAACACGAGATAGCCTCTATCACAATTTTATTCACTAACTTACTATAAACAAACGTTTATTACACAAACATAATCTTAAACAGTGTTTATTATTTGTTACTTCACTTTACTGTTCAGTTTGGATCACTTTAGATTTATCTGAACATTACTGAACTGAACTCATTTAAAAACTGCTTTCCCGTGGTATAGCTATCTGGAACAATCTAGCAAAGTCTCGATCCACTTTCTTCGGATACCATAATTTAATTTTAGGAAACTATTTATTCCTCTGTGATGATAGTCGAAACTCTATCACACATTTTCTCAATGACTACGGTGTGGAGACATGTTAATGAATACAATCCCTGCTTGTTAATTATGCCACCCACACCTAATGCACAGCAATAGTAAAAAAAATAGTAACAAAATAATAAATAATCAATAATAATAATGAATAAAAGGCTAAATAGAATAATATGGATTTTATTGACTTTTCACTTACTCTCTTGTTATTATTATTATTATCATCACCATATCATACCGGAAAGTTGTCCGTGTGGACCTTAAGACCGCCTTTAGTTAGAAATGCCACCTTTGTAAAGTACTAATATACGACCCAGTAATGTGACACCCATCCCACAGTGTAAAATGGTATATTCTACACTTTTAATCAATACTGTTGGCTTTACTGATTGTCAGTTCTAAGGAGTTACTGGATATTAAAAAATTATGCGTTATCTGCATAAATAATTGCAGCATTCAGTGTATAGGAATTCGGTAGGTATAACATTACTAAAAATTAAAAGTAACAGGGGACCAAGAATCGGGCCTTGTGGCTTACCAGTAGTAACATCCCTAACATCTGATTGCTATGAGTCTATGGTTACAACTACCTTTCTGTTATTTAGATAAGAGGTGATCCACTGATAGGTCACTCCCTGTACTACAAATCTAAAGATTTTTTCTAAAAGCAAATTGTGATTAACATTATCAAAGCTCTGCTGTAGCAAAAAAAAGCTCTGTTTATGCTCATGGATATGATGTAAAATACCGCAGAAAGTACTGTATGGCAAATGTTGCTAACATTTTCAGTTGAAGGAGCTGGAACTGTGGTGTGACGCTGCCCCTGGAGATGGAGTTTCCACAAACACCAAAATTCTTTAACACTGTATTGGAATATTAATATTAGACATGAGTTCAGCTAACCACGTTAGCATCATCAGGAGATTATTAAAATATCAAATTTAATCATCTCCTAATTAAATGATTAGTACATTACTTTCAATCATATCCTGCTGATGTTAACATGGTTAGTGAAACACGTGTCTCGAGTTGGTATTTGAATTGTTTTGTGCTGGGTCCAAAAGTTTTGGTGTTTATAGAAACTACATCTCCATAGGCATTTCCACAGAAGTTGAAAATATATCAGAAAATAATTACCAAATTAAAAAAACTACTGACGTAATTAGAGTTTTTGAGTAAGTTATATATTTTCTATAATAACAATTCCTATCCAAGTCCCTACGGACATGGTAAAACTTGAAAAGTTAGGGAGATAATTTCAGTAAAGTGATATATAATGTGAAAATAATGACAGTTCGACAGACAACAGAAGAGAATTTGACTAAAATCTGTTAATAACATTTTAACACTTACTTTGTAGTGATTTGGTTCCACCAAAATAAGAATTTCAAATGCTTGAGCTGGACCTATCGGAAGCATACCGCTTCCCTGTTCATCACCCCATGCACCATCCTTGTAGGAATTTCTTGCAATATATCCCTGATTTAGTCTAATCGATAAATGTAAAGCAGTGTCATCTCTAGGTTTATTGCTAGGTCCAGTTTGTAAATTAATATTAAATCTAAAAAATACAAATTATTATTAAATTAAATATTTGAGCAAGAAAATTGCACAGCTTAGAAACTACTATAAAATAAGGTATATAATTAGGAACTTCCCAATTGTCTAAAATACACCACGAATGACTCGGCGCAATGCTTAGTCGGCCATTACAACGACACACGTTACAATCTGGCAAGCATGGTTGTGTTAATATCTACTAGATACACCGTGTCTGTGTGAAATAAATTGTTTTGCATTGTTTGTTAATGTAAAATATTCGACAATGAGAGAAGATTTTGTTCGTGGTGGTAAAAATTTACCTGGATATAGTAATGCTGCCATGATTAGCAAAAATGCAGTATCTACAGAAAAGTAGTAATGGAGAAATACAGCTATTTAACAGACAAAACATGTGACATGTACTTAGTAAGAATACAGTAACTCATGTATGCTTTTCTAAGCAGCATGTGATGTTGCATTTTTACTAAGCATGGACCTATATTTTTGTTGGATATGGCACAATAAGGGTCTTTACATCTATGGTTTTGGTGGTACATTCGGCATTTTTGTTAAGTTCTGTAGATAGAAAACTTAATTTTAAGCCAGTATATGCTAAAATCTCATTGTTGAAATTTTTTGTAGATACTGCGTTTTTGCTAAGCATGGCAGAATGATTATGGATTCTTTTCAAGTAATCCACTATATACTAGTGCTGAAATCAGAGGTGCAAAACTTCCAAAGTAGACTATTTTATTAACATGTTTCGATATACTTAAGTGTGTAAATATGGCAAGGTTCAGTGTTATGAATGATTGTTAAATAGGTAAAATAGTATTATCAACATTTTTTTTGCAAAACTAATGAATCAACGAGTTTGCATTATAGTTGAAGAGGTTAAGAATGAAATGTTGGAATGTCACATGTTATTAAATTTGTATATTAAAAAAAATTTCAATTTTATTTTATTAACCCTTTTAATAATGCAGTGGGGATAGTGAGGGGGGTAATGTTATAAAAAAATATTGAAGCCTTGGTTTCTAGTATACACATTAAATCCAATGTTTCGGGAATTTTATTAGCTTGCTTTGCGTATTTTCCCCCATTGATATCAATTTACCCCAATCCTTCAACAGAAATCTCAAAATATAATCTATGTCATTATAATACATATGTGTACCAAATTTCAAGTGAATATTTCCATTTTATTTTATTAACCCCTTTAATAATGGAGTGGGGGTGGTGGTGGGGGGTGGAAAATGTTATTAAAAAAATGTGGCTAAGGCTTGTCCATATCAAAACTCCATACAAATATGTAACAAAGGAATCTATGTTACAACGCCTGCAAATCCTATGACGATCTATCAGAAGAAACAAAATGTGTATATAGTGTCCTTCAATTCAAAAATAAAATTAAGAAACTACTTATAACGAAAACTTTTTACATGGTGGATGAGTTTTTTAGTTACTACATTTTTTAAAATTAAATTAAGTCAAGTCTTAATTATTAAAAAATATATTACTATAGTTCCACTTCACTACGTGGATGTGGAAGTAATAGCTTAATATTGATTGTTTCATCAATTACAATAAACGATCTATCGGCATTATTCAACACAGTCACAGCAGTAGGCAGTTACATTTCCTTTTTAAACGTTTGTTATCATTTCCTTATTACTAACTTTACCTACTAAGTCATAGTTCAGAAATAAAATATTGTTTACGATATTCGGTGACGCAATGCTAAAGGTGTTTGGCTTGTGACCGCGGAGTCCCGGGTTCGAATCCTGATCAGGGTATGGATGTTTAGTGGTATTTTTTCATGTGTTACTGAAATGGTAGCAGTGAGCTAGACCGCTGTTGAGTGGCACAACATGTCTAGTTGCTGTTATCTCTCCTGAGTTCGAGTCTCAGCTGCGGTAGATGGCAATATCGTGGGAATGGTTGTTGTGTTAATGTCTATGTGTACATGTCCTGGTTGGGTGGTAGAGCAGCAATAGCTGAACTCTGCTAGGACATTAATATAAATAAGGTATTAAAATAAAATTAAAAAAAATAAAAATAATAAATGGTATGTAGACTTTCATCAAAATAATCTTCGCAACAATAGAACGAAGATTTGTATAAAAGTGGCTGTTTAACATATCTCTTCATAACTGTACACCACTTTTTCCTTAAACTTTATACTCTCGGTACAGGAAAAAACATTTATATGAGTGGGTCTTTTCGGTCATTTTTTATATGATTTCATTATGAAATTACTGTCAACAACAGTCAAGTGTTTTAACTGAAAGAGCATGCAACCATATCTCAGATCATGCCATGTGATGTCACAGGCACTGGCAGCGGCAAATAGTGGGAAAGTAACAAATTTAAACTTGAAAGCAGTCAACACTTTCATAACGTGAAACTTTTTAAAATTTTTGTATTCACTTATTTAACGTCGGTCTATTCTGTATGTGGTCACAAAAGACAATTATTCGGCAATATAATCTGCTGCATATCGAAATATGTGCAATTGAATTACGCAAACATAAATCAATAATCGGTTGTTGTTATAGATTATTATTATTTTTTATTATTATTACATACATACAAGGCAGGCAGCCTAGGGCTGTTTATACCTAAAGAACACGTACATGTGTATAAAACCAAAACTACTAACATAGACAATTAAATAATATAAATATAGATAAATATTAAACGAAATACTAAATAAAGTATACATACATGTATATATGAAAATGAATCTCGGTAAATAATTCTATTATCGCACATTATTAGTGTTCAGGTGCAGGTCAAGCCTATTTTTAAATTGGTTCAAACTAGTTGATTCGATTACATCATTGGGTAGTCTATTCCAGTGATCCACGACACGATTGCTGATGAAATGTTTGTAAGGGTTGGTTGAGAAATGGCTTTTAGTGAGTTTCATTTGATGTCCCCGAAGATGTGTATTCGCACTTAAAGCAAATATACTGTTTATACATGGGCAGCTATATATGTTGTTTAATATTTTGTATGTCTCTATAAGGTCACCTCGTATTCTTCGTTGATGCAGTGTTGGTAATTTCAATTTTTTCAGACGTTCTTCATATGATATGTTATAAAATTTGTGGGGGAGGATTTTAGTTGCTCTGCGTTGGGTTTGCTCAAGGAGATCAATATCTTTTTGAAAATAAGGTGACCATATTTGGAAACCAAACTCAAGAATAGGGCGAATGAATGACTTGTAGATCTTTATAAATAATTCTGGTGATATGTGGTGAAAAGATTTCCTGACTAGATATATCATGGAGTTCGCTTTTTTGGTAATGTTGATGATGTGGCTATCCCATTTGAGATTATGTTTAATTGTGATACCAAGATCAATTTGGGATTCTGTGGATGTTGTTATGGAGCTGTTATTGAGTTGATACTCTAATTGAGGATTACGTTTACCAATATGTAGCACAGAGCATTTATTAATGTTCAAGTTTATTAACCATTTTTTTGTCCAGTTGTAAATTTTATTAAGGTCATTTTGTATTTCCTCACTCGCTTCAAGAGGGTTACCAAATATTTTTGTGTCATCTGCATATAAACTTATACAGGATGTAATTGATGAGGGCAAATCAGCAATAAATAGAGCAAATAAGACCGGTCCCAAAACAGAGCCCTGAGGCACACCGCTCAGAACCATGTGAGACTCAGAATTGTTGTCTCCAATCCTCACTTGAAATTCCCTACCATTCAGAAAGGATGTGATCCATGCTAGAACATTCCCTCGAATACCAATGTGTTCCAATTTAGCAGCTAAACGATGAAAAGGTACTCGGTCAAATGCCTTTTCAAAATCTAGATAGAGAATATCGATAGGGTTTTGTAAGTCAAATTCATTAGTCCAAGTGTGCAGGTTAATTAGGATATTGGTAACAACTGATCTTCCTGGTATGAAACCGTGTTGTTCTTCTGGTAATGCGTTTTCTGCTGTGAGAAAGTCCAGCAGTTCATTGGTGATAATTCGTTCCATACATTTGCAAGGGATAGATGTGAGGCTAATTGCACGGTAATTGGCAGCCAACTTTTTATCGCCTTTTTTATAGATTGGTGTAACAGAAGCTGATTTCCAATCCTTTGGAAGTGTACCTGACTCTAGCGACGTTTGCATTATTTCTGCCAAAGGTTGGGACAAGACGCTGGCAGTATTTTTCAGGAAGAAAGAATTTATTTGGTCGGGTCCTGGAGCCGAATCATTTTTTAGGTTCATAAGCACTTTTTGAACTTTTTCTTTTGTGATATTTATGGTTGTGAATGAATTTTGCACTCTTTGTAAGCCTTGTATTTCTGGAATATCGTTATCAGGTTCAATAATGTACTGTTTAGTGAATTGCTTGGCAAAGATATTGGCTATTTCTGTTGGGTTCTGTATTAATAAGCCACCACTATCTATGGAACTTGGTACTGATGATTTTGAGCATATTTGTTTTTGAATATGACTATAGAATGCTTTGTTACTTCCATTGGCAATGTTAGTTTCATATTGTTGTCTAGCATATCGAGTTTTTTCTGTTATTAAATTATTTGCAGTGCGATATTGTGAGTAAGTTTCTTCAGCTTGATTCCTTCTATAGTTGTCCCAAAGTTTGCGTTTATTTTTTATGAGGGCTATGATTTCATTTGTTATCCATGGTTTCCTAATTTGCTTTTTACTCTTATTTTTTGTCAGTGGAACAAACTTTTCAATGACGGTGTCTAGCATATTTTTGAATATGGTCCATTTTTCTTCTATAGTGATTTCCTGTGATAATTCCGTCAGGTCAAAGTTTTCAATATATCGTATAATTTCATTATAGTTCGCTTTCCAAAAATTTCTTCTAGGTTGATAGTGTTTCTGCTCAGAGTGCACGTAGAGTTGTAGGTTAATTTGTAATGTCAAGTGATCACTTTTACCAATAGGTTGATTATACTTGATTTCGCTTACTAAATTTTCGTCATTGCTCAGTACTAAGTCCAGTAAAGATGGATTGTTCGAAGCTCGATATCTTGTGGGCTCTTTAACAAATTGCGTTAAGTTGCTTTCCAGGTACATCTCTATAAATAAATCATTAGCGGCATTCCTATAATCATTTCTTGTGATTGGCCAGTTAATATGTGGTAGATTAAAATCACCCAGGATTAGTATGTTTTCTGTAAAGGAAGCCTTTTTAATTTTTTCAAACATTAATGTGTCGTTCTGCAGGGTGGAATGGGGCGGTCTGTAGACAGCAACCAGTAGTAAATTGATGGTGTCTAGTTGAATGTCGATCCAGAGCGTTTCGCTTGTATCGTTGTTGTATGCGACGTTTGATGTTGATGCTATCTTTATATCTTTGTACTCATCTGATACGTACACCACGACTCCTCCATATCCTAAAGTACCCAGTTCTCGATCCTTTCTATATAGTGTGAAGTTCGGAATGTTAATAAGCGAGTTGGGTACTTTTGGTTGTAACCAGGTTTCGGTTATTACTATAATTGCAGGATTGGTATTTTCTATTTCAATCAGAAGTAAATCGAATTTTGCCGTAAGGGAAGCTAAATTTGTATATAATATGGGAATATCTACTAAGGCTTTTTCACCAGACTCATTTTTCGTTACATTGGAAGAGAATTTCTGTCTCGATACAGAAGATTTCAGTTTGGGTAGTTTATTACACATAGAATGAGCATTAATGCGACAGAATTTAGCATTGGCACGGGATCCATTATGTAACTTAGTTTCGATGGGGATTTCTTGATGATCTCCCGCTGAAGGTTCTTTTTGATACGAAAGTTCTGGGCCGAAAAAATGTAAACTCTTTTACTACAATCTCTTCTGGCCAATTAGAAGTGTCAAGTAATTCTTGCTTCAGTTCTGCATTAGTTTCTACTCGGTAACAGTTGTAGTCTCCTGATTTTGCAGTCTGTTTTATTATTTTATACTGTTCTTTGTTGCCAAAAGTTTCCTTCAGGTATTCGAGCAGGTCTGTCTCAGTTACTTCTAGGGACAATTTACTAACAAAAATGGATGTTTTAGGAATAATTATGGCAGCTTTGATTTTACATTCGGAGGCATTCTTCTTGCCCTTGTGGTTTCCAGTAATGTCCAAACTACTGGTTCTAATAGGAGAATGCACTTTAGGTTCAGAATGCTTAGATGATGCTATTTGGTTATTGTTGACTGAGTTCTTTATCGTATTAAGTTCTTTTTCCAATGAAGTAATTTTCTGTAAAGTATCCTGAGTAAGTTTCTCTGATTTTTGATAGGATTCAGCAATTTTCTTAGGGCACCCTCTGGGAATAGTATTTGGAGTGGGGGCTTTTTCCGAGAATAGTTTAACAAGATCAACATTTGAGAGTTTTATATTAGTTGCAAGAGTTTCCATTTTAAAGGTCAAATCCTCAACAAGTCCTTTAAGAGTTTCGTTGACAGCATGTAAGATTTCATTTTTCAGGTCATTCGTTGAGATAAGTGAAGAGGTTGATGGAGATGTTGAAGGAAGTAAGTCCGAAGTTCTACAATCCACGCATGCATACGATATGATGCGTTTTTTTAAAAAGACAGCTCTAAGCTCCGTTGTAGAGAGTTTAGAGCAGCTCTGGCAACTTTCTTTCGAGCACTTATCACACACAACCATTGGGTCCTTGTCCGTGTCAAATGATGTATTGCATTTGTCACATTCTATAAAATTAGGCATTATAAGTTGAGTTTATAAAATCAAGTTGTTTAAAGATAAAATCAAGGTGAAGTTTTTCAGTCCTGTCCTGTACTGTGTGTACAGTTCTTATTTAGATTAGTTTTTGTGCAGTTTAATTCACAAGAGTTTTTATTCCAACAGTAGGTTTTTTATTGACCGGTTGGAGATATACAAATATTTAATAATAACTTAACTGCGTTTTTGGATATTATCTCAACTGATAAAAAAATAACACTTTGTGGTGATTATAACATTGACTTTTCAAAAAATACTGAAACCAAAAATGTGTTAAATCTCTTTGTCTCTTTTGGTTTGCAGGAATGCGTTAAACAGTTTACCATGGTCACCGATAAATCTAAGACGAGAATCGATAATATATTTACTAGTATAGAAAGCACGCGTTGGAATGCGCAAGTTACAGATCCTTGTTTATCAGATCACAAAAGTATAAATTTTTCATATAGCCTAGATGGACAAATAAAAAATGAGCCGAAAATGCATAGAAGTATTAACAACTTTACTATTCAAACGTATAAAATTGCCTTATCAAATTGTAACTGGTCAGATTTACTTAAAAGCATTGATACAAATGATATCTCCAATATTTTACTTAATAACATTCTAAAATGTTACGAAGCATCTTTTCCCTTGAATAAAATCAATGAAAAAAATAAAAAATTTATGAAGTATAGTGACAAAATTAAAATTATGAAAAACAGATTAAATCCTACATGATATCAGTAAAGCATATGAAAATTTTAAAGAACCTTACAAAAAATACAAGCAAGAGTAAGAGTGGCGTTAAAATCAGAAACAATAAACTACAATACTAATTTAATTCGAAACTCAACTAATAAGCAAAAAACGGCTTGGTCAATCATAAATAAGTATAAGTTTAAAAATAATTGCAATTCGAAGATCTCAGCAGAAGACTTAAATGAATTTTTTATAAAAATTGCCGACAAAATTGTAAATAATTTTAATCATAACAACATGGAATATCTTGAATCGTTACATAAAAACCAGGTGACTTTTTCCTTTTACTTATCACCAGTTACAGATACCGAAATTGAAAAATTAATTGACTCGCTTAGCTCATCAAAATCCAGAGACTATTATGACTTAAACAGTGACTCACTTAAATTAGCTAAAGAAGAACTATTATCTCAAATCACTTACTTTATAAATAGTTGTTTTGAAAATGGTATATATCTGAAAATCTCAAGGTATCTAAGGTTACTCCCATCTTCAAGAAAGGACAGAAAGATTCGTTCGAAAACTACAGGCCAATATCCATTAGCCCTGTATTAGCCAAAATATTAGAATTAGCCTATAAAATCCGACTAATGGAATATTTTGAAAAGAAAAATCTAATTAATCCATGTCAATATGGTTATAGAGCAGGTAATTCAACAGTGGATGCATTAACAAATATAATAATATCGATAACCGATGAACTTGAAAAGGGAAACATGTCTGTAGCGTCTTTCGTAGATTTGTCTAAGGCCTTTGATTGTGTTTCACATGACCTACTCCTATTGAAATTAGAAATGTACGGCATCAGGGGGGCAGCTTTGTCTTTTATAAAAAGTTACATATCAAATAGATATCAGTGTGTACATACAAATGGTGAGACTTCATCCCTTAAACCGCTTAGGTATGGAGTTCCCCAAGGATCCATGTTAGGTCCAATATTATTCATTATCTATATAAATGATATCTCAAATTTCCTTGAATTTAAATCTATTTGCTATGCTGATGATACAACCCTACTATCAACAAGTAAAGATATTAGCTCTCTCACTAACATATCTAATGAAATGCAATCAAAGGCCAATGTATATTTTAAAAACATTAAATTATCCTTAAATGCAGAAAAAACACAAACATTGATTTTTAATCTAAACACGCACATAAATTGCACCACTCGTCCTGTAAAATGTCTCGGCATTTTTCTTGACTTGTAATTCAACAGTGGATGCATTAACAAATATAATAATATCGATAACCGATGAACTTGAAAAGGGAAACATGTCTGTAGCGTCTTTCGTAGATTTGTCTAAGGCCTTTGATTGTGTTTCACATGACCTACTCCTATTGAAATTAGAAATGTACGGTATCAGGGGGGCAGCTTTGTCTTTTATAAAAAGTTACATATCAAATAGATATCAGTGTGTACATACAAATGGTGAGACTTCATCCCTTAAACCGCTTAGGTATGGAGTTCCCCAAGGATCCATGTTAGGTCCAATATTATTCATTATCTATATAAATGATATCTCAAATTTCCTTGAATTTAAATCTATTTGCTATGCTGATGATACAACCCTACCATCAACAAGTAAAGATATTAGCTCTCTCACTAACATATCTAATGAAATGCAATCAAAGGAAAATGTATATTTTAAAAACATTAAATTATCCTTAAATGCAGAAAAAACACAAACATTGATTTTTAATCTAAACACGCACATAAATTGCACCACTCGTCCTGTAAAATGTCTCGGCATTTTTCTTGACAGCAGATTAACCTGGGAAACACATTCTCAATACCTTCAAAAAAAATTATCAAGTAACGTTTATCTGTTAAAGAATCTAACCAATATGATAAATCAAGACACACTTCTGCAAGCTTACCACGCCATATTTCATAGTGTTATGTCATATGGTCTTTTACTTTGGGGAGGCTTTGTATGCCTAAATTATGCCAAAAAATATTCAGCTAACCAAAATTCAAACAGAAACGGAACCAGACTTAATCTCATAATTGCTCCACATTTTCGCCTCTCCAAAAATCTAAACTCATTTAGATGTATTTCTATAAAATTATATAATTTATTACCCATCGAGTGGAAAAATTTAACACACCATAAATTTGAAAAAACTGTTAAGGAATTTCTAAGATAGTGTATATTACGAGATCCAAGAGTTTATTAACCATTTTAGATTTTCATTTTAATATGTTTTGTTTGTATTTTTAACTTGTATTGTATTTAGTGATGTAATTTCATTGTTTTGATATTTTATTCAGTTAAACATAAGTAAAATTGACGTATATATACAACGTAATATTGTCCAACATGAATAAAAATCTATCTATCTATCTATCTATCTATTTCTACAAGTAAGGCCAATCACCAATGCCAGGAGATGAGCTACCCCCAACATAAAAATTTCGCCGAATCTATTCTCTATAGAAGAGTAGGGATTTCTTACTTGCCTAACATTTAAGACACAAGGAACTGAGTGCTTTACATCCCCTTTGAATGATGGTCAGTCACTATGCAATCTCCGCCTAAAGTTGCATATCTTCTACGTATGCGCTGATAATCAAGCTATTAGAATGTAGAGTAAGAACGCTGTATTTCCCTAGAGAACGTCACCTATCCAAATACTAACTACACTAAAAGTTGCTTAACTTTTCGTATCAAATTGAGAGTATAGCCAAGACTCATCTGCTCACTCATATAATGTATAACTGTTAATAGTACAAACAAATTAGATTATTGTATAAAACCTATTTACAGTAATTAGTACAACAATGTTTGAAACATTTACTTGTTGGCAACAACCAGCCAGGCATAAATTTCTTATTAATAGTGTCTCGTAAAATTGGTCTAATTTATATATTAATATATTCCTTTAGATCTTCAGTCATTAGAATGTGTCAAATACTTTAGTTGTTAGGTAATCTCACAGAAAAATCAGTGTCGTTAACTTGCGACCCATAAAGTAGATATTTTTGGTTCCCACCATTAAAAGCATTAATTGGTGTCAAGGAGTGTGTTGTCTCACTTGGCCCCTTAATTGGGTTTACCGGGGTGGGTTGACACACACCAGGGACGGCTGACGCGAATATAGCGCTTTGGCCCTAGCCTATCACCGTCCAAGACCGTCCTCCTCCGGAGGTGCTGGTAAGCATGTGGTAAAGAACCATACCCTGCACGAGGTGACACTACTCAAACAAAAGGCAGCGTATCTAGACCGGGAGGTTCGACAAACATCTCTGAAGTCAAGGTGTAAGCCATCGTGCCGAGGACAAGGTGTAAGCCATCGTGCCGAGGACTGAATGGTACCAGGGTTAGGGTACCTCTAACGATGCCTATGGGAAATTGGGCGACATTCCACAGTAATCAGCCCCCACGTATTTGTGCCATGCGTGGCAACCCATGTCGTTGGATGAAGGTATCCTGGTGATTGACTGGGCCGTGCCTGCAACACGCCACTTTGGTCTGGAGTTCGGTCAGATGGGCGGTTGGGAGCTAACCCCCTCCTGATGAATCGGCTGCGTCATCCCGTCAGAGGGCCGGCAGGGTGAGTATCTGGCGGCAGGGGGCACGTAGTGGGCCGCAGATCTGGCTGTCGATGGCCCCGGCAGTCAGGTTTGCGCCACCCTCTCACAGCGCTGCCTGTCTCTGGGGCCTATATCCATCTGGTATCCTTGGTGATCACACGGGCTTGCCGTGCGACATCCCAAATGTGGGCTCCGTGTAGGGTGGGGAACCGGATGGATGAAATCAATTACTAAGCTATATGGATACCAAAACTATAGCCAAACAAGTGGCAGAGCGGCCACACTTTCCTCACCAACCAGTGGATGAGCGCCAGAGCTCACCCCAACACGCACAGTTTGCGGCAGAGCGACAACGCTCGCCGCAGAACGAGTTAACAGCTGAATCTGTCTCTGAGGGATGGAAAAAATATCGAAGAGGCAAAAAGAGCAGCGGGGCCGAGGCCAAAAGGAGGAGGAGAGCGCACGAGGAGGAACAACGTGCCGTCATAGCACACCTCTCGTCGTCGTCGCTCCAACCAAAGCTGTGCACCCCAAAGGTGTGCCACCTTCCGGAAGGCACCCACATCCGTTCAGGAAAGGTGGGTTGCCGCAAAGAAGGCTGAGCACCCAAAAATAGTGTCAGTTAAAAAGAGAAACCGATCGGGGACGTCTTCGGAGCCTACTCCGAAGAGCAGCTACAAAAGGGCGAAACAAAACCCTGAACCAAGGTCCAGCTCTATGCCCCCAATCAGCTACAAAGAAGGTGCCCTAAGCCACCTTAAGGTAGCTATAATTGACAAGGACAAGAGGTCATTGTCAAAAAGACGCTGAAGCGAGAACTGGATAAGTGCATCTTCTCCACTCCCAGAAGCACAATAACAAAGCCACCAGCGTTTCGCTCGTGGACATATTCTGGTGAAATCATCAGAATTGTCTGCGAAGACTCGCCGTGATGCGCCTTGACCAACTGCCCAGGTTGACGAAAGCCCCTCTCCAAGGAGCTGTGAGACCTTGACGATGGTGGAGAGGCTTAAGTAGCTGCGATGATCTTGAGAGCAATGCCGGTGGGAGGGCCCAAAAAAAGCTCCCAGAAGGGACACCCATGCCGGTAAGGTTGAGGGTGAGCGGTGAATACTAAGGACAGCTCAGCCCCAGGATCCACACCGAAACGGCGTGGCTATGGGAAATGGCGAACCCGGGGATTATCCGAGCCACGAGTGAGCTGTGATACTCACTCGCTTAAAACCGTAATCACGGCCCACACTTCAACGACCTCTGTGGGAAAGAAAAAAACGGCACCGCAGGGGAACGTCAAGTGGCAGCCGCGACTGGGGGACTTGCCTTAATCGGCCGGTCCACGAGGAGGCAACCTCTATAAAAGAACCGACAGCGAAGTCGAAAAAACCTGTGGACACCGGGCTACCTCCACGTATATAGCCTTACCCCCAGGATGGGCGTCACCTGGGGGCCGACCACAGTTCGACCCATATTCGTGGGAACGAATACGAGTAATATTAAAGAGAAAAAGGTGGAAACGGATATAGAGGAGATGATGTGTATCATAGATAGCGCAACGTCGGAAGGCGAGCCAAAAGACGTGGACCCATTTAGGAGGAGGTCGACGCTCCTCCGAACACCGCCCCTTAGGGAAAGGGCAGACTCCATGCCAGAACTGCCCCTCCCTTGGGAGGAGGCTGCGACGGAACACGACGCGAAAAAAAACAAGGACGAGGAGGAAAAAAGACAGGCAGCCGCCAAGAAGGATCAGGGGGCCAGCTACATGGTCAAACCCAGTCAGGCTTCACTGAACAAAATGAAAGGATTCAGCACCTTGCAGCTCAGCAACTCCCCTGTTGGCGAGGGCAAGAAGAGAAAAGCCCTAGAAACTTAATTTGGCGGCGGGGAGGCCCTACCCAGCAAGAAAAAAGATCGAGACCCAGTGCAAATGTTGAAGGACGCCCTAAAGGATATAACGGCATACTCCGAAAGACTTGGAGCCTTAATTAGGGCTAATGTCAACACCAAAAGGGACATTAAGGAACTAGCAGAACGAGCGTTACCAGGGCAAACAGGACTGAGATCAGGAAGTGGCTGGAAGAAAGCGAAGGAGATTCGACAGTAACGCGGACCCACAGCATGGAGTCATGGACGAGCTACTGCACAGGGGAGGTCGACACGGAGGGGGAAAAAGCACCCTCTGGAAGTGCTAACGCGTGTAAATACTGCCGGGGGAGCATGGAGGGAAAAAGGATGCATAGGTACAAACCGAACCCGCGGGGAAAAAAAAGGAAGTAGAAAGAACTAGGAGAGTTGAACATATAACTAAAGCCATAGACAGCGGGGAAACTGAGGCTGAATTAAAGGCATTAATAGCCAACGAGGAATGGCCTGAAGAAGCCTTCAGGAAAGTAGTAGTATTAGAGGAGAACCCAGAGTGGTAATGAAGATATGGATCTGGCGCTGCTGATCAACGCTGAGGAAAGAGACGGGGCCTGGCGAAGAAAGCCAAAGAAAGTTGCCCTATTGCAAAGGAGCTACTGACTAAAAACCTGACCCCGGGGCATGCGAGATCAAACTACTCCTCAACGACTGCGAACAGAAGAACGAGGCCAGGACAACCTTCATCCTTCCAGGAAAGGTTACGGAGGATAACACCTGGTACCAGGAGGAGATATTCAAAATGGTCAAAGAGACCGAACAAGAGGTGAGAAAGAAGAACCGGAGGAAAATATGCTTCGCCGCGCAGGAGAGAAGTACAAATGCCACTTTCAGGAAAACCCTGGAAGTGATATTTGCCAGATCTAGCGCGGAGGTCACAATCTCACAACCCGGTGGTAGGGACGACGGAAAAAAGAAGACAGGGGCTCTGGAACCCACCAGGACTAAAACCTCAGGCATTATAGTAAATGCTAATGGGAGGACCTATGAATATTAACCTAAAAATCGTTGCACATGTGCGTGAATTCTTAGTCAAAGAAAAAGTCAAATAAATGTTATACAGGAAAAAAAACTGATCAAATAACGAAAATTTTGGTTAAAAACTGTCAATTGAATTAAGATTGACAAAGAAAATCGAAATTATAAGTCTAAAATTTGAAGTTAATAAAATGTGTGGTTATGAAGCAAGACCTAAAGTGCAATTTTTAACATAAACAATATGTCTTTATGTAAAAACTGTAATAAATCGGCGCTAAAATTCGCCTGCTGCGATAAGTGTAAGAAGCTGCAATGCAAAATTTGTGCTGAACTACAAGAAACCGAATGGAGATGCGTAATCTTGGCAAAACGCAAACTGAAATATCTTTGTGATGACTGTGATGATAATCCTGAGGAAAATGAGTCAAACATAACTGAACAATCAATTAAAGAGGATCAAGAATTACCTGAGGAAGAAACTTGCATATGTAAACACCTCCAAAAGGAAAATAAACTATTGCACAATACTATCATTGACAAAAACGTGATAATAAATGATAAAGAAAAAATAATTGTAGTTCTCGAGGAAAAAATCTCTGATCTCAAAATAACACAAAAAGCAGTAGTAAGAAAACCAGAAATTGCAGGAATAACAGAAGATGGTGATGAAATTAAAAACAATAGATCAAAAAAATCACTAAATAATGAACATCCCCTTGAAGATCTTGCTAGAAAGCCAGTAGGAAACTATGCTGAAGCACTTCAGAAAAATAAACAAAATAGTTCACGTGAGGCTAGTGGTGACGTCACTGTACACGAAAATAAATTTGAGACAAAAACATACAAAAAGAAACTTAAAAAAAATTCTAACAAAGCATCACAAAAAATCTATGGAAAAGGACAGTTGAATGACTTATTAGTAGCTGCCCCAGAGAGGAACTGGATCTGGCTGGGTGGGTTAAATGACTCAATAACAATTGATAAGGTGCAACAGTACCTACATTAAACTTAAATTTCCCGATAAGGATGTAAGCTGTTATGATCTTAAGTGAAAATTTCGCAAAAAGTGCTTTAAAGTGAGTAGCAGTGAAATGCAGCTAGAAGACCTCTTAGATCCTGAGATGTGGCCAGCAAAAGTAATTTTAAGACCCTTTCAGCAAGTTTCATCAGGAAATCAGCATAAAACGATTGGTGTCAACCAGTGAAGTAAATACTGACATACATTCAAAACTAAATGTTGGACATAATAATGTACAATGTCTCAGAAATAGGCTAAACAATCTGGAAATTTTTGGTTATCAACAAAATCTACATGTCTTATGTATCAGTGAACATTGGGCTGACGAATCTGAGTTAAACAGTTTAAATATCCCAAACTTCACACTAGTGAGTGCCTTCTGCAGGCTGAACCATTCACACGGAGGTGTAGCTATATAGGTATGTCAATAATAATGTTAGGGACACTCTTAAACCAAAAGCCATAAAGTACATAAAGTCCCTTACATCTGAAACAAACATAGAAATTTGTGCAGTTTCACTCTGTCACGAACAGAACAAAATAAATATAATGACAATTTACAGACCCCCAACTGGCAGTTTGGATATATTTTTTGAAAATCTATCTCACTCGTTACAATTTATCAATAAACAGAACCCAGTAGTTATTATTTGTGGTGATTTTAACATAGACTTTTTAAAACCATCTGCAGAAAAAGATATTCTAGATGATACATTTGAATGCTTTAATCTTACATCGTGTATCAATGAGCCTACACGTATATCAATCAATCAATCAATCAAAATATACTTTATTGTCGTAAAGAAAAATCTTGTTGACAAAGCTTGAAAAAATATATAAAACTACAAGTATATACAACTATAGTACAATATAATATATAATATATAAAATAAAATACAAACATAGAAACCACTAGTCATGATTTCCAGACAAACATTAAAAACAAACATATACACATATATATACATCAAAATGTATCGTCAAAGTATTCGTTTAATTCGTAATAGGGTCTACCAATAAGTAAATTTTTCACTGCGACTTTGAAACCCCGATTGGAGACTATGTTCCTAATATGACTCGGTAAGTGATTATACATTTTTGGACCATTGTAAACAACAGAATCCCGGACAAATGTAGTTCTTGGGGTTGGTAATATAACATTACCAACTTGTCGAGTGCTATACGTTGAGGTCCCATAAGCATTATTTTTGTATTTATGGACTAAGACTACTGTGTTTAATATAAAAATGGATATCACAGTCAGAATTCTGTTGGCCACAAATAGTTCCCTACAAGAGTCGCGAGCCCTAGCATTACTCAAATATCTGATGGCACGCTTTTGTAATACAAATATCTGGTGCATGAGAAGCTTACTACATACACCCCAAAAGGCAATCCCATAGCTCAGGTGTGACTCGATTAATGAGAAATATACGGCTTTGGCAGCTGAATATCCTAATTCATTGGAAACCACTCTGACTGCATAGCATCCAGAAGCTAGTTTACTACTTAAACTCGTAATATGTTCTTTAAACTTCAATTTGCAGTCGATATTCAATCCTAAAAATTTCAAGTATGTTTTGTTTTCAAGAACATGTTTCCCTAGAGGAATATCAGGCAGATTACATTTGAAAGTAATTATGTTTGTTTTCTCTATATTAAATGACAGTAAGTTCGAATCACACCAAACTTTGATTTTCTTAATATCGTTGCATATGTTTTCTTCCAGAATGTTTTTATCTTTGCAATGCCACAATATTGTGGTATCGTCGGCAAACAAGGTAAACTTTCCTGTAATATTAATTGTTGTTAGGTCATTAATATATAGCAAAAACAGGTATTGATTATTTAGCCACAAATTTATCTGAAGATAGATACCTAGCTCAGGTCTTAAATCCATGTATAGCAGACCACCTGGCTCAAATAATATGTTGCAAGGATTTCAAGCTGACTAAAGAGAATAATAACAAGTTTTATCATGTCAGGCATTTCTCGGAGAAAAACATAGAGAAATTTCATTACAAGCTTAAAAAAATAAGCTGGGATACAATCTTCATTGAGAACATCGATGAGGCCTTTCGAAACTTTATTGAGCTGTTCATAAACTGTATTGACAGTACATGTCCTCTAGTAACTCATTGTAGTAATAAATTTAAGAAAACTGATTGCAAGAACTGGTATACCAGTGACTTAGACAAAGACAGAAATGAATTACTCAACTTGTATTGGCTAACTAACAACCTAGGTGATCCTAATTTAAATAAACTATACAAAGAAAAGAAAAATCAATATACCAAAAACATAAAAAAGCAAAAAAAGAATATTTCTCACATCATCGCTGCCGTCCCCGAGGTGTCCCTCAACCTCCAGAGCTGAGCCGTCCCCCTCACCGCCAGTCAAATATGTGCCATCCCCGATACCGTCCCCTGGGCTACAAACGATGTCTCCACTGTCTAGGTCAATGGAAGTAAAGTTCAGGGAGTTATTTGGTGAAAGCCCCAGCCCCCCAAAACCGCCGACCTCAGGTAGGTCAATTCCCTGCCTTCGGGCCTTGTTTCAGATAGACGACACAAAGCCGCCTCCTGCAGTACCAAAACTGAGACGAAAGTTCAGGCACCGCAGCAGCGACGGAACGACCACCCGAATCCCGGGAATCACCGCCCTGTCCATCATCAAGCCCTGTGCGTCAACACCCCTGCCGCAGACGTCCACTAACGCAACCCCAGGAGTGCGCGGGAACGTCTAAGTGCGCGGCAAACAAGTGCGCGGAAAACTTTATGAGGCCGAATTTGTTATTTTATTTTCCGATATGTAAATTTTGTTAATTTTGCTTTGGAATCCATGTGTTTTATCTTTTATACCAATGTTTTCTTACGGTTTATTTCGATTTATGCTATACCTAGTTAAGTTATTTTTTGCATAGTACATTTTATTTTCCCTGTTATCTCTACCGTTGTTTTACAGAAAATTATGTAACGGTGTTTTGCTCTGGGTAGCTGGAGTCGGAGATTAGTTCAGGGTCCAGATTAGTTTAATAATACAACCCAATCAAAATTAACAATTTTTATTATTCTCGACAGGTAAAGTATGCAGATTTACATGATATACAATAGTTACAGGTTATCGGTTTTCAGGTCCGTATCTTTTACGGTTATTGGTAATCAGGTGACGTTTAAATCGTATGAGTGAGAGAGACGACGAGAGTGTAATGCAGTGATGCGACGAGTAGGGATTTTGACGGCGGAAACGGCGGCGGGCTAATAACCGTCAACCCGAGCAAGCTATCGGCTCAACGCGCCGGGTCACTCCTCTATCAACTTATATTCGCTCTTGGTCGGTTTCGTCGGGACGACGGGACGTCGTTGGACTGAATAACATTTGGCACAAGGTCCGTTCTTCGGTTCAGCGCGCCGTAGAACTTCTCTAGGTCAAGATATATTCGCTCCGGAGAGTCACGTCACTTGGTGCATAAATCAGCAAAGTGTCTTCGGCTCAGCGCGCCGTGGCAATTTACGAGGATATGCACCCAGTCCCCTTCTCGATCCATGGCTGGGCTTTTATACACGAAACTATCCCTCCTTTTTGAGACGGTCGTAGTCGGGTGGTGTGCAAATTTAGTATATCGAGTATGAATCGCCGTTGTGTGGCAAATGTGCACACGGCACTACACTGAAACTTCTTAGTAATGCGGTATGACTTTAGGATGCTTCATTACAAAATACAGCAACAAACAGTTCTAGAGAAACTTGGTGCCTCATCAATGAACAACTCAATAGAAGTGCAGACAGCAAAGTAATAAAAATAAATATTAATAATTTACCTACAACAAACTCTCAAACTATTGCTGAACATTTTGGAAGTTACTTCTCGAATGTAGCAGTAGAGAAAATGTCAGAACATTTCCAAAATAATATTTCGACAGTATGCACTGGCTGCCCTTCTATTGAGCACACGTTATTCTTACAACCTACAACACCTGAAGAAGTTATTGACATCATAAGAAAACTAAAAAATAAACCTGCTACAGGTGTAGATGGTATATCAGCTACAGCCCTGAAATTTGCTTGTGAAATAATTTCAGTTCCTCTAGCATATCTAATCAACAAATGTTTTGAGCAAGGTACTTTCCTCGAAATCTTCAAAATTGCATTGGTTCTGCCAGTGTTCAAGAAGGGTGATGAACTCGACCATGAAAATTATAGACCGATCTCTATATTATGTGTAATTTCAAAAGTTATAGAAAGGATTGTTTTCAATAGAATTATGTCATTTTTAAACAAGCATAACTTAATAACAAAATATCAACATGGGTTTCAACAAGGTAAATCCATTGAAACAGCCACCATCCAACTCTTGCAGTTTGTATATGGTGAGATGGACAAGAGAAATCATGTCATGGGCTTATTCTTTGATCTAAGCAAAGCTTTTGATATATTGAATATTGACTTCATCATGTACAAGTTGCAAAGATTAGGAATTATTTATTTATTTACGGGAAAGCCCAATGAGTACATGTGTATATAATAACAGTGACATAATTAACAAAGAATGTGTATATTACCTAGACTTATTTGATAACAGACTGTTTCTTAACCTATATAGTGATATATTGAACAAATCTAGCTGTATAGTGTTGGCATTTTTCATAACCCTGGTGATACCTAAATTTGCACCGTATAAAGAACGGTGATTTGAAATATAAAATGTATATGAATCCCTTAGCTGTCTTGGGGGTACATAGAAGTCTAACATAGATAGCAGTTCTGGACTGTCTATAATTCCGTTACAGAGTTTAAATGCCAAGACAATGTCTGAGTTAAATCTCCGTTGCTGTAAAGTAGTTAGAGGGTAGGCATTGGATCTTATTAAATCCTTTATAACAGGTCGAAATTTACATGTAAAAATATATGGCTATACGTCTGAAAGTTACGATATTAACCAAGGGGTTCCCCAGGGCTCGGTGCTAGGACCATTAATATTCCTATTATTTGTCAACGATCTTCCTGCAATTCTGCAAGAAGGATCAGTTGTAATGTTTGCAGACGATACTTCCATGCTGCTTTCAGCACGTGATCCTATAGAACTCCAAAATAAGACAAACAGAATATTACAAGTTTATCAAAAATGGTGTCATGACAATACGCTTATCTTGAATATTGGTAAAACGGAATGTATATATTTTTCACAACGAAGATTGCCTTCGGAGGACTTAATTAAAATACTACCTACTGAGAACTTCTCAGAATCAGTTAAATTTCTGGGGACAATGATAGACAGTAAGCTATGTTACGATCACCAAATTAAACACATTTGCAAAAAATAAATTATGCGTACTATGCGCTAAGGCAGTTGAAGAGTGTTCTTAACATTAAATCTCTGACAAATGTTTATTATGCACTTGCATACTCACATTTGTCATACAATATCGCGTCGTGGGGTGCTGCCTCAAACATAAACCGTGTGTTCATCCTGCAGAAGAGACTCATCAGATTATTATTTGACATAGCGCCCAGAGAATCGTGTAAACCTTATTTTAAAAAAAATAACATTTTGACCATCCATAGTATATATATCTTAAGCACTATTAAATTTGTAAAGAAGAACTTAAGAAACTTTGAAACAAACTCAGATACTCATCCATATAACACAAGACAAGGGCATTTATTAAAAATAACCAATTACAACACTACTTTATATAAAAGATCTCCATATCATGCTGGTATTAAAATGTACAACAAATTGCCACCACATATCAAAACTATAAATTCTATAAATAAATTTACTTCTTGTTTGAAAAATTTTCTAGCTGTAAATTGTTTCTACTCAGTTGAAGAGTACATGAATCACGAGCCGCGGTGATGCTAAATTGCCTCACAGCACAATCAGTGACATTAGGGTTAGGTTAGGATTTTAATTAGTTGTAATTTTTAACTATTTTATCCAAATTTTGTATGTTTTAACTATTTTTTTAAATTTTTGTATGTTGTGACGTTCATATATATGCAATGTATATCAAATATGTGATGATGAAATAAATAAATAAATATGCTGACTTAGTTCCAGAGGTCAAAAATAGTGTGGTGCTGAACGAACACCAGATCGAGGTAAAAAATATCAGAAAGACCACCAAAGGGGACCTCCTCATCACAGTCGAGGGGGGGTACAGAGAAATCTAAAATCCTAAAAGGCGCAGTACAACAAAAGCTTAACGTGAAGGTAGACATGAGAGACAGGAGGGCTGGCACCACACTCATAATCCAGGACATCGACATCACGTCGACCACGGAGGAGATCAAGACCTCGCTTATGGACGCAGGAAGCATAACAGACCAGGTGTGACGTGCTTTCTTCCAGTTGCTTAGCGCATAGGCAAGTGGAAGCGTCACTTTGGCGCTGAGCTATATTTCGGTTAAATTCGGTAATCTCGAGCACCACCTTTGCAATTATTATGTGGGGCAAAGGTCCCACATTAGCCTCCTAAACGTAGCCTGTTGCAGTAGGGCTGGGATAGCTACAGTGGAGACACGGTATGTCCAGGGGTCCGGACGGCAGATTAGACTTTCACTCACATTCAACAGTAAAAGGCAGATGTTGGTAAATAACAAAGTTTATTAACATACAATGAAATTTTTACAAAACAATAAAAAACGGTTAGGTACCAAAATACGGAGTTTCTTATATATAAAATAAAAAAAACTTAAGATATGTCATTTTAATTTAATTTGATTCAGGTAAGGCGCCATTTTGTGACGTATGGGTAACCAGGCTGTGAGAAGCTATAGTTAGCTACTCATTAATGCGGAAGCAAGTGGTGGTAAGCAAGCAAACGGTGAAAGCGGTGAAAAACAACAGTAGTAAAGCGGTATATAAAAAAAACAGTAAACGGAAAAAAACTACACAAGTAAGTAATTTAAAAAAACGGACAGCGTGCAAATACCAGGCAAAAGCAAGTGGTTATCTACAGCAATAATCATGCCTACATGTTGCATTAGAGTGTGGGTGTGAAGAACTTGGCGAAACTAAATAAAACTGATACCAAATGAATAAAACGGTCTTCGGATTCGGTACGGTGTGTAACTTAAGTCCCATTCGGATCGGAAAATAAAACGGTTATCGGATTCGAAGCGGTGTGTAACCTTGGCTACACCCGGTTCGGAAAATAAAACGGTTATCGGATTTGGTATCAGCTTACGGCGGAGATTATTCTGCCTAGATGGACAGACAGCAATAATCAGAACGGTGGTATTTCGGTTCGGTTCGGAAATGTTGAAATTACATCAACACTTGATGCGGTGTTTGCCAAGTGCCTCAAACCCCACAGCTGAGTGCCTTCATTAAATGCATTTCGGTTCGGCCACGTGGTATCTTGTCGGATTTTATACGGAAAATTTTCTATGTATCAGAATATAATGTTAGTTAATTTATTTACGGTAGCCTAGATTTTATTCTCAATTCCCGGACTATAATAAATTTCTATAAATTATTTCAAAGTAAGGAATTTTGTTCCATTTCGTATCAAAACGAACTATTGGGAACAAAATGAACGGTAACTTAACAACAACACTACAATAAATTTCACAAAAATAATTTTTGCAAAAACAGATTTTATTTTGCTATGCACTAGCTAAAATAAAATATACGGTAATTATAACTTCTACCCATTTGGTAGAACAACATATTATTTTATCGCAGTACCATCACAAATGGTCTGGATCAAAATAATATAAACGGTAAACGGTACACAGTTTTCTCTCGAAATATCATCTATGTTCTTTTTCCCATTTGGAAATTCTTGCGAACATAGCTATTTGGATAAAATCGGAGAAGTTGACAGGTCCTAACTCGGACTCTCTTAGTATATTGTAATAATTTAACTTTATATTTATTTAATTTCGGCTAAGTCGGGAAATAATAATTATATTCTGATACATTTAAACGGAATCGGTTTCAAATTATTGCTTTAAAACACACATTTCAGTGAATTATTCTTATCGGTGTTAATATAAAAAGGTCGATTTACGCAGCTCTCTTACCAACGCCCTCGATGTTAATTTTTGTAATTAATGTAAATATTACGGATAGCCCTCTCACTGCCAGGTTTGTCAAATTACCTATTTAAAGTAGAACTCTATTTCACGGTTTAGCTAGCTAAATTAGGAGAAATCTATAATAATAATTTACAATACATATGATTCGAATGTAAGCGGAGCAAATAACGAAGTATGTTATTAATTTAAACTGCATTTTTGGCAAAGGAAAATTTACCTCGTTACACAGGAAGCGATTGGCATAAAATCGTGCAGACCAAATGAGTTTGGAACGCAATCAGCGGTGGTGGTTGTGGAGAAAGCTGCGGCTGACGTTCTCCTAAAGATGGGAATAATTAAAATAGGATGGTTACAATGCAAAGTCAAACCAAGGAGAAACATCGTACGATGCTTCTGCTGCCTGGACTTCGGCCACAAGTCCACAAACTGCACGGGAGTAGACAGGAGCGACGTGTGCCTGAAATGTGGCCATAGGGATCACAAGGCAAAAGACTGCAAGAACAAAGACTACTGCACGTCATGCGAGGAAGAAGGACACAGGTCCAATCCAACAAAGTGCCCAAAATACAGAGAGCTAGTTAAAAAAGGGACGAGAGGGGCGGGGCACCCCATGAAACCCAGAAATGGGGAGTAGAATTAAGGATAAGGTTAACAGTGCTGCAGACTAACCTGCAGCGCAAGGCGAGGGCCCACGATATGGCCTTCGCAGCCGCAATCAAAAGAGGCGCAGACATCATCGCGGCATCAGAGCCAAACCTAAGAACAGTGAACGGCCCAAGATGGCTGAGGGACACAAGAAGCGATGTGGGAGTCTACCTGACCAACAGGAAATTAGAAATCAGGAAGGTTCATAGGGCGGCGGGCTATGTAGCCGTAGACATCGGCATATGCCTGCTCGTCTGCTGCTACGTATACCCAAACATCTTACTCGCCTCGTTCAAGGAGTATATAGATGGTCTCATGAGATACATGGAAAACTGGCCAGGGGAAAAAATTCTCCTGGGCGACGTGAATGCCAAGTCACCGTCATGGGGTTCCCCCGTGTGGGATAAGAGAGGCGAGTACCTTTGCGAAGGACTATCCGGACTGAACATGGCCGTACAGAATGTAGGCGATTCCCCAACCTGGGAAAGGGGCCAACAAACTTCATTCATCGATATGACCTGCTCTTCACAATGGTTAGCCAAGCGTGTGGCCAACTGGGAAGTCCTCTCGGAGGAATCGCTAAGCGACCACCGATTCATAGGGTTCACTATAGGCACCACAAAAAAGCTAAAGAGGGAGAGAGCAAAAAACAAACCATTTATGAACATAGATGCCTTCAAGGCAAACCTGGCCCAAGAACTGACAGGCCGGGTGGGCGGAGGCTGACACCCCAAACTCAGCCACCAAAATAGTCAGCAACGCATATAAAGCCAGCCTGATTACCAGAAATAACAGGTCACCAGTTAACCTACCCTATTGGTGGAACGACGACATAGAGGAGGCAAGAACGAGGTGCATCCAAGCCAGAAGAGCGGCTATGAGGGCCAGGCAAGCTCGGCACCCGCAGGAAGAGATCCACAGAAAAATAGAGATCTACAAATAAAAGAAACGAGAATTGTCGAAAAAGATCAAGGCCTCAAAGCGCCTACTCTGGAAGGACCTATGCGAGGAGCTGGAACAAGACATCTAGGGACAGGGTTACAAAATTGCCACAAAAATGCTGAAAGGACCGGACACTCCTTTCGACTTAATGGAGGAAAAAAGGATGGAAATTGGGCGACATTTATTCCCAAACACCGCAGACACGTGGGAAATCACAGAGGTGGATCCCCGAACAATACCCCTGTTCAAGAAGTGAGTAAGGCAGTCCGCTGTCTTAAAAAAGGAAGAAGCCCGGCCTGGATGGAATCCCCTCCGAGGCGTTAGTGGCAACGGTAGAGGTGGACCCAAGCGTGCTCATGAACTTAATGAACGACTTGCTTATAAAGGGAATCTTCCCAGCGAAATGGAGACTGCAAGGCTCGTACTGGTGTGGAAAGGCAAGCACCCAGTAGATGCTGCGGGTTCTCAGAGACCCATCTGTCTGATCAACACCCTCGGGAAACTGTATGAGGAGCTACTCAGAGACAGACAAGGGAAGATCTACCGTGCAGGCAGTAGAGTACATACACCAAATGGCGAGAGACCCGAGTCCCAAGCTCACCTGTCTCATAACACTTGACGTCAGAAATGCCTTCAACTCCGCTTCCTGGAGCTTGATCATCCGAGAACTGAAGAGACGAAGGATCTCCAACTACATAGTTGAAACAATAGAAGACTACTTCAAGGACAGGAAGATCGAAGTCTCAAAGGAACATTCCCTAGAGATGTCCACCGGGGTGCCACAAGGCTCGGTGTTAGGACCCACCCTATGGAACGTCCCATATGACGGGGTACTTAGGGTGGAACTGCCCAGGGGAGCAACATCTATCACATTCGCTGATGATCTCGCAATCATAGTAAAAGCCAGCACGGCTGACAGCCTGATGCACAACGCAAACGCGGCACTCGAGAAAATCGACGAATGGCTCGATGCGAACAAACTGAAACTCGCCCCAGAAAAAACGGAGGCAATCATCCTCAAAGGCCACAGGAACAATCAGACTATAAGTTTCAAGATTAAAGACGAGGTAATCACCCCCGCCAGAACTCTAAAATACTTAGGCATTATCCTTGATGTGCGAGGAACTTTTGGAGCTCATGATAGATAGATAGATAGATAGATAGATAGATAGATTTTATTGGTCATAAAATGCACCGTGGTGCATTGACACGTCAAATAGTACAATAAATAGGTACAATAAAAAATAATTTGTAAAAATGTACAATCTTACACATAGGTGTATATAACAAACATAAAACATACATAACAAATAACATTAAAAATTTAACTAAGTCAAGGCGTAAGTTAGAAGTGTACATGATAATCACTAAACATAGATGACAAGTAGTACTAGAATTTTTGACTAAGTCAAGGCGTGATTAATTTTGTATAATTACAAATCTGTATAGTTAAATTCATTGATGCTATAATAAGCCTTGGCTATAAGATGGATTTTTAGTTTCTGCTTAAATAGTGTCAATGGTGCATGTTTTAGTGATATCGGAAGAGAGTTGAAGAGTGAAATTCCGAAATTGTTTCTTTTTGTATGTTAATCTTTGCTGTGGTATCTGTATATCATTTCGATTGCGAGTGAGGTAACTGTGGTTGTCACAATTTCTAGAGTATTCATCAAGGTGATCTTTGATGTATTTTGTATGTGCTCTAGTATTTTTGGCATTTTTTTTCTGGTAAAAATGCACAAAAAATGTTAAACTTTGGTGTGATCTTAAGTGACAAAGAAAACTCCAAAATGATGCAGTGTGTATTTCATAAATGTTAAAGTATAGTGTGATAATAATAAACAAAATCTTAATAATCTCAATTAAAAAAAGGTACCTAAAAAACTCTAAACATAAAGTGTGAGACAAAAACTGTAAAGATAGGAAAAACTGCAAGCAACGCCAGTGGCGTGGATCCACATTTTTAACTAAGGGAATGGTGTATTTAAAAATATGAAAATATGTCTTTTACCTGTATAAAGTGCAAAGAAGAACCTAAAGACCAGAAACCGTCAATATGCGACCTATGTATGCAAAAATATTGCAAAATATGTGCGAAAATAACATCATCTGAAGAAAAATGTACTGCTCTACAAAAAAGAAGATTACGCTTTTACTGTCCAGATTGTTACCCAAAAACCACCAAGTACGATACTGTTATAAAAGAAAACAATGAATTGAGGCAAGAGATCCAGCTTCTGAAACAAAAATGTAAGGAACTCCAGCAGCAGATCGAAAAATCCAATAGCATGAAATCAAAAAGCAATCAGGCCACCGATATATTAAATAACGACAAATGTTTAAATGTCTTAAACAATGAGTACTTGACAAACATGGTTAAAAATATCATTCATACTGAAATTGGTATACTCAAAAACGAAGTGTCCACTATCAAAGACAACAATATCCAGATCTTAAAAATAATCAAAGAATCTAACGAAAATAATGCAACTGGCACAATAACCACTAGTCACCCACCACCGAATGAAAGGAACCAACCCCCCCAACTTAAATACAGCACTGTAGCTGCTCAAAATAAGATACCAACCAGTTATAACACTGTAAGGGTGCAAAACAACGTACCTCTCGCAGATCAAGAAATAAGATCCAAACCATCAAAAAACCAATCAATGATATCAACGGAAACAAATAAAATAAATGAAATAAACTTGGAACATAGACACAATTATCCACTATTCAATAGTAATAGTCACGCAGAACATAAAACACCTAACCCACCATACAGAACATACAGGAGAAAGCCTCAAATAGGCATAGCAGAAAGTGATAATGAATCAAACACAGGTTTTCAAAGTGGCAATCCAGGACACAACAGGTCAAAAAAAATATGGCTCTTCTTAACTAGATGCAAAGACTCAGACACTGAAGAAGACATTAAACACTATATCTCCAGAAAAGCTGAGTCCGACATAAACTCCATATCAGTTAAACATATACAAACCAATAACCCAACACCAAACAGAAAATGCTTCTTACTGGGTGTTGACCCATCTATCCACCAATTAGTATACCAAAACAATTTCTGGCCCAGAGGTGTAGCATTCGATCGTTTCAACTTCCGAAGAGGACAACGTTTTTTTAGACCATCCGAGGCCAACCCCGAGGACTACCCCAGAAAGTCCGAACCAAGCTACAGGTTTCACGTAGAGTCAAATCTAGAAAAAAAAAAAATGTAAACACTGACTCAATTTTCTTCACCTTAATATACAGGGTCTATCTAAAAGTATTCTCGAACTAGAAGCTTTCTTAATGAGCAGTAAGTCCTTTGACTTTGTATTACTGAACGAACATTGGCTAAAAAAATTTGAATTAGATTAGATTGTAATAAATTATACAAGATGGCAGAGCCATTATTTTATATTCTATAAACCACTGTTTACAGCTGTCTAACTGACTTATTCCTGGTAAGGTTCTAATTGCTCTCTTTTGAACAGTAAAAACTTGCTGGACATGATTAGAGGTACCCCAGTTTATTAGACCATATGTCATCAAACTATGGAATAACGCATGGTTGCGACTATTGCTGAGGTTATACCAATTTTGATTTTGATTTGCCTTATAGCATGTATTTTTTTAGATAATTTAGTTGACAATATGTCAACATGTGCATGCCATGTTAGCTGATTATCCAGGGTTAAACCTAAAAATTTAACACTTTCAGATGCAACTGGTTTAGTAGAGAATACCATTGAGTTTGTTTTGCTTTAATTTATGCATAGCATGTTTGCATTAAACCAGTCGAGTGATTGTTTAAATTCATCTAATTCTTAATGGTTTCCTCACTGCTGTCTTTTATCTGCTTGACGACAGTTGTGTCATCAGCAAATAACACCATAAATAGTGGTAAGACTTCGGGTAAGTCATTAATATATATTAAAAATAATAGTGGGCCCAATATACTGCCCTGTGGAACGCCATGCTTTATAGGTAATAAATTACTTATTCCACCTTTGCCTGTTACACACTGTTGCCTTCCAGATAGATAAGATGATATTAATTGGAGAGTTACTCCATTAATGCCATAAAAACCTAATATCTGTAATAGAATTGGTCCAGATACACAATCAAATGCCTTACTGAGGTCTAAAAACATGACTAGTGTTGATGATTTCATTTCGAAACCATCACCTATATAATTGATAAGTTGAAGAATGGCGTCTGATGTGCATTTACCCTTTCTAAAGCCGAATTGGGAACTATTGAACAATTTATTGCCCTCAAAAAAATTTGTAATCCTTATAGCAATAATTTTTTCTATTATTTTGGCCAATATGGGTAGTAAAGCTATGGGCCTATAATTTGTGGTGTTATCAATATTACCTGATTTAAAAATAGGTACTACTTTGGCTATTTTTAATTTATCTGGAAATATACCCGTCTTTAGAATAAGGTTTACTAAATACGTTACAGGAGCCGTTAGTAAACTCAGATTTTCTTCATACATATATATAGACTGATTGTACAAGTCCGTAGCCTTTGATTTTTTTAGAGATTTTATGGCATTCCTTACCTCTGTTTCAGAGGCAGGATATAGGTCTATTAAAATGTTATTTTTTGACGATATTTTATTTAAGTATTCTAAATGAGTTAAGTTCGACATTAATATTGTTTCCAAAAATTTTTCAGCAACACTTACAAAGAAACATGCGAGAAAGCAGATACGCGGGCATCAGCCTTAGCGAAACTGATGCCGAACATTGGCGGGCCCAGCAGCTCAAAAAGAGCTATGCTAAACAACGTTGTACAATCCACAATACTCTATGGAGCCCTCGTATGGCATAAGGCCCTAAGAATACGGAGGTATGCGGACATGCTCCAGAAAGCCCAAAGAAGGACTCTGCTGCGGGTAGTAGGAGCCTACAGAACTGTTTCCAATAGAGCACTCCAAGTCATTTCAGGGATTCCTCCTATAGAGCTACAAGTAGAAGAAAGAAGATACGTCTACGAGGTCGGTGGTGGCCACTTACCGACAACGAGAAAGGCGGCCAGAATCAGGACGATGGAAAAGTGGCAACACATGTGGCGGGAGGAGCATATGGTGGCACAATGGACAAAGCGCCTCATCCCACAACTAGCGCCTTGGGTCGAGTGTAAGCACAAAAGCTTAAACTACTATGTTACGCAGGCCATCTCTGGACACGGATCCTTCAGGCAATACACACGTAGGATAGGGAAAGCTCTGGACGACCAATGCATATACTGCGGCATTCTGGACTCACCGGAACACACAGTTTTCCGCTGTGAAAGATGGGAAAGGCACCATGAGGACGCTATAAGAGAGATAGGTCAGATGTTTACCCCAGAAAACCTCATCCCCCTCATGCTGGAGAGCAAAAGAATGTGGCACGTGATACAAACCCTATTGGCTACGATAATGTCCCACAAAGAAAGAGAGGAAAGGGAATACCAACAAAGCGAGGAAAGGCCATGAAGATGTGTAACCAAACACCAAGCCTGGCACACCCCGAAGGTATGTCTAACGACGGTTCCGGGATGTACCATGAAGGCGGAGAAAGGGAGGGGTTTTAGCCGGTAGGAGTCCGGGACACCCTCATGGCGATAGAGCCTAAGCACGGGGAGTCCATGATGGATTTCCCCTCCCAAAAAAAAAAAAAACAAGTCACTCTCTGGATCCCGGTGGAAGTCAAAGTGATCACGAGGAGAAAGACATGGTGATTGGTCGCCTGGCAGGTCAGAACCCTATCGTGAGTGTGCGCCAGTGGTGCCTTTTCCACCACAAAGCCAAGGCAAACCCACGGGGACTCCTACTCGTCTTTGGAATAGGAGACAAAAACATGCAAACCCTGAGAGCAAGATCAATGAGACTGCATTACATCTTTTAGTCTCTTACTCTCAGGGTAAAATCAGCCAAAAATCAACAGGATGAAAACGGAGGCTGGAGAGCTGAGCACTCTGCAAGGAGTGCCACATCCCCAACTCCACATCCAGATGCGATGGATGATATGATATGATATTTTTTAAATTTGCTTACCGAATCAATGTGTTTAAAAGAGTTAGGTAGGTGATTGTATATATCACTACAAAAGTAATAGGGACTTTTTTTATACATAGACAAATTTATGTTTGAAACATAAATGTTAGTGTTTGACCCAGTGTCATGATGATGTACCGAGTTATTTTGTGGAAACTTTCCTTCGTTCATTTTTACAAAAATTAGCGCTTGATAAATGACTATGCAAGGGAGTGGCAAAATATGGTGCATTTTGAAAATAGGCTTACAGGATTCAAGTGGACCAACAGAGAAAATCTTGCGTATTATTCTTTTTTGTATCACAAAAAAGCCATTAAGTTCAGTTGTCTGGCCCCAGTAAAGTACCATATAGTTTAGGTGTGAATAAGCCAAGGCATAATAGACATTCATTAGGTTTTTAATATCTAAGATGTTTTTAAGATTAACAATAGCAAAGTAGGCACTTAATAAGGTAAGAGTAGTCCAGTGTAACCTGCAACACAGTAGAACGGCAAAGGAAACATTGTGCCGACGACTCGTTGTGGAGCAGGATACACTGGCTCTAATCCAAGAACCCTGGATAGTTAAATCTAAAATATCTGGTTTAACAAGACTAAACGGAGTTATTTTCAGCTCACCAACAGTGACGCCGAGGACAGCGATCTATGCCGCTCGGTGCATCAAAATCCAGCCATTACAACACCTTTCAACCTCTGATCTCACGGCCTTGAGGGTGGAATGTGCAGTAGCAGGTAAACCAACAACAGTCGTTATAGCACCAGCGTATCTCCCCCAGGACCAGGCAACATCACCGACGACAAGGGAAATGGACAACCTGGTAACTCATTGCCTCGCCCATAAATGGGAACTAATCATGGGATGTGACGCCAATGATCACCACGTAACCTGGGGCAACAAGGACAACAATGCTAGGGGTAAGTCACTTTATGACTATATACGTCTATTAAAAAAGGATGATGGTACCAGCACCAACGACCTACATGGAAGCCTAGAGTTGCTTATGGAAACTCACGTCCCAGAATCAGTAGTGACAGATCGGAAGGAATGGCCAAATGAAACCGACACTCAACCCACCGAACTGGATTGGCAAACTGCCAATAGTGAGTGAAGACAGAATTAAATGGGCAATACTGGGCTTCTCCCCCTTCAATCGCCAGGTACTGACAGCATTCATCCAGCCCTTTTACAATGTGGTCTGGATGAAATAAATAGTGCCGCACCTAACATTAATATTTAGGACGTGCCTAGCACACCTTTATATTCCGAAGGTGTGGAGATAAGTCAAAGCAGTGTTCATACCAAAGGCGGAGAGGATGGATTTATACTACCCGCAAAGCATACCGACCCATTAGCTTGACCTCGTTCCTTCTCAAGGCGATGGAAAAGCTATGTGAGCGACACTTGAGGGATGTTGCAATCACTGCTAATCCTACACACCCCAATCAGCATGGATACACCCCGGGCGGATCCACCAACACCGCCCTTCATGCGGTCAGTCGTCAGATTGAAAAGTCTTTGGACAATAAAGAGTCCACCCTGGGTGTCTTCACAGACATAGAAGGTGCTTTTGATAAAACCACCTTTCCAAAAATTACAGCAGCCCTCACGAGCAGAAACGTTTCTCCGATCATAAGTGGCTGGATATCCAACATGCTCTTAAAAAGAGCTGTGCAGATTAACATAGGAGACATCGCTGTTAGAGGAATGGTTGCAAGAGGCTGTCCTCAGGGGGGTGTCTTATCACCTCTTCTGTGGAACTTAGTTCTTGACAGCATCCTGCGCTGCCTCAACTCCAAGGGATTCCACACAATTGCATACGCAGACGATCTAACGATACTGCTTAGTGGTAAATTCGAAGGAGTCCTCTGTGATTGAATGCAGATGGCCCTGAGAATAATCGAAAGATAGTGTAGAGAACACTCTCTGTCAGTTAACCCCAGGAAGACAGAGCTGGTACTCTTCACACGAAAAGGAAATTGGGGCCAATGACGGCACCCGGTCTCCTAAACACCACATTAAGTTTCGCATCAGAAGTAAAATACCTTGGAGTAACTTTTGATGCCAAACCAACTTGGAATCTTCATTTAGACAGAAGACTTAAGAAGGCTTACATCTCTTTTGAGTAGTGCCGCAGAACCATAGGGAAAACCTGGGGAATGAAACCCAGAGTGGCTGTGTGGATTTACACTGCTATTATAAGACCGATGATAGACTATGGAGCCATTGTCTGGTGGCCTAAGAGTCAGCAGATTGTAGCAAAATGTAAGCTCAGTCAGGTACAACGAGTAGCCTGTTTAAACACAATTGGAGCTACGAGAACGATACCAACAAAAGCAATGGAAGTGATGCTGTGCCTGCCACCACTAGACATATATCTCGAAGAGGTGGCCCTAACTCCTATGGCATGCCTCAAATCCGTTGGTATACAGCTAAACATAGGATGTGGAGCGACCAGATGCCGGCTATGGAATGAGGCAATCAAACAGATGCCACTTCTGCAGGTACACGCAGATGGTATTTCTCCACAGTTCACCTTTGATAGACCCTAGCAGTACACACCAACAGTAGCAATGAGGCTGTCAGTGAAGGAACAGTTAACATCTTCACAGACGGATCGAAAAAGAGAGAAGGAACAGGTTGTGGGGTATACTCCAGGAATCTGCAAATTCAAATTAAATGGGCTATGGACAAACAAGCCAGTATAACACAAACAGAACTGGCGGGAATAACCATAGCCGCAAAAGAAATTTCCCGTAGACAAATAACGGGAAAAACAATCAGAATCTACACTGATAGTAGACAATCACTATTGGCCCTACAGAGACACAAAATAACAACAGGGTCAGTATAGGAATGCCATCAAGCACTTGTGGACACCTCCAGCATGAACAGTGTCATTATATGCTGGGTCAAAGGGCATGCACAATGCAGAGGCAACAGGAAAGCTGACAGTTTGGCTAAGAAGGCAGTCAGTCTAAGTATACTTGGACCTGGCCCTTCTAACATACTGCCGACCTTAGCAATAATGCTAATGATTAAAGAAAACACCCACAGAAAATTTAAAAAGCTGTGGGATGAAACTCATAGTTGTCAGTTGCCCAGGGATCTGCTTAGATACCCTGACAAGGATACAATGATGACCTACCTGGCAATGTCCAGGAAGAACCTGCGCATCGCGACAGGAATTCTTACTGGTCATTACCAGCTGAGAAAGCACCTTTATAATATGAAATTAAACGACACACCCCTATGCAGAGCAGGCTGTGAACAAAAAGACGAGACTGTCCAACACGTACTCTGTGAGTGCCCGGCAGTCTCCTCTAGCAGAGAATACATTTTGGGAGAACGTTGGCCTACTTTGGCCGACTTGAGGGATATTCTCCTAGGCAGCATCACCACCTTCTTCATAAGATTAGGACGGTTGGAGGCCTAGGTGGAATCTTGTATCACTCGGTATAGGATGTACAAGGGGTCCAATGGGGCCTAGGTGCTGTGGTCACTCTTTGTGACTGACCTCCCACAAACTCCAACTATGTCCAAGTATTGATTAAATATTATATGGGGTGTCCCATTAAGTAATTGTACACAAAACAATGGCAGATTCCTTATGTCAAAATATTACGATTTAACTAAACTTACCTTAGTCCAAAAATTGATAATAACAGAGATACAGGGTGTCAAAGTTTTTTTTTTTTTTTTCTTTTTTAATAATTTCTTTAGAAAGGTAATAATTTAACAAAATTTGGTTTTTGGTGGTCTTTTGAGGCGAGGGATTCAAATATGTTTATAGTTTTGATGTTGTTTGTAGAGGGCGCCACCTACAGTAGTTTATGTGTCGTTTATACGTCATATTCTTTTTGGCGAATTTTTTCAATTTTTTTAATATAAAAATTCATATTTTCCTGTCATTTTTACGTAAAAAAGGCATATTTTGAAAATTTATTAAAGTAATTATGTAATATTATTATGCAATAGAATTTATTTTGTTGCTGTAATGACTGATTATTCTAATTAATCAAGTACTGTGTTTTTACCTCTTTAATGGTTAATATCTCAACAATTATCCACTTTATGGGTTCTTAACAAGAGTGCATATGTTACGTATAAGTCACTGGAAAATATTAATTAATTAGTTGAAATTGATATTCACACAGTGGCGTAATATGTAATTTAGGAGGGGTGAAGGGGTTTATCATTTATGTTGTACGCCACTGGCAAAAGCGATACAACATATTGTTTTTGTTTTAATCAAAGCTTACTTTGAAAAACCGTACAATGTCGTACATTCCTAAATCATAATTTAAATTGGTTGCATTGAATACTTTACACCAAATATCTTGAAAATGGTTACTCGTAGCGACATTTAGAAGATATGCTTTTTTACGTAAAAATGGCAGGAAAACAGGAATTTTTATATTAAAAAAATTTAAAAAATTCGCCAAAAATATTTGACGTATAAACGACACGCAAACTACCGTAGGTGGTGCCCTCTACAAACAACAGCAAAACTATGAAAATATTTGAATCCCTCACCTCAAAAAATCCCCAATCACCAAATTCTGTTAAAATATTGAACTTTTTAAAGAAACCATTTAGAACAAAAACAAAACAAAAATTAACTTTGACACCCTGTATCTCTGTTATCAACTTTTGGACTAAAGCAAGTTTGGTTAAATCGTAATATTTTGACGTAAGGAATCTGCCATTGCTCTGTGTACAATTGCTTATGGGACACCCTGTAAGTGTGGATCCTTGGGATATTTCATTGTAGAATTGAAATCATTTTTTTTAATACCTCAAATATAAAAGTCAATTAGGTCTTAGTTTGGCCGTTGAAGGTAACCTAAGATCTTTCAAGTGGTTATTGGTAAATAAGGTTGAATACTTTAGTGTCAAGTGAGTGACATGTGTTTGTAAAGCAATATATACATATTAGCTCTGATGTGATTTACAACTTCAACTGGATCTGTTTTTAGAAAAAAAAATCGGCAGCTACTGGAAGCGGCTAGAACCTCCCCACCCGATTGAAATTAGTGATGGGCTGCTAAACAGCAGTCTGCTACTTTTTAACTGTAATTTGATTGGTAGCAGTAGCAAATGCTACTAGCTCTGATAGTCAATTCAAATCAGCCGTCATGACATGCCTTTAAATCAAATATATTAATTATTGTAATATGATCCACCCATATTTATCTAATTTACGATGTCGTATATGTTCACCGTCAAAACAGCAATAGAATTATTTATATTTCATTTAAAATTAGTGACCAATCCTCAAACTCTGAATAATTATAAACACCTAATATATGATGATATTTAATCATGCAACATTTTCGCAATTATTAATAAAGTTTATAATGAAACCGCACTGTGTTGGGATCGAACCGTCGATCTCTTGATTTGTAAGTCGACACTTTAGCATACTCGACCACTGAAAACTTATGACATAGTTTTACATATGTTGATAGTATAGAGACATTGAATTCTGTTTGTTCTGTAGGTATATAAAAAAAGGTGCAAGTGTGATATACCTTTGAAATCGGAATTTTAACTGCTTTCCAATGGTTAGATTACAAATTGTAAGTAATAATAAAACAAACAAGTCGTTGTGCCAAAATGGCACTAAACGTAATCCGATCTCAACCAAAACCTTTTCAGATCTTCTAGAGCACTAAAGAAACCCCCATGCAAAGTTTCATCCAAATCTGTCCAGTAGTTTCGCCGTTATCGTGCTAACACACATACACACACACATACATGCACACACACAGACATTTTTCAAAAACCACTTTTTTGGATTCCTGGGACCTTAAAACGTAAAGATTTGATGTTACTCAATTTCCGATTTTGGACAAATTTTAGTAACCTCTCACAATTTTATTGAGGGGAGGTTAAAAAAAAATGTGTGCAGTGATTACAAATATTAAAAATTTAAGTGTAGGAAATCATCCCAAGAAAAGAAAGTAAACCAGCAATCACAAACCAGGAGATAACAGAAAATTATTTTATTAACTTAATTTATTAATTCAATATATAATTTTAAGTAGTTTCTTAACAGTCTCAAAAATAAATCTGTATGAAAGAGGGGGCAGAGGTATTTGAATAGAAAAATACCTGGAAATGAAAAACGGCAATTGAAATTTGTTACTGCACGAACATTAACAAATCAATATGCAGGGTGTGCAAAATATTCTCTCAAGTCGCTTTCTTATTTGCACCTACACTGTAAAAAGTTCTCTTGCTGCGGTACAGAAATGGACACACTAATGCTGGACGTTGAAATGAGAACACACCAATTACTGGTACAAAAAATCGACGGCGATGGGAACTGCCTATATAGGATCTACATAAAAATCTCACAATAGGAAAGTTTTAACTGGCAAGTATCACGTAGTCCATATATTAAACTTATTTACGAATACAAAAATAATTCTCAAGTCAAAATAATTAAGGTCTGCTTAATATACAGAGCGTCCCAAATATTCTCCTAGATCTTTTTATTTTTGCAGATTTTACTTTATTTAGCAGATCAGTATATAGAGTAGCTCAAATGTTCTCTCACGGCTCTTCCTTGCAGTTTCACTGTAAATAGCTATTTATCTGTGGAACGGTTAATAAATAACAGCTTCATCTTATCCCATACATGGTGAAACGAAAATGGAAACTCGCTGAAGGACACAACAAAACACCAAATAATGGCACTTGAAACATCTCCCTTCGCCCCCTCTACAGAATGAAGAAATCAAAAGAAGGAATACAATAAAGAAATATCAAGGATGTGCAGACTGCTGGAGGATTCAGAAACAGAAGACTCAGAAGAATAAACGAGAAGATGATGATAGATGGAAACTTAAAAGAAACATCTCACAAACACCTACACTTCCCGTCCTATACTCCTACACCATGCAACATGTGGCTCTCGCTGGCAACGAGCATGTCCCGTGTCCAATCCGGCATATGTAGCCGGTCCGGCAGTATATAAAAATATCCAGATTGGATATCTGAAGGTAGCAGCAATGCCTACTGTACGCTGGCTAATCAATCAATCGAATATATGATTCAATTATTATATATATTTTAATATTAATCAGCCATATTCTCACTTAGCCTGTGAAATTTGAATTCATAGTAAATTCGGCCATTACCGTCCAATTTCCAATTGTCGCTCACACTTTGGTGTTGGTCTTCACGGCAGAGTGACCATCTCTCCAACTTGTACACATTTCAGGGGTCAAGCTAGAATAGCCAATTAGTAGAACTTTCATTTTGGATATGATATACATTATTTGTTTGTGTAGAGCATTACGAATGTTCTAAAGTGATCCAAGATGTAAACAATTGCTACCTAATTTCGGAATTATACCGCTATTAAAAATAACAAAATAATTCATAATTATTTGCTAATGAATATTCTACACTTAAATAACTTCAAAATTTGAAAACCCCAATGGCTCCAATGGTGAATCCTTAGTGGTTAGTACAATGACTAGCACCTCAAAATATGCTCTAAAAAATTATTTAACATTTACAGAAAACTGCAAATTTGGATGTATTCGTTTACATGGTTATATTGATTCTTTAGTGCTTTCTGGTGATTTAATAAGTTGATCAGTATCTAATAATCTACCCTGAAGATTTATCTAACGTTTACAGAATACTGCATCATAATTGGTGCATTTGTTTAAAAGTTAAAAACAAACATACACAAACGTACAAACAAGATCACACCGTAAGTGTATACGCCACTCCGTTTCTTGGGGTAAAAACAATCAAATTCGAAATTTCTAAGACATGCAAACCCTAAAATCAGTCTTAACAGTGTGGCATACATTTTGGAACACACTATTTTAAGAACCAAAAAACTTATTATTTCATATATAAAACCCTACACTCGATATATAGTTATAGCTGTTGTGTTACAAATAGGGAAGCATCCAGTTTGATAGTAAAGATAAAAATAAGGATGTCTTCTTGTATATTCCCACTCAAATTTCAAGTTGACTGTAGGTACAGTGGGATAGATCTCTCTATTTTAGGCAGCGGTGTAATTTTAGCGTTGAAAATGATAATTACATTGATTGTTTTGGAATCTATACATTTTAAAGTTGAACATAGTAGAATCTCTTTAGATAATGACATTTCTAAAATAAAGGAACACTGATTTTTAGGTTGAAAAAGCCTATTAATCTTTGTTACAAATTTTCATTTTTACAGTAGTTTAAAAAAAAAGAGTGCTTTGATTTCGAGGATGGAAATCAAGGAACATTGGTTATATTCAAATTTTGCAAGTTACCTCAAGCAGACTGCAGGCCGTTTTACTGATCAACAAATTAAACAGCGAGGTCCCGTATATATAGTTGGCTCTTTTTAGGCCAGATTTTTTCATAACTATTTTACAACTTTGTAGGACCCAATTAAAAGAAAATGAAAACAAATAGTACCTGCATGCTAAATTAAATAAACATACAACAAACCTATCTGTATTAGGGTGTGTTACACCTTGGACTCTGCACATTTTTCCAGGCTGTATGCCTCCTGGTATATTCCCATTAAAAGGAATTTCCTTAAAAAAATACGACCATATTAAAATAGAAATATATTTACTTTTTATTAGCATTTAAATACTCACTGGGTTAACGATGGGTGACGACATTTTATAATTTGGTTTTTGTGAAGACCTAAAGAACAAGAATTAGGTACGAATAATTCAATAGTCGATCTAAAACCAAGGTTAACTCCCCAGAATGTTTAGGCTTTGTGGACGATGCGTGAAGCGCATCAGAAGTAAAAATAGAGGTTACATCAGTTCTGAATCCACTGAAATTACCACGAAATTACAAACTTATAGCGTATCGTATAATTACACAATTACAGTAGGTATTATTATACTGTGGTTCAGTGTGGTAGAATATACTCTATTAAATTAGGATTAAAAATGGAAACTAAAATTTTGATTGATTTAATTGTTCGCAAGAGAATACAAAAAAATGCTTAGAATAGAAGATAACGATTAAATTATAGTGTTTTATGAGGTCAGTTTTGGCGAAATATTCTACCTATACGAATTTAATTTGCCCAGAAAGTTATTGTCTCTGATTTGCCCTTTGGAATCTATAGCGTCTAGGGAAACAGAAATGCGAAAGCTTCGAGCATGCGCATTACCTTGTAAATGTGTAATAAATTCGCGCAAGTCGACGTGTTATTTTGTGAAAAAAAGTTGTCTGCGACGCTAATATTGCCTGTGGCGCTAATAATTATTGACAATTAGATAGGTATCAGAATAAAAACCTACTAACCTAACCTAAGGAAAGCACACGAAGGAATGAAATAATTTTAATTTTAAACAGAATAAAGACCTACTAGCCTAACCTAAATAAATCAGAAAACAATTTGTGAAAAAATATAATAATCGTTACAAAATTAAAGAGAAAAAAACTCAGCGGACATAGGAATTCGATCCCGGGGACCTTTCGCACCATAAGGATTTATATGTGCCATAAGCGAGAGCGTTACCTATGCGCTAACCATCTGGCTGGACATAAACTACTGATATTTCTGATTCTGACATTTCTGTGCTTATGTAAACACTAGAGTACAAGAGCGTAGAGCCAGGTAGAGCCACTAAACCAAAGAGTTTAACAAATAGAGGAGACAAGCTCCATAAGCGTAACGTATAAGCAGCGGGAGGCTGTAGGCTTCTCATCCCTCTCACACGGTTCGTTCTCTCTTTGTCGCATAGTACATACATGAGGGGTGGTGACGATTGGCGACAATTGACGTTATTTCGTTATTTGTTGGAAATCAAAGACCGCCGGGTAAGGACGTGTTGCTTTGTAAAACAGTGGAGAGAGAGAGGGTACGAGGTGTGCCGGGTGTGCGACAAGGACGAAGAGCCTACCGTCTCCAAGACAACCAAATCGCGATTCCCGGCAAATCGACGGCTTGTCTTCTCTAGTTATTAAACTCTTTGCACTAAACACAGTCTAGGTGGTCTAGGTACATATAATGGAATGCCGATGTCTACCGATTTGCCGGTAGTCGCGATTTGGTTGTCTTGGAGACGGTAGGCTCTTCCTCCTTGTCGCAGACCTCGTACCCTCTCTCTCCATTCATGATACTACGATACTGACATTACTGACAGTCAGTATCGTAGTATCATGCTAGATTTCTACTGCGGCGACGCAGAACCCCGGGACCTTCAATCACATGATTGAAGTATTTTGTTCACGCACATAGATATATCTGTCTCGGCCATTTTATTATGTATAGTTCAGTGGTTTGGGTGCGTATAATAAAAGCGTATAATTTGGGTATGTTCTATGTTCTATGGATGTTTTCGCATTTTGCCATTGGCAACACTGCTGGGAACAATTTCTATCCACATGCACATATGTACCACACACAGGACACAGATGTGAGATGTGTATTTACACTCAAACTTTTGTATTTTATCTATGTTCAAACAATCAAAAATCGTTTACGTAAACAAGTTTACAAGTTATAATACAGGTTATAGTAGGAGTAATAAATAGTTTTTGTATGGTTATACTCTGTTAGAATATGGCTACATCATTAGGAAAGGTAATAACATGTATTTACTATTTGTAGCTATTTGCAGGATTTAACTTTTGGATAATTTGGTGCTTTACTAAGACTAATTCTTAAATATTTATGAATTTATATTTTCATGTAGGCCTACACATAAATGTGGTAAAGGGACTTTTTCATGGTTTTTGTATTTTATTTGTGTTTATTTTTATTAAAAATATTATAATTAGGTATAACAATCCTTAAGATTTTGAATTGCACCATAATGTTAGTGTGAGTTGCAATATTTTTGTTTTCTATCTTTTAATGATAACAGTTTACCCACTATTAAAATTTGACATCACTGTTTGTCCTCTCCTAGATAACAACATTTCTACAGAGCCTTCATTAATGACCGTAAGACACGTGACCAGTTAATTTGAATTTTATCTTTGTCATGTTTATGTCAGGTTTTCTAGGGATTTATCATAGATTTGTTGAATCCTACGTAGATCGCTCATTGCATCTTTGCGGAGCCTAAGAAGCAAGCAGCTTCGCCCGATTTGACAATTCTCGAGCAGTCTCTAAAATATTAATCTGTGACATGACATCTAGTTATTTTCTAGGGCATAGACGTACGCACGGAAAGTGTTTATTTCGTTATTTCCAGTCCTTTTTCATTTCCAAGTGTCGTTAATTATTTTTACTATTGTAATTTGCGTATTTATCAGTTCTTTTCAGAATTACCTAATATACATTTGCTATTTTTGGTGGTAAGTAATAATAAAGAGAATGATAATTTTAGGTTAAGTGTAATTCTAATGTTTCAGACGTGTGCAATTTGCAATGGCTTTTACGCCGGAACAAGATGCCTTTATTTTAATGGCCCATTTTCGAAGTGGATCTCGCAACGCAGATGGATCGTGGATATATTCATTTCAATCGTGCATTGATCAATTTAAGGAAGAATTTCCTAATGCAAATATTCTATATAACAAATTGGCCCATCGTAAGCACATAGTCCTTCAACGTTTTGCAGAAAAACACTGCATTTGCAAGGAAAAGCCAACTGGGAGGAAAACTATTTTAACTGAGGTGGTTATGAATGACATTCAGGAAAGAATGGATCAAAGCCCAACAAAGTGTGTATCAAAGTTATCTGCTCAAACAGGTAATTTATCTCTGACTTTTTTTATCAATTTGATTACCTACATTAAGTTACTGATAGCTAAAACTTTTGCTTTACACATGAAATCATAGTTTGAATAAAAATAAATTAGTGGGATTCTCTCAATAGTCGAAGAGCTCACAATATTTTCCCAATGTCATTTCAGCATAGGTAAGGACAATTCGGAATTTTTACTGTTACATTAAAGTTGGCGATTGCATTTCACAGTTTGCCGATGAGGAATACGAAACTTGCACATCTTTTTTATTGCATAAAAATATTCAAATATGTAAGAAAATTAAATATGTAAAATATGAGGCTTTAAATGTGAGTAAATAAAAAAAACTTCAGCAGGTCATTTAAAACAGTTCAGATGTGTGTGACGTTACACTGTACGTAGAAGGCAACGATATGAGGCCTATGCTGCAGTGTTAGTAATGCGATCTGACGTCGTGGCCGTAGGTAGTGCGTAATTTTTTTATACAAATTCTTTATAGGGTACCTACTGTATAATGAGGCCGCATTAAATAAATTTATTTTTATATAAGTCGTAAAACGATTAAAATGTCCTAGGAACCCATAAGAAACCAGAAAATAAATTAGTTTATTGCACAAATTTACGGAGTGCTCAACGTTTGAGGCTGGGGGCGGGGGATTATTTGTATGTACTGTAAACGACAACCTCATTGTATATATTAATTGTGTATAAAAGTGTACACTAGCTCTATACATATTGTATTAATGAGTTATCTATAGATGTTTTTTCGTTTTTTTTAGCATAAAAAAATTTTATACGAATGCAAATTTCTTCTGTTTGATTTTTGTTATTTGTTGTTTTTTATTACATATTTTTCAATATTTAACAAAAGTTGCAGTTTTGTGAAAATTCGGTCCTTCAAAGTGCTGCCACACTTGCCCAAAACCACTTGCGTGTCTACCAAACGTATTTTTCCATCCCTCTCATGAGCCCCACGATAGCTAACAAGGTTTTGAGCAGTTACCGGGACCTGTCGCCTCAATTCATGTAGCAGTATCCGGCAAAATTCCAAAATGATGGTTTTTCGGACATATCTCTGAATCGCAACCACTTGCGAGCGTCAGACTTTTCAGGAGGTATGTTCAGAATCATATCTACTGATATATCAAAACGGCAGACAGTTACCGGACCTGTCATAAACCGACTGTACTTCAAAGCCCCCCACACCCCGGTAAGGTGCCACGTAGAAATTTGAAAATCTTGACTAGGTGACTTGGGGCACTACCAACAATTATATTTTATGGTCAGCAGACAATCCCATTACCTGTCGCAAAAACATATAGGCAGCTCTCTGACTATCATGCTCATAATCTTGCCTTATGTAATGATTTATTTTTGTATTAATCGTTTAATAAATAGAAATAGCTTCAAAAAGTTTAACAATTATTTTGTGCTGATGGCTTTAGGGATGAGCTGTTGTACCCTCTAATAAATAGTAAGTTGGTGGAAAAATTATAAATTATTTTTGCTCAATTGACATTGAAAAAAATATCGCTGGTTTTTCGACTATAAAATGACCTACTGCAAACAACAAATCAATGAATTTGAACTTTTTCAGGTCTTTCAGTTGGTACAGCCCATGCTTTAAAAAAGCTACATTTACATCCCTACAAGGTAACAGTTGTGCAAGAACTACTACCCCTTGACTTTGGTAAACGAGAAAGATACTGTCGTTGGTTTAACGAAAATTTAAATAATGATGATGTGCTGGATTTGACCTTTTTCATTGACGAAGCATGGTTCCACCTAAGTGGTTATATCAATAGCCAAAATTATAGGACATGGCCTACAGAAAACCCTCACTGTTATGTGGAAACAAGTTTACATCCGTTAAAAATAGGTGTATGGGTCGCAATATCCAGGAGAAGAATAATAGGCCCAATATTTTTTCAAGAGACCATAAATGGAGAAAGGTATCGAAATCTAATTTTGGAACCCTTTCTGAATCAGCTACATGATGATGAATTGCAACTTGGTTACTTCCAACAGGATGGTGCTACTGCCCATAAAGCAAGAGCTACTATGCAATTTTTAGAGGAATTCTATGATGATAGATTAATCAGCCAGGGACTTTGGCCTGCACGTTCTCCAGATTTGACACCCCTTGATTATTTTTTATTTGGACACTTAAAGAGCAACGTTTTTAAAAATCTATTGCATGATCTTGACGAACTACAACAAGCAGTGGAAAGAGAAATTCGCAGTATAACAGTTGACCAGTTGAAAAATGTATTTGATAATATGAAGCGAAGAGTGCATATATGTCTAAATGCTCAAGGCCATCATTTTGAACAATTATTGTAATTTTTTCATAATCGATCTGTATTAAAATTTGTTTATCGTCTTCTAAATTAGTACTTTTTGTACCGTACACTATAAAAAGGCAATAGAATTATGAAATATTTTTTTATCAAGTAACTGTTTTTACCTACTATCCGAGTTGTGTGATTCATATATTAAACCCGTTGGTTGTTAACGTAGATTCAATACTTGTAATTTTATGTAGTTTATTATTGTTTTTGAACATGTTTTATTTCATAGTATTGATTAATCTTATTAAATATTATAACTTGATAAATAATACACTTATAGACGTTTGTGGAATTAAAGATTATTAATTTATTCTGAATTCTATATAATAAATTCATTCTTACGAGTAAGTTTTTGTTGACATTTATACGGGTCTTGAAAGCCATTTGTTGACAAATCTGCAAATAATTTACTGTATCTTTTGTAGACTATGCCAAGTTTCAAAAAGTTGCATATTAATAGAATTATGAAACATACGACATAAGACTTTTATTCCCCTCTTTGTATTTTGCCACTGAAAATATTTGAAAATTTTAATGAAAAAACCTCCGCCAAACAGATCAGATAGAAGTTGTTTCTTGAGTACTTGTTTATCACAAAATGTCTCGCACCTAAAAATATATAAACTAGGACAATGTTATAAACTAAAAAAATGAATATGAAAGCTAGTCAGTTAACGTTTCGGAAGATTATCTACATCCGTTCTCAAAACTTTTAGCTTAAAGGTTTGGTTTTTGATAAAACCGATCTTAGCATGGAGCCCGCTTGAAAAACCATTCGTACGGAAAACCTCTTCCCAACTTTTCGTAATTTATCCGATAAACCATGTATATATGGAATTACTGCCATAGGCCTAAAGATCTCAGGTAAGTAAGAAAAAAGAAAAGAATGTTTCTTAGTGGTGCAAACTTAATTTATAAATGAAATTATTTAACAACAAATCAGCTTGACATTTACCAATCATGCATAAAAAGTAGACCCCTTGTTGGTTCAACATATCTCAGAACTCCACTAACTGCGTAAGTCAATCGTATGTTTGTAATTATTAAGTGGTAATTAATCGACCACAAAGAAATTAGATGGTATTTCTTTGTCACTCCTAGTGACTCAGGTTGTAGGTTTATAACGTCTGTCGCTGGACCTCCAGTAACCGGGATGTATGCCAGAAGTTTCTACCATTAAGAAAATGTATCGTATCACTTTTGTTGTCTGCTAAACTCTAACGAACAAGATTAATGTCTTTAGCGGTTACAAATGTGTCAGATAATTGCATGCGGCTTCTGTATCAGTGATGTTACTTTTCCTAAATTCGGTGGATAAATTAGTGACACATGAAGATTATCACATGAAAAACTGAAAATTTCGAAACTAGTCTGTAAATAAAAACACAAAAAGCATATCCCATAACCTCAAACTATACGTCTTTGTTAGTTTATTCTCATATTTTTAATGTTTTTATTCACATTTTTAGATTAGAACCAGTGTAACATTAACAAACTCTTTCAGTTAAAAATCATATTATTTTTCAATGTTGTTGAATATTGATTCTAACTCAATGTTGAAAACAGACCGCTAATAATTATAGGTTAGATTTCCAATTTGTAAATATGAGTACTTACATCTTTAAAATTCAATAAGATTAATAAATTATATCTATTTTCTAAGAGAGTTTATTAATGTTACACTGGTTCCAATTTAGCAATGAGAATAAACGAATAAAGTTACAAAAACGTAAATATTGGGTTTAATTAAATTTATCCAACAGTAAACTTTCAAGTCGACGCCACTGGATTTAGGGATTTTTGTTAAACAGGCGCGCCAACGGTGTTTAGTGGGTTGCATACATTTTGCGGTCACGTGTCTTACGGTCATTAATGAAGGCCCTGTATAATAAGTATGCAGACGATTTCGCTTTCTGTCATCAATAAAAAATTGGAAAAATGCATTAAACGTCGCGAAACGTGTATAACTAATACGTTATCACCAGAAAAATTATCTATTGTAATTTTTACAAAATAAAACCCCTAATATAGATTTTATATAGCTGGACAACGTTCGCCTCCCCATGCAAAAGCAGGTCACTTATTTGGGTCAAATACTAACTTAGAGACCGTTTGTAAACCACATAATAACTAATGCGAACTTGGTGGAGAACCAACCCACGAATTGCTGTATTTTTTTATAGATCGTATAATTGATCCATCATAGATTATGTCTGCATATTATATACACTCTCTTGCATCAGTTAAATTTACTACAAAATAAAGCACTGAGATTATGTTTAGGTACCATGAAATTAACACCCGTTGAACCTTTTGTGTGGCAGCTCTCGAACGCCCATTACAGTTGAGACGCCAGTGTCTATCGGAAAAATGTATCCTTAGTCACAAATTAAAAAATCACAAATTAGCCACTTAAATATAATCATGATCTATCTTATCTACAAATACTGGTCAAATAATAATATGTCTTTGTGCATAGGATTTCGAAATACTAGTAATATAGCTCCAGAATTAAACAAACTATACACACAATCGTATGATCAGGATTGTTTAAGTTATTTTAATAAACCTATAGTAATATCACCTAATTATTGTCAAGATTATGTTAAACAACATAACATCTGAATGGCATAATTACTTACATATTTTTACAAACAGGTCCAAAAATGAAAATAGGTATCAACCTGAAAGAAAAGTTGCATATACTCTGCCAAGTCTATGGACATTCTGAAAGCTCTGTGATACATTAAATACCACAATTGTAAAATGGCTATAATTTTATTTGATTTGCTATCTATTCTAACTTCCATTAAAACTAGTATAGATGTGAATTCTCCTTTTTGTAAACCCGTACATTATTAAAATTAAATCCATATTAAGTAAATTGATAGAGAGATTACATCATTAAATTTGTTTGTGTCAAAGCTCATATATTAGCCTTGAGAACAACGAAGAAGTAGACCAGTTGGCCAAAAAAAGTATATCTTCAGGAATACCTGACACCATGTCTAGATGATGGCATTGAAAAATGCAAGTCTTTTAAAAAAACAGTGGTCTCAACAGTGCAGGGCCGTCGAGAGGAAATCAGGGCCCGGGGGTAGGGACATTCGGGCCCCCCAGTCCCAGCTCCTCGATATAATTTTGAAGAGCGGAGGATGGCATTCCTCACAGTCTATCTATCTGCAATTTCGAGGAGCGGAGGGGTGATTCCTTGTGATACTATTTTTTACCTCAGTGGCAATTTCGAAGAGCTAGAGGTGGTGTTCCTTGCAATGTAATTTTATGTCTATTTCGAAAAACAAGAACTAGTGCTTCTTATGATTTAATACTACTTCCAACTAACTTTCCACATAAAAAATGTATACATTTCCTCTTACAATTTACAAAGAAGGATGCCTTCTCTTGCTTTAACTAATACAAATACAACCAAAATTTGCATATGCATCTCCATCTCCTAGAATCCAGGCCCGGGGGAAAACACCCCCGACCCCCCTCTGAACAGTGGAATGAATACTACTTCACTAATCTGACAAGATATACACGTATCCGGTAAGAAATCCCAAAAGAACATTGGTAGAATAGCGTTAATTATTCCAGAAGGAGCATAACGCATATAAGCTGACTTAAATTTGGTCATGGCTGTTATTATCCATATTACCTGCATAAGATAGGAATATTGCAATCAAATATTTATGAGCAGTGAGTGAATAGGGGACCTGGATCATATTTCCTTCAAATGTCATAAATATGCTCAAGAGACTAATACACAGACACACAAAAAAAAGTTATCTGAACCCGGGACCCGAGATAGTAATCCCTATGTATTTTGACGTGTTGAACACAAATCCGAACTCCGTTTAGCTCTGTTACCCGCCAATTTTTAATAAATTGCAAAAATAACTAAAAAATTCAGGGTTTCTTTTATTTTCGCGATTTACTAAAAATTGGTGAGTGCTGGAGCTAAACGGACACCGAATTCGTGTTCAGCACGTCGCAATACATAGAGATTATTGTGTCGGGTCTTGGGTTCAGATCACTTTTTTTTGTGTGCCTATGTGCTATAGTCGATAATACAACCGACAACACAGTCGATAATGGGGTCGACAATATAAAAAAACTAGTGAGCAGTGATATCTATACAGATTTAGAAAACCATTTTATTACAATGTTTTATCAAAATGTCCATGGTTTCGGAACAAAAACAAATCATGTCTATTTAAATACTCTCAACTGAAATTTACAATTTTCACCGAAATCTTGTTAAATGAAAATCACGAAAGTTCTGGATTATTTAGCGAAAAATATATACTAGGTATACAGAAGTGATATAAATTTCAGAAATAGCGCATTCGCTCAAGGTGGTGGAGTGTTGATTGCCATTAATTCACGTCTGCAATCAAATCAAATAACATCAATAATTAATGTTGTCAAACATATACAATCTTAAACTAAATTTCTGGCATGTCATCCCGTCAGGTATACTTAAAGATATTATATCCTCTTTATGAGGTTTACTTTTTTGTGCGTATAATTGTTGAACTTAAAATAAATAAAGTAAGATGATCAGAACCTGTACAACGTCACGAGGCACAGGCAGAAATCCCAACGTTGCTAAAAATTTAAGTTATAGTATGTGATTGTCACAAGTTGATATATAAGTTGAGGATATTTACTTAAACACTTTGAACATAGAAAATTATCCTCAAAATGAAAACCCTGCCAGTTTAGCCAAAAAGAAAACTCTCCATATTTTAGAGAAATTTAATTTTTTTATCGCATGTATTATTTCAGACCTATAACATGATTGTTACAAGTTCTTTCTTTTTTAACCATAATATAAGCTCCCTTAACAAATAACAACAAAATGATCTTTCCAGGATGTTAAAATGATCTTTTGATCATTTTAATATGTATACCACTGAACCATACATATAAATGAAAATGAAATGCCAATGCCTATACCTAGTTGTACGCCAAATTGAATCTCGTGCAAGTATGGCGGCCTCGAGGAGGAGCGCAATCGCATTGTGTAGAACACCAGGGCCGACTCTATTTTTATTGCAAGTGTTTTTAATTTGTCTTTTTTTCAGAAATCATCAAAAATATGTGTGTATATGTTGACATTTCTTATATAGTTAACCTTTGTCTTAATTTTTAAAGAACATAAAAGTTGTCATTCCCAAAACATAATTATTTGATTTTCAATTTTTTTTAGTAAACGGCCTTGATAATGTACGAGAGTTGAATACATCGTCAACCAAAAAATGGAGTCATATTGTCTACCTCGGAGATCGAAATAAATTTGAATATTAATAAAGGCTAAAAGTGAAGCCTGAAGAAACTGATATACTTTTTCAGTCAGTTTGTAAATACTAGTGAATTTAATATAGGTAGACTAATTTTAGTATTGCAAGATCACTTTGGTCAGTGACAAAGCAGTAGGTATTTATTATTGGAGGAATACAGAAATACAGAGTAACAACTTACATTAAAAACTTTATTGAAAAATCATTTTAGATTCACATATTTGTGTGTGCGCGAGTGTATTTCAATTATGACTTTGGTTAAACCAATCAAGGGCGTGAATATATTATTTTTGTGGGGGTGGGGGGTAATATGAAAAATTTAAAAATAATTTTTTTTTGCTTTAATGTCACAGAAATACTATATCGTATCATTCATATCGAATAAAATAACAATTAATTAAGGGGTATTAAACCATTAAAACTAAAAAATATATAAGTATTTGAAAATAAATCTCAAAATAGTATTGGTTATTTAAAATAAGAAATAACAAACTTTAACTTCTATAATCAAACTTAAACTTATAAAAAATGTAATAAGAAATCAATACCGGGTGAGTCACGAATTGCGCTCGCCCCGATATTTCCTAAAATATTTGGAATAGAAAATTGAAATTTGAAGGCCTTATTACACGACTAAAATGCCATCTTTTCAATAAAGAATCAAGTTTGGTGCACATCCGGTTTGACCGGAAATGCCCACAACTTTCGATTTTTAAATGGAACACCCTATATATTTTTATATTTTTGGAATCTAGAGGAAATTTTAAATACAATACATCCATTTTGGTCACTTTTTGATAAACATTAAAAATTTTATTAAAAAATCTATTACTGAATCCAGAGTGCTGTGGTGCCCAAAATATATTTTAGTTTGTGTGCTATGTTACTATAAAAATAAAAAGAGCAAAATGATTGCATTACTTAATTCTCTAGAGGCGTTTAAAATTTTTAAATGTGATTTTTACCCACTAACTCGTTTTTTTTTAAATGGGAATTTAATCGTTCACCAACATTTTTAAATACCTCATTTTCATACGAATCTAATGATACCAAAATTTTGAAAATCCGCTCAGAAATATTTGAGATTTCAGCCAAAATACAATGCAACCAAGCTTTTAGAAACATGCGGCTAATAGATAATAGATTAGTGGGCTTTGGAAACTAAAATGGCACATTTCTGTGTAAATCTGGTAACCTAATAACATAGGAAAAATCATAGTAGCCATTGTATGTAATAAAACTGTCAGAATTATACAGTGGCTAATAAGGAAAAGAACTTTGAACTAGTGGTTTAATAACACTTCTGTAATATATTCAGTAACAGGAACATTCAATACATATAACTTGTCTACCGGAAATTAAACAATACACTAACATGTGTCCAACTGTAATATACAAAAAGGAACTAGAATTGTTTATTCCAACACTCCTTCTCAATTATAGGTTCCGACAAAATAAATTAATTAAAATAAAGCATTTGAAATGTCTGCTAAATCTAACTTTAAGTAACAGTCCCGAGGTTGATTTTCGATCGACGTCACTTCCCCAATCTGCTTAGGTAGTTTACTGAAAAACTTAAATCTGGTCGTGTAGTTTGCATAACATAGCTTAAACAACCGATCAGCTCTCTATAGGGTTTGTCCGTTTCATTTACATCTTTAGCCTTTTCACTTCCATTAGACGTAACTTGTTTAACTTCCATTGGAGTCTTAATAGGATTGCAATCCTCCATGTTAAACCTTTTTAGCAAGTTCTTTAGATACACCGTTTGATTTAAAATGATAATACCATCACTTCGTGAAATCTTTATTCCTAGAAATGAATGCAATTCACCTAGATCTTTCATTGCAAATTTGTTCTTTAATGCTGTCTTCAGTTCTTGAATCTGATCTTGCTTATTGCCAGTGATGATAATGTCGTCTACATACAATAGTAAAAACACCTTTACGTTCCCATAAAATCCAACGTAGAGACATCTGTCAACTTCAGATCTTTTCAGTCCGAGACTTTTAACAAACAAGTCGAACGTCTCATTCCAAGTTCTGGGAGCTTGCTTTAAACCATAAAGAGATTTATTTAACTTGCATACCTGATCTTTTCCAGTGTTGTACCCTGATGGTGCTTTCATGTATATCTCCTCACGTAACTCGCCATGTAGAAATGCGTTCTTAACATCCATCTGATATGCAATTAAATTCTCTTCATTTATGATCGATATAAGCGTTCTCAAAGTTGTAAGTCGTGAAACCGGTGCGTACGTTTCTTCGTAATCGTAGCCCTTACGTTGTGAACAACCTTTGATCACTAACCTAGCTTTATACCGGTCAATTTTACCATTTTCATCACATTTTTTCTTAAAAATCCATTTGCTATCGATGGCCTTCTTACCATCTGGTAGTTTCATCAAGTTCCAAGTATTGTTATTTTCCAGTGCTGCAATTTCTTCATTTACAGCGTCGATCCACATATTCTTGTCATCTCTATATTCTATGTCCTCATAACACAATGGAACATCTTCTACGAATCCTTCCGCATTAAATGCTAATGCTGCATAATCTTCCAGGTACTTAGGCTTGACATTTGTTCGAGCACTGCGTCGAACAGCTACATCTTTGTCTGTTAAATTCAAGGAAATTGCACGATCACTGTTGTTCTCCCCATCTTCGCTATTTTCTTGAAGATTCGTACTTGTCGCCTCATCAATTTTGGCTTCCAAAATACTTTCTTGGTCTGCGTTACTAGGAATCCAAAAATTGTATTCTACCGATTCACAATCAAATTTAGATTCATCAAAAATGACATCTTTTCCAAACAAGACTTTTCTTTCTTCCGGACACCAAAGTCTATAACCATTCCGACAATAACCAATCAGCAAACACTTCTTTGACCTGGACTCGAATTTTCCAGTTAGAAGTTCCTTAGGAATGCGCAAATAAGCCACACAACCAAATACTCGAACTTTCTTGACGCTGGAACTTTCACTAAACCAGAGGTTAGCAGGAACTCCTCCTTCAAGCGCCATTGTTGGACTTCTGTTGATCAAATACACTGCGGTCAGTGCGGCTTCAGCCCAGAAAACTTTTCCAAGTTTCGAACCTAAGATCATACACCGTCCTTTTTCAATAATAGTGCGGTTCATTCTTTCAGCGACACCATTTTGTTGAGGCGTGTAACGGATTGTAAATTCGAATTGAATTCCTTTCTCTTCAAAATAATTCTTCATATCGTTAGATATATATTCTCGGCCATTATCACATCGAAATCTACTCATCTTCAAATTAAAGTGAGATGTTGCCATAGCCTCATAAATTTTGAAATATTGGAACACTTCCGACTTTGACTTCAGCGCATAAGCTGCAGTAAAATGGGTAAAGTCATCTATGAAAGTTAACAGATAACGTTTTCCATCATAAGATGTTGGATTCACCGGTCCGAAGAGATCGCTGTGTACTAGTTGTAGTGGGCGTCTGGCTCGTATCCGCTGCTGTTTATGAGGTTGCTGAGCCTGTTTACCTTCTACACAAGTGCTACAGATCTCTGTAGGTACGTTCTTAAGTATTGCATTAATTCCTTCAACTTTTCCATGTAACTTTTTGACACTTTCATAATTCAAATGTCCCATCCGTTGATGCCACAACTGGAGACTTTCTTCAGGTAAAGAAACATGCGCCCTGGCTTCTACCTCCTTAAATGATAATGTATAAAGTGGCGCAGATGCTGTGTTTGCAACTGCAATCACTTTATTATCTTTTTCCACAAGTCCCGTTCCATGTTCAAACACCACTCGAAAACCATTTGTTTCTAGTTTACGTACGGACAAAAGATTATGTTGAAGTCCTGAAACTGACAGTACGTTTTTTATCATAATTTGATTTTCATGTCCATCCACTACACTGATGACTTTGACATCTCCTACTTTTTCTGCATGTAAAAGTACACCTGATTTTGCAATCGTGATTTTTATTGGTTTATCCAACTGACGTACATTTTCCAGTTTTACTTTTTCAGAAGTTAAGTGCTCGGACGCCCCTGAGTCCAAGTACCAGTTAAGTATCTTTGAACTACATCTATTACTCACGTATGCTGGAAAACTGTATTCTTCGTCACTATCTTTAACAAAATTAGTCGCCATCCTTGCAGTTTTCGTGATTTCTTGTTTATTCTCTGAACTATTGTTACCAAAAAATTTCTTCTTGCACTCAGTTTTTTTGTGTCCCTTTTCACCACATTTGTAACACTTAAAAGGAAAACGCAATTTTTGTTCTCCACTAGTCATATAGTTTCTTCCAGCAATTAATGGCTTCCGATAATGCGACACAAATGCAGTTGACGACTGAGATTCACTCCCACTTTTTCGACTTGAATCTTTCTTTTTCGATTCCTCATCCAGGAGACGATTTTTTACGAAACCCAGTGTCAGCTTATCCATTGTTAGCGTTTCGAGCGCTGTAACTACCGTATTATATTGCGACGGCATTGTAAGTAATAAGTGACATACTTTGTCTGATTCTTCTAGATTCGCACCAGTTGAGCGAAGTTCACGTACTAACTTATCAAATTTGAGGTAATGATTAGCTAGATTTTCATTCACAGAGTCAAATTTTAGAGTCAGAAGAGCCTTCCGAATCAACAACTGACTAGCGATTCCTCTTCGTTCAAAAATTTCCGACAGCGACGACCAAACTTCAAATGCATTGTTTTTATCCTTGACATATTCAAGATGACTGTCAGCCACTCTTTGAATAATTTGAGACTGACATTTACGGTCACGTTTCTTTAAATCCTCAAGTTTCTTCTCTTTCCGTTGCTTGGTCATTGGTTCATCTGCTTCTTCGAACTTTACCATTTCCATATACGGTTCTTTCGCCAGATTAAGTAGATCAAGCTCCAATAAAAGAGTTTCCATTCGGAATTTCCAGTTTCCGAAATTAGTTCCGTCGAACAAAGGAATTCTGTATTTCATTTCAACTTCACCTTCCATTTTTTTATTTTTTTAAACCTGTCAATCTGTCACTTTACTTTTTCAATTTCCTTAATTGAAATTAATATCTCACCACTGGACCCATAACCTGTTAGAATTATACAGTGGCTAATAAGGAAAAGAACTTTGAACTAGTGGTTTAATAACACTTCTGTAATATATTCAGTAACAGGAACATTCAATACATATAACTTGTCTACCGGAAATTAAACAATACACTAACATGTGTCCAACTGTAATATACAAAAAGGAACTAGAATTGTTTATTCCAACAAAAACAATATCAGCTGTCAAACAGATACAAAATAAAGCGTTGCGGAAATCTCTTTGAGTAAAAATGAAAGAAAATGAATAATTTTAGTAGAAATGAAAAGGTCGATATGTTACTGATATATGGAGAGGCGGAAAGCGTCTCAAAAATTCAACTGCAGCTGCAGAACTGTATCAGCAACGATATCCCAACAGACGCCATCCAAGCAGACATTTGTTTGCCAGAGTGGAACAAGAATTAAGAAACGAACCTAATCAACAAGATGACCATCAAACATTTATTGTAAGTGAGGACAAAGAAATTGATGTATTAAGATTTGTGATGGTACACCCCACAACATCAACAAGGGAATTGTCAATGGAATGCGACATTAGTCAGTCTTCGGTTTGCAGAATTTTAAAGAAACATAAGTTTCGGTCTTATAAATACCAAATACACCAACATCTTTATGGAGATGATAACAACAGGAGGCCAGTATATTGCAACTGGTTCTTAAATGCAGTACAACAAAACCCAGGTTTTCCTTTTCATATTTTATATTCAGATGAAAGTAGATTTACGAACCAAGGTATGTTTAACAGAAATAATACTAGGTACTGGGCTCAAGAAAATCCGAGGTTGGTAGGGCAGCGCGTTTCTTCTCCTAAAAAAAGCGTGGTCATTGAACTGGAGGCGGTAAAAAAATAACAAAATTCAATTCTAGATATCTCGCGAACTGCTGCTGGGCCGATTTAGACGAGTCGGGAACCAGTTTACGTGGATTCGTGAGCGTTTTAATTTTTAATTGACCTGTTTTTTCGCTAGGATCGTAAATAACTGAAATATCCAGGAAACCCCCATTTTGCCTATATTTTCATGTTAATTTCACCCCCCCTTCCCCCCGAAAATTGAGTTCAGTAAGTTGCCAAATTATAGGCAACTATGCAATTAATGATATGGGCAAAACAAAATTTTAAAATATATCAATCCGTTTTGAAATCCAGATCGACCCCACTATTGTGACATTTTTCTAAATTGATTTTCCATTTGACATTTGTTGAAATTCAATAGGACATTTCAACATATAATTTATGCCTTGACTAATAACACCAGTTGTATGCTGTGACGTTTTATTCATTCTCTCGAGTAGTGAATCGTCACTTTGACACTCGAGCCTTCAGTCGGCGGTGACGGTAAGCTCGGGCGCCACCTTTACAATTGTTTTTCGTGAGGTAAAGGACAGACACTAGACTCTTAACACAGCCTGTTCCAGTAGGACTGGGATAGCGTCAGAGTAGACATGGTATGTCCAGGGGTCTAGGGATACAAGATTTCACACACATAGTAAAAGGCACGATTTAAATAATATACATATTTATTATACCCAATATCCTACTATCTACAATTCTATTCTACTACCCTAACGTATTTGCATAAAGACAATCACAGATCAAAGCGGAGTGATTTAGAAGGCGTAAGAGAGGGGGGGCGGTTACTACGGTTAAATTACTACGGTAAAGTGATGCAATTGATAACAGCAAGTACGGTTATTGTTACGGGCGGTCATTACCACGCGGGGAGGAAGCAATTACCAAATCTACATGCGATACAATACAATATCTATGCAACTTGGCTAGTGCGCAGCGCAAAAGAAAGATACAAGATTTAGAATGCACACGTAGATGAATTACCCATTCCTGCTTCTGTTCTCTGTCAGCCAATTTTTACCTAGGCATAAATTGCCCTCTATGATGTACTCACTCCAGTACGTGGGATACTTTGGGTAGCCGGCGGCTTATGTGACGAACCGGCTGAAGGGACTAGGCTAGCAAGTCACCCTATCTACCCAAAACACCTCAGAACCAGGCGTGCGTACTCAACAGTTAGAAAGAAATATCTTAGGTGGTTAACCAGCTGAAGGGACTAGGCCAGTGAACCACTAAAGATATCCCCTTCAACGGTCTACAAACAGAAACACTCCGGTTCACGGTTTCCTCTTAGTTAATCCACCCGCAGGGACAGACCAACCTCCAGGGTTTACGGACACGAGTGTGGAGGAGATGCGGGGTATCAGCGGGCCCGTGTGGTCAACCAGCTGAAGGGATTAGGCCAGCAAACCACACCCGAGTCTACCCAGGATACCTCCAGCCTGCGTACATACGCTCCGGACAGCAAGGATAGATAATATCCGATAATATCTGACTAGCTGAAGGGCTAGGCCAGCCGGAAACCTCAGAACCTTTTTCTGTCCTGGATATTCCTATACTTACTCGAGCGTCCGCGGGCGTACCAGACACACAACTGGAAAATAAAGTATGATTAGTAGGCCTATGTTTAACACTGGCCAAGTTGTTTCCCAACGTTCCTAATATACTCACTTCCTTGCCGGTGGCTTTCTTGGATCGGCTGATCTTCTTGAATTCGGATTTCCTGCTCCTGATTTCCTTGCTATATCGTTGGCTCGGCTGAGTATTCGATACAGATGGGACATAATTGATTGGTGTTCGAGAACTAGCGCCATCTAGCGGAGCTCTCGCCAACCTGATAACGCTCAAATTCAAACAACTATTTGCTTTCTGTGCTTAGAAATAGTATATAATAAATATGCGGTTTTTAAAACAAAATATGCTTCCTTACAATGCGTGTTATCGCTGTAATCATTTACTGATTGGATGAATTTTAAGACATGACTTGAAATGCAAAACTTTGATTGGTTAATACATTTGGTAAAAAATTATCAAATTAAGATCAGTGTGTATGAGAATAAGCGTTCTCAAAAATTTTTTGGACATCAGCCACCCGCATTATCACCTCCGGGCTGACGATTTCAAATATTGTATTAATAATATTCTCTGGGCAACTATTTCCACTCACTAGAGTACAAATATAGTATCAAAATGTATTCGTTTAAGAAGACTTGAATGAAAAATTTGCATGTGGAAGTAGTGATTCCTTGGGCAGCGGTTCTTATCAAATAGCCCGAACAAGAGAAGCATCAGAGCGTGGTAATAATAATCATTAATTTATCTTAGATTCTCAGTGGGTCAAAAAGTTGAAACAATTTAATACTTTAAAAGTGAATTATTTCTTGTTTGCTTATACTCGTAATGAAACATATTCTTTATTGGATTTTGCAAACAGCAGAAAAAGCTATCTATGAGAACTAAAATAAAACTATTTGTAAAATTATTGATTTAAAATCTTTGCATTTTTTCGAAAACCCGAATTCTGGTTATGCTAGCAACTATAATCCTAAAATCAATTTGTCTTTCTTATTGGAAAATTCTAATCCTAACGCTAGTTTATACACAGTCCCCTATGGCTCTGCAGAATAGACCAGTATCCACATAACTCCCTACGGCTATGAAAATCCAGTTAAAATGAGAACAAAGTCTCAAAATGAATTTATTTACATACCTCGTCTTTTGAAAAAAAAATCAGTCAAATGGATTACGTTTTCATGAAATCTAACATTCTGTTATTTGGAAATGCTTAGCCTTTAAAACGATTTTCGCCCTTAATTTGAGCCCATCAGAAAGGCACAAAGCCAAGAGGCTACATGATGTTCCATGCAAAAACCAAGACAATTAGCAACTTTTTGACATTGTTTGACATTGACAGAATAAAAAAACAGATATTCATCTATAAAAAAAACACGGGTATGTAAATGAATTCATTTTAGGCTCTTGTTCTCATTTTAACTGAATCTTCATAGCTGTAGGGGGTTATGTGGTTACTGGTTTATTCTGCATAGCCGTAGGGGACTGGGTAGAAACTAGTGTTAGAATAAGAATTGTCCAATAAGAAAGACAAAACTGTTGGCTTGGAGTACTTGGAGATCGAATAATTGGACCCATATTTTTTCATGGAACACTTACTGGCGAACGATATTTATTCTTTTTACAAAACCAGACAGCAGAATTTCTTGACTTACTTCCTCTTGCCTATTTACAAAATCTGTTTTTCCAACAAGATGGTGCTCCCCCCACATAATTCCAGAAGAGTGATGGAATATTTAAACAACTTGCATGGTGAACGCCTTTCGCAAATCAAGGTCATATCAGGTGGCCTCCTAGGTCACCTGACTTAACACCCGTTGACTATTATGTATGGGGCACTCTCAAAAATAAAGTTTATAAAACTTCTTTAAATACCCGTGAAGAGCTGCAAAATAAAGTTGTACGGGCTCTTAATGAAATAACGCCGGCTGAATTGCGTAGAGCCATTCACGCAACTGTATGCAGAGCCGAATTGTGTATAGAAAAAAATGGTGGACATTTTGAACAATATCTATAAATGTCAATTTATGGTTTAATTATATTAACTATTTTAAAGATACCTACTGTTACCTAGTTTAAGTTTAATTGTTCAAACGGAATTGATTTTTATTTATTTATAGGCCCGATATTTATGTTCATTTAAATAAAACTCTGAAAACCGAAGTGATGTCGCATTCTATTGCAAATGTCCTTGTGGATGTAATTGTGTTTGCCTCCACATACCTATGCTAAACTTAATTGTAACGTTCTTTGCGCTCACAATTATTAAATGTTTGATAGCTCAAGATTGCCTATAACTATACGAGTCTGTCTGACAGCTGATATTGTTTTATTACATTCAATGGCTACTATGATTTTTCCAATGTTATTAGGTTACCAGATTTACACAGAAATGTGCCATTTTAGTTTCCAAAGCCCACTAATCTATTATCTATTAGCCGCATGTTTCTAAAAGCTTGGTTGCATTGTATTTTGGCTGAAATCTCAAAAATTTCTAAGCGGATTTTCAAAATGTTGGTATCATTAGATTTGTATGAAAATGAGGTATTTAAAAATGTTGGTGAACGATTTTCCCATTTAAAAAAACTGAGTTAGTGGGTAAAAATCACATTTAAAAAATTTAAACGCCTCTAGAGAATTAAGTAATGCAATCATATTGCTCTTTTTATTTTTATAGTAACGTAGCACACAAACTAAAATATATTTTGGGCACCACAGCACTCTGGATTCAGAAATAGATTTTTTAATAAAATTTTTAATGTTTATCAAAAAGTGACCAAAATAGATGTATTGTATTCAAAATTTCCTCTAGATTCCAAAAATGTAAAAATATATAGGGTGTTCCATTTAAAAATCGAAAGTTGTGGGCATTTCCGGTCAAACCGGATGTGCACCAAACTTGATTTTTTATTGAAAAGATGGCATTTTAGTCGTGTAATAAGGCCTCCAAATTTCAATTTATTCAATATTTTAGGAAATATCGGGGCGAGCGCAATTCGTGACTCACCCGGTATATTGCAGAAGGAAGTAACTAAATATTATATCAAACCTAGGATCGTTTGTCTCAGTCTTTGCCTTTGGTACAAGTAACTTAAATTAGCACAATAAAAAACAAAAGTAACAAAAAAATAAAATATACAAACCAAAATATTTAAAATAGCAAAAAATAAAATATTTCTATTGGAACTGATTCATAATAAAAAATAGCTTAAACCTAAAATGTATCCACAAAATTGAAACATAAAAAGCCAATTTCAAAACTAAAAATAAATCAGCGTTTGTGTAAAAGTCAAAAACAGAAGACAGAAAACAGAAAGACTTAAGTCTAGATGCCTTTTCAGTAGATTAGCAAACCTATTTAATACAGAATCGGGGCATATTTTTATATCTCTATGGCTATGCAACAATGCTAATCTTAAAATGAAATACAGTAGTGTTGCGATAATCCGATCCCGCATTAATCCGGATTGCCTTCTTGTTCTCTTGAAGTATTCTGTAATCCGGATTTTACTTGATTTTGTAATCCGAATTCATTCAGGTAACTCTTCTTTGATCTTGTAAAGTGTCTTAAGAACTTAAACTTACAACATGCTGTATGTTTGCTTCGACTTCGAAGATGACCCCGAGGATTTGATCCCTTTAAGTGCTATGCAACAAAAGAAACTAGCAGAAGAAATTAATGTGGATTGATTGAACAAGAAAATTTAATTCATGCAAATGATAGTGCTGACTGATGATGGAAATTGCCACTCCGGTCAAAAGTAAAAATGAAGATGCTGTCAAAAGCTTAAATCTTGCTTTACAGTGGGCTACAGAAAATGACATTCCTTTAAAAGATTATGGTGCTACAAAATCTCAAGGAAATTGCTTTTGAACAACACCAGCACATAAGTCATCAAAGTAAAATCAATCTTTTTAGTTGGTGCCGAAAACTATAAAAGATGGTACCACACAATTCTAATGAAGCCGATGAAATTAATGTACAAGAAAGTGATGAAAATGTTAATTATGTATCTATGCATATGTAGTTACATATTTTTAATATTTCGTTTTCTTGATATAGGATCCCCTTTTTTATTTGTCTTGTTTTTTTATATAAGTACAGTGCTTACTTTTGTTAAATACGGCCTTTTATTTATTTTTTTGCAATTTTAAAAGCTGAATTTAAAATGTTTTGATAATCCGGATTAGCCTGGTTTTAATTGATCCGGATTATCGCGACACTACTGTATCTACATTTTCTTTATCTGCGTCTATATACACCTGTGATGCCATATGACCACACGCTGTTGTGTCAGATGAAGTACTATAGTCTGTTTTTTAACCAGGAGGAGCGTTTTAAATTTAACGCGCTAAATCATACATCTGTGATTGGATACGCTCTCGCCAGTTTTACACAAGGCAATAGTTGTAAATTTTGACATATTGTAAAATATTTAATTTCATGTCATAAATTATTTGGTTATAATTTCGAATTTTTCGTTTGCACATTATACATCAGTTTTTAATCCCTTTTGTATAAATCTGAAGGTACAAGTGGCTAATTACTTGGTGGCATCATATTGCGTAGACAGTATGGCTGCTGTATAAAATACCCAGAGGTCAAATAGAGGTCAAAACCTTAGATAATGTAATAAAATACACACAAAAACACTGTTATTGTGTATTGTTGGTTGCTCAAAACGCCAAAAAGGCTTTAGTGTATTTTCTGGTTACTTTTATGGTGTGAATGGAACTTCCATGTTTACTCCTCCTGGTTTAAAAACAGACTATAGGGATATCTACATCAGTACTAAAATCAAATTATAGAATTATTCCAGAAGTCATGAAGATATAAAATTATTATATCTACCATGGCATCGGATGAACTACAGAGGATAAAGGTTTTCGAGGGCCTAATTTCAGGGTTGGAACTGCATCAGGTCTCTGACATTTCATGCCCCTTTATACATAAAATCTGTATCAGCAAAATGTTAACTACCAATCACATTGCCATCGCTCATCTTCTCGATTTGAGGATTTCTGCCAATAGCCTTTAGCCAAGGTAAATCTTTTCGAAGTCAACCTGAAAATAATTTGAAAGATGTTTTCTTAAGCTACAGGTATATTATTATTTTTATTTACATAATAAGTTTGCCATCTGATGACAATTTTGCATACAAAAATGTCCGTTTGGTTATTCTTCTTAATATAAGAGTACAAAATACTCCGGCATATTATTTCACTGGAGTTACCGATCTTTAACGGATTCTTCAATTTTCTCATATCAATACAAATTACTCATTAGGTTTATTGCTTCCTTCACACAGTGTATGCAAGATAATGTATAATATGTATATTCAATGTACAAGCTAAATAATAATAATAATATAATAATAATAATAAACTTTATTATCCATAGACCACACTACAACATATGTTATCGGACTCGTCACACGATTACTACAGAGAATAAATACATAAAATAAATAATGACAACAAATACAAATACGAAAGTACTAAATTAGTGGTACACAAATATAAACGAAAACAATAACAGACAATCAGGCCAGTTTCTGCGATTACATTGCTAAACATATATAATAATCATATCTCAAACTGTGTTTCAAAATATTCTCTTATGTTGTAATGTTCATTATTTAAAAGTAATTTTCTAACTTCCGTTTTAAATGATACTGTACTATTTAATTCTTTTATTGTTTGCGGCAGCTTGTTGTATAGTTTGATACCCATATATCGTGGACTTTTTTCGAAAACCGATAGTGTATGTAATGGTATTGATGTCATTTTTCCTTCTAGTGTCATAGGCATGGTTATAATTATTACATAAAAACTCTTGTTAATTCTGTTTAACAAATATGACAATTTCATAAATAAATATGCTAGGTATTGTTAGAGTATTCAGTTCCTTGAAAACATTTCTGCAAGATACTGTCTTATTTATGCCTTTTATATTTCTTACTGCCAGTTTTTGGATTTTAAATATTCTTTCTAAGAAATGAGATGAGCCCCAGAATACGATGCCGTATTTCACCCGGGAGTAAAATTGAGCATAATAATAGTAAAAGACAACAGGTGTGCTAGTAAGTTTTCTTAATCTAAGTAAGGCAAAACATGTTGAAGAGAGCTTTTTGCACAAAATGTCAATATGCATTTCCCAGTTTAGGGCATTGTCATTATAAATACCTAAAAATCGGGTATGCTGAACTTGTTCAAGTGATTTACCATTAACTTTTATTAAACTGCTAATGTTATAGTTTGATAATCTAGGTGTAAAATGGATGAATACAGTCTGATGCATTTAAAAGTAATTTGTTTTGAAAAAAACCAGGATGTAAAGGTATTAATTTTGTTTTGCGAAACATCAATTAGACTAGTCATGTTTGGACTAGTACTCAAATATGAATTGCATCTGCAAACATGATCAAATTACCGTTATCAACAGTTCCTGGTAAATCGTTAATAAATAATAGAAAGAGGAGCGGTCCAAGAACGGACCACGTATGGGACGCCACAGGATACATTTAGTATGTCTGATTTTATGTTATTTAGCTCAACAATTTGATTTCATCCTGCAAGATACGACTGCAGCCAGCTGCTAATTTTTCCTTTAAATCCATATCTCATAGTTTTTTTAATAAGCAAGTCATGATCCACGAGATCAAATGCCTTGCTTAAGTCCATGAAAATTCCAAAACATTTATTATTTTTATTTATGGCATCATGTAGTTTATCGAGAAATTGCATAACAGCTGACTGCATGGAACTTCCCGCTTGAAATCCATGCTGAGCATCAGACATTATGTGAAACTTATTAATAAAGTTTAACATTCGAGAATACACTACCCTTTCCATTATTTTTGAGATTGTTGACAGTAAAGAAACTCGACGATAATTATCAATTATTGCTGTAGACCCTTTTTTGTGTAAAGGTATTACTTTAGCTAGCTTCAAGTTATTAGGGAACACTTCCTCAGATAATGATTGATTTATTAGGAAAGTCAAAGGCTCCACAACATAACTGGCAACTAGCTTCAACATCTTTGCACTAGTATTACCCACTCCAGAGGAGTTTGGTTGTTTAAGATCCATATTGAAAATTTTAGTTTCTAAAACAGGTCTAATTAGTAGGGAATCTAGCTTGCCGTACGATGCGTTTTAAAGGTGGGGGGGTCAACTCATATGTATACAATAACTAAAAACAGTTTTCTATGTAAAATTGTCTGCTGAATTCGAATTACGAGTTCACCACTAAATTCGGAATTGCGAAATTAGAGAAAAAGTTGTTTATTTCCAAAAGTAAGAAAAACACAATAAACATTAGTATTCTCATTCCCCACTCAATATCTCATTTACTGGTAATAGTATCGATCTGAAATTTTAGGAGAATAATCTTTTAACTTTCTCCTTGGGCTCTGTATAGAGCCAAATTATTGTATCAATACAACTTTTTTATAAAAAACAACTATAGTCCTACATGTCGCACAAAAGTTCAAAAATGTATTGCAAAATATAGTATGCGAGAAACTTTTTTATAAGTAGAGATAGAGGTGTAGTTAATCGACATTAAATGATGATAAAAGACCAAAGAAGTTTTTGCATTTGAATATCTTTTTATAATTTGGCTTAATAGTGAAAAAAAGGAGATTATATTGGTTCAGCGTTGGCGCACATGTTGGCCCGGCCCGGTCAAATTGGTCTAGCTCGGTGTGTACACTTCATTGCGTGCTCTGCTAACCATTGTGTATCTATTATAAGATAAAAGCTTCCATATTAGTAAGAAAAAGGCTTAGGGTCTGCGATTTAATGAACCATATTTATATTGTGTCAGTCCAATTAAAAATGTTTGTATTTTATGTAAATAAAGAAAACTATTTAATTTTTATAATTAGTTTAATTTAAAAGTGAGGAACATTTGCCTTCGCACAAACAACTTTACTTTTGCACTTAGACATCGACAGCGACTGGTACAAGTGTACATTTTACATTTGCAATATGAATTTAAGTGTATATTCTCTGGCTTTTGTGGTTTACTCATCATTATCGGTATAGTGTCTATATAAAATAATAATTAAAACAATTACCTCATATCTGTTTTATATGAAGTGAATAAATGTGCTCGTAGCTCATCCAAATTTCCTCTAAATAAAGGTCTGCCATAAAGAACCTTAAAAAATAACCTACAGGAATCTAATACACTATCAGTTAGTTTGTAAGTTCCATCTCGGTTCGCTGCCCCAAAATGTGTTAATTCTTCTAACATATTTAACTTTTCACGTAATATTTTAACTACTGTCTTTTTGCCTTTCTTAAAGGGATAACTAACAGTATCATTTCCAGAGGGGCAGTAAACAGCTAGTAAAATGTTGGTCAGATTTCTTTTGTCGAAATCAAATGTACTAGATATTTGGGTAATCACATCATGACAAAAAATAAAAGATTTTTGCCGTTGAAGCCCTATTTCAGTGTTTAATATAGTCGCATAATACAATGAAAGAACAAAAATATCAGTGTCCACAGTATATACAGGGTGATTCACGCAAACCGTTCATTAGAAGTTTAGGGACTTGTAGAGATAATTTAATTTTGAAAATTTGGTTGCTTACATAGTTTTTTATGCTCTTTTCACTAAAAATATTTTCAACATCATTGCACTTCCGCTTATAGCGGAAGTTACCATCAACTTCGTTATTTTAAATGGAATGATATATATTTTCTTGCATTTTTGAATTCAACTGGTCATTTTAATAGGACTTTGATCATACTACCATATCCCTAAATCTAACCCTACTCGAGATATACTGACTTTTCGGAAAATTTGTGTCTTGACACCGAGTAGTTTGAAATTTGCTGTCTCTAACATAATGAAAGTGAAAGTTACCATTTATACAACACAATTAGTGGAACCCTTAAGCTTCCTAATTGTGCTTTGAAAGTAACCTAATTGCTTACAGGGTGGTCACAATTTACTGCCAATTTTGGCAAACTTCAAACGCCAAAAAGTATTTTTTTTAAATGGAAAACCCTGTATATTTTTACTGTTTCTCATGTATAATTTTATTCTGCATCGATCTGCATTAGGGTTCCCTATACTCATCTTTTATAGTTTTTGTGTTATTGATAATTTTGTATTTTAATGTGCGAAATACATCGAAGTATGTGTTGCTCTTATAATAGTCGGCTGTGAAAATGACATTTGTTGCAATTAATAGCGTCTATCAAACAAAGTATTAATGTCTTACAATAGTTGGCTGTGGAAATGACATTTGTTGCAATTATTAATCTATCAAACACGTCAGTGTTTATAGCGATTTTATAAATAAATTTAGTAAAGGGTTATCAGTCATGGAGAATAATAGAAATGGATATTCAAACAATGATATTTTAAACTTATTTTTTATTCACGGCGAATGCCACAGAATTATACCTCGAGTAGGGTTAGATTTAGGGATATGGTAGTATGATCAAAGTCCTATTAAAATGACCAGTAGAATTCAAAAATGCAAGAAAATATATATCATTCCATTTAAAATAACGAAGTTGATGGTAACTTCCGGTATAAGCGGAAGTGCGATAACCATGAAAATATTTTTAGTGAAAAGAGCATAAAAAACTATGTAAGCAACCAAATTTTCAAAATTAAATTATCGTTACAAGTCCCTAAACTTCTAATGAACGGTTTACGTGAATCACCCTGTATGACTGTTCTAGAACATTCATTTCTAAAAAATGACAAGATTGCAAAAAGTCTGGTACCTGCTTCTTCATGATCGGAAAAATGTAGGGATTTCATGATTTTCACATTATTTTGATCGCATAAAATAGTTTTGCTATTTTCTAAAAACATAACTGCAATAACAATCTGAACGTTTTGATCTATTCCGAAATAACTTTTCTCAAACTTGCAAGCAAAAAAGTTCAAGAGTTCTCGTTTATTATCAGAATGAACCTTTTGGTCTCATGTTTATAACTAATTTCAAAGACTTTTCAAAGAGTTCTTTGAAAGTTGAACAGCCATAGCTTTGATGCCTTTGAATTAAAGACATGATGTAAATAATAAGAACAGTATTTTTCGGTTCTACTGGTAACTGATAAACTTCCACTGGTACAATTTTTAAAATAAAACATACATGAACTAAATAATAAAATACCTACGTATCTCTGATATGACTGAATACGGTTGCGAGTTGCTAGCAGAGAGCGCTCGCGCCGGCCGAGGAGAACGGGCAATATATGAGTCGTTACACTACTATTTATTTACAACAGTCATAACAGCCAAACTAAGCATTCTAGAAAAAAATTCTTCAAGTAAAAAAGTTTCTATAATTCATAAGCTTTATTTTCTCTCGATCATATGACCATGTATCTTTAGTAATAAAAAAGTTTCTAGCATGTTATATTTTGCAATGCATTTTGGTGTTTTTGTGCGTTAAGCGAAGATTTTTATTTTTTTTGCCAAAAAACGACGTTGCCGAAAAAAGTTTCACATAAACTGTAAGTGAGGCCAATCTCCAAAGATATTGGTGTCAAAATTTGAAACAGATATCTCAAACAGTTAACGAGGTATTGACTGAGAAACAAAAAAATAAATGTTTCCCGTAGTTTTTAGAAATTTGCCCAAAATTGCATTTTTTCCCCATTTCGCAATTCTGGATGAAGGGGTGAACTCAAAATTCGTATCCGTCATGAAATTTTACATGGGAATCCGTTTTTGGTTTTTGTATATGTCACAGTTGACCCCCCCCTTGCTGAATTGGAGGTCTTAGATTCCCTACTAAATAAACATTGTTGGGTATTGCAGTTTTATGGAGAAAGATGTAAAGTTTGCATTATCAAATTTTTTTTTGTTGGTTAAATGCATTAACTATTTTATCTACATTACTTTCCATATTATTGTCTATTCTCCTTTCTTTTTTTCCCCAAATCTTCATTTATGATTGACCAAGCCGCTTTCGATTTGTTACTAGCCTAATTATAAAATTGATCATTATATAGACGCTTAGCTGCTAAGACTATTTTCTTATAAATTTTTTTATATATTCTATAGTAATCTATGTGGTCAGGATTGTCATATTTTCCCAGACTTTTATCTAGTAGTTTTAATTTTTTTGATGAATTAATAATTCCTTGGGTAACCCATGCCTTCCTATTTTTATTCAGGGAAAACAGACATCTACATAATAAGAAAGTGCTATGATTAACGCGCCAAAGCCATCGTCAACATTATCTGCCCTATATACCTCTTCCCATTTTTCTTTGCTTACGTAATATTTAAATGTTTCATAGTTTGTGTCACTAAAAAGCCTCGATTTCCTAGAATTCGAGCATTTTGGGAAGTCAGTTGGCGTATCAATATTTAAAATTTGTGCAGTACCTTTTCCTACTATATCACATTTTATATTATCAATATCCAGATTACTACACATGTAATCTGTGCTAGAATAGGCAGCAAGTCTTGTCGGTTCATTTACATGAACTGTTATATTGTAAGAGTGCAGTAAATCACAAAGCTCAAATTTTTCAACAGTATCCATTCCATTTTCCATTTTAATATTTTATTGCCTATTATTTATAAATCTATCTTAAATCTAGGTAACTCATTGAAATTAGTGAGTACTGTATAATATTAATTATATACAAAAACATCCATTATAATTTATCGTTGATAAAAACATAACCGATGTGGGCCGTTGGTATGGCTGGTGTATCGAGTGACCTTGAATTTATTTTAATTGATAAGCTTTTATAAAATATCTCAGTAAAAAACTTTTATATTTATTATCTCTACTTTTATACCTCAGTTCAATATTTCATCATTAGTTCGGGCGCATTACGGGGCAGAACGAAAATACATAATTTATACAGGAAAAGCATTAAGAAAAACCTGTTTAATATTTTGTCATATTGTTAAAAACATTTAGGTTTATGAGTAGTGAGTGATTGGGGGAGGGGGGGGAGGGTCGGTTATATATAATATCGACGGGTAGGGGGCAAGGTAGGTTTGTGGGTGGGATGTTTGAGGGTTTTTTGATTTTGCGGGATTTTTGTCATGTGTGGCGTTTGGTTATGGTCACCGTCTTGTATGGTAGATTGGCAGTCTCTGGTGTATTAATGTGTGTCGATGTGTCGGGTTTTGGTCTGCACGTATGTTTGTGATGTCTGTTGTCAGTGCCGATAACTGAATTTTGTTGGTAAAGAATTCTTGCGAGGTTTCATCTATGTACTCACGTATCATAGGTAGGTTCGTTGCCCTGTGCAATTCAGTTATCGGCGTGTATCTGTCAGCGTTCGTCAATAGTCGTATTAATTTATTCTGTGTAATTTGCAACCTCTTGCATTGATGGGCGGAGATATTATTCCAAGCTGGGCATGCGTATGTCATTATGGGCCTAAACATGACTTTGTATAGAGTCAACTTATTGTCAATGGATAGCTTGCTCCGCCGGTTTACAAGAGGGTACATCTTACTTAGGGTTGCGTATGTCCTATTTATTGTCTGTGTCACATGAGGAGCGAAAGACAGCCGTTTATCTAAGGTTACTCCTAGATATTTGACCGTCTTACACTCCTCAATGGTCTGTCCGTCTATCTGTAATTTGTTAAATGTTTTTATATTTGTAAATTTTCTGTTGAAATTTATAGTCTTTGTCTTGTCGTTATTTATTTTTATTTTCCATTTTTTAAAAAATGTCTGTAGGGTCTGCAGATGATACCGTACCTTCTGCGTCGCGGTCTGCGCATAAAATGACTTTGCATACAGTACAGTATCATCTGCGTATAGGATAATATTGGAGTTGGGATAGGAGGGGATATCTGACGTATAGAGGTTATATAGGAGAGGGGAAAGGATTGCCCCCTGGGGGACACCCGCCGATATAGGTGTATGAGATGAAAAAGAGTTATTCACTCTTACAGTGATACATCTCCCTCTAATATACGATTTTATCAAGGCTACTATATAATTGGGCAACTTTAGGATGCTGTCGAGTTTATACAGCAACCCGTTATGCCAGACGGTGTCATAGGCCTTCTCTATATCGAGAAGCAACAAGACTGAGCATTGTTTTTTCGTGTATGCAAGGTAAGTGTCTTGCACCACCTTGCATACAGCGTGTGTCGTACTGTGTCCTCCTCTGAAACCGAATTGGACGTCTGGTATTAGCCGTTTTTTGTTTACAATATTATTTAATATTCTAAGAATAACCCTCTCCGTTAATTTGGAGAGGGTATTCAATAGACATATTGGTCTATAACTGGCTGTACTATGAGGCGGCTTTTTGGGTTTCAGAATCGGAACAACAATACCTAATTTCCAGTCGCTTGGAAAATACTGCAGTTTGAGGATAGAGTTTATTATATACATTATTTGGCATAACATTTTTGGGGGAAGATTTTTAAGGACTAGGTTGGGGATGGTATCGGGACCTGGGGCTTTATTGTTCGGAAATGTCTTAATTATTTGTCTAAGTTCTGTGGGGTTTGTCAGTATAGTAAGTAGTTTGTTTGGGGGAATTGGGAAGCGGTCTGCAGTCGTCCGCGTCACGTGAGTTACCTGGTCATGAAACGGTAAGCTATTTGGAGGAGTGGTATTGGTATTTTGCAAATGTTGTGCAAGGAGTTCAGCTTTTTCTTGGTCGTTATAGTAATTTATGTTATTTTCAATTAGTGTGGGAATCGCTGAAAAAGGCTTTTTAATTAGGCGCGACATCTTCCAGAGGGAGTTGTCCCTTCTTGACAGGTCCTGGATCTCAACAGTATCCGATACATAATTTATATTCCAATCTCCACACAATATTATTTTCGAATTGACCACACACATATGTTTTAATACTGCTTCGAGTTCAGAAAAGAATATATTTAAATTAGCAGATGGAGACCTATAAATTGTTAAAATTTTTACATTTAATCAATTTTTAAATTTATATTCAATTCCTACAATTTCAAAGTGCATGTCAGAAGATTTTTTGTTGACAAATGTGATTTATTTATTATCGGCATTTAGTGATGACTTATGATTCATTACCACTCCACCATTTTTTAAATTTGATCTACAATAGGCTCCAGACAAAGCATATCCTCCTAAGGAGATTTTATCCACTTCAGAGTCTTTCATCCAATGTTCAGTAAAACAGGCAATATCTATTTGTTGCTGCTCTAATTCTAATTCAAAACATTCAACTTTATTTTTTATGCACTGGATATTTTGATGAAAGATTCTCAAATGATTAATATCATTACTACAATTCCTATTACATTTTTTTAATTGCTGTACTTGATAATCAATGGTACTGTTTAGTTTCTTTACCGCTTGAATGTAGCAGGGACAGTCTTTGTCAATAGTTAGATGATTGCTATCCAAGTCCAAGTTAAACTTCGACTTTGCCATTTCACGGTTCACACACTTTTTATTATTTGTCTTGCACGCCTTATAATTATGATCTTCGGATCATATAGAACATGTAGTTGCTTTAGTACAGTTTTTTGCAACATGGTTAAAACCGAGACAATTAAAACATTGATTTATATGTAAATGATTAAAGGCTCCTCCTCTTGACCATCCAATTGTTACTTTTTCTTTTTTTAGTAAATTAGTGTGAGTTTCTGGATCAACTTCTAAGACAATTGTTGAATTTTTATATTTCATATTTTTTTGATAATTTTCAAATAAAAGTTTTGGTCAGTTTGTAATTTATTCTGCTTAATAATTTTATCCAATATATCCCTATCTTCAGTATTACATTCATCACTATTTATATTTGTTACTCTTATTTTGGGTCTTCTTAGCTTTGGCACTTCGACATTATATCCCTTTCCAAGTTTTTCAGTGATTTTGTTTTTCATTATATTTCTGCCAGATTGATTTTCACACTCAATGATTACCAATCCTTTGGACGCTTGTCGCATTCTTGATACACTAATACCTATTTCCCCAGGATTGATTGATGATTTTATTGCAGTCTTAGTTTCGTCACTTTCTTGCTTATTAGCCAGCTTTACAATTAATACTGGTTCATGTTTCAATTTGACAACGTCTGAGTAATGAGGCTTTTGACTTTCAGCCACAACCCCCTTCTGAGCTTGCTTTTCTAATTCTTTTATTTTATTTATCGTCTTTACTTTCTATAATTGCCTGTTTATCCTCAACTGCTTTTGAAAGCAAATCCACTACTTCATAATTCTTACATTTATAGAATAGAATAGAATAGAATAGAAAAATATTTATTGTGTTAAATATAAGTGTACACATAGATACAATATTCTACACAAAAGGTGACGTTCGTAAAAACGTTCTTCCACGCCACCAAACAAAGAAACAAAAAGAATTTGGAACATGCATATTTTAAAAACCTTTTCTGTAATTGCATGCATTTCAGAATGTCTTCTACAAGAATCACATGGAAAAACAGGATATTTTAGATCTTTACTTGGGTTTTTAGTTTTTAGGCATACTCCACGCGATAGCATTTTTAAGTACAGACCTGGTTACAATTTCTTATCAATATATAAAAACTTATCAGGCAACAAAAAGTACCACTTTTTACTAATGCTTGTTTTCCAACAAACTGCAAATTGCAGTTTTGTTGAAATATCTCTATAACCTTGTCTTGTCCTGACAAACTTATTTACAGATTGGATACCCTAGACTTTTGTGCACAATTTGTTGTAAATTACAGTTTTTAAAACGCAGTTTGTACCACTTAATATGACAGTTATTTCGGAAATATATAATTACTGATACTCACTATTTCATTACTTTGCTGTTAGACCTGTATTCGTCAATTTTTTTGAATGAATGAATGAGTGAAATAGTCTTTATTAACCCAAAATAATTACAAAATTATACATAGGGTTATCCTCTACTATCGATTAAAAATACAAAATATAACAAAATATCAAATGTTTTTGTACATACATATTGCACATAGTCACGATACAAAAAATACATAACACACATTTTAAATGGAACTAACTAGTAAACTAAACAAGTAATAAGTATACATTGATTGATTAAAATTATTATTGTCTCGCCTAGGTAGGGTATAGGTTAAGTTAAGGTACTAAGTCTTCATCCAGAGGAGTTTTATATCATGAACTGAATATATTTTTTTAATTGTATTTTAAATTGTTTTACATTAAGATTTTTGTATTCGGTGGGGAGCGAATTTTTTTATAGTAATAGAGTCAGAATAAGTCAGGAATGGTGTGGTCAGTTTATTAAAATCAACAAAGAAATTGTTGATTTTAATAAACTGACCACACCATTCCTGACTTATTTATAAATGCTCCATTTTAAATTTCTATCATTTTCATCATAACTATTAGTTGTATTATTGTATATGCAGTATCACGCTCTATACCTTTTTGTTTTCGTGAAACCAGTTGCACTTCTATTTTAATGCAAATTTGTTCTAAATTATGGTTATAATTAAAACATATCCCAGTTACCTTTATAGTAGAATGCATGTAGACTACACCATTTGTAAATACTCAGCCTATCACATTTACAGAACTTGTAATTAGGCATATAATTACCTAAGATCATATTTGAAATGGTAGGTACTTCAGATAACCGTTTCAGTAACACCACAAGCTAAAAATAAATTTTTTAAAATAATATTTTTAATTCATTGAATCAATTAAACAAAGCACTTGTGTTAATGTAGTGCAATACATATCTAAAATTATAAAATATTAATTGTTATGCAAAGATTATATTTTTGTTACAAACGCAAAACAACAAAGCAAATCAGCACAGAATAACTACTAATTGCTCAAGGCCGTTGTAGTTCTTTTTCTTTTCAGATGCTTAAGTATGAGCAACCTTTATACAATTTGATAACAAATCTCGGCTTTGGAAGTTCTTTAACCACATCTTTTATGAAAGAATCGACTTGTTTTTATTTTTGCTATTTGATCTAGAACGTTCTACTAGAACGAAATTTGAAGTCTCAAAAACACAAAAAATATGAAATATATGCTTAGTCATAAGCACTATACCATGCCATACTTATAACTGAAAGTGATATCATTTAATATATTTGTGTATTCAACTAGATACCCTATTTAAAAGTTAATTTTGATTGTGTTCTACATGAAAAGGACAATTTGTGTTCTGCTTTTATTAATTGTATTAGAAACAGGCACTGTTTCTAAAATTTAATTCTTGGTTTTAGCCAGTTTTGTATTCTTATTGGAGGAGCTCGTGTTCCTGGAGAGTGCGAATTGGTGAGTTATTTTTGTTTTGTTTCTAACTGCTTGCTTGATACAGGTTTTGTCTTTTTAATGATAATACTATATGATAGTCCATTAATTAATTCACTGTTAATACCCCGAGAGCTAGCGTCACAGAAATTTGTACTATTTGTAAATGGACAGAATATGTCTTAATAGGCTGTCGATGATCCATTGTATACCCGTCCATCAGTCTGCCGGGCTGGGAGAGCTGCGTTTGGCGGCGAGGGGTGATTTAGTCAATGACCTGACAGCGGTACTGTTACAAATGTCAAAAAAACCTTTTTTGATTATCTCGTGACGAGCCGAATTTCCGATTTTGCCGTCGCAATTTACGACACCGACAAAATACCAATCTTTCTTTTTCAGTAGAGATATCACACGATCCTCCACGTATTTATTTAGTTCTTAACGTTTCAAAAATTGATGTTTTTGAAGTTTTGCCTTCTCCGAGATTATAGTCAATTTTAATTTTGGGATCCGCCGTAGCCGAAGGTGCTAGGCGGCGACTACTTTTAAGTGGATTCCCGACTTCGAATCCCGCCCAGGGCTACTTTTTTATTTGTTTTTTTTTTTTAATTTTTGGCACATATTTTTGATTCGATAATTGCTCTTGGCTTATTTCTATGCCTTCTTTTCTTTTTGTACATTTTTGTTTTAAATTCATTTATTTCTCAAAATCCTTTTCAGAAAATCCTATTTTAATCAGAACTTTATTAATTCAAAAATGTATCCAAACATAAATTATTTTAAACCAAAAACTCTGCGGCATCGTCGACTGTTAGCAATGTAAGTCTTGAACGAATTGCATGGAGCAGGTGAGACGCCTTAGCACTCACCTGTATATGTCTACCACCAACGACTGAGCTTGTCTTTTTAACCATATTTATATACATGTTTTACAAATTATTTTAAATATTCACTTTTATATGTTCAATTTTGCCATCAGCTTTTGTAAATCTTTTATTTTAAAGATAGGAGTTAGTTTCATTGTTAATTATTTTAAGTTTTATATTCACTCACTCATCCAACCATTCAATTGCCACGGTGCTTCGTGCCGCGCATGTTTGGCTGGCTCTGAGTACGTAGATATAATATGTTATTACTAAATTGAATTAAAGAAATTTGAATTGATTGAATTGAAGTCCAGATTCACAAACAGGAGACCCGGGTTCGAACCTCGCGACCGCAGGTTTTTTTTTACCTTTTTTTAAATTTCTGGGAATAATTTGATGCTCAAATATTACCTATATATCACATGAGTAATTTTTTTTTATTTTCGTATTTGTTTAATTAAAGAGGATTTCTCGGAGCTTCATTCAGTTTCAAAATAATTTTGTTGGAAATCGACACAAAAAATTGTGCGTGAAAATTCGGATTTAATCAATCGATAGAAGCTGAATCTACAAAAACTTGATGCATTTTTGTTGAAGAAAACATACAGGGTTCGTCAAAATGAAAAAAAGAAATTAAAACATTTGATCTTTATGGTCGGATTCGACTGAAATTCGGTATGTGAGGAATATCAATGTCGCAGATTACAAATATACGATCGAAACTTAAAAGTTCAAAATCTCGGCGTCAACATGGCATGACAAGTATTATCATTTATCAAATGACTCGACTAAAAATCGGTATCTGAATGTAATCAATGTCAAATGGCGATGGCAATCAAAATGGCGGCGTCAACATGGCTGACAAATTTATCAAATTATGACCGGAAATGTAAAAAAGGTAAAAAAAAAATCCGGGTGCCTTGGTTTGACCCCGGATCTCCTGTTTGGGAATCAGGAATTCTTGCCGTTACACCAGCGAACCTACTGAGAAGTGGAAAATTAGAAAGATTATTTAAAGATTATTTCCCTATGTAAGTATCAAAAAAAAAATCAGAAAAAATGACAAAAATTTATAATTTTAACACGTTAGTCGCATAGAAATAAGCCAAGAGCAATTATCGAATCAAAAATATGTGCCAAAAATTAAAAAAAAAACAAATAAAAAAGTAGCCCTGGGCGGGATTCGAAGTCGGGAATCCACTTAAAAGTAGTCGCCGCCTAGCACCTTCGGCTACGGTGGATCCAAAGCTTAAAATTGACTATAATCTCGGAGAAGGCAAAACATCAATTTTTGAAACGTTATTTTGTCGGTGTCATAAATTGCGCCGGCAAGACCGGAAATTCGGCTCGGCACGAGATAATCAAAAACGGATTTTTTGACATTTGTAACAGTACCGCTGTCAGGTCATTGACTAAACCGCCCCTCGCCGCCAAACGCAGCGCTCCCAGCCTGGCAGACTGATGGGCGGGTATTCAATGGATCATCGACAACCTATTAAGACATATTCTGTCCATTTACAAATAGTACATCCCTTGTGACGCTAGCTCTCGGTCTATAATGATTGATACATTTTAGAAGAGCAAATTCTCATAAAAAAACGCTTTTCTAGATCATGAGATATATATAGATGAGATATGAGATATACTAAGACCATAACAGTCTTTTTCAGCACGGAATTTAGCATGCTTTTTAAGAAATTATGACAACATTTTTTAGTTCTTTACTGGTTCCTTGTTAAACATCTTGAACTTCATAAGTAATTCAACGTACGTGACCTGTAATAATTGGCAGCGCGAGTGTAATACGGATAGCAAGTGTTGGATTGACATGACAATAATATGTTTAGGTTAGGTAGACATTAGAACATTTGCATTTGTATAAGCTAAACGGAAATTTCAAAACGTAACCTCAATTTTTTCAATGAAAAATGTAAACATTAAATTTGTGCTTTTTAATATACTGTCGCGTATTTTCACCCCTGAAACCGCCTTTCAAGGTCCGTGAGTTCCAAATAATTTCAACAAGGGGAAGCCACTTACACTTTGTTTAATAACTTACTGAAACTACACAATATTTTCCTTAAATAAAATATGCTTTTACTAAAATAACCATTAGCAATGTTTACTATTTTGTATTTCTAACCTCTCGTCACATTTCAACTTCTTCCTCTCCGTGAATCGCGCCTTATATATTAAATGGAATAACATCCAGAAAAATCTAGCATAGACTCTAACCTTTTCGAGAATATGCATCTAGAACAATGTATAACTCTAGAGCCATCTACAAACGTTTGGAAGAGATGATGTGTATTACTGGTTGCCTAACCATTTCTCCTTAATTCTCAGCTTCTATTCATCATGAGCTACAAGCTCCAATCCCTAGGGGGCGCCAGCGCGCCACACTGCTCCCTCCTTATGCCTGATTGTCCCGGTCAGGCAACCCAGAACCATCAATGCACCCCGCCAGTCTATCGTCCAAATGCACAATCGTAATCCCGGACCCCTTGCTCCCTGCTTCATTTGTCCTGTCATCCGGAACCTTCCACCTTAACAGTGTCGACTGCTTCCGTGATCTGCAGTTCATTCTCCTTGCACCTTCTTCCGGATAATATATCAGCATCTTTCTGGGGTTCTGTTTTATTCTCATATCCTTGTAGTGGTGGACTTCTCAGAACGCTTCGAAGCTGGGAAATCTTTACTTCTCTAGGAGCATCACGTTCGCTATCTGACACAGCCTCTCTGGTACGGGCTTGCTCTAGTTTTCCCCTCAGCTTCACAGCATCTCTGGTCTCTCCAATTTCCTCTGTGGACATTCTAGTTGAATATGTCCTAGTTCTCCACAGTAATAACACTTCATAAGTCGTCCACTTGGCCTTTCACTACTTTGTTTATTCTGAGTCTCTTCCATACTTGCAGAATTCACTCTTCTCGAGTTTCGCTATCAACAGTCTCTTTTAATATGTCCTACCTTGCCGCAGTTGTAAAATATTAATGAAATTATATAGTTTAATCTGCTTGGCCATAGAAAACTATATGTGGATACTAGTGTTTCAATGAGAATTGTCAAATAAGAAATAGACAAATTCATTTTAAGATTTTACTTGCTAGCATAACCAGAATTAGGGTTATTGAAAGAATACAAAGATTTCACTAATATTTTTACAGATAGTTTTTCTTTATAGTACTCACACAGTTTTTTCTGCTGTTTGCCAAATCCTATAAAGAATATGTTTCATTACGATTATAACCAAACAAATAATAATTCACTTTTAAACAGGTTCAGAAAAAGTCGAGATTTCAAATTTCAACTTTTTTCCAAAATTTCGATCTTAAAAAAATTTTTCAATGGCTTTTCCAAATCGAAACAAATTTAGTAGGCATGTTTCACTAATAGAGGTCTTCACAATTCAGTACTGCCAACGAAGAAAATATTAGGAAAGGTTTATTTTTTTTTTCTTTTGACATTTGCCTACAAGTACCTCCTATGTATGTTTATTTTTGCAATTTTCAATACCGAATTTAAAAATACTCTAATAACATATTTAAACCATGTAATAGTTTTTTTTTTTTTGGTACACTATTTTGCTTATTTAAAGTACGCCTCAGAGTGTTTAAACCCAACTTTTAAAAACGCGCGTGTTTTAAAGTTACCATGGCAACAACTACAACCCAAGTCAAAATGTCAACTTTTTAATTATTGATCTGACAGGAATTTTTGCGGTATTAACCGCGAATCTGCTTTTCTATTTATGTAATTAATGTTAGAACTCATTTTAAAGCAATATACAATCAGTAACAACTGTAGTGACAATAATCAATCCTATGTGACAGATTGCAAATTAATTTTTGCTTTCCTCATTTGACACTGACAGGTATCCTGATGTCACATCACGAATTCAACCATTTTACGTTCTTAATTCTTATTTCCGTTTTTTGTAATAATAATACCAGTATTTAAGATTTCAATGTGTACCAATAAAAAAAAAAAAAATAGCGTAAAGTATTCGTAGATAACTGGTCTTTAAAACACTTGCTCTATTTCGAGCACTGCGCCGTCATGCTCGAAAAATCACGCGTGTTTTAAAGACCTTAATATCCATTTATACTTTAATATACTATTTTGGAACACTTTTAATGCTTCGAGATCTAACAACTGAGTTTCACAATAAATCAATTTTAATTTTGCGATAAAACATTGAATATTAATTTTTGTTAGAATTTGTCACAACGATATTATGTCATTTGCTAAAATAGTAAAAAGGTAAAAATGTCAAAATTCAAAAAAATTAAATTTATTAGAAGTAATACAAAAGAGTAACAATTATACAGAAGTGAAATAACTGAGGAAATAGCGCACCTAATATTTAGTTTAATTAATTAAAAATGATTTTATCAAAAACTATTACACAATATTAAGATAACACACCTAAAATGTAATGAACAAAAATAATACAAGAATAACTAATTATATTTTTATTTTCAAAATGTCTGTCTTCAACCTCTCTACCATATCCTAATAATGTAATTGAACTATGTGGTTAGTTTTTTGCCACACCTTTAATGGTTCTAGAATTAATTCATTCCAAAAATCTTATAAGCCTTGATAAACATTTGTCACAAACAACATTTAGAGTACCTGTCAAAAATATTAGTTACTGTTTGAAACAGCACATAAAGTACTTGTTAAAGTTAAAAATGTCTTATTCTAACGAAGAGTACTTTGATATTAGTTACGTTTACGGTCTTCGTGAATAAAGTCGACGTTTTCCTAGTCGAAGAATTCCCGCGCCAATATTCTTGACTTTGATGACGATCTCGGATGATTAGGGGTCGAGCTTTGACCTCTTTGCCCCAATCATCGCTGTAGACCTGGACCGGCCTTGTAAGAGGTGGGCCTGCTTTTTACGACTATCCCACCTGCAAATGCAGACGGTGTAGGCGAAGTTAGCAGACCTCCCCTAGTCCTGGCTGTTGGGCCCTGCCAGCTGGGTCGTTTCTTCTGGCGCTCTTCTGTCTTGAGTTTCTTTCTTCTCTGGCATGGGAAGAATTCCCAATAAATCAACATTGTCTTCTGTTTATAAGCATGCAAAGCAACATGGGAAATTTCTTTCAGCTCCATTGTGAATGGTATGTTAGACAAGACGTAAATGAAGAAATTGAAATTCTAGAAATAGTGCGACAAATTTCTTTTATTAGTACGTGTAGCTTTAGGAACCCCTTATGTAAGAGTTTGGAAAACTAAAAAACAAAGATTTGTACCCTTTTCATGTAATTTGCTGAAGTAGGAGATGAAATTCCTCAAAGAGAGTTTTGTCGTTGGGTGTTAAATCACAGAAGAACAATTTCTAGAGTTTTGTTTACTGATGAGTCTCAGTTTACCAGAAACACAATACTTTTATGTAAATGTTTGGTGTGAGCTTTAAGATAATAATTTAATGGCCCACCCCCCAACCCCTCCTCCATCTTTTGGTTCGTATATTGAATGATGAAATGTATTTAAATTTTTTACAAGATACCTTATAGACCAAGATCCAGACCTACATCATTTTAGCAAAGCTGACATTTTGGCAATAAATAGTGTGATATGTAGTTAAGAAAGTATGCATATTTGCTAGCTTGAAAGTGGAGCCCTTTTACAGATAACAGGTACAAAAGGTGCAAAAAAACCTTACTAACCTACGTTAAAGTATGATAGCTGGTTTTCATATATGTTTGACAGAATACTGTTAAAAACTAACATTCATTATTGCCAGACACTTTCCGTGTGGCCTAACTTCCACTAGACGCTTGAAAGGTAAAAAAAAAAACGCGACCTAACCTAACATGATAATTGTTTTGTTTTGTTTCGTTTTTTACATAGTGGGTAGTAGAGAAGGTTCTGCAAGACTCGACCTACTGAAATTTCAATTAGTTTCGTCGGATAAAATAAACAGGCAATTTTTAAATGGTCATAACATCATAACTAAACACAATCATCAGCAGGAATGTTTTCTAATGTCGATATCGAAAGATCGAAATTTGCATTTTCACGGCATCGTTATTTGCATGGGCGAAATCGAAAATTCGAGCCGAGAGAAGTGAACGAAAAATTGCATTTTTTGACATTTCGCGAATTCAATTTTCACTGGTACGTTAATAACTAGGAAACCCGCAATAATAGAGAGATTTTAAATATAAAAACAAAATCGCTTGAACTGTACCTTGACATTAAAATTTAAATAAATTTTTACAACTTTACCGACTTCTGGCAACGTTTAATCCCCATCTTCGACTTCTGGCAATAATTTTACGCAATTTCTACAGTTAAAAACTGTAACTACACAAAATTTCAGAGCTGCGATCAAAGATTTTATTTTCATTAAAAATTAACGTATTTGACTGCCCACCCTCGCTTCCCACCCCGGTAGCGACTTTTTCCTGCAGAGCTAGGTACTTTTCAGCTACTAAGGAGGGTCTTTACATACAAAATTGACTGCACCTTATCATTTTTAATTTACATAGCCAGCTATTAATGTAAACTTTCCTTTCATGTGGTGATCCTTTAAACACGATGATGTATTTTTTAAATTTATTTATGATTTAAAGTTAACACTGTTTGTTTAGTAAAAAATCAGTGAATTTGTCTTTAGTGAACAAAATAACTCATTAGAATAACACAAAAATAGCTGCTCACGAAAAGACATGTCTACACTCTTCGACTAATATTTTATCTCTATAATATTAGAGAAGTTTGTTGTAAATAAAAATAATAATTATGACTTCCTAATTGACTTCTGGCAGTTGACGAATAGTTTCTTGAACATCTCCAAATTATGTCGACAAATCGTCAGGAGTATACTTGATGATGTAAATTGTGAGAATACAGAGAAAAGTGGTCGATCGATATTGTCTTTCTTTTTCTACTTAGCCTTCGGGCGTTTTGCACATAAGTTCATTTTGAAACAAAAAATAAGTACGCAAATTGTCAGAAGTGCACTTAAAATTGTATTGAGGCGAAAACAAGTTACAGGTAGATATAGATATTAATCACTCCATATATGATATCACATGTCCAGTATATTTAATTGAAAGCCAAAGAAAAAAAATTAAATATTTACCAAATGAGTGTAGCTCATCCACTTCTTTTTTACAATCTCAAAAGTAAATTTGAATAATGTTTTGAAAATCTGTCATATAAATGTACAAGGATTACATAATAAACTTGATGAGATCGAATTTCTTCTGGCTCACTATGATTTGGATGTTTTATGTATATCAGAACATTGGTTTTTACATTCAGATGTAGAGAACATTTACTTGCCTAGGTGTAAACTCATTTCGCACTGCTCTAGAACCGAACACATACATGGTGGCTCATTAATCTTAACAAAAGATAAAATGTTAGTTACAGATATAATTTCTATAAATAATCAATCGGTGCAATGTAACATTGAAGTAAGTGGAGCCAATCTAGTTTTAAATGAAATAAATATAGCAATTATTGTGATATATAGACCACCTAGTGGTGATTTTAATATTTTTATAAGTAAACTGACGGAAATACTAAAATTAGTTGAAAAAAAATTTAGTAACATTATATTGTGTGGTGATCTTAATATAGATTATAGCAAGACAATGCTATATAAAAATATCTTATGTGATGTCCTTAATTCTTTTCAACTAAATATAACCACAAACCAACATACACGCATATTTACAAACGTGAATGGTGATACAACCTCTAGTGCAATTGATTACATGATTACTAACTTACCCCTCGGTGAGTACAAATGTGAAATTATAAATCCTCATATAGCTTATCACTTTGCACACATATTGTCGTTTAGTTTACCGACAGCTTCTACAGTAAATAGTCCTGTCAAAGAACATAATTTTGTCACCAGAAACTTAAGTCAATTAAATATTAATCAGTTGATTCATTATCTTAAAAAGATTAATTGGACAATGTTTTACGAACTTATTCATAAAAATGATATAAACAGTGCATGCCATGAGTTCATTGAAAACATTAAGTGGTGTCTAGAAGCATGTTGTCCTTTTGTTACTTATAAGCTGAATTCTGCTGCTGGAAATAACTCGTGATATAGTGAGAGGCTGAGAGAAATGAGTAATAACCTCAAAAAATTACATTGGAATGCTCTACATAGTAATCAACCGGAGATAAAAGACATATACCGCCAACATAAAAAAGAGTATAAAAAACAAATTACAATCGCCAAGCAAAAATATTTCAACAACCGGATTGACAAAGCAAATAACAAGATTAAAGAAACATGGTTGATAGTGAATGAGAAACTAGTCAGAATAAAAAAAAAGACAAGAAACAATCACATTAAGGGATAATGATCAGATAATTACCGATAAGAACATAATTGCGGAAACATTTGCAACATTTTTTGCTACAAGTTGCAACACAGCATTATCAAGGCATTTTGGCCAGAAACTATCATTACCATGCACAATTTCAGATTATGTAAACAATACTATGTCAATTAACCCCATTTCCGAAAATGATGTGTATAAGTTAGTCGCTAACCTAAAAAATAAAAATACTACGGGTAATGACGGAATAAATGCAAAAATTATAAAAACTTCCATTTAAGAAAAGTACTGCCTGTAAATTTGAATATACTTGCCCTTCCGCTTTCTGTAAATACTAAACTTCTTGGAACATTAATTGACTTTGATCTATCATTCCAGTCGCATATAACCCATATTTGCAATCAGTTAAGCAAAGCTAACTTTGCTATATATCAGATTAAACCATATTTGAATTTGCAAGGCATTCTAAAATGTCTACTATGCACTAGCTTATAGCCACATATCGTAAAACATTAGATTAATCTTTAATTTAGATTGGCTAGAAACTTGTAAATACACTTTTAAAAATAATAAAATTCTAACAGTACCCTGTATATTTATTTTAAAATGTATCACCTTCACGAAAAGAAATATTGACACTTTCATTAAAGTTAATGAAGAACGTGAGCATCACACTAGATATGGTCACTACCTACAACTACCTAAGCACAGAACTTCCACATACGAGAAATCCCTACATTATAAGTCTGTTTCTTTATATAATGCTCTACCGCCAGAGTATAAAAATATAGGGAATTACAACCACTTCAAAAAAGCAGTTAAAAATTTCCTCCTTGAAGGAGTGTACTATTCTATAAATGAATTTGTGAATAGGCAGTAAATGACAACGGACTCTTGTAACTCTAAGTAAGTTTTTATACTAATTTTATTATTGTATTATAATTGTATTATAAGCTGAAAATCGTATATAATTATAGTATGTTTGTCTATCGTTCTTTCTTTTTATTATTGTATGTTGTTTTTAATCCAACAGAATTATGTATGTATTAAACTTCACATTTTAAAACTAAAACTGCACCTGATAAGTTTCTATTAAATAAAATTATTGTTTGTAATCTGTGACGTGCCATATGTACTTTGTATTATCTTTGGACAATAAATCTAAATAAATAAATAAATCATATAAAAATTGTGAAACTTTTGCAACTTTGCCGCCTTCTGGCGGTCCTTTACCTTCCACTCACCCTTCTGGCGATTTTTTCTCTACTTATTTATACTGTCTTCAATCATTCTGCAAATTTTCATTACCGCACCTTATCAATTTTGTTACTTGAAAAAATTCCATCTTTGACCATCCACCTACCCGTTATCCTTCTGAAGGTCGGCCTCTCACTATGTCGGTAAGAATTAGTGGTGCAACGGTTACGGTTGGGGAACGGTTTAGTTTACGGTTTTTGCTATTATATGGTTAACCGTAACCGTCTATTTTCACGGTTGTTATACGGTTCTTGCAGGTCTGAACGTGCAACTCGCAACAGCGGGTGCGGGGGCACCGATACGGATACGAGCCTGTTAGTTGACGGTGGAGTCGGTGGAGTTTCAGAAAGCGCGCATTCAGAACACTATTACCAAAACAAAGGCTCTTCTTTATTCTGGTGCTGAAGCAATACCTGAAACCAAAGTGTATGAATCTGAAGCATTTTCTTCTGACGTTCAACTATCCACAAGCAGTGGAATTTGGAGCATATGCCAGCAAATAATTGAAAACGTTGAAGGCGATGAACCACTGGCAATTTTTGCAAGCAAGTGCTAAAGTAGATTAAGTGGAAGTACCTCGTAATTTACAATTTAAATTTACCTAAAGTGTTTCTTAAAATCCTAAAATTAAAACTTTAATTATTTTGCAGGCAACGCATGTAAAAAAGAAGTTAACGAATATTGGATGTCACCAAATATACCTCATACATCAAGTCCTTTTTCGTTTTGGAAAAACTGTTATACGTTTCCTCGTTTGAAAATGCTGGCTGGCACTTAGGTATTTATCATATAAGCCATCATCAGTTAATTCAGAGAGGCTGTTCGCCACTGCAGGGCTTGTGCAAACACCCAAGAGGAATAGGTTGAATCCGCAGAATTTGCAGATGTTGTTTCCTAAATAAAAATTTGCCTGCTGTAAATTTTAAATACTAATTTTTGTTATTTTGTTCTTTTTTGTATTTTAAATTTTCAGTTTAACTACATTTTTAAGTAGGTAGATACAGATACCCACCTATATTTAAAAATGTAAATGTTTTCTTTTTTAATCTCTATCAGCTTTTATTGTTTACAATGTTTCCTGTTTATTTATATTAAGAACGTTTAATTTTACGCTGTTTTTTTGTAATACTACTACAAAAATGTAGTTTAGTTTTTTTTACGTTTTTGTTTTGTTTTAAATATGCCCTTTCAAAGTGTTGTGTTTTGTTTTGAAGAATAAAGTTTATTATTTTATCATTATGCGATTCATTTTAAAAACCGTAACCATAACCGTAACCGTAGGAATAACCGTAACCATAACCTTAACCGTAAAACCCGAAACCGTTGCACCACTAGTAAGAATTGAACCTGTTTTGAGTAAAATTTCGATTACACTGAGTCACATGCCAACCTTCATAGCCAGCTTTCCGTCTATTACTAATCTGTTACAAATACCATAATGTTATTTGTTGACAACTATAAGATCATTGACTATTCTACATATGATACTAACTAATACTACAACTAACTATACAAAGTGTTTAGTATGTACTGTTACACATTCCACGTTAACAATAACTAACACTGAAGTTGTGAAAAACATGAGTCATAAATTCCAAATTTGCATATCGTAAAAAGTATCGAAGTTAGCAATGTCGGTTGGGTCCGATGCTTGGATGGGTGACCAAGTAACTCGTCGGAAACCTCAGTATATATGCCGAGCCATTGTAAAGGCCTGACTGGACTGAGACTGCGCTTGGCGAGTAAAAAACCAAGAGCTGATAGCTATACCAAGGGGCCCTTATCAACAGATTATGAAATCTAGTACAAAGGATCAAGTCTGGATAAGGAGCTGTAAGAAAAACAATAAGGAGTGCCACAATAGACTCATAGAGGTCGTGGTGGTCAAGGCCAATCAGTCAGCTCCTTCGCTCTAATCTACATATCGTAAACGAAGGTTGAGAAATTATATATTTAATAGCAGAGAACATACACCATAGAGAAGCGACAGCAAGGCTTCCCGCGCAAACCGTTTTCGTATGCGCATGTTCAAGATAGGTTGTGTTGTTGTCAGTTACACGTGCTTACATTACGTTAAAGAACCCAACCACCATTGGTCCTCTTGTTAGTGGTTAGAGAATAGACCACCAGTGGTGTGTTCCTTACTCAGGTTACTCTCGTTTTCGTAATTTGATGTGAAGCAGTCAGAGAACATCACACCACAGAGAAGCGACAGCAAGGCTTCCCGCGTTAACCGTTTTTGTATACGCATGTGTGTACGTGAGATAGGTTGTGCTGTTGTCAGTTCCACGTGTTTACATTACGTCAAAAAGAAAAGGCCAACCACCATTGGTCCTCTGGTTATAGAGAATAGAGCACCAGTGGTGTGTTTTCTCGCTGTGAAGGTTATTTGCATTTTTTTATTGCATAATTTGATGTGAAGCCGAGTGCACTTCATAATTAGGCTGAAAATAAAAAACGTAAGGAAGAATCACAACTAAAACTGACAAAACAAGTAAACAAAAAAGTTAAAATTTGGTCACATTTTTAAGTATTTTTTTCGTAAAACATGTTTGTTAAACTTTTAAAAATATACTATAGCACATTAAAAAAAAAATAAAACACAATAAATTGTAATATTATTGTATAACATATTATTTTAAAGCATGCTTTGATAACGTGTATACAATATATTCTATTGTTATATGTGAATGTAACTAATTGATATTTTAATATATATAAAAGGGCGTTTTACTACCCTTGGGCCACCAATTTTCATAAAGATAAAGAATATCGAATTATGCAAACAATTTGTTGGTTTTGGTGTAAATTAAATTACAAAAACTGTATTCACTTTTAGCTGCCTTAGACTAAACAAATAATTATGTATCAATAACAGGCTCCAGCTTTATTTTTGATGACGTTCTTATTATGCTTAGCAAACATATTAATGCTCTGAATATTTCTGTAACCATACCGACAACACCACGACCCTATATGAGATATAAAAAAGCTCTTGAACTGTAAAGACGTAATAAATAGAACTTATACATTCACAGTGTTTTATGATAAAACCATACCTTCCTTTAGGTTATGGGCCCAGTTACCGCGTGTTATCACAAGTGAGTGTTTATTTGTAATTTGAGACAGTATAAAAATACAGTGCAAAGTAACGATGGCCAGTGGCGTATTAAATGCAGTAAAGCGCAATCTAAAACCTTCTAATGGTGAGAATTATTTAATGTGGAAATTTAGACTATTAGAAATTATTGAGCAAGAAGGTGCAAGTAACGTGCTAACAGAAGATCCACCAACACCGATTACTGAGGAGTGGATAAAGTGGGAACGATTTGCCACAGGGACATTAATAGAGTACCTAGACGACACAATAGTATCGCAAGTACCGCCAGGTCGTGCGACAGCCCGGCAAATTTTGGAGAAATTTGACGGTATTTACGCATGTAAAAAGGTATCAACACAGCTATGTCTCCAGGATCAATTGTTTAATTGCAAACTTAAGCCAGGTACGTCGCTGAAAAAGCACATGATAAACATTGACGAAATGGTACGGGATATGATTGCCAGTGGCGGGGAAGTTAGTGAGACGACTAAAGTATGGTATACACTAAACTCTTTGCCACCAAGTTATGCGCAAATAAAAGCTGCAATTAAAACTATGAGTGACGATAGACTTACGCTAGCATTTGTGAAAGGAATGCTGTTGGAACATGGAGAGTATCTAGTACGAGAAAATGCTGATACAAGTATGAAAGCCCTTCATTTTCGTACCACAACTGCACATGAAAATAGAAACGTTTACGAAAAGTAATCAGCCTGTGTTTAAAAATCGGCAAGTAAAAAAATGTTTTTATTGTGGGCGAAAAAATCATCTTAAACGAGATTGCTATTTTTATAAGCAAAGTTTAAAGGCACAAGACAAACATAAGAAAAGAAACAATCATGAAGCCAGTGCATCAACAGCGGTAATTGATAAATCATTTGCTTTTATGATTTGCAATGAAGAAGAACATGCTTCAAGGCGTTTTGTACTGGACTCCGGAGCAACAGAGCACATTATAAAGGATTTCAGTCTTTTCACCGAATGCGAACAGCTGGAAGAGCCAATTCGTATAACTGTGGCGAAAATAGGGACTGTCATCGAGGCGACACATATCGGCAGGATAAATGTCACCACTTCACTCGGCTACAATGCCGAGCTGAAGAATGTCCTCTACAGCAAAAGTGTACCAACCAATCTCATCTCCGTAAGGCGCATCCAGGAGGCTGGAATGTCGGTATTATTTACGGAAACTGGACATGTGGAGGTCATTAAAGGAGATACAACAGTAATTAAAGGTAAGCGCATGAATAATTTGTATATTATAGAATTAATAGTACAAAATGCGCACAAAACAGCACGGGCTGTAGGCCACGTGGCTGAGGCGAATATTATTGATAAAAATAAAATGTGGCATGAGCGTTTGGGTCACATAAGTAAAGGAAAATTTACAAAAATTAAAGTAAATGAATTAGCATCTGATAATGTTTGTTTAAAGAATATTAAACCTATTGATTCGCTATGTAAAGCTTGTATTAGCGGAAAACAAGTGTGTCTTCCTTTCGCCAGGATAAAAGATAAAGAGTATATACAAAGTCCTTTATTTGTGGTGCATTCAGATTTGTGTGGGCCGATTACACCATCTACCATAGATAGCAAGAATTATTTTGTGAATTTTATCGATGATTATACTCATTATACTGTAACTTATTTAATGACACATAAATCAGAAGTATTCACTTGTTTCAAAGATTATGTTGCAAAAAGTGAAGCTCATTTTAATACAAAATTGGTCACTTTGTATAGTGATAACGGTAGCGAATATTTATCTGGCGAAATGAAGGAATACTGTAAACAAAAAGGGATAACGTATCATCTTACGGTGCCATATACTCCACAACAAAACGGAGTGGCAGAAAGGATGAATCGAACTTTACTGGAGAAGGCACGTGCAATGTTGCATAGTGCGGATTTAAATAAACGTTTCTGGGGTGAGGCAATTTTAACTGCAACCTATTTGGTGAATAGGTCACCAACAAAAGCGATTAAGTTCAAAAGGACACCGTATGAAATGTGGCATCATAAAAAGCCAAAATTAGGTCATTTAAAAATATTCGGATGCACGGTGTATGTGCATAATAAAACGAGAAAAGGTAAATTCGATAGTAAATCGTCTAAAGGGATTCTCGTGGGTTACGTGCCAAATGGATACAAAATTTTTAATCCGGAATCAGAAAAATTCATAGTTGCACGTGATGTAGTTTTTGATGAAATTACATATAAAACATCAAGGCAAGGATTTGACGTTGTTAAAATTGGTAGTGAAATAAATACAGATAAAAATGTACAAACAGGTACAGAATATATTTCAGCAGGGGGTGCTGCTGATTGTAAATCTGTAGGTAAAATCACACCTGGCCAAACGGACGATAAAAAGTGCAAACAAACCCTTAGTGAAAAAGGTGTCACTGAAAATTGCACTCAAGGTCAAACATCCTCAGTAAAGGATGTCTCTGAACCAACCAGTATGAGCTCAGACAGTGATAGTGAAAGTCCGTGTACCTCTACAAAAAAGAGGAAATTAAATAATGTGCAGGATGTGAGAAGGAGCGAAAGGCTGAAAAATAAACCAATAATTTCATATAAAGATGATGATTTCGATATTAATAATTACTTGATAGGTGATCAAATGTTTGAAAATAATATTCCCACGTGTTATCAAGACGTTTTTAAAAATGCGCATAGAACAAAATGGGAAAAAGCTATAAAAGACGAGTTAAAATCGTTAGAACAAAATAAAACGTGGACATTGATACAGAGACGAAGTAATGTAAACATTGTCGACTGTAAATGGGTATTTACAATAAAAGCAGACAGTAATGGAAATTTGGAAAGATATAAAGCCCGCTTAGTAGCGCGCGGTTTTAGCCAAAGAAAAACATTAGATTATAACGAAACATTCGCGCCGGTTGCGCGTATTGGCACATTTAGGTGCGTGCTTGCGTTAGCAAATCAATTTCAGCTTTTTATTCACCAAATGGATGTAAAGACGGCATATCTTAATGGGACTTTAAAAGAAACTATTTATATGAGAGTGCCTGACGGTGTTGTAGTTCAAACAAATAATATTGTATGTAAACTAAATAAATCTTTATACGGTTTGAAGCAGTCAGCTCGATGCTGGTATGAGTGTTTTAATAACGTAATGATTGAAAGAGGTTTTATAAATTCGTCAGCAGATCATTGTTTATATTTCTTAGACAAGGGTCATGTTCATAAAAACATCTATGTAATATTATATGTGGATGATTTAGTCATCGCCACAAAAGATATAAATACAATGAATAATTTTAAGAAGTTTTTGATGAAACAATTTGAAATGATAGATTTAAAGGAAATAAATTATTTTCTTGGAATTAAAATAAATAGATCTGGTTCTGAAATTTCACTCGATCAAAGCACATACTTAAAATCAGTACTAGTAAAATTTAAAATGAATAAATGCAACCCAGTCAGTACACCGTTACCTATGAAACTGGACTATTCAGCATTAAATTCAGAGGATAACTATGATGCACCTTGTAGAAATCTAATCGGCTGTTTAATATACGCAATGCTTTGTACGCGGCCAGATTTATGTACTGCAGTAAATTTACTAAGTAGATATCAAAACAAATGTAATAAAGAACTTTGGCTATGTTTAAAGCGAGTATTAAGATATATAAAAGGAACGATTAACATGAAATTAATATATAAGATTAACGAGAATTACAAAGAAACATTAACAGGGTATGTTGATGCCGACTGGGCAAATAATGAATTAGATCGTCGAAGTACAACAGGTTGTTTATTTAAAATATTTGAAAATTGTACAGTAACGTGGATTACACGACGACAAAATTCAATTGCTGTGTCCTCAACAGAGGCAGAATATATGGCTGTATTTGAGGCAGTAAAAGAGGCGTTATGGATTAAATCTTTGTTAGTTAGTATTAATGTCAATATGTCAAAACCAATAATATTGTATGAGGACAACCAAAGTTGTATAGCTCTGGCAAATAATCCTGTTAGTCATAAACGTTCTAAACATATTGACATTAAATACCATTTTATACGAGAGCAAGTAGAGAACAACACTGTCTGTTTGAAATATTTGTCTACAGGTCATCAGGAGGCCGACCTACTGACCAAAGCTCTACCATCACCTCAGTTCAGGGATCTAAGGGAGAAGATGAGAGTGCAAGAAAAATAGAAAAGGAAATTCTATGGAAACATTAGTTATAAGTTGCTTATTAAAAGTACTCATTTAAATAGTTCATGGTCTGGTTAGGTTTTTGTGGGGGTTTTTCCTTAACCCTTGCAACGAATGTTGGACCATCAGTTGTTAAGCTCCCCGTAAACTAGCAAATATAAGTTCATACATTTTTTGAGGGGGTGTGTTGGTTTTGGTGTAAATTAAATTACAAAAACTGTATTCACTTTTAGCTGCCTTAGACTAAACAAATAATTATGTATCAATAACAGGCTCCAGCTTTATTTTTGATGACGTTCTTATTATGCTTAGCAAACATATTAATGCTCTGAATATTTCTGTAACCATACCGACAACACCACGACCCTATATGAGATATAAAAAAGCTCTTGAACTGTAAAGACGTAATAAATAGAACTTATACATTCACAGTGTTTTATGATAAAACCATACCTTCCTTTACAATTAAAATAAACATGACGTATATTCGAACCTTTTTTTAGAAACTAATAGTGTTTAAAACATAAACTATATTATTTAATTATTAGACGTTTTCACAAATTATAAATTCTCTTTGAGTGTGGGTATAATATTTTATTATGGTTAAGAGCACTTGAATTTTGACAGTCAATCGAATAGTACCTTAAATAAGCCATTTTCAATTTGGAATTGAAATTTTACTTCCAAAAACACCATACTCATTTCACTGCACGCTCATGACGTCATCAGTAAACAGACGTCACTTTGTATTATAAACACATGACATTTTGTAGTCTTACCATTTTATAATGAAAACTATAAGTGGTGTTTTGTGCCAAGATGTAAAAATACATCCAAAAACGTACCAGGAAGAGTTTTAGTGACAGTAACAAGACATTTTGTCCATCGGACAAACTTCTAGAAACAGCTTTTACAAATCCCGTAATAGGTATATGTTGCTTATTTATTCACGTGTCAAACGTAAAAAAAGCGAATAAAATGTTGTGTTTAACACTATTAAAACGTGATTTATTAAGCCACCAATAAAGCAAAAACATGTTATTTATTTGTTAACACTTTAATCTGATAGATGACAAACGCTATTTAAATATCAAGAAGTGCGTTAGTATAACAAAGTACTTCATTTTAATAACATCAAAAAAGCAAATTTGCACATAGTGAAAACACCTTATGTGGTATAGTAATATTGTGCATTGCGATCAGTGTACATCAAACTTAAAAGTTCTCTCAGTGTACTAGGTTGTGTTTCACTCATGTTCAATGCCATTAGAACCAGTCCACCAAATATCAAAGGATCCGACGTTACTGTCGCTTCTCTATGGTGTATGTTCTCTGTTTAATAGTGATGAAAAGATTACGATTAATTGTAATTTGTAGTTGTCAAAATTTTCCATTTATAAAATTTGGAAATTCTTATCCTTATAAAATTGTTGCTTTTATTTTACATTTCAAAAGTCAGAACAGGATAATTGTATCTCTGAATCAAATGTTTTTTCACTGTTATTGATAATATATATCTTCTTTGCCATATTTAAATCTACAAAATCCTTTATAAATAAATCTTTTGGCCAATAATTCTTAATTCTTAAAGTATACATTTTGTCACTTTTTAAAATCATATCTTTAATATTTGTTTAACTTTTTCGAATATCAAGTATGAAAGCAAAAGAACTCATTGAAGAATTGGAAAAAGTAAGAAATATATCAAACAAAATTGTTATTATTGAAATGAAATTGAGATAAATCTGTATTGGCTATGAGATTTAATAGTAGTGTATGATTTGTATGATTGTAAATTATACCAGTTAAGATGTTTTCATTGGGTAATATACCTACAGATGGAAAAAGAAGTCAATATTTTCGATTGACCCTAGTTTTATATTGTTTAATGCTTGTTTTTAGCCTTGAATTTGAAAGACATTGCTTATGACATTAAGCCTGTATCTCTAATAAAAGCTGGTGGAGAACAACATTCAAATGAATATAGGGAAATTAATCCCATGGAGCAAGTCCCTGCATTGCACATAGATGGAATTACTTTGGTGGAAAGTCTTGCCATTATGCATTACTTAGAAGAAACTCGCCCACAGAGACCACTTTTACCTACTGATGTTATAAAGCGAGCAAAAGTAAGTTATTTATTACTTATTAGATACCTATACAGCTACAATGACTGTGACTGCATGGTAAAGAGACAAGTGCACTTGACTCTCGGCAATGCGTCTTGGGTTCGATTGTAGGCTGAGGTACTGGGATTTTTCCTAAATAAAAAATTAATCCCAGTACGCCTGTATACTGGGTATGTTTATTGTTTTTAAATGTGTAGCCCACTACCAAAATAAGTCACTTCAGGGATAAAGTGGATCATATTACTTATGATGTGCAATTTCCATTTTAGAATAGTAACAAAAGTATTTTCCTAATTATTTTTCACAATTTAAACTAGTTTCTGTCACCTCTCTAAGAAGTAACAACTCCAACATAAATAATTGTTGGTTTATAAAAAGGAATAATTTCTTATTGAACCGAACTAATTTATTTACATTTAAATATACTAAATTTATAAGCACTACCCACTAAATCTACATACTTTTACTTACATTTGAATAAGAAAGTATAGTAATGTTCTAAGAGATTTCTAACGCGATTATTTAAAAATTAGAACAAATTGAGAAATTTTTGAGATAAAAATGATTTAAAACTGCATTTTGATTGTAAGAAAATAATATTAAAAAAGTATTTATTTGCGAATGTATTCTATCAATAGTTAGGCAGTTGTTTTTAAAATTTATGTTAATTCAAACCTTCTCATTAGAAGATCTTACTAGACTAAGTTATTTAATTTTAAACAAGGTAAACTATAAAACATTTTTTATAGTTTACCTTACCTTAAAACTAAATAACTTAGTATTGTAATTATTTCATTTTAAAAGTCAATCAGCTAAATTTCTTAATACATTAAAATAATCTGTATTGCAGATTAAATATAAAAAACTACCGACAAAGGAATAGTTCATAACACCAGTAATGTCATGAGCCTCAACTGGCAATTTTTAGAATAATTTTTTAATTATTGGAATAAATTGAATAGTGTTTTACTACGACAAAAGAATAGTTCATAACACCAGTAATGTCATGAACCTCAACTGGCAATTTTTAGAATAATTTTTTAATTATTGGAATAAATTGAATAGTGTTTTACTACTTATGTTAATTGATATTAAATGATTTATTTATAATAAATAATGTTAGTTTACTGAACAACTCCATAAATGAATCGATAAAAGTAAATAAAGATCATTTAACCTATGGCTATGCTACCAGTTATTATATGGATAAATATAAGCAGGTAGCGGACCTGTAATGGCGAGCCAAGTAAACAATTGACTACTTTCATTTGAGGTAAGCACATAACATATCTGGTTCACTATATTCGTATATGGGTATCGTTTGTAATATTCAAGCACGGTTTCGGTGTTATTCCTTCACAGCCAACCTTTGTAATGATTTATCCTGGTAGCAATGCTTTCGACTGAAATTCTCAATTGAGAATAGCAATATTATACTACAATCTACCTTAGGGCCGGTACTTTCATCTATAGATAGCGACATTTATTCTTTAGAATAAGTCTTATCTAGAAGATAAGCAAGAAATCGGTATTTTCACCTACAAATAGTGATATCAGTCAGATAAATATGCTTATTCCTAGGATAAACTATTCGGCGCCAAAATCGACGAATAAGACTTTTATCTACCGGATAAATGATGCCACGCCTATGCGCTTGCGCTCTGATTGGCAGTGCTATTCTATTTTCTAACCCAAGTTTTGAAAATTTCTTTGTTGTTTTGTGTTTAACAATATTTTAGATAAGGTTTGGCCAGTGGTGACTTTTATAACTGGGTGATTTTACGGACTTTCACAAGCCACAGCGGGAAGAATAATTAAAAAAATCTAATAACTGCTATTTATGTATTTCCTCACTTTGCCCAAAAATATATCACATGAAATGCAGTTTTATTTAATATATACCATTTAAAAATATGCAGACCAAAATCGCACAATAAAATCCATTGTAAACACTATACTCACAATGACAAACAACCAAAATGACTCAAATGTCATTAACAGGGAAGCAATAACAATAGGGGATTATTTCTATCTTTATTTGAAGTACATAGCTTCTGCATACATTTCTCTTGTTTTACCACATCTTAAGTTGGCAACACTTACTTTCGGAAGTGTCTAAAATCTTATCCATCGAATTGTTAACCGAAGGTGTGATTTGAGTGAAAGTACAGATATAAGATATCCAGTAGATAGCAAATTCTGGTTATCTTATCCTTCGGATAGTTATCCGCCGGATAAAGTATATTTATACTTAAGTGAAAGTACCGGGCCTTAGGGCCGGTACTTTCATCTATAGATAGCGACATTTATTCTTTAGAATAAGTCTTATCTAGAAGATAAGCAAAAAATCGGTATTTTCACCTACAAATAGTGATATCTGTCAGATAAATATGCTTATTCCTAGGATAAACTATTCGGCACCCAAACCGACGAATAACGCTTTTATCTACAGGATAAATGAAGCCACGCCTACGCGCTTGCGCTGTAATTGGCAGTGTTATTCTATTTTCTAATCTAACTTTTGAAAAGTTGATTTTATTTTGCATTTAACAAGACTTGGGCCAATTGTGACTTTTATATAACTATGAGCGATTTTACATATTTTCACAAAGTCACAGCGAGAAGAATAATAAAAAAATTTTAATAACTGCTATTTGCTTATTTCCTCAATTTGTCCAAAAATATATCACATGAAACACAGTTTTTTAGATTTAATTGAAATAATTGTTATTTTTAGCAACTCCATTTCTCTTTCATTTTCTTTTATATACACCATTTAAAAATGTGCAGACTCAAAATCGCACAGAAGCTATTGTACTTATATAATGACAATGACAAACAAAAACAACTATGAAGTATGAAAATTAGTAGTAGTAGTAGTAGTAGGGGATTATTTCTATCTTTGTTTGAAGTATATAGCTACTGCATATATTTCTCTTGCTTTACCGCATCTTAAGTTGGCAACACTTACTCTGGGAAGTATCTAAAATCTTATCCATCGAATTGTTAACCGATGATGTGATTTGAATGAAAGTACGGATACAAGATATCCTATAGATAGCAAGTTCTGGTTATCTTATCCGTCGAATTGCTATTCGCCGGATAAAGTATATTTATACTTAAGTGAAAACCGGGCCTTATAATACTGAAAGTTAATTTGAAACACTTGATCTATTAAAACAAATGTAAAAAGTCTGAAAATCAATTTATGTGTACATATTGTGGAAAATCATAATTTTTATTAATTCTTTTTGTATTATAAACTTAAATTTCTAAAAGTATTATAACATTTGTAAACAAAATATAAAAACTAAAAACATTAAATTTTCAGAAAATAAAACTGAAATTATCCTGTTGTAATGATTAAGGTCTTCTTCAAACTTAAATTTATTTATTTGCGAATCACTGAGGTCTGCCAATGTAAAAATAATTTTAGTCTTTAGAGCTTGGTTTTGTCTTTGACATTTGGAAATCCAAAAAATAACTAATTTTTTCCTGAAAATATCCTTTATTATTTATAAATTTATTGATCAGGTTATATCTGAAATATTTTAAATTTAAATAGTGAAAACAAGTTAATTGTTTTATACTTAATATTGTCTTTGGCAACAAATTTAATAATGAATTTATTTTTTAATGGGATGCTTTAATTTCTTTCTAAACTACCACTGTTTTCCAGATAATGCTTGTCTAAATAGAGCTGGGACATCCTGTATTTATTTTCTTAAAGTCATTATATTAGCAGTTGCTATTAAATAAACAAGTAATTCGTTCATTCAACAAATCGTGTCGCCATGCCAAGCCTTGATGGACAATTTTAGCAACTTGATTTTGCTGCGTGAGGTATTCGGTAGGAGCTAACATCTGGCAGGCACTCGTGATGTATTGTATAATTTCGGGCTGCTGACGATATCTGCTCACAGGTCATCTTCAACATTGGCCCTCACGATATACTTCACATAGTTCTTGATGGTAATAACCTGATCCTGAATGGCAACCATGCAGCCTTTAAAGTCGACATGTGGCTGACTGAGGATGTTCTCATATCTCCCGTGGAGCGGCTTTGTTATCCAGCTTTGTCTCTTTTGTTGTAGGTGGGCTGCGACAGTTGCAATTTCAGTGCCATCATCATGAAGTAAGTCCAGTGGAGTGTACCTGTTGTTCGATTTCTTTATGCCCCGATGTAAGACATTGGTCTGTCTTACAAAGTACTTCTGAAGCCCAAGCGTTTGCTTCTTGCAGAGCCCACTGATATTTATTGGACCACGTCCTCCTTCATGGTGAGGGTAGGTTATCTGTTCCAGCACTGACCTCAGGTGATGCACCTGGAACTTAGTCAACCACCTCCTCGTAGCCTCAATATCTCCGATTTCGATCTCCGACCATTTAACAACACAAAATTTGTATGTCAGGACTAGAATTGCGAAAGTGTGGAGTGCCTTAAACAAGTTTTTCCATTGAGATTTGACTTGAGAATATCGTTGACTCTTTGGAGGTAGATATCGGTGACCCGGCGGCGAACTATTATTATTATTTTGAGCGCACTTTTCAGTTCAGTGCCAAAAAATTTTTACCTATCCTTGAGATATTTTTGGGATTAGGTTTTGTATACATTTGTACATTGTACATTTTGTAGACAATTATTAACTCTCCAAATTCAATAGTACTGGAACAAAATATTTTCTCAGCACTAGACATATTACACTCCTTTTAATCTTTAAATAAAGAAAAGACAAGCTATCACATTTTCAAGTCCGTTGAAAAAAGTTTTCACCAGTGGTATCTTTACTTTGAACACTGTGTCTCAAATATCTTTTGATATTACAATAGATTCTAGGCTTGATTGGAAATCCCATACTGACCAACCTACACAAAACAAACGCTAAGTATTGTTACGCCCTAAAAGTAATATTACAAAATGGTAATGTAGGCTTATTATGCCTATGTAGAATCTAGAATTAGATATGGTATAATCTTTTGGAGAGGCACAAATCGTGTATATATTGTACTGCAGAAATGATGTATCAGAGATCTACTTAATATCGACAGGCAACTAGTTGTAAAAGCCGTTTTACAGCCTGCAATTTTCTTGCAAGTGCAAGAAATCTTAGTTGGGGAGGCAGCATTGCTTTTTTGGTAGTGATTTTATACCAATCGATTTTTTTTCTAGTAATAGATTTGATATGGATAATAAGCGAAACAAACGCCAGAGGTCACACCCACAATGTCCAAACTCAATTGTTTCCATGGTTAACTATGTTGATCAGAAACAAAACCTTTGAATGAAGTTTTATCATATTTTATTAATTTTCTCGAAATTTCTCTTATGGAAGTGTATACTCTTTTTACACAGTTGAATGAAGAAAGAGAATCTCTACAACAATCAGCAAAAAAAAAGTATAGCATACCATTTGAAAAAAAAAGTTAATTATCCTTGGCATATGTGATCACAGAGAAGATTTAAGGACATCAATTGATAGAGTTCGACAAGCGATTTACAAATATATACCGGGTGACAACGAGATTCCAATTCCAATTTCTAGGTTGATTTTAGGAATACAATTTTGAAATTTTGGCATATCATTTGTGACACAAAATGCCACATTTTGTTACTTGTTAAGTGAAAAATATCACTTCTGGTCCAACCGGAAGTAGCAACAACTTTTGATTTTTAAATAGCAACCTATATATATTTTTGCATATTTAGATTCCACATGAAATTCTCGTTACAAAGATGTATCACAACAAGATAATTTTTTTCCAAATGGCGTCATAAATTCGAAAAAGTGAAAAAGCTAAATTGGCAACTACAAGACTGTTTTCAAAAAATTCACCCAGTAAACCTTGAATCTGATGTTTCGCCTTTATTTTTATTGTTGCATTTCAATAAAAGGTTATTTCATGCAAAACTCACTATTTTGAATTGAAAAACAATTTTTTAAGAAAACATAAAAAGCAAATGAATTTTATTAAATTTTTTAAAATGGTAACCATATTTTTTTACTTGCACCAACAAAGCCTAAAAATTTTAATGTTTTATTTGATGTATAATACGTCTAGTATACGTTTCTGTAGCTGCTGTTCTTCAGTTATTTAATGAAACCTTATGTACTAATATATATATATATATTGAATTTTACAAGCATGCCATGATAAAATGAGATTTCTTTTCAAACATTTGCCTAAATTATTATTTGTTACGCTGGCTTCACACATGCATCCACCAATTTTCGGGTAGTTTTACGAATATTTGTGTAGACATATTCGTTTATAAATATTTGGCGAACACACCTTCCACACATAACATCGTTGTTTGTATACGGCAAAATTTCAACACAGTGAATATTCATTCCCTTTGATGTGCGTCTGTTACCGACTCGAAACGGAAACGTGTTCGTGTTCGGACCAAATATCGAATATTTGTGCACGAACATGAACGTTCCATCCGCACTTGCATACATTCCTACAGATGGCAAACATTTGTATACGAATAACGCATGTGTGGAGCCGGGGATAAAGTTTATGTAGTGCTTCTTTAATTTGCTTGTGATTTATTTGCTAATATAACTATTTAAAAGTTTTAAAAAAATACAAAATGGTGGTATTTACCCAAAATGAAAAGATGGACATGTTACTTTGTTACTTATTTATGAGGAATCTAAAAGAAATGCATTTTGAACAATTGCTATAATTTTATTTTCCCCTATCTTATAAATAATTATTAATAAATTCTGTAAATTTTATTTAATCTCTGTATATTTTTTTAACAATACCAATTGGTAAATGTAGCATCCACAGAAATCCAATTATTTCAGTGGAAATTAGTACCCAAACTAGACATATTATACATCAAATAAAAGGTTGTTTTGGGCTTTGTTGGTGCAAGCAAAAAAATATGGTTACCATTTTATAAATTTGAATAAAATTCATTTGTTTTTATGTTTTTTCAAAAAATTGTTTTTCAATTCAAAATAGTGATTTTTGCACGAAACAAACTTTTATTGAAATGCAACAATAAAAATGAAGGCGAAACATCAGATTCAAGACCTACTGGGTGAATTTTTTGAAAACACAGTCTTGCAGTTGCCAACTTAGCTTTTTCACTTCTTCGAATTTATGACGCCATTTGGAAAAAAATTACCTAGATACATCGTAATGAAAATGTGGAATCTAAATAGTGTGCAAAAATATAATACATATTATATAGGTTGCTATTTCAAAATCAAAAGTTGTAGTTTTTTGCTTTTGTTGAAATAAAAAATATACAAGAACACAAATACCAAACTGAATAACCCGGTATATATATTACTAGAAATTCTATACTAGAATTTTCGAATGGACTGATCGATAATCGAGGTGTTCTGGGCATGCAAAAATTATAAATGTTGAATTTTGTCTAAGCGGCTCAGTGGAAACATAAACAACTTTAAATATAGAAATAAATTATGTAACGACTTTTTGTTTGTCTTTTGAAATTTTCTAATGAAATATCAAATAATTAAATCTTGAAAATAATTTAAAACAAATTTAACAATAAAAGGTTTGCAACACTGCCACATTTTGTACAACCCTAGCCTTTTCTAGATCATGTACTATTTATGTTTTTTTTTGGCACTAAGATCGTTAATCATACATCATCATCAAATCATATGTATCCACCGATTTTGTTTTGCCACAAATACGAGTTAGGAATGCTCGGTGCATTACCGCGGATTTCTTTCTTTTCATAGTTTTATTTAAATAATTCCAATTTGTAACAGGTAAAATCCGTAGCCTAGAACCGAATGTGAGTTGTTTATATGTTAAATTGATAGTGCTGAGGTTAAAATAAGATTGGATATATTATACATGTTTTTCTTAGTGTGAATGCACTAACCACTAAGGTCTGTATACTATATACTTTAATAAATTCCAAAAGTTCGGTTAATTAGCTGATTTATTTGTGTCAACTCGAACATCTGGAAAATTACCTTTTTGCCATGTCGCGTTCCCCTCGCGATAGGGGATGCGCCCGTGCATTTTTAACAGATCATAGCCACAATAGGATTGGTGGTTTATATCCCATCTATTTTGAATATGAAATAGATGGAGTATAATAAAGGAATTACCAACAAATGGTGCCAGTAAATTTCAAATATATTGAACCTTGTGATGGAAACTTTCCAGCAGCCATTGTGTTACCTCTGTTGTATTTTGAATTCCTTTAGTTGCATGAACATTTTCTGCACTAGTGTCTATTTATGTAAATAGGAATTAGTGCATCTTTTATGTATGAGATATCACTCCCTCTTTATGATTTACCTAAATTGAAAATATCACTAAACATCCACCCTAGCCCACATTTTGAACTCTGGACTTCTTGATTTCAAGCCGAACACAATATATGGAGTGAGAAGCCAAACACAATATGTGGAGCGAGAAGCCTAACACTGTATGAATATGTGTCAAAATTTCGACTTGGTTCATTAAAAAATAACCATGTTATTGAGGTTTTGCAAATTTAAGTGGCAAATCCTATATAAAACATATTTCGGTTGATTCAACAAGTGAATCATAACTTTATGACTACCTTGTACTATATAATCGAAATTTTTATATATGACATGTTAGGTATATCTTTTTAGGTCAGAGAAGTATGTGATGTCATAGCATCAGGCATACAACCGTTACAAAACCTCACGGTTTTAATACATGTTGGAGAAGAAAAGAAAAATGAATGGGCTAAACATTGGATTAATAGAGGATTTAGAGCTTTGGAAAAATTATTATGTTCTAGTGCAGGAAAATATTGTGTAGGTGATGACATAACATTAGCGGATTGTTGTTTAATACCTCAAGTATTTAATGCAAGAAGATTTCATGTTGACCTACGCCCATATCCTATTATTCTAAGGATTGATAGAGAATTGGAAAATCATCCAGCAGTTAAACTAGCTCATCCCAGTCAGCAGCCAGATTGTCCTCCAGAAGCTAACAAATGAACATTTTACAAAACATATTTTTCCATTATCTCATAACATCGTTCATATTTTTAATTTTTATTTTTTTATAGAATATATGTGCCTTTTGAAAATAAAGAATCCAAAACACCATATCTCTATGCCCTTTAATAGTATATTATTCAACGAGCATACAATGATGGCTATTACTTAAGAGGGTGAAGTTTAAGACACGAGCCGCAGGCCAGTGTTGTAAATCATCAAAGCGAGTAATAGCCATTATATGTGAGTAGAATACTATACTTTGTCCATGACTAAAATTGTTTACTGAAGGAATTCATATAAGTCCCATTTATTTTTAACATAATATAGTTTATTTAGTAATAGAACATTTGGAACATTCTGCAGCTTGCTTACCTCTGGCGGTGACAAAGAAATCTCGTTTTCACTGTCAGTATCCATTTATTTAATTATATTACTCTTTTTGAGTAATATGATAAATTATTGTAAATAACGTTGAAATTTAACTTTAATTTGATGACAAGCCATTCTTTTGACATATAATGGTCTACTCAATAAAATTTAAAAACAAAATTGTATGATAAAAAGGGTCTGTTTCTGAAATGTTACATATAGTCCCTTCAAATTAGGAAAATTGAGGGAAATTTTTCCTACAGCTAAGCCACCCGCATAGAAAGTTGTCTTGTAGTTGTGTTAACATATTTTTCACCAAGCGCATAAAAAAAAGGGTTGTTTTTTAGATATTGGTACATATATATGTTTTTTTGGCCATTTTGGCGTTTTTTTGCGTTTTGCTGCAAAGCTATGCATTTTTGAGAAAATATGACCTGTTTTGATATTGCAGATCTAGCGATTCTCTACAATTTTTGTTCTTTTCATTTTTTTGAAATTCCGCTTAGTTGCGCCGCTAGAGGACGCTGAAGTTTATGTAAATGTATACATTTTTTTGGTGTTGGATTTTAAGCCAAAACTATGCATTTTATAAAAAAAATATCAAGATATCAAAGTTGTGGATAAAAAAATTTTCGACAAATTTTGTTTTCCGTTTTTTTTTTTCAAAGTCGTGTGGTTTTGCTGCTAGAGGGCGAAAAACATTTTTCAATACTCTTGAGCGGACAAAAAAAAATATAGGTATCGTGAACAGCTTAGTATTTTGCCCCTCCACCTCCCTCTACCCAATATTTTTTACTGGCTAAGCTAATATAGATGACATAAGGATGACATATACAAAAAGGCCCATCACGACCACTACAGCTGAATGCGCGTAGTTCATATTATTAGATGCACCGTTCTATGCGCAGCTGTGTAAGAAATGAACGATGGGTTTCAAAAAAAATATTTTTTTTTTGCTCTGAAATTTTTATATAATTGACGAGTACTCTAAAAAAATGCATAGTTTTGCCTGTATATCAAAAATATATGCACTATATTTTTTTTTTCCGCTCAAAAGTATTGAAAAAATGTTTTTCGCGCTCTAGCGGCAAAACCGCGCGACTGAAAAAAAAACAAAGAACAAAATTTGTCGAAAATTTTTTTACCTACAACTTTGATATCTTGATATTTTTTTATAAAATGCGTAGTTTTGGCTTAAAATCAAACACCAAAAAAATTTATACATTGACATAAACTTCAGCGCGCTCTAGCGGCGTAACTAAGCGGAATTTCAAAAAAATTAAGAGAGCAAAAATTGTAGAGAATCGCTAGATCTACAATATCAAATTAGGTCATATTTTCTCAAAAATGCATAGTTTTGCAGCAAAACGCAAAAAACCGCCAAAATGGCCAAAAAAACATATATATGTATCTATATCTAAAAAACAACCCTATTTTTTTCATGTGCTTGGTGAAAAATATGTTAACACAACCCCAAGACAACTTTCTATATTGGGTGGCTTAGCTGTAGGAAAAATTTCCCAAAATCAGTGATTTTTCTTCTAATTTGAAGGGACTAATACAGTTATCTATTCTATATAAATTTCATAACAACAGTAAAATTGTTCACACATTTTAACTATGACAGTTAACGAATAATTTAATTTACTGTTTCAGAAATTGGCCTTAATTCTACTAAAAAGTTGCGAGATTATGCACTCAAATTGAAGAAGTACCTGTCAGGGATTAATCACTGGTAGTAACGAATAATGTATACAATTATGATTGAACAAACACAAGTATAATTGGTATATTATAAAACGGTTGTAGACAAAATATATTAGGCCACCTTTTATATTCCATTGGACATGATACGTTAGCCAGTAGTTATATATTATGTTCATAATGATTATTGACTAATGAATTATGCAACACAAAGACTATGGGCCAATTCTGCATATCGAAATATGCCCAAAGAATGAGAATAATAATGTTTGATACACAAATGTAGGTAGTTAGATTTGGCAAATACAATAAAAAAAGCAAATATATTTCAATAATGATTAAATCGAAAGAATTAAAATTTGACAATTTAACTAATCAATGGTGATCATGTCTAGGTAAAAATTGTATTAAAAATATAAATATGACTTTGTTCTATCATTGGATAAAATTTTATTTTGAAGTAAAGCATCACCAAGTATTATACCATCTGTGACCCATGAATGATTTTAATTTTATTTTCGCAAATAAAAATATGTAACGATAAACAAAATTTCTTGAGAGCACATTTGTGTTTCACTATAACAATCAAAAAACCAGTTATTAATTTGTTTTCGGTTTTGATTAAAAAAAAAAATCAATAAATTAAACATCATATTATAAACATGATATTTAAATGTCGAGTAATTCAAGGTCACACATGTGAAAAAGGATTATAACAAGAAATGCTTTATGAATATTTATTTTTATGATGAAATATGCAGATTTAAGACACAAAAATAAAATAGCATTACATAACATGTGTAAATTATACACTATTGATGTTTTTCCTGAAACCAAAACTGGATTATTAATAAACATTCGAATAGTTCTTTTAGAAAGTAGGCTGGGCCTCAGTTATATAGTGTAGGTACATGTACCAATGTCCATAATACAAATTTTATCAGGATCAAAGTTCATCTTAAAATCAAAGGTTTATTTATAGAAGACCGGCATTCAGGAACCGAAGGATGTAATCCCTTACAAGCTTGATTTGAGTAAATTTACTCCTTATTTCTATTTAGAAGGAACATGACTAACCAGAAACAACTGAAAGATCCGAAAAAATAAATTCATATAACATTCCTTGGTTTGAGGGTTGCGTAGGAACCTTTATAGTTTCGGTATGTCCGTTCATCCATCTGTATGTCACAGCCCTCTCATTCTATTATTTCTATATTTATTGAGATGAAATTTTATATACTATAGTGATGTAAATTGATGACCCAAAGGCAGAAATGAAGATATTTTAAAAACAAATTTTAAACTCCCTTTCTATAGAAGGGGAAAGTGAAAAGTAAGCCCAAAAATAAAGTTGCACTCACCCCATCGAGTGGAATGTCATTGAATACGTCCCCTAAAATGCAGCAAAAAATGTTTTAGGACCTTATAATTTTAATTTTTCACTCATGAGATATTCGCTTTCAAAGTCATTATCAACACATCCCTCACCACCCTCTAATTTAAAAATGTAAAAAAATCTGAAAAAATTCCGGCAGTTAGTACTTCCAATGAAACTTATATTGTAACGAAAGCACTTTCCGAAAAATTTTGAAATCACTGTTTTAAGAGCAAATTTGTCAAGATGAAATAGCAATACCGTAGGTATATATTATAAAGTTTAAGAGAATGTTAGTCAGTATGGCTACGAAACCCTATCGTGTGCGTGTCCAACACACTCTTGGTCGACTTTTTTAGCTGTTGGGAGCAGTAGACTGAATACTGGCAACGATTTTACTTATGCTTAGCAAACTTACAACTTTTTAGAAGATCTCTTAATCTAGCTAAGAAGGAAATGAAAGGTCTGGCAACCCTGCATTGGTTAGTATAAAAACCCGCTTAACTTTCAAAGTGACCAAAAAGACATTTATAAAAATATAGTTGTAGCAAGTCTGGGTTTTTGATAAAAATTTAGTATTATCACAAGCATGGTAATATTTTTATTGACAAATAAAAATATTACCAGACAGCTTGTAGGGCATCGAGTTAGCAGGTAAGGAGACATCATGCAGTACAAATTGTCTATGCAGAAACGACACCGATAGGTGTGACTAAAAGCAGGAATAACATCCGGACTATCTAAATTTTTAAGAATTCGGTATACCGACAAGTCGTACTACGTGAATAACGCAAATAAGAATTCAATAAATATCAGTTATTCAACAAAAAGAATTCAAAGGATGCATAGTCAAACAAAATATATAAAATGTATTTATTTACAATCATACAGTAATAATCAAATTGTCTTACATGTCTAAAGTTAGCAAGTATAACATTTCTAATTTGATTCGACAATGACAAACTGAAATATGACATTGCAGGTTGGAAAGTGATATGTGGGTTGGATAGTGGCCACTTTCCAACTTTGACATTTGTCCTTTGATATAGGAATTTTAAACAGTTTATTTGGCTTGTTCTTCATTAAGGAGGATGATTGTGAATAAAATAGTACACAAACCTTGGTGAAAAGTTTCATTGCTGTCTCGAGAATTAGTTGACTGAGGCGCGAAGTGGCGATAGTAATGAAACACTTTCCACCTCAGTATATAATATAAGGACCTCTAAAAAATAATACAATCCTATCATTCAATCAGTTTATTTTCTTTAATAGGGCTCTGTGTGTTGTTTACATTAACCAATGAAAAGTTATTTACGTTAATTTCTTCTTATCAACACGATCTTTAGAAGTGGAACCTTCTTTTAGCGCATGGCACTATTGTTCCTTTAGTGTATATTATTTAAAATTTATCAAATTGTCGGAAGTAATAAGTAACAAACTGTTACTATTTGATGGAAAAGTAGTAATAAGATGGTGAAGTGATACCGCTTTTGATCACATGACCCGTATAACCAAACTGTATATAACCTGTATCGGGTCTATATGAAAATCTTCTTTAAGACAGCCTATATTCTTTTGGTACAGCGACGATACGGGTTTGAATACATTCTGGGTATAGACAGAATAAAGTTGGCATGTATCGATTTGATATTGCCACGATACGTTTTGGATTTAAATTGAATAAAGTTTAATTTATCGAATTATCACAATATGTATACGTCAATATACCACATGTTGCAAATAAAATAATAAAATTATATAAAAAAAATATTTGTTCTGTGTTTTTTCGGGAATTTCTGGCATATATTAGTTTATAATTTTTACTGTACTGATAAACTTGTAGAAACCTTCAGATATCATATATTTACCTTGTTGAATGCATAGTGGGATCCTGTGGGACGCGAACCTACGAACCAGATCTACAATTACAGTGCACTAGTGCGGTTGGTGGCTTTACTATCTGCGCCACCTGGCCTTGCGTTGAACTCTCGCTTATTGCATATACATATTTATATTTACGTAGAGATAGGTATTTATAGTTACTATATATTTTAAATAAAATTTATCGAAATGCCGAAAACTAAATTAAAAACGTGTCGTCGTTGGGCGGAAGTGCGAACTGATACGGCTAAAGGATATGAAACTCGTCGACTTAAGACATTTAGAAGTAAGATTACAATAGACGATATAGATTATTAAATATACCTATACTTAATAAATTTGTTTTATATAAATACTGGTTCAAGATACACAAGAAACAAATAATGTAATATGACTGCCGATTATTCTACAGACAATAAAATTTCCGAAGAAAATTCAAGTAACAAACGATTTATGTAATAATAATAATAATAATAATAATAATCCTTTATTACTAGCATAGCTAAAAATTAAAAAAAACATAGCGTAGATACTTATACTTATACTGACTTATAAATCATTTTCTGATAAATTACGTGAATGGGTAATAAACATGAAAATTGAATTAACCCATAATTCTAAATTATTACGAATTTTGGTCTATGATGGGAATCATATTGAACTACCGTTGGATGCAAGAAGATTACCTACTCAAAACACCTAGAACTGTAAACGTTCGTCATATGAATAATGGATATTATTTTCTTCTACTCACTAATTTGCACGTAGTAACAGCAAATTGTAGAACGCATAACCCCACATTTAATAGTCACGTGCATCAGTTCTATACTGATAAGGCAAGTTTTAAAATAGAATCCGTATAGAAAACGGAACAGAGTCTATACAGTTGCGTTATTATCTCGTCTATAATTTAACATTACGCAAGATGTGCGATAAATGAGGAAATATCAGTATCGATTATGTAAAGACTCTATACCTATTTAGTCTAGAATATCTATAGATGACATAGACTTAATATAAAGTTATAATACATTTGCCACAACAGTAATGTTTTTATCGGAGAACTTTACAGCACCTACTTATATTAATGAGTTGTCTATAATATAACGATACTTTTTATCTGCTATAAATGTAAATCATATATTCTATACAGGGAAAATATATACAGATAATGCTTTATAGTCGCTGTACAGATTAAATAAAGAATATATCTGTAGAGGAAATGGTTATAGTTTTACTATAAATACGCTATATAGTTGAAATATGTATCGAGAAATCTTTATAGATTAGGTACTAATCTATATAGTCCACGGAAACCTACAATTATCTGGTCCAAATTTAACAATGCAACGTCAATAACCCTCAGATACCGATTTTTCAGTCGAATTAGGTGTTAAATGATAAAACTTATCCGCTATATTGATCTGCCATTTTGAATTTTTGAGTTTTGATCATATATTTTTAATCTGCGGCCTCAGGAATCTCGATATACCAGTTTATAGTAGAATCTGATGATATTAAATGAAAATATCATATACACATGCCAAATTTCAAGTCAATATATCTGGAAGTGGGTGAATAGTGAGTTGTAAGATTTGCTTACAGTGTTACAGATCAAGCTAATAGAAGCATGTTAAAAAAACATTATAGATCAGAACTAAACTTGTTTTATAAAATAGGTGATCCGCCATATTGGATTTAGTATGACCTTATCGTTTTCTGCTTGTCAAGCCCTGTCATTTGATACCCATATCAAGAGGGCTGTAAAGAAAATGATTATCCGTCATCTTGGGGTGGCGGCCATTTTGAATATTATATAATATTGAGTCCACTATATTGTATTGTCATCAGACATACACAGAATTGTCAAGTTTAATTTCGCTAAATTCTAACGAATCCTCACATCCCGAATTTTGAAAAAAAAATTCCTTTTTCATTATTTTAAGTTGAAGGCCAAAAAAAAACAATTACAATTTTCAGACAAAAATCATCGCTTTGAAATTTTTTCAATATGCATTTGGAAAGTTGACAGCCTAGCTGCGTTCTCCATTGACATCTTTTGTTCAATTTGACATCTTGTTTGAATTTAGTGATCCCAAAAACCTGAGAGCAAGAAGTTTTGTAAAAAAATGTTGTAATATAAGTCAAATGGTAATTTGTCAGCTGTCAATGGACACTTTTCTGTCTAATTTGGCAGCTCATTTTGCTTTACTTTATTTTCTAACTAGCTTTAGTTATTCAAAAAACTTGGAAGCAACTATTTTTGTTTGAAAATTGTAATTGTTTTTTGTCCCTTAACTTAAAATAATAAAAAAGGAATTATTTTTTTTCAAAATTCGTGCTCCAAGGTTTGTTGGAATTTCGTAAGATTTAATTTTTTAAAAATTTGTTCATTTCCGACAAGGCTTGCGCTGTGTAGCCATTTTTGAACTAAAAAACTCAATTTGGGACTACTAGCTGTATGCAGATGTGGAAGTAATAGAACCATAAATGACTCGGTTCATCTACCACATTGACACCGCTATCTTGAATTATTCATTTCTTATTAAAAATCCGCAATTCGCGATCCTGAAAACCCCCACAGTAGAATGGGGTCATACACGAATAACATCCTCCGCCATTTTACAGCCGCCATCTTGAATTTTTGTGATATAAAATTTTTAAAATTATATATATATATATATATATATATATATATATATATATATATATATATATATATATTGCTGTATATTCACACGGTGGAACACTACCCAAGTATCGTGTTTGAAATCATAAATAAAATTCACAAATTTGTATGTATTTTAGAAAATAACCATAATAGTTTTACTTTAACGGATCATACAGAAGCAGGAATATCTGTGGTTTATTTAATTGACTAGAATGGGCTATCGCCCATTCTAGCTCCTCCGGAGGGGTGACAGCTAAAGCTGTCAATGCGAGTGCTCCGCACTCGATTAGGTAACGCTTGAATCATTGTAGAAAGCTTGATTTTTAGTTTTCAATTTTCACTTTTTTTGGGTTTTTTAAATTTTAAGTTTTCAGTTTTTTAATTTTCAGTTTTTCAGTTTTTCGGTTTTTCATCTTTCAGTGTTTCGGTTTTTAAGTTTTCAATTTTTAAATTTTTCAGTTTTTCAGTTTAGTTTTTCAGTTTTCAGTTTTTCAGTCTTCAGTTTTTAGTTTTTCAGTTTTTCAATTTTTCAATTTTCAGTTTTTCAATTTTTTAGTTTTCAGTTTTTCAATTTTTCAGTTTTCAGTTTTTGACGTTTTCAGTTTTCAGTTTCATTTTTCAGTTTATCAGTTTTTCAGTATTTTAGTTTATCAGTCTTTCAGTCCTTTAGTCTTTCAGTGTTTCAGTTTTTCAGTTTCTCAGTTTCTCAATTTCTCAGTTTCCCAGTTTTTCAGTTTCAGTTTAAAAGTTTTAAAGTTTTAAAGTTTCGAAGTTTTTAATTTTCTAAGTTTTTAAGTTTCTAAGTTTTTAAGTTTTTAGGTTTATAAGTTTTTAAGTTTTGAAGATTTGAATTTTGAAGTTTTTAAGTTGTTTTTCAGGTTTGCAGGTTTTCAGTGTTTCAGTGTTTAAGTTTTTCAGTTTTTTAGTTTTTCAGTATTTCAGTTTTTCATTGTTCAGTTTTTCATTTGTCAGACTTTTATTTCAGTTTTTCAGTTTTCAGATTTTCAGTTTCTAGTTTTTCACCTTTCAATTTTTTAGTTTTCAAGTTTTCAAGTTTTCAAGATTTCAAGTTTGCAAGTTTGCAAGTTTTCAAGTTTTCAAGTATTCAAGTTTTCAAGTTGTCAAGATTTCAAGTTTTCAAGTTTTCAATTTTTCAAGTTTGCAAGTTTTCAAGTTTTCAAGTCAAGTCTTCAAGTTTTCAAGTTTATCAGTTTTTCAGTATTTCAGTTTTTCACTTTCATATTCGTAATTAGGTACTTCAGTAACCTTCACATTCCGAGTTTCAGCTGAATCGGACGGCAAATAAGAAAGTTACAATAAATAGCGGATATTGGGCTATGGGGACGCCGCCATTTTGAAGTTTTCAATTTCACAATCAGCTACTTCAGTAACTTCAAGATATCGAGTTTCATTTGAATCGGACGGTAAATAAGGAAGTTACAGTAAATGATGAATATTATGCTATGGAGACGCCGCCATTTTGAATTTTTGAGTTACGATAACATATTCGTGATCTGTGACCTCGATAACATATACATACCTATTTTCAGACGAATGGCACCATAAATGGTAAAATGGGTCCTGCAACTCCGCCACCATTTTGAATTTTTCAATTTCGACGTCATATTCACAGTCAGCTACTTCAGTAACTTCAACATACCGAGTTTCATTTGAATCGATTGGAAAATATAGAAGTTACAATAAATGATGAATATTAGGCTATGGGGACGCCGCCATTTTGAATTTTTTAGTTACGATAACATATTCGTGATCCGTGACCTCGATAACATATACATACCTATTTTCAGACGAATTGCACCGTAAATGGTAAAATGGGTCCTGCAACTCTGCCGCCATTTTGAATTTTTCAATTTCGACGTCATATTCACAGTCAGCTACTTCAGTAACTTGAACATACCGAGTTTCATTTGAATCGATTGGAAAATATAGAAGTTACAGTAAATGATGAATATTAGGCTATGGGGATGCCGCCATTTTGAATTTTTGAGTTACGATAACATATTCGTGATCTGTGACCTCGATAACACATACGTACTTATTTTCAGTCAAATGGCATCGTAAATGGCAAAATGTGTCCTGCAGCTCCGCCGCCATCTTGAATTTTTCAATTTCGATTTCTGATTCGTAATCGGCGACCTCGAAAACCCTCACATACCGATTTTGAGCGGTGTGACGCCATAATCGACAAACATCGTCCGCCATTTTGGCGCCGCCATATTGAATTTTGCGATTCCGACGTCACATTCGTGAGCACCGTGGTAGATAATCCCCGAGTACCAAATTTCAGGCCAATCGGACGACAAATAAATTTAATTGCGATTTTCGAGATTTGTTTTGCGCACCCGTACTATTGCCATTCTATTTAATTTGTAAAAATGTAAAAATTTGACATCAAAACTTATTTCCGCGTTGCTGGCAACGCTTCCGCGTAGCTGACAACGCCTAACTTCACACAAATAATTTTTACCACCTATTTCAGAAATTTATGTCGGAATGGAAAACATGGATTTTAAAAACTGTGATTTTTCAGGAAATAATGGGAGTTGAGAGGCTTTCTAGGTCTCAAATTAATCGGAAAGGACGATATTTGTTGTGATAGTGGAATGTGCGGGCCAAATCGGAAATTCGGCCCGACACGGGCGTGTGAAAGTTGGGTTTTTTGTGAGAAAGTGAAAAACGTCTACGTACAAAAAAATTCATAATTAAGCAAGTACATAGAATAGAAGCTCGTTCTGTGTCTCGATGGAAAGGGGGAGCTTGGCCCTTTCCCGTGATACCAAATTTTACAGGGAAAATCGAAAATTCGGGTGAGACAAATGTGACAAATTTGAGTGTGTTAAAACGTAACCTAGAAAATTGTAAAACATGAAATCTTAAAACACTCATATTTTAGTTAATACTTGACGTAAAAGCTCGATCTTAGTCTCTATTTGAACACGGAGATTGGCATTTTATCCACGCACTACGTGCTCTGGGTTAAATAAAAAATTTAGTGTAGTTCTGTGCGAAATAAGAATGGATATTTTCGTAAAAATTGAAAACCGTAAGTACTTTAAAAATTCATAAGTAAATAAAAATCGGGAGTGAAACGGTGTTCGAAGTCTCTCTAGAAAGCAGAAGAACGTAGCTTTCTGGCGATACCCAGTTTGACCAGAAAAATGGAAAATTAGGCCCGCGGCGAGCGCGACAAAAGTAGCTTTTCTGGGATCTTTTAAATTTAAAATATCACGTAATTACGAAAAATTCTTCCACTTTGACCGCCCGTGGCTCGTTAATCTTTGGAGCTGGAGAAAAACAAAAAAAAAAGACTTTTAGATAATTCATTTTTCTACATTTTCGTTAGGGCGAAGTATTTTGCTCTCGGAGGCCCCGTTTAGAAGTTATGGAGGTTTAAAGGTAAAAATGTCCAATTTTCCGCCTTTTTGCACCGCCGCACCTTTCGGCCGATATCTCCGAAACGAAGACACGTACGGAAATTTTGAAGATACCGGAGGAAGCGGAAAGAAACGCTCTTGTCCTTTGAGATTTTTTTATTTTGAGCTAGCTCCGACCGTTTTCGAGTTATAGGCGAAAAACCGAAAAAATGAGACGGGCTTCGGAGCCGAAACAGTGCAAAAACGTGCAATCTTAAAACGTCCGTATTTTTCGAAATACATATTTTGGAGCGCCGTACGGCATCGCGGCGGGACGGGGAGAGATTCTAGTTATAGCTAGCCGCAAACTGCGAGGTCGAAATCGAAAATTAAGCCCGGCAGGAGCGAAAGAAAATCGTACATTTTTGACGTTTACGAAATACCAAATCGCCTTCCCCTATTTTCTCTTTTACCCCTCGACTCCTCATTCCCCAAAAAAGCAGGCGAGAGAGATAGGTGACTTTCGTCCGATTGTAACGGAAAAACCCGGAAAAATACCGGAACCGAGTATAGCCTATACACTGTAGAATTCCGTCCCGATCACTTTCGAGGCGGGCAAGGACCGGCGAAATGAAGCGCGTCTCGACAGCATGTACCTTAAGATCGCAAAGAGGAAGGGGCTCGCACCAACTGCTCTTTATTACTATGACTAGAAAACGCTGCGCGTTTTCTAGGTCCTCCGGACGGGTGACAGCTAAAGCTGTCAAATTGAGTAACGCTTGAATCATTGTAGAAAGCTTGAATCATTGTAGAAAGCTTGAATCATTGTAGAAAGCTTGGTTTTCAGTTCCGATTTCAGATTCGTCATCAGCGACCTGAAAAACATCTAGGTACCGATTTTCAGTCGAATCGGTTCATAAATGACACATGTTGTCAGGCATTTTGTTTGCCGCCATATTGAATTTTGTAAATCTAATGTTATATTCGTTATCAGCTATACTAATAACCTGTACATACCGAGTTTCATTTGAATCGGACTGTAAATAAAAAAGTTAGAATAAATGGCTATGGGGACGCCACCATTTTGAATTCTTTAGCGACGGTCACAGATTCGTGATCTGTAGCCTCGATAACACTCACCGACCTATTTTTGGACGAATGTCACCGTAAATGACAGATTTTATTCAACAATTCGTACCGCCATTTTGAATTTTTCAGTTCCGTAATCATATTCCTTACCATCTACTTTAATAACCTCTAAATACCGAGTTTCAGCCGAATCGGTTGGTAAATAAGAAAGTTACAGTAAATAATGGATAATAGGCTATGGGGACGCCGCCATTTTAAATTTTTCAATTTCGATTTCACATCCACAATCAGCTACTTCAGTAACCTTATAATATCAAATTTCATTTGAATCGGACGGTAAATAAGGAAGTTACAGTAAATGATGAATATTAAGCTATGGAGACGCCGCCATTTTGAATTGTGGAGATACGATGACATATTAGTGATCTGTGACCTGGATAACACGTACATACTTATTTTGAGACGAATGGCACCGCAAATGGCAAAATTTGTCCTGGAACTCGGCCGCCATTTTGAATTTTTCAATTTCGATTTCAGATTCGTAATCAGCGACCTCGAAAACCCCCACATACCGATTTTAAGCGGTGTGACGCCATAATCGACAAACATCGTCCGCCATTTTGAATTTTGCGATTCTGACGTCATACTTCTGATCAACGTCGTCGATTTTCCCCGAGTACCGAATTTTAGCCCAATCGGACGACAAATAAGGAAATTTAATTTAAATTGTTCACACACCGTGTATACATGCTGAAATATTTGACTTTTCTCAAACGTTGGTATTCCAGAAATTGATGTACCTTTCCTTTGGACTAATCTCTTACCCTTTCTTTTTGCCATTTTTGCAACTGTAATGACAGATATAATATTAGATCTTAAATTTGAAATATCATATTATGATGAGTATCGAAGTGTCTTTTAAAGAAAGAGTGCCAGACGTTCTGCTGAATATACCTATAGAAATACAAAACCATATGGTTTTGTTATTTACTTGTAATGAACACATGCATGAATCAATAAGTCATTGATATTTCTACGAAAATAATAAAAGTTCTTAGACAGAAACAACATTGTACAGACAGCTCTATTTAAATATCAAAAGTGTAATGTTTGTGATAAAAATTGTTATTAAATACGTAAACTGCAATTATTTTCGTAGGCAAGTAAAAATAGCACGTAATTCATTTTATAGATGCAATAAATGTGAGTCAAGACAGCCGTAGAAAACGGAATTAACTATGAAAGAGAATAATTTTACTTACTGATATTGTAGTGTTGCCTTTCCAAATATGTAGGGGCGAAGAGCAAAAAAAATCCAAAGCAAAGAGGAGATTAATATTTAACAAATACTTACCTGAAACACACGTTACAAATTAATGATAGAGAGAGATTTAAAAATAATGTAAGTCGTTGGGAAAGCAACGTTTATCCAATAAATCTGCACTATATAAATTACATACTGACACTGACTTGTCGACACGAAATCATACAAAAAATATTTGATAACAATTGTTTTTAGTTATCATACAAATTTACGTACTATAGCCTACTTGGATAAGAATCATAAATGAAACTATCCTCATATTTACGTGAAATATATATATTTAGAATGTACTTATTATCACACATAAAGCGTTTAACATTTCATGTATTCTTCAATAATATGCACGTGTTCATGTGTAATTATTTCATGAAACATTTATTTACAATAGCATGGAAAAATAAGGAAGGAGTGATAATGCTGAACCAAGTTTGGATATTAATGTTATAGAAGTTGCTTTTAATGAATCTTGACCGATACAACTCGCCCTTGATCTACTTTGTTTCGTATATTATTAAGTAGGTATATGTCCTACTTGAAAAAACTGTTTTTGTGTAGTTACACCAGGCGAAGTGATTTCCGTCACTACTGCTATAGGTGATTTTCTAACCACGGTGATTTAATCGCCGGCAGTGAAATATCATTTATTCTTAGCTCAGTCTCACTGTGCCTTATGTTATTTATTTAATTATGCGAAAAGCAACCGTAATATATTGGTAAAATTGTAATCTTATAATGAATTATTAACATATATCGATTTTGAACGTTCATTTAGACATGTTGTTAATTTTTTAGCGAGTAACAGGTTTGTGAACAGGTCGTTAAGAAGCAGGTACATGGCATGCACGCATCACCAGACATCTTTAAATGTGAACATTACATATAACCTATTAATCATTTTTGGTCACCTGATTTTGACACCGCCATCTGGAAGGCACATAAACTTTATCCAATTAGAAGGGAATGCAAATGTAAACGATTAGCGATGAGTTTCGAGCAAAGGCAGTTTAAGCTTGTTATTAAAAAATAACAGCTTCTCCTCATCTTTAAAAAACAAAACTATCAGCTGTGTGCCCTCCTCACCACCAGCGTGACGTCAGCCGAAAACGGTCTATAGGACTAAACTGATTGACTTGTAATGTCAATTATTTAATAGCCAATAGAATTAAATTCTTTAACTTGCCTGTCGGAAGTAGCAAAGAGTCACATTAAAATAAAATGATTTAAACTTTTCAAATATAAAATAACGAAGTAAAAATTGATTATGTAATTTCCGGTAAATTTATTTTCAATAATGTGCATACGTGTTCATGTGTAAATATTTAATGAAACATGTATTTACAATAGCATGGAAAAATTAGGAAGGAGTGATATTGCTGGACCATATCTTCAGCGGAGGGAATCGTAAATGTGGAAGAAGTATAAATAGAACCGTGAAATAAATAGGTGGATCCTTAATTCTGTTAATATCATAGTCAATTTGCGGCACACACTGATATTTCTTCGTATCTCTATAAATAAAGTTCATTGTCGTTGTTGATTTAACATTACTGTGGTCGCGTGTATTTCTATATACACACATGAAGAAACCGTTAGAAATATGAGTTTGATCAAAGTTTGGATATTAATGTTACAGAATTTGCTTTTAATGAATCTTAGTATATGTCCAACTTGAAAAAACTTTCCGGAAGTTTCCCCTTATCTTAATTATTGTGCACTTTTCTTCACCTCTTCTCAAATGTTGTCTCTGCAGTCCAAAACCAAAAATATTCCACCACCCCGATTCTCTCTTCACTTTTTTCTAAAACTTACATTTAAAATGTCTAAACCTGATACCTCAAATTAAATTAAATAATGTCAACGCTACATATAACCTATAAGACTAAACTGACAGATTTGTAATGTCAAACATTTAAGAACCTCTAAAAGTAAACTCCCTAAAAAAGTGTAAATGTCACATTTTTCTTAGACGTTGGTAATATAACCTACAAAATTGACTTACTTTTAGTGTCAAATATTTAAAAGAAAGTGTCTACGCAACCGCCGCGGCGGTTGTTTTAACTATTTACGTAACCGCCGCGGCAATTGGTTTGGTTACATACTATTTATTCTGTGCTATAGCAGTGTTTTCCATATGGATCGCTGGCCTATGCGTAACGTTATCGCGTTGTGGAGCGACAGGTCCCGGGTTCAAATACTGCCCACTTGACTTTTTTTTTTTAATATTTTGTAACGATTAATATCCTTTTTCACAAATTCTGGTTGGATTTGACGACAGAAATGTTCTTTTTTTTCATATAATAATTTATCTCTTTCATGTGATGGTAGTTAGGTTGATTTTTATTTTGCTAAATAATTGTTAATAAATTATCAGCGCCGCAGGCAGGATTAGCGTCGTAGACAAAAAGGGGGGTGCGGGGGGTGTCCCCCCGCCTTGTTTTTCAGAAAATTGCATAAAATATTTCAATTTCTATGCGCGGCGGTTCAATAGGTCGTGAAAAAGATCCGCCGCGGCGGTTGCGTAGACACTCCCTATTTAAAAACCTGTAAAAATAAACTACCTATCAGAACTAAAAAAGCGCAAATGTCACATTAAAATAAAATAACCTAAAGAAAGCAATGATTTCATTAATATTTCTACACAAAGTTTTTCTTTTATAGATAGTTAATTTTTCTGCTGTTTGCAAAATCCTATAAAGAATGTTTCAATAAAATAACTTAAACTTCAAATATAAAATAACTAACTTAAATTGATTACGTATTATCTTTAATTACAAACACCTGAAAGATGTCTACTAAAATAACTAAACAACAAATTTAAAATGCTTAGAAATCTACCGTCGGATCTTCAGATAACGATTTAGTCAGATTTTTCCAAATTGTCCGAAAGAAATAAACAAACAATAATTGCATTTTTCGTGATTAATAAAACAATAGACGCAAACTCAATAATCGTTTTCGATGCAGATTTGCGAATACACTGCCATATATATAGATCCATTTTCAGCATAATTAAACGACAACCGGACGATAAATAAATTTTTTACTCGTTAACTCTGCTGGTTGAACTATTTAACTTTATCTCAGGGAGTCGGCTCAGGGTTAAATTTTCTATACTAAAAATTTGTTCTTTTTTAACGTTATCTTTTGTCTACTTAATATAATTTTGATAATGTTAGAAATATGGACTTTAATTTAATTTCGATTAATACCTTTCACTTTCAAATGTTACATAAATTTCTTTCTTCGTAACTACAATCTTCTTTCCCCAATGTACATCTCCTTTCAATCTCCAAATTTATCCTTCCTATCTATTCTCCTTTCCAATTTATCAACACTCGTACTTTCTCCTTCTTATTTTAATCATTACTTTTCTTCACCTTTTCCTATCACCCCGATTCTCTTTCACTTTTTTCTATAATTTGTATTTAAAACGTCTAAACCTGACACCTTCAAAGTAATGACGCAAAGTGTAAATGAAACTTTTGAAATATAAAAGAACTAACTAAAATGGATTATGTATTATTTTTAATTAAACGTTGGTAATGAATTAAATGTCAATACTATATATAACCTACAAAATTAAACCCACTGACTTGTAATGTCAAATATTAAAAACCTATATAGATAAACTCCCTAACAGAACTGACAGTCTGAATGTCACATTGACGTAAAATGACAGAATTAAATAATGTCAACACTACATGTAACCTATAAGACTAAACTGAGTGACTTGTACTGTCAAATATTTAATAACCTATAAATTACTCTCTTTGACTTGTCTGTGTAAAAAGTGTAAAAAAGTGTAAAAAACATGAGTTAAACTTTTCAAATATAAAGTAACTAACTAAAATGGATTATATATTATCTTTAATTACATACGCCTCGTGATTAAAACAGTACACGCGAACTCGATAATTATTTTCGATGCAGATTTACGAATACGTAGCAATATATATCCGTTTTCGGCGCGAATAAGGAATTTATGTAAATGAATTTCCGAAAAATTGTTCGCACACCCCGTAAACCACGAAATTGATTTTTCAAATCATTCAAATTCATCTGTGACGTCATTGCTGCCGGGACTGGAAATATACCTCAACTTTGACCGCTCGAGGCTCGCTTATTTTTGGAGCGGGACGAAAACAAAGACGACGACTTTTAGATAATTGAATTTTCTACAATTTCGATAGGGTCGAAGTATTTCGCCCTAGGAGCCCCCGTTTAGGAGTTATGAGGGTTTAAAGGAAAAAATGTCCAATTTTTCGCCTTTTTTCACCTCGCACCGCCGCACCGTTCAGCGGATATCTCCGAAACGGAGACCCTTGCCAAAATTCCGATGGAACCGGAGGATTCCTCAAGAAACGGGCTTGTCCTTTGGGAATTTTTATTTTCGAGCTAGCTCCAACCGTTTCCGAGATATCGGCGAAAAACCGCAGAAATAAAAAGCGCGTTTCGAGGCCGAAAAAAGTGCGAAAACGTGCCATCTTGAAACGCTCGTATCTTCCGAAATACGTCGTCGCAGACACCGTACGGCGTCGCGACGCGAAGAACGAACGTTCTAGTTGATGGGAATCGTAAATGGCGCGGCGGAAATCGAAAATTAGGCGCCGCAGGAGCGAACAAAAAGTGACATTTTTTGACGTCTATCGATTTTGAAAGCGACTTACGCGAATATTGTTTCGCGGACCCCCTTGTAAACGGGCAATCGTGTAAACGCCAAATAAAAGCAGATAGTCGAATTTGATGCGTTAATAAAAACTGTACCTCAACGAATGCGACGACGAAATATAGCCTATGACGGGCGGAATTCGCTTACGATCCCGCGTCGCGCCGCCCGACCGGCGAATCCGCGCCTTTCTCCATATCTCGGTTCTGCAAAACGTGTACGTGCGAGCGGCGCATCACGTTTTGCGCGGTCGCTTTCATCAACACGATTTTATATATATATGGACTAGGTCCTCCGGACGGGTGACAGCTAGAGCTGTCAATGCGAGTGCTCCGCACTCGATTAGGTAACGCTTGAATCATTGTAGAAAGCTTGAATCAATGTAGAAAGCTTGGTTTTCAGTTTCGATTTCAGATTCGTCATCAGCGTCCTGAAAAACATCTAGGTACAGATTTTCAGTCGAATCGGTCCATAAATGATACATCTTGTCCGCCATATTGGGCCGCCATATTGAATTTTGTAGATCTGATGTCATATTCGTTATCGGCTATACTAATTACCTCTACATACCAAGTTTCATTTGAATCGGACGGTAAATAAGAAAGTTACAGTAAATGGTGGATTTAAGGCTATGGGGACGCCACCATTTTGAATTCTTTAGCGGCGGTCACATATTCATGATCTGTGGCCTCGATAACACCCACATACCTATTTTTGCCGCCATTTTGAATTTTTCAGTTCCGTAATCATATCGAATAATCGAATTTCTATGTTTAGAAACTAAATAAGAGCCATCAGTTTTAGTAACATCTTCAACTGGAATCTTATAAAATGAAATAATTTTTTTGCCATTGTTTGAAATCATAGGAACATCACGGAAGTGTCTAGCACGAACAATCACTATATTGTGTAATATGTTGATTCTTTGAACATGCGATTGGGGAGTGGAAGCTATGGCGATGTCCAATGAAACAGGTTGTGTTGCATTGAAAACATCAATGGATGTTTGACTGTTGGTCTTAATTTTTTTAGGCGGTGGAATGCCTTCTCCAGGTTGGCTGAGTGAAGAGGTACGTCGTGTGAATTTTCCAGAAATTGAAGTACCTTTCCTTTGGATTAATCTCTTACCCTTCCTTTCTGCCATTTTTGCAACTGTAATGAGAGATATAATATTAGATCTAAAATTTGGAATATACAGAAACAACATTGTACAGACAGCTCTATTTAAATATCAAAAATGTAATGTTTGTGATAAAAACTGTTATTAAATCGTAAACTGCAATTATTTTCGTAGGCGAATAAAAATACCACGTAATTCATTTTATAGATGCAATAAATGTGAGTCAAGACAGCCGTAGAAAATGAAATTAACTAAGAAAGAACATAATTTTACTTACTGATATTGTAGTGACACCTTTCCAAATATGTAGGGGCTAAGAGCAAAAAAATTCCAAAGCAAAGAGGAGATTAATATTTAACAAATACCTACCTGAAACACACGTTACAAATTAATAAGAGAGAGCAATTTAAAAATAATGAAAGTCGCTGGGAAAGCAACGTTTATTCTATAAATCTGCACTATATAAATTACACACTGACACTGACTTGTCGACACGAAATCATACAAACAATATTTGATAACAATTGTTTTTAGTGTTCTTAGAAATTTAGGTACTGTAGCTTAGTTGGATAAGAATCATAAATGAAACTATCCGCATATATACCTGAAATGTATACCTATATTCACAATGTACTGATTATTCCACAATAGTATGGAAAAGTAAGGAAGGAGTGATAATGCTGAACCAAGTTTGGATATTAACATTAATGAATCTTGATCGATATAACTCGCCCTTGATCTATTTTGTTTCATATTTCATTAAGTATATGTCCAACTTGATAAAACGGTTCTTGTGTAGTTACACCAGGCGAAGTGATTTCCGTCACTACTGCTATAGGTGATTTTCTAATCACAGTGATTTAATCGCCGGCAGTGAAATATCATTTATTCTTAGCTTAGTCTCACTGTGCTTTATGTTATTTATTTAATTCTGTGAAAAGCAACCGTAATATATTGGTAAAATTGTAATCTTATAATGAATTATTAACATATTTCGATTTTGAACGTTCACTTAGACATGTTGTTAATTTTTTAGCGAGTAACAGGTTTGTGAACAGGTCGTTAAGAAGCAGGTACATGGAATGCACGGATCACCAGACATCTTTAAATGTGAACATTACATATAACCTATTAATCATTTTCGGTCACCTGATTTTGACACCGCCATCGCTGGAAGGCACATAAACTTTATCCAATCAGAAGGGAATGCAAATGTAAACAATTAGCGATGAGTTTCGAGCAAAAGCAGTTTAAGCTTGTTATTAAAAAATAACAGCTTCTCCTCATCTTTAAAAAACAAAACAATCAGCTGTGTGCCCTCCTCACCACCAGCGTGACGTCAGCCGAAAACGGTCTGTCTCTATAAATAAAGTTCATTGTCGTTGTTGATTTCACATTACTGTGGTCGCGTGTAATTCTATACACAGATGAAGAAACCGTTAGAAATATGAGTTTGATCAAAGTTTGGATATTAATGTTACAGAAGCTGCTTTTAATGAATCTTAGTATATGTTCAACTTGAAAAAACTTTCCGGAAGTTTCTCCTTATCTTAATTATTGTGTACTTTTCTTCACCTCTTCTCAAATTTTGTCTCTGCAGTCCAAAACCAAAAATATTCCACCACCCCGATTCTCTCTTCACTTTTTTCTAAAATTTACATTTAAAATGTCTAAACCTGATACCTCAAATTAAATTAAATTATGTCAACGCTACATATAACCTATAAGACTAAACTGACAAATTTGTAATGTCAAACATTTAAGAACCTCTAAAAGTAAACTCCCTAAAAAAGTGTAAATGTCACATTTTTCTTAGACGTTGGTAATATAACCTACAAAATTAGACTGACTTACTTTTAATGTCAAATATTTAAAAGAAAGTGTCTACGCAACCGCCGCGGCGGTTGCTTTAACTATTTACGTAACCGCCGCGGCAATTGGTTTGGTTACATACTATTTATTCTGTGCTATAGCGGTGTTTTTCATATGGATCGCTGGCCTGTGCGTAACGTTATCGCGTTGTGGAACGACAGGTCCCGGGTTCAAATACTGCCCACTTGACTTTTTTTTTTAATATTTTGTAACGATTAATATCCTTTTTCACAAATTCTGGTTGGATTTGACGACAAAAATGTTCTTTTTTTTCATATAATAATTTATCTCTTTCATGTGATGGTAGTTGGGTTAGTTAGGTTGATTTTTATTTTGCTAAATAATTGTTAATAAATTATCAGCGCCGCAGGCAGCATTAGCTTCGCAGACAAAAAGGGGGGTGCGGGGAGTGTCCTCCCGCCTTGTTTATTTCATATTTCAATTTCTATGCGCGGCGGTTCAATGAGTCGTGAAAAAGATCCGCCGCGGCGGTTGCGTAGACACTCCCTATTTAAAAACCTGTAAAAATAAACTACCTATCAGAACTAAAAAAGCGCAAATGTCACATCAAAATAAAATAACCTAAACGTCAAATATAAAATAACTAACTTAAATTGATTACGTATTATCTTTAATTACAAACACCTGAAAGATGTCTACTAAAATAACTAAACAACAAATTTAAAATGCTTAGAAATCTACCGTCGGATCTTCAGATAACGATTTAGTTAGATTTTTCCAAATTGTCCAAAAAGAAATAAACAAACAATAATTGCATTTTTCGTGATTAATAAAACAATACACGCAAACTCAATAATCGTTTTCGATGCAGATTTGCGAATACACTGCCATATATATAGATCCATTTTCAGCATAATTAAACGACAACCGGACGATAAATAAATTTTTTACTCGTTAACTCTGCTGGTTGAACTATTTAACTTTATCTCAGGGAGTCGGCTCAGGGTTAAATTTTCTATACTAAAAATTTGTTCTTTATTAACGTTATCTTTTGTCTACTTAATATAATTTTGATAATGTTAGAAATATGGACTTTAATTTAATTTCGATACAACCTTTCACTTTCAAATATTACATAAATTCCTTTCTTCGTAACTACAATCTTCTTTCCCCAATTTACATCTCATTTCAATCTCCAAATTTATCTTTCCTATCTATTCTCCTTTCCAGTTTATCAACACTCGTACTTTCTCCTTCTTATTTTAATCATTATTTTTCTTCACCTTTTCCGATCACCCCGATTCTCTTTCACTTTTTTCTATAATTTATATTTAAAACGTCTAAACCTGACACCTTCAAAGTAATGACGCAAAGTGTAAATGAGTTAAACTTCTCAAATATAAAATAACTAACTAAAATGGATTATGTATTTTGTTTAATTAAACGTTGGTAACGAATTAAATGTCAACACTATATATAACCTACAAAATTAAACCCACTGACTTGTAATGCCAAATATTTAAAAACCTATAGAAATAAACTCCCTAACAGAACTGACAGTCTGAATGTCACATTGAAATAAAATGACAGAATTAAATAATGTCAACACTACATGTAACCTATAAGACTAAACTGAGTGACTTGTAATATCAAATATTTAATAACCTATAAGTTACTCTCTTTGACTTGTCTGTGTAAAAAGTGTAAAAAAGTGTAAAAAACATGAGTTAAACTGTTCAAATATAAAGTAACTAACTAAAATGGATTATATATTATCTTTAATTACATACGCCTCGTGATTAAAACAGTACACGCGAACTCGATAATTATTTTCGATGCAGATTTACGGATACATAGCAATATATATCCGTTTTCGGCGCGAATAAGGAATTTACGTAAATCAATTTCGGAAAAATTGTTCGCACACCCCGTAAACCACGAAATTAATTTTTCAAATCATTAAAGTGCATCTGTGACGTCATCACTGCCGGGACGGGAAATAGACCTCAACTTTGACCGCTCGAGGCTCGCTTATTTTTGGAGCGGGACGAAAACAAAGACGACGACTTTTAGATAATTGAATTTTCTACAATTTCGATAGAGTCGAAGTATTTCGTCCTAGGAGCCCGCGTTTAGAAGTTATGAGGGTTTAAAGGAAAAAATGTCCTATTTTTCGCCTTTTTTCTCCTCGCACGGCCGCACCGTTCTGCAGATATCTCCGAAACGAAGAACCTTGCCAAAATTCCGATGGAACCGGAGGATTCCTCAAGAAACGGACTTGTCCTTTGGGAATTTTTATTTTCGAGCTAGCTCCAACCGTTTCCGAGATATCGGCGAAAAACCGCAGAAATAAAAAGCGCGTTTCGAGGCCGAAAAAAGTGCGAAAACGTGCCATCCTGAAACGCTCGTATCTTCCGAAATACGTCGTCGCAGACACCGTACGGCGTCGCGACGGGAAGAACGAAAGTTCTAGTTGATGGGCATCGTAAATGGCGCGGCGGAAAACGAAAATTAGGCGCCGCAGGAGCGAACAAAAAGTGACATTTTTTGACGTCTATCGATTTTGAAAGCGACTTACGCGAATATTGTTTCGCGGACCCCCTTGTAAACGGGCAATCGTGTAAACGCCAAATAAAAGCAGATAGTCGAATTTGATGCGTTAATAAAAACTGTACCTCAACGAATGCGACGACGAAATATAGCCTATGACGGGCGGAATTCGCTTACGATCCCGCGTCGCGCCGCCCGACCGGCGAATCCGCGCCTTTCTCCATATCTCGGTTCTGCAAAACGTGTACGTGCGAGCGGCGCATCACGTTTTGCGCGGTCGCTTTCATCAACACGATTTTATATATATATATGGACTAGAAACGCTTCGCGTTTCTAGGTCCTCCGGACGGGTGACAGCTAAAGCTGTCAATGCTAGTGCTCCGCACTCGTTTAGGTAACGCTTGAATCATTGTAGAAAGCTTGAATCAATGTAGAAAGCTTTGTTTTCAGTTTTGATTTCAGATTCGGCATCAGCGACCTGAAAAACATATAGGTACCGATTTACAGTCGAATTGGTCCATAAATGATACATCTTGTCTGCCATTTTGGGCCGTCATATTGAATTTTGTAAATCTGATGTCATATTCATTATCGGCTACACTAATTACCTCTACATACCAAGTTTCATTTGAATCGGACGGTAAATAAGAAAGTTACAGTAAATGGTGTATATAAGGCTATGGGGACGCCACCATTTGGAATTTTTGAGTTACAATAACATATTCGTGATCTGTGATCTCGATAACACATACACACTTATTTTCAGATGAATGGCACCGTAAATGGCAAAATGTGTCCTGCAACTCTACCGCCATTTTGAATGTTTCAATTTTGATTTCGGATTCGTAAGCGACCTCGAAAACCCCCCCACATACCGATTTTGAGCGATGTGACGCCATAATCGACAAACATCGTCCGCCATTTTGAATTTTGCGATTCTGACGTCATAGTTCTGATCAACGTCGTCGATTTTCTCCGAGTACCGAGTTTTAGCCCAATCGGACGACAAATAAGGAAATTTAATTTAAATTGTTCACACACCGTGTATACATGATGAAATAATTGACTTTTCTCAAACGTTAGTAATATAACCTATAATATTAAACTGACTGATTTGTAATGTCAAATACTTAAAAACCTATAAAAATAAACTCCCTAAGAAAGTATAAATGTCACATCAAAATAAAATAACCTAAACATCATATATAAAACAACTAACTTAAATTGATTATGTATTATCTTTAATTACAAATACCTGAAAGAAGTCTACTAAAATAACTAAATAACACATCTAAAATTATGTTTAGAAATATACCGTCGGATATTCAGATGACGATTTTTCCGAATTATTATCACGATTATTAAAACAATACACACAAACTCAATTATTGTTTTCGAATTTTGTATATAATTTTCATTTTAAACTGGTCATATTAACTATGTCTCAACTGAAATCAGTTTGATCAAAGTTTAGATATTAATATTTTTTGAAGTTGCTTTTAATGAATCTTTGTCCTTACAACTCACCATTGATACATTTTATTTCGTGTTTCATAAAGTATACTATGTTATGAGAAATCTTCCTGGGAGGACTTTCTCCTTCTTATTTTAATTGATATTTACTTTTCTTCACCTTTCCTCAAATTTCCCGTCTGTCCTCTCCAAAACCAAAAATATTCTATTGCCTCGATTCTCTCTTCACTTTTTTCTAAAATTTATATTTGAAATATCTAAACCTGACACTTTGAAATTAACGACAGAATTAAATAAGGTAGTGGCTATTGAACCGCCGCGGCGGATCTTTTTCACAACTTATTGAACCGCCGCGGCGATTGGTTTGGTTACATATTATTTATTCTGTGCTATAGCGGTGTTTTCCATGTGGGTCGCTGGCCTATGCGTAACGTTGTAGCGTTGTGAAGCGACAGGTCCCGGGTTCAACTGCTGGCAACATGTGGCAACTGAACTTTTTTTTTTATATTTTGTAACGATTAATATCCTTTTTCACAAATTCTGGTTGGATTTGACGACAGAAATAATGTTCTTTTTGTTCATATAATAATTTATTTCTTTCATGTGATGGTAGTTGGGTTAGTTAGGTTGATTTTTATATTGCTAAATAATTGTTAATAAATTATCAGCGCTGCAGGCAGCTTTAGCGTCGCAGACAAAAACGGGGGGTGTCCCCCCGCCCTGTTTTTCAGAAAATTGCATAAAATATTTCAATTTCTCTGCGCGGCGGTTCAATAAGTCGTGCAAAAGATCCGCCGCGGCGGTTGCGTAGACACACCCATTAAATAATGTCAATACTACATATAACCTATAAGACCAAACAGTCTGACATGTAATGACTTGACTTAAACTTTTCAAATATAAAATAACTAAAACATATTATGTAATTTCGGAAAATATTTAAAACCCTATAAAAATAAACTCCCTAACAGAACTGACAAAGTGAATGTCACATTAAAATAAAATATTAGAATGTCTAAACCTGAAAATTTTAAAATTTAATTTAGTTCTTTAATAATGTTAACTTTTGTCTACTTAATATAATTTTGGTACCCTTCCCCAATTTACCTCGTCTCAATCTCCAAATTTATCCTTCCTATCTATTCTCCTTTCTATTTTATCTCCACTCGTACTTTCTCCTTATTTTAATTATTATTTACTTTTCTTCACCTTTTCTAAAATTTCACGCCTCTCCTGTCCAAAACCAAAAATTTTCCATCACCCCGATTCCCTTTCACTTTTCTCTATAATTTATATTTAAAACGTCTAAACCTGACACCTTCGAAGTAATAGAGAAATATTGCATTGTCACATAACGGCATCCGCTATTACAGGATCGCGTTATTTGACATCTAAGCACGCGCATATTTAATCTGCGTTAAAACATGCGGTAATAACTTAGCGCCTGACGTAATTTCCGTACGTTTAGCGAGCGTCGTATGAACGACGTTATCCCCACTTCGGTGAAAATTGGGAACAACCAAAATCAGCCGATCTGTATTTGTGTATTCTATATTACCACCAGCCAATATACCTGCTTCCAACATGGAGGAATCTCCATTATAAGCCTAAATATATGTAAATATTATATCATATGAATCATATCATATAAAAATTCATCTTTGTTTTGTCTACAATCGACTCCAAAAAATTTCGTTTGAAAGGTCTTTTTGAGTAAATTGGAGCCCCCTTTTTAGAAAATAAGACCAGTTTGATTTTAAAATTAACTTACTTAAAGTTTACCTTTCATAATTTTAATATTTTACAAAAGGAATATGTTTCTAAATTTGACGACTATTTGACATAAAAAGTGACGTTTTACATAACCTAGTTAAGCACGAATGGAACTGCAATGCAATAAGTCTGAAGCAAAGGCTGCGTTCATCCGAGCAGATCGCTACCCGAGCGCTCCTTCACTGATCGGTGATCGCTCTGCAACCGGATGAACGGCTCAGTGCTGTCCGCTGTCGTTTGTCGAATTTGTCATGGTGTGATTGTTTTCAATTTGAATTGTAAATTGTAATTTGTAATCATAATTTTATATTAAGAGACTTTATAATTTATATTAAATTACGGTTTTTCGTTGTATCCTTCCTTAGCTTTGCTCGTCTGTTCAAATGGAAAACAGAAATAGAAATTTAGTGCTATTGCTTACGGGTGATATAGGTTTAGATATGAATATTGTGCAAAACATAGCAGAAGGATTCATAAATCCGTTGCCATTAAATGAATTAGAACTTCAAGAACGACATAGAACTCCCCGAAATAGACACTTTTATGAGATTAGAATACCGAAAATAATCGATAATGTAAATCTCGATCTCCTGCAACATTATAATGTACATTTTACTTGAGAAAATTATAAATAAAAGTGTCATGATATTTACCTGAAATATATGGATATTTAGGATGTACATATTATGTCACAGAAAGCATTAAACATTGTACGTATTCCATCGTATAATAGCAAAAACATATTTTCCATAATAAAAATTAATATATAATTTGACAGCAGCATGGACAACAGAAGGAAGGAATGATAATGTTGAACCATACTTTCGTCAATAGCGAGTGGCGTGGAAGAAATTGAAAGAGAACGGTGAAATAAGTACGGGGTTACATACATTTCTTTCTTCGTAGTTACAATATTCTTTTCCCAATTTACGTCTCGTTTCAATCTCCAAATTTATATTTCGTATATATCTCAGTTCTATTTCATCTCCACTCGTACTTTCTCCTTCTTATTTTAATTATGATTCACTTTTCTTCACCTTTTCTCAAATTTCATGTCGTATATATCTCAGTTCTATTTCATCTCCACTCGTACTTTCTCCTTCTTATTTTAATTATGATTCACTTTTCTTCACCTTTTCTCAAATTTCATGTATCTCCTGTCCAAAACCAAAAATATTCTATCACCGCGATTCTCTCCATTTTTTTCGTGTATCTCCTTGTATTTCTTTTTACACTCTTATTTTTTTATATTTCATCAATAAGTCGATAGGTCAAAACAACTAAAATTTATATTTAAAATGTCTAAACCTGACACCTTCAAATTAATGACAGAATTAAATAATGTCAACACTTTATTTAACCTATAAAATTAAACTGACTGAATTGTAATCTCAAATATTTAAAAACCTATAGAAATAAACTCCCTAACAGAACTGACAGTCTGAATGTCACATTGAAATAAAATGACAGAATTAAATAATGTCAACACTACATGTAACCTATAAGACTAAACTGAGTGACTTGTAATGTCAAATATTTAATAACCTATAAGTTACTCTCTTTGACTTGTCTGTGTAAAAAGTGTAAAAAAGTGTAAAAAACATGAGTTAAACTGTTCAAATATAAAGTAACTAACTAAAATGGATTATATATTATCTTTAATTACATACGCCTCGTGATTAAAACAGTACACGCGAACTCGATAATTATTTTCGATGCAGATTTACGAATACGTAGCAATATATATCCGTTTTCGGCGCGAATAAGGAATTTATGTAAATCAATTTCCGAAAAATTGTTTGCACACCCCGTAAACCACGAAATTAATTTTTCAAATCATTCAAATTCATCTGTGACGTCATCACTGCCGGGACTGGAAATAGACCTCAACTTTGACCGCTCGAGGCTCGCTTATTTTTGGAGCGGGACGAAAACAAAGACGACGACTTTTAGATAATTGAATTTTCTACAATTTCGATAGGGTCGAAGTATTTCGCCCTAGGAGCCCGCGTTTAGGAGTTATGAGGGTTTAAAGGAAAAAATGTCCAATTTTTCGCCTTTTTTCTTCTCGCACCGCCGCACCGTTCTGCAGATATCTCCGAAACGAAGAACCTTGCCAAAATTCCGACGGGACCGGAGGATTCCTCGAGAAACGGACTTGTCCTTTGGGAATTTTTATTTTCGAGCTAGCTCCAACCGTTTCCGAGATATGGGCGAAAAACCGCAGAAATAAAAAGCGCGTTTCGAGGCCGAAAAAAGTGCGAAAACGTGCCATCTTGAAACGCTCGTATCTTCCGAAATACGCCTTCGCAGACACCGTACGGCGTCGCGACGCGAAGAACGAACGTTCTAGTTGACGGGCATCGTAAATGGCGCGGTGGAAATCGAAAATTAGGCGCCGCAGGAGCGAGCAAAAAGTGACATTTTTTGACGTCTATCGATTTTGAAAGCGACTTACGCGAATATTGTTTCGCGGACCCCCTTGTAATCGCGCAATCGTGTAAACGCCAAATAAAAGCAGATAGTCGAATTTAAAGCGTTAATAAAAACTCTACCCCGACGAATGCGAGAACGAAATATAGCCTAAGCTCGGCGGATTTCGCTTACGATCCCGTCACGCGCCGCCCGACCGGCGAATCCGCGCCTTTCTTCACATCTCGATCGAGCAAAATGTGTAGGTGCGCACGGCGCATCACGTTTTTGCGAAGGCTTTTCAACAACTGAATTTTATAGTATAATGGACTAGAAACGCTTCGCGTTTCTAGGTCCTCCGGACGGGTGACAGCTAAAGCTGTCAATGCGAGTGCTCCGCACTCGATTAGGTAACGCTTGAATCATTGTAGAAAGCTTGAATCAATGTAGAAAGCTCGGTTTTCAGTTTCGATTTCAGATTCGTCATCAGCGACCTGAAAAACATCTAGGTACCGATTTTCAGTCCAATCGGTCCATAAATGATACATCTTGTCCGCCATTTTGGGCCGTCATATTGAATTTTGTAAATCTGATGTCATATTCGTTATCGGCTACACTAATTACCTCTACATATCAAGTTTCATTTGAATCGGACGGTAAATAAGAAAGTTACAGTAAATGGTGGATATAAGGCTGAGGACGCCACCATTTTGAATTCTTTAGCGGCGGTCACATATTCTTGATCTGTGGCCTCGATAACACCCACATACCTATTTTTGCCGCCATTTTGAATTTTTCAGTTCCGTAATCATATCGAATAATCGAATTTCTAGGTTTAGAAACTAAATAAGAGCCATCAGTTTTAGTAACATCATCAACTGGAATCTTATAAAATGAAATAATTTTTTTGCCATTGTTTGAAATCATAGGAACATCACGGAAGTGTCTAGCACGAACAATCACTATATTGTGTAATATGTTGATTCTTTGAACATGCGATTGGGGAGTGGAAGCTATGGCGACGTCCAATGAAACAGGTTGTGTTGCATTGAAAACACCAATGGATGTTTGACTGTTGGTCTTAATTTTTTTAGGCGGTGGAATGCCTTCTCCAGGTTGGCTGAGTGAAGAGGTACGTCGTGTGGATTTTCCAGAAATTGAAGTACCTTTCCTTTGGATTAATCTCTTACCCTTCCTTTCTGCCATTTTTGCAACTGTAATGAGAGATATAATATTAGATCTAAAATTTGGAATATACAGAAACAACATTGTACAGACAGCTCTATTTAAATATAAAAAATGTAATGTTTGTGATAAAAACTGTTATTAAATACGTAAACTGCAATTATTTTCGTAGGCGAATAAAAATACCACGTAATTCATTTTATAGATGCAATAATGTGAGTCAAGACAGCCGTAGAAAATGAAATTAACTAAGAAAGAACATAATTTTACTTACTGATATTGTAGTGACACCTTTCCAAATATGTAGGGGCTAAGAGCAAAAAAATTCCAAAGCAAAGAGGAGATTAATATTTAACAAATACCTACCTGAAACACACGTTACAAATTAATAAGAGAGAGCAATTTAAAAATAATGAAAGTCGCTGGGAAAGCAACGTTTATTCTATAAATCTGCACTATATAAATTACACACTGACACTGACTTGTCGACACGAAATCATACAAACAATATTTGATAACAATTGTTTTTAGTGTTCTTAGAAATTTAGGTACTGTAGCTTAGTTGGATAAGAATCATAAATGAAACTATCCGCATATATACCTGAAATGTATACCTATATTCACAATGTACTGATTATTCCACAATAGTATGGAAAAGTAAGGAAGGAGTGAAAATGCTGAACCAAGTTTGGATATTAACATTAATGAATCTTGATCGATATAACTCGCCCTTGATCTATTTTGTTTCATATTTCATTAAGTATATGTCCAACTTGATAAAACGGTTCTTGTGTAGTTACACCAGGCGAAGTGATTTCCGTCACTACTGCTATAGGTGATTTTCTAATCACAGTGATTTAATCGCCGGCAGTGAAATATCATTTATTCTTAGCTTAGTCTCACTGTGCTTTATGTTATTTATTTAATTCTGTGAAAAGCAACCGTAATATATTGGTAAAATTGTAATCTTATAATGAATTATTAACATATTTCGATTTTGAACGTTCACTTAGACATGTTAATTTTTTAGCGAGTAACAGGTTTGTGAACAGGTCGTTAAGAAGCAGGTACATGGAATGCACGGATCACCAGACATCTTTAAATGTGAACATTACATATAAACTATTAATCATTTTCGGTCACCTGATTTTGACACCGCCATCTGGAAGGCACATAAACTTTATCCAATCAGAAGGGAATGCACATGTAAACAATTAGCGATGAGTTTCGAGCAAAAACAGTTTAAGCTTGTTATTAAAAAATAACAGCTTCTCCTCATCTTTAAAAAACAAAACAATCAGCTGTGTGCCCTCCTCACCACCAGCGTGACGTGACGTCAGCCGAAAACGGTCTGTCTCTATAAATAAAGTTCATTGTCGTTGTTGATTTCACATTACTGTGGTCGCGTGTATTTCTATATACACACATGAAGAAACCGTTAGAAATATGAGTTTGATCAAAGTTTGGATATTAATGTTACAGAAGCTGCTTTTAATGAATCTTAGTATATGTCCAACTTGAAAAAACTTTCCGGAAGTTTCTCCTTATCTTAATTATTGTGTACTTTTCTTCACCTCTTCTCAAATTTTGTCTCTGCAGTCCAAAACCAAAAATATTCCACCACCCCGATTCTCTCCACTTTTTTCTAAAATTTACATTTAAAATGTCTAAACCTGATACCTCAAATTAAATTAAATAATGTCAACGCTACATATAACCTATAAGACTAAACTGACAGATTTGTAATGTCAAACATTTAAGAACCTCTAAAAGTAAACTCCCTAAAAAAGTGTAAATGTCACATTTTTCTTAGACGTTGGTAATATAACCTACAAAATTAGACTGACTTACTTTTAATGTCAAATATTTAAAAGAAAGTGTCTACGCAACCGCCGCGGCGGTTGCTTTAACTATTTACGTAACCGCCGCGGCAATTGGTTTGATTACATACTATTTATTCTGTGCTATAGCGGTGTTTTCCATATGGATCGCTGGCCTGTGCGTACCGTTATCGCGTTGTGGAACGACAGGTCCCGGGTTCAAATACTGCCCACTTGACTTTTTTTTTAAATATTTTGTAACGATTAATATCCTTTTTCACAAATTCTGGTTGGATTTGACGACAAAAATGTTCTTTTTTTTCATATAATAATTTATCTCTTTCATGTGATGGTAGTTGGGTTAGTTAGGGTGATTTTTATTTTGCTAAATAATTGTTAATAAATTATCAGCGCCGCAGGCAGCATTAGCGTCGCAGACAAAAAGGGGGGTGCGGGGAGTGTCCTCCCGCCTTGTTTTTCAGAAAATTGCATAAAATATTTCAATTTCTATGCGCGGCGGTTCAATAAGTCGTGAAAAAGATCCGCCGCGGCGGTTGCGTAGACACTCCCTATTTAAAAACCTGTAAAAATAAACTACCTATCAGAACTAAAAAAGCGCAAATGTCACATCAAAATAAAATAACCTAAACGTCAAATATAAAATAACTAACTTAAATTGATTACGTATTATCTTTAATTACAAACACCTGAAAGATGTCTACTAAAATAACTAAACAACAAATTTAAAATGCTTAGAAATCTACCGTCGGATCTTCAGATAACGATTTAGTTAGATTTTTCCAAATTGTCCGAAAGAAATAAACAAACAATAATTGCATTTTTCGTGATTAATAAAACAATACACGCAAACTCAATAATCGTTTTCGATGCAGATTTGCGAATACATTGCCATATATATACATCCATTTTCAGCATAATTGAACGACAACCGGACCATAAATAAATTTTTTACTCGTTAACTCTGCTGGTTGAACTATTTAACTTTATCTCAGGGAGTCGGCTCACGGTTAAATTTTCTATACTAAAAATTTGTTCTTTATTAACGTTATCTTTTGTCTACTTAATATAATTTTGATAATGTTAGAAATATGGACTTTAATTTAATTTCGATACAACCTTTCACTTTCAAATATTACATAAATTCCTTTCTTCGTAACTACAATCTTCTTTCCCCAATTTACATCTCATTTCAATCTCCAAATTTATCCTTCCTATCTATTCTCCTTTCCAGTTTATCAACACTCGTACTTTCTCCTTATTTTAATCATTACTTTTCTTCACCTTTTCCTATCACCCCGATTCTCTTTCACTTTTTTCTATAATTTGTATTTAAAACGTCTAAATCTGACACCTTCAAAGTAATGACGCAAAGTGTAAATGATTTAAACTTCTCAAATATAAAATAACTAACTAAAATGGATTATGTATTATGTTTAATTAAACGTTGGTAACGAATTAAATGTCAACACTATACATAACCTATAAAATTAAACCCACTGACTTGTAATGCCAAATATTTAAAAACCTATAGAGATAAACTCCCTAACAGAACTGACAGTCTGAATGTCACATTGACGTAAAATGACAGAATTAAATAATGTCAACACTACATGTAACCTATAAGACTAAACTGAGTGACTTGTACTGTCAAATATTTAATAACCTATAAATTACTCTCTTTGACTTGTCTGTGTAAAAAGTGTAAAAAAGTGTAAAAAACATGAGTTAAACTTTTCAAATATAAAGTAACTAACTAAAATGGATTATATATTATCTTTAATTACATACGCCTCGTGATTAAAACAGTACACGCGAACTCGATAATTATTTTCGATGCAGATTTACGAATACGTAGCAATATATATCCGTTTTCGGCGCGAATAAGGAATTTATGTAAATGAATTTCCGAAAAATTGTTCGCACACCCCGTAAACCACGAAATTGATTTTTCAAATCATTAAAATTCATCTGTGACGTCATCACTGCCGGGACGGGAAATATACCTCAACTTTGACCGCTCGAGGCTCGCTTATTTTTGGAGCGGGACGAAAATAAAGACGACGACTTTTAGATAATTGAATTTTCTACAATTTCGATAGGGTCGAAGTATTTCGCCCTAGGAGCCCCCGTTTAGGAGTTATGAGGGTTTAAAGGAAAAAATGTCCAATTTTTCGCCTTTTTTCACCTCGCACCGCCGCACCGTTCAGCGGATATCTCCGAAACGAAGAACCTTGCCAAAATTCCGACGGGACCGGAGGATTCCTCGAGAAACGGACTTGTCCTTTGGGAATTTTTATTTTCGAGCTAGCTCCAACCGTTTCCGAGATATCGGCGAAAAACCGCAGAAATAAAAAGCGCGTTTCGAGGCCGAAAAAAGTGCGAAAACGTGACATCTTGAAACGCCCGTATCTTCCGAAATACGCCTTCGCGGACATCGTACGGCGTCGCGACGCGAAGAACGAACGTTCTAGTTGACGCTCATCGTAAGTGGCGCGGCGGAAATCGAAAATTAGGCGCCGCAGGAGCGAACAAAAAGTGACATTTTTTGACGTCTATCGATTTTGAAAGCGACTTACGCGAATATTCTTTCGCGGACCCCCTTGTAATCGCGCAATCGTGTAAACGCCAAATAAAAGCAGATAGTCGAATTTAAAACTTTAATAAAAACTCTACCCCGACGAACGCGAGAACGAAATATAGCCTAAGCTCGGCGGATTTCGCTTACGATCCCGTCACGCGCCGCCCGACCGGCGAATCCGCGCCTTTCTTCACATCTCGATCGAGCAAAATGTGTAGGTGCGCACGGCGCATCACTTACATTTAGTCGCTTTCAACAAACACGATTTTAATATATAATGGATGTACTAGATGTACCTGCTAGATTCTTAGACCATAGATTAAATAATGTTTACGTGTGTAAAATCGTATGTAAATATTTTGGTTGGATGTGTATTGTGTATCCAGATATTTAAACCTATCTTGCACCCAGCAACATAACAATAACAAAAAACTTTCAGCTGGCAACTGCACAGAGAAATTTAGTTTTATTTAACGGCAGCACTGTCTGTCTTGTTTATTTTGAAAAGTTTTATATTAAACCCGGTTTTAACCGGTTATTAGTAGGCGGCTATAACCGGTAACCGGTCTTAAACGTTTACCATTGCCGGTTAACCGATAACCGGTTATTGACTTTCCTTTTCCATCACTAGTACTGTAGCTTAGTTGGATAAGAATCATAAATGAAACTATCCGCATATATACCTGAAATGTATACCTATATTCACAATGTACTGATTATTCCACAATAGTATGGAAAAGTAAGGAAGGAGTGAAAATGCTGAACCAAGTTTGGATATTAACATTAATGAATCTTGATCGATATAACTCGCCCTTGATCTATTTTGTTTCATATTTCATTAAGTATATGTCCAACTTGATAAAACGGTTCTTGTGTAGTTACACCAGGCGAAGTGATTTCCGTCACTACTGCTATAGGTGATTTTCTAATCACAGTGATTTAATCGCCGGCAGTGAAATATCATTTATTCTTAGCTTAGTCTCACTGTGCTTTATGTTATTTATTTAATTCTGTGAAAAGCAACCGTAATATATTGGTAAAATTGTAATCTTATAATGAATTATTAACATATTTCGATTTTGAACGTTCACTTAGACATGTTAATTTTTTAGCGAGTAACAGGTTTGTGAACAGGTCGTTAAGAAGCAGGTACATGGAATGCACGGATCACCAGACATCTTTAAATGTGAACATTACATATAAACTATTAATCATTTTCGGTCACCTGATTTTGACACCGCCATCTGGAAGGCACATAAACTTTATCCAATCAGAAGGGAATGCACATGTAAACAATTAGCGATGAGTTTCGAGCAAAAACAGTTTAAGCTTGTTATTAAAAAATAACAGCTTCTCCTCATCTTTAAAAAACAAAACAATCAGCTGTGTGCCCTCCTCACCACCAGCGTGACGTGACGTCAGCCGAAAACGGTCTGTCTCTATAAATAAAGTTCATTGTCGTTGTTGATTTCACATTACTGTGGTCGCGTGTATTTCTATATACACACATGAAGAAACCGTTAGAAATATGAGTTTGATCAAAGTTTGGATATTAATGTTACAGAAGCTGCTTTTAATGAATCTTAGTATATGTCCAACTTGAAAAAACTTTCCGGAAGTTTCTCCTTATCTTAATTATTGTGTACTTTTCTTCACCTCTTCTCAAATTTTGTCTCTGCAGTCCAAAACCAAAAATATTCCACCACCCCGATTCTCTCCACTTTTTTCTAAAATTTACATTTAAAATGTCTAAACCTGATACCTCAAATTAAATTAAATAATGTCAACGCTACATATAACCTATAAGACTAAACTGACAGATTTGTAATGTCAAACATTTAAGAACCTCTAAAAGTAAACTCCCTAAAAAAGTGTAAATGTCACATTTTTCTTAGACGTTGGTAATATAACCTACAAAATTAGACTGACTTACTTTTAATGTCAAATATTTAAAAGAAAGTGTCTACGCAACCGCCGCGGCGGTTGCTTTAACTATTTACGTAACCGCCGCGGCAATTGGTTTGATTACATACTATTTATTCTGTGCTATAGCGGTGTTTTCCATATGGATCGCTGGCCTGTGCGTACCGTTATCGCGTTGTGGAACGACAGGTCCCGGGTTCAAATACTGCCCACTTGACTTTTTTTTTAAATATTTTGTAACGATTAATATCCTTTTTCACAAATTCTGGTTGGATTTGACGACAAAAATGTTCTTTTTTTTCATATAATAATTTATCTCTTTCATGTGATGGTAGTTGGGTTAGTTAGGGTGATTTTTATTTTGCTAAATAATTGTTAATAAATTATCAGCGCCGCAGGCAGCATTAGCGTCGCAGACAAAAAGGGGGGTGCGGGGAGTGTCCTCCCGCCTTGTTTTTCAGAAAATTGCATAAAATATTTCAATTTCTATGCGCGGCGGTTCAATAAGTCGTGAAAAAGATCCGCCGCGGCGGTTGCGTAGACACTCCCTATTTAAAAACCTGTAAAAATAAACTACCTATCAGAACTAAAAAAGCGCAAATGTCACATCAAAATAAAATAACCTAAACGTCAAATATAAAATAACTAACTTAAATTGATTACGTATTATCTTTAATTACAAACACCTGAAAGATGTCTACTAAAATAACTAAACAACAAATTTAAAATGCTTAGAAATCTACCGTCGGATCTTCAGATAACGATTTAGTTAGATTTTTCCAAATTGTCCGAAAGAAATAAACAAACAATAATTGCATTTTTCGTGATTAATAAAACAATACACGCAAACTCAATAATCGTTTTCGATGCAGATTTGCGAATACATTGCCATATATATACATCCATTTTCAGCATAATTGAACGACAACCGGACCATAAATAAATTTTTTACTCGTTAACTCTGCTGGTTGAACTATTTAACTTTATCTCAGGGAGTCGGCTCACGGTTAAATTTTCTATACTAAAAATTTGTTCTTTATTAACGTTATCTTTTGTCTACTTAATATAATTTTGATAATGTTAGAAATATGGACTTTAATTTAATTTCGATACAACCTTTCACTTTCAAATATTACATAAATTCCTTTCTTCGTAACTACAATCTTCTTTCCCCAATTTACATCTCATTTCAATCTCCAAATTTATCCTTCCTATCTATTCTCCTTTCCAGTTTATCAACACTCGTACTTTCTCCTTATTTTAATCATTACTTTTCTTCACCTTTTCCTATCACCCCGATTCTCTTTCACTTTTTTCTATAATTTGTATTTAAAACGTCTAAATCTGACACCTTCAAAGTAATGACGCAAAGTGTAAATGATTTAAACTTCTCAAATATAAAATAACTAACTAAAATGGATTATGTATTATGTTTAATTAAACGTTGGTAACGAATTAAATGTCAACACTATACATAACCTATAAAATTAAACCCACTGACTTGTAATGCCAAATATTTAAAAACCTATAGAGATAAACTCCCTAACAGAACTGACAGTCTGAATGTCACATTGACGTAAAATGACAGAATTAAATAATGTCAACACTACATGTAACCTATAAGACTAAACTGAGTGACTTGTACTGTCAAATATTTAATAACCTATAAATTACTCTCTTTGACTTGTCTATGTAAAAAGTGTAAAAAAGTGTAAAAAACATGAGTTAAACTTTTCAAATATAAAGTAACTAACTAAAATGGATTATATATTATCTTTAATTACATACGCCTCGTGATTAAAACAGTACACGCGAACTCGATAATTATTTTCGATGCAGATTTACGAATACGTAGCAATATATATCCGTTTTCGGCGCGAATAAGGAATTTATGTAAATGAATTTCCGAAAAATTGTTCGCACACCCCGTAAACCACGAAATTGATTTTTCAAATCATTAAAATTCATCTGTGACGTCATCACTGCCGGGACGGGAAATATACCTCAACTTTGACCGCTCGAGGCTCGCTTATTTTTGGAGCGGGACGAAAATAAAGACGACGACTTTTAGATAATTGAATTTTCTACAATTTCGATAGGGTCGAAGTATTTCGCCCTAGGAGCCCCCGTTTAGGAGTTATGAGGGTTTAAAGGAAAAAATGTCCAATTTTTCGCCTTTTTTCACCTCGCACCGCCGCACCGTTCAGCGGATATCTCCGAAACGAAGAACCTTGCCAAAATTCCGACGGGACCGGAGGATTCCTCGAGAAACGGACTTGTCCTTTGGGAATTTTTATTTTCGAGCTAGCTCCAACCGTTTCCGAGATATCGGCGAAAAACCGCAGAAATAAAAAGCGCGTTTCGAGGCCGAAAAAAGTGCGAAAACGTGACATCTTGAAACGCCCGTATCTTCCGAAATACGCCTTCGCGGACATCGTACGGCGTCGCGACGCGAAGAACGAACGTTCTAGTTGACGCTCATCGTAAGTGGCGCGGCGGAAATCGAAAATTAGGCGCCGCAGGAGCGAACAAAAAGTGACATTTTTTGACGTCTATCGATTTTGAAAGCGACTTACGCGAATATTCTTTCGCGGACCCCCTTGTAATCGCGCAATCGTGTAAACGCCAAATAAAAGCAGATAGTCGAATTTAAAACTTTAATAAAAACTCTACCCCGACGAATGCGAGAACGAAATATAGCCTAAGCTCGGCGGATTTCGCTTACGATCCCGTCACGCGCCGCCCGACCGGCGAATCCGCGCCTTTCTTCACATCTCGATCGAGCAAAATGTGTAGGTGCGCACGGCGCATCACTTACATTTAGTCGCTTTCAACAAACACGATTTTAATATATAATGGACTAGAAACGCTTCGCGTTTCTAGGTCCTCCGGACGGGTGACAGCTAAAGCTGTCAATGCGAGTGCTCCGCACTCGATTAGGTAACGCTTGAATCATTGTAGAAAGCTTGATTTTTCAGTTTCGATTTCAGATTCGTCATCAGCGACCTGAGAAACATGTAGGTACCGATTTTCAGTCGAATCGGTCCATAAATGATACATCTTGTCCGCCATGTTGGGCCGCCATATTGAATTTTGTAAATCTGATGTCATATTCGTTATCGGCTACACTAATTACCTCTACATACCAAGTTTCATTTGAATCTGACGGTAAATAAGAAAGTTACAGTAAATGGTGGATTTAAGGCTATGGGGACGCCACCATTTTGAATTCTTTAGCGGCGGTCACATTTTCGTGATCTGTGGCCTCCATAAGACCCACATACCTATTTTTGGACGAATGTCACCGTAAATTACAGATTTTATCCTACAATTCGTGCCGCCATGTTGAATTTTTCAGTTCCGTAATCATATTCATTACCAGCTACTCTAATAACCTCTAAATACCGAGTTTCAGCTGAATCGGTTTGACTGTTAGTCTTCATTTTTTTAGGAGGTGGAATGCCTTCTCCAGGTTGGCTAACTGAAGAGGTACTTCTTTTGGGTCGTGTGGATATTCCAGAAATTGATGTACCTTTCCTTTGGACTAATCTCTTACCCTTTCTTTTTGCCATTTTTGCAACTGTAATGACAGATATAATATTAGATCTTAAATTTGAAATATCATATTATGATGAGTATCGAAGTGTCTTTTAAAGAAAGAGTGCCAGACGTCCGCTGAATATACCTATAGAAATACAAAACCATAGGGTTTTGTTATTTACTTGTAATGAACACATGCATGAATCAATAAGTCATTGATATTTCTACGAAAATAATAAAAGTTCTTAGACAGAAACAACATTGTACAGACAGCTCTATTTAAATATCAAAAGTGTAATGTTTGTGATAAAAATTGTTATTAAATACGTAAACTGCAATTATTTTCGTAGGCAAGTAAAAATAGCACGTAATTCATTTTATAGATGCAATAAATGTGAGTCAAGACAGCCGTAGAAAACGGAATTAACTATGAAAGAGAATAATTTTACTTACTGATATTGTAGTGTTGCCTTTCCAAATATGTAGAGGCGAAGAGCAAAAAAATTCCAAAGCAAAGAGGAGATTAATATTTAACAAATACTTACCTGAAACACACGTTACAAATTAATGATAGAGAGAGATTTAAAAATAATGGAAGTCGTTGGGAAAGCAACGTTTATCCAATAAATCTGCACTATATAAATTACATACTGACACTGACTTGTCGACACGAAATCATACAAAGAATATTTGATAACAATTGTTTTTAGTTATCATACAAATTTACGTACTATAGCCTACTTGGATAAGAATCATAAATGAAACTATCCTCATATTTACGTGAAATATATATATTTAGAATGTACTTATTATCACATATAAAGCGTTTAACATTTCATGTATTCTTCAATAATATGCACGTGTTCATGTGTAATTATTTCATGAAACATTTATTTACAATAGCATGGAAAAATATGGAAGGAGTGATAATGCTGAACCAAGTTTGGATATTAATGTTATAGAAGTTGCTTTTAATGAATCTTGACCGATACAACTCGCCCTTGATCTACTTTGTTTCGTATATTATTAAGTAGGTATATGTCCTACTTGAAAAAACTGTTTTTGTGTAGTTACACCAGGCGAAGTGATTTCCGTCACTACTGCTATAGGTGATTTTCTAACCACGGTGATTTAATCGCCGGCAGTGAAATATCATTTATTCTTAGCTCAGTCTCACTGTGCCTTATGTTATTTATTTAATTATGCGAAAAGCAACCGTAATATATTGGTAAAATTGTAATCTTATAATGAATTATTAACATATTTCGATTTTGAACGTTCATTTAGACATGTTGTTAATTTTTTAGCGAGTAATAGGTTTGTGAACAGGTCGTTAAGAAGCAGGTACATGGCATGCACGCATCACCTGACACATTTAAATGTCAACATTACATATAACCTATTGATCATTTTCGGTCACCTAATTTTGACACCGCCGTCTGATGGAAGGAACATAAACTTTATCCATTCAGAAAGGAATGCAAATGTGAACAATTTGAGCTTCGAGCAGAAGCAGTTTAAGCTTGTTATTAAAAAATAACAGCTTCTCCCCGTCTTTAAAAAACAAAACAATCAGTTGTGTGCCAGTGTGCCCTCCACACCACCAGCGTGACGTTAGCCGAAAACGGTCTATAAGACTAAACTGGCTGACTTATAATCAGGTGTATTCTGTAACATTTTTGTTAAGCTTTAACGGCAAGGTCACTGTTAAAATTATTAGCGAAATGAAGTTAACGGTCAGTGGTATTCTGTACACTTTTTTTAAGATTAAATTTAACCAACATCGTTTAAAATTAGAGGCGACTTTGGACCTGTCACTAAAATTTAACGGTACCGTTAAAGAGGCAAAAACACCGTATTTTAATTTCGGTTCATTCAATTTTGTATAATATCATTCAGTAAATGGCACTTTATTTATGTTTGTCAATGAGTTTGAGATTCTTTTGACGACCCATTTCCTCATTTATATTCAGTAATTATTTTTCCGCCTTCAAATAATCGTAATCATAACCTCAAATAGAAGCGCGGTCGTTAAAAACTTATGACTTTAACAGGTCCGTTAAATGGTCGCATACAGAATAGAAAAATGAGTTATTATTTTTAGCATTCCGTTAAAATTAAAAATTTAGCAGGGCGTTTATTTTTAACCAAAAAATTACAGAATAGACCTGATAGTCAATTATTTAATAACCAATAAAATTAAATTCTTTAACTTGCATGTCAGAAGTAGCAAAGAGTCACATTAAAATAAAACGATTTAAACTTTTCAAATATAAAATTACTAACTAAAAATTGATTATGTAATTTCCGGTAAATTTATTTTCAATAATATGCATACGTGTTCATGTGTAAATATTTCATGAAACATGTATTTACAATAACATGAAAAAATAAGGAAGGCGTGATATTGCTGGACCATATCTTCAGCGGAGGGAATCGTAAATGTGGAAGAAGTGTAAATAGCACCGTGAAATAAATAGGTGGATCCTTAATTCTGTTAATATTAGAGTCAATTTGCGGCACACACTGATATTTCTTCGTATCTCTATAAATAAAGTTCATTGTCGTTGTTAATTTAACATTACTGTGGTCGCGTGTAATTCTATACACACATGAAGAAACCGTTAGAAATATGAGTTTAATCAAAGTTTGGACATTAATGTTACAGAAGTTGCTTTTAATGAATCTTAGTATATGTCCAACTTGAAATAACTTTCCGGAAGTTTCTCCTTATCTTAATTATTGTGTACTTTTATCACCTCTTCTCAAATTTTGTCTCTGCAGTTCAAAACCAAAAATATTCCACCACCCCGATTCTCTCTTCACTTTTTTTTTAAATTTACATTTAAAATGTCTAAACCTGATACCTCAAATTAAATAAAATAATGTCAACGCTACATATAACCTATAAGACTAAACTGACAGATTTGTAATGTCAAACATTTAAGAACCTCTAAAAGTAAACTCCCTAAAAAAGTGTAAATGTCACATTTTTCTTAGACGTTGGTAATATAACCTACAAAATTAAACTGACTTACCTTTAAGGTAGTGGCTATTGAACCGCCGCGGCGGTTGCTTTAACTATATTTACGTGACCGCCGCGGCAATTGGTTTGGTTACATACTACTTATTCTGTGCTATAGCTATGTTTGCCATGTGGGTCGCTGGTCTATGCGTAACGTTGTCGCGTTGTGGAGCAACAGGTCCCGGGTTCAACTGCTGGCAACTGAACTTCTTTTTTTATATTTTGTAACGATTAATATCCTTTTTTACAAATTCTGGTTGGATTTGACGACAGAAATAATGTTCTTTTTTTTCATATAATAATTTATCTATTTCATGTGATGGTAGTTGGGTTAGTTAGGTTGATTTTTATATTGCTAAATAATTGTTAATAAATTATCAGCGCCGCAGGCAGCATTAGCGTCGCAGACAAAAACGGGAGGTGCGGAGGGTGTCCCCCCGCCTTGTTTTTCAGAAAATTGCATAAAATATTTCAATTTCTCTGCGCGGCGATTCAATAAGTCGTGCAAAAGATCCGCCGCGGCGGTTGCGTAGTCACTCCCTTAAAGGTCAAATATTTAAAAACCTGTAAAAATAAACTACCTATCAGAACTAACAAAGTGTAAATGTCACATTAAAATAAAATAACAAAAACTTCAAATATAAAATAACTAACTTAAATTGATTACGTATTATCTTTAATTACAAACACCTGAAAGATGTCTACTAAAATAACTAAACAACAAATTTAAAATGCTTAGAAATCTACCGTCGGATCTTCAGATAACGATTTAGTTAGATTTTTCCAAATTGTCCGAAAGAAATAAACAAACAATAATTGCATTTTTCGTGATTAATAAAACAATACACGCAAACTCAATAATCATTTTCGATGCAGATTTGCGAATACATTGCCATATATATACATCCATTTTCAGCATAATTGAACGACAATCGGACGATAAATAAATTTTTTACTCGTTAACTCTGCTGGTTGAACTATTTAACTTTATCTCAGGGAGTCGGCTCAGGGTAAATTTTCTATACTAAAAATTTGTTCTTTATTAACGTTATCTTTTGTCTACTTAATATAATTTTGATAATGTTAGAAATATGGACTTTAATTTAATTTCGATACAACCTTTCACTTTCAAATATTACATAAATTCCTTTCTTTCTAACTACAATCTTCTTTCCCCAATTTACATCTCATTTCAATCTCCACATTTATCCTTCCTATCTATTCTCCTTTCCAGTTTATCAACACTTGTACTTTCTCCTTCTTATTTTAATCATTACTTTTCTTCACCTTTTCCTATCACCCCGATTCTCTTTCACTTTTTTCTATAATTTGTATTTAAAACGTCTAAACCTGACACCTTCAAATAAATGACGCAAAGTGTAAATGAAACTTTTGAAATATAAAAGAACTAACTAAAATGGATTATGTATTATGTTTAATTAAACGTTGGCAATGAATTAAATGTCAACACTATACATAACCTATAAAATTAAAGTGACTGACTTGTAATGTCAAATATTTAAAAACCTATAGAGATAAACTCCCTAACAGAACTGACAGTCTGAATGTCACATTGAAATAAAATGACAGAATTAAATACTGTCAACACTACACGTAACCTATAAGACTAAACTGAGTGACTTTTAATGTCAAATATTTAATAACCTATGAAATTACTCTCTTTGACTTGTGTGTGTAAAAAGTGTAAAAAAGTGTAAAAAACACGTAAAAATGAGTTGAACTTTTCAAATATAAAGTAACTAACTAAAATAGATTATATATTATCTTTAATTACATACGCCATGTGATTAAAGCAATACACGCGAACTCGATAATTATTTTCGATGCAGATTTACGAATACGTAGCAATATATATCCGTTTTCGGCGCGAATAAGGAATTTATGTAAATGAATTTCCGAAAAATTGTTCGCACACCCCGTAAACCACGAAATTAAATTTTCAAATAATTAAAATTCATCTGTGACGTCATCACTGCCGGGACGGGAAATAGACCTCAACTTTGACCGCTCGAGGCTCGCTTATTTTTGGAGCGGGACGAAAACAAAGACGACGACTTTTAGATAATTGAATTTTCTACAATTTCGATAGAGTCGAAGTATTTCGTCCTAGGAGCCCGCGTTTAGAAGTTATGAGGGTTTAAAGGGAAAAATGTCCAATTTTTCGCCTTTTTTCTCCTCGCACCGCCGCACCGTTCTGCGGATATCTCCGAAACGAAGACCCTTGCCAAAATTCCGACGGGACCGGAGGATTCCTCGAGAAACGGACTTGTCCTTTGGGAATTTTTATTTTCGAGCTAGCTTCAACCGTTTCCGAGATATGGGCGAAAAACCGCAGAAATAAAAAGCGCGTTTCGAGGCCGAAAAAAGTGCGAAAACGTGCCATCCTGAAACGCTCGTATCTTCCGAAATACGCCTTCGCAGACACCGTACGGCGTCGCGACGCGAAGAACGAACGTTCTAGTTGACGGGCATCGTGCATCGCGAGGCGGAAATCGAAAATTAGGCGCCGCAGGAGCGAACAAAAAGTGACATTTTTCGACGTCTATCGATTTTGAAAGCGACTTACGCGAATATTGTTTCGCGGACCCCCTTGTAAACGGGCAATCGTGTAAACGCCAAATAAAAGCAGATAGTCGAATTTGATGCGTTAATAAAAACCGTACCCCGACGAACGCGATAACGAAATATAGCCTAAGCACGGCGGATTTCGCTTACGATCCCGCGACGCGCCGCCCGACCGGCGAATCCGCGCCTTTCTCCATATCTCAGGGCTGCAAAATGTGTAGGTGCGCACGGCGCATCGCTTAGGTTTAGTCGCCTTCAACAAACACGATTTTATTATAGATAGGAAGGACTAGAAAACGCTGCGCGTTTTCTAGGTCCTCCGGACGGGTGACAGCTAAAGCTGTCAAATTGAGTAACGCTTGAATCATTGTAGAAAGCTTGAATCATTGTAGAAAGCTTGAATCATTGTAGAAAGCTTGGTTTTCAGTTCCGATTCGTCATCAGCGACCTGAAAAACATCTAGGTACCGATTTTCAATCGAATCGGTCCATAAATGATACATCTTGTCCGCCATTTTGGGGCCGCCATATTGAATTTTGTAAATGTGATGTCATATTCGTTATCGGCTACACTAATGACCTCTACATACCAAGTTTCATTTGAATCGGATGGTAAATAAGAAAGTTATAGTAAACAATGGATATTAGGCTATGGGGACGCCACCATTTTGAATTTTTGAGTTACGATAACATATTCGTGATCTGTGACCTCGATAACATATACGTACTTATTTTCAGACGAATGGCACCGTAAATGGCAAAATGTGTCCTGCAACTCTACCGCCATTTTGAATTTTTCAATTTCGATTTCAGATTCGTAATCAGCGACCTCGAAAACCCCCACATACCGATTTTAAGCGGTGTGACGCCATAATCGACAAACATCGTCCGCCATTTTGAATTTTGCGATTCTGACGTCATACTTCTGATCAACGTCGTCGATTTTCCCCGAGTACCGAATTTTAGCCCAATCGGACGACAAATAAGGAAATTTAATTTAAATTGTTCACACACCGTGTATACCTACATGCTGAAATATTTAATTTTTCTCAAACGTTTTTATTCCAGAAATTGATGTACCTTTCCTTTGGACTAATCTCTTACCCTTTCTTTTTGCCATTTTTGCAACTGTAATGACAGATATAATATTAGATCTTAAATTAGAAATATCATATTATGATGAGTATCGAAGTGTCTTTTAAAGAAAGAGTGCTAGACGTTCCGCTGAATATACCTATAGAAATACAAAACCATAGGGTTTTGTTATTTACTTGTAATGAACACATGCATGAATCAATAAGTCATTGATATTTCTACGAAAATAATAAAAGTTCTTAGACAGAAACAACATTGTACAGACAGCTCTATTTAAATATCAAAAGTGTAATGTTTGTGATAAAAATTGTTATTAAATACGTAAACTGCAATTATTTTCGTAGGCAAGTAAAAATAGCACGTAATTCATTTTATAGATGCAATAAATGTGAGTCAAGACAGCCGTAGAAAACGGAATTAACTATGAAAGAGAATAGTTTTACTTACTGATATTGTAGTGTTGCCTTTCCAAATATGTAGGGGCGAAGAGCAAAAAAATTCCAAAGCAAAGAGGAGATTAATATTTAACAAATACTTACCTGAAACACACGTTACAAATTAATGATAGAGAGAGATTTAAAAATAATGAATGCACTATATAAATTACATACTGACACTGACTTGTCGACACGAAATCATACAAACAATATTTGATAACAATTGTTTTTAGTTATCATACAAATTTACGTACTATAGCCTACTTGGATAAGAATCATAAATGAAACTATCCTCATATTTACGTGAAATATATATATTTAGAATGTACTTATTATCACACATAAAGCGTTTAACATTTCATGTATTCTTCAATAATATGCACGTGTTCATGTGTAAATATTTCATGAAACATGTATTTACAATAGCATGAAAAAATAAGGAAGGCGTGATATTGCTGGACCATATCTTCAGCGGAGGGAATCGTAAATGTGGAAAAAGTGTAAATAGAACCGTGAAATAAATAGGTGGATCCTTAATTCTGTTAATATTAGAGTCAATTTGCGGCACACACTGATATTTCTTCGTATCTCTATAAATAAAGTTCATTGTCGTTGTTGATTTAACATTACTGTGGTCGCGTGTAATTCTATACACACATGAAGAAACCGTTAGAAATATGAGTTTAATCAAAGTTTGGACATTAATGTTACAGAAGTTGCTTTTAATGAATCTTAGTATATGTCCAACTTGAAAAAACTTTCCGGAAGTTTCTCCTTATCTTAATTATTGTGTACTTTTCTTCACCTCTTCTCAAATTTTGTCTCTGCAGTTCAAAACCAAAAATATTCCACCACCCCGATTCTCTCTTCACTTTTTTCTAAAATTTACATTTAAAATGTCTAAACCTGATACCTCAAATTAAATAAAATAATGTCAACGCTACATATAACCTATAAGACTAAACTGACAGATTTGTAATGTCAAACATTTAAGAACCTCTAAAAGTAAACTCCCTAAAAAAGTGTAAATGTCACATTTTTCTTAGACGTTGGTAATATAACCTACAAAATTAAACTGACTTACTTTTAAGGTAGTGGCTATTGAACCGCCGCGGCGGTTGCTTTAACTATATTTACGTGACCGCCGCGGCAATTGGTTTGGTTACATACTACTTATTCCGTGCTATAGCTATGTTTTCCATGTGGATCGCTGGTCTATGCGTAACGTTGTCGCGTTGTGCAGCAACAGGTCCCGGGTTCAACTGCTGGTAACTGAACTTTTTTTTTTATATTTTGTAACGATTAATATCCTTTTTTACAAATTCTGGTTGGATTTGACGACAGAAATAATGTTCTTTTTTTTCATATACTAATTTATCTCTTTCATGTGATGGTAGTTGGGTTAGTTAGGTTGATTTTTATATTGCGAAATAATTGTTAATAAATTATCAGCGCCGCAGGCAGCAATAGCGTCGCAGACAAAAACGGGAGGTGCGGGGAGTGTCCCCCCGCCTTGTTTTTCAGAAAATTGCATAAAATATTTCAATTTCTCTGCGCGGCGGTTCAATAAGTCGTGCAAAATATCCGCCGCGGCGGTTGCGTAGTCACTCCCTTAAATGTCAAATATTTAAAAACCTGTAAAAATAAACTACCCATCAGAACTAACGAAGTGTAAATGTCACATTAAAATAAAATAACAAAAACTTCAAATATAAAATAACTAACTTAAATTGATTACGTATTATCTTTAATTACAAACACCTGAAAGATGTCTACTAAAATAACTAAACAACAAATTTAAAATGGTTAGAAATCTACCGTCGGATCTTCAGATAACGATTTAGTCAGATTTTTCCAAATTGTCCGAAAGAAATAAACAAACAATAATTGCATTTTTCGTGATTAATAAAACAATAGACGCAAACTCAAAAATCGTTTTCGATGCAGATTTGCGAATACACTGCCATATATATAGATCCATTTTCAGCATAATTAAACGACAACCGGACGAAAAATAAATTTTTTACTCGTTAACTCTGCTGGTTGAACTATTTAACTTTATCTCAGGGAGTCGGCTCAGGGTTAAATTTTCTATACTAAAAATTTGTTCTTTATTAACGTTACCTTTTGTCTACTTAATATAATTTTGATAATGTTAGAAATATGGACTTTAATTTAATTTCGATTAATACCTTTCACTTTCAAATGTTACATAAATTTCTTTCTTCGTAACTACAATCTTCTTTCCCCAATGTACATCTCCTTTCAATCTCCAAATTTATCCTTCCTATCTATTCTCCTTTCCAATTTATCAACACTCGTACTTTCTCCTTCTTATTTTAATCATTACTTTTCTTCACCTTTTCCTATCACCCCGATTCTCTTTCACTTTTTTCTATAATTTATATTTAAAACGTCTAAACCTGACACCTTCAAAGTAATGACGCAAAGTGTAAATGAGTTAAACTTCTCAAATGTAAAATAACTAACTAAAATGGATTATGTATTATGTTTAATTAAACGTTGGTAACGAATTAAATGTCAACACTATATATAACCTACAAAAATAAACCCACTGACTTGTAATGCCAAATATTAAAAAACCTATAGAGATAAACTCCCTAACAGAACTGACATTCTGAATGTCACATTGAAATAAAATGACAGAATTAAATAATGTCAACACTACATGTAACCTATAAGACTAAACTGAGTGACTTGTAATGTCAAATATTTAATAACCTATAAGTTACTCTCTTTGACTTGTCTGTGTAAAAAGTGTAAAAAAGTGTAAAAAACATGAGTTAAACTGTTCAAATATAAAGTAACTAACTAAAATGGATTATATATTATCTTTAATTACATACGCCTCGTGATTAAAACAGTACACGCGAACTCGATAATTATTTTCGATGCAGATTTACGAATACGTAGCAATATATATCCGTTTTCGGCGCGAATAAGGAATTTATGTAAATGAATTTCCGAAAAATTGTTTGCACACCCCGTAAACCACGAAATTAATTTTTCAAATCATTCAAATTCATCTGTGACGTCATCACTGCCGGGACTGGAAATAGACCTCAACTTTGACCGCTCGAGGCTCGCTTATTTTTGGAGCGGGACGAAAACAAAGACGACGACTTTTAGATAATTGAATTTTCTACAATTTCGATAGGGTCGAAGTATTTCGCCCTAGGAGCCCCCGTTTAGGAGTTATGAGGGTTTAAAGGAAAAAATGTCCAATTTTTCGCCTTTTTTCTCCTCGCACCGCCGCACCGTTCTGCGGATATCTCCGAAACGAAGACCCTTGCCAAAATGGCGATGGAACCGGAGGATTCCTCGAGAAACGGACTTGTCCTTTGGGAATTTTTATTTTCGAGCTAGCTCCAACCGTTTCCGAGATATGGGCGAAAAACCGCAGAAATAAAAAGCGCGTTTCGAGGCCGAAAAAAGTGCGAAAACGTGCCATCTTGGAACGCTCGTATCTTCCGAAATACGTCGTCGCAGACACCGTACGGCGTCGCGACGGGAAGAACGAAAGTTCTAGTTGATGAGAATCGTAAATGGCGCGGCGGAAATCGAAAATTAGGCGCCGCAGGAGCGAACAAAAAGTGACATTTTTTGACGTCTATCGATTTTGAAAGCGACTTACGCGAATATTGTTTCGCGGACCCCCTTGTAATCGCGCAATCGTGTAAACGCCAAATAAAAGCAGATAGTCGAATTTAAAACTTTAATAAAAACTCTACCCCGACGAATGCGAGAACGAAATATAGCCTAAGCTCGGCGGATTTCGCTTACGATCCCGTCACGCGCCGCCCGACCGGCGAATCCGCGCCTTTCTTCACATCTCGATCGAGCAAAATGTGTAGGTGCGCACGGCGCATCACTTACATTTAGTCGCTTTCAACAAACACGATTTTAATATATAATGGACTAGAAACGCTTCGCGTTTCTAGGTCCTCCGGACGGGTGACAGCTAAAGCTGTCAATGCGAGTGCTCCGCACTCGATTAGGTAACGCTTGAATCATTGTAGAAAGCTTGAATCAATGTAGAAAGCTTGGTTTTCAGTTTCGATTTGAGATTCATCATCAGCGACCTGAAAAACATCTGGGGACCGATTTTCAGTCCAATCGGTCCATAAATGATACATCTTGTCCGCCATTTTGGGCCGTCATATTGAATTGTGTAAATCTGATGTCATATTCGTTATCGGCTACACTAATTACCTCTACACACCAAGTTTCATTTGAATCGGACGGTAAATAAGAAAGTTACAGTAAATGGTGTATATAAGGCTATGGGGACGCCACCATTTTGAATTCTTTAGCGGCGGTCACATATTCGTGATCTGTGGCCTCGATAACACCCACATACCTAATTTTGGACGAATGTCACCGTAAATGACAGATTTTATCCTACAATTCGTGCCGCCATTTTGAATTTTTCAGTTCCGTAATCATATTCATTACCAGCTACTCTAATAACCTCTAAATACCGAGTTTCAGCTGAATCGGTTTGACTGTTAGTCTTCATTTTTTTAGGAGGTGGAATACCTTCTCCAGGTTGGCTAACTGAAGAGGTACTTCTTTTGGGTTGTGTGGATATTCCAGAAATTGATGTACCTTTCCTTTGGACTAATCTCTTACCCTTTCTTTTTGCCATTTTTGCAACTGTAATGACAGATATATTAGATCTTAAATTTGAAATATCATATTATGATGAGTATCGAAGTGTCTTTTAAAGAAAGAGTGCCAGACGTTCCGCTGAATATACCTATAGAAATACAAAACCATAGGGTTTTGTTATTTACTTGTAATTAACACATGCATGAATCAATAAGTCATTGATATTTCTACGAAAATAATAAAAGTTCTTAGACAGAAACAACATTGTACAGACAGCTCTATTTAAATATCAAAAGTGTAAATGTTTGTGATAAAAATTGTTATTAAATACGTAAACTGCAATTATTTTCGTAGGCAAGTAAAAATATCACGTAATTCATTTTATAGATGCAATAAATGTGAGTCAAGACAGCCGTAGAAAACGGAATTAACTATGAAAGAGAATAATTTTACTTACTGATATTGTAGTGTTGCCTTTCCAAATATGTAGGGGCGAAGAGCAAAAAAATTCCAAAGCAAAGAGGAGATTAATATTTAACAAATACTTACCTGAAACACACGTTACAAATTAATGATAGAGAGAGATTTAAAAATAATGGAAGTCGTTGGGAAAGCAACGTTTATCCAATAAATCTGCACTATATAAATTACATACTGACACTGACTTGTCGACACGAAATCATACAAAAAATATTTGATAGCAATTGTTTTTAGTTATCATACAAATTTACGTACTATAGCCTACTTGGATAAGAATCATAAATGAAACTATCCTCATATTTACGTGAAATATATATATTTAGAATGTACTTATTATCACACATAAAGCGTTTAACATTTCATGTATTCTTCAATAATATGCACGTGTTCATGTGTAATTATTTCATGAAACATTTATTTACAATAGCATGGAAAAATAAGGAAGGACTGATAATGCTGAACCAAGTTTGGATATTAATGTTATAGAAGTTGCTTTTAATGAATCTTGACCGATACAACTCGCCCTTGATCTACTTTGTTTCGTATATTATTAAGTAGGTATGTGTCCTACTTGAAAAAATTGTTTTTGTGTAGTTACACCAGGCGAAGTGATTTCCGTCACCACTGCTATAGGTGATTTTCTAACCACGGTGATTTAATCGCCGGCAGTGAAATATCAGAAAGGAATGCAAATGTAAACAATTTGAGTTTCGAGCAGAAGCAGTTTAAGCTTGTTATTAAAAAATAACAGGTTCTCCCCGTCTTTAAAAAAACAAAACAATCAGTTGTGTGCCCTCCACACCACCAGCGTGACGTCAGCCGAAAACGGTCTATAGGACTAAACTGGCTGACGTGTAATGTCAATTATTTAATAACCAATAAAATTAAATTCTTTAACTTGCATGTCGGAAGTAGCAAAGAGTCACATTAAAATAAAACGATTTAAACTTTTCAAATATAAAATTACCAACTAAAAATTGATTATGTAATTTCCGGTAAATTTATTTTCAATAATATGCATACGTGTTCATGTGTAAATATTTCATGAAACGTGTATTTACAATAGCATGAAAAAATAAGGAAGGCGTGATATTGCTGGACCATATCTTCAGCGGAGGGAATCGTAAATGTGGAAGAGGTGTAAATAGAACCGTGAAATAAATAGGTGGATCCTTAATTCTGTTAATATCATAGTCAATTTGCGGCACACACTGATATTTCTTCATGTCTCTATAAATAAAGTTCATTGTCGTTGTTGATTTAACATTACTGTGGTCGCGTGTAATTCTATACACACATGAAGAAACCGTTAGAAATATGAGTTTAATCAAAGTTTGGATATTAATGTTACAGAAGTTGCTTTTAATGAATCTTAGTATATGTCCAACTTGAAAAAACTTTCCGGAAGTTTCTCCTTATTTTAATTATTGGGTATAGTATATGTCCAACTTGAAAAAACTTTCCGGAAGTTTCTCCTTATTTTAATTATTGGGTACGTTTCTTCACCTCTTCTCAAATTTTGTCTCTGCAGTCCAAAACCAAAAATATTCCACCACCCCGATTCTCTCTTCACTTTTTTCTAAAATTTACATTTAAAATGTCTAAACCTGATACCTCAAATTAAATTAAATAATGTCAACGCTACATATAACCTATAAGACTAAACTGACAGATTTGTAATGTCAAACATTTAAGAACCTCTAAAAGTAAACTCCCTAAGAAAGTGTAAATGTCACATTTTTCTTAGACGTTGGTAATATAACCTACAAAATTAAACTGACTTACTTTTAAAGTAGTGGCTATTGAACCGCCGCGGCGGTTGCTTTAACTATATTTACGTGACCGCCGCGGCAATTGGTTTGGTTACATACTACTTATTCTGTGCTATAGCTATGTTTTCCATGTGGGTCGCTGGTCTATGCGTAACGTTGTCGCGTTGTGGAGCAACAGGTCCCGGCTTCAACTGCTGGCAACTGAACTTTTTTTTAATATTTTGTAACGATTAATATCCTTTTTTACAAATTCTGGTTGGATTTGACGACAGAAATAATGTTCTTTTTTTTCATATAATAATTTATCTCTTTCATGTGATGGTAGTTGGGTTAGTTAGGTTGATTTTTATATTGCTAAATAATTGTTAATAAATTATCAGCGCCGCAGGCAGAATTAGCGTCGCAGACAAAACCGGGAGGTGCGGGGGGTATCCCCCCGCCTTGTTTTTCAGAAAATTGCATAAAATATTTCAATTTATCTGCGCGGCGGTTCAATAAGTCATGCAAAAGATCCGCCGCGGCGGTTGCGTAGTCACTCCCTTAAATGTCAAATATTTAAAAACCTGTAAAAATAAACTACCTATCAGAACTAAAAAAGCGCAAATGTCACATCAAAATAAAATAACCTAACCGTCAAATATAAAATAACTAACTTAAATTGATTATGTATATATTAATTACAAACACCTGAAAAATGTCTACTAAAATAACTAAACAACAAATTTAAAATGCTTAAAAATCTACCATCGGATCTTCAGATAACGATTTAGTTAGATTTTTCCAAATTGTCCGAAAGAAATAAACAAACAGTAATTGCATTTTTCGTGATTAATAAAACAATACACGCAAACTCAATAATCGTTTTCGATGCAGATTTGCGAATACATTGCCATATATATACATCCATTTTCAGCATAATTGAACGACAATCGGACGATAAATAAATTTTTTACTCGTTAACTCTGCTGGTTGAACTATTTAACTTTATCTCAGGGAGTCGGCTCAGGGTAAATTTTCTATACTAAAAATTTGTTCTTTATTAACGTTATCTTTTGTCTACTTAATATAATTTTGATAATGTTAGAAATATGGACTTTAATTTAATTTCGATACAACCTTTCACTTTCGAATATTACATAAATTCCTTTCTTCGTAACTACAATCTTCTTTCCCCAATTTACATCTCATTTCAATCTCCAAATTTATCCTTCCTATCTATTCTCCTTTCCAGTTTATCAACACTCGTACTTTCTCCTTCTTATTTTAATCATTACTTTTCTTCACCTTTTCCTATCAACCCGATTCTCTTTCACATTTTTCTATAATTTATATTTAAAACGTCTAAACCTGACACCTTCAAAGTAATGACGCAAAGTGTAAATGAGTTAAACTTCTCAAATATAAAATAACTAACTAAAATGGATTATGTATTATGTTTAATTAAACGTTGGTAACGAATTAAATGTCAACACTATATATAACCTACAAAATTAAACCCACTGACTTGTAATGCCAAATATTTAAAACCTATAGAAATAAACTCCCTAACAGAACTGACAGTCTGAATGTCACATTGAAATAAAATGACAGAATTAAATACTGTCAACACGACATGTAACCTATAAGACTAAACTGAGTGACTTGTAATGTCAAATATTTAATAACCTATGAAATTACTCTCTTTGACTTGTCTGTGTAAAAAGTGTAAAAAAGTGTAAAAAAACACGCTAAAATGAGTTAAACTTTTCAAATATAAAGTAACTAACTAAAATGGATTATATATTATCTTTAATTACATACGCCTCGTGATTAAAGCAATACACGCGAACTCGATAATTATTTTCGATGCAGATTTACGAATACGTAGCAATATATATCCGTTTTCGGCGCGAATAAGGAATTTATGTAAATCAATTTCCGAAAAATTGTTCGGACACCCCGTAAACCACGAAATTAATTTTTCAAATAATTAAAATTCATCTGTGACGTCATCACTGCCGGGACTGGAAATAGACCTCAACTTTGACCGCTCGAGGCTCGCTTATTTTTGGAGCGGGACGAAAACAAAGACGACGACTTTTAGATAATTGAATTTTCTACAATTTCGATAGGGTCGAAGTATTTCGCCCTAGGAGCCCCCGTTTAGGAGTTATGAGGGTTTAAAGGAAAAAATGTCCAATTTTTCGCCTTTTTTCACCTCGCACCGCCGCACCGTTCAGCGGATATCTCCGAAACGAAGAACCTTGCCAAAATTCCGACGGGACCGGAGGATTCCTCGAGAAACGGACTTGTCCTTTGGGAATTTTTATTTTCGAGCTAGCTCCAACCGTTTCCGAGATATGGGCGAAAAACCGCAGAAATAAAAAGCGCGTTTCGAGGCCGAAAAAAGTGCGAAAACGTGCCATCTTGGAACGCTCGTATCTTCCGAAATACGTCGTCGCAGACACCGTACGGCGTCGCGACGCGAAGAACGAACGTTCTAGTTGATGGGAATCGTAAATGGCGCGGCGGAAATCGAAAATTAGGCGCCGCAGGAGCGAACAAAAAGTGACATTTTTTGACGTCTATCGATTTTGAAAGCGACTTACGCGAATATTCTTTCGCGGACCCCCTTGTAATCGCGCAATCGTGTAAACGCCAAATAAAAGCAGATAGTCGAATTTAAAACTTTAATAAAAACTCTACCCCGACGAATGCGAGAACGAAATATAGCCTAAGCTCGGCGGATTTCGCTTACGATCCCGTCACGCGCCGCCCGACCGGCGAATCCGCGCCTTTCTTCACATCTCGATCGAGCAAAATGTGTAGGTGCGCACGGCGCATCACTTACATTTAGTCGCTTTCAACAAACACGATTTTAATATATAATGGACTAGAATGGGCTATCGCCCATTCTAGCTCCTCCGGAGGGGTGACAGCTAAAGCTGTCAATGCGAGTGCTCCGCACTCGATTAGGTAACGCTTGAATCATTGTAGAAAGCTTGATTTTTAGTTTTCAATTTTCACTTTTTTTGGATTTTTTAAATTTTCAGTTTTTTAATAATTTTCAGTTTTTTAGTTTTTCGGTTTTTTATCATTCAGTGTTTCGGTTTTTCAGTTTTCAGTTTTTAATTTTTTCAGTTTTTCAGTTTTTCAGTCTTCAGTTTTTAGTTTTTTAGTTTTTCAATTTTTCAATTTTCAGTTTTCACTTTTTCAATTTTTTAATTTTGTTTTCAATTTTCAGTTTTTAGTTTTTCAATTTTTCAGTTTTCAGTTTTTGTGGTTTTCCGTTTTTAGTTTCATTTTTCAGTTTGTCAGTTTTTCAGTATTTCAGTTTTTCAGTATTTTAGTCTTTCAGTGTTTCAGTTTCTGTTTCCCAATTTTCCAGTTTTCCAGTTTTTCAGTTTCAGTTTTAAAGTTTTAAAGTTTCGAAGTTTTGAAGTTTTTAATTTTCTAAGTTTTTAAGTTTCTAAGTTTTTAAGTTTTTAGGTTTTTAAGTTTTTAGGTTTTGAAGATTTGCAGTTTTTAAGTTTTGAAGTTTTTAAGTTAAGTTTTTCAGGTTTTCAGTGTTTCAGTTTTTTGTTTTTCAGTTTTTCAGTTTTTCATTGTTCAGTTTTTCATTTGTCAGCCTTTTATTTCAGTTTTTCGGTTTTTTAGTTTTCAGATTTTCAGTTTCTAGTTTTTCACCTTTCGATTTAGTTTTCAATTTTTCAAGTTTTCAAGATTTCAAGTTTTCAAGTTTCCAAGATTTCAAGTTCTCAATTTTTCAAGTTTGCAAGTTTTCAAGATTTCAAGTTTTCAACTCTTCAAGTTTTTAAGTTTCCAAGTTTTCAAGATTTCAAGTTTTCAATTTCTCAATTTTTCAAGTTTGCAAGTTTTCAAGATTTCAAGTTTTCAAGTCTTCAAGTTTATCAGTTTTTCATTATTTCAGTTTTTCAGATTTTCAGATTTTTAGTTTTTCAGTTTTTCAATTTTTCAGTTTCAGTTTTTCACTTTCATATTCGATTAGGTACTTCAGCAACCTTCACATTCCGAGTTTCAGCTGAATCGGACGGCAAATAAGAAAGTTACAGTAAATAGCGGATATTAGGCTATGGGGACGCCGCCATTTTGAAATTTTCAATGTCGACGTCATATTCACAATCAACTACTTCAGTAACTTCAACATATCGAGTTTCATTTGAATCGGACGATAAATAAGGAAGTTACAGTAAATGATGAATATTATGCTACGGGGACGCCGCCATTTTGAATTTTTGAGTTACGATAACATATTCGTGATCTGTGACCTCGATAACATATACATACCTATTTTCAGACGAATGGCACCGTAAATGGTAAAATAGGTCCTGCAACTCGGCCGCCATTTTGAATTTTTCAATTTCGACGTCATATTCACAATCAGCTACTTCAGTAACTTCAACATACCGAGTTTCATTCGAATCGGTTGGGAAATAAGAAAGTTATAGTAAATAATGGATATTAGGCTATGGAGAGGCAGCCATTTTGAATTTTTGAGTTGCGATAACATATTCGTGATCTGTGACCTCGATAACATATACATACCTATTTTCAGACGAATGGCACCGTAAATGGCAAAATGTGTCCAGCAGCTCCGCCGCCATTTTGAATTTTTCAATTTCGATTTCGGATTCGTATTTGGCGACCTCAAAAACCCCCACATACCGATTTTGAGAGGTGTGACGCCAAAATCGACAAACATCGTCCGCCATTTTGGCGCCGCCATCTTGAATTTTGCGATTCTGATTCATATTCGTGATCAGCGTGGTCGATAATCCCCGAGTACCAAATTTCAGGTCAATCGGACGACAAATAAATTTAATTGCGTTTTTCGATGAATTTCGCTCACCCTATATCAGCATTATTTTGCTCACTCTGTAAATTACAAATTACCCAGAATTCCTAGTATATTGTTATGTGCGTTAGTTAAAATGGCGGAAGCAGAAACATGGACTTTCAAAACGGTCATTTCTCAGGAAATAAGTGGAGTTGAAAGGCGTTCTATGTCTCAAATTAATCGGAAAGGATGATATTTTGTTGTGATAGTGGAGTGTGCGGGCCAAATCGGAAATTCGGCCCGGCACGGGCGTGTGAATGTTGGGTTTTTTTGTGAGAAAGTGAAAAACATCTACGTACATATAAATTCATAATTAAGCAATTACTTGGAATAGAAGCTCGTTCTGTGTCTCGATGGAAAGGGGGAGCTTTGCCCTTTCCCGTGATACCAAATTGTATAGGGAAAATCGAAAATTCGGCCTCGCAGGGGCGAGACAAATGTGACAAATTTGAGTGTGTTAAAACGTAACCTAGAAAATTGTAAAACATGAAATCTTAAAACACTCATATTTTAGTTAATACTGGACATAGAGGCTCGATCTTGGTCTCTATTTAAACACGAAGATTCGCATTTTATTCGTGCAGTACGTGCCCTGGGTTAATTAAAAAATTTAGTGTAGTTCTGTGCGAAATAAGAATGGATATTTTCGTAAAAATCGAAAACCGTAAGTACTTTAAAAATCCATAAGTAAATAAATATCGGGAGTGAAACGGCGTGCGACGTCTCTCTGGAAAGCAGAAGAACGTAGCTTTCCGGCGATACCAAGTTCGACCGAAAAAATGGAAAATTAGGCTCGCGGCGAGCGCGACAAAAGTAGCTTTTCTCGGATCTTTTAAATTTAAAATTTCACGTATTTACGAAAAATTCTTCCACTTTGACCGCCCGTAGCTCGTTAATCTTTGGAGCTGTAGAAAAATAAAAAAAAAGACTTTTAGATAATTCATTTTTCTACATTTTCGTTAGGGCAAAGTATTTTGCTCTAGGAGGCCCCGTTTAGAAGATATGGAGGTTTAAAGGTAAAAATGTCAAATTTTTCGCCTTTTCGCACCGCCGCACCTTCCGGCCGATATCTCCGAAACGAAGCGTCGTACGGAATTTTTGAAGATACCGGAGGAAGCGGAAAGAAACGCTCTTGTCCTTTGAGATTTTTTTATTTTGAGCTAGCTCCAGCCGTTTTCGAGTTATAGGCGAAAAACCGAAAAAATGAGTCTCGCTTCGGATTCGAATCAGCGCAAAAACGTGCAATCTTAAAACGTCCGTATTTTTCGAAATAGATATTTTTGAGCGCCGTACGGCGTCGCGGCGGAACGGGGAGAGGTTCTAGTTATCGCTAGCCGCAAACTGCGAGGTCGAACTCGAAAATTAGGCCCGGCAGGAGCTAACGAAAATGGTAAATTTTTGACGTTTATGAAATACCAAAACGCCTTCCCCTATTTTCTCTCGTCCCCCTCGACTCCTCATTCCCAAAAATAAGAGGCGAGAGAGATAGGCGATTTTCGTCCGTTAATAAAGAAAAAACCCGGAAAAATACCGGAACCGAGTATAGCCTATACACTACAGAATTCCCTCCCGAAGCATCGGAGGCGGGCGCGGACCGGCGAAATTAAGCGCGTCTTAACATCTCGAATTTTTAAGATCGCAAAGAGGAAGGGGCTCGCACCAACTGGATTTTATTACTATGACTAGAAAACGCTGCGCGTTTTCTAGGTCCTCCGGACGGGTGACAGCTAAAGCTGTCAAATTGAGTAACGCTTGAATCATTGTAGAAAGCTTGAATCATTGTAGAAAGCTTGAATCATTGTAGAAAGCTTGGTTTTCAGTTCCGATTTCAGATTCGTCATCAGCGACCTGAAAAACATCTAGGTACCGATTTTCAATCGAATCGGTCCATAATGATACATCTTGTCCGCCATTTTGGGGCCGCCATATTGAATTTTGTAAATGTGATGTCATATTCGTTATCGGCTACACTAATGACCTCTACATACCAAGTTTAATTTGAATCGGATGGTAAATAAGAAAGTTATAGTAAACAATGGATATTAGGCTATGGGGACGCCACCATTTTGAATTTTTGAGTTACGATAACATATTCGTGATCTGTGACCTCGATAACATATACGTACTTATTTTCAGACGAATGGCACCGTAAATGGCAAAATGTGTCCTGCAACTCTACCGCCATTTTGAATTTTTCAATTTCGATTTCAGATTCGTAATCAGCGACCTCGAAAACCCCCACATACCGATTTTAAGCGGTGTGACGCCATAATCGACAAACATCGTCCGCCATTTTGAATTTTGCGATTCTGACGTCATACTTCTGATCAACGTCGTCGATTTTCCCCGAGTACCGAATTTTAGCCCAATCGGACGACAAATAAGGAAATTTAATTTAAATTGTTCACACACCGTGTATACCTACATGCTGAAATATTTAATTTTTCTCAAACGTTTTTATTCCAGAAATTGATGTACCTTTCCTTTGGACTAATCTCTTACCCTTTCTTTTTGCCATTTTTGCAACTGTAATGACAGATATAATATTAGATCTTAAATTAGAAATATCATATTATGATGAGTATCGAAGTGTCTTTTAAAGAAAGAGTGCTAGACGTTCCGCTGAATATACCTATAGAAATACAAAACCATAGGGTTTTGTTATTTACTTGTAATGAACAATAAGTCATTGATATTTCTACGAAAATAATAAAAGTTCTTAGACAGAAACAACATTGTACAGACAGCTCTATTTAAATATCAAAAGTGTAATGTTTGTGATAAAAATTGTTATTAAATACGTAAACTGCAATTATTTTCGTATGCAAGTAAAAATAGCACGTAATTCATTTTATAGATGCAATAAATGTGAGTCAAGACAGCCGTAGAAAACGGAATTAACTATGAAAGAGAATAGTTTTACTTACTGATATTGTAGTGTTGCCTTTCCAAATATGTAGGGGCGAAGAGCAAAAAAATTCCAAAGCAAAGAGGAGATTAATATTTAACAAATACTTACCTGAAACACACGTTACAAATTAATGATAGAGAGAGATTTAAAAATAATGAATGCACTATATAAATTACATACTGACACTGACTTGTCGACACGAAATCATACAAACAATATTTGATAACAATTGTTTTTAGTTATCATACAAATTTACGTACTATAGCCTACTTGGATAAGAATCATAAATGAAACTATCCTCATATTTACGTGAAATATATATATTTAGAATGTACTTATTATCACACATAAAGCGTTTAACATTTCATGTATTCTTCAATAATATGCACGTGTTCATGTGTAAATATTTCATGAAACATGTATTTACAATAGCATGAAAAAATAAGGAAGGCGTGATATTGCTGGACCATATCTTCAGCGGAGGGAATCGTAAATGTGGAAAAAGTGTAAATAGAACCGTGAAATAAATAGATGGATCCTTAATTCTGTTAATATTAGAGTCAATTTGCGGCACACACTGATATTTCTTCGTATCTCTATAAATAAAGTTCATTGTCGTTGTTGATTTAACATTAGGTACTGTGGTCGCGTGTAATTCTATACACACATGAAGAAACCGTTAGAAATATGAGTTTAATCAAAGTTTGGACATTAATGTTACAGAAGTTGCTTTTAATGAATCTTAGTATATGTCCAACTTGAAAAAACTTTCCGGAAGTTTCTCCTTATCTTAATTATTGTGTACTTTTCTTCACCTCTTCTCAAATTTTGTCTCTGCAGTCCAAAACCAAAAATATTCCACCACTCCGATTCTCTCTTCACTTTTTTCTAAAATTTACATTTAAAATGTCTAAACCTGATACTTCAAATTAAATAAAATAATGTCAACGCTACATATAACCTATAAGACTAAACTGACAGATTTGTAACGTCAAACATTTAAGAACCTCTAAAAGTAAACTCCCTAAAGAAGTGTAAATGTCACATTTTTCTTAGACGTTGGTAATATAACCTACAAAATTAAACTGACTTACTTTTAAGGTAGTGGCTATTGAACCGCCGCGGCGGTTGCTTTAACTATATTTACGTGACCGCCGCGGCAATTGGTTTGGTTACATACTACTTATTCTGTGCTATAGCTATGTCTTCCATGTGGGTCGCTGGTCTATGCGTAACGTTGTCGCGTTGTGGAGCAACAGGTCCCGGGTTCAACTGCTGGCAACTGAACTTTTTTTTTTTATATTTTGTAACGATTAATATCCTTTTTTACAAATTCTGGTTGGATTTGACGACAGAAATAATGTTCTTTTTTTTTCATATAATAATTTATCTCTTTCATGTGATGGTAGTTGGGTTAGTTAGGTTGATTTTTATATTGCTAAATAATTGTTAATAAATTATCAGCGCCGCAGGCAGCATTAGCGTCGCAGACAAAGGGGGGGTGCGGGGAGTGTCCCCCCGCCTTGTTTTTCAGAAAATTGCATAAAATATTTCAATTTCTCTGCGCGGCGGTTCAATAAGTCGTGCAAAAGATCCGCCGCGGCGGTTGCGTAGTCACTCCCTTAAATGTCAAATATTTAAAAACCTGTAAAAATAAACTACCCATCAGAACTAACGAAGTGTAAATGTCACATTAAAATAAAATAACAAAAACTTCAAATATAAAATAACTAACTTAAATTGATTACGTATTATCTTTAATTACAAACACCTGAAAGATGTCTACTAAAATAACTAAACAACAAATTTAAAATGCTTAGAAATCTACCGTCGGATCTTCAGATAACGATTTAGTCAGATTTTTCCAAATTGTCCGAAAGAAATAAACAAACAATAATTGCATTTTTCGTGATTAATAAAACAATAGACGCAAACTCAATAATCGTTTTCGATGCAGATTTGCGAATACACTGCCATATATATAGATCCATTTTCAGCATAATTAAACGACAACCGGACGAAAAATAAATTTTTTACTCGTTAACTCTGCTGGTTGAACTATTTAACTTTATCTCAGGGAGTCGGCTCAGGGTTAAATTTTCTATACTAAAAATTTGTTCTTTATTAACGTTACCTTTTGTCTACTTAATATAATTTTGATAATGTTAGAAATATGGACTTTAATTTAATTTCGATTAATACCTTTCACTTTCAAATGTTACATAAATTTCTTTCTTCGTAACTACAATCTTCTTTCCCCAATGTACATCTCCTTTCAATCTCCAAATTTATCCTTCCTATCTATTCTCCTTTCCAATTTATCAACACTCGTACTTTCTCCTTCTTATTTTAATCATTACTTTTCTTCACCTTTTCCTATCACCCCGATTCTCTTTCACTTTTTTCTTTAATTTATATTTAAAACGTCTAAACCTGACACCTTCAAAGTAATGACGCAAAGTGTAAATGATTTAAACTTCTCAAATATAAAAGAACTAACTAAAATGGATTATGTATTATGTTTAATTAAACGTTGGTAACGAATTAAATGTCAACACTATACATAACCTATAAAATTAAAGTGACTGACTTGTAATGTCAAATATTTAAAAACCTATAGAGATAAACTCCCTAACAGAACTGACAGTCTGAATGTCACATTGACGTAAAATGACAGAATTAAATAATGTCAACACTACATGTAACCTATGAGACTAAACTGAGTGACTTGTACTGTCAAATATTTAATAACCTATAAATTACTCTCTTTGACTTGTCTGTGTAAAAAGTGTAAAAAAGTGTAAAAAACATGAGTTAAACTTTTCAAATATAAAGTAACTAACTAAAATGGATTATATATTATCTTTAATTACATACGCCTCGTGATTAAAACAGTACACGCGAACTCGATAATTATTTTCGATGCAGATTTACGAATACGTACAATATATATCCGTTTTCGGCGCGAATAAGGAATTTACGTAAATCAATTTCCGAAAAATTGTTCGCACACCCCGTAAACCACGAAATTGATTTTTCAAATCATTCAAATTCATCTGTGACGTCATCGCTGCCGGGACTGGAAATATACCTCAACTTTGACCGCTCGAGGCTCGCTTATTTTTGGAGCGGGACGAAAACAAAGACGACGACTTTTAGATAATTGAATTTTCTACAATTTCGATAGGGTCGAAGTATTTCGCCCTAGGAGTCCCCGTTTAGGAGTTATGAGGGTTTAAAGGAAAAAATGTCCAATTTTTCGCCTTTTTTCACCTCGCACCGCCGCACCGTTCAGCGGATATCTCCGAAACGAAGAACCTTGCCAAAATTCCGACGGGACCGGAGGATTCCTCAAGAAACGGACTTGTCCTTTGGGAATTTTTATTTTCGAGCTAGCTCCAACCGTTTCCGAGATATGGGCGAAAAACCGCAGAAATAAAAAGCGCATTTCGAGGCCGAAAAAAGTGCGAAAACGTGCCATCTTGAAACGCTCGTATCTTCCGAAATACGCCTTCGCGGACATCGTACGGCGTCGCGACGCGAAGAACGAACGTTCTAGTTGACGCTCATCGTAAGTGGCGCGGCGGAAATCGAAAATTAGGCGCCGCAGGAGCGAACAAAAAGTGACATTTTTTGACGTCTATCGATTTTGAAAGCGACTTACGCGAATATTCTTTCGCGGACCCCCTTGTAATCGCGCAATCGTGTAAACGCCAAATAAAAGCAGATAGTCGAATTTAAAACTTTAATAAAAACTCTACCCCGACGAACGCGAGAACGAAATATAGCCTAAGCTCGGCGGATTTCGCTTACGATCCCGTCACGCGCCGCCCGACCGGCGAATCCGCGCCTTTCTTCACATCTCGATCGAGCAAAATGTGTAGGTGCGCACGGCGCATCACTTACATTTAGTCGCTTTCAACAAACACGATTTTAATATATAATGGACTAGAAACGCTTCGCGTTTCTAGGTCCTCCGGACGGGTGACAGCTAAAGCTGTCAATGCGAGTGCTCCGCACTCGTTTAGGTAACGCTTGAATCATTGTAGAAAGCTTGAATCAATGTAGAAAGCTTTGTTTTCAGTTTTGATTTCAGATTCGGCATCAGCGACCTGAAAAACATATAAGTACCGATTTACAGTCGAATTGGTCCATAAATGATACATCTTGTTTGCCATTTTGGGCCGTCATATTGAATTTTGTAAATCTGATGTCATATTCATTATCGGCTACACTAATTACCTCTACATACCAAGTTTCATTTGAATCGGACGGTAAATAAGAAAGTTACAGTAAATGGTGTATATAAGGCTATGGGGACGCCACCATTTGGAATTTTTGAGTTACAATAACATATTCGTGATCTGTGATCTCGATAACACATACACACTTATTTTCAGATGAATGGCACCGTAAATGGCAAAATGTGTCCTGCAACTCTACCGCCATTTTGAATGTTTCAATTTTGATTTCGGATTCGTAAGCGACCTCGAAAACCCCCCCACATACCGATTTTGAGCGATGTGACGCCATAATCGACAAACATCGTCCGCCATTTTGAATTTTGCGATTCTGACGTCATAGTTCTGATCAACGTCGTCGATTTTCTCCGAGTACCGAGTTTTAGCCCAATCGGACGACAAATAAGGAAATTTAATTTAAATTGTTCACACACCGTGTATACATGATGAAATAATTGACTTTTCTCAAACGTTAGTAATATAACCTATAATATTAAACTGACTGATTTGTAATGTCAAATACTTAAAAACCTATAAAAATAAACTCCCTAAGAAAGTATAAATGTCACATCAAAATAAAATAACCTAAACATCATATATAAAACAACTAACTTAAATTGATTATGTATTATCTTTAATTACAAATACCTGAAAGAAGTCTACTAAAATAACTAAATAACACATCTAAAATTATGTTTAGAAATATACCGTCGGATATTCAGATGACGATTTTTCCGAATTATTATCACGATTATTAAAACAATACACACAAACTCAATTATTGTTTTCGAATTTTGTATATAATTTTCATTTTAAACTGGTCATATTAACTATGTCTCAACTGAAATCAGTTTGATCAAAGTTTAGATATTAATATTTTTTGAAGTTGCTTTTAATGAATCTTTGTCGTTACAACTCACCATTGATACATTTTATTTCGTGTTTCATAAAGTATACTATGTTATGAGAAATCTTCCTGGGAGGACTTTCTCCTTCTTATTTTAATTGATATTTACTTTTCTTCACCTTTCCTCAAATTTCCCGTCTGTCCTCTCCAAAACCAAAAATATTCTATTGCCTCGATTCTCTCTTCACTTTTTTCTAAAATTTATATTTGAAATATCTAAACCTGACACTTTGAAATTAACGACAGAATTAAATAAGGTAGTGGCTATTGAACCGCCGCGGCGGATCTTTTTCACAACTTATTGAACCGCCGCGGCGATTGGTTTGGTTACATATTATTTATTCTGTGCTATAGCGGTGTTTTCCATGTGGGTCGCTGGCCTATGCGTAACGTTGTAGCGTTGTGAAGCGACAGGTCCCGGGTTCAACTGCTGGCAACATGTGGCAACTGAACTTTTTTTTTTATATTTTGTAACGATTAATATCCTTTTTCACAAATTCTGGTTGGATTTGACGACAGAAATAATGTTCTTTTTGTTCATATAATAATTTATTTCTTTCATGTGATGGTAGTTGGGTTAGTTAGGTTGATTTTTATATTGCTAAATAATTGTTAATAAATTATCAGCGCTGCAGGCAGCTTTAGCGTCGCAGACAAAAACGGGGGGTGTCCCCCCGCCCTGTTTTTCAGAAAATTGCATAAAATATTTCAATTTCTCTGCGCGGCGGTTCAATAAGTCGTGCAAAAGATCCGCCGCGGCGGTTGCGTAGACACACCCATTAAATAATGTCAATACTACATATAACCTATAAGACCAAACAGTCTGACATGTAATGACTTGACTTAAACTTTTCAAATATAAAATAACTAAAACATATTATGTAATTTCGGAAAATATTTAAAACCCTATAAAAATAAACTCCCTAACAGAACTGACAAAGTGAATGTCACATTAAAATAAAATATTAGAATGTCTAAACCTGAAAATTTTAAAATTTAATTTAGTTCTTTAATAATGTTAACTTTTGTCTACTTAATATAATTTTGGTACCCTTCCCCAATTTACCTCGTCTCAATCTCCAAATTTATCCTTCCTATCTATTCTCCTTTCTATTTTATCTCCACTCGTACTTTCTCCTTATTTTAATTATTATTTACTTTTCTTCACCATTTCTAAAATTTCACGCCTCTCCTGTCCAAAACCAAAAATTTTCCATCACCCCGATTCCCTTTCACTTTTCTCTATAATTTATATTTAAAACGTCTAAACCTGACACCTTCGAAGTAATAGAGAAATATTGCATTGTCACATAACGGCATCCGCTATTACAGGATCACGTTATTTGACATCTAAGCACGCGCATATTTAATCTGCGTTAAAACATGCAGTAATAACTTAGCGCCTGACGTAATTTCCGTACGTTTAGCGAGCGTCGTATGAACGACGTTATCCCCACTTCGGTGAAAATTGGGAACAACCAAAATCAGCCGATCTGTATTTGTGTATTCTATATTACCACCAGCCAATATACCTGCTTCCAACATGGAGGAATCTCCATTATAAGCCTAAATATATGTAAATATTATATCATATGAATCATATATAAAAATTCATCTTTGTTTTGTCTACAATCGACTCCAAAAAATTTCGTTTGAAAGGTCTTTTTGAGTAAATTGGAGCCCCCTTTTTAGAAAAAAAGACCAGTTTGATTTTAAAATTAACTTACTTAAAGTTTACCTTTCATAATTTTAATATTTTACAAAAGGAATAATATGCTTCTAAATTTTACGACTATTTGACATAAAAAGTGACGTTTTACATAACCTAGTTAATCACGAATGGAACTGCAATGCAATAAGTCTGAAGCAAAGCCTGCGTTCATCCGAGCAGATCGCTACCCGAGCGCTCCTTCACTGATCGGTGATCGCTCTGCAACCGGATGAACGGCTCAGTGCTGTCCGCTGTCGTTTGTCGAATTTGTCATGGTGTGATTGTTTTCAATTTGAATTGTAAATTGTAATTTGTAATCATAATTTTATATTAAGAGACTTTATAATTTATATTAAATTACGGTTTTTCGTTGTATCCTTCCTTAGCTTTGCTCGTCTGTTCAAATGGAAAACAGAAATAGAAATTTAGTGCTATTGCTTACGGGTGATATAGGTTTAGATATGAATATTGTGCAAAACATAGCAGAAGGATTCATAAATCCGTTGCCATTAAATGAATTAGAACTTCAAGAACGACATAGAACTCCCCGAAATAGACACTTTTATGAGATTAGAATACCGAAAATAATCGATAATGTAAATCTCGATCTCCTGCAACATTATAATGTACATTTTACTTGAGAAAATTATAAATAAAAGTGTCATGATATTTACCTGAAATATATGGATATTTAGGATGTACATATTATGTCACAGAAAGCATTAAACATTGTACGTATTCCATCGTATAATAGCAAAAACATATTTTCCATAATAAAAATTAATATATAATTTGACAGCAGCATGGACAACAGAAAAGGAAGGAATGATAATGTTGAACCATACTTTCGTCAATAGCGAGTGGCGTGGAAGAAATTGAAAGAGAACGGTGAAATAAGTACGGGGTTACATACATTTCTTTCTTCGTAGTTACAATATTCTTTTCCCAATTTACGTCTCGTTTCAATCTCCAAATTTATATTTCGTATATATCTCAGTTCTATTTCATCTCCACTCGTACTTTCTCCTTCTTATTTTAATTATGATTCACTTTTCTTCACCTTTTCTCAAATTTCATGTCGTATATATCTCAGTTCTATTTCATCTCCACTCGTACTTTCTCCTTCTTATTTTAATTATGATTCACTTTTCTTCACCTTTTCTCAAATTTCATGTATCTCCTGTCCAAAACCAAAAATATTCTATCACCGCGATTCTCTCCATTTTTTTCGTGTATCTCCTTGTATTTCTTTTTACACTCTTATTTTTTTATATTTCATCAATAAGTCAATAGGTCAAAACAACTAAAATTTATATTTAAAATGTCTAAACCTGACACCTTCAAATTAATGACAGAATTAAATAATGTCAACACTTTATTTAACCTATAAAATTAAACTGACTGAATTGTAATCTCAAATATTTAAAAACCTATAGAAATAAACTCCCTAACAGAACTGACAGTCTGAATGTCACATTGAAATAAAATGACAGAATTAAATAATGTCAACACTACATGTAACCTATAAGACTAAACTGAGTGACTTGTAATGTCAAATATTTAATAACCTATAAGTTACTCTCTTTGACTTGTCTGTGTAAAAAGTGTAAAAAAGTGTAAAAAACATGAGTTAAACTGTTCAAATATAAAGTAACTAACTAAAATGGATTATATATTATCTTTAATTACATACGCCTCGTGATTAAAACAGTACACGCGAACTCGATAATTATTTTCGATGCAGATTTACGAATACGTAGCAATATATATCCGTTTTCGGCGCGAATAAGTAATTTACGTAAATCAATTTCCGAAAAATTGTTCGCACACCCCGTATACCTGCAAATTAATTTTTCAAATAATTAAAATTCATCTGTGACGTCATCACTGCCGGGACGGGAAATATACCTCAACTTTGACCGCTCGAGGCTCGCTTATTTTTGGAGCGGGACGAAAACAAAGAGGACGACTTTTAGATAATTGAATTTTCTACAATTTCGATAGGGTCGAAGTATTTCGCCCTAGGAGCCCCCGTTTAGGAGTTATGAGGGTTTAAAGGAAAAAATGTCCAATTTTTCGCCTTTTTTCACCTCGCACCGCCGCACCGTTCAGCGGATATCTCCGAAACGAAGAACCTTGCCAAAATGCCGATGGAACCGGAGGATTCCTCGAGAAACGGACTTGTCCTTTGGGAATTTTTATTTTCGAGCTAGCTCCAACCGTTTCCGAGATATCGGCGAAAAACCGCAGAAATAAAAAGCGCGTTTCGAGGCCGAAAAAAGTGCGAAAACGTGCCATCTTGGAACGCTCGTATCTTCCGAAATACGTCGTCGCAGACACCGTACGGCGTCGCGACGCGAAGAACGAACGTTCTAGTTGATGGGAATCGTAAATCGCGCGGCGGAAATCGAAAATTAGGCGCCGCAGGAGCGAACAAAAAGTGACATTTTTTGACGTCTATCGATTTTGAAAGCGACCTACGCGAATATTCTTTCGCGGACCCCCTTGTAATCGTGCAATCGTGTAAACGCCAAATAAAAGCAGATAGTCGAATTTAAAGCGTTAATAAAAACTCTACCCCGACGAATGCGAGAACGAAATATAGCCTAAGCTCGGCGGATTTCGCTTACGATCCCGTCACGCGCCGCCCGACCGGCGAATCCGCGCCTTTCTTCACATCTCGATCGAGCAAAATGTGTAGGTGCGCACGGCGCATCACGTTTTTGCGAAGGCTTTTCAACAACTGAATTTTATAGTATAATGGATTCAAGTTCACTTATTCTCAGCGAGTAGGATGCAGAGAATGAAACTTGATATTGAATTAGAACAAAATATTTAAATAAGCATAAAATGTAGTTAATTTAGTTTAACAAGGTTATTCTAAATAGTATATAATAAAACATGAACTTATAGAGAATCACAATCTCATTTAAAATGATTTAGAATGAAATTGGAAAACAAAAAAGTAAATTTTATAAAATCTGACATGCATGTCAAAACTTAGGGCTGAAAATCATATTTTGTGTAGAAACACTGTAAATCTACACAAAATGAATATTGAATGAAAGACTATTATCAGTATTTGCATTGCAGGGTGATTATTTTAGAAATAGTAAGTCCATAGATTACAAAACACTGAATGACATTTTAAGTTTTCAGATATTTCCAAATATCATTGCAGAAAGGTGTTTTGTAAATGATATTTCACATCATGCAGAAAGAAAGGACTAATAGTATGATGTTAAATGTTTGTTGGCGTATCAATTTCTTGTTTTAGTTTATAATATCAGTATTATGTCAATATGAAAACTGCAGTATGTTTTTAACTACTAGCATTTTGTGTTTATCATTGCTATTCATCTAAATGTATGAATTAGTATTTATTTGAGATTGGAATTGTTAATTGTAGTTATAAGTAGATTTTAAGAAAGTGTATGTAATATGTCAATATATTTCGAGTAATTATTCACTTAATCCTGAAAAGTAGAATAAGAAACTTATCAGGAAAATCAAAGAATTAAAAACAGTATTCAATTAAGGTAAAGAACAAACAAAACTGAATAGTTTAAATTTTAAATTAAAATTAAATTTTGAAATATTATATCAAAATAGAAAAAAACAATTGAAATATTGGAAATTAACCCATTGAAACGACTAAAAATAACAAATCAGTTGATCACACACCGCTGAACAGCGAGCTGCGAAATATATTCATCCAAGAATAAATAATAAATTGAAAATAAAAGTGGTGAATAAGTTGAAGGTTAGGATATACAATCCAGATATATTGATATCAAGAATAAATTGTAAAAGTTGATTAAATATAAGAAGTGAGTATACTTTGAAAGTATTACGAAGTAGATTATCCGGAAAGCAGATTTAGAAGAGGGAAGTATTTGTTAATCCAGTTAGCAAATTTATATGGTGAAGAAATTTCAAACGTCAAGCAAGTGATAGAAATACTTCAAGAAAATCTTGAAAATAAATTGGAGGTTAGAAACAAACGTCAATCCAGTAAAGAAGAAGAAGAAGAAGCCTTGAGAGGTTAAAAAGTCAGTCAAGTGACATAATATTTCAAGGATCATAATAACCAGTTAGAGGTTATAATATAACATTACTCGAGTCGAAAGAAAGACAAGGTAAAGCTTTACTATATCAGAAATCCATGGTACATATTTATTTTAAATAAAGGTCATATTTATCATTTTAGTTAAGTTAGATTTTGTTATTTAAATTTGTTAATTACATTCCAAGTTCAAATTTGTTAATAAATTAATACTTTGTTCGTTCAATACTGAGTTTGATTTATTTAGATTGTTATCTTGATCGATGAGCATTTATTGAACCGACTTCGTTGGACCCTGAGTAAGAGTCATTCTATAGATTGTAGATGGTCATGCTAATGGTGTTCTATAGTCTATAATATTAACAGCTTTTAAGAAACTGTTTGGCGCTCAATAAAATCATTTCAATTTACTTTCAAAAAGTAATTTCGAACGTATAAAACATAAAATAGATATCAGAATAAAAGAACATTTATGGCTTGTTAACGTGGAGCGATCAGGAAAGCGATTGAATAAATACAACTTGAGAATAGTTTATCATTTCAAGCATACATTTGAAAGATAATAGATCAAATAACTTATTTTGATAATTTTGACAACAAGGCATTGTCAAATTAGAAACAAATATAATTTATATGAGGTTAAAGTCAGGTAAGACAACAACCATGAATCCAGAGGAAACTACACAGGGTACATCCACAGTTGCACAAACACAAGTTGGTGACACAAACACACAACCAGACACAAACATGTTCCAGAAACTCATGGAAATGATGGGTGGAATGAAGGTACAAATGGTACAAAATAACCAATCTTTAAAAGAAGACATTAGTCAAAATAACCAGCGACTAGAAGAAAAAATTGGCAACATAAATACACAAATGGTACAAAATAACCAAACTTTAAAAGAAGACATTAGTCAAAATAACCAGCGACTAGAAGAAAATATGGACAAAATAAATACACAAATTGGCAACATAAATGTACAAATGGGTCAAAGTATGCAAAAGCTGGAAGAAAGCAATACAGAAGTAAGAAATAAGATTGAAAATCTAGAGAGTAAATGGGAGCGAATGGGAGAGTCAGTTAATGAAGAAATAGGTATTAAGGTAAATGAGGCAGCAAAGGAAATAAGAGAGGAAGTAGTAACTATGTTTGAAGATGGAATGACTGCAGTAGATAACAGAATGCAGAAACAAGAAGATAAATACGATAAGAAAATAAAAGAACAGGATAGCAAGATAGAACAGAACACGAAGTTGTTGAAGGATACCACACGTACACAATTAACACAATTACCCACACATACTTACACATGCAACAAAACACCATTTTATTTTTACGGAGATAACCGCATACACCCTAAAATTTTCATTTCACGTTTGAAACAACACATGGAAACACAACACGTAAATGCAAACTTAAAAGCAAACATACAAGACATGTTAAAGGGAGAAGCGGAAATCTGGTATTCAGTTATAATGGACAGGTTTGAGACTATAGAGGAATTTGAAGCTCTAGTCTTAAAACAATATTGGAGTGATTACACTCAGTTGAAAATAAGACAAGACCTATTTAATGGTAACTATGTAGAAAATAAAGGTATTTCTAGGGAAAATTATGTACTTAGAAAAGTATACAATATTAGACATCTAGAACCAAAATTCACAGAAAGTGAAATGGTCAGATATTTAGCTAGGCATTTTTCAGGGGATATCCAGAATGTTATTATTACGCAAAGAATTGCAAAGTTAGATGATTTGATTGATTATTTAAGAGAATTAGATGATTATCATCAGAGTTTTGATAGGAAGTCTAGTCAGAATAGGGAAAATAACAGTAGATATTATAATAAGTGGGGTTATGATCAGAATAGGAATGAGAATGATATAAGAGAAAGACAAGGTTATGGTCGTCAATATGACAATGACAGAAGGGAGCAAGGGGGTTATGGTCAATATGATAGGAAAGAAAAGCAGGGTTATGGTCGTCAATATGACAATGATAGAAAGGAACGAGGGGGTTATGAGAAACGTCAATATGACAATGATAGGTATGAAAAGCAGGGTTATGAGAAACGTCAATATGACAATGATAGGAATGAAAAGCAGGGTTATGAGAAACGTCAATATGACAATGATAGAAAGGAACGAGGAGGTTATGGTCAATATAAATATGACAATTATAGTAATGAAAAGCAGGGTTTTGAGAAACGTCATTATGATAATGATTGCAGAGAGAGAGGGGGTTATGTTAAAAATAATGAGTCATATGCACAAATTGCTAATATCAATATTCAAAGGGGAAATAGAGTAGATGAAAACACGCACTCTAATATGAATAAAATAGAAACAGCACAAGTAACTGATAATAGAAATCAGGATTTTTAGATAAAGTTGTTTTAAATGTAGGTAATAATTGTAAAAAAATAGGCGACTATATAGAAAATGATGTTATATTGGGAGACGACATCTTATCAGGAAAAAAGGCAAATATTGTATTAGGAGAAAGAATCCTAAAAATAGAAGGTGAAAGAATACCTTTCTGTAGTATTAATGAATTGAATGGCAAAGGTGCCGATATAATTAATGAATTGAATGGCAAAGGTGCCGAAATAATTAATGAATTGAATGGCAATGATGCCGAAATAATTAATGTATCAAATGGCATAGAGTCCAATAATGATAATGAATTTTGCGGTGAGCATATAGTGGGAACCACATGTGTTCAAATAAATAATGATAAGAAGCATGAAACTTTTCTGATAAGTCGTTACTCCAAATATGATAAAATTTTTAAAAATTTGTCTCAAAAATATAAAAATTCAATTGATTATGAACCTGCAATGGCAAAATGCTATGCGCAACAATTTGAAGTAGGTAATATTTTAAATGAAAACGAAAATGTTTTAAACTATAAGGAAGAATCATTACCGGGAAGTTGTTACATGGGGATAAATTATCCATATGATCCAGGATAGATTACTCTTAAGTTATCCAAATGATCCTGAGTAGATCACTTTTAAATTGTAAATAAACTTTGACAGTGTGAATGTCACATCATGTTGTTAAAACTAACAAAAATTTCACATGTCAAAATTCTATTAGTTTAGGGGGTTTTATGCTGTATATTCACACGGTGGAACACTACCCAAGTATCGTGTTTGAAATCATAAATAAAATTCACAAATTTGTATGTATTTTAGAAAATAACCATAATAGTTTTACTTTAACGGATCATACAGAAGCAGGAATATCTGTGGTTTATTTAATTGATTCAAGTTCACTTATTCTCAGCGAGTAGGATGCAGAGAATGAAACTTGATATTGAATTAGAACAAAATATTTAAATAAGCATAAAATGTAGTTAATTTAGTTTAACAAGGTTATTCTAAATAGTATATAATAAAACATGAACTTATAGAGAATCACAATCTCATTTAAAATGATTTAGAATGAAATTGGAAAACAAAAAAGTAAATTTTATAAAATCTGACATGCATGTCAAAACTTAGGGCTGAAAATCATATTTTGTGTAGAAACACTGTAAATCTACACAAAATGAATATTGAATGAAAGACTATTATCAGTATTTGCATTGCAGGGTGATTATTTTAGAAATAGTAAGTCCATAGATTACAAAACACTGAATGACATTTTAAGTTTTCAGATATTTCCAAATATCATTGCAGAAAGGTGTTTTGTAAATGATATTTCACATCATGCAGAAAGAAAGGACTAATAGTATGATGTTAAATGTTTGTTGGCGTATCAATTTCTTGTTTTAGTTTATAATATCAGTATTATGCACATACTTTTAAGTATGTGGTATTATGTCAATATGAAAACTGCAGTATGTTTTTAACTACTAGCATTTTGTGTTTATCATTGCTATTCATCTAAATGTATGAATTAGTATTTATTTGAGATTGGAATTGTTAATTGTAGTTATAAGTAGATTTTAAGAAAGTGTATGTAATATGTCAATATATTTCGAGTAATTATTCACTTAATCCTGAAAAGTAGAATAAGAAACTTATCAGGAAAATCAAAGAATTAAAAACAGTATTCAATTAAGGTAAAGAACAAACAAAACTGAATAGTTTAAATTTTAAATTAAAATTAAATTTTGAAATATTATATCAAAATAGAAAAAAACAATTGAAATATTGGAAATGAACCCATTGAAACGACTAAAAATAACAAATCAGTTGATCACACACCGCTGAACAGCGAGCTGCGAAATATATTCATCCAAGAATAAATAATAAATTGAAAATAAAAGTGGTGAATAAGTTGAAGGTTAGGATATTACAATCCAGATATATTGATATCAAGAATAAATTGTAAAAGTTGATTAAATATAAGAAGTGAGTATACTTTGAAAGTATTACGAAGTAGATTATCCGGAAAGCAGATTTAGAAGAGGGAAGTATTTGTTAATCCAGTTAGCAAATTTATATGGTGAAGAAATTTCAAACGTCAAGCAAGTGATAGAAATACTTCAAGAAAATCTTGAAAATAAATTGGAGGTTAGAAACAAACGTCAATCCAGTAAAGAAGAAGAAGAAGAAGCCTTGAGAGGTTAAAAAGTCAGTCAAGTGACATAATATTTCAAGGATCATAATAACCAGTTAGAGGTTATAATATAACATTACTCGAGTCGAAAGAAAGACAAGGTAAAGCTTTACTATATCAGAAATCCATGGTACATATTTATTTTAAATAAAGGTCATATTTATCATTTTAGTTAAGTTAGATTTTGTTATTTAAATTTGTTAATTACATTCCAAGTTCAAATTTGTTAATAAATTAATACTTTGTTCGTTCAATACTGAGTTTGATTTATTTAGATTGTTATCTTGATCGATGAGCATTTATTGAACCGACTTCGTTGGACCCTGAGTAAGAGTCATTCTATAGATTGTAGATGGTCATGCTAATGGTGTTCTATAGTCTATAATATTAACAGCTTTTAAGAAACTGTTTGGCGCTCAATAAAATCATTTCAATTTACTTTCAAAAAGTAATTTCGAACGTATAAAAAATAAAATAGATATCAGAATATAGAACAATATATATATATATATATATATATATATATATACAGGGTGTTTCACTTAAAAGTCCCCAGGCCATTATCTCTAAAACTAATAAAGATATTTTATTTTTGTAAATGGCAGATGATTGATACCAAAGAAAGGTTTAAATAACGGTGATTAGAATTTTTCCTCAACAGCACACAGAGATGGCGCTGCGATGCAAAACTATTTTTTGATGGCTGGAACCTTGAAACATAAGTCATGTGATTAAACAATAATTTGTGAATAATTTTGATGGTATAGAGAATTTACAAAAAACAAGCCGTTTTGGAGTTACATGAGTTTCTTTCATAAATGCCAGTACACGTGAATTTTGATAAATTCATTATAGAATATTGGTTACCAAACACTTTTTTTCAAGATAAGGAAAGTGATATAATACACTATCATAAAATTATGTTTACCACTTCCGGCCAAACCGGAACTAACATGATGAACCAATATCCATATGTTCCTACATATTACATTTGTTTTTTTCTAATAACGCTTCTAATAAAACGGCTCCCAAAACTTAAAGTAAGTAAGACAACAAAGAAAATACACACTAATTTAGAATGGGCTAAATTTATATTAACAATTCAGTAAAGAACGTAAACAAAAGTTTTATAAACAAAGATTTAAAAACTATCGAAATATTATTAAAAATGAAATTAAACTAATTTATTTCTTATTAGTAGGTACTTATTATATTAAATGTTCAAAATGTCTCCCTTCTTCATGAATACACATATTGTACCGTTTCAGTAACTCTTCATTGCAAACTTTTTGTAACGTATGTCTATTTATAGCAGTAACACTTGCATATATTTTATTATACAAATCGGCCATATCCACAATGGGTTCAATGTACACTACACTTTTTAAATACCCCCAAAGGTAAAAATCTAATGGAGTCAAGTCAGGTGATCGTGCTGGCCATCTGACTACTCCATTAGTACCAATCCATCTCTGAGGGTACATTTCATTAAGATAATCTTTGACTAGTACTGAGTTATGGGGTGGTGCACCATCTTGGTGAAACCAAATATTCTCCTGGTTATGAGGGATAGTCTCTAATAATCCTGGCAATACATTTCTCAAAAATATCTCATATTTTCTTCCATTTAAAGTCCCATAGAATAGATATGGTCCAATAATATATGAATTTAATATTCCACACCACACGTTAACTCCAAAAGTTACCTGATTTCGGGTCATTCTCATCCATTTAGGATTATTTTGTGACCAGTATCGGCAGTTATGCTTACTCACAACTCCGTTGTTGTGAAAACGGCTTTCATCGCTCCAGAGCACATTTTTTAAAAAATTTGGGCATTCTTCAGAAAGAACTGAAAATTCAGCTAGAAAATGTAATCTTTGTTCATAATCACCAGGCCTTAAATGATGGATCAATTTTAATTTGTATGGATGGTATTTATTTGATTTTAATATTCTATGGCACGAAGATATCGACAGATTAGTTTCCGATGCCAATTTCCGGAGAGAACATTGAGGATTGTTGACAACACTATTTAACACCAAGGCTGTATTTTCATCGTTTCTAACTGGCCTATTTCTGTTACGAATAGTTTTCTTAAAACTACCCCAGTTTCTTAAATTTTTAAACAGCATGATAAATGTTTTTTTATCGGGTGTAGGTCTATTTGGAAATCGTAAACAAAACAATCGTTTTGCTTGTCGGGAATTTCTTTTGCATTCACCGTATATTAAAATCATATTTAACTTATCTTCATTGGTGTATCTAACCATTTTTAAATTTTTTTTTTTTATTGCCTTATTTGGATTAATTTGCTTTGAATTGTTTCTAAGTACACTATTTCTGTTTGAAACTATGATTGAAATGCACCAACTACAAACTTTGTTTAATAACTGTCAAACTTAAAATTAAATCAAAGCCTACTAATATCTCTTAAGTAGATTTTTCATTACCATTCTAAATTAGTGTGTATTTTCTTTGTTGTCTTACTTACTTTAAGTTTTGGGAGCCGTTTTATTAGAAGCGTTATTAGAAAAAAAAATGTAATATGTAGGAAAATATGGATATTGGTTCATCATGTTAGTTCCGGTTTGGCCGGAAGTGGTAAACATAATTTTATGATAGTGTATTATATCACTTTCCTTATCTTGAAAAAAAGTGTTTGGTAACCAATATTCTATAATAAATAATAAATAAATTATAGGGATTTAGCAAAATTCACGTGTACTGGCATTAATGAAAGAAACTCATGTAACTCCAAAACGGCTTGTTTTTTGTAAATTCTCTATACCATCAAAATTATTCACACATTATTGTTTAATCACATGACTTATGTTTCAAGGTTTCAGCCATCAAAAAATAGTTTTGCATCGCAGCGCCATCTCTGTGTGCTGTTGAGGAAAAATTCTAATCACCGTTATTTAAACCTTTCTTTGGTATCAATCATCTGGCATTTACAAAAATAAAATATCTTTATTAATTTTAGAGATAATGGCCTGGGGACTTTTAACTGAAACACCCTGTATATATATATATATATATATATTTTTTTTGTATTTGGGGTCGTTCTAAAATTCTTTATTAGACGATCTCATTTCACGACTAGTATACTAATTATTGAATTTATTAAAGTACGAGATGTAAAGTCAATTTGTTTAAATTAATTTTTATAATAGTACGGAGACTATGTCCAAAATTTTAAATTTTCTTATTTAATTTTTTCTTAATGTCATATCTTAATATCGATTTCTTTTATGCTGCTTTAACCATTTCATCATAATTTAGAACAATTTTGTTGATTCACAGCCTCAGGGCCAAAATTTTGTGATAATCTAGTAGTAGAGTTTTTTTATTGGTGTTTAGTTTTTGTTTTTTTTTTCGACTCATTGCTTAAATTTTACAAATTCTGATACCTATTTTTTGTTTTTGTAATTTCTATAAAATTAGTGACCTTGGCTTAACCAATGGTATTCAATTTTTTATTCTGCTAGATCATAATTAATAATTTATTTAGCCATTTTAAATTTTAACCGATAGTTTTTTTTTCTTTGTGTGATTTAACTAAATTTGTATCAACTGGTTCCTGAATTATCATTGTTTTTCATGTAATAACTGGATCGACCAATTCTGGATCAAGCACATGGTAGTTTTGCTAGTGGCTGGACAAGAACTATAATTCGCTGAATATTTCCAACTTCATGTCATCCTGGAACCTCCTCGTAGACCCGGACAAACAATATAAGTCCTTAAACCCAGGTACATGTGGCCATCTCGAGGAATTGACACACTGGAACTTTTCTTGGTCAGAAGATAACTACTAGATATAATTGTAAACCAGTTGATCTTTTCAATTTACCTTTTCAAATTAATTTTTTTTGTTTTTCTCTTAACAAAATGTCATTGTCAATATAAACGTTATTTATATATTTTTTTTTTATATTGTAGTAAATATCAAACATTTTTCACTCAACCTATTGTAAAGATTTTGTAAATTTAAATCATTTGTTGTTAATAGATTGTTATTTATTTATTTACAAACCTGTAACACCCGATGATATCAGAGTAATAATTAATAAACTTAAAAACAAAAAAACTGAAGATATTAATGGATTAAATACTTACATAATAAAAAAATGTTCTTCCTTTCTGCTGGAACCCCTAGCAAATATTGTAAATGCATGTCTCTTGCAAGGTTGTTTCCCCTCTCTAATGAAAATATGTAAAGTGATTCCAATATATAAGAAAGGTGATCTATCTGAACCACAAAACTACAGACAAATTTCCATATTGCCAGTCTTTTCTAAAATCCTAGAAACTGTAATATTTAACAATCTGGTGGATTACTTGGACACGAATAAAATTCTATGTGCACAACAATTTGGTTTCAGAAGAGGGATGTCAACTACTGATGCAATAATATCCCTGACGCATCACATAAAGGAAGCTCTTGAAAACAAGAAAAGGTATTTGGCAATATTTACTGATTTAACATCAGCATTTGATTGTGTTGATCACACTATTCTGCTTAACAAGCTAGATTTCTACGGAGTACGCGGCAATTGTTTAAAGATAATTGAGTCATATTTAAGAAATAGGTCACAATTAGTTGAGTTTCATAATAATAGAAGCAAACCCATGCAGATAAAACGAGGGGTGCCACAAGGGTCCGTGATGGGACCTTTGCTCTTCCTGGTATATGTAAATGATCTACCAAACCATTTGAATACATTAAACGTTACCACAATAATGTAGGCAGATGATTCAACTTTTGGAATAAGTCTAGATGAGAATGATGATAGTCAGCAAATCCTCACATATGTACTCGAGCAGGCTAAAGCTTGGTTTGCACCCAATCAATTATTATTAAATGAGAGTAAAACCGTGTTGTCAACATTTCAAACAAAAAATAATTCTGATGATTGTCTCAGTACAAAATTCTTAGGGGTTCATATAGACACACATTTAAATTGGATTGAACATATCAACATACTTTGCAACAAATTGTCCAAGTCCATCTTTGCGATTAAGAAGATAAGAACTACTATAAATGAACAAGCTGCTAAGACAACTTATTATTCACTTTTTCATTCCCAACTAACATATGGAATACTCGCTTGGGGAAATGCAGCTCACTGCCATTTACAAAAAATTTTCATCCTACAAAAGTCAGCAGTAAGAAGTATAGTAGGTGCTAAATGGCATGAGAGTTGCAGGCCCTTGTTTACATCTCTAAAAATAATGTCACTGTATAGCATATCATAATATTCTAATGGTAAAACAAAACCTAAATAGTTATATTACGCATGCTGACCATCATCAACATGGTACCAGAAATAGAGACAACCTAATAATACCTCAAACCAGGCTGCAGATAAGTAACAATATGGGAATTAGAATGCTAAATGTCCTTCCCTTGTCATTTCGTAATCTTCCCATCAACATATTTAAAAATAAACTAAAAAAAATTATGACTGAAAATTGTATATACTCAATTCAAGAATTTCACCAAGTCATTATTGAAAATGGAAGCATTTTTGAGTAAAAATATAATATGTATTGATAATATCTTATTATGTAAGGAGCAAATAGCTAGTAATTTTAAGTATCATGTGTCCTATATCAGCTTTATTAACTTTTATTATGTTAGACGTATAATTTTAATTAGGTGGTATTTCAATTTTAAATAGAATGGTAGATGTCTGTCCAATTTGACGTATCTATAAAATGTATGTTTTTTAAAGATAAATAAACTATTATTATTATTTTGTTTAAATTTTGCTTTTGATTGTTTCATCCTTAAACCGTTGCAGGAATATCAGTTGCATGAATGCGCTGGCGCCCTTTTTCTTCGTTTAGTTTGTTTAATAACACTCAAATTATTTATTGCAAAAAAAAAATAGTTACATAAATAACTCTTCTCACCACAGAGTGACCCTCGACCATCCCTAAGTTAACCGGTTGCTACGCTTTCATAGCTTCTTCAGCACCCCGCTGAGAAGTTGTGGTTGCAAATTGGCGCCCAACGTGGGGCAATTCACTAACAAGTGGTTTTTTTATTAACCACAAGGTTAACCTCAAATATAATATTAATAATTTAACTAAATGCCAGCTTAAAATTTGATATCAATTAAAAATAACCAGGTTATTATTTTAATGAATTATAATACAAGCAAAAATTTCAACAAAGTATTATAGGATGGCTCTAAACTTCAAATCTTTTAAGAAAAAAAATAGAACAATCTCACCTCAACGACGTCAAGACGGAAAGTGCCGGTTTTCAATTCCTGTCAGTTCCATCTCTCTCTAATATTCCGCCCGCACATGCTCAATGGTGACTTTGTATTGTGGTTTTTATCGCGGGAAATTCAAATTTTATGTAGTACAGGTGCTGAATGGAAAATATTTGGCAACTAATTAAATAATGGACAAGTTACGGAAAAAACTTGTTACAATATATATATTTATCTACACGGCCTTACTCAGCCTCCGGTTCATACTTGGCCTACCAAAAGTCCATCTATATACACGGAGTATTTAATTACATACTCTCAACGATCAATTCAGCTTCCATTACCTCCATAGGTCAACTTGGTATCCACTGTATGTGTTTTGTACTTGTTTATGTAAGTGGGCCTCTTTTTAACAGTAATATAGATTTACTGGGCCTCCAAGCTGTGTTGCCACTTCTCCTTGATGTAATTTGCCCTTATACTATGCAATTGAAACAGATAAATAACTCTCTTTCTATTCTTGTTTGTTTGATAAAATACATATTAAAGTCACTAGGTAATAATATTTTAAGAATATATATTTTGAAAAATTTATTTTTTATTTCACTACATAAGTAAATGAAAAAATATATATATTAAAAACATGATCTTTTTAATAAAATATATTCTTTATAAGATTTGGCAAACAACAGAAGAAACTCTTTATGGGAACTAAAAAGAAAAACTATTTGTAATAGTTGTTTATTATACTAGTGTGTAATTATGCACATTAGTCACGCAAGAAAAAGTTAGCCACGAGACTGTTAGGAATTACACACGTGTGCAATAGAAAATTTTATCCAACACTTAATGAAATTTTTGAAAAGTATGTTTTTAAATTTGACGTTCATTTGACAAATTCATTTTTATATTTGCAAATATTATAAATGGGAACTTCATGGAATGGTTGGTATGATGTTGATTGTCATTTATTGTTTACTAGTTTATACACACAAACAACAAATAAAGGTAAAAAATAATCATTAGTTGTGAAAAATTGATGAAAGTTGGTAAGTATGTCTCGGAAAAAATTAGAAAAGAAGCAAATGAAATTTGTTTAAACAAACTGCCTAAGAAATCCCAAGCTTCTTATGACAAGGAATTCGGCAAATATTATTGGGCAAAACGTAGAGGTGTTACTGATGCAATGACGATGCAACGAGGATGTAACTCTAGCTTATTTTCTTATAGTCCAGTTAACGGCGCGCGCTAATGATCAAAATCTCTAATTTGAGTTACTTTGAGTGCTAATGAATGAATTTTTATGAAATCTTGTGCAATGTATTTGTAAAGACGTTAATAAAAAAGTTAAAAAAAGATTAGAGTAGGCAATGATCGTAAGGGGTAGAGAACACTCCTTTTATCACGGGTCAAATTCGGTCAAAATGAAATAAAATCTTAATATTTTGGCCCAAAATAAGATGTTTTTATTTTTGTGAATTTTTTCAAAAAATGCATGTTTTCGAGATGCGGCTACTCGAAAATTCCTAAAAGTTAGAGGGAAAATGCAAAAGTTGAAAAAAAACTGAAAAATTTCACGTGAATGTACCTTCGAAATACAAGACTTTTTTATTTGCAACTTTTCTGTAAAGTGCGTTTTCACGGAGTTTTTACGGAAAAACATGAAAAACTACCCCTTTCCTTGAAAATGTAGCGTTTTAAAAATATTAAATTTAAAAATTTCAAAGAATTCAGACGTATGCATTGAGATCTTCCAAACATTTTTTATCTCATTGAATTTTTTTGTAACTTACCAATTTCCCGAGTTACAGTCAGTTTTTCACGATAAATAATATATTTGACATTAAATACACGAAAATTCGAAAAATGAGCATGATTTATATACATTATTATAAAAACATATACAACTTATATAGTCAAACCATTTTTAAGGGTAAAATATAATTTTTTCATTTACAATTACATTTTTAGATTGATAGTGTGAAAAAACTGTAGAACATTACTTATCGTGAAAAACTACCCATAACTCGGAAAATTAACAAATTACAAAAAAATTCCAAGAGGCAAAAAATGTTTAGAAAACCTCAGTGCATACGTCTTTTTGAAATTTTTAAAGTCCATATTTTTAAAGCGCTACCATTTCAAATAAAGGGGTAGTTTTTCAGGTTTTTACGGAAAAACTCAGTGAAAACACACTTTACAGAAAAGTTGCAAATAAAGAAAAGTCCAGTATTTCGATGTTCACCTAAATTTTTTCAGATTTCTTTTTTCAACTTTTACATTTCCCCCCCCCCAACTTTTAGGAATTTTCGAGTGGCCATATCTCGGAAAAATTTACATTTTTCGAAAAAATTTACAAGAGTAAAAACATCTCATTTTGAGCCAAAAAAGGAAAGTGTAGGTATTATTTTTTTTTTCATTTTTGACCTAATTCTACAAGTTACGGAACCCGTGATAAAAGGGGTGGTTTCTGCCCCTTCCAATCGTTTCCTACTCTAATCTTTTTTTAGCTTTTTTCTTAACATCATTACAAATACATTGCACAAGGTTTTATCAAAATCCATTCATTAGCACTCAAGTTAGAGGTGAAACCCCGTTGACTGCACTATTAGCCAAACAGAAAAAGTGTGCAGCTTCTTTAATGTGGAAAGTGTTTAATGTTAAAAGCAACTTTAAAGGCTTATGAAAATATGGATATGTCTGAATATGGAAAACTGATTGCTTATTTATAAAGAGCGAGTCAAGAACTTACAAACCAAAAATAGCAATTTTTACATTCACTCACAGGTGACTTTTTGAATATTCTCTCACTAGTGTAATACATCACATTTTATATGTAAAATTACCAAAGCAATAGCCGTATTTTATGCCTGTGTTGGATAAAAATATTAATTTCCAATCTTTGTAGTCTTTCGATAACCTGAATTCTGGTAACAGTCTAGGTTAGGTGCCCGCGTACAAAAAATGAATTTATACATATCCCCTTGTAATTTCTTGTATAGCTTAATTGAGCCTAATCTACAACTTTTTTCCCCTGCGAAAAGTTTCGAAAACGCGGCGTTCCGCCTCCACTTCTTCCGAAAGATTTCCACGCGTCGTACTGGAAAATCGGGAAATTTATTTCGTCGGACAATTCGAAAATTGCATTCTACATGTTACTATTAAAAGCATATTGTCTGTAATTGTTTATTTGTGGCATATTCAGATTTTCTTACTTTTTATTGGGTATTTTGCCACTGAAAAATATTTAAAAATTTTAATGAAAAAACCTCTGCGCCAAACGGATCAGACAGAGGTTGGTTCTTGAGTACTTGACTATTTCAAAAAGATCGGTTTTATCAAGAACCAAACCTCCAAATATTGTTCAAAGTTCAAAAAATTGTATTTATAGTGTTCCGTGTGAGTGCGGAAAACATTACGTAGGTGAATCATCTAGATCTTTCAACGTAAGGCTTGGTGAACATAGAAATTACGCTAGAAGGGGAGAATTTGAAAAATCCAAAATTTGTGAACACGCGTGGGATAATAATCATAGAATTAAATGGGACTCGGCGAAGATTTTGGAAAAAGAGAGCAACGGAACTAAAAGAAAACTTAAAGAATCCGCGATTATTTTATTAAACGAGGATAGATGCGTTTCTAATTATTCAATAGATTTTTGTACTAGTTGGTTGCCCATCCTTAGAGACGAAGTAAGTAAAAATAAGATAAATATAATTTAATGTCTCACGTGACTATGGAAATACATAAACAAAGAACTGTCATGGTTGACGGCCCAAAAAGTTTTGAGAACGGAAGTAGATTCTCTTCCGAAACGTTAACTTCCTATAGCTTTCATTTTGAGTTTTTAGTTTATAACATTGTTCTAGTTTATATATTTTTAGGTGTGAGACTTTTTGAAATAGTCAAGTACTCAAGAACCAACCTCTGTCTGATCCGTTTGGCGCAGAGGTTTTTTCATTAAAATTTTTAAATATTTTTCAGTGGCAAAATACCCAATAAAAAGTAAGAAAAACTATTAAAAGCAGTTTTGAAAAAATCGGAATTTTTATAAAAATATACAACTTTTACAAATTTATTGATAACCAGCTGATTTTTTCAAAATGTGACAGTAACATGTAGAATCCAATTTTCGAATTGTCCGATAAAATAGATTTCCCGATGTTCCAGTGCAGTGCGTGGACATTTTTCGGAAGAAGTGGAGAGGGAACGCCGCGCTTTCGAAAATTTTCGCAGCGGAAAAAAGTTGTAGATTAGGCACAATTAATTCATACAAGAAGTTACAAGATGATCTTATTTTCTTGGTAAAGGGAGTCATTTGACACCCATAGAGGTTAAAAAGAATGATATTTAAAAAAATAGATACATATAATTATACCGGGTGATTTTTCTAACCTGAAACTTTAAAATCTCTCGAGTAATAAGCACTCTACGAAAAAAGTGTTTCAAACAAAAGTTGTAGAATTAGATGGGGGCAGTTCGGCGGTATATGTCACTTTGACTTGGGGTGGAAGGATTAAGGTCTTTCAAGGTCAAATTTGATTTTGAAATGGGAACCTCTATTTTTTATTGCAAATTCGAATTTTCTGATTTTTGTTCGAAACACTTTTTCCGACATAGTCATTTTTCAGCGAGAAAAAATCGAGTTTTAGAATTTTGCGATTTTTTAACTCGAAAAAGAAGTCTGGACAAAAATTGCAAGAGGTAAAAAGAGTGGAAACATCCCAGAAGTACTTTCAATTTTTTTCGAAATTTTCCAATGCACTTTGCAGAAAAGAGCGTTGTGGAATTTTCAAGTGCATCAAGTATATGCAAACAAAAAATTTAATAATAGCCGTAGTAACTCACTATTCCAGACTCCTTTCCGAGTATTAAAAAAAAACTCTAGACGATATCTCAAAAATTGAGTCTTAGAGCGAATTTTGTCTATTCTGCCACACTATGCTGCGGATGAAGAAGAAAAGATTATTATTATTATTATTTAATTAATTGTAAGGTAATAATTTATTTTGCCATAAAAATATTTTGAATGAGGAGGGCTTGGAGCTAAAAATTAATATTTTTTCCGTTATCAGCGACCCCGGAAACGGGGAATGCGCGTTTGAACCGAAACATTTGAAAAAATAAAATATTTTCCACCCCTCGAGAGGGTTTAATCAAACCCCTATAGGCAAGGCGAAAACCTCGCCTGCGTAAAAGAAAAATGTCCCATATGATTTTCTTGCATATTCACGTTCGGGACTGCCCCTGAATAAGGATCAAGAGATTTCCGGACAAAAATCTGGTCCCAATTTGATTAAACTAATTTTTTTTAAAACAAATTGCAAAAATCGTTTTTTTTTTACCCAAATGAACTTTTTTCCGTTTTTTCTTGGTCACTTCAAACAAAAAAGGTCTCCTGTCATTTCTTCGTAAAGTCGACCGTTTCCGACTTATAAATATATTAATGTTTGAAAAACTCAAAAACGACCATTCTCAAGATTGAAATACAATATTATAAAATGAATTAGATGAGTTCACCAAAATTCTTTTACAATCTTGAACATTTATTAACAAAATCCTGAAGAGTAAGTGCAGATATTTTCATTCTAAAGCTTAAATTTTTAATTGTTAAATAGACGTTCTTAGCCGGGCGCGCGCTCTTCATTTGTATTATAAGTCGGAAACGGTCAAGTTTACGAAAAAATGACAGGAGACCTTCTTTGTTTAAATGACCAAGAAAACTTTCAAAAAATCATTCGGGTCAAAATTAGCGATTTTTTAAATTGATTACATATAATTATTTTAAACAAATTACAAAAATCACTCTTAGGTTTTCTTGGCCATTTTAAACCAAAAAAGGCCTCGTTATTTTTTCGTAAAGTTGACCGTTTCCAACTTATAAACAATTGAAAAAGCGCGCGCTCGGCTAAATACATCGAACAATTAAAGATTTAAGCTTTAGAATGAAAAAATCTGCACTTACACCTCAGGATTTTGTTAATAGAAGAATTTTGGAGAACTCAAGATAATGCAGCGCGCAATAAATACCTAAATATTTCAAGCTTTTATAGTGCCAGTTTCGTAACCACATAACTGAACTACAAATGTCTCAAACATATAGAATTAGTAATCTTCAAACGCTTTTCAGCGTTGCCAAAGTTGCGGATGCCGAGTGAACCCCTACAAGTAGAGGATTTTAAACGGCATAAGATATACAGCAGGCGCTTTTAGTGCACCTCGGCGGCGAGCGGCTTGCACTAAATTTTATACGGCTTCCAAAAATGAGGCAAATTGAGCTCCCTCCAATTTTAGCGGGAAAGTGTTCCTAGCTATATTTATAACCCTATTTGACACTTTATAATGGATTGTCACTGGGCGTCCGTATACCGGACGCCCAGTGACCACGGAGTCCCAGTGAACCGCAAATTTTACATGGGCGGACGCCCGCTTGTACCCTAAAGATATATATAAGAAAATGTTAAATGGAAAAGTTATTCTATTTAAAAAGATGCATTTAATAATTTTATTTTCAAATGCACAGGGCGTCTTAAAAAGGTAGCAGGTTATGCAACTTTACTCTTTCAAATGGAACACCTTGTATATTTTTAAATTTTTTGATTCTCCTGTTATTTCCGAACAAATTTTATTAACCTTGTCCTATACCTATCATTACGATATATCAACAGTTTAATCTTGATTCTGCAATATTTCATTTTCTTAAACTAATAAGACTTTTCTTGATTGCATACTATCACTGTAACATGCTTCCTGACTGAGAGATTTGAAGGGAACTGAATTGGTAATCAGGTACCTCTTGACTGGCATGCACAATCACCTGATATGTCGCGTCTCGATTTTTTCTTATGGGGTCATTTAAAGCAAGTTGTATACACCGAGACGCCAAATATTCTTAATGATTTAAAGAATAGGATAACTCATGCTTGCCGTCAAATAACCCCAGAAGTTATATTATGATTACGTTAATAATATGTTCTCCCAAAAATTTAACTGCTACTATTTCAACAATAGTTAATGATAGGGATGGAATATGGTTAATAGAATTTGTTTGGAAATAAAAGGAGAATTCAAAAATATAAACATATGCAGGGTGTTCCATTTGAAAAAGTAAAGTTGCATAACCTGACGCCCTTTTAAGGTGCCTTGTACATTTGAAAATACAATGATTTAAATCTTTTGAAACATTTCTGTCTATATCCTACTGTTCTTCAGATAATGCTTGTCTAAACAGAGCTGAGACTCCCTGGATACACGGTGATTCATGTAGGCCACTTTTTACAAGTTTTTCAACTTACAGTTGAATTACAAACTTGAAACTTGGTATGCAGCCATAATCTATCATGTCCGTTCTACTTAAAATATTTTCAGTCCTCCAGCTACATAGGATGTGCCAAAACTTGGTACCAACTTTCTTATTAATTTTAAATGGAAACCTACATTTTTTACATGGTTCCATTGGCCTTCCAATTCTGAGTTTAGACAACCCAAATTATGTTAACCTATTTGTTACAGATTTTGACACGTCAATTTTTTTGAAAGAAATTGCTGATGTAGTGGTTTACGAACAAATTTGTATATCACAAACCATTCAAAGTTATGAATCCAAATTGATGAAGCAGCTACCTGGAGGTCCGGGCTAGCACCTGATGTCCCATCGGTGGTCCCATCTTGTACAATAAGGCCGCAGACGATTTTCAAATGTCGCAATGAAAACTCGTCAAAATGTCGATTTTTTCAAATGGCTCCTACTGTTTTTTTGCCATCATTCTCTATATCTAACTTCACTTCAGTCGAGTTATTCAATACAAATCAAGAAATACCTTATCTTGCCAAGATATTACTTAGTTTTTCAAGCTGCCATGGAAACAAATAATTCTGATTTTAATTCGCTCCTCAAATGAACGTTCATGAAACTACAGAAGAAATTCACAATTATCCAGTTTGAAACTGCTATTGGCGACATCAAGTTGTAATATCTTTAAATGAAATAGACTTGATGAAAGTATATTTAAAGAAATATGTCAACAATTCATTATATCCATTTGCCGTTAAACTATACTAGCTTCATTCTCAAATAACATCTGAAAGAACTGTCTCCAAAATAAAAAGCAAGATTGAGAATTTAAAATGAAATAAAACAAATATGAGTTATTTTAGTTTCTATTCAAATTCAGTTTAAGTAACATACAAGGTGTCCCAATTAATGTGTTGCGCTCAATTTTCTGGCTAGTTTTTGAGTTAAATTTTTGGGTCACATAATATTAAGACGTAGTATTTTCTGAGGAATGTGATACCACCAAAAAAACAAATAAGTGAGCTTAGGAGAGAAATGTCATGGCCGAAAAATAAATTTTCTTAAAAAATTATTAAATGAAATAACTTAAAAAACATTCAACACAAAATCTGAATCTAAATCACTAAGAAGCAAATAAATAAACAAAATTTTGAACTATTTAATAGTTCAGTACTATTCTCGTATGTCTACTGTGGATTCTTATTTGTTGACATTTCACAGCAACCCCTGACATATTCACCAGTATAGTATAAGTCCTATGAAGCACTTTGACTTCGCGAAATTGCGAAATTCGAGCAAAACAGAACATTTTTCATTTTCAACAAGGAACATGTCAATTTTAAAAAAAAAATTCAAGCGATTTTTGAAAATTCGAATTTTTGGCACAAACAAAAATTCGAAACAAAAAAATTCACACGTATTCTTTGTTGGAAAACAAATCTCTAAGTTCTATATAAAAGTTGGTATTATCGAGAAATCTGTAAATTATTGTTACTTGCGGTGGGGATCTTAAAAAAAATTGTGTGGGGGTCATTTTCTTTGTTTTTTGAAGAGAAAGATAATGCAGTAATTTTTTTTTTAAATGTCATTCAATCTTCTTTTTTCACTTTTAATGATTTGCCTGCGTCGGCATCCACTCCGAGGAACCAAAAAATCCTTATAAAAGGCCGTTCTGCATTTGCAAGTAGAGAATTTAAGCTTTAATTTGAGTCCCCATATGTCTCTTTAGATTTAGGTTTTTGGACAGGGGTTCCGCTTTCAAAATATATATATATATATATATATATATATATATATATATATATATATATATATATATATATATATATATATATATATAGGCGGTAGTAGCATCGCACTGACTAATATAAATGAAAACGACAGCAGCATCAGTGTTATACGTTTGAACTAAATATTTAATTTGTGAGTATAAACGTGCCTTTTTGACCTCCACATAAAAATTGTAATATAGGTTTCTGATTTCATCTACAAGCTTATAAAGTTGAAAACAAGGCAAAACGTTGTCACCTTCGACATCAGAGACAGCAACATTATCCACGAGGTAACAACATATAGCCGGTATCTACTTTGGATGTGGCAATGTACTCTATATATATATATATATATATATATACAGGGTGATTCACGTAGGCCATTCATTAGAAGTTTTTCAATTTGCAGTTGGATTAGAAACTTGAAATTTGGTATGCATCCATAATCGATCATGCCCATTCTATCTAAAATATTTTCAGTCCTCCAACTATACAGAGTGTGCCAAAAATTGGTACCAACTTTCTTATTTTAAATGGAAACCTATATTTTTCTTTACATGGTTCGATTGGTCTTCTAATTCTGAGTTTAGAGAACCTAACTTATGTTAACTTATCTATTACAATTTTTGACATATGTCCAATTTTTTGAAAAAAATTGCCGCTGTCGTAGTTTACGAACAAATTTGTATCTCGCAAACCTTTCAAAATTATGAAAACAAATTTGTGAAGCAGTTAGCTGGAAGTCCAGGCTAACTTTTGATGTCCCATCGGTGGTCCCATTTTGTACCATATGGGCGCAGTCGATTTTCAAATGTCGCAATCAAAAATTGTCAAAAAGTCAATTTTTTCAAATGGCACCTACTATGTTTTTTCACACCATTCGAAGGAAAATTGAATTTTAGGGTGAGTTACTTAAGCATTCCCTATACCTAACTTCACCCCATATCGAGTTATTCAATAAAAATCAAGAAATACCTTATCTTGCCGAGAAATTCGTTACTTCGTCAACTATGCCATGGAAACAAAAGACAGTTGTAATAATTTTTAAAGAAAAATATGGATTCTTATTTAATTACACACAACACCAACAAATTATTATTAACGAACAAGAACAATGTTGACGAAATTCTGTCAGTGAAAACGGTGCACACATTGAGCATTTGTAGGCGCAAAGATGTGCTACGCAATCTGTTGAAAGTAGAATAATAGAATATTTGAACAAGAATTGGTGGTCACATTGAACATTTACGTCAGGATTTCGTCAACATTGTTCATGTTCGTTAATAATAATTTGTTGGTGTTGTGTGTAATTAAATAAGAATCCATATTTTTCTTTAAAAATGATTACAACTGTCTTTTGTTTCCATGGCATACTTGATGAAATTGAACTAGAAATTTTCTTGGTTTTGCATGAAACATCTTTATGAATGGCTTTATGTCTTTCTGATGAGCTCCAGAATAAGGGCGAAAAACGTTTCAAAGGCTAAGCATTTCCAGGAAACAGAATGATAGATTTCATGAAAATGTAATCCATTGGAATGAACAATTTTTTAAGACAACGTAGATAAATAAATTCATTTTAGGTCTTTGTTCTCATTTTTAACTGAATCTTCATAATCGTAGGGGGTTATGTGGATACTAGTTTAATCTGCATGGCCGTAGGGGACTGTGTGGATGCTAGTGTTAGAATGAGAATTGTCAAATAAGAAATTAGACAAATTCATTTTAGGATTTTAATTTGCTGGCATAACCAGAATTCAGGTTATCGAAAGAATGCAAAGATTTCATTAATATTTCTACACAAAGTTTTTCTTTTAGTTATAGATAGTTATTTTTTCTGCTGTTTGCAAAATCCTATAAAGAATGTTTCAATATACTTGATGAAGTAAGGAATCTCTCGGCAAGATAAGGTATTTCTTGATTTTTATTGAATAACTCGATATGGGGTGAAGTTAGGTATAGGGAATGCTTAAGTAACTCACCCTAAAATTCAATTTTCTTTCGAATGGTGTGAAAAAAAATAGTAGATGCCATTTGAAAAAATTGACTTTTTGACAATTTTTGATTGCGACATTTGAAAATCGACTGGTCCCATATGGTACAAAATGGGACAACCGATGGGACATCAAAAGTTAGCCTGGACTTCCAGCTAACTGCTTCACAAATTTGGTTTCATAATTTTGAAAGGTTTGCGAGATACAAATTTGTTCGTAAACTACTACAGCGGCAATTTTTTTCAAAAAATTGGACATATGTCAAAAATTGTAATAGATAAGTTAACATAACTTAGGTTCTCTAAACTCAGAATTAGAAGACCAATCAAACCATGTAAAGAAAAATATAGGTTTCCATTTAAAATAAGAAAGTTGGTACCGATTTTTGGCACATCCTGTATAGTTGGAGGACTGAAAATATTTTAGATAGAACGCGCATGATCGATTATGGCTGCATATCCAATTTCAAGTTTCTAATCCAACTGCAAGTTGAAAAACTTCTAATGAATGGCCTACGTGAATCACCCTGTATATATATATTATATATTAAAACATAACAGAAACACAAAATCATATGATAACTATATAGATATACTTCCTCATTTATATTATACAAGAAAGTGAAAATGGTAATGTTGTGAAATTCAATTTTTAAAATTGCTGACATAAACGTAGCTTCTAAAAACTGGTATTTTAGTGGAGTAAAAAAAGGAGATTGATGTGTATAGTTTTGTAACAGCAAAATTATGATCTCGTATCACCAGGAGTATATATCTGAGTTTTGGACTTTCAAAGCCTATTGCGTTTTTTCTTTTTTTTATTTAACCAGTTTTTTGAACAGCGTTTTTTTAAGTAAAAAGGTGCATATTTCCGGTTCTAGAGCTCCGATTGGGACAAACAAAAAATCTTAGCCATTAAAATTCCAACAAATCTGCATTACTTTTGGGTCATTTGAGTTAGTACATATCATACAAAATTGAGTAGACTGGCTAAAAAGCGATTCTTTTTTTCATTTTAACGCCCAGGGGCGTCGGAATCGGTTTCAATTTTCAAAAAATATACCTTTTGTTGAAAATAAAACACCCTGAAATTTTGGTGCCCAAATATTGAACTTTGTGGGCATAAATCAATTTGTTATCTGAAATTTAAATTGTCCTCCATTTTGTGCCATTAAGTCCAAAATGGATTTTTTTTTTCAAAAAGTAGATCTCGATGCCAGCTCTCCGATGACATTAAATAATTTTTTTAAAGTCATTGGCCACTTTTTGGCATTTATTTATAAACCAACCGACAAAAAATTGTTTTTTTTCCGTCATTTTGAAATTTTTTTTATCAGAAATGAAAGAGAATTGCGAAAACTTTAATTTAAAAAAGTTTTCGCCCATCTGTACTCGAGATAAGCAGTAAATACACTTACACACACACACATACGTGTATAGCAATGCTTACCGCATATCATGAACTGCACTCAGTTGTGACACTTATTAAACCAGCTGTTCTGTGGAATAGTCTGAACTGTGCGTATTACTGGGTAATGAATGATTTTTCGATACACTCGCTCTAACGACCAATATAACCAAAAGTCCATTGTGGAATCAGATGCCATTAAATTTTTGTGTATCTTTACGATTCCATAAGCATAGGACCTTCAACTAAAAGTGTATCAGGGTGCCTTAAATATATAACCCAGCATAAAATATACACAAAATGCCATAAGAATAGTATCCCGAGGATTTCCGAAGTGTATGGAATATTTTAACATGCGCAGAAAATTATATTTATTTGATGTACTTTAACAATACATAGTTGGAATATAAGAAGCGTTAAGAGAAATTACACTATATAATATTGCACTACCAGAAGTTATTTTAGAACATAGTCCGGACTAGCCACAACAACTATATAGAGGCAAATGACTTTTTTAAATTAAGTTCCCTGTATAGTATAAGAGTACATTTTTCTTAGCTTACTTCTGGCCTAAGTCTTTCCTATTTTCGTTATTGATCTACCAACCACTTGGACTTGGCAAATCAATGTAAATTCAAAATAGGAGCATTATTTATAAACATCCTAGTGTGAGTGAGGTAAAAAGAACATCGAACCGAATATCCCCAAACGTAATAGCGTTAAAATATCATTGATCATCACGTTTTGTGACTACTGCGACAATATTAGTTTAAATTATTGCTGTCATACATTTCTGTGTGTATTGAGAACATGAACTAGAACCAACTGTGGAAAAATATTCACACTTTTTACAAGCTATATAGGTAGGTTTTTGAGTATGCACATTAAGCATAGGTGTCAAATGAAGACAAAAAATATGCCATTTAATGTATGGTGTGTCATAACTTGCGCAAGTTTGGCAGTATAGAGGCACACACAAAACGCTTGTTGCAGATCTGGAGCCTAAACCCATCAATTGTAACAGTTTACGAAGCGGAAACTGTATTTGATTGCATGGAATAGAAATTATTTTTCGTTACACTCGTTGTAAATACCAATAACTATATAAAAAACGTTAATTGTAGAATAAGGTGCCATTAACATGAATTTTGTGTATCTACGATACCACAAGTATAGAATAGCTATATAGTGAAAAGTGTATTTAGGGTGCCACAAACAATATATGTGTAAAATGTCAATGAGATGTAATTAGGGTAATTTTCCTAAAATATTCAGTGTAGGTAATGAATATTTTGATGTGCACTAGAAAACTATTTATTTGATGACCGTCGGCAACATATAGAGTCGTTGGACGTATATGGATGAATGTTTTTTTTTAAGGGCGAGTACCAGTGTTTATTTATCAGTAAGTTTATACAGGCCGGGTCTTTCAATTAAATCTATCCACCCTAAGTTTTTTTCTTATCCGCCTCCGAGACCCAAGATAAATGCTTGAAAATCCAGAATTTTGTATTATGTGTTAGGTGAAAAGAAAAAAGAAACGAGACCCCACAATTTACAGTGGAATCAGAGCCACATATCTTGGGGATAATTTTATACTTAATTAAAATTATTTCGCAGTAAACAGGAATCAAACCCACTTCGTTAGGTGTCTCAGTTTACAAGCTAAGAGCGCGCTAGCACATTGGAGCATATTATGTTTAAATTTTATTTCAAATCAAACATTTCCATCATGAAATGAAACATTTCAACCAAGATATCAAGGTATACGGAAAAATTAGACGTATATCATGCATCAACTCCCTAACCTATGGACCTGATGTGGATGTGTGGAGCAGTGTAGCCGCTTTATTTTAGAGAATCTACTAAGCTAAATGTTTTGGTGTGTTTATATATATTTTATTTGAAATAAAAGTGCCGTGTAGATCGCCACGGGACAATCGACCACGCATAACCTCATTTCAATACGATTATGTTCCACCGCGAAGATATTTCATTTGCTTATAAGGCTGTTTTTTTAAACGTTTAAATAAGCAAATAAAATTTAAAAATAATTAACCCGGACCATATAAAAATGAAAGTAGTATCGATATTTATCTATGAGGTCTGATGGCCAAAAATTCAATATAGAACTAGCTATACCTAGTTGATAAAACATTTTCTTGATTGTTTAAACAATGGCTATAAATATATGATATCGAAATAAAAAAAATAGTGAATTCTATGGATGATATACTATACTTTTTACGAAATAGAATTTAAAAATAGCGTTTAATATCAGAAGTTTTTTTTAAAATTAAGATCCTTAATTTGTTTGTAACAAAGGTTCAGGATAAAAGACTGTACTTAGTCTCAAATGATGCGTTTTAATAATACCTTAATTTTTTAACTAAGGTTTTTTATGTAGGACTTACTGTTTTTCGTCTACATTGTTATAAACAATTAAACATTGTTTATAACAATGTTCCAGTCGGCTTAGGGAAAAATTGTATAGAACTTTTTTTTTTTAGTGTATTTTTTCCTATAAGAATCGTCAATTAACTTTTCTATGACAAAAATACAAAAAAAAAATCGTCGGCCAACGGCCTAGGTATCTGCTAAGGATATTTATTTTAAGTAGGACTTTTTTAAAATTGTTGTCAAAATATCTAGAATTATATGAAATTGTAATTCATACCTTAGATATTATCCCTAAAAACCACACAAATTCTTTCAAACTTAATGACACTAAACCTATAAATGAAAATACCTTTTAAAAATGCCAGTTAATAAAATTATTTTAATAAATTTATTTAGGTACATTTTTAATAAAACAATATTAGTTTTGCATTTCATTTTTCTCCAGTTAACGCTGTCAAATTATAATATTAAAATATGTTATAATACGGTGTTGTACTTTATACCTTCGCCAACGCGCATCGTAAACAACTATCCACGAAATAAGAACTTAAATATTAATTTAAAACCAGACCAGCCAGAATCATTCAGGAATGCTATAGAGTGAGACAGAAGAATGTTCGAGCCAAAAAGTTCCGAACGTTAAGATGCTGCCATCATAAAACGAGCTTCATGTTTCTGCCACCGCGGCGCTGTTGGTTGAAATAATTGCGTGCCATAGTACTGTGTGTATCGACTTATGAACTGGGACGGATTGTTGCACAAAATACACAAATTTTACAAGTTGAGTTCCTAAGTATCAACATTGAACGAATAGTCGATTAAAGCAATGAAAAGTTATGGCATCGAGTGTATGGTGCCATAAAGTGAGCAGGTTCCAGAGTGCAGGCATATTCACACACAAAGTGTCACAGTTAATGGGTTACAAAGACACACACACACACACACACACCCACGGAGTTGTCTGTAAACAGAACAAATATTTGACATTAGTCTAGAAAAATAAGGTTATAATTTTATAAAGAGAAGTTAGCAGAATATAAAATTCCCCTAAATATATACGTTAACTACTAACTTAAGTAAGCCAGAAACAAGTACAGTTGCAACAAAATGAGAGGTATTCTCGATATATATATTTTAGAAAAAGCTATTCAGGCTAATTAACAACGATGAAATGTACTTGAAAATTAGTGTTAATGTTGTTTGAATGAAGTAAATATGTTCAAAATGATACAGTTCAAATATTAGCCAAAAATATGCATTTGTTAATTAATAATTGGCCAAAATGCTAAAAGTTAAATATCTCGAGTTCAGACAGACGAAAATTAACTTTTTTTTTTTTAAATTAAAGTTCTCCCAATTTTCTTTCGGTTCTAATAAAAAATTTTCAAAAATGTTTTCAAAATGGCCGAAAAAATCAATTTGTTTTCATTTGGTTTATAAATAAATGCCAAAAAACTGTCTGAATTTTTTTTTAATGTCATCGGAGAGATCTACATTTTGGATTTTATGGCACAAAATGGCGGACAATTTAAATTTCAGATAACAAATTCATTTGTGTCCATAAGATTCATATTTGGACACCACAATTTCAGTGTGTTCTGTTTTCAACAAAAGGTATATTTTCTGAAAGTTTGAAAAAAAAAACACGCAGATTTGTTGGAATTTTAATAGTGAAGATTTTCGTTTGTTTGTTTGTTCCGATCGCACCTCTAGAACCAGAGATATTTACTTTTTTACCTAAAGAAAAGCGGTTCAAAAAACAAAATTATTTGTAATAAAAAAACACAATAGGCTTTGGAAGTTCCAAACTCATAGTACGACAGCCCATTACCAAGATTTTCCAGTTACTACAGTGAATATAATTCCAGCGTTTCTCATCAGTTCTGGAAGAGCCGAGAAGAAAAGTTCAGGGTGCGGAAACTTTTTACCTGTCCTGAAGGAGCTTTGCACATGTAAAGAAAAACCGGTCATCTTGTCGAGGGAAGTAAATGGTGGTAAAAATTGAGAACATGTGTGTAATACAAAATTGTATTCAACACTTTCTTTACTGAAATTTTATTTGAAAAATATTTTTTTAAATTTGACGTTCATTTGACAAATTAATTTTTATATTTGCAAAAGTTGTAATTGGGAAGGTCATTGCATGATTGCTATGGTGTTGATTGTTCGTGCAGCTGCGGTCAATGGAAAGTGACAGAAAGTCGTTTGCCAGCCGCCAGTATCGTTTTTGGATCTTTTGTCATATGAAAAAGTGTCTTAGAATTCATAATCTATAGAGGTTCCCTGCTATAAAGCTCGCTGATAGGGGTTTTTGGTAACGGGCTGCTGTACTATCAGATATATATTCCTGGTGATACTCCAGGTATGACGTCATAATTTTGCTGTTAGAAAACTCTGCATATCTCATCGTTTTTCTAATCTTTTTTTACTGCACTATTTATATATAAACAGAAGATCTGCTTTCAAATTATGTTATATCACAGATTTTATTAACAATAATGAAAATTGAGGTATGGAACTATGAAAATTAAAGACAAATTATGAGTAGCCTTACTATTTTTTTTTTTACTTAAACTTACACATTTAAGGCTCAAAGTAATGTCAACTTTTTAACAGCTTTTTAATTGTTTGGTGGCAAGTGCCCAAACATTAACAATATTAACAACATGCGATAACAATAATATATGATCTGAGTTACATTTCTTTAAATATTACATATTTCTTTTATTCTTTTAAATATAATAATATAGATCTATAAGATTAACAGTTTAAAAGTGATATAGATGACTATGTTGCTATGACTATTTACAATGTCATGCTTTTATAATAAAAACAATTCTTAAAATAATGTTTTATGCTTGGTAACGACGGATATATATATATAGCTTTTTAAATTTGGCCAGCCAAATATTAATTATATAATTGTCAAATATACATTGAGGTTTCACTGCAGGTACTTAATTTGGAAAAATAGTTAAATCAATATCTTAAAATTATTACCAAACACAGCATTAATAAAATTATATGGGGACAACTATCCCGACCAATCACTAATTCAACCTGAGATAGAGGAAAAAACTATGAGAGTTACTTTATCTACTGTAGTATCTAATGGAAAAGTTAGTGTTAGGCCAGTTGTCGTAAAGTCAGATTTTGGTCAGACATTTAAAACAGCAATTTTATCGACTATTCTTATTGGAAAAATTGCGCTAAACATGATGATGACATTAAAAAAATTATAAAACACAGGCTTCATTATTAAAAACAATGGTTTTTAGCGAAAATTCTCATTTTTTGATATTTTTTGACTTTTTGATGAAAACAGTGCAACGAATAAAAAAGTTCAGATATAAAAAAATGAATATTTTATCATTACGCGTCGTTTGAGACTTGTAGCAAACTTTTATCTTTCAATTGTTATAAACAAATTAACGAACCTAAATTAATAATTTTTTTCCTGTTCAACAAAAGGGCATAGGGATATTTTATTGTAGTTAAAATGTTGCATTTTTTCATAGAATTTATAGTTTTTTTATGTGTCGATATCTCGCGCATTTTGTAATTGTTTAAACAAATAAGCTAATTTGTTTATTAAGGATTTGCGACTTTCCATGGAATTTTTTGCACTCTCCACTCCCGGCAATCGATAATTATTGATAAAAACTACCATTTCTGTGTGGTCTTGCCCCTTTTTTCTTTTTTTTTCACCCCCCTCCCCGTCAACGTTTAAAAACAAAATCCTTAGTAAACAAATGAAATATCTCAGCTCAAGAACGTCCCATCGAAGTGCAGTCAGAAAATGAAAGATAATAAAAAAAGGAAAATTTTGAGCCTAGATAGACCTCGATCCGTTAACTAGAACCGGAGATATAGACCATTTTGCTGCTACAACTGTAAATTGTTTATTAATTAATTTTTTGAAAAAATCTTGTGACAACATAAAGTTAATATATTAACCCTTTCAGCCTTGGCGGTGGCAAATGCCACCGTTATATTTACAGAGATCTAGCTTACTGGCAATACAAATTTCTGATATCAACCGCTAGGTAGCATAATTATACAGCATTAAAAGTAAAATATTTGGTATAATGTTTGACGGTATTTGCGTTTTTACCTTTGTGAATGACATTTGTTTGAGGTTATGCAAGCATGAATTCGAATATTCGCAACAGTGTAACTGGTAAGTACATATAATTTCTATTTGAAAACTAATAATTGCTTCATATTTATGAGATATGTAAAATAAAAGGTTCAATAATAAGACATACATAATTTGTTTGAGAGTTTTTTTACCTCAGTCTCCTACATAGCCGTCTGTAATATGCGTACGCAATTGCCACCACTAGGTCATTATATTATGAGAAGATATTTTATTTTTTTATGGTTTTTGATTGCAGATGATGATGATGGTGGTATACCTCCAACATTATTTTATGGAAACATAAAACAATTGGCAAAAAATATGTCCTTGAATGATGCTGAAGCTGCTATATCAGCATTACCTGACTCGGATGTAGAAGAAGATATGCAAAATGACATAGAAAATTTTACAGATGCTACTGAAAGATACCAAATTGAGGAAGATAGAAATGCAGATAACGAGGAATTGTTAGAACAGGAGAACGAAGAGGATATAGAAGACGATATTCCATTGGCATTATTGGTACAAAAGTTGAAACAAAAACCAAACACGCAGAAGATAATTGCAAAAAAGAAAAATGCAAAGAAAACCGTCACTTGGAAAAAATATAAGTTTTCTCCACCAAAAATTGTATTTACTCCACCTATCAATAACAATGAAAATGCTCCATTCAGTCAAACTCCGTTGATGTATTTCTCTAAATACTTTCCAAATGAATTATTCACTGAAATGGCAGAAAAAACGAATATGTATTCTATTCAGAAGACCGGAAAGAATATCAACACGACTGAGCATGAAATTAGAAAACTTGTAGCCTTGCATATTGTTATGGGCATACTCCGTTTTCCCAGATTGAGACTGTATTGGGCACCTCCAACAAGAATTAAATTTCTAGATGAAATAGGTATATCACGTAATAGATTTGAATCTCTCAGAAATAACTTACATATTGTTGATCTCAACGAAGAACGTAATAATGATGGTGATAAACTTTGGAAAGTACGTCCAATAATAAAATCGTTCGAAAGTCGGTGCGAAGAGTTGGTAGTTGAAAAAAGTCTTTGTATTGATGAATCAATAATACCTTTCAAGGGGCAATTATCAATCAAACAGTATATAAAGGGAAAGCCAAACCCATGGGGGATAAAGATATTCATGCTTTGTGGTGCCTCTGGTATCATATATCGCTCTGTTGTGTACCAAGGCTCTACCACTATTCCTATTGACTTGAGAGAAAAATATTCTGCTACTAATGGATTGGTAATACATTTATCGAACAGAATTCCCGAATATAATGGACATAAACTATTTTGTGATAACTACTTTACATCTTTATTGTTACTGCAAGAGCTATTAGAGAAAGGCATTTTTGTAGCTGGAACCATTCGTGCAAATAGACTTGAAAAGTGTCCACTGAAATCTGAAATACAGCTAAAAAAAATTGGCCGTGGCAGCTGCGATTCCCTTGTAACTGATGACAAAAAAATTGTAGCAGTTCGTTGGTACGACAATAAAGCTGTGAACATGGCATCTAATTTTGTGGGAATTGAACCAAAAGATGAAGTGAAGAGATGGGATAGTAAGGAAGGTGCGTATATAATGGTGAAAAGACCAGCTGTTATTAGAATGTATAATCTCTCTATGGGAGGAGTAGATAAGAGTGATTTTTTGATTGCACTCTATCGCACATTTATTCGGTCAAAAAAATGGACTTTGCGTGTTATATTTCACTACTTCAATTTGGCTGTTTGTAATTCTTGGCTAGAGTATCAGGCAGATATGCAACGTGAAGGAATGAAAAAGAAAGATAGAATGGATTTATTGCAGTTTACTTTTTCACTAACAGAAGCCTTAGCATTTTCTGGTTTTCCAATGAGTACACCAAAACGAGGTAGGCCATTATTGAGTAGCAATAGAAATTCCCCAGTATCTAGAGAGTCACCGGTATCTAGAAATTCACTTGCATCTAGAGATTCACCAGTTCTAATCAAACGTCAAAAACCACAGCCTTCTCCAGTGGATGATGTTAGATTTGATAATCTTGGTCATTGGCCAAAGCATTCGAATGGGTATGAGCAACGCTGTAAACTTGAAACTTGTGGAGGACGTTCACGAATTCAGTGTGAGAAATGCAATGTGCACCTATGTCTGTCAAAATTTAAGAACTGTTTCAAAAATTTCCATGTAACAAAATAAAAATAAAAGTTTTTCTTCTTTATTGTTTCATTCTCATGAAGACCTGATGGTGGCATTTGCCACTACTTCCTAGTTATTAACCTATGGTGGAACCAAGGCTAAATTTTGCTAAGGAGGTATTAGGAAGGTACAAATTAAAAATTTGTGCCAAAGAAAAAATTATTACTTGTATACTAAAAAATCAGGGCTGAAAGGGTTAAACTAACTAGTTTTCAATTGTCACACAAATCCATTGGGATTTCATATATTTCATGCTTTTATAACAATTAATTTATGAATGCAGTACAACGTTTTAAGTGTTTACGCTCTGGGTGTGCTTGTGTAGATAGTTTCAATTTGAACTTAATTGCTTCAATCAAGAACTGTGCGTCTGACGAGAAAAACTCAAGAGACTGTTCATGTAGAATTGATCAGGCTAATCAGAAAAAATATCCACATGGAAAAAAGTCAGTGGCGTACCACTTTTTTGGTAAAAAATATCAGAGGATATGTTCGCAGGGATGCCACTGGTGGAGCGATAAAATAAGTTTTCTAATTAAAATATGTGGTTTTATATCCTATTAACACATACCAAAATTGAAATATACTTTGAAAGTACTTTCTGAGATATTAAAAAATAACGATTAAAGAAAAATTTTTAACATCCCGGAGTAAAAAATTTAAGTCGTTGCAGACATATGTTCATTAGAACTTTTTAAAATAAATTTACCTAAGGAATCACACCCTGAAATATTAGCATGTCATTAAGGAACAGCTGTACAAAAAAATAATTAAATAAAAAAATAAGATAAAAATATCTTTCAATGACTCTAAACCAATTTAAATCACTTACAGCACATTTAGAACTGAGCGCACTTTGAATTTTATACATACAAAGTTGTTACCGCGCAAGTCCCTCGGAGCGTAAACACTAAAAAACGTTGTACGGCATTCATAAATTAATTGTTATAAAAGCATAAAATGTGTGAAAACCAATGGATTTGCGTGACAATTGAAAGTTAGTTTAATATATTAACTTCTATGTTGTCACAAGATTTTTTTCAAAGCAAAATGGTCTATATCTCCAGTTCTAGTTAACGGATCGAAGTCTATTTGGGCTCAAAATTTTCCCTTTTTTATTATCTTTCATTTTCCGACACTTCGATATGACGTTCCTGAGCCGAGATACTTCATTTGTTTTCTACGCAATTTTGTTAAAAACGTTGACAAGGGGGTAAAAAAAACAAAAAAGGGGCAAGACACACAAGGAAATGGTAGTTTTTATCAATATTTATCGATTACCTGGGGTGGAGAGTGCAAATAATGCCATAGAAAGTCGCAAATTCTTAATAATCAAATTAACTTATTTGTTTAAACAATTACAAAATGCACGAGATATCGACACAAAAAAAACTATAAATTCTATGAACAAAATGCAACATCTTGACTACAATAAAATATTTGTATGACCTTTCATTGAACAGGAAAAAAAATGTTAATTTAGGAACTTTAATTTGTTTATAACAATTAAACGGTCAAAGATAAAAGGTTGCTACAAGTCTCGAACGACGTGTATTGATAAAATCCTAACTGAACTTTTTTTGTTAAAAAGTCAAAAAGCATAAAAAAATGATAATTTTCGCTAAAAACAATGAAGCCCGTGTTTTACAATTTTTTTAACGTCACGATCGTGTTCAGCGCAATTTTTCCTATAAGAATAGTCGATAATATTGCTGTTTTAAATTTCTGACCAAAAAAAGTTACGATGACCGGCCTATGTTATTATGAAAGAAACTACCGAAATCAAATGATTTCTCACATTTTTTAATAGTATCAACAATAAGTTCTAATGTGCTCTATGAATTAGAACTAAATGATCTGAAGGATTTTCTGTCTAATATTATCTCCACATTACAAAATATTTCAGTGCAATTTCGTAATTTAAGAAAATACATTCAAATAAAGAGTAGCCTTAGATCTTTTTCTTTTCTTTAATTTTAAATATCTAAAACTGTCTCTTATTTATTTGAGTGCATTCTCCCGAACACTGAGAAATGTAGTTGTTTCATAATATAAGGCTTGTAAAATATGTAGTTCTATTTCAGGATACATTATAAGCCTTGAAGTATTAAATAATATTTTGTAACAAGCATATTTTTAGCTACAGAGAAAAATCTCATAGTAATTTCATTGTCTAATATGTAAATATCGCAAGAGTTTACGTCGTTTAATTAAAAACATAATTGAAAATTAAAGTGTAAACTATACTATTTAACAAATTTGTGAATTTATGGCAAAATTTCAAATATGTACAAAAACTAAAAATGTTTATTGGTGGTAGCCACCAAAATAAATGATGAAGTGTGAATGGATGAATCATCACAATTTTCAGTTAAAATTTTTTTAAATGTAATCTAGTAGGTACTTTACAAATCAGATCCTTCATTAAAAACTTACCTTTTATATAATCAATTTACATTTAAAAAACCAACATAACTATTTACACTGATAAAATAAACAAATAAATCTTGCGTAACAACTGACTTAGATTGGTTTCATACAATAACACAAAATTTGTTAATAAAATATTACTCAAGATTTACTTTTACAAATTAGTTAATTCATATATATGTATAATGTAAAATGTTAAAAACAAATTACAAACAATTTTATCCTGTACAATGACATATGGACTAAAAATTAAATGGTTATTGGGAGACTTTTTTTGCTATTAATTTTGGTCGAAAAAATATTTGCTCATAAAAAATTTTTACAACATGGTGGAAATTAATACTAAATCAAGTCCCCCATTTTTTCATATGGTAACATCACAAATATACACAAAAAATTACATGTTTATGGATTTTCTCTTAACTGTAATATTAATATTTAAAATATTTAACATTACCAACAAATTATAAAATATAATCTTAGTAACAAATAAAAATTATCATCAACAACTTCCTGCTTTATGTACCCTATTTTAATAGGTTATGATATTTCTAGGTAGGTGATTTGATCACTGCATTGTCAATGTACCCAGGCCATTATTACGTGCCCGTTTCATTTCTTCTTCACTGATGCGCTGTTCAATTAAATATTGTGCTGTGGTAATGGAATGAGGATTCCCCGTTATAGTTACTATTCGATTTCGAGTACCAGGGGCAAATATACCCTTTTTGGAAATCTGAATGTTAGCACCACTAATTTGTTGGATTTCTACTAAGGATCTACCACCTGGCCCTGCAACATACGAATTTATCTGAATTAAAATATTATTTTAGTTTATTATCTATGCACAGTCATTATGTTTCTCAGGCAACTATGTCTTTTTGTGTGGTCAGTAGACTTTAACTATTGAAAAAAATCACACTCAACCATGATTATTTACGACAAAAAGCAGTGAGGCTAAACTGCCCAGATTGAAATTTCTAGGACTTATTTTCATTTAGGAAAAAGTTCTGGTAAGTTGGCAAGCTAAAGCTGTGTACAGACTCTCCGAGGCTGACTCACGAAGCTGCCACATGAGACACTCCTTGTAAAGCCTCAATCGAGACTGCCTGCTCGCAATGGGCGCAGGTAAAGACATAGGGGGACATCATTTGTGTGGCGAGGATGCCTTGAAGCTGATCTGAGATTTGACAACTTAACCCATAAGATACAATATTTTTACAGAAGTGTAAGTGACTTTCGAATTATTTCTATCAATTATTAAGGGAACATTAATATTAAGGATTTGTTAAATACATGTATCTATATGTTTGAAAACTGACTGTTCTTACTGTATACAAATTGCAATTGTATTGTAATAATGGAAAAAATACTAATTATATCTTAATTACTTATCACTGAAATAATGTTTTGTGCAACGTATATCATACGTGAATAAATAAACAGTAAAAGTTTGTCTCCAGTTACAAAATGTACATCAAATGTATAATGTATATAAAAAAATTACCTATTACCAAAAACCTTTTATTGTTATTATTGTAACAACACACTACAAGCCAGAGCTGTTTTTTTCCATGGGCCAATTTACGCTACCTCATCCACCACTGCAAGTAAGAAAATTCGTGTATAAGTTGAGGTAACGGAAGGTCTTGTGGGAGCCATGTGTACTATAAGTCACCCTATTTTTAATAATTGTGAAGTTCATTTTTATGTAAACAAATAAATGTTACGATTTTATTGTAGTTCGACCACAATTGGCAATTTGAAAGCAGTGTGGGAGAAAGTATTTATTCACAAATAAACATTTATTCTTTTCAAAAATATAGAAAAACTTTCACAAAAAAATGGACGGATACGTCCACTGCCAGCATTTGACCCACCCTCCGGCCTCGCATAAGTATCCGGTTTCTGCGCTGGGAGTACGAAAAATTTGTGCGGATTTATCCGGTTCCAGGTATTAAATAGTGGAGAGAAATTAGTATTTAAAAGTGATGTAGGGAAGTTGGTTTTTATTATTTTTTTATTATATACATGTAAATGAGTCGGAAGCAAAAAAAACTAGCAAAATCGGGCTGCAGCTTCGAAAGAAATGGGCATAAAAGTGTATCTTTGATGCATTTCGAATGCAACACTACATTATTTTTTAAATATCTCGGCTTTATTGGTCATAGAAAAATAAAACAAAAACTAAAGTACTCGTAAAAGAATAGGCTAGGTATCGAATTGATGGGGTACAGTTACATTAAAAATACATCCTAACCCCAAAAAATCCAAAATTTCTCGATTTATTAATTTTTTTAGTAATTTCAATTCTATTCAGTTCAATTCAATTTATTCAATTCAAAATTCACTTAATTATAGTTACAGATTTCTTAATGTACAATACCTTCATTAATTTTAGGGATTTTTTCTTATATAGCACCTAGCTGATTAAACAGCTGTATGTGCTCAAAAGCAGTGTTGCAGATTGGCGCATAATTATGCGATTTGCGCATAATTTGAGTGCCAGGTAATAATTTTCGCACTCTAAATAAAATCACATAATTTCGCATATTTCCACAAAAATCTCATAAAAAGCGCATAATTACAAGTCCCTAGCTTCCTACAAATATTTCATGAAAAAAGTTGTTTTTTTCAGTTTTTTAGAACGAGTAGGTTTGGCAATACTTTCACATGTTCCATCGAGCGACGAAAGCCCAGAAATGCGACCGTCATACTAGCAACACCCCTATTAGATTTTTTTTTACTTGAAAAAAGAGAGACCCAATTGACAGTTCATGATCTTATCACATTTTCTGAAAAATAACATGGTCCTGACTTTCTTCCTCTCACCTACAATGATCTTTTAGAGAGAGAAAGTAAAATTTTATGTACTGTACAAGTACACTATACCTCGGATGTAGCGGCCAGAGTCTAGGGTTGTCTTTTACAAATAGGTACATATAATATTGTTATATTGTAAGCACCTACCAAAACATTCCCAAACTACAAACACAGAAAGGATGCAACGTATTAATTGAATTTTATTAATTTTACCATGGTAATGCATTTAGTCTCTAGCAATATGGGACCTTCAACATCAACCAACATCAGCCATCACTATACTTGATGCAAGAAACGTTGTGTTTGATCTTCGACAATATATTTTTCAGTTATAGGGAGACATTACTGCGGCAGTACAAAAAAAATTCACAACTGTGTTAACAAAAAATCTCGGATTTGTTACGATGACAGGTGTAACAGACCTTTTACAAGGCAAAGAAGTAGACTTTGCTACAACCGGCATGAATGTGGTGACTGCGAAAGTTTTGATATTTTATGCATGTCTGAGCACAAGCTTTGCGAAAATGAAATTGAACTAATCAAACTGGAGAATTATAAACTTGAAAATTATTTTTGCAGAAAAAAAAAGTTCCCACGGTGGTGTGTGCATTTTCGTTATGAACAACCTGGATGTTACTCCTATTGCTGGTATCCAGGATCTGCGTTCTGAAGGCGTGTTTGAGTGTACTGCAGTAAAGTGGAGTAAGAACAAAGAAAATGTGATTGTCTGTGTTGTGTATAGAACACCAAATTCGGATGTTAGAATTTTTCTGGATAAATTACAAGATGCATTAAATTTATTAATAAACAAAAAATCTAAAAATGATGTAGTAGTACTCTGTGGAGACTTCAATATTGATTTCTCTGTTGACTCTTCTAATACACAAAAAATTAAGCAAATATTCTCCTCTTATGGGCTGAATCTTACTATTGAAGGCTTCACTAGAGTGACTATAACTTCATCAACAGTCATAGATAATATTGTCATTAATCTAGGAAAAGAATTTTACAGCTCAGGTGTGATCGATACATTATTATCTGATCATAAGGCTCAGTACATAGAATTTACGGTAACAAATGAAGTAACACATAAAGAAAACAATAAAAAAAAGTAAAAAATTCACTGAGCTAAGAAGAATATATTCCCAGAACGCAAAGCAGCTTTTTTGTCAGTTAATATCGACTGTAAACTGGAATGACATTTATACTGAAACCATCTCTGTAAATAACTGTTTAGAAAATTTCAAAAATGTATTAAAGTACTATATAGACATTTGTTTTCCGATGAAATACTGTAATATTAGGAATGTAGTTGGAAATAGTAATAAGTTCATGACCTTAGGACTATTGACAAGCAAAAAAAAGTTAAGGGAATTATATCATTTAAGCAAAATCGACGAGTTCAAACACTACTATATTACATACAGAAAAATATACAAAATACTAATAAGAAAAGCAAAACAATTGTATTATAAAACATCTATAAATACTGCTGACAATAAAACAAAAGGTATATGGAACATTATTCATCAAGAAACAAAGATTAAAAAACAAAATTGTAACATTCAAAATATAAATAGAAATAGAGTTATATACTCTAATCCGTTAGATATTGCAGAGAACTTCAACGATCATTTTGTAAATACAGCTAATGCTGATATAAAAATAAGCTGCACGGTGGAGGATAACTTAAATATTAACACCATGTACCTAGAACTAACAAATGAAACAGAGGTATACAACACCATTATGGCTTTAAAAAACACCAGTGCATGCGGTATTGATGATTTTCCTTGTGAACTAATAAAACTCATTGCCCCTGAAATTAGATCCCCTATCGCTCACATTATTAATTTAAGCTTTACTACAGGAATATTTCCAAATTCCTTAAAAATAGCAAAAGTATGCCCCATTTTCAAAAAATGCAGTATAGAAGATTGTCGAAATTATAGACCCATTTCTATTCTTCCGATAATTTCCAAGATATTCGAAAAAATCGTTGCAAAACGATTAATTTCCTTTTTAAATAAGTACGAAATAATCCTAGAAAATCAACATGGGTTTCACAAGGGAAGATCTACCGAAACAGCTCTCTTATCTCTAGTAGAGGATATATTGAGTGCTATTAACCAAAAATTAAGGGTTGTGGGATTATTTTGTGACTTGAGCAAAGCCTTCGACCTTGTGGATCATAATCTCCTAATCAAAAAATTAAATTCATATGGTGTAAGAGGATTGGCAGGAGAATGGATCAAATCTTATCTTGAAAATCGGGCACAGGTTGTAGAAATCAACAGTGATCAGGGTAACGGTAGATCTACTACCAGCAATTTAACAAAAGGTGTACCACAGGGATCGATACTGGGTCCACTATTGTTCACAATATACAACAACGACCTAGTGCACCAACTGGACATAAATACAGGTACAGTTATGTATGCTGATGATACTAGCCTAATTACAACCTCCAATACTGAGGAAAATCTAGAAGAGTTAGTAAATAAAGAAATTAATACAGTTAATGCATGGTGTCAATCAAATGCTCTGCAACTGAATGAAAGCAAAACTCAATTTCTATATTTTAAAACAAAAAACTGTAAAAATTCCAACCTAGCCATCTATGTAGACGATAAACAGTTAGCAAATGCTGAGAATATTAAATGTTTAGGTATTACAATTACTGAAAATTTAAATTGGACTACGCATATTACCAATGTTTGTAATAAAATAAGTAAGTTGGGATACATACTAAGGCACCTTTCATATAATTGTGATTTTGAAATATGTCGAACTTATTATTATTCAATGATTTATTCACATTTTAAGTATTCGATTTTGGTCTGGGGATGTTCAGGGCAAATAAAACCTTTATTAATAAGACAAAAAAGTTGCATTAGAATTCTGTTTAAGCTGAAAAGGAGTATGTCATGTAAGCATTACTTCAGGAAACACAAAATACTAACTGTTCCTTGTATATATATATATATATATATATATATATATATATATATATATATATATATATATATATATATATATATATATATATATATATATATGTATCATGCCATAATCTATATAAAACGAAATAAAAAAAAGTTTAATTGAAATGGAGGGGCAACATATTATGATATAAGGAACCCAATAATAGCAACTACAAGAGCTAGGCTGGAATTGTTCAGGAGAGGACCATTGTCTACCGCAGTGCGGTTATACAATGCTCTGCCAAATAGGTTAAAAACCATAGAATCACTAGCTTCTTTTCAAGCAGCAATTCTTGCCTACTTCTGGGATAAGGCTTATTATAGCATTGATGAATTTTTTAATGAAACGGAATAGCTTGTGATGGTCATTGTCTTAAATTTTTGACTTGTATCTGTGTTATTTTATATTTTCTACATTTTCTATGTTATTATTGTAAGATTTTTATTATAATGTATTACCCTACTAATTTTTTGTATTGACGTGGCTGTGACAATTTTCTTGTACAAAAAGCTGAATAAAGTATTATTATTATTATTATTATTATTAAGTATGGCCCAGTTACATCTCCGACGTCGAGAGGACCTTCTCGCAATATAAATGGATTTTTACCGAAAGGCGCCGAAGTTTAACTCCAAAACATTTAGAGCAGATATTAGTGATATACTTTTATTCTTGTAGTGAGTGTTATAAAATGGCGTTATTACCTTTGGATACTACATAATTCGCTAAAAAAATATTTCAAGGTAAGATATCGTTTCATACATGCATGCAACTCTTTATGCGCTGACACATCATCATCTAAAGCCAACCCTGGTTTTACGTCATATCTGGACGGTAAATCCGAGGTCTGCTCATTATGCAGGTGTAGTAAATAAATTACCGTTTTTAAAGAATTTTTATTAAGTCTCACAATGTGCACAGAATCGCATATTTATGGACGAGGGTGTGCACATTTTTGTTCTTAACCATTGGCTACACTGCTCAAAAGATACATAAACTAAATATAATGACAAACTATATACACATTTTGTAAAACAATAAGGCCAAGTACTTTCATTATCCGGCGAATAACAATTCGAAGGATAAGATAACCAGAATTTGCTATCTACTGGATATCTTGTATCTGTACTTTCATTCAAATTACACCTTCGGTTAACAATTCGATGGATAAGATTTTAGATACTTCCCAAAGTAAGTGTTGCCAACGTGGTAAAACAAGAGAAATGTATGCAGAAGCTATGTACTTCAAATAAAGATAGAAATAATCCCCTGCTATTATTGCTTACCTGTTTATGACATTTGAGTCATGTTTGTACTTCATGGTTTTTTGTCATTGTCATTATAGTGTTTACAATAGCTTTTATTGTGCGATTTTAGCTGCTTTCGTTCAGCAGAGTGATTCGTAATCATAAGGTACCTGTTTCATGTGTTGTCTCTGTCCCTACCATGCAATTTTATATCATATGATTACTGTTCATTGAAATATTGTTTATTATGATTACGAATCACTCTGCTGAACGAAAGCAGCTATTGTGTGTGCATATTTTTAAATTAAATAAAACTGTGTTTTATGTGATATGTTTTTGGACAAATTAAGGAAATACATAAATAGCAGTTATTATATTTTTGAAATTATTCTTCCCGCCGTGGCTTGTGAAAGTCCGTAAAATCACCCAGTTATGTAAAAGTCACCACTGGCCAAACCTTATCTAAAGTATTGTTAAACCAAAAACAACAAATAACTTTTCAAAACTTAGGTTAGAAAATAGATTAGCATTGCCAATCAAAGCGCAAGTGCGAAGTCGTGGCTTCATTTATCCGGTAGATAAAAGATAAAAGCCTTATTCATCGGTTTGGGCGCCAAAGAGTTTATCCTAGGAATAAGCATATTTATCTGACTGATATCACTATTTGTAGGTGAAAATACCAATTTTTTGCTTATCTTCTAGATAAGACTTATTCTGCAGAATAAATGTCGCTAACTATAGATGAAAGTACCGGCCCTAAACAGTTTATCTATCAACATAAATAATTGGGCGATTAATACATCTTAACTAACTAAATAACCTAAAACTAAAAATTAAATTAAAGCTGGTTAATTATTTTATATAAATATTTTCATATAATACTTACAAAGTCATTGTATCTCTCAGTAATACAGGTTCTGCATTTTTTGTTAAACTTTTTGTAATTGTTTATATATCTAATGCTAACTGGCAGCATATTGTAAAATTTAGGTCCAAGATAAGTAAAAAATCGTGGGTTTATTTCTTTATGGCTCATAAGGAATTTGAAGATTATTTTGTGTTTTGTTCCTAGTGTCATGCTGATGATTTACATGTTTTTTTTTTTAATGAACATATAAACATGTCGCTAGAATATATAATGATCTTACATTAAATATATCTTCATTGTATAATAAAGCTGTTGGATAATGCTTTCTTTTATTGTATATTACTTTTAAAACACAATTTTGTATAACATTTAATTGTCTTAATGCGTTGTTGTACAGACCGCCCCATACTTCTATACCATGCCTAATTAAGGATTTCACCAATGTTCTATATATCATTAACTATTAATTGATTTTTCGATATCATTCCGCATAACAAGTTAAATTTATGAATTATTTTCTAAAATTATTTTTTAACCTAAAAGTATAATATTTAAAACTTCTTTAATGGGAGTTGCTACATGGACGCAGCGGCGGACATCTATCGTTTCTTAGCTGTCCGCGCTGGTTATTTTTGTGTGTGATATTTAGGTCTAGAAAATTTGTTGATGATTTGTTTCTCGTTCTAATGTAAATTTAATTTTTTTTTTTTTTATTTTTTTACACACTTTTCTAGATTCTATTAATAACACAATTACACACTTTTCTAGATTCTATTAATAACATACACCCAAAAATTAAATTTACATTAGAACGAGAAACAAATCATACAATAAATTTTCTAGACCTAACTATCACACACAAAAATAACCAATTCAAATTTGATATTTTTAGAAAACCTACATATACTGATATAACTATCCCCTTTGATTCTTGCCATCCATACGCACATAAACTGGCAGCTTATAATTCAATGCTACATAGAGTTTTTTCATTGCCTTTATCAGAAACGCAAATAAAAACAGAGCTCTCAATAATTAAAAAAATAGCCAAGAACAATGGCTTCCCCACAGAAGTTATCGTAAAATTAATAAACAAGAAACAAAACCAGTATACTTTTAAAGCAATTTATCTCATAGTCAGAGAAGAAAAACAAACACCTCACGCTACACTCACATACTGTGATACACTGACAGAGAAAATATCAAATATTCTCAAAGCACATAATATCAAGATAGCATTTAAACCCCAACAAGAATTATCAAATTTAACTTACAACGCCAAGGATAAAACAAATAAATACGAAAAATCTGGAGTATATATAGGACAGACTGGACGTGATTTTAGAACAAGATACCTCGATCATGATAGGTCCTTCAGACTACAAAAAACCGATTCTGCTTTTTCTAATCACATATTAAAGAGTGGACATAACTTCCCTGATATTAATAATATGGAAATCCTACACTATGCCAGCAAAGGTTTTAAACTTAATTTGTTAGAAGCATTGGAAATATACAAATACAATAATAAGGATGATTTAATTTTGTTAAATGATCAATTAGATATTATGTACTCACCTCTTTTTACTGCTACCAAGATGTAATTAAAATTTCTGAGAAACCCCACCCTTAGATAGATAGGATATCATAAACTACCTGTATACTTTCATAATTCTCTAATCTGTTTAATTCTAGAAACATATTTAAATAGGGACCAAATCTTTTGTATTTCATTCTTAATTGAATCATTGTTTGAAAATGACCTAAAATAGGGTTGAAACTGCAGTCACGTTTTGGTGCAAATATAGTGGTAAAAAACATAGTAGTGTTTTACTCAATTTCGTAATATGCTCATTGTTATTATCCCATATGTTTAGGTTAATATCTCCAATAATGATTTCTATTTGGTTTTTTAGATTGCTGCTAAATGTATCTCAATATCTTCTATGAAATGCATTTCATTTGTGGCGGGAGGTCTGTACACACAATTGATACCAACTGCTATATTTTGAATTGTAATGGTAATTTTACTCAAGATAACAAGTGATTTTGATAATTTATAATCAATTATATGTACGTGTAGATTTTATTTTGAATTAGCATTCCATCATTTTTGTTCAAATTTGCATTATTATAATATGGATATTATACCCAGGTATATTAAATTGATTACATGTGAGCTGAAAACATTCACTTAGTACTATGATGTCACAATAAAAGAATTCAAACGCATGTAAAAATACTAAAAGATTGTCGATTTTTTTTTATACTTCTTATATTAACATGTACTAAATTTAGAATCTTATCTTTAATGTTTATGTGAGTCTTTAGAGTATCGCTAAAAATACTAAAAATTGTCAATTTTTTTTTTATACTTCTTATATTAACATGTACTAAATTTAGGACCTTATCTTTAATGTTTATGTGAGTCTTTAGAGTATCGCTATGAATACTATCAGGGAGATTGATGTTTTCTTCCATGTCCTCTATATTATTGAGCACTTCTACTTCCCATTGCATAGCCATTACCATTGACCATAATCTGTTTTACTTCTCATCACTTCTATTACGTATTAGTATAATGGACACTCGAAATCACTGGCTGTATAAACCATGGTTGGTTTTGAACTTTTGGTTTGCTATCACACAATTTACACATTTTAAAAAATATATATTTGGGCATTTAGCAATGTGCTCACCCATGCAGTATTCACATACTTCTTGTTGTACTCCTTATTTTTGTGGTAAAAGTCCTGACATTTAAAACATCTAGGAATACTGATATCTTCATACACATTGTATCGTTCCCATTGCAAACATACTTTTTTTTCATACATAAATTTTTGGAAAAGCTCTGGAGAGCATTCAGCGTAAATAGTCTTAGAATTATTATGTTTATGTTTTTTATATATGTGATTTTTAATTCCTCATTATCTTTTATGAATTGATTTTGATCTCGAATATCTTCTTCGATTTGCATTCCGGACATATTTGTATCACAGTTTACTATTTTTATTCTAGGCTTTCTTATTTTGGTTACATGAACCTCATAATTTTTATTCAGTACTTTTTCTGCTTCTTTTTGTAATTTTTCTATTTCTTCTCTCTTTTGACATTTAACCACAATACTAATTCCTTTTGTTTCCTTTGTGTTTTTAACACCAATTTTTAATTCGGCAGGTTTAATTTTATTAAATAGGTCTTATTTGGTTTTTCGAATTCTGTTGAATTTTGGGTTTAATAATGAGACTTGGAACACTTTTAATCTGTCTGCATCCTTGTTTACTTGTTATGTTGGCCTAATTGTTAGGGCTCTCTGTTTCGAATTCTTTCTAAGTCAATGCATTTATCTGTTAAAGCTTCTTCTAAAGTTAATTCTTTGATACAACTTTCTGTACTGTTTGTTGTAGTACTTCCATCTCATTATTTTTGGAATGCTCCATTTTAATTCTAAATTCGTTAAATTCTTCTTTTATTGTTTCAAGTGTTTTAACTATGTAAAGCATTTTAGTTAATAATTTTTTACATGTTTCACATATAATCAACATACATTTTTGTAGTGTAATAACTAATAATGCAATACAAACATTTTCATTCTTACGGCCACAATTGAACATTTTCGAAAAAAATTAAAAAGCTTGTCCTTTAATGAGAAATGGTCGTAGGATACATTTTTTCTTGTTGGTAAGTGTAGGTTTCTTATGTACTTTCTTGTGTTTTTTATTTTTCTACGATCAATAGAGCCGGACATATTTAAAAAATAGCATATCGATGCACTCGAAATGCATAAAAAATTCACTTTTATGCATTTTCTCGCGAAGCCGCAGCCCGATTTTGTTAATTTTTTCGGTTTTCTACTCAATTGCACGTAATAAAAAAAAAAACAAAAAATTCTACTTCCCGATTACAACACTTTTCATACATTCTTTTGACTAATTTCCTTCCACTATAAACGGTTAACTATGGGGACTGTATATACGGACTCTGTCTCAATGCAACTGATAAGAAAAAAAGACTCCAAATCATGCAAAACTGTTGTGTAATGTTTATACGTAACATCTCTCTTAGAAATCATATATCACCACACTATAAAGTGATTAAAATGCTACGATTAGACGAACGTCGGTTTCTGCATTATGCCTGTCTAATTAAGAAAATAATTGAAACTCAAATGCCTAGCTACTTGCATGATAAGGTAGAATTCTGATAAGACGCTCACGATACAACAATACGAAACAATAATATCACTATACCTAAGCACAGTACTGCTGCATTTCAAACATCATTCTCTCACTTAGTGTCATACTTGCATAATCAATTAACACCAGCCATGTTTCAGACAAGTACTAAATCGTTTAAAACGAATTTGAAGAATAAATTACTGTTAGTCCCTTCAAATTAGGAAAAATTAAAGAAATTGTAAAAAGTGAAGCATGTGGATAATCAGAAGGTGACTTTCACCCCCCGCATTTCTAAAGAAGGGTGGTTTTTGAGAAATATTTACATATATATGAGTTTTAGCGCATTTTCGCCTTTGTCTCTATTTTGAGGAAGAACTATGCATTTTGATAAAAAATGCCAGGAGAGCAAAGTAAAAATTTCCTACAAATTTTGTCTCTTACGTTTTTGTCCGAATTCCGCATAGTTTCGCCGTTAGAGGGCGCGAAAGAGAACGAATCTTACCATTCATTGTATATATAGTGTGAACCTAAAGAAACACACAAAATTCATATCTTTGGGATGTCATTTTTCAAAAAAATCCTCGAACAGGTCGATTTTAGTCTTGTAAATGCTACATTTTGTCACTATACCAAAATTTATGATGTCACTGGTTTTTGAGTTATGACGCCATCATAATTTTTTTTAATGGAAACAGACATGTTTGTTTACTGTTTTTGGTGCTACATTCCTTTAGCTTTCTGGTGATATAAAAAAAATGATATTACCTGAGCCATTCTTTTGGAAAAATGACATTATATGTAAAAATAGCTTACCTTTCGCAAATTAACGAGTAATGTTCCACTTTTTTATGGACTGATAAATCTTGTTGCCTACATTTCTGTTTTAACTAGTATGAAAACATTTGACATAAAAACAAAACAAAGAAAATAATAAAAAAACAATCACCTTAACAACATACAGCCTTTTTGTGTAAAGTATCGATAACTTTTTAATTCCTGGCACGTGTGGAACCTCAGTTTTGTGACACTTCTGAGACAGTGTAAAACTAGTGAATGCAATGCCACGTTTAAGTGAAAGAGAACGTGTAGAACTGTTGATGATGATTGGATATGGTGATAGGCTGAGAACTCATCAGGAAGCATGTGATGTTTTCAATGCCAAGTATCCCGAAAAGCAAATTTCTAGATCCACTTTAAGTAGATTGGTGGCTAGATATGATGAATCTGGCAGTGAAGCTGACCTCCCTCGATCTGGTCGCCCTAGCACAAGTAACGAAACCAAATTAAATATTCTTCTAGAAAGTGAGGAAAACCACCATCTTTCGGCAAGGCAGCTGGCTTTAAATCATAACGGGAGTCAAACTTCTGTTGTACGTCTATTGAAAAAAGAAAAATACCATCCATACAAAGTGCAATTAATCCACGAATTGAATGAGGATGATTCAGATCGGCGCTTACAGTTTTGTGTACAGTTGATGACCTTGTGCGATGAAAACCCAAATTCTTTAAAGGGGACTGTACATCGGCATAACTGTAGGTATTGGTCACGCGACAATCCTCATTGGACTGAAGAAGCCCAGACACAGCGACGAGGCCAAGTAAACGTGTGGGCAGGTATGATTGGTGATCGTTTATTGGGACTTTTTTTTTTTAAGAAAATCTTACGGCCGCAAGATATTTACAGTTTTTGCGAGTTGAGTTAGTGCCAGCCTTAGCAGTTATGTTTCCGAACAATGAAGATGAAGATATTCCTGCTGAAAACGTCTGGTTTCAGATAGCAGTGCGTCAGTTTTTAGATGACACTTTTACTGGAAGGCGGATAGGTCGTCGAGGTCCGATTGAGTGGCCCCCGCGTTCACCAGATTTAACCCCCTTAGACTTTTTTCTTTGGGGTTACATAAAGTCAAGGGTGTATTTTAACAGACCTGATACCATAGAAGAATCGACAGACAGAATTGGCTTGGAGATGAGACAAATTGCCCATGAGATGATTCAGAACAGTGTGCAAAGTGTCTACACCCGTCTTGGTCAATGCCAAATGGTTGGAGGGTCATAATTTGAGCAATGGAGATGATTTTCTTTCTCACAATTACCTATGTAAGGGGTATCAATCAATAAAAATATTTTTTCCAAAAAAATGGCTTAGATAATATCAATTTTTTTCACATCACCAGAAAGCTAAAGGAATATACCACCAAAAACAGTAAGCAAGAATGTGTTTCATTAAAAAAAATCTATGATGACGTCATAACTCAAAAACCAATGACGTCATAAATTTTAGTATCCGCCGGGTGCATGTGAAGAGTGGGGCGAACAAAAACTACATGAACGTGCCTAGCGGCAGTTTGAGAAAACATTGTTAAGTATTTGTACATTAGAGCATATGGATACTTCTCATAATAAAATAGTAAATATGGGTGTTTCAACTTGTTGCGTAGTCGATTGTAAGAATAGAAACGTGAAATGGAGTAATTTTATATTTTACAGGTTTCCGAAATTGTGGTACAAATTACAAATTAGAACAGCGAAAAAAGTGGATAGCTGCTCTTAAAAGGTTGAAGTAAGTTCTTTAACCTCAAATTATCAATGTGACTATTATATAAGGGACTGTCTACAAGGACGCCGCGGCGGACATCTATCATTTCTTAGCTGTCCGCCGCGGCAATTGGTTTGGTAAGATACTATTTATTCCGTGCTATAGAGGTGTTTTCCACGTGGATCGCTGGCCTATGTGTAACGTTGTCGCGTTGTGGAGCGACAGGTCCTGGGTTCAAATACAGCACACTGGACTTTTTTTTTTAATATTTTGTCGATTAATATCCATTTTCACAAATTCTGGTTGGATTTGACAACAGAAATGTTCTTTTTTTTCATATAATAATTTATCTCTTTCATGTGATGGTAGTTGGGTTAGTTAGGTTGATTTTTATTTTGCTAAATAATTGTTAATAAATTATCAGCGCCGCAGGCAGTATTAGCGTCGCAGACAAAAACGGGGGGTGCGGGGGGTGTCCCCCCGCCTTCTTTTTCAGAAAATTGCATAAAAACATTCCAATTTCTCTGTGCGGCGGTTCAATAAGTCGTGCAAAAGCGAATGCGCATGCGCGGCGGACAGCTAAGAAATGATATATGTCCGCCGCGGCGTCCATGTAGCAACTCCCATTATATAAACAACTTTATTTCACGTGTTTACATTTGAATTAAATTACATTTTAATATGGATCTAAACACATAGAATCTAAATTTGTTAACTTTCGTTTCTTGCAGTTATCAGGAAACATGTCTTTGAAGTATTCTCCCTTTGAATACTTAGCACTTCCCAGCTGTTTTGGAGTTGGTTTGCCCCAAGTTTGTTCAAAATCTGTTTTTGACAAGCTGTCATTATTGTTTATGTAATAATGTAATAAATTAAAGATGTGCTTGCATTTTCCACTTTTATTGCTGACACATTGGCAGGATGTTCCAACAATATCTCGTGTTTCATTCAGCTGAAAAAATATTTTCGCAATTAACATTTTTGTATCTCAAATTTCACATAACCTTACATTTACAATAATAAAGATAATTTTATTCATTAATGAAATTAATGTACTTACGTGTAATTTTACCTCATAAGGGCTTGATGTGACTGATGTTTGTCGAATTAGAAAACACTCAATCTTATAACTGAGTCCATTTCGCCTGTACTCTTTTACGTAACAGACGTGATTGGCCTCGTTTAAATCTTTGCTTTTTTAAAGTTGCCGGGTTAAATTGTATCGATTGAAATACATTTTCAAACCCCGTTTGAATAATAATGTCCATTCTTGATATTTTCAGTCAATATATACTATGTACATTATAACTATACCAAAAAATCATAGATGTTTTTCATACTCCATTTACGTCAATAATAAAAAGTAAACAAGAAGCTTGACAGTGTTGCCAATTCTCGCCGTTCACGCCTGGCGCTAGCAGTCATGCACCTAGCGAATAGTGACAAAATGCAGCATTTACAAAACTAAAATCGACCTGTTCGAGAATTTTTTTGACAAATGACACATACCAAAGATATGAATTTTGAGCGTTTCACCGTATATTCTTAATTGTATTAACTTTATTAGAATTAACTGGGATAGTCTTGAAAGTAACTCTGCAATCCATTTACATTACACTAGACATGGTGATCTATTAAGGACTGTAATGCATAAAACAGCTTTGTTTGAGAAATCTTCAATGTTCGTATATATCTTTTTACCACGAAGGTCTAACTGCTTTAGGGCCTGCATGTGCACGTGATATATTTATAAAATATAATAATATATATATATATAAAATTTAACTTTAACTTTTATTCTCAAGAAACTATACAGTTTATACAGGGATTAACATAATAACATACACATACATTTTTAAATGACAGTATGTGAATAAATACTACAAACAATGCTCATGGATAAAAAATAATAACGATAACTGAAAGTATTTATAAACACATACACAATGCATACATACATATACACACATATATACATACATACATGCACACATTCATATACACACATGCATATATGCATATACAGAGCCTTCATTAATGACCGTAAGACACGTGACCAGTTAGTTTGAATTCCATCTTTGTCATGTTTATCTCAGGTTTTCTAGGGATTTATCATGAATTTGTTGAATCCTAAGTAGATCGCTCATTGCATCTTTACGGAGCCTAAGAAGCAAGCAGCGTCGCCCGATTTGACAATTCTCGAGCAGTCTCTAAAATATTAATTTGTGACATGACATCTAGTTATTTTCTAGGCCATAGACGTACGCATGGAAAGTGTTTATTTCGTTATTTCCAGTCCTTTTTCATTTCCAAGTGTTTTTAATTATTTTTACTATTGTACTTTGCGTATTTATCAGTTCTTTTCAGAACTACCTAATATACATTTGCTATTTTTGGTGGTAAGTAATAATAAAGGAATGATAATTTTAGGTTAAGTGTATTTCTAATGTTTCAGATGTGTGCAATTTCCAATTGCTTTTACACCGGAACAAGATGGATCGTGGATATATTCGTTTCAATCGTGCATTGATCAATTTGTGGAAGAATTTCCTAATGCAAATATTCCATATGACACATTGACCCATTGTAAGCACATAGTCCTTAAACGTTTTGCATTTGCAAGGGAGAGCCAACCGGGAGGAAAACTATTTTTACTGAGGTGGTCATGAATGACTTACGGGAAAGAATGGACCAAAGCCCAACAAAGTCTGTATCAAAGTTATCTGCCCAAACAGGTAATTTATCTCCGACTTTTTTATCAATTTGATTACCTACATTAAGTTACTGATAGCTAAAACTTTTGCATTACACATGAAATCAGAGTTTGAATAAAAATAAATTAGTGGGGTTCTCTCAATAGTCGAAGAGCTCACAATATTATTTCAATGTCATTTCAGTATAGGTAAGGACGATTCGGAATTTTTACTGTTACATTAAAGTTGGCGATTGCATTTCACAGTTTGAGGAATAGGGAACTTGCACATTTTTTTTATTGCATAAAAATGTGCAATGTAAAATATGAGGCATTAAATGAGTAATTAATTTGCTGTAAATAATTAAAGTGTTAAGCTTCAGCGGATCAATTAAAACAGTTCAGATGCGTGTGATGTTACACCATATGTAGAAGGCAAAGATATAAGGCCTATGCTGCAGTGCTAGCAATGCAGTCCCATTACCTGTCACAAAAACATATAGGCAGCTCTCTGACTATCATACTCATACATAATCTTGCCTTATGTAATGATTTATTTTTGTATTAATCTTTGTTTAATAAATAGAAAGAAATAGCTTCAAAAAGTTTAACAATTATTTTGTGCTGCTGGCTTTAGGGATGAGCTGTTGTACCCTCTAGTAGTAAGTTGCCAGAAACTTTCATGATAGCCAACTTTAGTGTTATCATAAAAATTATAAATTATTTTTGCTTAATTGACATTGAAAAAAATATTGCTGGCTTTTCGACTATAAAATGACCTACTGCAAACAACAAATCAATGAATTTGAACTATTTCAGGTCTTTCAGTTGGTACAGCCCATAAAGCTTTAAAAAAGCTACATTTACATCCCTACAAGGTAACAGTTGTGCAAGAGCTACTACCCCTTGACTTTGGTAAACGAGAAAGATATTGTCGTTGGTTTAATGAAAACTTAAATGATGATGATGATGTGCTGGATTTGACCTTCTTCACTGACGAAGCATTGTTCCGCCTAAGTGGTTATATCAATAGCCAAAATTATAGGACATGGGCTACAGAAAACCCTCACTGTTATGTGGAAACAAGTTTACATCCGTTAAAAATAGGTGTATGGGTCGCAATATCCGGGATAAGAATAATGGGCCCAATATTTTTTCAAGAAACCATAAATGCAGAAAGGTATCGAAATCTAATTTTAGAACCCTTTCTGAATCAGCTGCATGACGATGAATTGCAGCTTGGTTACTTCCAACAAGATGGTGCTACTGCCCATACAGCAAGAGCTACTATGCAATTTTTAAATTCTATAATAATAGATGAATCAGCCAGGGACTTTAGCCTGCACGTTCTCCAGATTTGACACCCCTTGATTATTCTTTATTTGGACACTTAAAGAACAACATTTTTAAAAATCGATTACATGATCTTAACGAACTACAACAAGCAGTGGAAAGAGAAATTCGCAGTATAACATTGGCCAGCTGCAAAATGTATTTGATAATATGAAGCGAAGAGTGCAGATATGTCTAAATGCTCAAGGCCATCATTTTGAGCAATTATTGTAATTTTTTCATAATCTGTATTAAAATTTGTTTATAATCTTCTAAATTAGTACTTTTTGTACCGTACACTATAAAAAAGCAATAGAATTCTCATGAAATATTTTTTTATCAAGTAACTGTTTTTACCTACTATCCCAGTTATGTGATTCATGTATTAAACGCATTGGTTGTTAACGTAAATTCAATACTTGTAATTTTTATTGTTTTTAAACATGTTTTATTATTTCATATTATTGATTAATCCTATTAAATATTATAATTTGAGAAATAGTACACTTATGGGAGTTTGTGGAATTAAAGGTTATTAATTTATTTTGAATTCTATATAATAAATTCATTCTTACGAGTAATATTTTGTTTTTACAGGTCTTGAAAACCATTTGTTGACAAATCTGCAAATAATTTACTCTATCTTTTGTATATCTTTTGTAGACTATACCAAGTTTCAAAAAGTTGCATATTAAAAGAATTATGAGACATACAACATAAGACTTTATTACCCTCTTTACGTTTTTTTTTTTTTTTTCATTGACATAAAAGGCATCTACCATTCTACTTTATTATTAATGTCAGAAACATCTCGTTTGGTAGAGCATGCAATTGCCCGACCATTTGTAGCAGCTAGAAACATGGTTAATCCTTAGAGCATGGCAGACAAGAAAAGTGATATGAGAATGTTTTTTATATTGTGTATAGTTGTTTATTTGTGGCATATTCAGATTTTCTTATTTTTTATTGGGTATTTTGCCACTGAAAATATTTAAGAATATTAATGAAAAAACCTCCACCAAACGGATCAGACAGAGGTAGGTTCTTGAGTACTTGTTTATCACAAAATGTCTCACACTTGAAAATATATAAACTAGAACAATGTTATAAACTAAAAAAATAAAAATGAAAGCTAAAGTCAGTTAATGTTAGTCTACATCCGTTCTCAAAACTTTTTGGTTGTCAACCACAGTTCGTTGTTTATATATTTCTATCGTCACGTGAAACATTAAATTATATTTATCTTATTTTTACTTACTTCGTCTCTAAGGATGGGCAATCAACTAGTACAGAAATCTATTGAATAATTTGAAACGCATCTATCCTCGTTTAATAAAATAATCATGGATTCTTTAAGTTCCGTTGTTCTCTTTTTCCAAAATCTTTTACGTTTTTGAATTTTGAACAATATTTAAAGGTTTGGTTTTTGATAAAACCGATTTTAGCATGGAGCCCGTTTGAAAAACCGTTTGTATGGAAAACCTATTCCCAACTTTTCGTAATTTATCCGATAAAGCATGTATATATGGGATTACTGCCATAGGCCTAAATATCTCAGGTAAGTAAGTAGTAAAAAAAGAATGTTTCTTAGCGGTGCAAAGTTAATTTATAAATGAAATCAATTATTTAACAAAAAAATCAGCTTGACATTTACTAATCATGCATAAAAAGTAGACCCCTTGCTGGTTCAACATACTTATCTCTGAACTCCACTAACTGCGTAAGTCAATCGTATATTTGTAATTATTAAGTGGTAATTAATCGACTACAAAGAATTGATATTTCTTTGTCATGCCTAGTGACATAGCTTGTAGGTTTAGAATGTCTGTTGCTGGACCTCTATAGTAACCAGGACATATGCCAGTGTAATTTTTGTATTTTGTATTCACTAAGTGGCAAGTAATCGATAAGAAAATATTCGCTTGAAACAAATACTTGCACCAACTGGAAAAGACATTTCAAGTTATTTACTGAAGTTTCCATCAGTAAGAAAATGTATCGTATCACTTTTGTTGTCTGCTAAACTCTAACGAACAAGATTAATAATGTCTTTAGTTGTTACAAATGTGTCAGGTAATTGCATGCTGGCTCCTGTACCAGTGATGTTGCTTCTTTTCTTAAATTCGGTAGATAAATTACTAATTTATCTACACATGAAGATTATCACGTGAAAAACTGAACATTTCGAAACCAGTCTCTGCAAATAAAAACACAAAAAGTATCTCAATTAAATTTGTTTTTGATTTAATTCGATCACCTATCGTATGTTTAAAAATATAATAAGTAAATTATAATATTGCCCGTGCAGATGTGACTAACATAACCCATAACCTCAAATTATACGTATTGTTAGTTTATTCTCATATTTTTAATGTTTTTATTCACATTTCTAGATTAGACCCAGTGTAACATTAACAAACTGTTTCAGTTAAATACATATCATTTTTCAATATTATTGAATATTGATTCTAACTCAATGAAGACAGGCCTCTAATAATTATAGGTTGGATTTCCAACTTCTAAATATGAGTACTTACATCTTTAAAATTCAACAATATTAATAAATTATAAGTATTTATCTAAGAGAGTTTATTAATGTTACACTTCTTCCAATTTAGAAATGAGAATAAAGTTACAAAAACGTAAAATTTGAGCTTAATTAAATTTATTCAACAGTTAACTTTCAAGTCGACGCCACTGGATTTAGGGATTTCTGTTAAACAGGCGCGCCAACGGTGTTTAGTGGGTTGCATACATTTTGTGGTCACGTGTCTTACGGTCATTAATGAAGGCCCTGTATATACACACACACATACACATACATTATACATAATAACTTAATAATAAAATGCATAGTACAATCAATATACGAATAACTTTAAGTTAATAACATATTTTTTACATATGTTCTAAATTTGTTTAAATTTTTGACATTTTTAATTTTGGTTGGTAAATTATTATGCAAAGTTATTTCCTTATAAAAAACTGAGTTTTTTCCAAATTTTGTTTTAAAAGGAGTTGTCACTATAATTTTTACTTGCCTAGTATTACATATGGTACATGACGCATCAACTGAGACTGGGCCAATATATTACGGATAAATAAATGATAGAATGTCGGAATTAAGTTTTCATAAATGCAGTTAGAGCTTCACAGTAAAAAAGTTCTGAAAGAAAACGGATTGTCCTTGAAAATGAGCCCGGTCCGAAGTCCCCAACCCTTTCCCTTCTATGGGTTAAAAACTTTGCGCACCCCTTCCTGCCCTTCTAATCATCCGATCACAACCTGTACGGGCTCAAATCAAAGAAAAATATCCACATTCGATGGCGAAAAAATTTCTTCTTACCACACCACTTTCCTTCCTGGTGAAAAATGACTTTTTCTAAAGAAAAAAAAAATTGTTTTTTCCGGAACCATTTGTTCATTTATGTCGAAAATTATAAACAAATGATAAAACGTTGAAGTAGGAACATTAATACAAAATGTCGCGTTTGCTGAGCGATATGTGGCCAAAATTGCGGAAGTTACAGAAGTTTTAATTTGATTTTCGTCTTCACCTCCCCCACCCCTCCTAATCGACCTAGCGACTTGAAACTTAGACACAGTAGTTTGGACCCGACTATCTATTGGAGAAAAAATTAGCAAGTCGCTTATGTCGCTTTCTTCCCCGCACAAACGCGTAAATGGCTCTTATACAAAACCGGACCTATAAATTGCAATATCTCGAGAAACGTTGAACCGATTTCGACGAATCAAAATTCAGTTTATACACATTTGCGAGCACATAATTTTTCGAACTGAATCAAACTAAGCCAGATGTCCGAAAAACTGATTTTCCATATCTTTACATGTAAATTTGCCCCCTCCACCATTCGTGAGTCGCCCACACTAGTCACTACAAGTTACGGGAGGTCCGACTTTACAATATCACAAACAAAAAAGTTCAAAAAAACGTTGTCACTTCCGATGATTTTGCGTGCCAGATCGACCCCACTATATATGTAATGGACTTGACCTCCACTATTTTAAACAAATTTTAGCTTTGCATTTGCACATTCTTGTATGTTCTTATTTGTACATATGTGAGTATTTTAAATTAGTGACTTTACATGATTTTATATTTTATATAGGTAATAAATTATTTGCAAAACTACTTCATGTTTTAGGATAAGGTTAATATATCAGTTCTCTATATCTTATGCATTTGTATGTTTGTAGCTTGTTGTTATATACCATACAATAAATTATTTATTATTATTATTACCAGCTACCACTAATTACTCTGCCGCATGGGAAAAAGTTTAAAATCGTTACATATATAATTGTTTATTAATCAAAAGTCACATAAATGTATATATGTAATATTCTAAATATAACAAAAACACTCATCGGCTAATTCAATTTAAAAGGTACCAACTTAGTTTCTTTAAACTCATTAGGGGTGCAAACAGATAATCGGAATTTAATAATTATACATTTTATTATTACAAAATTTGATGTAATGTTGCGAAGTTGGGATCTTTTAAAAATAAATGGGTTATCAACTCTGGTTCATTTAAAAGAGTTTCTGATAAACAAATATAAATGTTTAGAGTCCATAGAATGTAATTGTTAACAAATAATCCAAATAAAATGTAAAAAAATCTAATAATCATAACCCGCAAAATCATCATAAAATGCAAAATCGCTTGTGACTTCTAACATGAGAACTTACAAACCAATTTGCACATTGTGCAAATCAAAACTATATCATTACCGGTGCCCAGATTTCTCGAAAATTAATTCAGAGTTATTATGCGAATTAGAATAATGTACATACTGCTTTAAAACTAATCATCAATTCTGTAATTATGAGTCCACTACACGATGCAAAATTTGCAACAAAAAACATCCTACATTGTTACACTTTGATAAAATAAATACAGATAACTCGACAGAGATAATAACAAATCCAGCCGATTTAAATCCTAGTGAGGTAAATCCTCAGCCATCAACGTCTGCATTAACAAGCATTTGTAACTATTCGTAAGTTCTGTTATCAGTTGCTGTAATCTATGTATTCTATAGTAAAAATTGTATTTATGAATGTAGAGTGTTGCATAACATTGGTCTAAATCTAATTTAATAACGGAAGAAAGGATTAAAAAACTTAAACTAAATACTACAAATAATAGAACAATAATTATTGGCATCACACAAAATCCAATTTATATAAACAAATCCGTTGTAGTAAAAATTGAGTCTTTAAGTGTTTAAAATGTAGCAAGAAATTGATCGGTTTTTGCAATAATCGATTTTTTTCGAAAAAAAGACGATTTTATAGAATTCCATATACTCAGCTTCCTGAACACCTACCGAAACGTTTTAGAGCTTAAAATTTTCTTGAAGAGTTGTACCATGGGCATTTAGTGCGCGCGTTGTTAAGTAATTGCAAATATGCGAAAAAATGACTGAAATGTCAAACAAAAATTTTAACCCCAAAAACTTTGATTATCTTTTTAGTGTGAAATTGTGTCAGAATGATATCAGCACCAATCGATAGCTGCTAATTTTCTACAAGCTTAAAGAAAAAACAAATATTTTACGACCTTCTGGAGCTGAGATAATTTTTTTTTTAAGGGCTGAAATTTGCACACATATTAGTTGAATTTAATATAAAAAATATTTCACAATCATCGACCGCGCACTCTTTACTGTAAGCCAAACTGTGTCGGGCTCCGTAAAAATCATGTTTTGTTCGACGCAGCAGTGTGCGTGAGAGATTCCGAGTCCTCGTTGACTTAACTCTGGAGGCCAGCTCATTTTTGGCGAAGGCACAGATATTTTAGTATTACTGACATAGTTTGCACCATCAAATAAACATACATATACTTCACTAAAATTGGGAAAGGTCTAGAGAACGAAAAAGTATATAACTGTGACAGTTTCAAGTATCCAGCTTTGAAAGCATTGTGAAAATATTCAACAGACAAAAAAAATATGTTACCTAAGTTGGACATTCTTTACGATAAAAAAGCTCAGCATAAACATATTGCGAAATCAGATTTGAAATTATTGCAACCTTGTACTCGACAAAAAAAGACACTGGTCGACAATGAACTGAGATTCTTACGATTTTAAAAGTCAACACAAGATCATCTTTTCAGTTAGGGAGTTTTCCACATAACTAAAAGTTCTGCAGCTCAACATTGCTATTGGACCTACCTGCAATTGTTAGCCTGGCTTGGAAATGAAGTTGATCCCGAAAAATGGGGCTGGAAGATCGTCAGTTATAATTTGCAATCTATATATAGCTCCGATCCAATGATTCCTGAAGACATCATTAAAAAAATAATGTGTCGATGTAAAAGCAGTTGCAAAAGTAATAGTTATGGCTGCAGAAAGCATGGACTAAAATATTTCAACATGTGCTTACAATGTGATAATGACAGCTGCTAAAATATTGAAGAGAAAACAGTTGTTATTTGTGAAGTCGACGATGACATAGACGAGCCAGACGTCGCAAAGGCTGAAATAGAAGCAGATGACGAAACAATCGATGATGAGAAAGTTGCAGAGAGCACCTCAAATGATGTAAGTAGCGAAGACGAATAATCACAAAAAGAAGGAAAACAAATTAATTTATGTATCACAATTCCTGGTACAAAAATTTTATATATTTCTTGTATAACAAGATTTTTCTACTTGTGTAGTAATTCTTGTAATGTTATTTGTATTACTTGTAATATTTTTTGTAGTTGTAATAGCATGTAACTTAACATAAGAGTAAACTTCAATAAAACAGAAAAAAATTAAAATATATGATTTATTTAGTTTTTAATGTTCATTAAGTTATTATTGATAATTTATGTAATAGTCATTAACTTTTTAAGTCTATTGGATAAGTAATATAAAAGGAGAAGGTTATAATAATATTGAGTCCATTAATAAGGCCACTGAGTCGAAGTATCTCGCCCACTACGCGCACTGATGCGTCACACGGAACATGACTTTATGGAGCCTAACATAGTTTCGCTTACAGTACAGTCAACGATTGCAAAATATTTTTTATATTAAATTGTAAGTCTTACACTAATATGTGTGCCCTTAAAATCGGTAATTAAAGGAGTATCGATTTTTCGACAAAAAAAAAAAAAAATCCCAGCTTCAAAAGGTCGTAAAATTTTTTTTCTTTAAACTTCTAGAAAATTAGCAGCTATCGATTGGCGCTGATAGCATTCCGATACAATTTCACGCTAAAAAGATAATCGAAGTTTTTGGGGTTAAAATTTTTTTTCGATATTTCGGTCATATTTTCACATATTTGCAATTATTTAACAATGCGCGCACTAAATACACATGTTAGCACAACTCTTCAAGAAAACTTTAAGCCCCAAAACGTTTCGGTAAGCGTTCAGGAAGCTGAGTAAATGGAATTTTACAAAATCGCATTTTTTTTTGAAAAAATAGATTATTGCTAAAACTGATCAGTTTTTTGCTATTTTTTAAACACGCTCTTATTGTACTCGCCAAGGACTATACGTTCAGCTACTTTCATTAAATAATCTTTTTTTAATTTTTTAGATATAGGCAATTGAAAAAAATACGATTTCTAGCGGTTTTTTTGAAATAAATAATTTATTTGTAAATTTATTGATATCGAAGGTTTATCGAAGGCTTATCTTATTGCTATTAAAAAGTTCTACAAATTTTATACAAAACTTTTTTTTGTACAAAGTTTAAAAAATTTTTTTAAACACGAAAAACTGTTTTTGGGCCACTTTTGATCCCATTTTGAATGACTTCTGCAATGGACCGCTGGTCCAAAACTAGTTCATCAAATTCTACGGAATTTTTCCTATCCCTTCCATATTTTATCTTGTGGATGGCTTGGTTGGCATGAAGAAATCTAATTTGATTGGACTATTAGCCATTTCTTTCTAATATAAATCTGTCTGTCTCTATTTGAATATGTAATGAGTAGCCGAAATAAAACAGTTGGCACTTTTATTATATTTTTTATTGTAAAGCATATCCGGGTTCTAATAGCATTATCTAGTATTACTAGAACCATATTCAAGACACATGTACATGTCAATGAGACATATTGCACTGCGTTATAACATCAACAACAATTCTGTGTTTTAATTTAAAAAAGTGGAGAATAAACGGTACGAATAGTAGAAATCCTGGATCAGGGCAACAAAGGATATCCAACTTAACAAGAAACTAATTATTAATATTCTGTTATTGCACCATTTCTACTTATAATTTCTATAAGTCTGTTTGGCATAGAATTAAATAAACTTATACAGTAATCATTAGCAATAATTTTTTCCCTTGCATTATTTACTACTTCCAGTAATTCTTGGGCATTCCGTGGTATCACATTTCGTTTTTGGATACTTCTTACGAGTAGTCTCCATACGTCTTCCACGGGGTTAAAATCTGGACTATGACTGGGCCAGTTAAGAACATTAATGTTGTTATCTTGAAACCAGTTAGTCACGGTATGAGCAGCATGAATTGAATAATTATCTTCTTGAAATATGAATTCAATATTAGGAAATAATTGTGACACAGAAGGGAGCATATTATTGTCTAAAAACCTAATATACGTTTCACTATTAAATCGTTCCTCAATATGCTACAAAACACCAAGACCACGTGCCAATATCCAAGCCCACATCTTACCGGAAAATCTACCACTTTTGTCATCGTTAGATATATACTTCTAGGCTCGCAGAGAGGGGGGGGGGTCAGGGGGTGTTTCCGGGCCCCGAATTTTTAAGGGAGCCCGGATCGAGTGATGGACCCCGAATTTTAGGAGACGGAGATGCATATAAATTTTTGATGAAGAAAAATGTAAGGGGAAGTAAATATTATAATAATAATAATAATTTATTGTAATCATATAAAATATTTTACGCCAAAAAGGTTTTTGTTAAATATAGTTAAAACATAGACAGAAAACATATAAGACAAAATTCATAATAAATGATTATATTATATAAGAAAACTATAAAAATATTAAAAATACAAACTACACTAAACTACACTAAAATCTTTAGAAATATTACAAAAGGACAATTAGAAAAGAAAACTGGCATATTACATCACAGGATAATTTTTAAAACAATACTCAATATCTTCAAGTGTGAAGAAAGCATATTTGATGAGATACTGGGTAATAGTCGATCTGAATTTAAATGGGAGGCTGGCTTTTTATTGTATTGGGTAATGTATTGAATAACTTGATTCCATAAAAATTAATACCAATTTGTGCTCTAGTAAGCCTGATATTAATTCTGAGGTCATTATTGCCTCTAGTTAGATAATTGTGGAAATCCTTATTTCTATTATATAGTGACATGTTATTTTTGACATATGTAATGCATTCTAATGCATAAATGCATGGTAGTGTGAGAATATTATATTTTTGAAAAATGAGACTGGTTTCTTCTCTATAACCTACATTGCCTATTATTCTTATTGCTCTCCTCTGAAGACCAAATAGCCTATGCCTTCCTGCAGCATGCCCCCATGCTAATATAGCATAGGACAGACGAGATTATCCAAGTGCATAATATGCTGTTTTTAATACATTCTTTGAGAGATTTGTGGACATTTGTCTGAGTACACATATGTTTCTGGTTATTATATTTGCAATATAATTTGTATGTTCATCCCATTTAGGAACTAGGTCTAGGTAGACTCCCAAAAATTTTACAAACTTGGAGTTTTCCTCCAGAGTCATGTCTTAGAGAAGATGTCATCGTAACTGTTTCATTTTTATTTAGTATTAGCAAATTTGTTGAGATCATTTTTCTGCACTTAACTGTGCGTCAGCAAGTTTTATCTTTAGTTCGTTAATATTTTCACCTGATACGGAAAGTGTCATTTTGTCTGCGTAAAACAAGCAGTTGACGTTCTCTCCAGCATTTGGTAGATCGTTTATGTAGTTTAAAAATAGCACAGGGCCCTATGGTACACCTGCTCTTACATTTAGCATGTCGGAATTTTGGTTATGGAAGCAGACTATCTGGTGTCTGTTATTCAGATAAGATTTAAGTAAATGTATGGCTTCTTGACAGAAATTATACTTGATACATTTCTTTAATAATAACTCATGTGAGACACAGTCAAAAGCTTTACTGAGGTCACAAAATATCGAGGCAGAGTACAAAACCTCTTCCAAAACAGTCTAGTGTATATGTAGTGTAGTTTAAAATAGCATCTGTAGTTAATAATTTCATTCGGAAACCAAATTGGGCTTTGTTAAACAAATTATAGTTTTCAAGATAATCAATTATTTGATTTTTTATTACCTTTTCAAGAATCTTTGATATTATAGGTAGGTAATAATGGTATAGGTCTATAACTGATAACATCATCCAATTCTCCTTCTTTTTGAAGATTGGCACGACAGAAGCTATTTTAAGAGCATCTGGAAATATACCAGTATTTAAACAATCATTTATTAATTTGTGAGAGGAATTAGTATTAGATCTTTGATGGTTTTTATTAGAGTGATCTTTAAGCCATAAATGTCTTTGCTTTGACTGTATCTTAAGGAGTTTATTATATCTCTCACCTCTATTTATATATCACCTCATGGAACCGAAATTCTGGGATATTTGCATGACTGTCAAGATATTCAAGTGGCTCATGATTTGTTTTGGGAAGGCTTTCTATGATGAGTAATAAAGCCAAGGCAACGTTCCGCTAAGGAAAAATCAATTCGGTCATTTCTTTCCCCAAAACTAACTTTGATGCTGAAAACTATTTTGAAATAATTGACTGGAATTCCTGTAAGTTGTTCTCTCCACCTATTTTGTGCAATATTGACGATAATACTATTTTATCACCAATACATCGTGAAACTGCCCCAAATTGGAACATAAGAAGCTTTCCTTGCCATATACAAACTGTGGAGCGATGTGAGAAGCTTGTCACCGAGGCATCAGGCAAGGTCTGTGGTGCGGAGAGTAGAGATGGCTACATCACATCAACTCTGCTATCAAGATCCATAATGACAGAGTTTTCTAATAAATCTAAATTCAAACTAGACATTCAGGAAAATTGACTATCGGAGAAAAAGTAACCTCACAAAGAAAATCTTTACCTTCCAACACACAGTTAAATTTTAACAACATGACCCTGGCACTTAGCTCGCATACAAGATTTTTAGGTATTTCAATACATACAAAACTAAGCTGGGATATTCAAATCGATGAAGTATGCAAAAAACTTAACAAAGCATATTACTATATACGTAAGCTCAAGAACTCCCTAGATACTGAGGCTTTATTGGCTTATTGCCATATATCCTACAATATTATAATGTGGGGACGTGCAAAATTTGCAACGAGTTTTTGTCTGCCAAAAGCGCATAATTAGATTAATTTCTAATCTCAATTTCACCACATCATGTAAAAACTCACTGACTTTTAAAAGTCACAGAATATTAACGGTACCTTCCATATATCTTTTTTCTTTGTTAAAGTACATTAAAAGTAATATTAACCAATTCAAAACTGTTGCAAGTTACCATAATTATAATACTCATCATGACGACTTATTAGCTCTGCCTCATCATAATACCTCTCGTTTTGAGAAATCACTTTATTTCTCTGGTATCAGTTTTTACAAGTTACTTAGTGTGATTAAGGAGGTCAAAGATTTTAACAAATACAAATCTAGTATCAAACAACTTTTACTTGAGAAATGTTTATACTCGTACAATGAATTTTAATCTATATTTGTGTCATATTTGTTGTTTATTGTGTTTTATAATTACTACGTATTGTCCTACCTTGTATACTGAATTATGTATTTTTTCTTCTTATTGACATTCACATCTGTATTGTAACAGCCTAAGTGATTATATATAAATAAATAAATTTACATATACAAATAAAAACCATATTTTACCAAAAATGTGTTGTTTTACAGCGCATGCGCAAATGGAAGGTGCTGACAGATTTCTAAAAAAAAATTGAGTGCTTTCTACCTTTAATAGGAATCGCTATCCCCGCTATAGTGACCTCGTAATTAAATGCGCAAACGGAAGATACTGTTTTAAAAAATGTTTTTTTTTCTCGTCTTCTCTCTGCCAAACACAACTTTTTTTTACTGCAGCGTTTCGCTCTGACAACTTTGTTGTTTTCTGGCCTACACTAATGTACATACTTTCCTAATGAAGACATTATTATTATTATCATTACTTTTTATTATTATTATTAAATGGGGTTGCCCCCAGTATTACAAATAGACTAAGATAAACATACAAAAATGTGTAAAACACGTAAATATAACAGGAATAACACACATATATGATTACATCACATTAACTATTACACAAATATTTTTTCAAGAACATTAAGACTGGTATGAAAAAATCCAGATTAATTCTGTAACAGTTAGACATCATTCTATTAATAAGATTATTCATCCCATATAGTGTTTTGTGATGCTCCAGAGCAAAGCTGTAGACCATGCGAAGTTGTCTTTGTGGAGTATGAAAGTTTATTAATGCTAACAGATCAGGACAGTCAATGCAATTATTACATAATTTAATGACATCAGTATTGTATCTGCATTTCTCAAGACTTTGGATGTTTAACTTTGACAATATACAGTCATATACCATCAATTCACTTGGTATACACATACATACTATACCCATTTTGAAAGATATAAAGCATAAAAAACATGTTTGGATCCTCTCTACTTTATTTACTTGTGTTTGAAAATAAGGTGCCCATACACTGCTACAATTTTCCATGTGTGATCTAACATAATTACCATACTATGCACAAGACAGTTCTCAACATCGTTCGTCGATGAAAAGGTTAAACAACAATGGAGCTAAATGTGCCCCTTGCGGTTTCTTTAAATTTGCCAGTGAGTGTGTAATAGAAACTGTATTTTTCAATGAATATTACGATGGCATCAATTTTTTCATCTTAAAAGAAAAAACTTTCAAAGTTAAATAAATGATAAATATTATATGAAACATAAGCTCACATGACCAAATTGACGTATTTCAGTGTTTTGTAATGCCTTACATTACCAGAATAAGCTAGCCACAAGCAACTACTCTACAAAATAAGCTACATATAATATGTTTTGGTTTCATTCAGTGACGTCTCATTATATTTTCCAAATCTTTCTAGCCAGTCGCTAAAATGATGAAGTATATTTTAGTTACTTCAAGTGGCGTACTACAAGTTACAAAAATACTTGCGTAACCAAATCTTTTTAAATAAAATGAATTTATCCTCAGTGATTAATTTTTAAGAATTTCTTGAATTATATATTTTTATTCACAAAAAGAATTGTTATTTTCAAGAAAGCTCGGGGCCCCCCCTGCTATTATTCAAAAGCCGGCGCCTATAATAAAATGTTATATTTCTTACTTACCATTAATATTACTACTGGTACAAATAACATGTTACGCTAAAATAAATTTAAAACTCCAAAAACCTGATATGCTCTTCTCGAATGTTAGCTGTAAAATGCAAAACTTTGGATATTTTACCCAACGCTGCTAATGAAAACTTTACTTCACTAGGATAAACTAGTTCCAATGGCAAAGTCTTAATTTGTTCTAGGTTGATATAAATAGGAAAAATAAAAATATGGAATAAACATTTATGCGCCTAAGATAATTGAGACAGAAGATTCATAAAGTAAATAATTGAACCTGTAGGAAAATGTGCAATGGATATGTCTCAACAAAAAATATACATTCCTTAAAGTTCTAGGCAACATGAGTTAACTTAAATAATCATTTTATTGAGCATCTTATATTTAGGCTGCAGAACTTTGTTCTTTCAATAAAGGTCTTTTATTATTATTACTATATGTTGGCAATATAGGGAACCGATTGCACTAATAGTGCATATTTTTATCTAATAATAATGTTATCAATATTTAGGTCTAAATGTGTAATAAATCTATTTATTTTTTAATTTGTCTGTAAATTAAACTTGACTACACAACTTACATGGTCAAATCGAAAAATGTACTTATTTAAAAATTGTAGAGCTTTTGACTTTATAAAATATATATGTGGAATATCTTACAGGTTGTGGCAGTAGCTCAGATGCTGGAGGATATGTTACATCGGCGTGAGTTGTGGAGGAATCTTTATTGAATGTTTATTATTTTTGACCTTTCGCAGAAAACGTCTGAGCCCGTCTCACACATCGCCACATGTAATTCCTAATGCTCCCTCCTCTCCCCTTCCAAGATTTGTCTTCCCTGTGACCACGGGCCAATTACAAAGATTCTGCTGGGAACAAAATAAGTAATTATTATGAAAATTATAATAAATTACTATTGTTTTAAGAAAGTGAATTTTTTTTTTCTTGTGGCTCAATAAACGTGTTCTTAAGAATGTGATGATATGATTACTCTTTTATATGGAAGAAATGTATGTTGATATTTTGACAGTAATTATTTGCTAATATTAGGCAAATAATACCTATTTTTAGATGTTTAAATTTGCTAATAGCTAAAACTGAATTGCTTTTATTTCGATGAGGCATGTACGGACTTCTTTTTCCCTTTACATGATTTTCTGTTTAAGCAGTTTCTTTTTACAAAAAACTGAATTTTATTAAAGTATTTTTAAATAATAATAATATAATAATAATAATAATAATAGCCTTTATTTAATAATACCTTGTAACGGTGCAGAAAAAGTCAAAAGAACATGAAATCTTGGTAAGTAAATTGATATAAACATTACAATTACATACAAAATGGTGTATAACCAGGAACAGTACATTTAAATTATGTAGAAATAAAATAATACCTTTAAATAAAAACATTACTTTACAATGACAGGTCAAAATGTTGGGTAAAATATTCTGAAACACAGTAAAATGACTTTTCACATAAATAGGCTTTCAGCTTTACTTTCAAATCTTTTCTTGACAGGTTCTGATAAACTTGTGGTATTTCGTTGTAAAATTTTACCAGCTGTGTTACTACATTACGCTGTACTTGGGTGAAATTCGTTTGGGGTTGATGTAACACTGATCTTGCACAACCTCTAGTGTTAAACATATGGCTGGTTTCATATCTGCTAAATAATTCTTGGTAATGAAAATACTTCTGATACATGATTTTTGGAGCTTGAAAATTCTAGATGAGTCAATCGAGTTTCCCCAAAAATTGATTCCAAATTTTATTCTGGAGTTTACATAGGAATAATACGCCGCCAATGCTGCATCCTGATTCACGGAATTTGCTATGACTCTTAATGCATATGTAAATGAACTTATTTTGCTAGCTGGATAGTGTAACATATTCGTTTCAGTTCAATTGTAAGTCAATTTGGATACCCAGGAACTTCGTGTGTTGAGTGGTTGTGATAATTTGGTTCATATGTTAGTGTAGAAGGATATTCTGTCCTTAAGGTAAATTTCATTAGGTGCATTTTTTCAATATTGTTCTTCAGGTTATTCCCTCTGTAGCAATTATCCATCGTCTTAATTGTACTAACTATTTCTGTTTTTAATTCTTCCTCAGATTTAGCCCTTATAATGAGCGAGTTGTCATCTGCAAAGAGATTTGTTACATGACTAACAATATTGGGTAAATCGTTTGTATATAATAAAAATAAAATTGGGCCCAAAATGGAACCTTGTGGGACTCCTTTTCTAGGTATTTCCCAATCAGAATTAATTTCCATTCCTGCACCCATTACCATTACACACTGCCTTCTGTTCATTAGATATGATTTGAGAATATGATACATCTTTCCTCTGAACCCCAATATTTCTAGGTCTAAGAGTGTTATGTGGTCAACACTGTCAAAAGCTGTTGACAGGTCCATAAATAAGGAAATAACTTTTTCCTTATGGCTTATAGCTTCCAAAATCTCACATATCGCTATATATACTGCTCTTATCGTTGTTCTTCCCTTTATGTAAGCATTCTATTTAGTAATGCCTTTTCAAAGATTTTCGCTATCAATTAATATACTGTCTTTTTATATGTCAGATAATTAGTTTCCAATTAAACTATTACTATTCGATTGTTTTCTTTTAAATTAATTTAAAAAAAATCATTTCTGCCAAAGCTGTAAACTAAAAATTATTGACCGGACAAACATTCATCAACAAACATTAGTTATAACAAGCTGGGGATAGATGCAGAGTGAAGTATATAATAAGTATTCTAAGATTACATTATTTGTTGTCTGGATGGCAAATGTCAATTTTTTTTTATCGTTTATGCCATGAATAAAATAACAGACGTTTGTGTGAATAAATTAAATGATAAGTTATAGGATACTGTGGTTAGGTTAACCACAGATTTAATAAAATAAAATTAAATATCTTGAATTATCATATATTGCAAATGTATAATACAATAATATAATATTGTTTCAAGTTAAAACAAACAGTAAATTAAATCTTATTAATTTTTTGTCAGAATATTATTCTTGAAGTATTTCTTATTTTCTTTCTTGGTTACCGCTTTTCATTTCTTTTTGGGGAGCTCTATATGAAATGTACATGTAGCTTCTATCTTAAAATGAGTACGCTACATATACCCCTCTGCCAAAAGAAAAATTACCGCAAGCAATCAATAACAAAATGAACACGTTTAGGTAAAGAAGTAAAAGTTTGATCCACCTCATCAGTCAACAAATAAGCGGGTTTAACTCTGTCAAGACTGACAGTGACAGCTTTACCCCGTTTAAGGATAGTCATAATCTTATCAGTCCGAGAAACTACCTCAAAAGGCCCATCAAATAAAGGTGAAAACTTAGATTTCAATTGAGCTTCTCGAAGGAAAACGTATGTACAATTGTTAATATCAGAGCTGATAAAAGATTTTTGACAAAATTGACGTTTTGAGGCAGTAAATTGTAAATTATCAAAATATTCACGTAATTTAACAATAAAATTAGAAACTTGTGAGTCAAAATTTGATTTAATGAAATATTCCCCGGGGAGGCGTAACGTTTGACCGTAAACTAGTTCTGCTGATGAGTAACGCAAATCAGTTTTAGGCATAGCTCTCAAACCCAACAAAATGATAGGGAGTTCTTCGTACCAATGTGATGTACTTGCTCTCGCTAATAATGTGGTTTTTAGGGTTCGATGGAATCGTTCAACCATACCATTACTCTGAGGGTGGTAACTAGTTGTGCGAATCCGGTGAAAACCTAAAAACTTTGAAAATTCCGAAAATAGAGTTGACTCAAATTGCACTCCTTGGTCTGTTGTTATGTCTAGTGGAACACCGAAACGACATACGTAGTTTTCAAAAAGAGTCCTAGCGACTGTTTCTGCTGTAATGTCTACGAGCGGATATGCTTCTGGCCAGCGGGTGTATCTTTCAACAACTGTCAATATATAAGAATTACCATGCGAAGGAGGTAAAGGTCCTACAATATCGATATGAATGTGTTCAAAACGGCCTTTGGGTACCTCAAAATCACCTATAGGTGTCTTAGTATGACGGTTGACTTTTGAAGTTTGACAGTTGATACAGGTTTTTGTCCATAAATTACAATCAGAATTCATCCTGGGCCAGAAATACTTAGTGGTTATCAATTTTTTAGTAGCTTTAATGCCAGCATGAGTTAAATTATGAAAAATATTGAAAACTACTTGACGTAAACATTTTGGTACGTAAGGACGACATCCATTACGTGAAACATCGCACCAAATTAAAAAATGCGAATCCGAAAAGGTAATTTGTTTTAACAAATAGCTTATTTTACTGTTTTTATTATTCACCTTTTGATTGTTTAATAAAGAAATAAGTTGATCATCATCATCTTGGGTAGTTTTTAATATTGCTAAATTAAAACTGGAAGAGTTTAACGAGTCTATGATGTCTGAAGTATTTCGTTCCAAAACGTTAACGTCATCAATCCGTGACATAGTATCTGCGACAATATTAGCATGACCTGGAATGTGTCGTAAATCGTTTGTAAATTGTAAAATAAATTCCAAATGTCTGATCTGCCGAGGTGAACGGTCTGCTTTTGACGATAAAGCGTAAACCAACGGTTTATGATCGGTATAACAAGTAAAAACGCGGCCTTCCAATATATGTCTAAAATGTTTAATTGAAGTGAAAAGTGACAGTAACTCTTTGTCAAAAACAGAATATCGTTTTTGCGCATCTGTCAGTTTTCGAGAAAAGAAACCTAACGGAGAAGTAGAATTATGAAATGTCTGTTCTAACACCGAACCCATTGATACACTAGAACAATCCACAGTTAATGAAAGTGTCACTCCTTCCAAACAACTAGGGTGAGCTAAAACTGTGGCATTTATTAAAGCTTGCTTAGCTTTCTCAAAACTAGCAGAACAATCCAATGGCCAGAAATTAATAACTTTACTTTTATCACGCAACATTCTAGCATTCAACAAATGTAAAGGATTCAAAATTTCTGAAAAATTAGGGACAAATCTATGATAAAAATTAATCATACCGATGAAACGTTGAAGTTGTTTAATAGTAGATGGTTGAGGAAAATTAATAATAACTTCAACTCTCTCTTTAGATGGCACAATACCTTCTGGACTAATATAGTGTCCCAAAAAGGTCAAACCACTAGTGCCAAAAACACATTTAGTTGGTTTGATATTGATTCCATAGTCATTAAGGCGTTCAAAGATTAAGCGTAAATGTTCCAAATGTTGTGTATGATCCGAGCTCGCTACAAGAATATCATCAAGATACACGAAAACAAATTTCAAGTTAGAAAAAATTTCATTCATAAATCTTTGGAATGTCTGACCAGCATTTCTCAAACCAAAGGGCATTCGCATAAATTCGAATAAGCCAAAAGGGGTTGTGATTGCTGTCTTATAAATGTCACATTCGGCGACAGGTATCTGATGATAAGCACGAATCAAATCGATTTTCGAAAATACTTTACAACCAAATAAATGAGCATTAAAATCTTGTATGTGTGGTAAGGGGTACCTATCAGGAACTGTTACAGCGTTTAACTGTCGGTAGTCACCACACGGACGCCAGTCATTGGGTTCCTTTTTTGCAACCATATGTAGTGGAGTAGCGACAGATGAAGAAGATGCTCTACAAATCCCTAATTCTACCATATGGGCGAATTCCTCCTTAGCAATATCAAATTTCACTGCATCCAATCTACGTGGACGGTTAAAAGGTAAATGACCCTCAGTCACAATAAAATGTTGAACAGTATGTTTTACAGGTAAAAAATAATCTGGTGTTCCCACCAATTGCGGAAAATCATGCAATAATGCCGTATATTGGTCTTCAAAAGAAAATAACCTCGTGGAAATGACAGAACTAGTTTCGGCGTAACAATTCACTGACAAACTTGTCTTGTTATCGATCAAAATATTGTTCTTCAAGTCCACAATTAAACCAAAATGTGCCAAAAAATCTGCACCAATAATCGGGATCTGTATGTCAGCTATATTAAATATGAAAGTAAACACACGACGTAATCCCAAATTAACTTTCAAAAGTTTCTTACCGTAGGTGTAAACAATTCCACCGTTAGCCGTGGTAAGAACTAAATCCTTGTTTACCTTTAAATCTGTAAAAGCATTTCTCGGTATAACCGACAAATCTGCTCCGGTATCAATCAAAAAGCGAAAATTATTTGATACATCAAAAATAAAAAGGCGACGTCTGCTGTCAAGCTCTCTAGTGTCAGCAGACATGACAATAGAACTGTCTAGTTTTTTGAATTATTCGATTTATTTGATTTATTATCAAATAATGGAACGTTATAAAAAGTACACCAAGGACCGCCGCACATATATGCTCGGTCTTTATATACTTGATAATAGCAAATTGTGTTGCATGAAGGATCAAAATTATTTCGATTATTAGAAAATCGTGAATGTGAACGACGTCGGTTATGACAATTAGTACAACGTGTCTCATTTAGAGACGTGGAAGGACGAATCGTATCATTCGAAGATTGTAAAGTAGACAATTGTGATTCAAGTGATTGTTGTCTTTGTAAAACTTGATTTAAAGTCAATTGGAAACTTGTAGAAAAGTTATTAAAAGTAGTTAAAAGGTCTGATAATGTTGTGGGCGGAAACGTGTCAGGGATTGAAACAGGCAAAGCAGAAAAATTAGATTGAAGTGGAGTCTGACAAGATTCCCAAACTTTATCAGCTATGTCGAGAACTACTTGCAAATCTAACTTTCCCGAAGCAGTCAAGGCAATATAAACTGTTTTCGGTAAACGTCGTTTCCACAAATTCATTAGCAAATCCTGACTCACCATGTGCGAACCGCCAACAACACCTAACATAGAACGATAAAAATCTGAAGGCTTCCTGGTTCCAATTTCTGAGCCGGTTAATAAATCTTCAAGCCTTTTCTCTTCACTGGAGGAAAGGCGTGAAATTACAATAGTTTTCAAATTACCATACAAATCTTGTTCTGGAGGATTAATGATAACATCGTAAATATTATTGATTATCTCCAAGGGTAAATGGGCAACAATTAGGTCGTATTTTTTACGATCAGAGGTTATTCTCGAAACATTAAATTGTGCCTCAACTTGCATGAACCATATCAATGGATTTGACATCCAAAAAGGAGGTAATTTGACAGACGTTACACATTGTTGATTAACAGGCAGGGATTCGATTAACTCGACAGTTGTCTGAGGTGGATCAACCATTATTAATATCACAAATTGACAGACGTAGGAAAAAAAAAATAAAAATATTGATTGCTTAGCAAATCTTTAAGTACTGGTGAGTAATATATGCAACGTACTCACTTGGCCTCGCAAATAACACTTAGCATCAATGCTAATAAAAACAACTCTCAGACTGCCAATTCGGAGGGATCCAAAACCATAAATTCAGCTATAAATTTCAGACGAGACTTCCTCTGCGCCGGGCACCAAAATGCTCCAACTGGTCAATGGTCTAGACGAAACCACGCCAATTGTATCACGTCGGGGTCACCAATTGTGGTTAGGTTAACCACAGATTTAATAAAATAAAATTAAATATCTTGAATTATCATATATTGCAAATGTATAATACAATAATATAATATTGTTTCAAGTTAAAACAAACAGTAAATTAAATCTTATTAATTTTTTGTCAGAATATTATTCTTGAAGTATTTCTTATTTTCTTTCTTGGTTACCGCTTTTCATTTCTTTTTGGGGAGCTCTATATGAAATGTACATGTAGCTTCTATCTTAAAATGAGTACGCTACAGATACTATTATCTATTTGTTTATAGTAAGTGACTACTGAACTGTCGTGGCGGAAGATTTATGAATCAGTAATGAACCGCCGCATCGGGCGAATAATGCTTTGTTACTGTACCGCCGTGACAACTATTTATTCCATGCTATAGTGCTGATTGTCAGGTGCATGGTTTGCATATGGGTAATGTTCTCATTTAGTGTACGAGAGGTCCTGGGTTCAACTTCTGGACACATGGAACTTTTTTAAATTTTGTAACGATTAATCTATTTTTTCACAAATTCAGGTTTGCTTTGAGTGCAGAAATAATGCTTTTCTTCTTTTTCCTATAATGATTTCATTCTTTCATGTGATTTCTTTAGTTAGGTTGATTTTTATTTTGCTATCTAATTGTTAATAATTATTAGCTTTCTTCCACAAAATAACACAAAATATTCGATGCACTCATGCGCAGATGTGCGCGGCGGCTCAATAAGTCGTGAAAAGGTTCGCAGCGTCGGTTCAATAGCATATCTGCCTTGGATATAAACTATATAAATAAATTACTGAATCTTAGGTTAAAACTGACAAAATATTCATGTTACATCCAGTATGGTCACATGTTATGCAATAATTTATATTCATATGAAACTTTGTGTATGAATGAGCATATAATAATAATAATAATAATAATAATAATAATAGTAGGCCTTTATTTTGAAACTTAGCGAAATCCACTATCGAAAATATATGTCAAATATTTGGAATTATAATGATTCCTTAAAATAATAAATATTTATGAGAATTATGAAAGCTTATGAATACATAATATAAAGATATTACATAATAAATGTTTTAAAAAATACATATGTAAGGAATTATAAGAAAACAAATCAGTGTCATAACAAAACTGATCAATTTAATAGACTATTGCTCAGCTACTGAGTTCCAAGTAAATTAGTGGATTGTGTGAGTCAGAAAAACACCCGAAAAACCCAACTATGGTCTGATGCAACCAAAGCAGGTCTACCCCTATTTTCGAGGATGCTGAACACCGTGGTGATGGCAAAATTTCTTGTTGGGGTGACCAATCCCTACAAACGGCCAAAAACCACTTTCAAACGGGGTCAAACGCATATTGATAATGTTTCATGGAACCTAACTTACTGATTCCCATTTTCGAGCATGCCAATATGGGGAAGAGCCTAGGACGCGTGCCTGACAACCCGCCCACCCCCTTCAATGATCAATAACCACCCTCAAAAGGGATGAAAGAGCGCTCTCCGCATACCATGAGCAAAATTAGTTTCCCACCATTTTCGAGAATGCCGAACATAGAGAGGACCATGAAAATTGTGTCTGACACTCACCCACCCCTCAAGGGCTAATAACCACCCTCCAAAAGGGTGACAGAGCACTCTCATCATACCACTGGACAAAAACGTCTCACTCCCATTTTCGAACATGCCGATGCTGAGAGCGCACTCTCACCCATTTGGAGGGTTGTTATTGGCCATATACGAGGGTGGGTCAACCCAGGGAGGAATTTCACCCTCACCCAGCATCCTCGAAAATGGGGGATCACCACGTAAGAGTTCCTCAAACAATTATAATACACGTTAACCCCCGTTTGGGGGGGTGGTTTTTGGCCGTTTGTGAAGATGGGTCACCCCAACGAGAAATTCAGCCACCACCATGGTACAGTGTTCAGCATCCTCAAAAATGGGGGGTAGAACTAATCTAGTTGCATCAGACAATAGTCGGGTTTTCATCCGACTCACACAATCCATTAAATAGCTTTTGTAGGAATCATAAATCTAAACGTTAATTCAAATTTTCCCAAAATAAAAGAGATGCAACTTGTTTTTATGAATAGAACGTACTGTAATTTTTGTTAATCATATAATTGTTAATCAATAAATTAGCAACATAGAAGATCATCTATTGAAATTGGGTCTTTCAGATAATTAGGCAGAGCATATCAGCTTTAGAGTTTTTTTGTTAAACACACAACATTAAAATAGTGTATAAACATTTAATTACTATTTCTATCTCTTATACTACTTGTTATTTACAATAAGTACAGAAAGGCAAATTAAAAATTACAAAATGACCTGAGAATCATAAGCGAGATTTTATCGAGTCTCAAAATTACAAACAGATATACCAAATTCATTATGTAGTATAGTAAGCATCTCTTTGTCAATGAGTTGTAATAAAATTGTGTTTAGCTAATTGGTTAAAGCAAGAATCAGAAAGTAGAATTATCACTTCCAACTTATAAACTGAGAATCCAGGTAGTATTAAATCGTGTGATTTACTGATGGGTCCTTCATGAACGAGTCGTTCAAAGTAAACGGCTCATTTTTTAAATGCGACTCGTTCTATACATCATTACGTCTCCATAGGGAATACCATTCAGTGCCACGGTGAGCGACCAACGTACGACATGACCCATCACTAGTGTAGTTGATTCTTGTTAAATAGAAAAATATAGCGATATTTTTGCTAGGCTCTCTGAAACCATCTACATGTCCAGAGTTACTACAAAATTATACCTAGAAATGTAATAATTTTGGCTTATTATGTCATTTTTAATTCCAGATCAATCTATCTGTATCTAGCTGTAATATTTCTTGACATATCAGACATTAAATATGCTCCAAACATGCATATGGGTATTTCATGGTTATCAAAAGAAGCGCAGTAATTACTCTTATGCAGTAGGCTGAAAGTGATGATACTATGATATTTCGTATTATTATTTGATCAAAATGGGTTACACAGAAGCAGAAAAGTTTGATATATTATAATAAAAATAAAATTCAGCATAAGGATCAACAACTATAAAAATTGTTTAAAATGACCATCATTATTTAAAATACGAAGTTCATACCTTTTTCTTAAATTATTTAAACAATTAGAAACAGAGCTATTATTGTCCCTGAGCCGGACGATTTTGGTAAAATGCTATATATTCTCTTCTTGTAGCTTTCTTATTTTAATGATTTTTAACATAAAGGCAAATATATATCAAACTTTTTTGCTTCTGTATAACCCATTTTGATCAAATAATACGAAATGTTAATGTCACAATGTTGTCAGAGTATCATCACTCACAGCATACTGCGTAAGAGTAATTACTTTGATAATCATGAAATACCTATATGCATGTTTGGAGCATATTTAATGTCCGATATGTCAAGAAATATTACAGCTAGACAGTGATTTATTTGAAATCAGGGAAAAAAGATCTAAAAGAATATGTAAACATATACAGGGTTTTCCATTTAAAAAACAACCTTCATTGTTATATCACGTGACCTATGCAAACAATTGTTTTTTTAATTGCATTTAAAATATATATTGTAATGTTTTACTGTTTGTAAAAGAAAATGAAATGGAATTTTGAATATAGTATAGTTGATTGTGATTAATGAAATCAGTGTAGATTTGACTTTATTTGAACTGAATGCCTGGGCGACAACATTTGTAAGCTAAACATAAACCTGGTTAGCTTGTACTTCGACTGTCTCCCATGAGAGTAAGTTCAGATTTTTCACAGTAGTAGAATAAAACGCACTTGGAAATTTAAATGAACAGTCTATTAATAATAACAAATAGCAATAATAACACATACCTAAATATAACAGAAACTTAATAACTAAATGTAAAAATAGATAAATAACCAACCCCGAAATAAATTTTTCTCACATCCAAAAAAAATGCAGAATTTTCAATAATCAAAATATATAACAAATTACCATTAGAATCTAGACAAAAACAAACGGAAGTTAAAGCAAATACTAATCAAAAAGGCTTACTATACAATGTAGGAATATTTCTTGGACGACTTTTTTCTATAAATATACTTTTACTGTATTATCAACATATTCCATTAACTGATATTTTAAGGATTAAGTACTTATGTTAGCACTTATATAAGTTTTAAATTTCTCTTAAAGAAACATTTTAGCTACATAAATTTTAACTTTGTATGTCTTATTTTGTATTGTCTGTTTTATTTCTTTCTGTTTTTCTGCTGTATCTTCTGATTGCTATTTTTATATTATTTGACATGTTCTACGCCCCATTGGGCAAAACTGTATATATTTACAGACAGCGTCGGACTGGGACCCAGAGAGCCTACCGGGAAAATTGTTTTGAGGGCCACATATCAAATTTTTTAACATATTTTTTTGCATACCCATCCTCTAAGTACATTATCAAGTTAGGTAGCCCCTAGGAGAAGAAATAGATAGTTCTATTTTATTGATTTAAAAAAAAATACATACATTTCTGTTAGGTACATAACATGGTCAAAATAAAATATATTCAATAATAATAGGCCGGTCGTCGTAAACTCAAAATCAACGATTTTGGTCAGAAATTTAAACGAGCAATTTTCTTATAGAAAAATTGCGATGAACACGATGGTGACATTAAAAAATTTATAAAACATAGGCTTCATTATTAAAAACAATGGTTTTTAGAGAAAATTCTAATTTTTTTATGTTTCTTGACTTTTTAATGTAATGTGCGTCGGCGTTCATAAATTAACTGTTATAAAAGCAAAAAGTGTATGAAAAAAACCTATGGATTTTTTTAACAATTGAAAACTGGTTAGTTTAATATATTAACTTTATGTTGTCACAAGATTTTTTTCAAAAAATTTATTAATAAACAATGAGCAACATGCATGAATTTTAAAAATGCAATAATTTATTATTTTTTCGTTATATATGTTATATAAGTTGAGAAAGTAATGAAGAAAAGGTATAAAAAAATGTGTAGCCTAAATAAACGACTTTGAAATTCAAAATTTTATGGGAACATATCCACGTGACTGAAAACACCACGCTATTGGTCTGACGTCATTGGGCATAATATCTAATGGTCGTCTATCTGCCAACGGGTTAAATCATAAATTGTTTTGTGTTTTGTAAATGTGTATTGATATTTTCATAAAAGAAATCATTCATTTATTTACTTATTTTAATTATTAAGTGGTAAAAATGACGGACAGTGGGTTTTTACGGGGCCAGAGTGACAATTTGCCCGTTGTTGATGTGTTTATGATAAACTTTTTTGCTACTAATACTGATTTTATTAGTGCAGAAATTGGAGTACTAAAGCAACAAGGTATGTGTCATTCATTATTCTAAACATTAATTCAATTGTGCCCATTTTTATCCTTTTACTGTAGTTAAATATAACAAATTATTTATGTACCTAACCTCAAAATAGGTAAACAAGGCAATGTTTTAAAGTAATATTAATTAATATTTTTCATCTTAGAATGCTTTACTTTTTTATATAATAAATACCTCCCGTCACTTACCTACTAAGTACGTACTTTTAGGTAGGTAGGTACATTACTAGTAAAAATAACTGTTGACATACATAGGTATATATAAATATATAACTGGATAATATGTAGAACGTCGAGAAGTTACATTATTCCCACCGTTCTTATACATTTATACATGTTAATTCAAGGTTCCTATTAACAGAAGTTAGTAAACTTTTGTATTCCTATAAATAGGAAAGTGACCAAATTCACCATGATATGTAAACAAATTATCACAATAATATTAGGGTTAGGTACATATTTTCATAATATTATTATAAAATAATTAGTTTTAATGGGTAAATTTACATCAAAATGATCCTGGCAGCAATATAATCTTGAGGATGACGATAATTCTGCATTTCGGTCGTCGCGTCTCATAGCTCTGCACCATCTCTTCCTAACTTTATCGCGTCTAGGCACATTAAAAAATAACTTTTCTGGAGTTTTTATTGTAGTATTTGTACATTTGGGCACAATACAATATTTATAGCTACTTTTCTTTGTATTTTCCATAACACAACATAAATAATGTGTACACATTCGCAATCACAATACGTTTTCCGTCGGTGCGATGTGCCCGATGACGTCACACAGAAGTAGCGCGGAAACTTCTCCATTTAAACGTAGTTCAATTGACAGCTGCAGTAAATAATTTTTTTAACCTTTAATTAGAACATAAGACAAAAATAAAATACTGGAAAAATAATGTTTTTTAGTGATCTATTCATCTGTGATGTTTAAAAAAATTATGCATTTTGCTCATTGACAATCGTAAACGCAAAATGGTATTTATCTCCGGTTCTAGTTAACGGATCGCTTTCTATATCTAGGCTCCAAATTTTCCTTTTTTTTTATTATCTTTCATTTGCTGACAATTGCATTTCGATATGATGTTTCTGAGCTGAGATATTTCATTTGCTTACTAAGCAATTTTTTAAAAAACGTTGGCGGGGGTAAAAAAAAGAAAAAGAGCGCCGAGACCACACAGAAGTGGTAGTTTTTATCAATATTTATCGATTGCCGGGGATGAAGAGTGCAAAAAATGCCATGGAAAGTCGCAAATCCTTAATAAACAAATTAGTTTATTTGTTCAAACAATTGCAAAATAAACGAGATATCGACCCAAAAAAACTGTAAATTCTATGAACAAAATGCAACATTTTGACCACAATAAAATATCCGTATGACCTTTGGTTGAACAGAAAAAAAAATTAATTTAGAACCCTTATTTTGTTAATAAAAATTAAACGGTCAAATACAAAGTGTCTCAAACGACGCGTATAGATAAAATCTTCAATTTTCACATTTTGACTTCTTTTTGTCCGACGTACGTTTTCGTTAATAAGTCAAAAAACATTATAAAATGAGAATTTTCTGTAAAATCCGTTGTTTTTAACAATGAAACGTGTGTTTTATAATTTTTTTAATGTGACCATCGTGTTCAGGGCAGGTTTTCCTATAAGAATAGGCAATAGAACTGCTGTTTTAAATTTCTGACCCAAATAAAGTTACGACGACCGCCCTATAAATAACGAAATAAAAAATTTGAATTATTAAATTAAAGTGGGTAACAAAAATGTAAATCTAGATTCTAATTTGCAAGAGCGCAACTTAAAAAATAAAAAGTTATGCCTTTTGTTCATTAGCGAAAATCAAGCTTTTTTTAAGGTAATAGTTCATAGCCATGTTTTGCAAAAATTGGTTGCTCTTTTTTGCAAAAGGTTAATTAGATTTTGAATATTATAAGAATGATTTGTGAAACAATTTTAGTTGAAAATTGCGAACTCCCGGGAGGTCAAAGTTGTCTATTTTTTCCCTTGGTGGGATAAAGAAATAGGATTGCGTAAAAACTATTGCACCAACAGCCCCATCTTTTGCACACTTATAAAGCATTATAAAACACACTTACGTAAGACAGTTTCATAAAATATTAATAACAAATTAAAAAATTAATAAGTTAATAAAGCCTCTCCCATTACCTTTCCCAAAGTCATTTTGCAAAAACATCGCAACTACTAATACAGCTAAAAATTTTGTATGTTTCACCTTCATTTACCTGACCTATTAAACATTAGAACACAAGCATGGGAGTTTAATGTCTATTCTGCGAACCGGGGCTCGGGGTAAAGATAAAAAATATCAATCAAAAACCGCGAAACCGTCGCCACTTCGCTGGTCCAAGCAGGTTGAAATTGCTACTAATCGTAAACAATCTATTTTCCAGTGTTGTCACGTCTCTCGTGTTTCTAATTTTGAAATTAAAATGATTTACTGAACACTTTGATATTGGGATTTCCGAATGTCCAAATGTCATATGGGGCAAGGGGATCACATTTTGGACCTATCGGGGGGCCACATTTTGGGTCGTTTTCGGCCTTGTCCTACACAGCTCGTGTCACTTGGTTTAAATGCACTCGCGACAAAGTTTAGTTCGATGCACTTATTAATTTACTTTTCTGGAGCACTGCTAGGAGTCAACGAAATGTTATTTACCTATTGGAACAATCCAATATGTCAGGCACGTATAATAGGCTTGTTCCATGATATTCTTTTTATATGGCTTTTATATGTTTTTATATAATAATCGATATTCTTATTATGTACTTGAAATTCCATATTATTAACTTTTTCCGTTCTCGAGATATAAGGGGTTGAATTTAGTAATAGTTGCAAAAACACTGCGCCCATTTGTGATGTCACTATATGCAACTTTGAACTCGGAGATCTACCGAGACACCGCAACCACTAAAAGCCGTTCAGCAGTAAGTAAATATGTGAAGTTGCTATCTCAAAGATAGGTCGTGCTATGTAGAGGTGAACGGTGAGTGTTCGAGGGCTTTTGAGAACACTATAGGAGTACCACAGGGGTCTGTTTTAGAACCTCTGCTGTTTAGTATCTATATAAATGACTTACCTCAATTTATGGAATTTGGGAAAATTGTCATGTTTGCGGATGACAACACTTTTCTGGCAGAAAATCAGAATGAGACTCGGGCAAAGATATCTACTGGTATTGCACGTTTAAACGATTGGTATGTTGGAAACAAACTTTCATAAAACAATAACAAAACTGTATTTGTAAACTTCGAGCTGAGAAATGGATTGGACAAAAGTCTGTTAATAAAGTTTAAAAATAAGAGCTTACAGCAAAAACCTTGTCATTGCTTCTTAGGGCTAAACACTGACAGTAGTTTAAAGTGGCAGAATCAGATAGATAATGTTTGTAATAAAATATTCAAATTATGTTTCACCTTAAGACAACTCAGAGCCTATGTTAATGAAAGTGTGTTTAAATCATACTACTTTGCCCAGATTCATTCTGTTTTATCATATGGCTTAATATGCTGGGGAGCTGAAACAGACTCCTCTAGAGTGTTCATATTGCAAAGGCGTGCTATAAGATTAATTGTAAATGCTGATGGCAGATCATCTTGTAAACCGTTGTTTAAAAATCCTAAAGTCCTTCCTCTTCCATGTGTATACATCCAACAACTACTAATACACACACACACACACACAAAAATATCGCAACATTAAAAAACTTGGCGGATCCCATACTTATAACACACGTAATGGAGAATTGTTGGAAATTCCAAATCATAGGATTAGTGCATATGAAAATAAAAGACCAAAGTAAAAAGGCATTTTGCTGTACAAAAAGTTGCCCAGGCATTACAAAACTATGTCTGTTAACAAATTTAAAATCAAAACAAAAAACCTACTTCTACAACACAGCTTCTACAGTGTTGCTGAATTTTTAAATTGTGACATGTTAACTTTTAAATGTGATTTTGTCAAAAATTGGTTTTAAATCATGATATGTTAACATAAGTTTAAATGTGATACTGCAAAAAATTATTGCAAGTAATTTATACTACTAATTTACTATTTTATTGTTTATTATAACGATTCAATACTTTTTTGTGTGTTTTCAATAAAACTATAAAACAAGACCAACCGCGTTTGAAAATAATAATTAGATGAAGTGCAAATTGCAAAAAACGTTTGCGTTATCATTATTTTGTTAATTTTCAAATAAACCATATACAAAAAGTTATTATTAATATAACGTCTTCCTATTATATTGAATTATTCTATGCTATAGGCAAATTATTCATGCCAGAGCTGGAATGTATAGGTGAAATAGTTTACGACTATGGCCTTATAAACAAATTAGCCTAGTGTTTTTTTTCAATCGGTCTGTACGAGTCGTACCCTTACCCAAACTGGAACTAATTTTTTTGTAGATATGTTTCATAGCAAGTAACCACCAGGGAATTTTTCGAACATTTTTATTTATAAACAATTTGAAATCTACCATATTGCCGACATTTTTTAATAACCTTTCTTTATTTATATTGAAAGTTCATAAAAGGAGCTCGAACTTGACGAAAAAAAAGTTGAGATTCATTGGAAAACAATAGAAAAACAGGCTGCAAAAGTTGATTGCTTGTTGTTCAACAATTTAAGTGAGTAGCGATAAAAAAATTGTTTATAAACAAAAATTTTCGAAAAATTTCCTTGCAAAATTTAGTTTTTTGTTTAAAAATTGGTGGACTGTGGGTACCTTGGTATTAAATATATCTACAAAAAAATTTGTTCCAGTTTGAGTAAGGGTTCGGCTCGTACAAACCGATTGAAAAAAATCACTAGTCTAATTTGTTTATAAGGCTATAAGTGATAAACTATTTCACCTATACATTTCATCTTTGGCATGCATAATTTGCCTGTAGCAAAGAATAATTCAATGTAATATGAAGACGTTATATTAATAATAACTTTACTCGTATAATAATATGGTTTATTTGAAAATTAACGAAATAATGATAATGCAAAAGCTTTTTGCAAATTGCTCTTCATCTAATTAATATTTTCAAACCCGGTTGATCTTGTTTTGTAGATCTATTGAAAACAAACAAAAAAAGTATTGAATCATTTTTCTGTGGGATTAAAGGGAAAAAAGATATAAAATCACGTGCTTTATCAGATTATAAACAATGACCTACCACGATGTGAAGTGTCAGGAAAATATATGTTGTTGTTTGTGATTTTTACTAGTTGTACACAAAAAATCAGCTTTCTTCTTGACACAAACCCTTATACCTCTATCTCAACTGGCCTATTACCTCCCCAAAAGTTTAGCTGGCAAACGATTTTATATAATAGTTTTCTGCAATACAATTTCAAGTCGCGTCAATTTCCAAATCCAAATCTAAGTACACTTCACGAAATGGTTCTTGTACTTAGTTCTTATTATTTTTTATATATTTTGGAACATCTTTTTTTGGTCATAATATTTGGGTAATATCTTTTCATCAAACAAATATTTTTATTTGGGGCCCAAATTGAATTCAAGGGTCTTATGACCCCTTGCTCTGTCATTGATCTTATCCTACCTCAAGTGCTAAAACTAAAATAGTTTATATTATATGCAGTTATTTCTACTTTTCCAATTCAACAACCTCAACTAATATGACTCAAGGGTTCCGCCATATGTCCTACTATTGCTCACAATTGAAATGTGAATGTACTCCTAATTATGGAAAAGATTGAATAATATATCGAATTTATTTCACATAGGTATCAGTTTTATTTTAGAAGCAGCGTGTAAAAAAAATTATATTGATTACTATGAAAGCAATAATATAAACTTTCTTTTATTGTCTTCATGAGAAAACTACTTCTTTTCACACATGCTGCAATAATTATGGTACCATGTATTTTAAAAAAGAATATCAAAATGACTTTTAAGTACATCAAATTGTAATTACATAATGACTATACATAGGTATACATTATATTCTAGTTTATCTTTATTCTCATGAACTGCATGTCATTAATATTTAGTTGATAAATACTCACCAAGTATAGCTCCCACAATAACCTCAGCTATTTCTACATTTTTACTATCTTTGGGTCCATTTAGTTCTGCTGGTGTAGGACTTTTACTAAGCACAGCCATCTGTTGTCCTGTACCAAGACCAAAACTATTATTATTTATTGAAATTGGAGCAGTTGCAGCAGAACTCTGATGTCTGAATGGATCAAACGCAGAATCATATCTTTCTAGATTTGTTCTTGGGGTAGGAGAATTTGCACCTTTAATAAAATTTTCTAGTATTAATATTTTGTATATTTTGTTACTGACCATAATTTACAAAAAATATATATATACGGATATTCTTCTCCTTCTTTTAACACATTCAGCGCCATAGTGGACACCGGTGTCTGATATACTACAGTTAGATCAGCCCATAGCACAGTGGGCCAGAATAAAAAATTTCTGGCCAAAATTCCGAAACTCTGCAAATGTACTTATTGTGCATAGGTCTTTAAGGGAAAAATAGTAAAAAAAAATTGAAACCCTCTGGGAATGAGATATAGGGGTTGAAAATATAAACAACCTTCGATATTTTTGAAACTCAGTTTATGTACTTTCGATACTTAAATTTCTATGAGAAAAATAAGAAAAAAAAATGATGATCCCCTGGGGATGAGTTATAGGGGTTGAAAATATAAATATACCACGATTTTTTTCAAACTTGGCATACGTGTTGATTAGGTATTTATGAGAAAAATATTTTTAAATACTTGTGAGTGATATGTAAAAGTTCAAAAAATTGTTTAATCAATGTTTTTAGAAAAAGATTCAAAACAATTATATATCGTTAACATTGTGGAATAAAAAGACATAAAAGGCATTCAAAAGTTAAATTTATTATAGATATTTGTACAGAAATAATAAATAAAGTAAAACCTATCAAAAATACATACTTATCTACTTAATCACTATTGTCCGAATCAATGGTATCAGAAGTTGTGGTTTCGGAGGTGCTTTCCTGTGGTGTTTGTTTCATCGAAGTCGCTGAAGGTTTGGGTACTTCTGGTATTGGTAAGACTTAATACTTCGGAAGGTAATGTTGTTGACCTCCTTTATTTTCTAAATCCTGTGATGAACGGGTCGGATGAAATTAGCAGGCAATGAAGAAGCTCTTCGTTCGTTAGTTGTCTAGATGATTTTCTGGTGTGGCTTCGCCTGTATTGTTTAAGATCCTTATTCCTTGACTCCTGAGCTTCTTTTGAGAGCTGACCGATTGGTAACATAGCAGACTTAACAATTTCAGCTCTATGAGGATTCTGTGCACAGATACCGACATGTAATACAATCCGTAATTGGTGACAAATAGATTCGCCATTTCTTTTGCATAGGTGTCGAATTTTTCATTATTTAATTTGTATCCTGATGACAAGGTTTGCAGAATCACTGAAAATTTTTTTATCAAAGAAACATCAATCCCCGTAATACGTGTTTCAGGGTCTCTAAAAAATCTTCTAGCCGTGTTGCCGATTTCTTCTTTGAATTTCTTCTAAATTTCCATTTTCTTAGCCAACAATGCAGTTTTATTTTCCCCACGAGCTTGCCATTGTTCAAACTCCAGCTTGTACGATACGTGTAGCAAGCACTCGAAAAATCGAATCCAGGCGTGAAGAGTTGAGAGGCCAAAACGATAAGTGGTGATGTCGACATCTTTTCCCCCAACTGCATTGAAATTGTTCATTTGAGACGGTTTAGCACCACATATGTAGCAGGTTTGAGCCAATTCTGTAGATGTAAGTGAGTGCATTGCAGATCTTCCCATCAATCATTGTTAAAACCAGTTCATATTTTACTAATATATTTCTGCCCTCCGTTGTTATTTTTGTCACCTCTATATCCTTTATTTGATTTTCTATGTATTCTGCCTCATTCTTTATCAATTGCAGTGTTTCCTTTGCGTATTGAATCTTAATTGACCTGCAGTATCTCTGACTGAAGAAGGTCTTGCCAAAAGATCCATTTTTCTGAGTTTTCCTTGAGTGAAAACAATTGAAGTGGGACGAGAGAATTCAAAAACATGGCATTGTCGCTGCTACTTTCTTCAATTTTTTATTTATACTCACTGTGTCCCTTGCTTCCATTGCAACCCCATTTTGAAATTAATATTAGTTCATGTGGCACAGTTTCAGTACTTTCAAAAACACATCTTTGTGATTCTACTATTCTCGAACATGTGTGATCAAGCAAAGCCTGTAGTTTAACTTCTATCATCAAATCGGAAATAATAATAGATGAATGATCAGGATAGCATTCTTCTTTGGCTTGTTTGACACTGTGGTAACTTGGGTATATGTTTGCTCGTTTCTCCTTCGCCTGCAGTCGCAATTTCATGTACTGACTTTTAGTTAAGTTAGTTATTATTTTCTTATTCATAACTTGAAAACAAATTTACCAAGAAAAAGAGAATCTTCTTTGTAAAGAACAAACAACAAGAATATTATCGTCACTGTATTTTAGGTTAAGAAGCCGAAACCACTCTTGGAGTAAATTTACTACCTCATCATTGTTAAACAAATTCTTTCGAATGCATATTCTGTTTGCTTGTGGAATTTTATGAAAGCGTAGCACAGTAGGTGGAATCCACATATGGAGCACAATAGTGCACTTTTAATCGAAAAAACTTTAAATCTCTTTGTTTACTATGAAGCTTACAATGACACATGTCGCAAGCTAGCCGCCATATTATTTACTTACACTACAGGCCGCGTGCATATCCCAGTGCTGTTGTCAATATTAGCTTGGCGCTGAATGTGTTAAGCAAAAAAAATAAATAAATAAAAATTAACTTAAAAATATTGAAAATAAGAGTGTCTAGCATAGCAGCTGGGCCAAATCAGGTAACCCTTGAAATTCTTTTAGAGGTAGGTACACATGGTTGATTGTTCTTGATGACGTAAAACTTTTTATGCCATCTCTTGGACTATATTCTTCACCGATTTATTGCACTTTTCATATAATTGTTGCACATTCCATATAGACCGGTGGTACATGACCAGTCAGGTGCAACGTTTTTAAAATACCAATCATGTATATGAATGTAATTACCATGAATATGCCATTTTAGGCAGTCGTCGTGTGCAGAAGGGGGGGGCAAGTTGATTTTCCGTTTGCATGGAAAATCGATGTGTGTGAACAATTTTAAAATGGATGCCAATAATGCCAAATGAAAAGCCGTGCGCGCAACAAATTTTGGTGCGCATATTAAATAAAATTTTTGCTATCTCCGAACGAAGTTAAAATGCATGCCAATATGTTTTATGATAAATTTTCACTGTCAAACGACGATTTACTGATTGACATGCAGATTTATAATGGAGAATGTTAGTAAAAGTTATTCCAAAAAATGCAAAGAAATTCAGGTCTCTCTGAACGACTTTAAAACGTTAATCAGTTTTATGAATAATTTGCACTACCAATCGACGATTTACCGATTGGCATACAGTTTTCTATTGCAGAACATTATTAGAAGTTATTCCTAAAAATGGAAAAAACTTCAGTTATCCCTGAACGCTTTTAAAATGCATGCCAAAGTATTGTGTGATAAATTTGCACTACCAAATGACGATTTACTGATTGGCATTCAGTTTTGTAGATCAGAATGTTATCAAAAGTTATTGTAAACCATGCAAAAAAATTAAGGTATCTCTAAACGTTTTTAAAATGCATACCATTGCAGTATGTTGTAGGTAATGAAAACAAAAGATAATATTAAAATTGGCATACAGTTTTACGTGTACTAAAGTGTTTTGAACCTTAAAAATTATTGCAATTTTTGAAATACACCTTTTCAAACGCGCCTCTATACCTATGTTATATGGAAGAAAGAGGTGTAATATAAAAGAAAAAATAAAGTGACCTCTATAAAAACCTATTAATAGAGATTTATAACAGGTATAGGTACTTTTACATTTAACCCGTTTAAAAGGTGTAAGAATAAGATGTATTCAAAATGACAGAAGTTTACTGTCAAAAAAGTTGGGCAAATTGAAATAAATAATAATGTTGGAAATTTATCACAGACACAAACCAAATATACAGAAGTTAATAATATCTCTGGTACACACGCCGGACTCTGTCACACCGAATAAGAACGAGTCTGAACGGAGGAGTTCGTCTCCATTTTGGTCATCACGGATATGACGGATACAGACTCATAATCCGACGAGCCTCGTGCACGGTCTGTCATATTGAATATCTCACAATAGTTTTATATTTTTTTTGAGATTAATAATAATAATAATAAAAGCTTTTTATTGATATATACAATATACATATACATATCAAAAGGCCATCGACCGAGGTCCTTCAGCCTGTCTTTTTTTTTTATAACAAATAATTTATTTACAAAGCTGTTGTACTAATCATAAACACACAGTGTATAGTGAAAAAAAAAAAAAAAAAAAAAAAAAGAATGATTACATTGGATATTTAAATTTAAACAATATTAAGGATTTTCAGATAATGTAATTAATATTTCTTGAATAGTTTTTTCTGGAAACTTGAATTTGGAGGGTTGATGTCTTGGTCTGGTAATAAACATCTGTTGCATTATTTCCATATTATGCTCACGATTGGCAAACTTTGAGGATAGCACTTTTAATCTTTCGAGAATAGGCTGGATATTTGTTTTGCTGTAAAGCAATTCGTTTGAGGGATTATGAAGTGGATTTGTGGGGTGACGAATTTTCGTTATAATTCTCAGGGCTGTAGTTTCTGCCGTTTTTATATTATTAAGAGTTGGAAGTCATTTTTTTTGAGATTAATAAACTAATTTCGTGAATTTAAGTTGTGGTTCGCATTTTTGCTAATCTTTCTAATATCAGAAGCGGGATATTTATCTACAATGTCCACAAATAATGAAGAACAAGAGATTCCAGCACATCCTGGTTCGTCCGCCATGACACCCGAGAATTTTCTGGCTATGTTTCAAAAAATGGTTGAAGCTACCAGCTCTAATGTAATTCAAAATGCAGTGGGAAGTCTTCGCTCTACCTCTACTGGTTCAGGGAATTCAGGAGATATGCAAGTTTGTCTCCAGAGTTTTGATCCGGAAGTAGATAACGTTGACAACTGGTTCATGGAAATCGAGCAAGCGCAAAAAAGCTTTGGATGGAATGAATGGGAAACTGTGGTAAGATCTGCCCATCATTTGCAAGGTAATGCAAGAATCTGGTATGATTCGTGGCGGCCTAAAGCTAATGAGCGTGTGTGGAACCGTATGAAAACTGATTTAAGTCGAGCGTTTCCTCGTAAACGTAATAATGGCGTTTTGTTATACGATGCTGTAAATTTCAATTCTGACAGGTCAGAGAGTTATGATGAATATGCTAGACAAAAATTGTCTAAATTAAACAAGGTTTGTGTGGAATGGCCGGAGAATGTATTGATTGAAGTAATTATACATAGTATTACAGATTCAAATGTTCGAACTAGTGTTTATAATCAAAATTGTTTAGACGTATCCAATTTAATTTCAACATTGTCATCTTATAATATGCGTACGTCAAATAATGATGAATCAACACAGCACATACAACGAGAACGCCATTTGAAACGTAAGTTGGATTCATTAACATCACGTTCAAATTCGCATCCAAATCAAAACCGACCGAAGGTCTGCTTTAGGTGTGGTAAATCTGGACATGTAAAGCGCGATTGTTCAGTACTTGACTCTAATGTAAACGTTGTTGAGCTTGTTGATAAAAAGCCAAGAATTACTCTTACCTGTACTTATTGCAAAAACGAAGGACATGTTGAAGAAAATTGTTGGGCTTAAAAGCGTGCGATTAGAGATAATACTGACAAGCGTGTTAATTTTTGTCGTTCTAAGAGAGACAAGCGGCTTCTTACTGTTGTAGTGAATAACATTCATATTAATTGCCTGCCCGACACCGGCTCTGATTGTTCTTTAATTACAGAACGTGTAGTAAAACAGCTAAATTGCAACGGACATCCTGTTTGTTTAACTTTATCCGGAATTGGCAATGGCCAATTTATTTCTACTTCATTAGTTACATTACTCTTAGAATTTGAAACGCTCATTTGCAAAGTTGATTGTTATGTTGTTCCAAATCATGTTCTTGATGTCGACCTTATAATAGGTAACGATGTATTCACCAGGGCATTGTTTTAACTAGCAACGAAAAGGGATTTTCTTTAAATATTGACAAATGTACCTTTCTTATGAATAGTGTTGAATATCTTGGTCGTGAAATCTCTTCGGAGAGTATTCGTCCTGGTAAATCTAAAGTGGAAGCTCTTCTTAAGTCACCAATCCCTAAAAATGTATGCGAGGTCCTACAATTCATGGGACTTGCTACATATTTTCGTAAATTCATACCCAGTTTTGCATCTAAAATGGCCTGTATAACTAAATTAACTAAAATCGGAGTACCTTGGGAATGGACTTCTGAACAAGAAACTGCGAGACAGTATGTTATGTCTACACTTACTGAACGACCCGTCTTATCTATTTTTGACCCTGAACTCCCCACCGAGCTCCATACAGATGCTAGATCCCTTGGTTACGGATTCATATTATTTCAGACGAAAGACGATAAGAGGTGTGTTATAGGTTACTTTAGCAAGCGTACCTGTGGGGCAGAGTCTCGTTATCATTCGTATGAACTAGAGACGATGGCTATAGTGAAAGCCTTAAAATTTTTTCGCGTATACCTTCTAGGAATTCGCTTTATTATTGTTACTGATTGCAATGCAATTAAAGCCACCGAGAAAAAGAAATATCTTGTCCCTAAAGTAGCGCGCTGGTGGATGTATATGCAGAATTTCACATTTAACATTCAATAGATAGATAGATAGATAGATAGATAATTTATTGATGTTCATACACAAAAAACAGTGTTTACATAGGTCAAAGGGAATAGTCTATGAATAAAATTACATTAAAATTAATTAAAATTTACATTGAAAAATAGTTAAAAATCTAAGTCAAAGTTAATAAATAATGAAAGACAGAAACATAGATAATACACTTAATGCAACAAAGCCATATATAGGACATACACAATACTAGTAAATTGTAATAGGTATAGGATTATATTGAGAGCCCACAGATCTCTCAAAATATTTACATCATATCTGTAAAATCGTTAACGAGGTACTCATCAAAGTTGTAGAAAGCTTTTTTCTTTAGGTATGATTTAATTTTGTGTTTAAAGATGTTAATTGGTGAGGTTTTTAATTCCTCTGGTAAAACATTAAAAAAATTTATACAGTGGTATGAAGTGCCATCTCTGGTTCTTGACAATCTATGAAAATTTTGTTTTATTTGATTATTGTTTCTGGTTAGATGTTGATGGATATCACTATGTTTATGAAACAGGTGAAAATTCTGTTTAATATACATCAAACATTCTGCAATATAGACACATGGTAGGGTGAGTATACCAAGGGTTTTGAATTGTTCTCTGCAGCAGTCACGATATTTTAGCCCAGCTATGATTCTGATACATCTTCGTTGTAATTTAAAAATATTGTCAGAGTGAGGGGAGTGGCCCCAGTTAAGGATAGCATAGGACAATTTAGAGTGGATGCAACCATGGTAGAACGTCAGTAGGGTTTTATCTGATACAGTATTTTTTAGGTTACGTACTAAGAATAAGCCCTGGGAGAGTTTCTTACTTACATAATTAGCGTGTTCGGCCCAGGTCAATTTGGTATCGAGTACAACACCAAGAAAATTGACAGGGCTGGTATTAACAGTGTTTGGAACATTTATGTTTGCATTACGTAGACTAAAAATTGTGGACTTAGTTTTGCTATCGTTGCAGCATAGGTTGTTTGATATGAACCATTCATTTGCGCTTGACAGTGTGTGGCCAGCATCTCTTTCAATGAACTCAAGAGAGCTGTAATGCTTTAGTAGGGTAGTGTCGTCTGCAAATAAGATCATATTGGAAGTCTTATCGCAATTTGCCAAATCGTTTATGTATATTAAGAAGAGCGTTGGGCCTAATACCGAGCCTTGCGGGATTCCATGTTTGACACATTTTCTACTAGATGTGTGCAGGTTGTAAGTTACATACTGGTGTCTATTTGAGATATAAGAATTTATGAGTTTTATACTACTGGTATTAATATTATATAAGTGGAGTTTATCTATGAGTATGCTGTGCGACACACAGTCAAATGCCTTAGTCAAGTCGAGAAACTGAGCAGATGTATACATATTTTGTTCAAACCCCTCCAATATAATTTGGGTTAAGTTATTAATAGCTAATGTTGTCGATTTTTTTTTTCTGAAACCATATTGACATGGGTGGAATAAAGAGTTTGTTTCAAAATAATGTATTATTTGTTTATTCAATGCCGCCTCAAATATTTTAGCGAAAATTGGAACCAGTGATATGGGACGATAATTTGTTAGTTCATCAGGGGACTCTTTTTTGTAAACAGGTATTACTTTTGCAATCTTAAAAGCTTTAGGAAAAATATTGCTCTTAATACAGTCATTGATAAGCTTAGTTATCGGGATGATTATTAGGTTTTTTAAAGTTTTTACAATGTTTACACTTATGTCATATGGATCTTTACTTTTGCTATTCTTAAGGTTTGAAATTATCGATCTTATCTCATTATATGTTACACTATTGAAGTTAAATGTCTTTTCAGTTGTGTTATTGGAGTTTAGTTTAAGGTACTCAAGAGGGTCATTGTCAGTTTTGGGTAAATCTTTTATGATATTCTCAGCTATGTTTACAAAGAAGTCGTTAAACTTGTTGGCATTAAGATAGTTACTTAAATGCACATTTAATTTAGGGTTATTACTTTTTATGATGTTCCACATTGCTGATTGTGGGTTGCTAGAGCTTTCAATGTATTTATCGTTTGCTGCTTTTTTCGTAGAGACAATTTCCATTCTGTACCTAGCTCGGAAATTTTTTAGTGTTATATTTGATATCATCTCTGGATTAGTCTTATTCATATGAGTCAGGAGATTAAGTGTTTCACGCATTTGACGAAGCGATTCGTTATACCAGGTGACTTTATTCGGTACGGGACTAGTTATTAGTTTAGATTTGAGTGGAAAGCATTGCTCGATTTCATCAGTGAAAACATTTATAAACTTTTCGCACCTCTGTTCTATATTGATATTTGTGTCACTGACAAAGTTCCAATTTACTTGTTCGATTTTATTATATAGTTGAAAGAGACCATCTTCAGTTATTGGTCTATAATTAATTCTAATTTTTTTCCTTGTTTCTCCCTTAATTAATGTTTGAAATGAGATAGCGGAGTGGTCTGACAAGTTTGGATCAAAGGTTTTTACAGAGTAGAGATTACTGTCAATGTTAGTAAAAATATTATCCAGGCATGAGTTTGCCCTCGTATTTGTCATGACCGTTTGTTGTAAACCATATGACCCAAATAGGTCAGTCAACTCTGTTGCGTTTTTATCCTTTGCATTAAAATGAACATTAAAGTCACCTGTTATCACAATATCTTTGGTCCAAATGACTTTATCAAGCAGTAAGCTTAATTTTTCAATAAAGATATCAAAATCACCAGTGGGTGATCTATAGACCGTAAACAATTGAATGTCACCACATAAAGTTCCCGCTATTTCACAGTGTATTTCAGTTGATATGTTACTTATATTAAAAGGCAAAGGTAGGCATTCTGTACTATTCTTAGCAAGTATACTCACCCCCCCATGTGTCGATTCGTGCCTACAGAAGCTTGAAACGACTCTATAATCATCAATATTAAGAGTTTGGATTTGTTCGTTAGTGAGCCAATGTTCATTTAGGCATAGTATATCATGTTTATATCCTTTGAGTAGTACCTCAATTTCATGTATTTTATTGCGTACACATTGAATGTTTAAGTGCATAATTTTGCGAGATTTGTTGGCTATTGACTTGTGTGATAATTTTGGATGTACTGGACTGGCTGCTTCATCTACACTGGAACTTGAGTTTGGATTTCTTTGTGGTGCTTCCCTAGTTATGGATTCGCTTGCTCCTCTGGTAGTTGCGCAATCCCCCTTTTCATTAAAAAACGTGAAATTAGTGCTCCCCTAGGCCATACCTCACGTTTCCATGCATTTTTAAAGTGCTCCTGCCTAATGGTTACCTTCATTGATTTATATAGATCAGGACGCTTTGATTCATGTTCTTCACATAGAACTCCTGGAAAATTGTTCTCTAGGGACTTCTTCAAGTCCTCGGGTCGTGTGTCGGGTTTTAGTCTAGTTACATGGAGTGAGACAAGTTTAGGTACCGTTTGTATGCCTGTAAGTTCGTCATTGTCTCCAACTACAAACCTTCTGTTCCTTCTAAATTTCGGTTTCTCCCAACCATCATCATGTGTGGTATCTCCTAATTCCTGAATTTCTTTAATTTTGTTGGCAGTTTGTGCTTCAAGAATAGCAGTTTTAACTTGGGCTGGTTGAAAAATCTGTTGATTGTCAGGGTGCTGTCTATTTTGTTTATTATTATTTATTTTGTTGATATTTTGTGTTGAACTGTATGATGAAGCTTTGGCTGCATATGTCATAGAATTTGTTGTATGCTGCGTTGCCTGAATGTTACCATTTGGGTCTTCTTGCACTTGGTGGTTTTTTATATTATTATTGTTTGTTATCTGCTGTTCGGGGATTTCAGCATTTTTATGTGTGTGATTACTTTTTGTGTTGTTTTTGTTTTTATTCATTGTATGGTTTTTGTGATTTGTTAAATATATAATTTTTTCATCTAATAATTTCTTATTCTCTAGTAGAATTGCATATTTTTCATCTTTCTCTGCTAATAGATTTTTTAATAGTTTGTTTTCGTTTTTTAGCCATTCAATAGTGCTATTTTCCATATCAACATTTTCCTTTTCTTTAACTTTACTACTTTCCTGTGTTGAGATGCTGTAATTTATTTCAGGGTTATCACTTCGACAGCAGTTTATTCTGGTATCATCAATTATATCAAAATTTTTCCGGTCAGAACAACTTTTGTGATATATACCTCCGCAGCATACACACACTACAACAGAAGTCTGTTTATTTTTGCAACATTTATAGGATTTATTTGACTTTTTCTCAGACTGATCATCACTTAATTGTAATCCGTCGGCCATCTTGGAATTATATCAATACCGAAAGGGGTGCTTAATTTCACACGTCGACTATTTGTGTCGCAACCACTGCACAGTAAATGTAATTACAAATCGTAATCCATGGATAGCCGTGCAACAGCACAATAATCCCGAGATTGTTGAATTAATTAAGAAATTTGACGATGGTTCTCTAGATAGAACTAGGTATACGGTAGAAAAAGATATGCTTTATCATCTAGATTATTTTAATGGTTTGCCCATAAAACAGTGGTATGTTCCTAAGGGAAGGCGATTAGGTCTCCTTCGTATCTTTCATGATGAACAGTGCCACATTGGCTATGATAAAACGGTTGGAAGTATCACAAAATATTTTTGGTTTCCTGGTTTAAGGAAATTTGTGCGTAAATATATACAACATTGTATAGGTTGCCTAACACTAAAAAGATCAACTGTTGCACCTAGAGGAATGCTACATTCCATATCAAAAGTACTGAAACCATTTCATATGATCCATGTTGATTATTTGGGTCCTTTACCAGCTACAAAAGATCTACAGCAATATATTTTAACTATTGTTGATGCTTATTCAAAATTTACTCTGCTGTACCCACTAGTGAGTACCTCAGGTGCTGAATTTCGCCAAAGCTTTAAGAGTTTCATATCATTGTTCGGTACTCCAACGCGCCTCATTGCTGATTCGGGGCCTGCCTTTGTAGACGCAGTAACCAAACAAATGCTGAGAACGTGGCAAATCGAAGTACACATTATAACGCCATATGTACATAGGGCAAATGGGCAGGTTGAGTGCTACATGCGTACAATAGCTAATATGTTACGCGTGGAAACAACAATTGAGTCAGAATGGGCGAAGCGACTGTGGAAAATCCAATTAGTACTAAATTCCACTATACAACGAACCACTAAAACTTCACCATTGCAACTACTTCTCGATTGTGATGGTACTGTTCCAGTTGTTAGAACCCTTTTAAACGCTATGGCCGTTGATAATCTACCTACCTCTCAAAGATCATTACTGAGAAAGAGGATAAAGGAAGTTGCGGATGCAGGCATTAAGGCTAATTATGAGATTCAAAAAAGATATTTTAACAAAAACAGAAAACCAGTATGCAGCTTTTCTGCTGGCGATTTGGTCATTTTAAATAGAACTGCTTTAGTTGGAAAATTATAAAGCGGGATGCGAGGTCCATTTAAAATAATAAATGTTTTACCAAATGACAGACTAGAAATTCAGGAATTGGTTGGTAAATTTACAACCAAGTGTGCTGTTGATCAAGTCCGAATTTGGCCTCGTGAATGGACCCCTGACGACTGTGCCGACATGATGGACTCTGAATCCGAGTCAGGTAATAATAAGAGATGTTCTGAATTTGTCCATATGTATATGAGAGTACATAAGATGTGCATATAGATTATAGTTTGTTGGTGTTTAAAGTGCCTGTCTTTTTATCGACCTGAAGCATATGTAAACAAGTACCTATAATATTTTGTTTATGTTCATATTTTGCCAGTCCTTTTATCGACCTGAAGCATATGTGAACAAATACCTATATTTTGTTTGTGTTTATATTTTGCCTGTCGTTTTATCGACCTGAAGCATATGTAAACAACTACCTATAATATTTTGTTTGTGTTTGTATTTTGCCTGTCGTTTTATCGACCTGAAGCATATGTAAACAACTACCTATAATATTTTGTTTGTGTTTATATTTTGCCTGTCGTTTTATCGACCTGAAGTATATGTAAACAAGTACCTATAATATTTTGTTTGTGTTTATATGTTGCCTGTCGTGTTATCGACCTGAAGCATATGTAAACAAGTACCTATAATATTTTGTTTGTGTTCATATTTTGCCTGTCATGTAAATTGACCTGAAGCAATAATATATAACAAAATAAGGGTATATTGTCTTACTTAAATCACATTATTTACTAATGTGTGGATTCACTTAAAGTTGCCTGTCATAAGACTTGACCTGAAGCACACATCGCCAAAAGAAAAAAAAATTGCAGTACTATTAGTTTTGAAGTTTTGTTATAATTACAAGTATACCGTCATATGTTTCTAATGACCGGTAATAGGTAATTTGAGAATAGAGTTGTATAAACAACAACTCTGACATAGTACATTTCTGTCCTATGAACTTGCAATGTTGACAAGGTTGCAATTTAACGACTTTACAAAGTCCTATTGTATCAACTACGTAAATAGTTTTCTTAAAATATGCTCCGTAATATAAACATATACTAATATTTTGTGTGGGCGTAGAGCTTGAATCTAAAACCAATGATTCTTGCCTTCCGCCTATCCACTCTGTTACAGAAAATTATTTGCTGAACCGGGAGCATACTCAGGCAAACAAGGTGTTGGCAAAAGCCGGGGAAGAGGAAGCACTTCGAGGACGAAGCGAATGTCAGTCTGGCCGTGTTGCAAATTTATCACAGACACAAACCAAATATACAGAAGTTAACAATATCTCTGGTACACACGCCGGACTCTGTCACACTGAATAAGAACGAGTCTGAACGGAGGAGTTCGTCTCCATTTTGGTCATCACGGATATGACGGATACGGACTCATAATCCGACGAGCCTCGTGCACGGTCCTGTCATATTGAATATTTCACAATAGTTTTATATTTTTTTTGAGATTAATAAACTAATTTCGTGAATTTAAGTTGTGGTTCACATTTTTGCTAATTTTTCTAATAAATAATAGCGTACGTAGCGCCCTCTAAGTGCTACTCTATAACTAAGCATTTCCAGACCTATGTTCATATGAAAAATTTTTCATGTTTCCTTTAGTAGAATCACCCCTGAAATTATTTGAACGGAATTTCCGGACACCCTGATAGCGATAAAAATAGTCTGTATGGATGTATACACATACCTATTTATTTTTCACGTACAGTATGGTTTCTATTCATAACAATCTCTAAGAAAATTAAATACGTAACTACCAAAGCAATACACGTTGCTGCTTGATATTAAGAACAACATTTATGGATGATCCAGCTGTGCTCTATTATATTAGACACTGTTACAAATAATATGTAATTAAAAGTACAAATTATTAATTTCACAATAGCGAGCACAACGGCGAGGCACTAAAAATCATATAATAATGGCATTCTCGACACCGCGCTGGTGATATGAAAAAAAAGATATAGACACAAGCTGGTACAGACCAAGGTTCAAAGAATGTTCTTTGAATCTTGGTCCATATAATACGGGTGTTCACGACAACACGAGTGTCGCACCGTGCTGGTGATATGAAAGAAAGAGATAGAGACAAGCCGGTATGGACGAAGATTGACAGAATCTTTTTTGAATCTTGGTCCGTACTGGCCTATGGCCTCTTTCTTTCATATTATCAGCGCGGTGCGACACTCGCATCGTCGAGAATGCCATTATTATATGCTTTTTAGTGCCTCGTCATTGTGCTCGCTATCGTGAAATCAACAATTTGTACTTTTAATTATAAAGATTTATTAACTAAACAGGTTGTCTCGAAGAGCCCATATTGGGTGAAGGAAAGGTGTGGGCGAGGTGGAAGCAGTGGCATGTTTGGGCGACCCTTAGCCGACTGCATATAGGCAAATTTTATATAGGGAGCTAAAGCTTTTGGGTAAATTATTCCTTGCTTATTCGAAAGGGTCTTTGATGAGAACCTTAATTTTGAGTTTTCACAGTCTCAGAGCCATCCAGTCCGCCTCCATCTTGGATCGTCTTTTTTTAAATCATTCATTCCTCGCGTTCTAATTATCCCACAGCAATAAAACCGACACCATGCCGTTGGTAATTGACTTTATAGTGAAACTCTCCGAAGCACTGAAAAAAAGTTATTAGCAACCAAAGTTGAAATAAGCCCTTTTGCCCGCTTTCCCCACACATAGCTCTTTCATTTTAATAACGTTCTGCACTAAAAAACTGCATCACAACCAGTAAATCATTTGGTATTGCAAATTATTCATAAAACTGATTAGCATATGTTTTAAAGTCGTTCAGAGATAAATGACATTTTTTGCATTTTTTAGAATAACTTAACATATTGTCTGTAATTGTTTATTTGTGGCATATTCAGATTTTCTTACCTATAGCTTTGATTTTCAGTTTTTAGTTTATAACATTGTTCTAGTTTATATATTTTTAGGTGTGAGACTTTTTGAAACAGTCAAGTACTCAAGAACCAACCTCTGTCTGATCCGTTTGGCGCAGAGGTTTTTTCATTAAAATTTTTAAATATTTTTCAGTGGCAAAATACCCAATAAAAAGTAAGAAAAACTTAATAACATTCTGCATTACAAAACTGGATTCCAATCGGTAAATCGTCATTAGGCAGTGCAAATTTATCATAAAACGTAATTGACATGCATTTTCAAATAGTTCAGAGATACCTGAAATTTTTTCAAGGTTTGCAATAACTTTTGATAATGTTCTGCACTAGAAAACTAGCATGCCAATGAGTAAATCATCGTTTGGTAGTGCAAATTAATCATGCAACTGATTAACGTATGTTTTAAAGTCGTTCGGAGATAACAGAAATTTTTTGCATTTTTTCATAATAACTTTTAATAACGTTCTGCATCATAAAACTGCATGCCAATTGGTAAATCATCGTTTGGCAGTGCAAATTTATCATAAAACATATTGGCATGCATTTTAACTTCGTTCGGAGATACCAAAAAATTTTACGATTTAATGTGCGTACTAAAATTTGTTGTGCGAACGAAAATTGCATGCCAATAAGTTTGCACTGGATTTTTTTCACCGCTTTTCGTTTGGCATTATTGGCGTCCATTATAAGGAAATCTGAGACCTTGGCTTATAGTATATACACCAAATCTCAAGTTTCTGCACTCTTACCAGTTTGCCTTAGGTACTCGATTTGCCTTATTTACCTCTACTTACCCCCCACCCCTTCAATGGAATCATCACATAATATAATCCTAGTTCCAGAGATGTCATTAAAATACATAAGTGTAATAATTTTCAGGTGAATATCTCAATTTAACTTTATCAGTCACTTTAACAATGGTGAAGGGGTTGAAAAATGTTATAAAAAAAATCTTTCCCCTATTTACTCCCACTTAACCCCCAACATTTCAATAGAGTCATCTCAAAATATAATCTAATTACAGAAGTCGTTATAATACAAACGTGCCAAATTTCAAGTGAAAATCTCAATTTTACTTTATCAACCCTTTTAATAATGGAGTGGTGCTGAAAAATATTATAAAAAAATCTGAGGCCTTGGCTTCTAGTACATACACCAAATCCCAAGTTTCTGTGCTCTTACAATCTTGCATTACTTATTTTCTCCTATTTAACCCCCAATCCTTCAACGGAATCATCTCAAAATATAATATAGTTCCAGGTGTCATTATAATATATACCTGTGCCAAATTTCAAGTGAATATCTCAATTTTGTTTTATCAACACCTTTAATAATGGAGTGCAATTCCTAAAATGTTGTACTTTTACCAGCTTGCTTTACTTATTTTCCCCTATTTACCCCTAACGCTTCACCAAATAAATTTAAAAAACAATCCAGTTCCAGATCTCATTACAATACATATGTGTATAAAATTTCGAGTCAATATCTTAAACCGTTCCAGAGAAAATGTGCACACAAAAAAAAGTTATAAACAGACAGGCCGACAATTTTTCTTTCGCTCAAATTAAAAATTTCGACGTTTCATGACATTCTAAACCTTTAAAAGTGAATTATTTTTTGTTTGCTAATACTTGTAATGAAACATATTCTTTATAGAACTTTGCAAACAACAGAAAAAAACTATCTATGATAGATAGATTTATTGGTCATAAAATGCACTGTGGTGCGTTGACACGTCAAATAGTACAATAAATAGGTACACTAAAAAATAATTATCGATTTACATTCTTTGTATTCTTTCGATAACCTGAATTCTGGTTATGCTAGCAATTAAAATTTTTAAATCAATTTGTCTTTCTTATTGGACAATTCTCATTCTAACACTAGTCTCTAAACAGTCCCATACGGCTATGCAGAGTAAACCAGTATTCACATAACCCCCTACGGCTACTAACATTCAGTTCACATTTTAACTGAATCTTTTTTATCATATTTTTACATATAGTTTTTCTTTTAGTTCTCATAGATAGGTTTTTTCCGCTGTTTGAAAAATCCTATAAACAATATGTTTCATTACTATAAGCAAGCAAATAATAAATAATTCACTTTTAAACATGCATAGAGTATATAGGCGCCAATACTAGTTAGCTAATAGATAGGTGAAGATCTGTTGTTTTTATCAGTCAATGTCAAATATAAATATTTCATACTTATTCATGGATATTGCTTTGGTTTTGCAATAAAACATCATTATGAGTGGCTTTGTGCCTTTCTGATGAGCTCAGAATAAGGGCGAGAAACGTTTCAAAGGCAAAAGCATTTCCAAGAAACCGAATGAGAGCTTTTATGAAAATGTAATCTATTAGAATGAAAAAATGTTTAAGACAAGGTAGGTAAATACATTCATTTTAGGCCTTTGTTCTCATTTTTAACTGACCAAAATGTATTTTATTATGTGGAATACCACATAAATTGTTGATCCCGACATAAATTGGTGACCCTGACATAAATTGGTGACCCCGACGTTGTCATAATTAATATAGTAATATAAGTTGATTGGTACCCTGGGTCACATAAATTGCCGACCCCAACAAAAGATTGTTTTTTTTGGTATTTCATTAATCCCACAATTGATTTAGTTCTATATTTCCTGGATGTTGATAATTAGTAAACACAACTAATATATTGTGGATATTAGCTGACCCTGACATTATTTTTGCCACTGTAAATTAATTTTATTATTCTCTTTAATTCTAATACATGTACCTGTCGTTTGTATCATCCTATGTTTGTAATTTACCATTTTATTGTAGATGACGTTTTTGTGTCATAATTTCTTATCTTCATTCACTTGACTTAAAGACTGAATTATTAACTAGATTTAATGTGTACAGACACAAATTGTGTTTATTTATTGACTTGTCTATAATGCAAAATTTCTAAGGATGAATAAATATTATTATTATTATTATTGTTATTAATGTGAGCCCCGACAGTAAGGTAACTTGGGACTTAAAACGTAAGTGTTTTATTTATTTATTTCCTGATTATAACGAGGGTTTTTCTGCCTATTTTATGAGGCAAATTTGCCGAGTTAATTGGACATTCCCTAGTTAGTTGAAACACACTATTGAATTAAGCACGTGATATTCTTTTGACAATTTGTTTTCTAGAAAGTTCTCGCGCAGGCTTATAGAACAGACTTTTATTCCGGATTTCGCCCGTCTTCAGTGGAGATATCGTTATCGTTTTCGTGTCGTATATTGTATGTGGCAGTTTAGTAAACTGTAAAATATTGTGTAACTATATTTTGTAATATTGTTTTGTACTGCTTTCTGTATTGGTAGCTTTAAATGTTATTAACTTGACCCAGTTATGTTACTAGCATAACTGTATAGTAAGGCTCCGTTTTTGGTTTCCTTAATCCGGCCTGATTCGTGTTTTTAGATGTTAAATTCCATGTTAGGAAATACGATTTGTTTTAATGATAACATATGTTCAAATGATGACCCAGTAGTTTAATATATTGTTTATTAACGTTGTTGATTCTTGGGATACTCGAAATTACGATAGCATGGCGGAGATTCTTCAGCGGTAAAGGATGATAATTTTTGTTTCTTGTTTTTTCTTCTCGTTATTTCATAGTATCACTACATAACATGTAAATTATGCATATGTACCTATATACAGTATTTTGTTTTACACATCTTGTTTTATAAGTATATGTTTGTTAGTCTATCTGTAACCCTGTTTTCGTTTTATATATTTTATATATTTTACAAAACCAATTTGTTTATGTAACAAGATTTTACGGTTAATAAATTTATTATTATTATTAAGATAACAAGGAGCTTCCTTTGTCTCGTTCGCGTTAGTTATATCGAGTTTTATCTTAATAATTATTAGTTTTTGTAACACCGAGATAGGGTGGTACCTTTTATCCTTGGGTCGGGTTACTGCTAGCCCTACCCCAATTACATTAAATATGTCTTGATGCCAGTGCAGTACAATAATTAGGGTAAGTGACACTTAGTCTGCTGCCAAGGAGAATTTACGCTCTGAGTAAGTCTCATGCTCCCTTCGTAATTAAGTTTTTGAGAAATAATAAGCAGTAAATAGTAAGTTATAGTACATGGTTAGGTAGGTGCCCTATATATACTCCTTTCCATTGTAAATACTAGACCAATCAATTATTCATATAATTCATACATCTGATCTACTGTATATATTTTTTTTACAAAATGACCATCTGAAACTCAGTCGCGCCAACAAATCTTGAAAACGCTATTATCATCGATCCAGTTGTCACGCAAAATCAATTCGTCACACCATTGAAACTTCCCCCCTTCTCGATGCCTAAACCAGAAGTACGGTTTACTCAAGTGGAATCTCAGTTTAACGTTGTGCGAATAACGTCTGACTGCAAGAAATATGATTACATAATCGCCAATTTGCTGATAGAAATCGTTAATAACATATATGACATTATTGTTACACCGCCGGCCGCTAATTTGTAAGATGCTTTGAAAAGTGCTATTATTGCGCGGTTATCTTCCAGTGAGGAGAAACGTTTGGACGACCTCTTGTCAGGTTCACAGATGGGCGATAGAAAGCCCTCAGAATTTTATCGTGTCATGTTGGAGATTGTCGGTGGCTCCAATATGGTAAGCCAAGCCACTCTAATAAAATTCTGGAAACGACGTTTGCCTAAAACGATTTATATAGCAATTACTGCTTCAGGAAAAACAGAAATAGAGGAGACAGTTGTCATAGCTGATAAGATTTGGGAATCTTGTCAGAGTACTGCAATATCCTCGTTGCAATCTAACGTTTCCCCTGTTACTGTTCCTAATTTAATTTCGTCCACAACACTGTCAGCTTTGTCAGACAAATTAAATGCATTTTCTGTTGATTTTCAAGTCACTTTGAACCAGATTTAATTGAAACAAAGTTCTCTAGAGGCTCAAATATCTACCCTGCAAAGTACTGGTCATCAAAGTCGACCTACTTCCTCTTTTACTGGGCATCAATGTACTATTTGTCACAGAGAGACCTCGTACTCATTCTAGGTCTTCGAGTAGTAAAAATAAATTTGATCCAGCTAATAATACCGTTTGCTATTATCACCAGGTATGGAAAGACAAAGCTTTCAAACGTGGCGGGTCATGGTGTACTTTTTATAACACCCCATTATATAATAATCGTTCTAATTATCAAAAAAACTAACCAACACTAGCATATTATCTGCGGATACTAGTGAATCTGACAGCAGATCTAGACTTTTCATTTACGATATGTCAAACGAATTACATTTTTTGATTGATACTGGTGCGGAATTATCAGTTGTACCTAGGAATTTATTTACAAATTTTAAAAAGAATCCTGATTTAGTCTTAACCGCAGCTAATAACACTATAATTTATACCTACGGTAAGAAGATTTTAAAAGTCAATTTAGGGCCGCGCCGCGATTTTAATTTTATTTTTACTATCGCAGATATAGATGTTCCTATCATAGGGGCTGATTTCATAGCACATTTTGGTCTACTTGTAGATTTGAAGAACAAACTATTGATAGATAACAAGACAAGTTTGTCAATAAATTGTTACGTCAAAAAGTTTTCTGTCATTTCTCAGTTATTTTGTAGAGAAAATTCATATATAAATTTGTTGGGCACTTTTCCTCATTTAACTGGCAGGCCGGATTATTATATGCCTATTAAGCATTCCGAGAAGCATTATATAGTTACAGAAGGACATTTGCCTTTTAGTCGTCCAAGACGTTTGGATGCTATAAAATTTAATATTGCAAAAGGTGAATTTGATCAGATGGTCGAATTAGGCATTTGTGAACCATCTTTGTCGTGTGTAGCATCCCCACTGCACATGATCACAAAAAAGGATCCCAATGATTGGCGCCCTTGTGGTGATTACCGACAATTAAACACAATCACCTTCTCCGACCGGTCTCCACTACCACATATTCAGGATATTAATGCCCAATTATTTGGCTGCACAGTTTTTTCTAAGATTGACTTAGTTAGAGCTTATCATCGAATACCTGTAAATGAAACTGATATTTTCAAAACTGCAATTACCACTCCATTTGGTTTGTTCCAATTTAAACGCATGCCTTTTGGATTAAGAAACGCTGGACAAACCTTTCAGAGATTTATGAACGAAGTCCTGTCACATTTGAAGTTTGTTTTCTTTTATTTAGATGACATATTAGTCACAAGTAAAGATAAGGTCGAACATTTGCAACATTTAAATATCGTATTAATAATTAACTGCATTGATACATTAGAACGATATTTTACACCACTTAATCTCAAGCTAAATACCGATAAAACACAGATAATAAATTTTTCTATCAAAACATCAAACAATGATACAGTGTTATCGATTGGAAATACATCTCGGACTGCGGTAAAGAACACCTCGTTCTTGGGAATAAAAATAGACTCGAGACTAGATTGGAAATACCATAAGAATGCTTATCAACAAATATGGCAAAATACTGCTATGCCCTTAAAATTATATCACAAAACATCAACTGTGAAACTGCCTTTGTTGCATATCATGTCTACGTACAATCCCGCATAGGATATGGTATTATTTTGTGGGGAAACTCCACAAATATAAATAAAATATTTATCCTGCAAAAGAGATATGAGAAACATCTTAAATATGAAGCAGACAGATAGCTGTAAACTAATATTTATAGAAAAACGAATTCTGACTATTACTAGTCAGTACATCTTAGAAGCGGTGATTTTTGTCTCAGAAAGTAAAACACTATTTAAAGACTGCAATAGAATACAGTCCTATAATACCAGAAACAAAAATGAACTAATAGAACCATATATCCCCAACTTCAATTATGTTCGAAAAAATGTGCAGCCTTCCCTAATAAAAATATTTAATAAGCTCCCAAATGAAATTAAAACTTTCCCATTGAAAAAACTGAAGCTGCAATTAAAAAATATTCTAATAAATAAAGCCTACTGTGCGACAGACGAGTATTTCAATGATCGTGATATAAAATGATTATACTGAGTTCTAAATAAAATATTTATATCAATTCCCAATTATTTTAATTCTGTTCGTCTGTGCAAACTGTATTATGTTTTATTTAAGTGGTTTTGCTTTATACATTGTCTGTATTAAAATTTTAGTAACTTAGTTATTTAGTAATTTAGTAATAGGTACACATATGACAAGCCAAACCGGTCGCGATCTACCCAACCCTACGTACACCATGGCGCTGCGTGACATGGTTGTCTGGTTGGTTGCGGATCGCGATCCGGGGAGGCAATGTTGTATTGTTTTGAATTTTAATGCATTGTTTGATGATGATGATGGTTATTTTCTGATCATTCATTTGAATTCAGGGGACAGATATAATAACTTAACTAGTAATTTGATATTTTATAAAAGTTGTAGAAATGTTTCTGACACAAATTTCATAAAACAACGTTACTCTGAGAAACACTTTCATAACGTTTTCACAGCAGCTATAAATGCAAAATTGGCACCATCTTATAAAATATTTCAGTCGGTGTGGATATTTTGTAACGCCTATTGGAACCGTTACAAAATTATTGTATAAACATTTCCGGGAGTCTTATAAAAATTTAGTACCATCACTATATAGCAGTTTTATTAAACCTTCATTTAATTGTACTATAAAACATACTTCACTGTTTGTTAAATTATTGCTATAAAACAACTAAAGAACTGTTTTATAAGAGTTTTTAAATAGTCATTATTTTTTTAAAAATGCTGCTTTATACACACTAATAAAATGATTTCTAAAATGTATCCTAAAAGTTTAAGAAGTATTTTTGACACTAAAAGCATATGGAATTGTGATTTAATATTAAGTACCAAATAACCTACAATAATTATTTAAGAGACTTGTTCTGGCTTACGACTGCAATTTTTGATGCGGAGACAATTTTACTGTGAACTATGGCCATATTTTTAATGTATTTTTAACGGGCCTCACATTTATTGATGATTTCTAATAATTTTTGAAATTTTATAAATTTCGATTTTATGAATTTGAGTTCTTTTGCAATGTAACTTACACTAATTTGTTTTAGTAGTCATAACTGTATAGTTAGCACGTTTCTGACTATAAATTCTAATAAACATTTCATAAAACATAATCAAATGCAAATGCAAATTCCCTACAATGTAAGAGTAATCTAAAATAGAATTGAGGAAATGAATATATTACTAGCAAAAATACTCGTAATTATTTCAAACTCTTACTAAAGATAAGTACAAAAACATATATCTTTCTAAACAAAATACTTTGCTGGCTACATGCCACGAACAACATTGAATTATAAGAAAGAAATATGCACATTACGTACAGAAAACTGTCACAATAATTTTAGTTTTAATTTTAAATTATCCTGTTCAACAAAACCAAAAAACAACCAAAGACAAAAACACTTACCGAAAACTTTAAAAACTTTCACAGACACGTGTTTCTGTATCCTACACAAGGATACTTCTTCAGTGCTACTTCTTTCAAAGTTGAACACTTACCGAAAAGGTAAGTGTTTTTGTCTTTGGTTGTTTTTTGGTTTTGTTGAACAGGATAATTTAAAATTAAAACTAACATTATTGTGACAGTTTTCTGTACGTAATGTGCATATTTCTTTCTTATAATTCAATGTTGTTCGTGGCATGTAGCCAGCAAAGTATTTTGTTTAGAAAGATATATGTTTTTGTACTTATCTATGATAGGTCTTTAGTAAGAGTTTGAAATAATTACGAGTATTTTTGCTAGTAATATATTCATTTCCTCAATTCTATTTTAGATTACTCTTACATTGTAGGGAATTTGCATTTGCATTTGATTATGTTTTATGATTATACCTGTACTGGTAATTCTCCGAAATCTGTTTTGGATTATCCTGTTCGTTAGAACCATAAACAATTACTGCATAAATACCTATTATCTGGTAAGTGACTGTTTAGTTCATTTTCAACTTTGAAAGAAGTAGCACTGAAGAAGTATCCTTGTGTAGGATACAGAAACACGTGTCTGTGAAAGTTTTTAAAGTTTTCGGTAAGTGTTTTTGTCTTTGGTTGTTTTTTGGTTTTGTTGAACAGGATAATTTAAAATTAAAACTAACATTATTGTGACAGTTTTCTGTACATAATGTGCATATTTCTTTCTTATAATTCAATGTTGTTCGTGGCATGTAGCCAGCAAAGTATTTTGTTTAGAAAGATATATGTTTTTGTACTTATCTATGATAGGTCTTTAGTAAGAGTTTGAAATAATTACGAGTATTTTTGCTAGTAATATATTCATTTCCTCAATTCTAAACATTTCATATTTTAAATTTTCATATCTTGTCATATTTACCATCACGAACGCTGGCGTTTCAAGATGGCCTTCCTATATAAAATACTTTTGTGTTAGTAGCAAGCATTTCACGATATTTAAATTATTAGACGATTCCTATAAAACATCTATAAAATAATGCACCTTAGCGTAACTTTTTCGTGAATCTTATAAAATAGATCACTTACTTTCGTGATACTTTTGTAGCTCTTATAATAAATGTGTTAGGACTGAGTTGTGAATGCAACCATGCAAACAGAATATGTTCAATTTGCATAAATATAACCTAGATATTAATAGCAGTAAATCACCTTATTTACAAAGCTGTTTATTCATGGTTTATTTATTGCCAAAAGCACGTAGTTACTTTTACTAGTGGAAACAACAGTGCTTTGGCATATGACCTGATACGTTAACAGTGCAGTGAGTGAAATGCGTCGTTTCATTTTACAGCAGTATAAACTGTGTCTTATTGCCAAAACCACTAAGCTGTTAATACATGTACCTAATATTTTTAAAACCACTTTTTAAGTTTCTGCATTGTCCTAAATCTGCTGTTTTTAGTTATATGATCCGTTAAGATCTGCAACGCTCTTGTTAATGTTGGTAACCAAAATTTTGGGAGAATAATTTTTTATAAACTTGTGTACTATAAATAATTATGACAAATTTTCATTAAAAGACTGACTTTAATTATGATTAAATATAAATATACACAGCTAATGCAGGATATCAATTTTCTCAAATGTTTTATTGTATTGTTAGCCACCACATTTTTATGCTCAAGTAAACAATTCTGTTTTGTAATGACTTTGTTGGTGTTTCCATATTACAGCAAATACATTGCTATATAATAATTATATAACATGCTCTGGAACAACATTTATTCTTAAAAGCAAAATTGTCACAAATAGATCTTTTAATATATCTGTTTTGTAAGATGATAAGAAATAACTATAAAATAATTCGAATGTATATTTATAACGGTGCTAAAAATGCTATAAAACAATTTAGTTTTATAAGATGAAATATTAGTCTCATTTAGTCACGAAAACGTTTATAAAATAATTTCTTAACTCCATTATAAGATATTTTATAATTTTGCTGTAGAAACGTTTTAATGATAAATTTATAAAATAGTTCAGTTGCAGACAACAAAATAGTATTTTCTGGAACTCTAACATAATCAATCAGCATTCAGAGGCATTAATAATCATAGAACATTTAAATTATAAAACAAATTTGCGTGTTGGGAGATACCCTATAAAAGAAAAATAGTTTCTTTCTCGTCTTTTTTTGAATATACTGATAGTGACTTTTAAGTGAAAGGGTGTTATCAGGAATAAATCCTAGGTATTTAAACTCTGAGACAATTTCAATTGGACTATTATTTATTTGTAAATTAATGTTATTAATATTTATATTTGCATGTTTATATGGTGTTGTTATTATCATAGGCCGACTCTTTTTCATCTGATATTATAACTAATGTATCATCAGCAAATAGATTTAAAAACATACAATTTATTGAGGAGCTTATATCATTAATGTAAATATTGAAAAGCAGTGGCCCCAACACACTACCTTGTAGCATTCCATACTGTACTTTTAAACGATCTGAGAATGTGTTATTTATGTTACATATTTGTGTTCTCTCACTCAAATAATTTCTAAACCACATAAGAGCATTGCCGGTTATCCCATATTTCATTAATTGTTTTAAAAGAATTGATCCATCAATGGTTTCAAAAGCTCTTTTCAAGTCAATAAAGACTGCAACAATATATTTATTCAGGAGTAGATTAATTTACTATAACTTAAGGGCAAGGGGATTTTTATTAAACTTTAATCAATTTCTGAATTAGCATCTTCAAATTTTCCTGATTCTATTTGAGTCTTGAGCAATCCCGGGCCGACGCAACGGCAATTCGTATCAATCTTAGTTATAAGATATGAAAAAGTACACAATATGCTTGCATCTCCTGTATATTTGTCAAATTTTTAAAAATACCCCACTTTGTGAATATATTTAAATATACAGAGCGTTTCGTAAAGCGATGTCGATCCTATACAGGGAAGTACAGTAGGTCATTAGTCATCTATATTACGAAATATACTTATATAAAAATGCTACGGTTTTCTCTATAATGCCGATTTTGTACTTGTTTAAATCTCCATTTTTCATCATTTATGTAAGTATTACGCACCTATTTTGACTTCTGAGATTCTGAAATATTTATGTCGTTCTCCAAAATAAATCAACTTTCAACTAAAGAGAAAAAAATTTAAAAATGCATGTATAGGAAAAAAATTGTAATGGTGATTTAACTTGAAAGTCTAATAATTACTTCCACATCCACGTAGTGAATTGGAAGTATAGTAATCGTAAAAAAAAATCAAAATTTTTTTTTCTTGAAATAAGTTTAGAATGTTGAAACGTCGAAATTTTAAATTTCAGCGAAAAAAAATTCTGTCTGTTGATCGGTGTGTCAGTCAGTTTGTAATTTTTAGTGTCCGCACGTTTTCTTTGGAATTATATATATGGCTTGAAATTATATATACATATGAATAATTATAATGAGATCTCGAACTAGATTGTTTTTTGAACATATCCGGTGAAGGGGTGGTAAATATTGTGCAGGCCCCGGGGCTCCCACCTCGACTGCCCCACCATAAATCAGCCTATCGTTTTAATTTTTAAACATAATAATGGCACAAATAGTACATGAAAAGGCAACTTGTTCAGTTAAATACATAAAAACCAATGAATCAATCAAATGAACTTAATTTCAAATTAAATAACGAGAAACATTTTCTTCACCAAGCACACGCAGCGGAGCCAGCCAACATCCACGGTGCGAACCACCAATTGAATAGCTGGACGAGAAACAATTTAAAAGACAGACACCAATTCCATTCGCAGTAGAGCGAATTAAAATGTGTATATGATTAACAAGGCACAAAGAAAACAACTTAAAATAATTAATATAATGCAAAAGATGCTATTGTAAAATACTTAAAAAAGTATAATTGATGAACAGGGAAAAATCGCCGGTCAAAAAAGCCTCTTTTGCAATGTGAGAGTGCGCGCGGTTAAATTATGCCAGATAATTTTTAGTTCAAAATGTTAGATTTTTCAAAAATCTCTACTGATGATTCTAAAATTGTGACAATAAACAAGGATTTAAAGGAACAAAACTATTAATAACATAAAATGGCAAGTATAAAAAGAAGAAAGATAGAACAGAGTTAAAGTTGGAAGTTGTATAAGTATAGCTAACGCTTTAAATGTAATTTGTTTTATCCTAGGTAGAGCATTAAGCTCTCTGATGCACGCGATGTTATTTAGCTTAAATTGATAACATTTCTCAGAAGTAAACCTGACACAGTCCACTAGTGGCATTATATCTTTGCAGCGTTCAGTCTCTGAGGGAGGTATATCTAGATGAATTTGATATGAGGCTCATAAATTTGTATTTCAGAACTCTGAGTTTCTTAATTGACGTCACTGATGAGCTGCACCACATTGGCGCTGCATATGCGAGGGCCGGCCTTACTATAGTGGTGTAAATGAATTTTGTATTATGTCTGTTTAGTCTGCTGTTCTGGGCTAAGAGCGGGTACAGACTCCTGGACATAAAATAGACTGTCTGTTCAGTTACGTTATTGTGATTGGTCAGTCTTTTGTCAAAGTGAACCCCTAGGTACTTCACACAGTACCTAGTTGGAATTTGATTGCCCTCGATCGAAATAGGCATAATGATTTTGTTTTTAGTGAAGTAGTGCGTGAAGATCATCATTGCTTTTGACTTCTCCACATTCACTCTGATCTTCAATTTGCTATAATATGCCATAACACGAGCCATGTAAGCTGTCAAATACGTAAAAATCTGTCTTTCTTGTTAGCAAATTATTCATATACTTTTATCTCACTTTATAGATAATTCAATGTTGAGATATTCACAACCCAATACCCCATCCTACTCTTTTTTACATATGCTATATAATAATATGTCCTCTCTCTCATCATGGTAAGGATTTGGCTAGTTATTCAGATGCAGAGCAAGATATTTTTTCAGGCATATTGTTCCGTCCTCAGTTATTTACTAGTTTTATTTTTAATTATTATAGGTATTATATTACTTTAATTTTATCTTTCATTAACTTTATTTAACGCTAGCTTTAAGTAGAAATAAAATGCACTCGTGTGTCGTTCATTTTGGCTCACCCTGTATCTTTACGCGCTAACAAAAAGAGATTTTTTGTGATGCCTAACGAAATATTCGCTGTCTAACCTCGTGTCACTGTAGACGAGTGTCGTATACCGCAAAGATTATTACTAATCAACTTCGCTTTTGTGTTTATATTTCCGCTTGTGTGTGTACAAGGGTCATTTTGATCTTTGAAGATTAACAACATCTTGGGATTCCCTATCTGGAGGCCTCCTGAAGCTGGATCACGGAATTCTAGAAGGAGTAAAGGTAGGATCCATATAAATCTCTTTTTCCGCAACAGTCCACTATCTCTTTCTTTTTTTAATACATTAAAATTATTTTTATTCACCGCCAGTTAGGGGATTACTGTCAATTCCCTAACATTTTTTTTTGGTCCATTGTGCCAAGGATTACGTTTTTTTTTGCTCTTCTAGCATATTTCATTCATATATTGTTTTTTCGCTTTCAAATTTAGTTTTTTTTCATTTTATTTTTCATTTCATTTAAATCATTTAAATTCATTATCATTATCAGTTTCACGTTATTTACTATATTTTTTCGACCATAAGTGTATTTTATTTCGGCTTAAAGTTACTTTATTAAATTAGCATAATTTCCTTAACATCAAATCTCGCCATTTTTATATTTGATATAAGTACGATTTAGAATTATCAAGGCATCGCGTAGAATACAAAATTTATATCGATAGCGGCTCGAACGTGTTCACGGGCTCTTATCAGTTAGGGCAGTTTTTGTGACGCTAAAAATATTGAATACCTTTTATTTCTTATTTACCTTTGAATTTGTTATCGAATTAAGTTTCTTACAATGGAGGACAAATTAAAGAAATTACGCACTTTTCGACAAAACGAAATTACCAAAATGCACGAATTATATAATATTGCACAAATGGCCATTGATAGTCAGGCTTCACGTCGATCTTTTAAGGTTCGCTACGCAGTTATAGAACCGATTAAAAAAGAGTTTGATAGAAATCATAATGGGCCTTTACAGTACATTCGAATTTTGACATTTAAATATGGTGGGTGTCATTTGGGGAAAATAAAATAATTTTTTATCTAAAAATGAGGCGTCTTAGAACAGCAATCTCTGAGAAATAAATTAGCGAAATACAACAACTTTCACGGGGTATTTCAAACGCTCGAGTTTCACGCGCCTTGGTTGCACACGTAATCCCACCAATCATCATCGAGGACACAACAGAAGAACTTGCAAACCGACAACACTGCGATCACCGAGGGTGCGGATAGCGGATAACCTTAAACTTTCATTTGAGCTGTCGTCTTTTCTGGGGCATTTTCGGTCGTATTTTCACAGAATGGAACAAAACACTGCTTGCTAGACATTTTAATCGAAATCGGAGGCTTTCAATTTACGCTAACCTCAAAACCAAAATGTTAACATCAACAAGCTGTCAAACGTCTAGTCATGAGCGATATGTCACTGCCGGTGATTAAATCACCGTGATTAAATCACCGTGATTATATAAAATATTAATACAAAGTGTAATTTACATCGTTTTACTTTCAATTCATACTTGTCCAGTGCTGCTTAATGCAGCCATACATTCACACAAACAAATTACGGCGAACGGTAAACATATCAGCTTGCAGATTGTGATGGCGTTAGTTTAAAACCACCGGGAGTGAAAAATATAAGTCGCCGTTAAGGAGTGATTGGAAAATCGCGATATCGCCCATCCCTACAAACGTCAATTGAATGCTGATTTTGTACAACGTTGCCGAGTCGCCTTTTACACTATTGGCTTGGGATTGCTGACGTATTAATGGCGCGTTACGGATAATCGTTTAAATTGGACTTGTAAATAGGTGATTTTAATAATTTTTTTCTGGCTCTAATCTGCATCAAAATAGAAATAGAAAAAATACGGGTATTTTAATTTTTCATAAAATTTATGATTCTGCAATAAAAAAAATATGCTGAAAAGGCCCATTCTATTCTCGCCCTGTTAGCTGTTACAGATGGATCTGATTTGGAAGTTGAGGCTCAAGTTCGTGAATCATTTGACAATGAATACTTTGATATTAAAGTAATTTATTCCGATTTATTTGAAAATATGGCCAATTCTGTAAACACGGACGTTCAAGCGCCCGTTATTAACAATTTTTCGCATATTAATTTACCTCGAGTTGAATTGCCTAAATTTAAGGGGGATTTGAAAAATTTTCCATCATTCATAGATATGTATAATTCTAGGGTACACAATAATCAAAATTTAAATGACATTGGTAAATTCAACTATTTACTTACTTCTTTAACAGGCCCTCCGCTTAATATCGTAAAATGCGTTCCTATGACCGCAAATAATTATAAAATTGCTTATGACCGTTTAGTGCAACGCTATTCGAATAAACGTTTACTCACTACTGCCCATTGGGTAGAAATTGAAAATACTAAAAAATTACATTCAGAAAATTTTCGGGCTTTGAGATATCTGCTAGACATTTTTCAGGAAAATTTATCCGCTTTGGAAAATTTAGGACTACCCGTAGAGCACTGGGATTTTATTTTGATGCATATGCTGTTGAGCCGACTTGATACAACGACCATATCGCGTTTTGAATTACATTTTAATTCTAATGAAATACCCACTTTTAAGATTTTAATGGATTTTTTAGAAAGTCATTGTAATGCTTTAGAAACCTTAAATTTTTCTGCTTCGCAAAATAAACCAACAAAATCATTAACACCATCCACTCGGCCATCTAGTTCGTCATTTTTTGCCAATACTAATAATTTGATAGTTTGCCCTCTATGCAAGAAAGGTCACGTACTATATAAATGTCAGGAATTTCATAATAAATCCCCTCAGGATAGATATCATTTTTCAAAACAGAATCGATTGTGTGTAAATTGTTTAAGTTCGTCGCATACTTTTAAAACGTGCAATTCTACATCTACCTGTCGCAAATGTCAGCAGAGACATCATACTCTGTTGCATTTCGAAAAAACCGATACTCATATACCGGCTGTCTCAGCTGATACGCCTATGCAACAAGTAGCTAGTATTTCACCTAATGATGAGACCGCGGTTGTCGCTACTTCGACACATTCTTTCTCAGGTTTCACACCACAAACCACCCCCGTTTTACTTTCAACCGCTTTAATAGAAATATCTGATAAATACGGTAATTTTCATAAATGTAGGGCACTTATAGATTCAGGTTCCCAAACAAGTTTTATTTCGCAAAAGTGTGTTCATAGGTTAGGCCTAACACATTTTAATACATCTCTATCAATTCAAGGTTTGGGTCCCATGCATACTTTTACTAGTTCTAGTGGAGTGTCTCTTAAAATCCGCCCGCTCGGAAAATCAACGCCTTATTTAGATTTGATGGCTATAGTACTTCCGAAAATTTGTAATAATTTGCCAACTATTAGTTTTTCTTCAGAAACTTGGTCCCATATTAAACATTTGCAATTAGCTGATCCTACTTTTAATATACCAGGGGCGATTGATATTTTACTTGGAGCTGACGTCTTCCCTAATATCATCGAAACTGGTCGAATTGTTGGAAATGGCGATCATCCTATAGCTTTAAATACAATATTTGGTTATGTTTTAATGGGAAAACTGCCTATTACAGCTTTGACTGTGATTAAATCTTTTTTTTGTTCTCTTTCCACACCATCTGTAGAAGACGTTCTAAAAAAATTTTGGGAAGTTGAAACTGTTCCGGAAGTCAACTCTCTGTCTCCTGACGATACACTCTGCGAACAAAAATTCATAACAACCTTTTCTCGCAATGAAACGGGTAAATTTATTGTCTCACTTCCTTTTCGTAGTAATGAACCCATTTTTCCCAACTCTCGTAATTTAGCTCTAAAATATTTTCTTTCTTTGGAGCGTAGACTACGTAGAGACCCCGCTTTATATAAACAGTATTCAGATTTCATGCAAGAATATTTAGATCTTGGTCACATGGAGTTTCTCATATCTCCTTCCGATTCTCAAAAAACTTATTATATCCCGCATCATTGTGTTCTTAAACCTTCAAGCAGTACTACGAAACTACGAGTAGTATTTAATGCTTCCGCTAAAATTCCGCCTTATTCTTCACTTAATGATACCCTTTTAACCGGTCCCAAGTTACAAAGAGATATCGTCACCATTTTGTTAAATTTTCGGCTTCATAAAATCGCATTTACCGCAGATATCAAACAAATGTACAGACAAATTTTAATTAATTCCGCTCACACAGATTATCAGAGAATATTGTGGCGCTTCACATCTGATGGTCCTGTGCAAGATTTTCGTTTGAAAACCGTTACTTACGGTATTTCTTCGGCCCCCTACCTTGCTATACGTACTTTATTGTAGTTAGCTGAGGAGGAAAAAGCTGATTTTCCTTTAGCAGCTAATGTTCTTAATTTTGACACTTATATCGATGATGTCGTGACAGGAAGCCCATCCCTGGAAAATGCTTGTCATTTAGAAAATGAACTAGTTGAACTTCTAAAGAGAGGTGGTTTCGAGCTAAGAAAGTGGGCTAGTAATGACCCCAATTTATTAAGTGATTTACCTGCCTCTCACTTGTCTAGCAGTCCCCTTTCTTTGGACGACGAGTGTATTTTAAAAATCTTAGGTTTACATTGGCATCCAGCTTTGGATACATTTTCATACAACGTAGAACCTATAGAAAGATCATGTACTAAACGTCATATCTTATCAGAGTTAGCCAGAATTTTCGATCCACTAGGTTTTTTAGCTCCCATTACATTCTTTACTAAATATATTATTCAATTATTGTGGTCTTTAGGTATAAATTGGGATGAAACACCGCCAGATGATGTGCTCTCTCTTTGGTCACGATTCAAATCTGAATTTCCTCTGTTGTCTCGTGTTGCCATTCCCCGTCACTTACGCATATTTGACAGTTTATCTTGTGAAGCACATGGTTTTTGTGATGCATCCATGAAAGGCTACAGTGCAGTAGTATATTTCAAAGTGCTTAATGAAAACGGCGATATTACTACCCTTTTAGTTTGTGCAAAGTCTAAGATAGCGCCACTGCGCCGCATTTCAATACCGCGCCTTGAACTTTGTGGTGCTGTACTTCTTGCCGATTTGTTTTCTTTTGTTTTACGTACGTATCATGATAAGATACATTTCAGTAAGATTTGTGCCTGGACTGATTCCACTATTACTTTATCATGGATAAAGTCCTCTCCACACAGATGGAAAACATTTGTCAGTAATCGTATTACTTTTATACAAGACAAAATTGCATCCGAAAATTGGTTTCACGTTTCTTCTGGTGATAATCCAGCAGATCTTGCCTCTAGAGGTTTATTTCCATCCGAGTTACTTAATAACGCTTTATGGTGGGCGGGACCTATTTTTTTGTCTGACCCACAAGCTTCCTGGCCCTCTCATGTTTCGGACGTTGCGTTATCTTCTGAAGCACTCGCAGAGGAAAGAAAAATTACTTTACATTCTGCAGTTTCTTTAAATATTTTTGATTCTCTTTTAAATAACTACTCTTCCCTTAGCAAACTACAACGCGTGGTCGCGTATGTTCAACGCTTTATATTTAATATAAAAAATCCCGATATTAAAAAAAAATCTTCTTTTTCCTTTCATGAATTACATCAAGCTCTATTAATGTTAGTTAAACGCACCCAACATTTGGTATTTTCTGATATTTTAAATCAACTCAAAGTTGGGAAACCGCTTTCTAAACCTTTCCGAAAACTCAGCGTTTTTCTTGATGATCAAGGTATTATAAGAGTAGGAGGTCGATTACACCATTCCTCATTGTCTTACAATAAAAAACATCCCGTTCTGTTGCCACGTTCTGGTCGTCTTACGGAATTAATTATTGAATATTTTCATAAAAAATACTTACACGCTGGCTTACAATCTGTTCAATGTCTGATTATGCAACAGTTTTGGATAATGTCCTCAAAAAGAGCAATATGTGGCGTCTTATCTAAGTGTCATACCTGTTGGCGACTTCACCCTCTCCCCTGTCAACCTGTAATGGGAAATTTGCCTTCCGTACGCATCTCACAGGTCAAACCGTTTTTGCACACTGGTCTGGACTTTGGCGGTCCGTTTCAGATTACTTTGGGTAAACGACGAGGTACTAAGTCCCAGAAGGCATACTTATGTCTATTTATTTGCTGCTCCACAAAAGCTTTGCACCTAGAGCTTGTGTCCGACCTGACAGCTGATGCATTTCTTGCCGCACTGCGACGTTTTATTGCTCGCCGCGGACGATGCAACCATCTTCATAGTGACTGTGGCACCAATTTCGTTGGCGCTTATAATCAGCTTTCCGCACTCTTAAAATCCGCTGCTGAATCTGAGGCCATTGAATGGCATTTTAACCCTCCTTCCGCTCCGCATTTCGGGGGACTTTGGGAAGCCGGAATTAAGTCGGTTAAGACACACTTAAACCGCGTTATTGGCCAACAAATTCTGACATACGAAGAATTATACACAATACTGGTTCAAATTGAAGCATTTTTAAATTCGCGTCCCTTAACTCCAGTAAGCACTGATCCTAATGATCTCTCCGTTTTAACGTCCGGACATTTTTTAACGCTTAAACCTCTAACTGCCCTCCCGGAAACTGACCTAACTGCGGTGCACGTGGGACGTCTAACTCGCTGGCAAATGCTACAACGTTTGCACCAGGATTTCTGGTCGCGGTGGCATTCTGAGTATCTACATACTCTGCTGCAAAAAAGTAAGTGGACTTCGTCCTCTGATTCTGTTCTACCGGGATCCATGGTTTTAATAAAAAATTCACTGGCTCGCCCTTTACAATGGCAACTGGGTCGCATTGAATCTGTACATCCTGGTGCAGACGGCGTTGTTCGCGTTTCTACTGTGCGTACAACTAATGGGCTCCTAAAGCGCCCTGTTGTTAAATTATGCTTATTGCCCTATTCTAAATCGTAAAATACGTTGTATTTTAGGTGGGCGGTATGTTCCGTCCTCAGTTATTTACTAGTTTTATTTTTAATTATTATAGGTATTATATTACTTTAATTTTATCTTTCATTAACTTTATTTAACGCTAGCTTTAAGTAGAAATAAAATGCACTCGTGTGTCGTTCATTTTGGCTCACCCTGTATCTTTACGCGCTAACAAAAAGAGATTTTTTGTGATGCCTAACGAAATATTCGCTGTCTAACCTCGTGTCACTGTAGACGAGTGTCGTATACCGCAAAGATTATTACTAATCAACTTCGCTTTTGTGTTTATATTTCCGCTTGTGTGTGTACAAGGGTCATTTTGATCTTTGAAGATTAACAACATCTTGGGATTCCCTATCTGGAGGCCTCCTGAAGCTGGATCACGGAATTCTGGAAGGAGTAAAGGTAGGATCCATATAAATCTCTTTTTCCGCAACAGTCCACTATCTCTTTCTTTTTTTAATACATTAAAATTATTTTTATTCACCGCCAGTTAGGGGATTACTGTCAATTCCCTAACACATATTTTTGGGTATTTAGCAGATAACTTTCACCCACTCAATATCTAATATTTAATATGAATAGCAATATTCCTATTCTTTGTAATATATAGGTACTGTTTATTTATTTCTAATCTGGCTAGGATACTAATAAAGTCAGCCAATGACAACTCTGAAATTATAATATATTTTTATTTCAAAGACATTACTGAGAGACCCCCCCTCCCCTAAGTATCAGTGTGTTTTAAAAATGTAGTAGTATCTCTAACTCTACCAAGAAAATACTTTATTGAGTGGCAAACCAAATATACGTAAAAACTAAACATTTTGTTAAAAATATATCTTTTTATGTAGAAGATAAAAAAATCTATAAAAGTATGTAAATTATGTATCAACCATCAATTATTTTCTTTTAAATTAAAAACCTGATTTGTCCAGTTTTGCACCTGAGTACATGAATTTCACTTACCTAAGCATTCACCAAGACTAACTTGACCAATAGGACCAAAAACACCTGCATTAGCGTTTGTGGCACCTGTCTGATCCATCACACTAAGGTAATTAGACACAGGAAGTGCTCCAGGGTGAGCACTGCTGATACCTAGTCCTACGGCAATTATTCCATACTTTGCTAATACAGATACTGCCGCACATATTTCAGCTATTTGAGCATCAGCAAAACCGGAATTTCTTAGCTGCATCTGAAACGTTACAGTTATTAAATAAACAGAATTATACTATTGCAACTAGATTCATAGGCTAAAGTTACATTTTCTAAGAACATTTTAGAGTAGGACTTACAACTACAAGGGGCTATGTGAAAACACTGATAATTGTCAAATAAGAAATAGATAAATTCATTTTAGAATTTATTAAATACTAGCTTAACCAGAAAATCGGTTATCAAAGAATGCAAAGAATGAAAATTTATATATTTATAGTTTTTTTTTTATAGATTACATTTTCTGCTGTTTGTAAAATCCTATAAGGGATATGTTTTACGCAGGGTCTACACTCCTATCAGACAGTAGCCTATTGCACTCCCTTCATGGGGAATGTATGAAGACAGACTATTTATTCCATGCTATAGCGGCGATTGTCAGCTGGATGGTTGGTGCACATGCATAATCTTCTCGTTTCGGATGCGAGAGGTCCCGGGTTCAATGCCTAGACTCACCGAACTTTTTTTTTTATTTTGTAACGATTAATGTGTTTTTTCACAAATTCAGGTTTGATTTGACAGAAGAAATAATGTTTTTCTTCTTTTTCCTATAATAATTTCATTCTTTCATTTGATTTCTTTTCGCAATATAATAAGGCCGTCCAGTTCATGTATTCAGAGAGATTCGGTCAATTAAAAAATTTGTCTTTAGTTCTTCGTCGCCTCATCATCGTAAATTTTTAATTGTATAGAAGTGGCTCCATCTACTAAAAGAGCATTGTACTAATATGATTAACAATGAGCTGTTTTTGGCAAATTGAGTGATGTTATTTAACTGAAAATAGTAAGTTGTACATAAATACAGGATTGTTGAAGAACATGTTTTGTTAAAATTGGCTTATTAGGGAGATCTCTCTTCACTTGAATCGTTACCCCTTGTTCCCCACTGATCTTTCTGCATTGTTGCCTCTTAAGGAGATTGAGGCGTTAGACGAAAATAATGAAAAAAATCTGAAATAAGGTTTTTTTAATAGATTTTTATAAGACACAATTTTCTGTAAAAAATCCAGTCATTAGGAAACTCATAAAGTTAAAAATTTTAAACAACTTTTACATATAGTCTTATGGAAAATATGTCACCCCAGCAGGAAAATGGTACATTTTAACACAAATAACTAAATAAAACACACTACTATGTTTTCTACCACATACTGGTAGAAAACATAGTGTTTTATTTAGTTATTTGAGCAAAATAATTAACTACCGCAGAGCAACAGCCCCTTCAATTAATTTTTTGGTACATTTTAATTTATAGCAAATAACCAAATAATGTCAGCAGTTCTGAAAACTAACTATGTAAAGCATTGATGTCTTACGCATATTTTAATATTGTTTCCAATTTAATTAGGAGACTTAATAAATTAAAAAAAAAAATGAAATATTTGTAAACTGCCAAATTTCTCTTTTCATTAATGATTTTTAACTGATATTTCAATTATTTAATGATTTAATTTTAATTTGCACTGCTTCTCATTTTTTTTTTTTAATTATTTACTGAAACAAATTTGTAAAATATAAAAACATTTACATAATTTTTTTTTTTTTTTTTAAATAAATTTGGACAAAACATCTAAAAGTTAGTTCATTAAGGGCCGGTTTTTCAACGTTTATTCAATTTATCTGGCACATAAACTGGTTATCAATGTGCAGGTAAAATTTACCGGAGGGTTAGACTCACTATCTGAAAGTAAATTTAGAGTTGAAAGTGCCAGTTAAGGATTTATTGTACTCTTAGTGGATTTGCACATGCGCATTTGGTTTAATTTCTGACAATTCTAAAACATTCTAACCTAAAAGCCAATGTGATTGATTGATATGTTCGTTTTTAATTTGTGATTTATATTAAATATATTATTGCCAATAATCAATTATAATAATAATATTCTGGATATGAGTGATGATGGCGATATTATACAATTTATAAAGTATGAAAGGAGACCCTACACCATAAGGGAACGAGAAAATAGTTTTGAGAATTATGATGATAAAGATTTTTTAATAAGATTTTGATTGCGTAAAGAAACTGTTTTACATATCATTGAGATGATAGATGAAGCAATTGCAATTATTAGGGACAGGTAGGGACCTCTTTTCCTTTTTACGCCCTCCAATACAATGCAATTATTGCTAATTCACAAACGCACAAAATCAAAAACAGAGCATCAATCAACACGCTACACAGCGCAATGAATTTTGAGGTTAAATTAGATAAACTGGCATGAAAAAACATGGGCAATTTGAATTAAACCAATTGAAAGAAGCTTCAGGTGGAATCAGTAGTGCCAACATAGCTAAAAAATTATTAAATTTATGGATATGTAGCTGGCAGTTAAATTACTATTGATAAACACTACCATAGATATAACTGCCAGCTAAGCATAACTAGCAGCTATCTACCAGGCACTTTTAACCGGACATTGAAAAACCGGCCCTAAGTAAAATATTTAAACGTACTTAAATAATTAATTAATAATAAAAAAATATTTATTTATGCCTCTATGACAATAATTATTGGTATCATCGACTTATAACCTTTTGTAATAATTTATCATGGAAAAGTTCCGATTTAGAATTCGACTTACTTTTGGTTGGGACTGTAACGCCTCAACCTCCTTAATAATTCCAAAGTCAATAAATGTAGTTTTGTTTATCTATCTGAATGTTTGTTCCACAATAAAGCTATTAATAGATATGAAAAATATTAGAATAGAATAGAATTTTATTGTGTGATGGTGACAATTTTTACAATTTATGTTGGATACATGTCAAAAATATTCCAAGAATTCAAATAATAATGATAACAGTTTAACTTAGTAAAAATAATACATTTTTTATTTTTTAAGTAAATGTCTCATTCACTTCCTCTAGGGAGGAGGTTTTTTTACTGTATTTCTGAAAATATTTATAGATCTAATTTTTTTCAGTTGGGTGGGCAAAATGTTATATAAATCCAAACAAATCTTTGCGTTAATAAACTCCAAAGATGACTGTCATATGCTACAAAGGGAACTTAATAAAATGGCACGGTGGTGTCATTTAAACTCTCTGGCTCTAAATATAATCAAATGTAAGGCTGTAACTTACTCACGAAAAGATGAACTCATCAACTACGATTATCGTATCGGCACACAATCTTTGTCACGTACTGACTCAACCAGAGATCTAGGAGTATTCTTTGATGACAAATTATCATTTGCCAAGCATATCGAGTTAACGGTCTCTTCGTCTATGAAAACCTTATAGTTTATTTTAAGACTGTCAGGTCTTCTGGGACAATGACGTCTTAATCAAACTATTTTATTGCTATATACGGTCTAAATTCGAGTACTTATCTGGAGCCCTATCTATGATTATCAAATTAAATCAATCGAGTCCGTTCTGAGGAAATTTTTAAAATTTCTGTTTCTGCGCTGCCTGTAGTTATCCAAACAGAGGCTGCAACCAGACGTATCTGTTAAATTGGTTCGACTTTGACTCACTACAATTTAGAAGGCAATTTTACGCTGTAAAATTCCTGTATTTGCTCATACACAACAGGGTTGATTGCCCTCCTGCACTAAGCCAATTAAACTTCTAGTCGCAACCCGCTCACATTTTATTGTTAACCGGCACAAACCAATATAATGCCAAAGTCTCCTATATTCGTAATGTGCTGTACCTACAATTCAATTTGTGATACTTGTGATATATTTGACTGTTCGATAAGTACAATTTATACTTCTCTTAAGAATTGCAGCATCCTATATTGTTAAAATAACACAAGCATGTAGTGTACTGGTAATTAATTTTAGATTGTTTGTCACTCATATGTGTGTAAGTAGCTATGTAGTATATACTTTTTTTTGTGTTCTGTCGCTTTTTTGTCCTGTAATTGGTTCTTTTGTACTGTGGGACAAATGTATTGAATATATGACCAGAACTAGAAATGATCTATATATATACAGAGTTAGGACAAATTATGACAGAATGATTTATATCACAATGGTATGGTAATGTATAATAGATTACCCATTGAAATAAAAACATGTCAGTCTTTGCAAGCATTTAAAAGGAAATGTTATACATATATACGTAATAATGTAGAAGTATAATGTAGATTAATGTTCAATTTAAAACTTTGTATTGAATTTTGATTATGTACTTTTTTTTGTAATTTAATTAGCTGTTGCTAATAAACCTATTATTATTATTATTAATAAATAAATAAATAAATAAATTATTCGTGCATGTGCAAAACGTGATATCATTTATCTGACTATTAATTCCTTGCTCTAGTGTTTACTTTCAAACGGACGGTTGGTACACAGGTAACGCTCTCGCTTATGGTGCGAAAGGTCCTGGGACCAAACACCTACCCCCGCTGAATTCTTTTTCTTTCATTTTGATTTTGATTAATACATTTTTTCACAAATTCTTTTCTATGATTTCTTTAGGTTAGGTTAGTAGGTTTTTAATTCTGTTTAAAATAATTTCTTTCTTTCATGTGATTTCTTTAGGTTAGGTTTTTATTCTGATATCTAATTGTTAATAATTATTAGCAGTAGAAGATGAAACAACAATAAGCATGTTCACAGTCATAAATATTGGCAAATATAGACAAGCAAAAAATGATACGAGGAATGAAAAAGTCACAATCGAAGAAGAAATCTGATTTTGAGTAAGTATTCTTATATTATATTATATTACTGCAAGAAAAAGGGATACTACGCCAGAGATTGTCGAAAAAGGAAACGAGGCAGAAGAGATTATGGCTGTCAAAGTAGACAAAGAGGCAATCTGGGAATTGTGCGTTCGTTGCAACAGCGCCCAGTAGCAGTCATGGTGACAAAGCTGGAAGTTCGGCGCCATCTAGTGAGCAGATGACGTACATTATGACACTAGTGAAGTGTGAATTATCGATAGTGGCGCCTCTAAGGTCATTATTTACCGATAGGACTAGTTTAGTGATTTTTGTACTAATCAGCTATACAATTTCCCTAGGGGATGATGGCGAATGTGAGGTTAAAGGATCAGACACAATTATAATCGATAAATTAATTGATAACAAGTGGCAAGAAGTTCACATTGAAAATGTGTTGTACGTTGCACTAGGTTTTGATGTACATTTCAAAGGACCTTGAGGAACTCCTAAATTTACATTATATGTTTCCGACTCAGTCTTATTACACGCTACTGCAAGCTTCTGCCCCTCCATGTAGGAGTTTATCCATTGTAATAGATTTCCCCTTATACCAATATTGGTTAGCTTTATTAGGAGTATATCTTTGTTGACAGTGTCAAAGGCTTTTGACAAGTCAAAAAATATAGACACAACATAATTGCCCTCGTCTAATTTCTGATAAGGATGATTTAAAAACTGGCATGATGCCGTTTCAATGGATCTGCCTGTCCTAAATCCATGCTGGTATGTTGTCAATATATTTTTCTTACCAACAAAGGACATTATTCTAGTGGATACAATTTTTTCAATTAGCTTGGATAGGACACTTAAAAGGGATATCTGTCTGTAATTGTCGATATCATTTAAATTGCCTTTCTTGTGAATTGGTATAACACATGCCTTTTTTAATATATCAGGGAATACTCCTTCTTTAAACGATAAATTTATTAAGTATAATAGAGGATCTGATATTTCCTCAATAATATTTTTAAGTACATGGGCGGTTAGCTCGTCAAAGCCGGACGATTTTTTATTTTTTAGATTTCTAACAGTGTCTAATAGTTCTTGCTCGGTAACTTCCGAGACAAATATTGACCGCTCCGTGTAGCTAGCAACAGTGCAGGGTAAAAACATATTATAAGCAAAGTACCTATTTATTTTCTCACTGGCCACAGACGCAAAATGCATCGCAAAATAGTCAGCTACATTACTACCAGTTATTGTATTATTATTTATATATAGTGGTAGTTCCTTATTTTGATTATTTTTATTTCTACTTAAATTATTATTTATAATTTTCCAAATCTCTTTAGATTTGTTTTCGGCATTGCTTATTTTTTGACTGTAATAGTTTTTCTTTGCAGATTTGATGTTTCTCTTATACTCCTTTTTCCTGTTTGTGTGTATTTTAACTGAGTCAGGAACATCCGAGTGCAACATTTCTGAGAACAAGATTTTTAGTGCCCTGCCCTCAGATACTATTTCTTGTGTTAATAATAATAATAATAATAATAATAGTCTTTATTCTATAAAAAAGAAATACCAAACAGGTGTAGAACAAGTCAAATAGTGTACAGTACAAACATTTATCACAATACAAAACATTATAAAATAAGAACAAACCTACATATTACATAACTAAAGGTACTAAAATTTATAATTTAAAAACTCAGTGATTGAATAAAATGCTTTAGTAGTTAAAAAGTCGTGGAGTGTTTTTTTGAAGTTATTAACGGGTAAGTCTTTATAACTGTTGGGTAGATTATTAAAAATTTTTATTAGCTGAGACTCAACATTTCTTTGTACATTAGAGGAGGTCGTCTTTGGCAAACGTAATATATCATTACGTGTGTCGTATATATGATCAACTTTGTACTTACTAAAAAAATGTGTATAATGACATTTCACATAATAGGCACACTCAAATATATACACACAAGGAAGGGTAAGTATGTGTTTTTCTTTAAAGATCACACTGCATGTTTCTCTCATTTTTAGATGGAAAATACTTCGTAGGCAGGCTTTCTGTAGTTTGAAGATTCTATCCGCTTCAACAGAATTCCCCCAGAATATAATCCCATAAGTTATTCTGGACTTGACATAGGCATAGTAAGATGTTATGGCGGCTTCTTCACTTATAGTTCTTGATATAGTTCTTAACGCATATGTAAACGAAGTAATTTTTTTAGCAAGATACTCTACATGATGTTTCCAACTTAACTGGGAGTCAATCACAATTCCTAAAAATTTCGTATAGTCGGTTGACGTCAACAATTCATCATTGTAATTTACGACCAGTGGTTGCTCCTTCCTAAGGCTAAATTTTAACAGGTAAGTCTTATCCATATTGAGTTTTAAATTATTTGTTGAATACCAGTCACTTAGAATGTCAATTGATGTTGAAATCTCAGTTTCTAATTCCTTATTTGTGTCTGCTCTAATAACCAGAGAAGTGTCATCAGCGAATAGATTTACAAGATGTTTGGTAATATTTGGTAAATCATTTATGTACAAAAGAAATAAGATCGGACCTAAGATAGACCCCTGAGGAACACCTTTTTTGACTGCCTTCCATTCTGAATTAATGTACTTTCCATTATCTATCGCTGTAATACGTTGCTTTCTATTTTTTAAATATGAACTTAAGATATTGTATATATTGCCTCGGAAACCCATTAATTCTAATTTCTCTAGGAGACTATTGTGATCTACACTGTCGAAAGCTTTTGATAGCCATCCTTTATCTAATTTGTTTGTTTTACTTTTTACACGCCTATAAGGGCAACTAACATTGAAGCTCCATAGTAATGACTCAACAAAATGTTGAAAGGCAGTGTTTGTTTCCAAATAATATATGTCATTCCAATCTGTGGAAGTTAAAAGATATTTAAATTCTCTTAAGTTATTTTCGTTGATAACCCTTCTATAAAATGTTGACATATCACTGTTTACCTCAGTTGTAGCTACTGGTGTATATGATAATATGAGAGCAAAATGATCCCCTAATGAAGGATTTACAACACTGACGTTATAAGTTATCATGGGTAAATTTGTGATCATGTAGTCAATGCATGTTGAACTAATGCACCCCCTGCTATCTCTAAACACTCTAGTTGGTTCATTCACAGTTGGAATTAATTGAAAAGCTTCAAATAAGTCACATAATAATTTCCTTTTTTTATCATGAGCAGTTAAATAATCAATATTAAAATCGCCACAAAGAACAATATTTGGACACATTCTAGACGCTAATTTTAGAGCCTCATTTAAATTCTTCAAAAATAAATTTAGGTTACTATTTGTGGGTCTGTATACATTAATTATAATAATTTTTTTATCAGCGATATCGATACATATTGCACACATTTCTATGTGACATTCAATAGATAAGTCATTGATTTTACTAATGTTATATGAGCACAGATTTTTTTTTACTAGTATTAAAGGACTAACTTTTTGTGCAATTAAAAATATTTCTTTGATTAAGTGTCCTTCATCAGAAACTGACACCAATCCAAAATGCCTAATAATGCAAATTGCATGAAATGTAATGGCATATATGATACTGATAAGGAGCCCCTTGCTGTATGCGATAATTGCAACTCAGGACTATGTCAGCAATGCTCAAAACTAACCACAACAGAACTAAGAGCCGTTGCTCTTAAAAAAAGAACTATATCATTCTGGTGTACCGACTGTAAACCTGCTCTTGCTCCCATATCAGCAGCAGCAATAAAAAATGAAATTCGTAATGTTGTACAGGAACAACTTCAAATTCACTCCAAAGAAATCACAAATAAGCCAGAAACCTTCCTCTCTAATATCAAAGAATCTAATGTGGATTTGGTAAAATTTTTGACCGAAAGGCTATTGTCGACCTCTGACAAGAAACAGGCTAATAAAAATTCCTCAACAAGTGATCCAAACGACACGATTTCTCTAAAAAACCTAAAACAACAAGTTGACATTTTAGAAAAGGAGATGAAAGTATTGAATAATTCCCTAGGTGAAATTCGTGCCAAAGTTCTAGAACCAATGAAAACTGCAACACTCTTAACCACTCCCAAATCACCTCAAACTAATGGACGCACACCAAATGAAGGCTTTCAAGTACAAAGGAAAACTAATTCTTCTCAAAATACAAACATAAACTCTAAACCTTCTCGAATACTTAACTCTCAAGCCAGATCCACTAGCACCACGCCAAATGCCATTAGAGGAACAAGAAAACTAGGAAACTCAAAAATTTCTGCAGCTGTTATCCCTCAAAAAACCGCCATCTTTGTTGGCAAGGTATCAAAGGATGTCTCAGTAAACGACATGCAGGATTATCTACAGGCTAATTTCAATAATGAAACGTTTGTTATTAAAGAATTACGTGCCAGATCTGGAGAATATAATAGTTTTCGCATAGACGCCAAGAAGAGCCTTGAGGATCACCTGCTAAATCCAGACCTATGGCCAGAAGACCTAATCATCTAAAAATTTGTATTTTTTCGACACAGGCCCTACTAACGCAAATAATGTTCGTCCTATCAATTTATCGAGTGGTAAAAATAAAAAAACTCAACATTACAAACAAGTGATAAACATCTTCCATTTAAATATACAGTGCCTACGCAATAAAACTTTAGAGCTTGAAGCCTATCTAAATGATTCAGTCTCCTATCACTTTCTCTGTTTAAATGAACACTGGCTGAATGAGGAAGAAATTAATTCTATAAATGTGGAGGGCTATACACCAGTATCTTCCTTCTGTAGATTGCATAGAATACACGGAGGTGTAAGTATTTTTGCCCAAAACCACCTTAAATGTTCACCGTTAACCTTTGATATTAATAGTTTGTCCTGTGAAATTCATTGTGAGATGGCTGGCTTACTGTTTGATGATTACCAAATTGTCACGGTATACAGATCACCCTTAGGAAACATTAACATTTTCGCAGAAAAGTTAACCCTACTTCTTGATAAACTTGCACTCACAGGAAAGAGAATCTTACTAACAGGTGATTTTAACATTAAGTTCAACACTCGGGACCCACAGGCACAGCAAATTAGTATAATTTTTCACTCTTACGGATTGAGACAAACTGTCTTTACGAATACAAGACAAAATTCTTGCCTTGACAATGTTTTCACAAATTGTGAATTAAATACAATACTGGTTGAAACTTGTGATCCAAATCTTTCCGATCATCTCGGTATTTCTATACAGATTAGACAAAAAAACAACATAGGTAGTAAAACTAGAATTAATTATAGGCCGATTACCGATCATGGACTTTTGCAGTTTTATAACTTAATTGAACACACAAACTTTGATTTTATAAATGAGGCTAATTTACAAACTGAAAATAAATGCGAACTGTTTTTGGATTGCATAAGAAACGCTAGTGAAATCTCCTTTCCATTAAAATCAAAACTTGTTGATCTCTCTTGTAACAAGTCTAAGCTGAACTGGTTTAATGATGACCTTAGAGCTATGAGAGATTATCTGAACTTTCTTAATTACAAAAGAATATCTTAACTCGTATAAAGCACACTATCGTACTGAACTTAGTAAAGCTAAAAAACATGCTCATGACAACTATATAAAAAACTCCTCCAATTCTCAAGCAGCCTTTTGGGACCTCATAAAAAGTAATAAAAAACATCATCATAGTGAGTCTCTGACAGCAAACGAGTTCAACATTTATTTTACTGATATTGCAGATAGCATTATTAGCGAACTCCCAGAAACAAATCAAAATCACCGGAAATATTTTAAAAAGACAAATAATGCTTCAAATTTCAAATTTAGGGAAATTACCTACAACGAAGTTTGTGACATAATCGATAACCTTAAAAACAGCAAAAGTCGGGACGCTTATGACATCAATGTAAAACTTATCAAAAGTATTAAAAACTTAATTATAATCCCCTTGACAAACTTGATAAACATGTGCATTAAAGATAAAGTATTTCCCAACGTTTTAAAACTTGCAAAGGTAATTCCCATTTATAAGATGGGTTCATATGACGATGTTAACAACTATAGGCCAATTTCATTGGTACCAATATTAGCAAAAATTTTTGAAACAGCATTAAAAAATCAAATTAATGAATACTTCGAACATAACAACCTATTTCACTGCTGTCAGTATGGTTTCAGGAAGAAGCGATCCACAACTCTCGCAATTAATAATGTTGTTCAAGTTGTCCTTGATACATTTGAAAACAAGAAATATACAACTGCTAGTTTTTTTGACTTATCTAAGGCCTTTGATTGTGTCTCACATGAAATTCTTACAGACAAATTATTAGGTTATAATTTTCATCCTGACAGTGTGGCACTTATTAATTCTTACTTATCCAATAGATTTCAATATGTTAACTATAACCTATGCACTTCCGAAAAACGTAGGGTTACTCATGGTGTTCCTCAAGGTTCTGTGTTGGGTCCCATACTATTTACGATATTCATCAATGACCTTGCCAATTCTGATGATAATACGAACTTTATACTGTTTGCAGATGATACTACTGCACTAAACACTAACCTCACACCTGATGATCTAAAACAGACGGTCACAAACACGGAAGAACATATTTGCGAATGGTTTTTAACCAATAGATTAAAACTAAACGATGACAAGACACAATCATTAACATTTACATTGCGAAACAGGGATCAAGAAGAACAAACTGATGCATCCGTAAAATTTCTAGGTGTGTACTTAGATTCACTATTAACCTGGGAAGAACATATTACAAAACTGTCTACCAAACTTTCCAAAAATATCTATTCCCTTCGCAACCTTGTCAACACAGTATCCCCGAACTACCTACTGACCGCTTATTATGGTTCTTTTCATGCCAATATGTTGTATGGAATTTTAAACTGGGGACACTCAGCGCATGCTTCCAATATTTTTGGCTTACAACGTAGATGCATTCGCATACTATCTCATCTTAGATACAGAGATGATTGCAAAGGCCAATTCATTAATCTCAAGATATTAACTATGCCTTGTGCTTATATCCTTGAGTGTTTACTTTATCTTAAACAAAATGAACATCAATATGTAACGCACAGCCAAATCCATGAATATACCACAAGGAATAGCGATAAAATTAATGTCAATTTTCTTCGTCTTACGAGATCTAGAAATGGAACAGGTTATTATTCTGCCAAATTTTATAATGCTCTTCCTCATTCAGTAAAAAACTTGAACTTCTTGCAATTTAAAAATAAAATGAAAGGTTATCTAAAAACTAAGGCCTTCTATAGGTTTGAAGAATTTATTGAGAATGATTTCTCAGATTTAATTTAACAGGCACTGTATATTCACGACCTCATATTATTACCCTTACTTAATTTCTAATTGGTTTATATAATTTTATACGACTTTTAATCTTGTGTGTCACTCTTGTGTGTCTTATTAGTGCAGTAAAAAAAGGCCAAAAAAATTAGGAGATAGGTATAGTCTGGATACAGCAAGATTATGATTTTATCCTGTTTGGGGTATCACTGGGAGTATATTACTAAGTTTTGGACCTCGAAAACCTTGTGCTACTTTTTTTATAAACAATTGAATTTTTTTTACTGCGTTTTTCGAGCTTAAAATGTGAATAACTCCGGTTCTATAAGCCGGATCGGGGCAAACTAAAAACCAGTCTCTTCGTAATAAAATTGCCAATAAATTGTCGTTAGTTTTAATTCTCTGAAATACGTACATAACCTACAAAACTGAAAAAACGGGAAAAAAACAGTATTTTTTTCATTTTAGTGCCCAAGACCGGCAACTCGACCAATTTGCATCAAACTTTGAGAAAATATACTTTTTGATGTAATAAAAAGACGCTGAAAAATTGGTGTCAAAATATTGAACCTATTGGCCAAAATTGCATTTGTTATCTAAAATTTGAAATGCCCGCCATTTTATGCCGTTAAGTCCAAAATGAAATTTTTTTATTTCAAAATGTAGATCACGACGTCAGCTTTCGAATGCAATTAAAAATAATTTTTTTTAATGTAATTTTGGCTACTTTTCTTACATTTGTTTATAACTCAAATAACAACAATTACATTTTTTCGGCCATTTTGAGAAAAACAAATGAAAGTTTTTTATCAGATCTGGTAGAGAATTTTGGGTCCTTTAATTTAAAAAAAAGAAAGTTCATTTCTGTTAACGTGAACTCGAGACATTTAACTTTTTGCATTTTGGCTAATTGTTAATTATCAAATGCATATTTTGAGCTAAAATTTGGACTGTATCATTCTGAAACGTATTCATTTCATGCGATAAATTTAAAAAAAAAATTAAGTTTTATAGAAATTAATTTACAAACATTATAATGTAAGTATTGTTAATTGAGCAAAAAAGTGATTTTTTTAATTTTTTCATAAAGCTTAGTTGCAAAATGCAATAACTTCCTTGTTTCTTAAAATTCGGAGGACTTTTTTTTAAATACGTTATTTTTTCCCTCGCAGTGCGATATCAACTTAGCTTTTTGTTAATAATAATAATAATAATAAATATTTTAAATGTTTAAATTTATATACAACCAACGTTTGCTAATGTACAAACCTATTTTACCTGCGGAGCGAAGAGTTGCTTATAAATGAGGAGAAATGTTTACATTTTCTTTCTCTTTCTTATTCCCCACCAGTTCCATTCCTTACAGCTTAGATCGGTTGCCGTGCAGTATTGTTTGTTTACATTTTTATATTTGAGAAGCTGTAAATTAATTTAATACATGTGTGATACTAAGGGGGCACGTTTAGAGTTAGACCGCTTGGACATGTTAACAAGTACGACACTGATATTTCACTTAATACAAAATTTAATAACAAAGTCTAATTGTCCACACGAATGATGCAAGTAAATAATACAGTCTTAATATCACCGAATAAATTTAGTAAAATAAAGGAACTAACGATCCGCTACCCGCTAGCCCTCAATAATCAAATCTTAACTCTTTCACAGGTAATCATAGAATGCCTTTCTGCCCTGGGCTAGCTGATTTCGTTTCGTTCGCCCTAAGCGTGTTCCTATGCCCATATAAGGAAATACATTGAAATTTCAAACTATTATATATATAAATCCTTTATTTTAGCCAAAGACTAATAATATACAAAAATATACATAAGTAGTAAATAGACAATGAAAAAAGATATATAAAAACAACACAAGAATTGTATATAACAAACAAGTATAGTCAATTTGTCACACTATAAAATTTCACTTAAATAAATAAACAGTCATAGAACATATAATAATCAGTAGTAATTACATGACTTTAAAAACAAGTACGTACTTAAAATTAAATTTAGGCTGGACATTTTCAACAGACAATACGAATGTCTACTCATCCAATAAATACTTTTTAAGCCTATTCTTGAATGTATTTAAAGTGGAACTGCTTTTAATATTCTCAGGTAACTCATTATACTCACCTAATCCCTTAAAAAATAAACTGTTTTGAGTTGACTTTTTCCTGTATCTTTGTATATGAAAGTCTAAATTAGCTCTAGTATTATAATTATGTACATTTATATTATAGACTAACATATCCTGCAGATATTTGGGAGCTAAGTTATTTTTAATTTTATATATAAAAACCAGGGTGAAGAATGTAACATATTTTTTTACCGAAAGCCACTTTAACGTACTCAGCATGCCCCGAATAGGAGTCAGTCTAGAACATCCCAAAATGATTCTCATACCCCTATTTTGTAACTTTTGAAGTCTATCTAACTCATTTTTATTTAAGAGGTATATTATTGAGCAACAATAGTTGAAATGGGGCAGTATGCATGTATTATATACCATAAGTTTGGCCCATTGACTCAGGTACCCACTACTTCTACTTAAAAAATGTATTTTAAAACCTATAATTTTACATATATAGCTAGCATGATCTTTAAATGATAATTGTTTATCTATCATTACCCCAAGATATTTTATTTTTTCAACTCTCTCAATTTCATTGCTACCAATATAAATTTTTTCTTCTCTACTTATCGAATCTAAACTAATACCTTTTCCAATAGCCATCCACTTAGTTTTCTTACTATTAACCTTTAATAAGTTAGTACAGCAGTACCTGTAAACATTTTGTAAGGTATTATTTATCATTGTGAAACAATTTCCAATATTGAAACCACTAATATAAATTAGGGTATCATCAGCGAATAAATGTATTTTACAATTGTCCACAACCTCCACAATGTCATTTATGTATACCAAAAACAATAGTGGGCCTAATACACTACCTTGTGGTATTCCATTGTCATTACTTATTTCGGAAGATGTTATATTATTTAATTTCAATTTTTGTGATCTATTATTCAAATAATTAGTCAACCATAGTAATGCAACTCCATCAATACCTATTTTTTTTAATTTCATCAATAACCTTGCTCTATCTATAGTTTCAAATGCACGTTGTAAATCTAAAAATACTGCAATTGTAATTTGGTTTTTCTCTAAATTTAGCTTCCAGTCGTGCAATACACATTGTATAGCGGTCTCACAACTATGTTGGCTACGGAATCCCGACTGGTAACTCGTTAATATTTCATTTCTTTCCATGAAAGATACTATTTGTTCATAAACTACCTTTTCAAGAACTTTTCCCATGGAATTAATCATGTTGATTGGACGTAGATCACAAGCCTTTATTGAATTCGGTACCTTTGGAACAGGTATAATAGTAGCAACCTTAATATCCACCGGTACTTGACCCGTTAAAAGTGACAGGTTTATCATATTTAATAAGGGAGCTGATAAAGTGTCATAACAATTTTTAATTAATGTTATGCTGACATCATCAGGACTGTTTTTGTTAGGCATAGCAAATATAAGAGCTTTCAGTTCATCAGCACTTACCAGGGAAAAGTTATCAAACTTCTCCACAACTGTCCTGTTCTCGATTGGTAAGTCACCTGTAACATCAATGTTATCCCTAATACTTTCTATGCTTTTGACATAATACACATTTAGTAAACTAGGAATTTCTGTTGGATCATTAACTATGTTGTTAGTATCAAATTCTATTTGTGAGACAATGTTGTTGGTTTTATTTTGTGGTACAAGTCTTTTTAACGTATTCCACATTTCATGAGGGTTGCCTTTATTCAATTCAATTTTTTTGTCGTAGAACTTCTTTTTCTCATTTTTTATTACTCTGACAACATTATTTCTGGCCTGTTTATATCGTTCCCAACTTACATAATTTCTCAGAAGCACAAATTCTTTATAACATTTATCCCTAATTTGTGTTGCCTCTTTTACCGTCTCACTCCACCATTCCTGATAGTAATTTTTAATTTTTATTTCTTTTTTTGGAGCTACTTTATCATAAGCTTTTATTATTGCACCCAACAAATGCTGGTACACAATGTCTACATTCTTCACTCTGTAGTCCCACGACACCAGTGACAATTCAACATTAATTTTTCCGTAATCAATGTTTCTACCCCTACTTACTATATACTGAGAATTACTGCTCCTATGACTGAATTGATCTAAAGTTAAAACTATATTAAAATGTGAACCAATACGATGTTCTTTCAAAACTGTAGCAGTTACTTTAATATTAGTAAGTACCAAATCAATTAATGTTCCACCAGAATTATTTGGATGAGTAAACTCTCCTACAATGTTTTCAAAACCAATTTCTGTGACATAATTTTTTAATCTCTTACTGTACATGTTATTGCCATCAGTCCAGTCTATGTTAAAGTCACCTGTGATAAGACTTTTAACCTTTTTGTCTACCACATTTACATCACACCATGTCTTTTATTATTGGTTGGGATAAGTCAACCTGAATGTTTACATTAACAAAAATAATAAACAGCCATAAGTACTAGTGAAGGGTTCCTAAGAATCATAGGCGTGGAGAAATTATTTTCGGTGCCGCCGACATATAAATTAAAAATGTCTTCAAGTGAAAGTGAGATTATTAGGTGTTTAAAATATCATGAAAGTTTTGTATGGGTGTAATCTAATAAAACCTATGGATTTAGGTGATTTAAGATTTCATTGTTTCCAAAAACTTACATTGAAAACCTTCCACCGATCGAGGAAGCTACAAATGAACATTTGTTGAGAGTGTATCTTCAAATACACAAATGGCTAGAATATGAAGAAATAGATCCACGATTGTTTGGTTGGGAGGATACAATTAATGGTTCAATGCCTATTACAATGAGAAAACAGCCAATACCACAAGAAATTCTTGAAATTCTTGAAATTCTCGCTTGTGAATGTAAAGCCGTAAAGACCTGAGATGTCGATGCAGGAAGTTCGGACTATAATGTACAAGTTTGTGTGAATATTGTGGAGACATTAATTGCAGGAATTGTACAGAATGCACTGTAGTCAATGAAGAAGAAAATCGTGAAGTTGAAGAAGACAATATAGATGAATCAGACATACATTCAAGCTGTACCGATATATCAGAATCGGAACCCCAAAGCGACTGCGAACGCTTGCAAGTGAATGTACCCGATCTTCGTGTTCAAATTCGTGATGAAGAAGAAAATGGTGAAAAAATTTTATTTGAAACAGATTTAGAGAGTGAAACTGAATTGTACACATTACCAAGCAAGAGATATAAAATCGTTAATTACGATTTTGTAAATTTATAATAAAAATGTTTATTTTTAAATAAAATGTTTTTACCATATTATTAATCCTCGCCTTTAAAACTTTTTCTAACAAGTATTTATATTACAATATTTACTATTTCCTTTTTTAAATAAAACTTAAAACATTATATTTAGAAGACAATATAAATTTAATCTAAGTATTCATATTTATATAGAAAGATTAAAAAAAAAAATTATACAGGTTTATACGTTAGCAATCGGTACATGTGTACATATGAATTTGGAAATAAAAAATACTCATTTGCATTATTAACAAAAAACTAAGTTGATGATCGCATTGCGAGGGAAAATATAACGTATTTAAAAAATAAAGTCAGTCGAATTTTAAGAAACAAGGAAGTTATTGCATTTTGCAATTGAGCTTTATGAAAAAATCAAGAAAATCACTTTTTAGCTCAATTAACACTACTTACATTATAATGTTTGTAAATAAATTTCAATAAAACTTAATTTTTTTTTGAATTTATCGTATGAAATGAATACGTTTCAGAATGATACAGTCCAAATTTTAGCTCAAAATATGCATTTGATAATTAACAATTAGCCAAAATGCAAAAAGTTAAATATCTCGAGTTCACGTTAACAGAAATGAACTTTCTTTTTTTTAAATTAAAGGACCCAAAATTCTCTACCAGATCTGATAAAAAACTTTCACTTGTTTTTCAAAATGGCCGAAAAAATGTAATTGTTGTTATTTGAGTTATAAACAAATGTAAGAAAAGTAGCCAAAATTACATTTAAAAAAAATATTTTTAATTGCATTCGAAAGCTGACGTCGTGATCTACATTTTGAAATAAAAAAATTTCATTTTGGACTTAACGGCATAAAATGGCGGGCATTTCAAATTTTAGATAACAAATGCAATTTTGGCCAATGGGTTCAATATTTTAACACCAATTTTTCAGCGTCTTTTTATTACATCAAAAAGTATATTTTCTCAAAGTTTGATGCAAATTGGTCGAGTTGCCGGTCTTGGGCACTAAAATGAAAAAAATACTGTTTCTTTCCCGTTTTTTCAGTTTTGTAGGTTATGTACGTATTTCAGAGAATTGAAACTAACGACAATTTATTGGAAATTTTATTACGAAGAGACTGGTTTTTAGTTTGCCCCGATCCGGCTTATAGAACCGGAGTTATTCACATTTTAAGCTCGAAAAACGCAGTAAAAAAATTCAATTGTTTATAAAAAAAAGTAGCACAAGGTTTTCGAGGTCCAAAACTTAGGAATATACTCCGGGTGATACCCGAAACAGGATAAAATCATAATCTTGCTGTATCCAGACTGTGCAAATTAAAATGCTTTTTTTACTGCACTATATGTAATTTTGCGACATCCATTTTTAATATGTTTTATTTATTTTTATTTATTTTATTTATTTATACTGCATACAAACAGACAAGGTCCAATTATATGTACACAGTTAGGTATTGTAATATAAAAATACAAGAATATAAATATATATAAATACATATACATACACACAAAAAAGGGAGAAAAAAGAACATAATTTTCAAAAAGTACAAAATCCGTATATAGTAGTATTACAGATGGGAAAGTAGGCTGTTTTTATTGATATTGAAAATATCTATATTACAGGTTCTTAAGAAATTATTAATGGTAACCAAACATTTTTGAATGGGAGAAATTAGATTAGATATTTTAAATAGATTATCCCTGAGTCTTAGTCTTATATCGGGTATGTTAATATTTATTGCTGAAAGTATGTCAGGTACAACTATCTGGCTATCTAATATCTTAAAGATGAACAAAATTTGGGCGTTTTCGCGACGCTTGCTTAGGAGAGTAACATTAAATTCAGCTCTCTGATGCTCATACGATATTAAAAAGGGATATATCCCATGTCTTTTTAAGTACATGGATCTTAAAAATTTTTTCTGTATTTTTTCTAACATGTCGGTGTATGTGAGAGTTCTAGGATTCCAGATAACACAACCATATTCCAATTTAGATCGCACGTATGCATTAAACAGGACTATGGATGTATCATAATTAAGATCTTGACTAGCTCTAAGAATGAAACCAAGTTTTCTGTAACACTCGGCCGTTAACTTTATAATATGGTTATTGAATGAAAAGTTTTTGGTAAATACTATACCCAGATCTTTGGTTTCTTCTAATGTTTCGATTTGGACATCGTTTACAGTATATATTCCCATCAAGGGGTTCTTCTTTCTTGTATATGTTACTGCTTTACATTTGGATTCATTTAGAGCCAGGTCATTATCCTCACAAAATTCAGAGATTGCTTTGATATCACTTTTGAGCTTGTCAATGTCTTCATTGGAACTTATCGTAAGATAGATTTTTAAGTCATCCGCGTACAGGAGAAATTTGGCATATTTAATATAATCCGAAATGTTGTTAATGAACATCTACTATATTGTCCAATATTTTGACGTGTGTAAGCATTGTATTATGTATTTTGACACCAATAAATTATTATTATTATTATTATTATTATTATTAAAGCTCCACCACGAATATGATCTGTACGGGAAAAATGAGATTTTAAATCATAATTAGGCAAAACGATATTGTCAATGTTGCTGTCCACTAGCCAGTGTTCGGTGATACACAGAACATCTAAATTATTCTCATCTACAAAAATTTGAATTTCATTTAATTTATTTGTTATACTCTGCACATTTACATGTAATATTCTAAAGTGTTCACTATTTATTTCTGTGACATCTGGGATATGTCGAGATCTAAAAAATGTGTATTCGTTTCACTAGAGGTTATATTGGAAATATTCAAGATTTCGCCAACCACAGACCTACTGTTGTCCAGCCGTATTCTAGATTTTAAGATGTTTTGTGCAGTCAGATGGTTATCTGCATTTATAAATATTAAGTTCTTATATATGTTTCTATTAGTGGTCAGACCGATTATTTTATTACAAATCTCCATTTTATTCGATTGTTCTACATTTACTAAATTAATTGTACCTGGGACATAGTTATCAAGTTTAGTTACAAAATCTCATAACATAACATTAAATTTTTGTATAAATTTATTCAACTTGTGATTTTTACTAAAAGGTACAGTTGCAATTGAAATATTAAGATGTGCACATTGTTTCATAATAGTCTACCACATAACATAAGAGATCTTCCGCCGAACACATTTAAAAAAGAAATAAAAACAAATCTGCTAAGAAATGGCTATTATACAATTACTGATTTTCTGAACAAACAAGGTAATCATTAAGGATTGTTTCTATTAACTGGTTGTCTGATTAAAAAACTAAATCTTTATTTACTATTTGTTATATTTTCAATGACTTTGCCCCTATAGGGCCACTGACATATTTTGTTATTTATTTGTTATGTATTTATTTATTATGTTGTATAATATATATTTCCATTACTTGTATGTGTGTATGTATGTATATGTGTGTATACATGTGTAAGTTTCGATTTGTTGATTTTACATTTTTATCTATACATGTGTTGACTTGCCAAATGTACCAAATGTGTATCTATTATTGGTGAATAAATTTCTATTCTATTCTATTCCATAAAGTTTATATACATGTTATAAACACAGGGTTTTCATATTATTGACAAGTCTGATACGTTCTTGTAGGATTCATTCCATAAAAAAGTAGAGATCTTATGCACAAACAAATTTATTATTTTGTTATCAAAAGTTGGTTTTGTTAACATTGATATCCTGCTTCGTGCACACACGCAATTATCTATGTTGTGTAGTTTGGTTTGCTTTTTGTGCTTCTTATGTCATTAACCATTATTAAATATAAATATACGAACAAGACACTCCTTTTCCTCCAAACGTGTATTAAAAACTTAAAAGCGTGACGTAGCATCGCCATTTTGGTTGAGATAGATCAACGGCCGCGTACCTACGCGTTTCAAACAAATCGAGTTTCATACATAAAATGTCCGTGAAGTGATTTTTAAAAGTGATTATATTATGAAAACTTTCATTTGCTTTTAAGGTAAATACATTTGCTTGTTCCTAGAGATATAAGGTATCTATTACTAAAATAATTTTCCGACAATTTGACTACCTTATCTGAAATGAATTGAGGTTATGTGGTGCTATTGTTTTTATATTTTTTAGGTGGAAAACCATCAGTTACAATGGTCATGTGTTTTGCACCAACCTGCAAACATTGCAGCACAAGTCATACATGTAAATTTTTTTGTTTTTCCAAAGGATAGAAAGGAATTAAGAAAGTGGATTAAATTAATAAGGTAGATACCATAAACATGGTTATTTTTTCATAAATTTCTTGACATGTATTGGAAAATGTTTTAGGCGCAAAGACAGAGAACCTGGTAAACATTCCCGTATTTAGCTGACATTTCATTAACGGTGATCGAAGCAATGGACCAACTAGTTTTGATTTCAGTGTGGCAAAAAAATTCGAGAGTTCGGAACAGAAAAGCAAAATTAGAAGGTAAACATAAAAATTTACTTATTGTATGTAAAGTAAAATAGTGATATCACAGGGAGAAGACTATTGAAGCAGATGACAGTGAAGCCGGGCCATCGGGTTTACAGACAAATATTAGGCGAAATAACGAATAAAGAAGAAAGTATGACTCCAATTGAAATGGATACCACAGCACCGTCTGATACAACAAGTGCCAAGCCAGAAGTCGAGGCAGAAACTCCTTCAGAGGCAGAAACTCCTTTCGAGGTAGAAACTTCTTCCGAGGCTCAAGTACAGTTTATAGCCATGTTGGATGCGGAAAACTATTTCCTTAAGGACGAAGTTAATTAGTTTTGTTTAATTATTGTATAATTTTTTCCCTAATGACAAAAGTTCGAAATATAAAATATTTGAAAATCATATATCAAAGTAGGTATACTTTAAAGTTCTCACTAGTATTTCCATTATTATGCACTGTGTCCCAGGATTATTACAACAATAAAGTGTGTGTTGATTTGCAAATTAAGAATTGCTATTTTTCATATTTGCAGGATCAATCTAGCTCGCTTTGAAATTTATTTTTAGTATATTTTAAATTCTTAAAATCAAGTGCTTTTATAGCAAATAGCTATATTCAAAAACTTTTTTTCTTCGATGTGACAATATTTCATGAAACATATTTGTCATAGTAGGCTAATCTGATTTAAATCTTAGAAGCATAATTTTGTATTTTACAAACAACTTTTTTCATGCAACTTTATTTTATTTTGAGAAGGTACTATCTAAGAAAAAAACATTTATGGTTAACCATTAAAGCTCACTTGATTCAAAATATTTGGGGATATACTATATATAAATTTCAAACAAAGCAAGACCAGTCCTTTATTATATATAAAGCCGCAATTTTAGTTTTTTTTGCCAATATATATGTTTCAGATACATGAAATTTAGCCAATTTGCTCTCCCATACTGATTTAACATATACAGTTCCCAGACTGGTATAACAGATCGTGTACTGTTATACCAATCAGGGAACTCTATATGTTAAATCAGTATGGGAGAGCAAATTGGCTAAATTTTATGTATCTGAAACATATACACATAATATAAGTACATAAATGAGGACAAATAACTTGTCTGACACATAATAAATGTGAAACAAAACTGGTGTATGCCATGTACCTGGTGCATGAAAATTATGTGCAGAAAACATACAGGACAATTGTATTTACCTTACAAAATATATATCTGTTAGATATCACTAAGAGAACAAAAGTTATTACATGACTTATGTTTGTTACATAAATGGCATATCAGGAGAGGAGGAAATTTCTAGGCACATGTAAGTTGCATTTATCCTACACTTGATATGTCAGACACTTCCTATGTAACCTGAGTTATATAATGAAGACATCTCTGGCATGTATTTGTGTTTATTGGGATGACAGCTTTATATACAGTGATTCTAGTTTTCATATCTAAGTTAATTGCTATTCTTGAGAAGTAAAACAATTTTTTTCTAATTTTCTTTTTTGTATAATCAAAATGATGTTTAAATAATAAGATGTTATCTAAAATTATACCCAAATATTTAATTTGTTTGACTACTTCAATTGGTGAATTATCTATGGACAGATTAATATTATTACAATTGATGTTACTACTTCTAGACATATTTGTAATCACCATTGCTTTTGTTTTACTTGGATTTAATTTGAGTTTATTGACCTTAAATACCTTTGAACTATGGAAAGTTCAATATTCATTTTATTGACAGCATTATCTAGATCATCACCACACACAGCTAATAATGTATCAACAGCATACAAATTCAAGAAATCGCAATTAAGCTGGTAACTTATATCATTGATATAAATGATAAAATAATAGCAGGAGTTCTAAAATGCTTCCCTGTGGTACGCCAGCTCAACTTCAAGGCTTGATGAATACATGCAGTTCAGATCCTTATACACATTTCCATTTCAAAATACTGACCAAAAAACAGTGTGGTTGTCTATTCTTTGATATATGTTTGATACGGTAAATCATGAATTGCTACTTGTGTGATTTTGGTATAGGAGGAGTAACTCTTGAATTAGGCCCCACCTAAGTCAGCGTACTCAGAAAATCATACTAAAAGTGGATAGCATATCGTATCAATCAGATGCTAAGCTGATGCCAATGGGAGTTCCTCGAGGTAGCACCTTAAGATCTCTTCTCCTTCTTATTTTTATAAATGATCTGCAAAGCCACTTAAAAGCAACGAATGCCTTCCATGTTATTCAATGAGCAAAATGCATAATTTTTTTAAACATCACAGATGAATAGATCACTAAAAAACATTATTTTTCCAGTATTTTATTTTTGTTTTATGTTCTAATTAAAGGTTAAAAAAATTATTCACTGCAGCTGTCAATTTAACTGCGTTTAAATGGAGAAGTTTCCGCGCTACTTGTGTGTGACGTCATCGGGCACATCGCACCGACGGAAAACGTATTGTGATTGCGAATGTGTACACATCATTTATGTTGTGTTATGAAAAATACAAAGAAAAGTAGCTATAAATATTGTATTGTGCCCAAATGTACAAATACTACAATAAAAACTCCAGAAAAGTAATTTTTAATGTGCCTAGACGCGATACAGTTAGGAAGAAATGATGCAGAGCTATGAGACGAGACGACCGAAATGCAGAATTATCGTCATCCTCAAAATTATATTGCTGCCAGGATCATTTTGATGTAAATTTACCCATTAAAACTAATTATTTTATAATGATATTATGAAAATATGTACCTAACCCTAATATTATTGTGATAATTTGTTTACATATCTTGGTGAATTTGGTCACTTTCCTATTTATAGGAATACAAAAGTTTACTAACTTCTGAATAGGAACCTTGAATTAAAATGTATAAATGTATAAGAACGGTGGGAATAATGTAACTTCTCGAAGTTCTACATATTATCCAGTTATATATTTATATATACCTATGTATGTCAACAGTTATTTTTACTATTAATGTACCTACCTACCTAAAAGTACGTACTTAGTAAGTGACGGGAGGTATTTATTATATAAAAAAGTAAAGCATTCCAAGATGAAAAATATTAATTAATATAACATTAAAACATTGCCTTGTTTACCTATTTTGAGGTTAGGTACATAAATAATTATTTGTTATATTTAACTACAGTAAAAGGATAAAAATGGGCACAATTGAATTAATGTTTAGAATAATGAATGACACATACCTTGTTGCTTTAGAACCTTCAATTTCTGCACTAATGAAATCAGTATTAGTAGCAAAAAAGTTTGTCATCATAAACACATCAACAACGGGCAAATTGTCACTCTGGCCCCGTAAAAACTCACTGTCCGTCATTTTTACCACTTAATAATTAAAATAAATAAATAAATGAATGATTTCTTTTATGAAAATATCAATACACATTTACAAAACACAAAACAATTTACTATTTAACCCCTTGGCAGATAGACGACCATTAGACATTATGCCGAATGACGTCAGACCAATAGCGTGGTGTTTTCAGTCACGTGGATATGTTCCCATAAAATTTTGAATTTCAAAGTCGTTTATTTAGGCTACACATTTTTTTATACCTTTTCTTCATTACTTTCTCAACTTATATAACATATATAACGAAAAAATAATTAATTATTCGATTTCTAAAATTCATGCATGTTGCTCATTGCCTCAAAACCTCAAAAAACTAAGACTAAAGACACTTATGATATTAACATAAAGGTGTTAAACTGTATTAAATATATCATTCTCATTCCTTTTACTAAACTTATTAATCAGGGCATTGATAACAATAACTTTCCGAAAATTCTTAAATTATTAAAAATATTACCTTTATTTAAAAAAGATTGTGTTGATGACCCTGCAAATTACCGCCCAATATCCATCGTCCCTTTTTTTGCAAAGATTTTTGAGGCAGTGCTCAAAATAATAATTATCAATATATTTTTTTGTTGGTATAGCCCACCTACCTACGTTAATAAAATCTTGTAAATAGGTTTTCATCTAATTATTGAAAATCATTATTTTATTCTATTTCATTGTGATGTTTTTCATGTACGTAATGCATGACTATTTATATAAAGGGTATTTTTTTTCCTCTTCACAGGTTGTCCTGGTATTTAAATAGTTCTGATCGACTGGCTGAGCAAGACCCATTATTATAACGAAAACCGCATTAAATCATATATAACGGACAAAACAAATCTGGAAATGACATTGTAGTACAACACTTTACTACAAATTACGATACATCAAGGAAGAATTGTAAAATGTTTTAAAATAGGTGTAAAATACGACTTGAAGGACATAGTATATCAAACAGATTTTTGGCCAAAGAAAGTAATTTTTTCAAGGTATAAATTTAACATAAAACAAACGGAGGAACACAGTGATTTTTTTAGAGTCAAGGGAAAGAGGAATGACCGAGTCTGAAATGAGCCGAGCAACGAGGAATTAGATCATTAATCCCATAAAAAGCAGAACATAAAAACAAATATACTTTTAAACTCGGATATAATTTATCTTAGCTCCCAGAGTATTGTTAAAAATTGTGACCAAATCTAAGGAAGTATTACTTGTCATAATCCCAAGGTAATTTTACTGAGTGAAACCAGAACTACAGCTGATATTGAGGATAGTGAAATAAAACTTGATAAATACAATCATATCCGCTGCGATTCAACAAGTAGACATACGGGTGGTGTCATCTTGTACATAAATAATAATTATAATTTTTCCAATTTTCAAACATTCGAGCTACAAGATAACTACTGATGTAAACTACTAAAAATTGATCTCACAAGTTCGGTCTATATTGTTGGATGTCTCTACCATTCACCGTCAAGTTCGCAGGCTAAATTTATAGAAGACTTTGAGGCAGTTTGCGATGTGTTATTCTCTACAAATCGTCATTTTATGTTACTTGGTGATTTTAATATAAACTTGATGGTTACTTCACTCTATGGTGAGAAAATGGAAAATTTTTTAACAACGCATGGAATCAAACAATGTGTAACAAAACCTATTCGTGTTACTGACAATAGCAAGACATTAGTTGATTATGTGTTAACAAATCAAATTGATATAGTGACAGATGCTCATTATTGTCCAAAATTAACTAATCATTCTGTAATTTCAGTAAATTTATGCAATAGTGTTAGCTTTAATGATATCAGAATCAAATTTAGGAAATTAAGCACGGAAAATTTAAATAAAATTAAAACTAGTCTTATAATTAATTTTAATTTAAACTCTATGGATGTTAATACGTTATATCAGGAAATTTTTGAAAATTGTGAAACTATAATTAATAGCATTGCTCCTATAAAGCATACCAGTATAAATCTAAATTGCTGTGGCTAGATTATGAGGTGATTGATAAAATTAGAAACTGGGATAGAGCTTACAAGGAGTTCAAAATGTGTATGCACAATGAAAAGCAAAATAAATGGCAAATTTTCAAGGTACATAGAAATGGGGTAGTTAATCTTTTAAAGCAAAAAGAGAAACAGTATTATTTTGATAAAATAGACAGATTTAGAAACAATCCAAGACAAATGTGGAAAACCCTTAAAAAGCTAGTCAATAATAAGAACCAAGATATGCTAAAATATGTAAATTTTGGAACTGGTAATGATCATAAAGTCGTTCATAACAGTATGAAATAGAAGAACTAATGCTTGCACAAAATGAAGATATCTTTCCAAGTAAAAAATCAGTAGTTAAAGTAACACATGTTGCTACAAATAGAAGAAATCAAAGAAGTTATGCTTACGTACAATTAGATGGTGAAAGTTATAACAACATACTTAAAGTAGGAAAAGTCAACATTGGTTGGGACAGATGTACTGTCTATGATGCAGGAGACGTTGCAATATGTTACAACTGTTGTGGGTTTAATCACCTTGCAAAAAATTGTGACAAACAAACAGTTTGCGCCAAATGTGGAGGCACTCATTGTACACAGGAATGTAAAATTGCAATTAAAGAGGCGAAATGTGTAAATTGCAAATTTGCAGTTGAAAAGCTTAAGCTTAAACATGTTGATTTTCATCATCAAACTTGGAGCAAGGAATGTCCAGCTTATTTAAGGAACCTACAAATGAAAAAAAGTAAAACAGATTTTTTAGAGATATCAAACCTGAACAAAATAACATAAACAATGTTGCACCAAAAGTAGAACAAAAGAGAATGAAAAACACAAAGTCCAATTGTAAAATAATACATCAGAATCTACAATGTCTTAAAAACAGAATCGAGGAATTAGAAATACATTTAAGTGATGAAAATCCAGATGTAATTTGTATAACAGAGAGCTGGTGCCGAGATCATGACATTAACTATATTAGATTACTAGACTACACTATAGGAGGATATTTTAATAGAGAAAGCTTTCTGCATGGTGGAGTAATAGTGCTTATCAAAAATTCTCTTAAATTTATTGAAATTCCTGAATGTGCTAATTTAAGTATAGACAAGACATTTGAATGTGCCGGTGTGAATGTGTTTATAGGGCACCAAATAGTGACTCTGATTTATTTTTTGATAAATTTGAGAAATGTTTGAATAAAATATGTCATAAAAATCATTTTGGTAAAATAATTGTGTGTGGAGATCTTAACATTGATTATTTATCTATTTCGCAAGACAAAGTTAAACTCATTGACCTGGTAAACTCTCTCTATTGAAGCCCAGTTTTTAATGAAGTAACGAGGATAACTGCATCGTCCGAAAGTGCTATCGATTACATTATTTAAAATTTTAATAACATTACAACAAATAAATATATTATTCATAATGGCATATCTGACCACTCTGCACAGGTAATTTCATTTCCCATAACAGACAAAAACAAGTAGGTACACATTGTATAAAAGTCGCTCATTTTCAAACAAAAACATTATGTTGTTTAAGAATTATCTTGAAGCAGAAGACTGGCATCATATTACAAATTCTATTAGAGACGTTGATACAAAGGACCCCGCAAGGAACATATGGAAATTCGCCCCCGGTTAAAGTGTTTGATACTCGGGGATATTATCCAAATATCGATGTTGATCAAGTCTCTATGGGCTCAAGGTCGGAAATTGGACGGTTTTCCAGATATCGAGGGTGTAAAGGGGGATGCTCATTTCTTGTGGGAAGTGGCCCCCGCTCCAGTAAAATTCGCTGGAATCGATATATGTCATTCCTCTCGACCTCCTGATCAAAAATTCTCAGGGGCACAAGTATGGAAAATAAACAGTTTTCTAGATATGGGAGGTGCAAAGGGGGGTGCTCATTTTCTATAGGAAGTGACCGCCAGTGAATTTCACTGGAATCGACATATGTTGTTCCTCTCGACCTTTTGATCAAAAGTTCTCATAGACACAAGGTGGTAAATGCATAATTTTTTCGATATCGGGGGTTCAAAATCGACTTTGCAACCCCCGATATCTGGAAAACTGTGCATGTACCGGCCTTGTGCCCATAAGAAATTTTGATCAGGAGGTCGAGAGGAACAACATATGTCGATTCCAGTGAATTTCACTGGGGGTCACTTCCTATAAAGGAAATGAGCGCCCCGCTTTGCACCCCCCATATCTAGAAAACTGTCCATTTTTCAAACTTGTGCCCCTGAGGATTTTTATCAGGTCAAAAGGAATAACATATGTCGATTCCAGCGAATTTTACTGGAGCGGGGGCCACTTCCCACAAGAAATGAGCATCCCCCTTTACACCCCTGATATCTGGAAAACCGTCCAATTTCCGACCTTGAGCCCATAGAGACTTTTCATCAACATCGATATTTGGATAATATCCCCGAGTATCAAACACTTTAACCGGGGGCGAATTTCCATATGTTCCGTGCGGGGTCCTTTAGTATACTTAACAACATACTCCTATATTACTATGATCTCAGTTTTAAACTTATTACAAAAACAAAACATAACTTTTGCAAAACAAAAAATTGGATAACACCAGGTTTAAAAACATCGGCACCAAATCTTAAAGATTTATTTATTAAGAAAAATCAGGGGTTAATTACGCTAAACTATTCTAACACATACAAAAAAATCTATCGACGTACTATCAGACAGGCTAAGCAAATGTATTATAACAATCAAATACTGCACTCTGACAATAGATCAAAAATCGTATGGAATATTATAAGTTCGTCACTAAAAAACTTTAAAATGCAAATAAATGAAAACAGAGTTGTAAATGAAGTTGAAATTGTAGATAAGAAAGAAATAGCCAAGGCATATAACAATTTCTTTGTAAATTTGCCAAAAAATATAAAAAATAATAAACAAAATGACACCAATATCGAAAACTATACATATAGATCCAATTTCACAGAGAAAACAATTTTTCTAGAGGCAGTCACTGAATCCGAGGTTATTAATTAGCATATTAAATGATTTAAAAAACACAAACTCTACTGGTCCAGATCAATTCTCTACCTCAATTATAAAAAAATGTGCAATCCAGCTAACTAAGCCGCTATGTCATATAGCCAATATTTGTATCTCTGAGGGTGGATTTCCAAGCAAGTTGAAAATCTCTAAAATTGTTACACTATATAAAAAGGGAGATCAAAAATTACTCGCCAACTATTGTCCAATTTCGCTCTTGTCAGTGTTTTCTAAGGTGATTGAAAAAATTCTAGCTAAAAGAATTACAAAATTTTTAGAAACTAATAATCTCTTAGCAAACACAACATGGATTTAGGCATAAAAAATCGACAATGTCAGCCTTACTAAATATCTTGGATATCATTTATAGACAACTGGACAAAAATAACAAGGTGGTGGCTCTTTTTGTAGATTTATCAAAAGCCTTTGATTGTGTAGACCATGAAGTTCTGTTGAAAAAAATGGAACTCTATGGCCTGCGTGGTAAATGCAACGATTTACTAGATGTTGGGGTTCCTCAGGGAAGTGTTTTGGGTCCATTGTTATTTTTATTATATTGCAACGATATAGATGAATATCTGTCTATATCTCATTGCGAGTTTGCGGATGATATGACGCTGACTGCATACAATAAAGAACAGGATGATGTAAACCAACAGCTAAATAGCAACTTACTAGATTTATTGAACTATTTTAGTAGTATTCATTTAAATATAAACCAAGAAAAAACACATATCCTACAGTTTCACTCACTTACTGCCAATTATAAGAGCAGCCCGCTAATTGAGTTGAATGGTAAATCCATTGAACAAAAAACAAGTTTTAAACTACTTGGACTACACATAGATTTATCACTAACATGGCGAGATCATGTAAATTATGTATCCAAAAATGTGCAAGTAGGTACTTGTTATGCAGTAAAAAGGCTTTTCACCATTACTAATAAAAATATCACAAAGACCTTTTATTACTCTAATTTCGAATCTGTTATGAGATATGGAATTATCGCATATGGATGCTCATCAGCAGCAGAGTTTGCCTAATGCAAAAAATAGCAATTCGCTGTATTTTTGGGTTGAAATATCTAGAGTCATGTAAACAAATTTTTATCAGAGAACAAATACTCACTTTCCCTTGTATACATATAATTGAAATTCTAAAATTTGTGAAACAGAATTTATCCAGTTTTAACTTACAAAATAACTATCACAATTATAATACCAGAGATGGTGAAAATTTGCAATATGATATACAAAGATTACAACTGTATAAGTCAAGTCCATACTATATTGGTGCCAAATTATATAACAAACTACCAACGTGTGTTAAAAATGTTAGTTTAAACAAATTTACTTCTTATGTCAGAAAACTACTATTATCCAATGCTTTTTACTCTGTCAACGAATATCTCTTTCATGTTTTTTAACTAATTATTTTACTGTAATCTTTTTCCTTTTAATTTTAAGTCAACTGAACAAGTATTCATTAGACTTACCCTATATCGTGATCTCTTGGGTTATAAATGTATTATTAGTATTATTATTATTATTATGCAGATTGCACATAATTATAATGAATAATTTGTTGAAAGTATTGATAATATTGTTCAAAGTATCGATAGTACTGAAACCTGGTCTAATTTAAACAATAATTTATATTTAAAATTCGACAACTTTGAAATGCTCTCCACGAAAGACTTACAAAAAATATTTAGTAGTTTAGATAACAAATTGTCTATACATGAAACCTTAAACTATAGAATAGTTAAAGAAGTTTTTGAATTCATTGGCCATGTCATTCTAAACTTAATAAATACATCTAAACAGCATCACAAATTACGCTATGCAACAACAAAACTAGCTTAGATGACAATAAATATGTTATTACAGTATTCCTGGACTTAAAGCGAGCCTTTGAGATAATGACAACATAAATTTGAATATTAATGGTGATCAAATTAAAATTGTCTTACAGTAAAATATCTGGGATTTCGGTGTAGCGATGGATGTAGGCCGAAATCGCATACACCGGACATGCGGAAAGTAAATGCATGAACAATTTCGACGCCTGACGACAGGTCCTGCAGTTTATATCAGGAACCTCTACACCCATTACGCGGCTTCGATAGACCAGCGTGTTAATTACCCATGTTGACAGGCCACAATGAATCCCTCGGTCTCCAGCTTTAGCCCGGCTGACCTTAAAAAGGCGAATGTCAACCTTGTCGATAAACCCCGTGTGCCTAGGTTCTTATAGAACACCCCGTGCATGGGTTTATCGACATGCTGCCTAAACAGATATTCCTGTTCCGTCAGCTTTTATCTGGGCCTTCAGGCGAGGTGGCTGAAGTTCAGTGAATGAAATTTGGGAAATTGTTCTTTACTTTAATGTTTGTAGTTAATGCACTAACAGACAGACCGACAGAAAGACAAAGAGATAGATGGACAGACAGACGAAATTGGAAAACATATATTTTCGTAATCTACATGATCTGAAACATGAAAATCCGAAAAAATCTTGGAGGGCGATTTTTTCTTGAATACAATACCTTCGTTATGCTATTTTTTCACTGTCTATATCTCTTAAAGTATTGATCCTAGAAAAAAAATGAATAGGAAGTTATTTGCAGGAAATTTTATCTAGTTTAATATTGTGTATAGATACTTTTTCGCTAGAGGGCGTAGTTTTAGAGAAGAACGTGAAAAGCGAACCCCCCACTGGTCAGAACTTTTAGTATGTTGCTCACTGCTCAGGGTACTCTTCCCAGCAACTATACAAAAACTGGCGACCAACTACACGAATTATTCTCCTATTTTTCGTTCGTTGGCTGGCCTATCAATATAAGTCGGAAAAACCTGGAAAACCGTCTAAATTTATAAAATATACTTCCCGTTTTCGAGGGTGCTGAACAAGAATATGATGGTTATTATGCTTTTTGGCCTTTCCCTCCCCCTCAAACAGCCAAAAACCACCTCTTTTACTACCCTCTTAGGGGGTGGAAAATTGTTATTACCTACATTCTTAGTTTAAACATGTACCCCCCCCCCAGTTTCCGAGGGCGTTGAAGATGAAAAAAATATTGTCAGGGCTGCTTAACCCGTTTTATCCCCTTACATGGACAAAAACCACCCCTTATCACTGTTTCTTAACATTAATGATCAGCAAAGCGTACTTGGAGAAAAATTACTTGGAATTCTATGTAATTCGACAGTACAGAAAAGTGCGATGAAGTGGAAGGACTCAGACAACCCTGTAGGCTTTTTTCGACCCTCCAAGATGGTGGATAATTGATATCAACTACATTTACACCCCTCGTTTTCGAGGATGCTGAGGAAGAAAAAATATCCGCAGGGTTTTTTCACCACCTCTAGACTCACAAACTCGAAAAAAAAAACCTGTTTGCAGTTATATTTCAGTCTGGTTATCTGACTAAGGATTGTCAGAAGGTGCATGATTTCAAAGTTACACGATTTCGCGACTCAGCTTCCACGGCACATGTTGTATCAAGACGAAAAGTGGAGGCGCACACTCACATTATCACACTTTTTTTGTATTATCCAATTGTACAGAATTCCGAGTCATTTTCCTCCAAGCACGCTTTGCCAACCATTAATGTTAAGAAACCTTGAAAAGGGTAGTTATTCTTCATTTAAGGGGGTAGAAAGGGTTAGATTAGATTTTAGCTGGAGGAGCTGGCGATTGGCCTTGCCTACTGCGACCAGTAGAGATCTATTGTAGTATTACTCCTTCTTTGTACCTTAGGGCTCCTTATCCAGACATGGTCCTTACAAGACTTCGAGTCTGTTGATAAGGAGCTGTTTGGTAAAGACATCACCCCTTCGTTTCTATTTTCTCGCCAAGCTGTCTCAGTCCAGTCAAGGCTATTACAGCTCATGACATGGACTGACGTACCTGAACGAGAACTCACCCATCCACGTGCTGGAGCCGACCGACGTTGCTTAACTTCGCCGAACGAGTGCCGGCACCTAAACTGATGACCGTACAAGGCACCGTAAATAGCTCTGACAATTTTTTTTTAACATTCAGCATTCTCGAAAATGGAGGACGTTTATTTCAACTAAGAATGTAGGTAGGTAATATCAATTTTTCCACCCCCTGGTAGGTTAGAATCAGCCCCCAAGAATTGTTAGGATGCTCTCGTGGTTAAATCAATATTCCGGGCCATGCTATATGGAAACCATAAAAAGGGTTTTTTTTACCATTTAAGGGGGTAGGAAAGGTCAAAAAGCAAAATAACTGTCATATTCTTGTTCAGCATCCTAAAAAACGGGGAAGTAGGTATGTTTCATAATTTTAGGCGTCATTTGCCCACTCGTCCTACTTATTGACTGCACTACAACAGTTGTTCAGTTTGAAGGGAAAATATTTTTTTCAGTAAAATCGACAAACTTCATCCACCTTTTTTTTTATTGAGAGTAAAAACAATTTATTTAAAATTCAATGACGTCAGGACATGAACTAACCCTAAGTTGGGAATTTTGTCGATTCTCTTTAAGAAAAGTAGTGAGCGACAAATAATATTATTAGTATCATTAGTTAAACATTAACAGTTTGTATTCTCAGTACTTAAATGACACATTTTATTGAATCTAAAATTTATTTTGCTTATGCCCTTCATACATTTCATAGTCCAGCAACTTATGGGAAAGAACTTTGGTAAAACCATAGCAGGCAACTGAGACTGATAACATGCTGGTGTCAGGCATGCCATACAACAAGAGAAAACCAACCAGAATAATGCATAGATCATAAAACGTCTGCCAAGATGTGATTAAGAAGAGAATATTGTCACACTTGTTACCCTGCTGCGCATACATCCCAGTCCAACGATTCTTTAGTAGTCTTATTAGAGAATTTATACATAAGGAACAGATGACCAAGGTTGAATGCTTCTGTAATTATGCATCACCTTGCTTGCAGGTATCTCTCTTGAATTGCAGATTATAATGTATATTTAACTATTCTAAGTAGAGCAGAACCAGAATAGCAAAAATAATAGTCAGTCATCTGGTTTTTCCCAGGAAGATCTGGCATCTTTCTCAATGTCTGTACTTGCAGAAACAGTCCTTTATCTGTTTTACATCCTGGATGTGATGTTGATAATTTGTGACATTAGAAGAAACGACCAAAGCTCCTATCAACTGTACACTGATTTTTTTAGAGGAATGGATCTAGTGGCATAATGGCCTATGGGAAGTAGCTTCAGTATAGGGTCTTCAGCACTGCAACCCTTAAAACTGGCTAACGTGTTTGGAAGCATAAAATGTGGTATTTGTAACTAAGTGCGGTCCTTGAGGTCTACACGGCCAACTTTCCAACATGACATGAATATCAATAATAACAATAATAGGAAATTTAACTTTAAATTTTTTATTTTTTTTTCTATTTTATTGATACACACATTTTAGGTGTAATGACCCAAATAATTTTGGAAAAATATCTGATATTTCATAGTATCGATTGCCACCAGAATAAATTAGACTGGCTCAATCTTTTTCAAGAAATCCTAAAATCCACTTTTTTGTAGTCTTTCTGTTTAAACAAAAAAAACGGCTGGACCAAATTTGATGAAGTTTCCTTCAGATCATATTGATGTTAATATGCTTTGATTGGCACCACAACAAAGTCCATAGCATTTTTTATTTGCAAGATTTCGTGCAGGAAAATAGTGTCCACACATGCAAGCACACTCGCACGCACCCATGCATACCTCCCGCCGTACACACAGACGCGCACGCACACACATACATACTTCTTTTCAAAAATAGTTGAAAAACACTGTAGTGACCTTGAAACATAAAAAATGTTGAAAATTTTTATTTTGATCTTCGAGTCCATTACAATAACTTCTCCAAGTATGCTGGGAAGTAAGCATCAGTATAGGATAAAGGCATACAGTTTAAAACTATCTATATAAAATAAGTAATCTTGTGACTACCATATTGTTAGATGGACCACACTCAAACCCATGCATTTAGAGAAATGCAGCAAGATAATGGCAGCAAATGAATTATCTTGGAAGACTCCTTTCCTAAATGTTATCAACTCTACCAGAACATTCCTAATACCTAATGTTATGTAGTACAGGCACCGTAAGACAATAGCGTGTGTAATGATAGCTTTTGAGATGTCAAATGTATTGCTATAATTGATCGACCCCATCGTTAGATTTTACTTATATTGCACAGTCTTGAGTAATATAATGATTTATCATCAGGTTCTCTTTATATACAGATTTATAATCAATAATAATCGGGCATTTGACACAATTAACATATCTTTTATTCTTAATAAAATGTACAATTTGGGTATTAGGAGCCATTAATTACCTGGATTGAATCCTTCTTATCTAACCGCAAACTTCGCGTCAAGAACGGTAATGTTACATCCGATGATCATGACATCAATATAGGTGTACCCCAAGGATCAGTTTTGGGTCCTTTGATATTTCTTTTACTCATTAACGACCTTCCTGAGTATTTAAACCAATGCAAAATTGTTATGTTTGCTGATGATAAATCTATGTCAGTATCAGCAACCGATCCTATTACTTTGAATGAAATTCTTAATAAAATTATAGGTGATTTTCTAAATTGGTGCCAAATAAATATGCTTATGTTAAACACTGACAAGACCCAATGTTTGTATTTTTCGGGAAGGAAAATTATACGCCATAATATTTCGCTAGATAATGATGATACATTCTCTGCTAGCACTAAATTCCAAGGTAATGACAGACAAAGTTGGGATATTCATATTGAGGAACTCTGTAAAAAGATTAGAAAAGCCTACTTTACTATCAGTCAACTGAAAAACAGCTTAGATGACAATAGCTTGTTAAATGTTTATTATGCTCTTGCTTACTATCACCTTTCTTACAATATTGTGCTATGGGGTCGTTCTGTACATATTAATAGTGTTTGTTTTAACAAAAGAGACTTCTACGTCTAAACGGGACTTATGTAAGCATTATTTTATATGTAATAAAATATTGACATTATCCTCAATTTACATTTATTTAACTATACTGTATATTAAACAAAACCTTAGTCGTCCCCATTATTTAGACTATACATAAATCCTTTATTTAGTCAAAAAAGACTAATACATTTTGAATACACATAAGTAAATACAAAATAAAATATTATAAAAAAAAAGAAATCATTTGACAGACAAATTTACACGTCACACTATAAAATATCACTCTGAGCAACTAAAACACATGATAGTAAGACAGCAATACGTCAACAAGATTATCACAGTTAATTAATAGATTTGACAAACTGTACAGGCAGCTACTCATCCAACAAATACTTCTTAAGACGACTTTTAAATATATTTAATGTGGGACTGTTGCTAATACCTATTGGTAGATTATTATACTCATTTAACCCCTTATAAAATAAATTATTTTGAGTTGATTTCTTTCTATATGTTTTCAAATGAAAGTTTAGATTATTTCTAGTATTGTAGTTATGAATATCTGTATTATAAATTTATTCTGCAGATATTCAGGAATTAAGTCATTTTTAATTTTATATATAAACACCAGAGTGAAAAATGTTATATAATTTTTTATAGAAAGCCATCCCAATGCATTTAACATCACTTTAATAGGAGTTAGACTGTCATAACTATGATCCAAGACATGGCCATCTGCCTAGAACAGTCAACCATTGTAGTGCACTGTATGAAAAGTCACCGCTATACTCAAGCACTGAAATGTATAATAAATTGTCCATGGATATAAAGAGCTGTACCAGTATATCTATGTTCAATAAAAAGCTAAAAAGCTTCCTATTGGAAAGCTATTTTTATAGTGTCAATGAGTTCCTTTCGTATTAAGTAGCACGTACTTGTTTTATTGTGTTTGGTAATCTTAAGTGATGCGAATTATTATACACTATTTGTATTTGTAATATACTATTTATTGTTTCATATGTATTTGTATTCTGTATATGTATGTTATTTCTGTGTAAGTTTGTTATTTTTCCTTTATAATGTTGACGACCACATCATTCATTGTAATAGCCTAAGTGTTAATAAATAAATAAATTTGAATTTGGAAATTTTCACATTTTTGAACTTATCATATATTAATATCGTTTTACTGAACTATACTTTGAATACATTTATCATATGTTGTTGACTAAAAATAAATGGTAGTAGGTAATATAGTATCAGCTATGTTTTATATCTAAATAATTACAGAATCAAAAATTTCAATAATGCCGTTCATGCATATATACCGAAAACAAATATATACAGGGTACCTCGTGAGTAATGGACATAAAACAACCATGTGCAGATCAGGTTAAATTTAGTAACATAGGTTAGGTTAAATTAACATATTTAACCTTGATCTACATGTAGTTGTGCTTTGTCCATTTATTTACGAGACAGTAAACATGAACAAATATATGTAGTGGCGGAGCTATGGCATAGTATGGTTGTGCAACACACAAGGGTGCGAACCTGCACGGGGGATGATGGGCATATTTTCGTATCAAAATGTATTGCTTTAGTTTTCTTTATGGTTTTGACTTGTTAGATAGTTTATTTACATTTGTAACAAAATTATTTCAGACATATAAAATTTTTGTTTTTTTTTACTTATTAATGGTTCCTATAACTAGCTCCCATTATTTTTTATATATTTTAGAGTATTTGTGTTTTTCTTGACATAAATTATAATGAATTGTAGGCTATATTTTTGTTTGTGTTTGTATATTACATTTGTTCATGAAACAAATATTTTAATGTGGCCTGGGACACAAATTAATTTTCTGTACGAGGGCCCTATGACTCCTTGCTCCGCCACTGTATATGCATATTTCGACACCAGAGAATACTTCTACTGTTCCATGATTTGTATATTTTTGAAAAATATGTGAATATAAAAATTATTGCTGATATGTTAAACTATGCATTAACTATAAAAATATATATGTTAAAAAATACCTTTATATGATCTAGTAATTGGGCCGTAATAGCCGTAATGTTCTGTCCTGGTGTGCTGAGGTTAAGACTGAGATTAAGCCCTCCGTTAAGCATTATGCTCTGTGAAACTGTGCTGAGGCCACTATTTAGACTGGCTGTAGAGGCATTAAAGGCACTCCCTGCTTGCTGTTGCGCAAATGGTGAGCCAGTTGGATTATAATTTGCTACAGGTCCACTGACATCAGCATAAGACACATTTAAACATGTCCCACTTTGTGGGTCCTCTACAATTTTTCCAATTATCATTAAGCAGGCTTGCTTGTTTTGTTCCTTTTCACCTAAAAAACAGTGCCCTATAAGTTTTTATACGTATAAAAATACTAGGCTAGCTGGATTTTTTGTTTATATAAACAGTGCATCCTGTAAATATATTAACATTTTGTAAATAAATTAGGAGTGCAAAATAAACAAAAGGTTTATAACATCCTATAGTATCCAACGATTTTTAAAGGATATTTTATTTTTCATTTATTTATCACTACTATTAATTTCATTGTTTATTAATTGGATCAGAAGATTTATTTTATTTCATTAAAGTACTTAATTTGATCATTTTAGTTATGTTCAAAGCTCTTTACCACAGAATCACTGAAGAGTCAGAGGAACTACGTTTGGCTAACAGCAAGGAGGAAGACCAACAAGCTCTTGGTAATAATAACAACCTAAGTACCATAAACCCAGGTGCCAGAATAACTAGTGAGGTAAGAAATTCCTCTCCCATTACGCTGTCTGATATAAGCTTTCATCAGTCACTAGTAGATTTTAGTCTAATTTGTCGAGGATGATTTGTAATGGTGATTGTGATGTCTGACAAAATTTCCATAGTGTTCTAGCCTATATAGGTGCAGAAAAGATGTATTGCACATGCAGCGCAATGAACCTCACCTCATTATGTATGAATGTTATAAAAGAAATTTAAGTCAAATTAGGAAATGTTTTATTCAGTAACAAGATACAATCGAATAAAACAAACTGGCGATGAGGAAAATTGTGAGAAAATGGAAAAACCTGGTAAACTGTATTATGTGTTTTTAAGCAGAGTCGCATTGGCAATGGCGATAAAATTTATAGTCTTCAATATGTAAAAGTAAGTAGATACGTAATAAACTGTAAGTTTGTGGAAGATTTATGAAGAGTTCTGAAGGGCAAGCTTATTACTAGAATCTAGGAGGATAAGATTTTCAATTAATTATGTGAAGCAAATGATGAGACCAAACAATTCGATGAATTAGTGACTATATCTCAAGAAGTAATTTGTCCAAGATGCACTGCACAACTAACATTAATTTTCCGCCAGGATGAGAGTTGATGGAAGCTGACAGTGCTACCAGCGTAATAGACCAAGATCCCAGAGCTGCCAGACCCACGTCATTTTAGCAAAGATAATATTTTGGCAATAAATAGTGTGATATGTAGTTAGGAACATATGCATATTTGCTAGCTTGAAAGCGGGGCCCTTTTACAGATAGCAGGTACAAAAGGTACAAAAAAACCTTACTAACCTACGTCAAAGTATGATAGCTGGTTTTTATATATGTTTGACAGAATACTGTTAAAAACCAACATTCATTAGGGAATTATTGGACGCGCAATAAGGACAAGCAGTATTAAAGTAAGCGTTATTTTGACATGTACGCCTGCGCAGTTTGAACCGCAAATAAGGGATCCCTTATTAAGGATAGTGCTTGTCCTTGTTTGTGAAGGAATACTGCAATGCGTTAAATTTACAGTATTTTGACATTTGGCAACTTTCAATAATACATAGATAATATAACCTATAAGTATCTGATCCGATTCCATATCGAATTTTAATAAAACAGTACACACGCACCAGACCACAGAGGATAGAAAAAAATATATATAAACATTATTTACTTATTATTTTGGTAAGGTTAGGGAATGGGTGCGCAAGCGTTGAATTGCACAGAAATAATGACACGAAAAACGAAGCAGGTGTTCCAATAACTAACATTTCGTTGATAAAATAAGGATGATGCACTAATAAAATAAGGTAGCCCCTTAATACTGCGTGGCAGTATTTGAAATTTCCAATAATTCCCTATTATTGCCAGACACTTTCTGTGGGCCCTAACTTCCGCTAGACGCTTTAAAGCTCGAAAAACACCCAACCTAACATAACAAATTTTCTGTTTTGTTTCGATTTACATAGTTGGTAGTAGATATGATTCCACAGTTATGTTAGGTTAGGTTGGTTTTTTCATGGTGGAAGATTTATCTAGGATTCTGAAGGACAAGATTATTACTAGAATCTAAGAGGGAGGATGTTCAATTGATTATGTGAAGCAGATTACGAGACCAAATCATTCGACAAATTAGTGACTATATCTCAAGAAGTAAAAACTTTGTCAGAGACATACTGCGCAACTAACATTGATTTTCCGCCAGGATGCAAGTTGATGGAAGTTGACAGTGCTATCAGCGGCATCCTAATCAACGGCAGAGGCAACAACACGTTAACGGCATATTCGAAGTTTTGGAAGTAGCAATCAAGACGCAAACTAGGAAGATTTAATGGAAAGAACAGTAATTATTTTGGTAATTACAAAGCTAAAATGTCATAATGGTAATAAATCAAATTAACAACTATAGAGTAAACATGATATTCTTCGCCGAACTTTTCATGTAATTGTTGCACATTCTCTATGGTAGATACATTTTTTTTGTTAATAATATTAGGTTTAGACATTTTTAATTTTATAATTTCAATTTAACCAATGAAACATTCGTTAATATAAAATGAAGTAAAAAAAAAAGAATATACATTCAACCTCTTGGGGATTCGAGCCCACAACCTTTTGAGTTGAAAGCTTGACCGATATTTGTTACTTCTTTAAAATATCTTAAGCTGGAATATATGTCATGTGGGCTTTAGAATCATATTTATTATACAGGGTGTCCCAGAATTAAGTTTCCGGATGGGAACTTTTAATTCTTGAGGTCCTTTTGAGTCCATGTAACCCAACTTACCTTAGTCCAAAAATGGATCCCTGAAGAAATACATCCTCTTAAAACGAGACAGAAAAAGATTTTTTTTCCAATAACTACCAAGTTATATTGAAGAAAAATTGAAATTAAACATATACTTATACGATAATTCTTGATTTTTGGTTGATATTAAGTACACAAAATTTTAAAAGTATCTATTAATTTGTCTACTGAAACAGTTGGACATTATGTGGGGCATTTTGTCACATGTACAACACATCCCATGTATACTTGGTTGCATAGGCCTACAAAGTTAAGATGTAGTGGAAAACCTGCAATAAAACAGTTGCCAACCAGACGTTGTTCTAGTTACTTGTTCCTGTCCTCTTCCACAACCATCAATACGAATACAATACACATTTGTTATGCATATAATTTTTGTTAAATAAACTACTTTTCTATTATTACAAAATTTTGTTCTGCAATAGAGCACTAGCAGTGACGTCAGTTACCGGATGGAAAATTCCGAATAAGTACCTATAAATTAATGTGGAGAATTTCTGAATATATGTGTAGTGATGTTTATTAATGTTTTTTTAAAAGCCTAGTGTGAGAAAGAATTTTACATATACTTTATTAGTGTCGTTTTTACAAGTGTAAAATTTGATGTCATATACTTTGACATCTTTGTGAACCCATAAAATAGTGAAAATAAAGGTTATATTGGATTTTTCACGTCTTTTGTACATATATAATATCACGCCATATGTTAGTAAATGTTTAATTAATACAGGCTCAGTTACAGCTAAGCAATGATGTAAGTTAGGTAATAATATTACACTAGGTTAAAAGTTGTCACAATATTCATTGATTTATGCCAATATATCAATGATATATTACTTAATGGTTTTATAAACCTATTGTGAAACTTATGTTTTAGACAATTTAAATTATTTTCCATCAACTTTTTATTGATTATATCTTACTTTCATTAGGCTCAAAAATTTCTAATAGGTTTAATAGTGGAGCAGATCTGGAGAAAAAACAGGGTCAAAAAGTGACTGCTCCGAATGAACAAATTTTTTTTGCCAACTTATAAAGTTAGGTCCCCTCCATCATTCCGATAAGTTTTTACAGGGCGGAGTCGGCAGGGGGTGGGGGAAATGACCCATTAAAAGTATGGGAAAACAGTTTTTCCGACACATCTCCGCAGGTGTTGGTGCCACAAAAAAAAGCATACTTACCAAAAATGAAGAGCTTGACAAAACACGTAAGCTCGTTCTAACCCGAACCCGATCGCATAATTAGTTCGCGAGATATCGCGATTGATGTTGCGAAAAAACGAAAAATTAAATTAATTATTTCTTGAGAACGAGTGGAGTTGGGGCCTCAATTTTTTCAGAATAGAAAGGTATTTATGAACACTTGATGAGACCAAAGGGTGGGGAAGGTGGGACAATTAGGAGGGGAGATATGGGGGGGAAACCAAAATTATTAAAATGCTGATAACTCTGTTATTAATGGGGCTACGGCAATCTGGCCGGAACCAATTTACGTATTTTTTTATTTGCTAAAAGATAACTGTGGCAGAATTTATTTTGTTTCCAAATAAACGCCTGACGCGCAAAATAAAAAATGGCCGATTTTTTGCACAGCTTTTTGGGCATGAAGGAAGGGGGTAGGGGAAATAACTTTTTCGCCAATTGATAGAATTCTTTTTTATCTTCAATTTTCGTCCGGCAAGATCGCGATCGGATGATTAGCAAGGGAGATACAAGCCGGCAAAGTTTTTGCTGTATAGCGGGATAACGGGGAGGGGTGGGGGGTTCGGGTCGGGATCAAATTTTTGAGATGTCTTTTCTTTCGACTTCTCCTTTTTTAAGTTTCCAATGTCCATACATTGTCCGCCCGCACGAATTACTAAGGTAGATTTTTTTTGTCCCCATACAAAAGCAAAATAATGAACACAGGTTTTTTTTTCATCTGCCTTATTGGCATAAATGTTAGATGGGGCAAATTACGATAATAAAATAGCGGGGATTCTTTACAGCATCATATGATCCACATAAAGTCATGTTTCGCAAATCCCATGGTCCGTTAGGTAATTTCAAATTAGGGTACGGCTTAAAGTAGGGAAGATTTTAATTGGTAGAGATTTCAGCGTATACCGCTCACATTTGATAAGTCTTATTTTCTGTGAGGGAAAGTAGGACTTCTGGGTTATAGCGTTCCTTTGGTCAAGATCTAGCCACAGGGTGATGATAAATTCTTTCAGTTTTAAAGTTTATGTAAATTTCGGCACTTTCTCGGTTATAACGTAAATTCATGTCTTGTAATTATCCTAAGAGTGTTCGGCCCGCGATTAGTCTAAAGATTTAAAATTGCTGCGGACCGTTTTATAATATAATTAATTGCTGCTTGTTAACTTATTTAATCGTTCAATGTTTGTGTTTCTCATTTTCATTTGTTTTCAATTTCTCTGCAAATATAGTGGTTTAAGTGTTTTGAAAAATCATGTGTTTTATTGCTTGTTGCGTAGATGAGTTCAATACAAATTCAGTAAAGTATAATTGTGAGGTATCCTGTTTGGGACGTATAGAGGAAAGGATAACCACATGGAAGGGTAAGCACAGTTTCGATTTTGATTGATGTGCTGTAATATCGACGGAGTCTGCAAAAGTAATTAAGTCACTCCATATCTTACTAATGGTAATGTCCAATTTAATTCATGTAACTAAGGGAAATAATCCCAGTGATCACAAATGAAATTAATAATAGATCTATCATCTGCTCCTGAAACTTCCTTCTCATATTTTCTTTCCTTCTCATCATCCTTGGGCAGTTCTATGCTAGCACATGCGTTGCAACGTCGCTTGACCTTGAAGAGATCACGACAGTCTTTTGTATAGTACCTCTCATTTATTACCTGCCATTGTTTTAATGGACCCACGCCGGCTGGCGCAACATCCCGAGAAAGCAGAGATAAAAGGCTGCCGAGCTACAAGAGCGTGACTGAGGATTAAAAATCAAGTCATAATCGAATGAGATACGAGCGATCAAACATTCAAAAATATTTGAGAGCGCGCCGTTCATGAACGCTCGTCCACGGGTGTATGTGTTCGAGAAGAGCGAGAAAGCGCCTGAACTCGCCCGTTTTCATTCTGTTTTTCCTTTTATAACTCGCGCGAACGGACAATGTATGGACATAGGGAACTTATAGAATGGAGAAGTAGAAAGAAAAGACTTTTCACAAAATTTTCATCCTGCCCAAATCCCCCCACCCCTCTCCGTTTTTCTGGTATACAGCAAAAACTTTGCCAGCCTGTATCTCCCTTCATAATCATCCGGTCGCAATCTTGCCAGACGGAAATTGAAGATAAAAAAGAATTCTATCAACTGGTTAGCAAGGGAGATACAAGCCGGCAAAGTTTTTGCTGTATAGCGGGATAACGGGGAGGGGTGGGGGGTTCGGGTCGGGATCAAATTTTTGAGATGTCTTTTCTTTCGACTTCTCCTTTTTTAAGTTTCCAATGTCCATACATTGTCCGCCCGCACGAATTACTAAGGTAGATTTTTTTGTCCCCATACAAAAGCAAAATAATGAACACAGGTTTTTTTTTCATCTGCCTTATTGGCATAAATGTTAGATGGGGCAAATTACGATAATAAAATAGCGGGGATTCTTTACAGCATCATATGATCCACATAAAGTCATGTTTCGCAAATCCCATGGTCCGTTAGGTAATTTCAAATTAGGGTACGGCTTAAAGTAGGGAAGATTTTAATTGGTAGAGATTTCAGCGTATACCGCTCACATTTGATAAGTCTTATTTTCTGTGAGGGAAAGTAGGACTTCTGGGTTATAGCGTTCCTTTGGTCAAGATCTAGCCACAGGGTGATGATAAATTCTTTCAGTTTTAAAGTTTATGTAAATTTCGGCACTTTCTCGGTTATAACGTAAATTCATGTCTTGTAATTATCCTAAGAGTGTTCGGCCCGCGATTAGTCTAAAGATTTAAAATTGCTGCGGACCGTTTTATAATATAATATATATAATATAATATAACTTATTTAATCGTTCAATGTTTGTGTTTCTCATTTTCATTTGTTTTCAATTTCTCTGCAAATATAGTGGTTTAAGTGTTTTGAAAAATCATGTGTTTTATTGCTTGTTGCGTAGATGAGTTCAATACAAATTCAGTAAAGTATAATTGTGAGGTATCCTGTTTGGGACGTATAGAGGAAAGGATAACCACATGGAAGGGTAAAGCACAGTTTCGATTTTGATTGATGTGCTGTAATATCGACGGAGTCTGCAAAAGTAATTAAGTCACTCCATATCTTACTAATGGTAATGTCCAATTTAATTCATGTAACTAAGGGAAATAATCCCAGTGATCACAAATGAAATTAATAATAGATCTATCATCTGCTCCTGAAACTTCCTTCTCATATTTTCTTTCCTTCTCATCATCCTTGGGCAGTTCTATGCTAGCACATGCGTTGCAACGTCGCTTGACCTTGAAGAGATCACGACAGTCTTTTGTATAGTACCTCTCATTTATTACCTGCCATTGTTTTAATGGACCCACGCCGGCTGGCGCAACATCCCGAGAAAGCAGAGATAAAAGGCTGCCGAGCTACAAGAGCGTGACTGAGGATTAAAAATCAAGTCATAATCGAATGAGATACGAGCGATCAAACATTCAAAAATATTTGAGAGCGCGCCGTTCATGAACGCTCGTCCACGGGTGTATGTGTTCGAGAAGAGCGAGAAAGCGCCTGAACTCGCCCGTTTTCATTCTGTTTTTCCTTTTATAACTCGCGCGAACGGACAATGTATGGACATAGGGAACTTATAGAATGGAGAAGTAGAAAGAAAAGACTTTTCACAAAATTTTCATCCTGCCCAAATCCCCCCACCCCTCTCCGTTTTTCTGGTATACAGCAAAAACTTTGCCAGCCTGTATCTCCCTTCATAATCATCCGGTCGCAATCTTGCCAGACGGAAATTGAAGATAAAAAAGAATTCTATCAACTGGTTAGCAAGGGAGATACAAGCCGGCAAAGTTTTTGCTGTATAGCGGGATAACGGGGAGGGGTGGGGGGTTCGGGTCGGGATCAAATTTTTGAGATGTCTTTTCTTTCGACTTCTCCTTTTTTAAGTTTCCAATGTCCATACATTGTCCGCCCGCACGAATTACTAAGGTAGATTTTTTTGTCCCCATACAAAAGCAAAATAATGAACACAGGGTTTTTTTTCATCTGCCTTATTGGCATAAATGTTAGATGGGGCAAATTACGATAATAAAATAGCGGGGATTCTTTACAGCATCATATGATCCACATAAAGTCATGTTTCGCAAATCCCATGGTCCGTTAGGTAATTTCAAATTAGGGTACGGCTTAAAGTAGGGAAGATTTTAATTGGTAGAGATTTCAGCGTATACCGCTCACATTTGATAAGTCTTATTTTCTGTGAGGGAAAGTAGGACTTCTGGGTTATAGCGTTCCTTTGGTCAAGATCTAGCCACAGGGTGATGATAAATTCTTTCAGTTTTAAAGTTTATGTAAATTTCGGCACTTTCTCGGTTATAACGTAAATTCATGTCTTGTAATTATCCTAAGAGTGTTCGGCCCGCGATTAGTCTAAAGATTTAAAATTGCTGCGGACCGTTTTATAATATAATTAATTGCTGTTTGTTAACTTATTTAATCGTTCAATGTTTGTGTTTCTCATTTTCATTTGTTTTCAATTTCTCTGCAAATATAGTGGTTTAAGTGTTTTGAAAAATCATGTGTTTTATTGCTTGTTGCGTAGATGAGTTCAATACAAATTCAGTAAAGTATAATTGTGAGGTATCCTGTTTGGGACGTATAGAGGAAAGGATAACCACCTAGAAGGGTAAGCACAGTTTCGATTTTGATTGATGTGCTGTAATATCGACGGAGTCTGCAAAAGTAATTAAGTCACTCCATATCTTACTAATGGTAATGTCCAATTTAATTCATGTAACTAAGGGAAATAATCCCAGTGATCACAAATGAAATTAATAATAGATCTATCATCTGCTCCTGAAACTTCCTTCTCATATTTTCTTTCCTTCTCATCATCCTTGGGCAGTTCTATGCTAGCACATGCGTTGCAACGTCGCTTGACCTTGAAGAGATCACGACAGTCTTTTGTATAGTACCTCTCATTTATTACCTGCCATTGTTTTAATGGACCCACGCCGGCTGGCGCAACATCCCGAGAAAGCAGAGATAAAAGGCTGCCGAGCTACAAGAGCGTGACTGAGGATTAAAAATCAAGTCATAATCGAATGAGATACGAGCGATCAAACATTCAAAAATATTTGAGAGCGCGCCGTTCATGAACGCTCGTCCACGGGTGTATGTGTTCGAGAAGAGCGAGAAAGCGCCTGAACTCGCCCGTTTTCATTCTGTTTTTCCTTTTATAACTCGCGCGAACGGACAATGTATGGACATAGGGAACTTATAGAATGGAGAAGTAGAAAGAAAAGACTTTTCACAAAATTTTCATCCTGCCCAAATCCCCCCACCCCTCTCCGTTTTTCTGGTATACAGCAAAAACTTTGCCAGCCTGTATCTCCCTTCATAATCATCCGGTCGCAATCTTGCCAGACGGAAATTGAAGATAAAAAAGAATTCTATCAACTGGTGAAAAAAGTATTTCCCCCACTCCCTTCCTTTATGCCCAAAAAGATGTGCAAAAAATCAGCCATTTTTTATTTTGCGCGCTAGGCGTTTATTTGAAAACAAAAGAATTTCTGCCACAGCTATCTTTTCGCAAATAAAAAAATACGCAAATTGATTCCGGCCAGAGTACCGTAGCTCAATTAATAACAGAGTTATCAGCGTTTTAATAATTTTAGTTTCTCCACCACATCTCCCCTCCTAATTGTCCCACCACCCCCACCCTACGGCCTCATCAAGTGTTCATCAATACCCTTCTATTCAGAAAAAATTGAGGCCCTAACTCCACTTCTTCTAAAGAAATAATTAATATAATTTTTCGTTTTTTCGCAACTTAAATCGCGATATCTCGCGAACTAATTATGCGATCGGGTTCGGGTTAGAACGAGCTTACGTGTTTTGTCAAGCTCTTCATTTTTGGTAAGTATGCTTTTTTTGTGGCACCAACACCTGCGAAGATGCGTCGGAAAAACTGCTTTCCCATACTTTTAATGGGTCATTTCCCCCACCCCCTGCCGACTCCGCCCTGTAAAAACTTGTCGGAACGATGGAGGGGACCTAAATTTATAAGTTGGCAGAAAAATTTTTTTCATTCGGAGCAGTCACTTTTCAAAACCCAGATCTGCCCCACTATAAGTGTTTACCACATTAATAACAATAATCAGAGGTTTGTATTGTGAAATGCAGGTGTAATAGTAAATCTAATATAAAGATAGGATTGTAAGACCGTTTCAGTTTCCATTTAATTAAAATCATAGGTAAATATGTAATGTAATATGCTCGATATACTTTATAGGTATATACCTATAGTTTGGTATCTGTTGTGAAGATGTTCAAACAGAGGTTTGTATTGTGAAATGCAGGAGTAATAGTAAATCTAATAAAAAGATGGGACTGTGAGACAGTTTCAGTTTCCATTTAATTAAAATTATAAACAAATATACAACGTAATATGCTTGAAATACTTTATAGGTGTAAGTATAGGTACTTACCTAGTGAGCTAAAACGCGACAGAACTTAGAAAATAACACAGTTTGAACAGAAGTAAAATAAAGTTCTTCAAACTGATGCTTGTAAACGTAACAACCATAATAGGATGTTTAAGATCGTACACATTATAGATAATAAAGGTAAGTATGAATAATAATAGTCTTATAGTTTAGATAGCATTTTTATTTCCAAGAACGGTCACAATGGTTCATTAATTCAACACTATGTTGGAAGCAGTATGAATTTTCCACTTTTAAATCCTATAGGTTAACTCCATTAATATATTTCAGCTTAGAAATGTTACGAGGGGACTCCTAAAAAGTAGAATATAAATAAAATTATAATAAATTCACTAAAATTCACTTACCATATGGAAAAGAAATAACTTTTGACATGTGAACAAGATGACATGCCTATTCGAATATATAAATAAAGCATTAGATAAAAGTCAGTTCAGCAAATCACGAAATGTATAATAGATAAAGAACACTAACAATAAATTTTACACAAGAAAAACGTTTAAAAAAGCACAAAAACACTTTAAAAACTCAAATTATTTTATATGGTCACAAATGCAAAACTAGATTATTGTCAACCAAACCAGCGTTGGCAACTTTTTCGACTTGCATATCCGTAGACAAGCTCAAAAAATCCGTAGAATCTGATACTAAATCCGTAGCACCTGATTGATCATAAATCCGTGAAAATTTTAACACAAATGTCCTAATAAATATGCAAAATATAATGAATTTTGGACTACTTTGTTTTATTATATTGTATTACATTTTACTTAGAGATAGCGGGGCAGTGTTGCCGATGATATTAGCTGTAATTATCCGTCGACTGACATGAAAATGTCCAATTCGGTGGTAATGCAGCCTTTCCGGCTATATCGATATATGTATTAAGGCAGATAGATTTCGTTGAAAATGTTTCTTTGCAAATTTTGATGAGCGAGGGGGAGATTTCTTTGGTGCACATTTTTTTCCCTCGCGCGAAATTTTTGAAGAGCGGAGGGGGGGGATTTCTCTACACATTTTTTCCCTCTCTCGAAATTTTGAAGAGCGGGAGGGGAGATTTTCGGCGATTATATTGGAATTATCTATTTTTTATCCGATTTTTAACAGGGTGAGAAAAATATCCTCCACCTTCCTAAATTATCCGCAAATCGGATAATTATCCACCAATCGGCAACACTGCAGTCGGGCTTTATGAAGACTTTATGCGAGTTTTTGCAATACATCATACACATTCACTTAGCTTTTATCATGCTTTTCTTTAGTCTACATTAGGCGGGAATTTTAAAAATAGGAATTGCCAAACAATAAAATGTCAAAATAGGGTCTCATCTTCTTAAGGCTACTTACTAACTAATACCAACTCAGAACCATTCATCATGACCAGATAGAGTGCATGCTGTCATTTCATTACTATTAAAATCGCAAACCGTAATTGCGTCGGCTCAGCAGCCACGAACTCGCCGACTTTCATTTTTCACTATTAATTAATATTACTATAATTGATATCCTTAAAAATCCGTAGATAAATACGGTTTATCGGAAAACCGTAACTGGCACAAAAAATCCGTAGGGTTACCATCGCTGAACCAAACAGCTGTGGCGGCCATGTTGTGACGTCAGCTGCCACTGCTCTATTGAATGTACACATTATACATAATTATAAAAGTAAATATGAATAATAATAGTCTTATAGTTTAGATATTATCAATTTTATTTCCAAGAAGGTTCATAACGGTTCATTAATTCAACACTATATGTTATATCATCCAATGATGCAATTTGAATCTCCCTCTTTTAAACCATATAGGTTAACTCCATTAATATATTCCAGCTTAGAGATGTGATGAGGGAGCTCCTAAAATGTAGAATATAAATAAATTCACTAAAATTCACTTACCATATAGAAAAGAAATAACTTTTGACATGTGAACAAGATGACAGGCCTATTCGAATATATAAATAAAGCATTAGATAAAAGTCAGTTCAGCAAATCACGAAATGTAAATGTATAATAGATAAAGAACACTAACAATTAATTTTACACAAGAAAAACGTTTAATATAGCACTAAAAACACTTTCAAAACTCGAATCATTTTACATTGACACAACTAACTGCAAACTAGGTTATTGTCTACCAAGCAGCTGTGGCGGCCATGTTGTGACGTCAGCTGCTACTGCTCTATTGTAAATCAATGTTAAATACAAATAGAGGCAAAAACGGTGATTTCTTGTATTTTGATTAATATTTAAAAAGATTTTAAGAGTACGTTTTTTGCAGCCCTTTCAATACTCTGCAAATATGTTCAAGTATTCCATAATTTTACAGGGCGATTAAAAAAATATAGCCAGTCAAATATTAATTATTATGAAAACAAAGATTTTTGGGAGTTATCAAGAGTACTTATAGAGATACAGCTCCCACCAAAATTTCAAAATTTTATGTTCAACATAACGGAAATTATTGGAAACATTTATTTTTGTAACTCACTTTAAGAGGATGTAGGTACTTCCTCAGGGAAGCATTTTTGGACTAAGGTAAGTTGGGTTATAAGGGCTCAATATGAACTCTGGAATCGCAGGTGTTCGTCCGGGAACTCAATTTTGGAACACCCTATATACCTACAGTGTGACCCACTTAAGATCGCAACACCCCTGTATACCCGTTAATTGATGCTTGATTAACATAAAATTTTGGTGGTAAGAAAAGATCGATAAGGTGATTTTTTAAACTTGGTAATATGTGATATATGTCAGTAGCGTGCGATTTTAAGGGGGTTTGAAAAGTCCATTTAAAAAAAAAAGTATTAGGGATTTTTTTAGAAAAAAAAAATAGGAAGGTATTCTTAATCAGCAGCTTTAGAAACCCCTTTGTACAAGATTGCATCATAGTGGGTTCAAAGGTGTTTGAGATTGTGGGTATCAAAAATACAATTTTTTCAACCAAAACTAATTTTTATTTGTAAAACGGATTCCCAAATCAAAAAAATCTATTCTTCTTTTTTTGTTCAGAATAATGCATTGTACTAGGCTGAATTGATTTTATAACAAAATTTAAAAAAATGTGTACAGTGTGATCCACTTAAGATCGCAACGCCCCTGTATACCCGTTAATTGATGCTTGATTAACTTCAAATTTTGGTGGTAAGAAAAGATCGATAAGGTGATTCTTTGAACTTGGTAAAATATGTGATACATGTCAGTAGCGTGCAATTTTAAGGGAATTCCGAAAACCGATTTTTCAAAAAAAAGTGTTTTTTAGAATTTGTTATTCAAATTTCGATTTCATCAACGTAAAGAGCGCCATTTAAAACCCCTAGACATCAATTTTAAGTGAGATCACTTACCTGGTTACTGAGATGTAAGCTTCCAAAAATGAATTTTTGAACGTTTTCATTTTACATTTTTTCGTAAGTGATCAATTTGTTTGAGGTAAATTTTGCCAAAACTGATTGTGCATTTTCTGAGAATTCACAACATTTCTTTTTTTGTTCATTACATAACCAGTTTTTGGAAGTATACTCAGAGGCGCGTTTAAGCCTAGGCGCACTAGGCGCGCCTAGGGCCCCGCTTTTTCAGGGGCCCCCCATTTTCCGAGTTATTGAGGTAAAAAAGCGATGTAAATATTTTATTTCTTTGTTATGTCGTTATTTATTTTCGCTTTTCCGATAGCAATAATGATAATTACAAATATCATGAAATACCTACATTTCTTCCATTTTCCATATATCATTCTCATCAGATCTCAATTGCAACAAAAATAACAAAATAAGAATGGTTCATGCGAGTATGTGTTCACGAACATTTGTCGTTTATTTACATTTGATACCATTTGAATTTGAAATCATTTTATAGTTCTTCCTTTCGATTTCAATGTTTTTCATATTTCAATGTAGAAGTCTATAGGAATTTATTGTTTGTGTTTATCGTGTTTGAATATTCTTGAATATTCATTTTTTAAATCTTTGTTCACTGTATCACACTGAAAAAAATATGATCGTAATATTAATGAATCGGTTCATCGACTGAAAAGTGATGAATCCGTTTAATAATATAATGTACTTTTACATAGTAACAATAAATGTGTACATTGTCTTAATGAACATATACATTATATCAATAATAAACAAATTCATAAATTCTCAATGAACTTTCATTCATTGATTTCTCGAACATATTCTTTTCAGTGTATTAAAAAAAGATTCAATCAATTAACAGACCAATTTGGCAATTCCTCAGATGTTACTATTTAAGTTTCGGCAGTCGGCACGTGCCAGATGACGAATCAACTTTTCGGTATATTTCACATTAATGAAAATAAATCTACTGATAATGATGATGCGAAAATGCAAGAACCTGAGACAGAACAATCTAGAAAACCCGAGAAAATAACTAAGAAAATTTTGATTTTGATACCAGCGATGAGGACTGCGATATGGAAGAACCATTAGGAAACAGTTCTAATGAATCTGACGATGATAAACAAATAGAAAAAGAATCTGAAAATAAAGAAAATTTGGAAAAAGATTATGACGATGCAAAACAAGCTAATGATCAGTGCACTACAATAATCAATGCATTAGTATCAACCTATAGAGGCGACATAGATTCCGAGCTCCAGAAAAATTGCATCAATTTTTAATATATGCCGGCTTAAGTCGCCTGCTGAAATGTATAAAGGACCCCGCAGTTTTTTATAGTAAAAATGTGTTTCAGTCGATAGTTCTGAAACTTGGGGAAAATGTTGTCCTGGGTCCCCTGATTAAAATTCATTTTGACTACCAGTTCGACCGAATTCAATTTTTTGATTTAGACACGATCGAAATTGTGAACATCTGCGAAGGTCTGCTTAAATGTTCCATAAAAATTCTGAAAATATTCATACTCATTTTTTTGAGAAAGATAAACATATTTTGTTTCTTGGTGTTTTTTTTTTCAAAATGCTTCCTTCTCCCGGAAAAAAATAACAAAGAGAAAAAAATCATTTTTTGCAATTTTTTTACGGGAAAAGTAAGCACTTTGAAGAAAAAGTTGAAGGGGCATAAGCTGATTATTTTTACCTAAAGAACGTGCCTGAATATTTTGGAATCTTTCTGAAGAAACAACGATAAACTCAACATAAATTTCCATAGATTAAGTAAAACTAGGGATGGCGCACGGGATACTTGGGTTTTCAATTTTATAATGCTCTACCACCAGAGATAAAATTGTTGAATGAAACTCAGTTCAAAAACAGAATAAAAAAATATTTGCTCAATAATGCTTTTTATAGTACTAACGAATTTTTACATAGCAACTTTTCCTCTATTGCAAACCAATGTGTGAATCTCGTGCAGTATTCTAGAAGCTACAGTGATCAAGCGCGGATCCACCGTTGTGGGCACGGTGGGCATGCCCACAACCCTAATTGAGATCAATAGGCTAATGTTATATCCAATGCCGTAATACATTTTTTTTAAACAATGAACCGTGTGCGAATGACTTTTTTACTTTTGGGTACTAGTCTGTAGTATTCACGGAAGGCTGAGACAAACAAATATGCGTGATTGCCTCGTGATCGCGACGTGTTCCATCCCCATAGGTTGCATTTTCCAGGAGATTGACAAGGGTTTTCTCGACTTTGGATGGCCAATTGGAAAAGAGAATGTGAAAACAATTCCGCCATACCAAAGTCGGTAGCTCATTTCATTGAAACATGCGACCAAGGTTTGTACCCTAACATAGCCAGCGTAGCTACCGCAGAGAGATCGTTTTCTACTCTGCGCAGAATAAAATCTTGGTTGCGTTCCTGAACGGTACAGGAAAAATTATTCGGGTTAGCTCTCCTAAATATACACAAAGATGTGAGTCTGGATATCGATGAAATTATTAATGTTTTCGCGAAAAAGAAACGTAACTTTGAATTTGTTATTTAAGTAAGCACCTAAATAAAATTATTCAGTGTAAAATGTATACTATCTTTTAATAAAATCTGATATGCTTTCAAGCTGTAAAAGTTTCATTAAAATCGGTTCAGTAGTTTAGAGTCTAGATGTGATATTGTAATGTGCAAATAGACACACATTTATTTTTGTAATTTTTGTGAGCAAACAGATTAACATTTTACAAGTTTATTAATTTACTAGTGTTCGCTCCGCGACTTTGCCTGCGTGGACCTATACACTGTACAAGGTCTTGGCCGGGGCGTCATATTTTGTAAATATCTCATTTGTAGAAATGCAATGTATCGATCGTAAGCGAGTCCCTGTCCGACTCGCGCTTGGCCGATTTTCGGGTGACCGTGCCCACAACCTTTTTTGGGGGCTGGATCCGCGCCTGACAGTGATAAATTACCATACCATACCTCCTATTTATTTTATATTAATGGCTTCTTTTATATCTAGTTTGTCTTTCTTGTACTATGTGCTCTCAGTCTTTTACTTCATATTTATTTTTTTATATATTTATACCTTATATTTCCCAATAAAGTATTGTATTGTATTGAAGTAGAAAAAAATAAAATTTTAGGGAAATTCTTGGTCGAATTTATTTTTGTCTAAGAAATTCTGAAAACCGGTAGGCGTGTTCTTTGAACAAAAATAAGCATCTTTTGTCTCTTGGTGTTTATCTTCAAAGTGCTTCCTTTTACCGTAAAAAAATTACAAAAAATATATTTGTTTGTTTGTTATTTTTTTTTCCGGGAGAAGGAAACCCTTGAAAAAATATGCCAAGAGACAAAAGATGCTTATTTTTCTTTAAGAAATGAGCATGAATATTTTCAGAATTTTTATGGAACATTTACGCAGACCTTCGAAGATGTTCACAGTTTCAGTCGCCTCTAGATAAAAAAATTGAATTCGGTAGGACTGGTGGTCAGAGAATTTTAATCAGGGGGTTCAGGAGAATATTTTCCCCAAGTTTCAGAACAATCGACTGAAACCTATTCTTACTATAAAAAACTGCGGAGTCCTTTATTCTCAATGTCTTGCAAGCGACATTTTTTAATGTTGAAACCCTTTTGTGTATTTACTTGACCATTCCGGTAGTAATCCCTCATGTAAACGCACTTTTTCGACGCTCAAAAGAATTAATAACTACCTACGAAGTACTTCGAGGCAACAGCGACTTCAAAATTTGTCTCTTCTGTATACTGTATCAGAGGAAACACAAAACTGTGATATCAAACGGTCATATCGACAAGTTTGCTAACATATAAAGCCGGAAAAAATAATATGATAATATGTATTTGTAAAAATATACTTGCCTTCAAATCTTTAGATCTAATATTTTTTTAATCGAGGGGCCCTCAAATCTCACAGCCCCTAGGGGCCAATTTTATCTAAACGCGCCCCTGAGTATACTTTACACTACTCTGTAAAATGACCAAGACTTTTCAATAAATAAAGTATCTAAATTTATTTAAATTGTTGTGGTTTGTACCAAACCTCCATTTATTACAACACACTTATCATATCGTTTCTGTATATTATTAACTGCATTACTTAACTGTTGCACAATCAGTTTTGGCAAAAATTACCTCAAACAAATTGATCACTTATGAAAAAACGTAAAATGAAAATGTTCAAAAATTAATTTTTTGAAGCTTACATCTCAGTAATCAGGTAAGTGATCTCATTTAAAATTGATGTCTAGGGGTTTTAAATGGCGCCCTTTACGTTGATAAAATCGAAATTTGAATAAAAAATCGCACGCTACTGACATATATCACATATTACCAAGTTCAAAGAATCACCTTATCGATCTCTTCTTACCACCAAAATTTGAAGTTAATCAAGCATCAATTAACGGGTTTACAGGGGCGTTGTGATCTTAAGTGGGTCACAGTGTACACTTTTTTTTTCTTGTTTTGTTATAAAATCAATTCAGTCTAGTACAATGCATTATTCTGAACAAAAAATGAAGAATAGATTTTTTTTATTTGGGAATTCGCTTTACAAATAAAAATTAGTTTTGGTTGAAAAAATTGTATTTTTGACAGCCACTATCTCAAACACCTTTGAACCCACTACGATGCAATCTTGTACAAAGGGGGTTCTAACGGTGCTGATTAAGAATACCTTCCTATTTTTTTTCTAAAAAAATCCCTAATACTTTTTTTTTGAAAAATCGGCTTTTCAAACCCCCTTAAAATCGCACGCTACTGACATATATCACATATTACCAAGTTTAAAAAAATCACCTTATCGATCTTTTCTTACCACCAAAATTTGATGATAATCAAGCATCAATTAACGGGTATACAGGGGTGTTGCGATCTTAAGTGGGTCACACTGTATATGATATATATATTATATTATAACATATTAAGTATTATGAAATGTATATTAGTAAAACATTTCAATATATAACGGTAGGAAATAACATTTCACAAAATTACTAATCTTAAAAATTAAGTTTTAAATATTTAAAAATATAAATAAATAATACCTATCCTTTTCATTTACTGATTTGAATATATAGTGTTAGTTAAGAGATTAGAATTGAATAAATTTTATTTGTTTTATCATAAACCATCAATTCCAATCATTTAAGTCAAATTTAAAAGGGGTCAACTAATTGCTCTTAGAGACCTTCTGCTTTGGAAATATTTTTCTTTCTAGCTAATTAAACTGACGGGAGTTTCTTTCTGGGAATAATTTTCTGTATTCAAAATGTTTAAATAAATATATAGGTATTATAAATGTAAATAAAAATCTTCTATCGATCTCATGTTATAACTCAACTTCTTTTTACAACTCGTGATGTACTTGACAGGAGGTGCCCCGCCAGGAGTTGATTCTGTGAATCGTTATTATTCATAAAACAATAAAAATATTTGATACAGCATAAAATGATGGAGTGCCGAAAAAGCCACCCAGCTCCCATACTATACATTTAATTGAGTAGTAATAAATGCTTTTTGCATTCATATCACTATTGGGAAATTTCCCAGAGCTTGTGCCAAATTTTACATCGCCCGACTTCAATAATCAACATTTCGGCAAATGTTACATCAACAATATTTATGTTGCTTCATATGGCTGATTTTATTTATTTAATAGAAGTAAATGTGACAATTTATTCCAACGAATTTACAATATTTGAAATTATTTTATCCCTACGAATATTTGTTATTTTTGTGGCAGTTGCCTCAACATTTATGGTGCTTGATGACAATAATTGTCCAAAAATAAACATATTAAAACGTTTTCTGTCTTTCTATTAATTGTTTTACTACTGCATTATCGATCCCTGAAGAATTCTATAAGATAATTGTAAAAGGCACGATTGCCTAAATGATAAACTTGAAGCATATCAATTTAGATTTAAAGAAAAATGTTTCACATAAGGATTCTAAGAGGATGTAGCTCTTACAATCCTTATGTCCAATGTCCAGCCAGCTAAATTAGATAATCTTTTTAAATCAGCTGCTGTTTTCTTAAATATTAAAAAAAGCATTTGATAGTGAATAGCATTTGGGTTTGCTTTACAAATAAAAGAAACTAAAAATCCTCAATTATCTGATTAACCTTCTCAAGAGCTTTTGAGAACAGAAAACTATATATCAAAATAAACAACTGATTGAAAAATTGATTTTAGTGGCAATGGGCAAAGACTGATATCTTCCTATTTGGAAGAACTCTGTTAGCAAAGCATTTGGCTTCCAAATTATCCATTGCTAATTTGTAGATAAAATGCATGTTGGCATGTTTGCTAGATCAAAAATGTATTATGCCAATAAACCACCATTACACACTGAACTACTTACAACTTGAATTAATAAATTTGAATAAAAAATAATGCTCATTTTTAATTTAGTTAGGTGTTTATTATTTGTCAAATTTGACGTTTACATGTATTCAATTGCGTTCTCGCAAGATTTATGTTGTTAATCTCGTGGTCTCTAGATGTCAAACAATAATATACATATATTTTTGGAAATTGTTCAATGAATTTAGAAAGGCCACCTAAAGTTTCAAAAATTAATTTATGAATGAGGGGCGGCCGATTTCAAACTGGTTGGTGGAGGGGCGAACTATGCTTATCCCCAAAAAGGGTGATCTATCTGACCCCAAAAATTATAGGCCGATCACTTGCCTCAACACCTGCTATATTACACAGAACTCTGTGCAATACTTGCGGAATTTATCAATGATCTGGGTGGATTAACCACAAAGCATTTCATACATCGCACGAGATAATCTACTTGCTCCAATGCCCTGCGATCCCACCGGCACTAGTGAGATGTATGCAGGGGCTGCTCAAGCTCTTTTGCCACCCTGGGCGAAATAGCATTTTGTCACCCCCTTCCTTGCGATTCTTAAAATATGCAGCTAAATGCAATGTTATGTCATACTGCCGTAAGGACGAACATACCGTAATGTCATACTAATATGACATCGATGCCACAATCCTTCCACGTACAAATACAAACAAAATTAATACCCTGAAGTTACCTTTTACTAGTTTTATAAGATCATAGATAGAATATGGTTCAATAGTTTGGAATCCCATATATAACACCCACATTATTAATATTGAGCAAGTTCAGCGAAAATTCTTTAAGCTAGCAACGTATCACTTAGATAATAAGCAATATATCCCCAAAGAGGCACCCCACAGGAAATTTTATATGCCAGATTTGAAATTAGCTTGTTACAACGCCGCAACATGCATTCTGTTGTTTTCTTGTACAAAATAGTCGACAACATAACTAACTGTGTAGCATTACTTGACATGTTAGAGTATATATAAAAGCTCCCATATGTATCACATGTTTGACAGTTATTCAGAGGTTGAAACAAATTTAGATATTTTATTCTTAGTACAATAAAACATAACAAAAAATGTTATCTGAGATTTCCTTCAGTAACTGTTAGAGGACGGATTTTACATGACAAAACCACAAAAAATAAGTTCTGGGGGTGCCGCGCAACCCCCCAAAAACCACCCCTTCGGTGAAAAAAGCCTTATTTTACTGATAACTCGTTAACCGTTGAAGATATAAAAAAATTGCCCATCATGAAAAACAAAGCTTGACCAACAGCCTAAAAAGAAGTCCTCTTGTAATTTTCTTGTATATGCCATGGTTTTCGAGAAAATCGATATTGAAAATAAGTAATTGCATAATTTGTATTTTTAATGCGCACGAATTTTCATTTATTTGAAATTTTTTGCGCGCCGCCTATACAAAAAATTGAATTGCTCGAAAACCAAACATGCTAGGCAGAAAAATCAAAATGGATTTTAAAGGGGATATAAAATACTCTTTTGTGTTTCCATTTTTGATGGCTATTGATATCTGACTGACTTTAATATAAGTTATAAATGCATTATTTTTTAGTTCACGGTAGTACTCTTATGCAGAAAAAGTTAGGAATAAAAATATTCACATTTACAAATTTACCAGCATGTTGAAATTAGCCAAATTTTGGCAAATTTTAATTGTTTCTCAAAAATTAAAAAAGACCCAAACATCTTGAAAAGTTAGCTAAAAAATTTTAGAATAGTTAGATGAACAAAAAATCAAGAGATAAATATGATATTATTTTCATAGACTAATAAATATCAATAGCCCTCAAAAATGGCAACACAAAAGAGTATTTTATATCCCCTTTAAAACCCATTTTGATATTTCTTCCTGACTTGTTTGCTTTTTGAACAATTGAAAAAAAAATTTCAAATAAACGAAAATTTGCGCGCATTAAAAATACAAATTTTGCAATTGCAATTGCAATTTTTGTCAATATCGAAAATTACGAGACGCCTTTCTTTTAGGCCATTAGTCATGCTTTCTTTTTTATAATGAGCAATTTTTATATATCTTCAACGGTTAACGAGTTCTCAGTAAAATAAGGTTTTTTTCACCAAAGGGGTGGCTTTTTTGGGGGCTTGTGCGGCACCCCCAAAACTGACTTTTGTGTTTTTGTGATATTTACTCCTCTCACTAACACTCACGGAAAGAAAGTCTCAGATAACATTTTGTGTGAGCTTCTGGTGTATTTTTTACTTTAGCGACTGGACTATCTGTAATACTAGTGGCATCAAATGCCTGTATGAATACTCTGATTCTGGTTAATCTTTTTTGGAACTGTCTAGTTTTGTACACTTAAATTATTGATTTTGCATTTAATAAGTAGTGCTGCTTTTTATTGTTCACTTTTCTCTCTTTTTTTTCATTGTATATTTTCTTTGTGCTTTATTGCAGTTTATGCTTAATTGTGTTCTAATTGTAATATTGCTATCAGCATTATTCTTTTTTAATGCTGATCACTTTGTAACCGTATTCTGTAATTGGGTTTATCCCGCTGGATAATGTACCTAAATAAATAAATATTCGTCGAAAATGTCGCCCTTACAATTCTGGCGCCGTGGGCAAAATAGTGTTGCCACTGCCTTTCCGGCGATTTCGGTAGAATAGGTCGAAATTTTTCAGTAGATTTCATCAACAGTCACTTTTTTTAATATAGGTACTTATCTCTGAAAATTTTTAAAAACGCAGGGAGGGGGGAGATTCAGCACGACATGGCATTTTGTCGCCCACCAATTTGCGATTCTTAAAATATTCCGTACCGCTACGCCGAAAATGCTGCCCCTACAATTCTGGCGCCGCCCATTATGCCCACCGTCCGGACCGGCCCCTGGACCCTTGGATGTTAGAACAGTTGATGCCGCTCTGGAAACCCCGCTTCACCATTACATCAGATGCTCAACGGGTTTTGAAGGTTACCTTTAGTAGGAAAGTGTTCCAAGGTGACTCCCTGAGTCCCCTCCTGTTCTGCATCTCACTGCTGCCACTGTCTGTTGACTGTGTCGAAGACAAATATAATGCATTCCATAGTACTTTCATGTATTTACAATAGGTATATGTTTTCCATTAATTCCCAAAGGTAATAGTCAAACACACTCCAAAAAATCGATAACATCAGAAATTACCGATGCAAGAAACCACTTACTGTTTTCAAACAAAACAATAGTGAAGGAAACAAACACCTGTATCTCAAGAAATGAAAGAGAAGTATGACAACTTATTAACTACTTCTAAGCAACATTATTGTCAACAAATTTTAAATGAAACTGATAACTGTAGTAAACTGTTTTGGGCATTATAAATAAAGAAACAGGAAGATCAAATAATACACAAAAAATATATTCAGATTCATTGACAACTAATCAGTTTAATAATTTTTTGCTAACAATGCAGATACAATTGTGCAAAATTTAAAATCCTCACAAACTGACCCACTAATATTTTTCTACAAAAAATCACAATTAAAAACTTCTTTGTTCTTGAATACTGTTACCTTGATGATGTCAGAATGACACTAATAAAGTAAACAAAAAACGGAAGATATACAGACTGTCTATTTTACGAGGGCCACACCAAATATCTCGCTTAATATCTATTGTAGAAGAATAAAGTTTTAGAAACAGTTATCCCATTTTTTGTGAGCTATATTTCAGTAAAAAGAAATTTGAAATCCATAGCCTACTTTATGAGATATATTACAAAAACCTGAAAAATAGGAAAACCACAAACGGTTATAGCTTCCTTATTTGAGGAGATACGAAAAAAGTTAAAGGAATGAAAGTTGACGGCAAAGACAATAAGAATAATAACGTGTAACAAAAAAATCGAAAAATGCAGTTGGCTTTGACATACGCTATTGTGCAAAAATGAAAAATACGTATCTCAAAGTAGGCCATGACGCCATTTATTCCGTTATTTTTTTCTCATTCCAACGATATAAAACATGTCACAGAAATTTTAACCGATAGTGTCAATATTTAATATTTTACGAATACCACAATTCATATAATTGAATCGTAACAATCAGCTGTGCCATAATTAGTGAAAAACAATGTATACAGTTATTAATAAATTTGACAGATTGTCACTGTTGTATGTTGTATGTTCCGTTGTCGAGTTCTAAGACAAATTTTATATCAGTAATTATGGTGTACACCAATAATAACAAATTCGATATGATTAGCATTTATTGTCAGTGCAATTTTGACGCTGAGATGGCAGTCACGATTTACGGAGATAGATTTCCAGATGCTCCGCAGCCAAATCGAACTATGTTTAGGAAGTTAGTTCAAAATCTAAAAACGCACGGTTCATTTTCAAAAAAAGTAGTAAAGCGAGCGCATGTTGCGGATAATGTAAGAAAAGTGAATAGAGTAATGAATTATGTTAACCAAAATGAGGAAACCTCTTTGATACAAATTCAGAGAAACTGTCGCATAAAAAAAGACAGTGCAAGAAAAATATTGAAAAAAAAAACGGATTTCGATGCTACAAAATGAGGAAAGTTCAACATTTAAATGAGGGAGATAAGCCAAGGAGAGTAAGATTTTGTAGATGGTTATTAAATAAGAAAAGGAATGACGCGCTGATATGTAGCAAAATTCTTTGGTCGGACGAATCAAATTTTTCTAATAATGGATTTTTCAATAGAAATATGCATTATAAGTGGACACGAGAAAATACACATTGGTGCAGAGAGACTGCTTTCCAAGAAAGATTTTCTACGAATGTTTGGTTGGGTCTTTTAGGGACTAAAGTAATTGGATCTTATTTTTATGATGGCAAATTAACCGCTCGTAGATACCTTAATTTCCTGCAAAACGAATTTCAAGATTTTCTTTATGAATTAACAGTGGCAGAAAGATTAAATTATTCATATTTTCAACAAGATGGGGCTCCACCTCACACTGCTGTAACATGTACAAATTATTTAAATCAAGTTATGCCAGATAGCTGGATAGGCACCTATGGACCCATTCTATGGCCAGCTCGATCACCAGATATTACTCCCTTGGATTTTTTCGTCTGGGGTTACATTAAAGACAAGGTATTTCAAACTGCCCCTGAAAATATTGAGGACATCAAAACCAGAATTCGAAACGCATGTGAGGCAATTACTCCTGAAATGCTCCAAAATGTAATGCGTGATGTGTCTCGTAGAGCACGTTTATGTGTCAGAATGCATGGTGCACAATTTGAGCATTTGTAGTTAGAAAAATAAATACACACAATTTCTTTTCAATATAGTAGTAGGTAGTAATGTTATACATAGTTTTTGGTTTTTTTCTTTGGATGTTCGTTTTGTACTTGTATTTTTATTTATGAGATATTTATTGGTTTGTATTAAATTGTAATAAATAATTACGGAATTATAATTATTATAAAGTGAATTTTTACTATTATGGCACAGCTGATTGTTACGATTCAATTATATGAATTGTGGTATTCGTAAAATATTAAATATTGACACTATCGGTTAAAATTTCTGTGACATGTTTTATATCGTTGGAATGAGAAAAAAATAACGGAATTAATGGCGTCATGGCCTACTTTGAGATACGTATTTTTCATTTTTGCACAATAGCGTATGTCAAAGCCAACTGCATTTTTCGATTTTTTTGTTACACGTTATTATTCTTATTGTCTTTGCCGTTAACTTTCATTCCTTTAACTTTTTTCGTATCTCCTCAAATAAGGAAGCTATAACCGTTTGTGGTTTTCCTATTTTTCAGGTTTTTGTAATATATCTCATAAAGTAGGCTATGGATTTCAAATTTCTTTTTACTGAAATATAGCTCACAAAAAATGGGATAACTGTTTCTAAAACTTTATTCTTCTACAATAGATATTAAGCGAGATATTTGGTGTGGCCCTCGTAAAATAGACAGTCTGTATACGATATCAGCAAATTCATTTTAAAACAAGTTGCTAACTCACTAACTGAATCATTAACTGATATAATAATTAATGCTTCTTTAGCATCAGGCATCTTTCCCTCCAAATTAAAAATTGGGAGAATTCTTTCTATTTTTAAGAAAGGGGACAGCTCAGAACCGCAAAACTATAGACAAATTCCTCTACTCCCAGAGTGTTCCAAAATATTAGAACCAGTAATATCCAATAACCTAATAGTTTACTTAGAATAAAATAAGGTATTATGCACGCAGCAGTTTGTATTTAGAAAGGGTGTTACATGTTCTGACGCAATTTTATCAATAACAACCTCTATAAAAATTGCATTTGAAAATAAAAATCAATGCTTAGGAATGTTTACGGACCTGACACCATTGACCATAATATTTTACTAAATTATAAGCTTGTATGGAATTAGAGGTAACTGTTTAGAGCCATTTAGATCTTATCTAAATAATAGAATGAAGCTAGTGGATTGGAGTGAACAAAAAAGCAAACTACTGCAAATTAGAAGTTCCCCAATGCTCAGTTCTAGGGCTATACTTTTTCTTGTATACATTAATGATCTGCCACAAAGCATAAATAATGTTAACATGACAGCTATTATGTATGCAGATGATTACAAGTCTAGACAAAAAAAGTGATAGTCAAGTCATACTATACAATATTCTGCAACATGCTAAAGTTTGGTTCGCACACAATCATTTAGCGCCAAATGAAAGTAAAACAGTAAACTTAACATTTGAGATCAAGTCTACCGGTAAGCTAGAACAGAATCATGAAGCCAATGTCAGGTTTTTGGAGGTACATATTGACATCACATTAACATGGGTAGAACACATTAACATACTATGTGGGAAACTGTCTAAAAGTAAATTTGCTATTAAAAAAATTAAAAGAACGGTTAATTAACATGCTGCAGTCACTACTTATTTTTCTTTGTTCCACTCGCCACTACTATATGGTATACTGTCATGGAAGAATGCAGCACATACCCATTTACAAAGAGTATTTATCATCCAGAAGTCTCCAATAAGAAGTATAGTCAGTGCCAAATGGAATGACAGTTGCAGACTATACTAAGTATACTACCTACGAATAAGAAATACATCTACATGACACTAGAAATAAACATAACCTCATAAGACCTCAGCATAGACTCCAAAAAAATAATTCCATAAGTACCTATTAGTTTATTCAACACATTGCCTAGTCATTTCCGAAATCTTCCAGTAAGTCAGTATAAAAGTAAACTTTAAAGAATTTTATATAATACACAGAAATTTTACCAGTTGATTGCTCAAAATGGAAACATTTTCTAACTAGGAATTTTATGTAAGTTTATCACTATCTGTACTGCCTGTCCTTTACTACTGTGTATTGTACTGTATTTTACCATTTTAACTTTATATAACTTTAAGTATTTCTATTCTTTGACCTGTCTATAAAATGTAATATTTTTTGAAGACCAATTAAAATTATTATCATCTCCGCCAAATCCGTGGATACCAGTGTGATCCACCCAACGACCAGAGGCACAAGGTCACTCATCTGTTTTATATGAATGGCATAAAATTGTGTGCCTCCGGAGGGCGCGAACTTAAAAATTCTTTGAGGGCGGTTCAAAAGTATATATGGGCTATTGGAATAGAGATCGGGTTGGACAAATGTGCAGTGCAGTCGTGCACCTCAAGAAAGGATGATACAGGAAATTCTCTGAAGATATGCAGCTCGGAGGAAGCATCCTACGACATCTAGAGATCTATTATACATATCTGGGTGTGTAATAATATCACATCCAGGATGTAAACCAGATATTGCCATTTAAATTTCCAGGATATATGGTATCTGACAAACTGATTCCTTAGAGTTGCTGCCCATACATTTTAGTTTGAAAGTATGATGAAAATGAGTTTATATTATTGCATTAGGATTTTCCTCAGCCCAGAAATGTATATTCTGAGAATTAAACATGCCTTGTTGTGTGATTGTACCCCCGCAAGTAAAAAGTATTTTACTTTAAAAAATTAGAGCATTTTGTGTTCGTTCAAGCAACAATTCACAAAAATCCACTCTTACTGGCACATCCTCAGGTAATAATTCTAGAATTTTTCGGTAATGGAATGGATGCAATTGTTGTTCATGTGGTACACTTTGGTGAGATATCCATTCTTAAGACTAATCTTCTAGTACTTATCGTAGGATCTTCCATTACAATATCCAATATTTCTTCTTCAACGAGTTCTTGCGTTATTTGGATGGCCAACATCTCTGTTTTTCACTTGAAGACTTCCTGGTTATCTAAGCCGACGTTTTGTACTTAAATAAGTTTTGGCATCAGCAGTATTTCCGTTCGGGAATTTATCTTCATAACATTTTACTTCTCCAGCAGCATTACCAAAACATTCTCCCAAAGTCAAAATTACGTATGTTAATTCAGAGAATATGTAATCACCATGATTAAATAATATTAACAATTAAATTGGAATCATTTCAAAGAAAAGAATCAAAGTCTAATAAATAACAGAAATGTCAAAGTAATTTTTTTTTAAATGAATTATTATTTGTTTGCTTATAATTGTATTGAAACATATTCTTTATAGGATTTTGCAAACAGCAGGAAAAAATAACTATCTATAACTAAAAGAAAAACTATGTGTAAAAATATTAATGTAACTTTACATTCTTTCGATAACCTGTATTCTAGTTATGCTAACAAATTAAAATCCTAAAATGAATTTGTCTAATTTGTTATTTGACAATTCTCATTCTAATGAATTTTTTTAAGACAAGGTAGATAAATGAATTCATTTTAGGCCTTTGTTCTCATTTTTAACTGAATCTTCATGATCGTAGGGGGTTATGTAGATAACAGTTTAATCTGCATGGCGGTAGGGGACTGTGTGGATGCTAGTGTTAGAATGAGAATTGTCAAATAAGAAATTAGACAAATTCATTTTAGGATTTTAATTTGTTAGCATAACTAGAATTCAGGTTATCGAAAGAATGCAAAGATTTCATTAATATTTTTACACATAGTTTTTCTTTTAGTTATAGATAGTTATTTTTTTCTGCTCTTTGCAAAATCCTATAAAGAATATGTTTCAATGTCAAAGTAGTATTTCAAAGCATTCTCTATGTGTAGAAGAAGTTAGTAATAAAATGTCGTAAATACACATTTTGTTTTAAATACAAATTACTGGAGAACAGTTTGGTTTATCGAAATAAAATAACGATACCTTTTCTCATTCTAATAACCTGAAAATTAGTTTTTTACAATAATGTTTAGAAATTTGAAAACAATTAAAAAGTTATGAGAAAAATACTGACAACAACCCCTAGAACTACACCTTAAATAGAAGAGAGGGTTCGACAGATCCATGTAAACTAATGTCCAGATAGCCTATTACTAAATTTAAAATATGAATTTGATATTTTAAGGGAATCGGAAGATATTGCAGAAAAACTGAAATTTATTATCCCCCTTTTAAGGGGCATATCTCCCTTATTATTCATTTTTGGAAATATGTTTATATAAAAGATTACCGTTATTTTTTAATGTACTATCAGCCACAGAAAAATCGGGAGAAAATTGTGGACTATCTTGCATATACTTTACCAAAAGATAGAAAACGTTGAGGTGACCTTAAATCCCCAAATAGTAATGGCTAAAGCGGCCCCGTTTTCGAAATACAGGGTGTTTTATATTTTTTGGAAGAATATTCTTTTCGCCGTATATCTGTAATGCATAAGCGGAATCAAAATATCAGGGCCGGACCCAGAATAAAAATATTTTTAAGTTATTCCTAGAAAATAACACTCTGTATACTGTTTATAAAACATTTGACATTAAAATATTAATTTACACCTAGAAAGATACAACATCCAATAAAAAAATCTTTTGGCACAATTTCATTCTTTAAATAAAAAAAATAAATTGCTGAGGTTCAAATTTTTTTTTTCTTTAAATGAGAAATTGAGAGAAAAAAGTCACTCTAGGGATTAACAACATATAATTTTTTTTGTTCCCTATCTACACTACCAAAAGGTAGTTCCTCAAATTCTGGTTTCAGCAATATTTAATTCATTGCAAGAGTAATTAATTGTTACAATCATCTAGTCTTGCCATTACATTTGTTTTAAAAGTTATGGCTACGTACTTTTTAATAATCAAGTAGGTACCTGTCAAAAATCAGTCATATTGTACTTAAGAAGTGTCACGTCACCACTGTTGCTTTTACTGGTTACAATATTGTCTTGTAATAATTCTAAATCATGCCGTTTACATACACGAGTAGAAAATACGCAAATATGGTTTTTGTCTATGGATATTGCAATGGCAATGCAAAAGCTGCTGAAAGGGAATACATACGCCGGTTTGGAAATCAACGTGTACCAGATTATAAAACATTTTATAGAGTGTTTAGACATCTTTCTGAAACTGGAACCGTTCCCTCAATCATGAAAATAAAACGTCCTGTTAGGCAGACCCGGCAAGAAAAAGATTTGATTTTAAATATGGTTGACCAGAACCCAAAAATCAGCACAAGAAGAATTGGTCAACAATTAAATATTCCTCAAACCAGAGTTTGGAAAACTATTAAAGGCGAACAAATGCATTCTTATCATATCCAAATTGTCCAACGATTGGTGCGAGGTGATGAAGTATTTCGGTTAACTTTTTGCCGCTGGGTTTTATCCCATAGACGAACTATGTTAAGAGTATTATTTACCGATGAATCTCAATTTACCCGTGATGGTATAAATATTACTCGAAATTTTCATATTTGGAGTCACGAGAATCCCCGTGCAATAATCCAAAGGAATTCCCAACATAGATTTTCTGTAAATGTGTGGTGTGGAATGTTCAATAATAATCTCATAGGTCCTCATATTTTTGCAGGTCGCTTAAATGGTGACAATTATTTAGATTTTTTACAACATACCCTGCCAAATTTATTAAATAATGTAAACACAAGAGGAATATGGTTTCAACATGATGGGGCTACGCCGCATTTTTCGGTACGAGTCAGAAACTATCTGAATGAACAATATCCAAATAGGTGGATTGGTCCCGTTGCATGGCCTCCTAGATCACCAGATCTCACACCCCTTGATAATTTTTTGTGGGGCTATTTAAAAACTGAAGTATATAAAGAAGAAATAAATACCAGAGAGCAGCTGATTGCAAGAATTGAGCATTTTTGCAATGAAATTAAAAACAATTTAGATATTGTTAGAAAAAGCGTAAATGAAATGACAAAACGATCAAGAAAATGTATTGAATTTGGCGGTGGTCACTTTGAAAATAGACTGTGATTCAAAATAATTTAATTGGATTTAGTAAGTTTGACTGATTTCTTATGTTCTAGTTAAATTGTTAATTTTTATTATTTATTATTTTGTTAAGTTTATTAATTACACATTCATTACAAAATATTTTTTTTATTTCACCAGGTGCACGTGATAAATTTTTATTCTCCCTATTGGCACTACCTTTTGCTAGTGCAGATAAGGAACAAAAAATAATAATATGTAGTTAATCCCTAGTGTGACTTTTTTCTCTCAATTTAAAGAAAAAAAAAATTGAACCCACAACAATTTAATTTTTTTATTTAAACAATGAAATGGTGCCAAAAGATTTTTTTATGGGATGTTGTATCTTTCTAGGTGTAAATTAATATTTTAATGTCAAATATTTTATAAACAGTATACAGAGTGTTATTTTCTAGGAATAACTTCAAAATATTTTTATTCTGGGTCCGGCCCTGATATTTTATTAATATCCCAGGCACTAGATGGCGAATGACTACTGTAATCAAAATAAAAAATTTCATTGGATTCCGCTTACGAATTACAGATATATGGCGAAAAGAATATTCTTCCAAAAAATATAAAACACCCTGTATTTCGAAAACGGGGCCGCTTTAGCCATTACTGTTTGGGGATTTAAGATCACCTCAATGTTTTCTATCTTTTGGTAAAGTACGACCCTCGCCTCACGAATCACCCTGTATATGGGCCATTCTCTGGGAAAATGCGACTCCACTTTCCCCAGAATATGGAGGTTCAAAAACATTGCTGCAGGGCATGAAAAGATCGGAGAAAATGTCTGCTTTACTAATCTGAGTGGCGCAATTTATAATTTTTATGTTTTATGGGTAATTCAGCCCTGAAAAGGCAAGAGGTTTCTTCAAAAAAAATTTTGACGTTGAATAAAATAATTATATATTTTTTTTATTTTTGTGACGGTATCTTATTTTTTGTGTAAAAACAAACAAAACATGTCTCTTGAAATTTTTTCTAAAAAGTTAACCTATTTCAGTAAAACTGGGTAAAAAAATCTTCATTATTAAAATTTTGAGATTTTTTTAACTCCAAGACAATGTATTTCATGAAAAAATTGTATAAAACAAAAATTGTTTGTAAGAGGCGAACGAATAAGTGTGAATTTTTTCAGATTTTTTTTTATCAATTTTTGGACATTTCTAGCAATAACGGATGGAAGAAAAACATCAAAAAAATAAAATTTCTAAAAATTAACCAAAAAATTCTGAAAAAATTCTCTTATTCTCAGACATCTTACAAACAATTTTTGTTCTATAAATTTTTTTCATAAAGTGCGTTGTCTTGGAGTTTTTTTTTTTTTAACAATTTTTTGGCCTTGGATGAATTCCATCAGCCAAAGTCTTGGAGTTAAAATTCTCAAAGTAAGTACAATATTGAAGATTTTTTTTACCCAATTTTACTGAAAAAGGTTAACTTGTTAGAAAAAATCTCAAGAGACATTTTTTGTTTGCTTTTAATAAAAAAATAAGATGCCGTCCCAAAAATATAAAAATAAAAAATGTATCATTTTATTCAAAGTCGGATGAAGTGTCAAAATGTAACAATCTGCTAAGAAAGTCATAATTTCTCAAAATAAAGAAAAAATAATTAATCCATTTTACCCCTTTTATATTGGCCACACTGAGGGTGCAACATAATATTTTTAATTTTTGACTTCACATTATTTGTCATCAGCGACCCCAAAGACACAAATAATATAAAGTTCCATTATGTTTTATACTCTAAAATATAAGAACTTGCAAAAAGAAGTCCTACTTCCTATTTTCCATTGTATCCTTAATATATCGGCCATATTAGGGGTGCAATCGCAAATTTTAAAATTCTGGCTCCAGATTCGTAATCAGCGACCTCAAAAACATATACATGAATGTTTTCAACAACTAACTCTTAAAACTTGAGTCAGTATTAATTTTTGAATTTCGGGAGTAGTTTTCCGAAGGAACAATTTTACAGCTCAAGTACATGTACTTCTGCCGGCATCATATCAATTTTATTTTGGGCTCAGAGTATGAATTTGTAAAGGGTTAGAGATGAAATAGTTTTGATTCATGAAATTTGTATATAAACTTTCTTTCGATTTTTTTACAATTTTTGTTCTATAGTATCAAAATAAGTATGCCAACAAAATTACATTTAGACTCACCTATCACAGTTATGCATCTTTCTTGAAGACTGACATCTTTAGCCTTCTGAGATATCTGTACGTAAGAGCCACTCGCCTCTTTTATTTGTTTTATATAATTACCCGCTTTACCAATTATCATTCCAGCTGTTGAATTTGGTACTAAAATTTTCACTTGTTTGTCTCTTTCCTGCATTAATTTACTATCAGAATCCACAACAGATTTTGTTAAATCAGGTTTCTCCCTAATTCGGTCCATTATAAATTCCAGCACAGATATTATGGCATCTACACTCCCTGTGATTAAGCATACTCTTTCCGTTGTTCCTGAAACAATGGAAAATACATTTTACAAAATAGGAGGAGATATTGAATTCATTATTGTTATACTCTTCGCAAATACAAAACGAAGAGTATAGGTATTGCATTCGATCGGCACATTTCTAAAACCGGCAATATCGCTTGTAGAAAAAAAAATTTCATGTCACTGTGTTGGTGATCGAATTCTGAACAACTTTCTGTCCGTCCGTCCGTCACGTTTCTTGTAAGCATGATAACTTAAGAACGAAAAATAGGATTGTAGTGAAATTTGGACAGTAAATTAGTGAGGAAGAACCGTGTATTGTTTTTGAACAAAATCGATCAATAAATAAAAAAGCTATTAATTATTTAAATTCTTTAAATGTATATTATATAATATTACATTGCAAAACCGGTTAATTAGGCAATAGTCCCCAACGATTATCAACTTTTAAGGCTGTGTTATCAATGTCAAAATACCGCGTTCACAGTCGTAAATCTTTCAACATATTGTTCTCAAAAACAAACCAACAAAAATCGGATTTGATTTAAATATTAGAACTAGTTAACTTAAATCTAGTACGTATCATATTTTATATTTGAAAACTAAATCAAATTAAATATTTCCTTTGGATTATTACACGCGAACGTGCCACTGAATCGTCCGTAATTCACCATTAATTATTTTATATTCTTTAATGGGACTCAAATATTCAAATAAAATATGATACGTACTAGAATAAATATATTAAATGTAAAAAAAAGTTAAAACTCAGCATAATATTTGCTCCTAAGGGAGATTAATATGTTAGAAAAAATGTATTCAATTTTGCCAATTTAATTGGACGGTTTACTAATAGAGGGCGAAGCAGTAGCTATTCGAAGTACCAACTATGCTTCAAATCACTAAGAACTGCAGGGTCGAACTTTTTGTTTTCTCTACCATTTGAAATATAGCTTAAAATAATTTAAATTTACTTACCAATTGAATTGTTACATTTCTAGTAGCCCGGGAGGCAGCGACAGATTTTTCGCATTAATATCTATAAAGCTAGATTTTTTTTCAAAGAGAGTTTAGATAGTATCTATAATGAAGGCGTAATTCTACCAAACTCTTAGTTATGCATAAATGAGTAAAAAATTAAATATTTAAAATTTCGTTTTTCGAATTGTCACGAATTGTCAAGAAATGATGATTCGCCTTCGCTCCTGCCGGCCCCAATTTTCGATTTTCACCTCGCGATTCATGTTGTACGGTCATTGCCGACCTTCTCCTCGCCATCGAGATATAGAACGGGTCTCCGATTGCCGTATTTGTTCAGTTCTTACGTTTGAAAAAGTGACTTGCGGTCGTGCCAATAGGCGACTATTTTTAAGTGGTTTCCCGAGTTCGAATCCCGCCCGGGGATATTTTTTTTTTCATTTTCAATTTTTTGGCACATATTTTTGATTCTATAATTGCGATTTGCTCCGTTCTATTGCATTTTTCGGAGAAGTTTTGCATTTTCCGCCGCTCTATTTGGATCAAAAATCACATTCTACTTCCGGGTGGCTAAATCTTTGGTAGACATTGCAAAAACGGCAATACATAGTCAAATCACGACAATTATATTCCTCATTAGTATTAATGAACAGACAGTATTTTTATAGATCTGTTAATAAGCTTTTATTTACTCCATTATGTTATATTATTTTGGTAAGGAAATTTCTAATTTTTAATCGAAATAGTGCAGATTAATATTTCGCGGCGGAAAATGCAAAACTTTTCAGAAAAATGCAATAGAACGGAGCGAATAGCAATTATAGAATAAAAAATATCTGGCAAAAAATTGAAAACGAAAAAAAAAGTATCCCTGGGCGGGATTCGAACTCGGGAAACCACTTAAAAATAGTCGCCAATTAGCACGACCGTAAGTCAATTTTTCAAACGTAAGAACTGAATAAATACGGCGATCGGAGACCTGTTCTATGTCTCGATGGCGAGGAGAAGACCGGCGATGACCGTACAACGAGAATCGAGAGGTGAAAATCGAAAATTGAGGGCGGCAGGAGCGAAGGCGAATCGTCATTTTTTGACAATTCGTGACAATTCCAAAAACGAAATTTTCGTCCATCTGTTTTTTTCTTTAATTTTTTACCCATTTATGCACCACCAAGAGTTTGGTAGAATTGCACCTTCATTATATAGATGCTATCTAAACTCTCTTTGGAAAAAAATCTAGCTTTATAGAAATGATTTCAGTCGCTGTCTTCCGGGCTATAGTTTATTCTACATCTTCAATAACTTTTTGTTAGTAATATTGCTAATAAATCAGGAGCATATCTAATAATAACATATCATTACTGTAAAAAGTAATTTTTATATGGAGTAAATGTACCTATTTGTAATCCAGATTGTGAAAAATCAATGCCACGCGGGATTAAAAAGAACTTTGATCTTGTGGCATATAGACAAACTATCTTTGCATACACTCTAATAGTGTAGATTGTAGATAATCAATTATTATTTTGAAAGAGTAAAATGTCTCTTACTCCCCGAAGGAGAGCTTACATTTTTTCTGGGAGCAAAAATGACACGTTAGTCTTTGAAAATGATAACTAAACTATCAGTACAGAAATATTGTTTTGAAGAATTCCGATTTTCTCATTTCCTCAAGCACGCAAAATGTCTTTCCATTGTTTTCCTCTGGTTTTTGTAATGTCCTTTTTCAAACATTATAATTTTATGGTTATTCATTGCTTGTCGTGTGTATGTGTTTTCGTGATATTTCACTTTCGGCGTGAAAGTGATCATCATCAAGTGACAAAAATTTGATGTTTAAGGAAAAGCCTGCAAAAGTTCGCACCCGCAGTGCGTAGGAAGACGAGAGAAATCGATTGGCGGACACCTGAGTGTTCCATCTGCGTTCTTCTTCTGAATAGGGCCTTCAGAAATTTGAAAATTTGTCACATTTGCCATGTTTAGGTGTTTTTCGTTGAATTTTTCTTTCGGTGTGAAAGTTATCATCATCGGGTGACAAACAATTCGATGTTTTAGGAGAAATCTAAAAAAACAGGGATACGCAGTAAGCGGAGCTAAATCGAATAGTGGACACCGAAGTTTTCCATCTGCGCTATTTCTCTGAATAGGGGCCTTCGAAACAGTTTCCCAATGGAAAATGTCAAATTTTCCGTGTTTACGAGTTTTTCGTGATATTTTACTTTCGGTGTGGGTAGGGGTAGGTATGAAGGTGAGAGAAATCGAATGGCGCAAACCGCTCTTTATCTCGTTTCGTTTTCGAGATACGATCGCGGGAAGCGATCCTTAGTTTCCGAGATACGGCCGCTCAAAGACTACGGAAGGTAAAAATCGAAGTTTCTCACCTCTTCCCGAGGTCATATCTCGAGAACTAAACGAGATAAAGAGCTGCGGTTTACGCCATTCCATTTCTCTCGCCTACCTAGTTACTAGTCCAAATAGGTAGGTTAAATCGCAAAAATGTGACCGGAGGGGATCTCTACAGGAAAAGTTGTATTGAGCTGAGATGTAAAATAAAAAGTCTAATATATTATTAGTCCTACACTTTCCTTAAGGGTACAAAAAGGATGAAATTGTTTATTTTTGCGTATAAATCGAGAACGATGAGAGATATGGAAAAGGTTTCAGATAAAAAAATGTAGAGCTAATAATTTGGCTTATGAAAGGTCACATGCGTTTACATCCTATTTCTGATTGTTTGGCTGTAAGATCTGTCTGACTTTTAGGGGATGAATGGAATAATAAAAAAATCGTTTAAAATCGAAAAGTTGATGCTTTTTGTTATTTCTTTTCTGAATCCCCTTAATTCAACTTTCTTTGCAGAGATAAAGTTCCTCTGTTTGTTTAGATAGAAGTTATAAACATCTGAATTTTTAAATTCACGACTTTTCAGGGCTAAACGCTTTACTTTAATTTTTTTCAAGCAACACTGACCTCTTAATGAAATTTCTTTAAAAAAATTCCATTACAGTTTTTTTTCTCACGCATGCCAACGTTGATATCCAGATATAATTACTACAATTCCTACGATTTTTATTTCACTCAACGCCACTGCAATCCGATGATTTTCCGGTAATTTTTGCGTGAGATATGGACCGCTAAAGTGAGTCCAGCTTCGAGGACCAATTCTCCCAAACAAAAAATCTTACGAGCTCGATGGCATATTTAGCTATTTAAAATCAAACGAGAAATCGAGTGGCGCAAACCGAAAGTCGCTGCGGTCCTTCGTTTCCGAGATACGGCCGCTCAAAGTTAGCGGAGAATGAAAATCGAAGTTTTTCACCACTTCCACCGAGAACGAAACGAGACACAGAGCTGCGCTTTGCGCCATTCCATTTCTCTCACCTTCCTACGTCCTCCTGAGTTTGTTTAGATTTTTTCTGAAACGTCGAAATTTTGTCACCCGACGATAACCACTGTCATTCCAAAAATGAAATGTAACAAAAAACACCTACTCATGAAAAATGTAACATTCTTTCACGTTCCGAGGGTCCTACCTACATAAAGAACACAGAAAGAGAACGCCACTGTGCTCTATTCGATATGTCTCCCATTACTGCATACCCCTTAATTTTTTCAGATATTTACTAAAACATCGAAATTTTGTCGCCCGATGATGACCACTTCCATACCGAAAGTGAAATATGACATTATTTCACTTTCCGAGGGTCCTATCCACATAAAGAATGCAGACGGAGAACGCCACTGTGCGCTATTCAATTTCTCTCCCCTTACTGCGTATACCTCTGATTTTTTTCAGATTTTTCCTAAAACGTCGAAATTTCGCCCGATGATGACCACTTTCATACCGAAAGTGAAATGCCACGAAAAACACCTACACACGAAAAATATGACATTTTTTCACTTTCCGAGGGCCCTATCCACATAAAGAATGCAGACGGAGAACGCCACTGTGCGCTATTCGATTTCTTTCCCCTTACTGCGTACCGCTGATTTTTTTCAGAATTTTCCTAAAACATCGAAAATTTGTCGCCCGATGATGACCACTTTCATAACGAAAGTGAAATTCCATGATAAACACCTACACACGAAAGAAGTGAAACTGTTCTATTTTCCGAGGACCCTACCCGAAGAAAGAACGCAGATGGAGAACTCCGGTGCGCGACATTCGATTTCTCTCCCCTTACTGAGTACCACCCCTAATTTTTTCAGATTTTTCCTAAAACATTAAATTTTTGTCACCAGATGATGACCATTTTTACATTGAAAGTGAAATGCCACAAAAAACACCTACACACGAAAATCGATGAATAACCATTAAAATTTGAAAAAGAAAATCACAAAAAACAATATCTAACAATAATTGAAACTATTACTGCGTTGTTAGATTTTGTAGATAGTTGCGGTGGCTACCGCCTAACGTAACCACGAATTGTTTAATTATTTACAATCATCAAATCCTATTTCAAAAGTTTAATAGGAACTGAATCATTTTTTATTCACTGCTGTAAATCTAGTCAAGGCTTCCAATAGTGTCCGTACGGCCCTGCACAATTCTGATGCCAACAACTGATGATGAAATCACTACTTATAGCTAGCCAATTTATGATTCCTATTATATCGGCATAACCATTAGTTCGCTTTTTCTATATACGAATTTACTGTGGCGTGCAAACACATTCTTAACAGCAATAAATTTGTCACAAATGCGATAAGATTATGAACCAAGCTTTGGCGGCTTTCATTTATCTCACAGTTAGACAAGACCGTTACTCGCTAATACAAATTAAGATTATTTTTTATTTACAATAAAAATGCTGAGAGTATTCTATAAAATGTGCAACAATTATATAAAAAGAGTAGTAAGTCGGCGAAGAGTGTAATGATTAGCTAGTTATTATATACTTAAAGTACATTATTGTGTAAATTGCTATACTTATAGAGATATAGCTCTGACCAAAATTTGAAATTTGTAGCTTCAAATATAACGGAAATATTGAAGAAAACATTTTTTTCTCTGTCTCGCTTTAAGAGGATGTACCTCCTCAAGGATGCATTTTTGGACTAAGGTAAGTTGGGTTATAAGGGCCCAATATGAACTCAGGAATAACAAGTTGATTTTACGACATAATTCGTTTCGACTATACAGGGTGTCTCAACCGGGAACTGAATCGACCGATATAGGGAAAAGTATGTAACAAAACATTTTGGAAATTTTGGGAATTACCAAAATCCGTGTGGCAAATCTAATAAAAATAATTACAAGAAGTGATACTTTCGGTTATACCGGAAGTTGATACCAACTTGCTTGCTTTAATTTGAACACCCTATACCTAAACTCTGCGGTTTCGGAGATATTAACTTATTTCTTCGTGTAAAGAGATCCTTGTTGGCTGTTTGGCACGTAGAAGTTAGAACACAAGGTGACCTAGGTCCTACAATGAAAATAAATTACAAACACTTTTTTAGTTCAAATAGAACACCCTAGTCTTGTATTTTTTGTACATCAAGTTATGTAAAATTAAATTCTTTTTTTCTAGTATAGGCACTGTAAGGGTTAAAGTTACAACTTTTTGAAATATTCGCGATTTTTCGTAAATGTTCAAGAATTTTTAGTAAAAATTGCCATCAACTTAGCCGTTATTGGAAACAATCATCAATGTGCCATTCTCTTATATTAATATATTACTGGATACCCACAAAAACAAAAGTTGTCACCAAACACTGTAAAACGCATATTGAATAATTTTAAAATGTCTGGCTCGGTTAAGGCAGCAATTCAAAGGAAGCCTATTGTTGCCTCCACATGATTCATATTTGACCAATGATTTTTTACAAGAAGTTTTTTATGATCAATGAATCGATCGCTAACAATGGACCTCTCAGTTCTAGAATCTTTTGTTTGGGGAACTATTAAAACTAAAATTTATGAGAGTCCATTAACACAACAACCATTGAAGATTGTATGCAGAGAGTGAGAAATGCATTTCAAAATTTGTCATTGGATTCAGTTAGAAGAATTTCCCTGCTACCCATGAATAACTAGTCCGAAGGTGCGTAAAACGTCTGAAAGTTTGAGGGCCGAATTTTGAACCTTTATTGAATTAAAACGAAAACATACTTTTAATGGATTCTATCTTTGCTACTTTAGTTTATGCAATGGGCCTAGAGTTTTTAATACGTTAATAACCTGTTTCTTCATCAACAATAGGCTTCCTGCATTGAATTCGTGTCTTGAATGAATGAATGAATGAATAGCATTTATTTATCTAAAAGATAATACATGGCAATAGTAAAGTAAATACAGAGCCAAATATTCTAAAATTATCCAATATGCGTTTTACAGCATTTGGTGATGGTTTCTGTTTTTGTAGGTATGCTAGCTAAAAGTCTCCGTGGGAGTAATTTAATACTGGCATTTTTTGACGTAAAAGAATGTCTTGATGATTGTTTCCAATCATGGCTAAGTTGATGATAATTTTTAATAAAAATTCTTGAACATTTAAGAAAACCGCGAATATTTCAAAAATTTGTAGCTTTAACTCCTACAATGCTTATACTTACTAGAAAACAGAAAATTTAACTTTATGTCAAAAAATACAGAATGGTTCATGTGAACTAAAAAAGTTTTTGAGGTTTGAGTTTGACAAAATGTAACGTGAAAAATGGAACACTTGGTATACTACTATGGAATTTATTTTCATTGTAGAGTGTAGCTCACCTTGTGTTATTTCTATGTGCCACAGAGCAAGCGATGATCTCCTACATGAAGAAAGTTATATCGGTTCTTGCAAACTATTGTATCTGTCAAAGTTTTTTATATATCAAATATTTCCGAAACTACTGGGATTAGGTAGAGTGGAGTAAAACCAAAATTTCTAGGCAATTGTCTTATAGCAATTCTTTTGCAGGAACTTGTTGAAAACATTTCAAGAAGTGTAGGAAAAAGATTATTTTTAAACAATTGATGATAATTCAACTGTACTTTTTGTAATACGACTTGATGCCCACAAACAATCGACGATTCGATTTTCGACTTTGCACTTGTTTTTTAGGAGTTATTGTAACCATTTTAATTTAAAACCTGGCTTGATGGTTTAGCTCCACAGGGGATATATTCTTCCAAAGTTTCGTTAGCATATGTGCATTATTGTTCAAGTTCAATTGTTTCAAAATGACCTCCCTATCTTCATGTTTTACGACTTAGCATATTGACCAAAAAGTTTTGGACAAATCTAGTTCTCTTCGCAATTTCATTTTAAATAATTTGTGTCTCTTTCTCTTTGCGACAAGGGTTATACAACCAGAGATATTTAAGAAAATCTATGAAGAAACAGGATTCTGAACATTCTTTTGTTTAAACAAAAGCTTTCCGTCACACGGATTTAATACAAAACATTTTACCATACTTCTTGAAATGTTTTCAATAAGTACCAGCAAAAAAATTAATTGCTATAGTAAGACAGTTCCCTAGAAATCTTAGCTTTACTCCACTATTAGGTGTTAGGAAATGTTCAATGCAAACTTCAAGTCATACTGTCTCTTACAGCCAGTACCACAATCAACGCCAAAAGGATCCTTTAACTTAAAGTATTATTTTGGCGTTGATTATGGTACTGGCTGTTAGTTTGTTTATAAATGGCCATAACGCAAAAAATGTCATAACTCGTCTCTCAATTGGTGCAGATAAAAATACTTTTTTTAATTGTTCGTATTTTGGTGTACTTTTAATACAATATACCAATAATTTTTATTTTTGGGCATAATATTGATGTTTGAAAGATGAAATTAAAGAGACAAATGAGATCAAGTACTTGGGAATAATCATTGACAAATATTTAAAATGGGGTAATCATGTAGATTACCTATCGAAAAAAATAAGAAAGCTTATTTACAAATTTTACCAATTGCGAGAATTCCTTTCAAAAAAATTATTGCTAGTTATTTACAAGTCTCTTGTTGAATCACTGTTACGTTACGGTATCATAGTATGGGGAGGAATGTATGAAAACTCATTACAGAAATTAAATGTAACACAAAATTATATAGTAAAAATTATTTTTAGGAAACAAAAAAGGTATCATACAAATTTACTCTATACTGTCGATAATTGTAACATCCGTACACTATATTTTCATAATTTATGTTTATATGCATTTAAAAATAAAGCAAAACTGAATTACACATCTTCAATATACCACACTCGTAGTATTGCTAATGAGTTTTTATCCAAGCCTAGATTTAATAAAAATATTTGTCATAGATTTCTTGTCTATACTTTGCCTAAAACATATAACCTACTACCATTAGAGATCAAACTTATTAAGAATCGAAAAAAAATCTCAGTGTTTTCAAAAAAATTTATATTTCACAATTATACTGATTTTATTGGAATTTTAGACAACTGAATAATTTAATTCAAATTAAATTGTAAATTTTGCTATGCGTACACTCCTAGTGCTTTTAGGTTAATTTGTATTTTGCAGTTTATGCACACTTTTCTAAAGCACAATACAAGTGTTTAATCACTTAGGTGCTTACATTGTATCGTCCCTTTTGGACATATATTATTAGTATTTTTATTTATATTTTATTTACTATGTGCAAGTATGTTTTATATATTTATACTTGTATTTATAATGTTGTTAATATATGTCTGGAAGAATAAAGAAATAAAATAAATAAATAAAGAAATAAAGTTTAATGTGTTTTTAAAAAAAATTAGAAAAATTGGTTTTGAAAAATGTAAACCTTATTTTCGTTAATATCAGCGAAAAGTACATAAAAGATCTATAATCTGAAATAAAAATGTTTGATGTAGGTACGATTGGACGCCCCCTAAACAATCGACGATTCAATTTTCTACTTTGCAGTTGTTTTTTCACCGTTATTATAAATATTTTAATTTGAAACTTGGCTTGATGGTTTGGATCTACAAGGGGTATATTCTTCTAAAGTTTCGTTAAAATATTTGCATTATTCTTCATCAATTGTTTAAAAATGACCTCTATAAAATATGTCTACGATTTGCGACTTGGCACATTGACCAAAAAGTTTCGGACAGATCTGGTTAAACTGTTCCCAATTTCGTTGTGAATGATTTGTTTCTTTTTCTTTATTGCGATATGGGTTATCCAACCAGAGATATTTAAGAAACACTGCGAAATAACACGATTTTGAACATTCTCTTGTTTAAAAAAAAGCTTTCCATATCACACAGATTTAATCCAAAACTTTTTACTACACTCCTTGTAATGCTTACAAGTTTCAGCAAGAAAACTGCTATATATAAATAAGCAAGTTGGTATCGGCTTCCGGTAGGGATAACCAGAAATGCCACATGCTTGTAATAATTATTCTGATTGAATTAGCCACACTGACAGTAATTCACACAATTTTCAAAAATTGTTCATTGCATACTCTTCCCTAAGTATATCAATCGATTCAGTTCCCGGTGAGACACCCTATATGGTAACTTTTTAATCTCAAACAAAAAGAAAAGGGTTACGTGTTTCACCTGTATATTATTTGTTTGTTGGTTTCTGCTTTCCCATATAACTATTAAAGATGAACTGATTTGGGTATGATTTTTATGTGCTAGTAAATTTCCCGAAGATCTATGGCTATCGGACATATTTCAATTGGAAATACTCATCTTGATAGTACAATAGGGTACAATATGGAATGGTATTCGCAATTGAAGTTTTTTTTTAATGTAACTGGCCCATATATGAAGTTATAATTGTCCATAATTTTGGTTGCAGAATATGGCTATGGAGTATGTTAGTCATGCCTACCAAAATTACTTGATCACATATCTAAAATGCGGTCTCCTATTATACTTCTAAAGTATACAATAACCAAAACAAATTTTTAACCTGGTAATAGTACACGTAAAACGTCGAACCTATAAATTTTTATTTCTAGTATTATTATTATTAAGATTATTATAGATTTTGCTATAACACAAAAAAAAATCAAAATTCTTGGGTTTTATTTAATATGATAAAATTCAGTGTCCTCTTCAAATTTCTTAAATCGATATATATAAAAAATATTTCTTCTATTCATTATCTTTTCGAAATACCAATTGCTCAAAAATATTAAATGCTTTGTGCAATTTCAATTAATAACAACTTAAAAATTAAATCAATTCATTCGTAAAATTGAATTATTTAATAAAAATTCTACAATGAAAAATGGCAGAACTTTCTTCAAATTCCAGATATTATCTCTGTTCTACAACTTTAATTTCATGTAATTTAATATAAAAATGCATAATTTTGGCTAAAAATCTTTAAAAAAAGGCGCAAAAGTCTATATATAAATATATTTCTTTCGCGCCCTCTAGCGGCAAAACTATGTGGAATTCGGACAAGAAAATTTATAGGAAATTCTATGCTCTACAACTTTGTCCCTCTTGATAATTTTTACCAAAATGCATAATCTTGGCTAAAAATCTAAAGAAAGGCTCAAAAGTCTATATATTTTTTCCTTTCGCGTTCTTTAGCGGCGAAACTACCTATGTGAAATTTATATTGAAATTTTATGCTATACAGCTTGGGTATCCTAATATTTTTCACCAAAGTGCAAAGTGCATAGTTTTTCCGCTAAAATTCGTAGGTATATATGTATATTATTTCCCAAAAACAACCTTTTTTTATAACTACGGGAGGTGAAAATCATGTTTAGACAACCCAAATGCTTCACTTTTTGCAGGTCTCATAAGTACCTAGGTAGCTGTAAGAAAAATATCTTTAAGTTTTCCTAATTTGAAGGGACTACTTAGCAAATGCTCGAATTTCCCATTATTTCTCGCACAAAATTCTGAAATGTCCGTATTTCTGGGTTTGAAAATCAATTCATGTTTAGCTAAATTATTAAATAAAAACATTATTGTATCAAAGTCGTGGAAAGTCTTTGCGTCTTGTTCTAGTTTCAATTATCGCCATTAAAGACAATTTAAATAGATTCCTGTCTTGTCTACTCGCTCGAACGAAGACTCTGCCGCCACACCATGCCATTATTCGCCATCAGAACATAGAGGTCGCTGAAATAATATTTACCAAAGAAAACAAGAATCAACAACAGACAGCTGGCCCGAAATAGGAAATTTGTTTAAAAAATAGCAGCATATTCACAAAATAAAAAAGTAAAGGGATCAACTGAATCGATGATATCGGTGAAATTTCCATATTTTTCCTAAACTCTATATACCTAGTAAGTGGAACGTCAGTGTCCATAGGTACCATTTATTTTAGTCTAGGAAATAGCGTGCAAAATCGACGAAGAAAGGTTACCACCGTCTGCCACTCAGTGATCGAAGAGAACATAACTATGAAATTTTTTTCTCTCTGAACATTTTTGGTATGGTGGGAGAATATGGAGGGGGGGGAGTTTTTTAAAAAGAATATTTATCGATATCTGCCCTCATAGGTCGTTAGTATATGTATTTAAAAATGAATTGTTTTTTGTTTGCTTATACTTGTAATGAAATATTCTTTATAGGATTTTTCAAACAGCAGAAAAAAAAACTATCTATGAGAACTAAAATAAAACATATTTGTAAAATTATTGATTTACAATCTTTGCATTCTTTTGATAACCTGAATTCTGATTATAGGCGACTCTGCCTGATATTTTTCACAATTTTTTTTATGCCATTTGAGTTAGCCATTGATTCTTATAGGAAAAATTCCGTTAAACAAGATTTTCTTATGAAAAATTTTCCTAAACCGCGAGCTTCATGGTCAAACAATTGTTTAAACAAAATTTCTTTCGTTTTTATTTAATAAAATGAAAACAGTTTGGCGGATCCGAAAAAATCTTGATGCAATCGAAAGATATTTTCAATATGCGTCGATTGGCGTCAGGCACAACTCATTTTGTCAACCCGTTCATTTGTTATAGCCAAAATAAATTTCATAATTGCCAAATTGATTACTCCGAAACTAATGCGGTCAGGATATTGTTTTTTTAAAAATATATGCCATTTATACCAAAGAATATACTATTTTATTTGGCCCGATATCTTCAATACTTTTTAATTGTTTAAACAATTGGCATAATTTGTTAATTAGTAAATAACTTTTTTTTCGATAGTTTGATCGACTTCAAACCAAGTTTAAACGATAAATATTGATGTTGTTTATTTAAAGTTGAAATTAATTTAGCAAATTACCAAATGAAATAACTCGGCTCTGGGTAAGCGTATCGAAATGGGGTTTTGTGCATATCAAAGTGCTTGCAAAAAGGAAAATTTTGAGACCAGAAAGACTTCGATCGGATAACCGGAACCGGAAATAGAAGTGACATTGCGTGAGAGACTCCAATTTGTTTATTAACAACTTTTTGGACAGGAGGTTCGGTGCAAATGAAAGCTAATAAGTTTTTCCATCAACCACAAAAAGTTCTACAAAATATATTCAATCCTTGAAGAGTTATATGCGTTTTTGACCCGCAACGTGAAAATAGTAATATTTGACGCGCAATGGGGTGGTGGGTTCGATCCTCGATGTGGGCAAATTTTTTTTCGTCAAATTTGCATTTTTTTATGTAACCAAGTATTTTTTATGATAATGAATGTCTTCACTTTCTGAGAAATTTTTAAAAACGTAAATATTTTTTTTTGCAATTTTCATTAAATAAATGGCTATCTTACAACAAACATATGATTGTTCTTGTCCAACGAGAGTTTGTCAGCAGTTTTTGTTTTTTTTACTACTTCTTCTGAAAGAGAAGGCTTGTTTTACTTTATTTGAGGGGGGCGCCTGTCGAGAAAAGACCAAAAATCAGAGAAACATTTTTTTTTTCACTTTTTTCTTATAATGAAAAAAAGTTCCCGTCTCATGAAAAAAAAAACACTTTGTTATTTGTAAATGGGAAATAATCAAAAGATTTAACTATTTTAATAGCATTATTATTTTTATGTTTTAATTACAAATATTTACAATTAATAACTATTAACGCTAATAACTATTAGAGTACTCCACCGTTCCATGATTTCGACTATAAGAAATGTAGAGCATACAAAAGCAGGTGCACAGCATCAGCTCGAGAGTTACGGATTTAATAAGGTTCTTAAGAATAAACAAACTAACCATTATACTCTTCACCGATTTACTACACTTGTTATATAATTGTTGCCCATTCTATAGGATACCCTTCGCAGTTTTTTTTTTGTAAATGATATTACTTTGAAACATTTTTTTGTTTAATTACAAAATACATACTTTTTAATTTCAAAAATTTATAACTTTTATTTATTGATCGATTTTGTTAAAAGATAATAGGGTTCTTCCTCTCACTAACACTAACTTGCTGTCCAAATTTCAATACTATCGGACTTTTCGTTCTAAGTTAGCTATCGCGCTTACAAGAAACGCGACGGACGTACAGACAGTCGGAAGGACAGACAGACAGACAGACAGACAGACAGACGGAAGGACAGATAGACAGACAGACAGACAAATGGACAGACGGACGGACATTTTGAAAGTCGTTCAGGATTCGATCGCCAACACAGTGATATGAAATTTTTTTCTTTACGAGCAATATTACCGGTTTTAGAACTGGATCGAATGCAATATACTCTTCGTTTTGTATTTGCGAAAAGCATAATAATTATTTACAGCGTTTTTTACAATTTAAAAATTGTTTTATTAAGTATAGGAAATATTTTATTGCACGAGAAAAAAGTGAATTTGACAACAACAAAAATTAGCCCGCACCGAGGATCGAACCCGTCACCCCATTGCGGGTCAAAACTATTTTCACACTGCGGGAGAGATTTTTTTAAGGGTCAAAAACGCGTATAACTCTTCAGGGATTGAATATTTTTTGTAGAACTTTTTGTGGTTGATGGAAAAACTTGTTAGCTTTCATTTGCACCGAACCTCTGGTTCAAAAAGTTGTTACTAAACAAATTAGAGCCTCTCACGCAATGTCACTTTTATTTTCGGTTCCGGTTATCTGATCAAGGTCTTTTTGGTCTCAAAACTTTCCTTTTTGCAAGCACTTTTATATGCACAAAACCCCATTTTGGTACGCTTACCCAGAGCTGAGATATTCCATTTGGTAATTTGCAAAATTAATTTAAACTTTAACTAAACAAAAGAAAAAAGTTGCATTCGTGCAGACTTCTATGGGGGTTATGCCCGACATCAATATTTATCGTTTAAAGTTGGTTTGAAGTCGATAAAATTTTTGAAAAAAGTTATTTGCAAATTAACAAATTATGCCCATTGTTTAAGCAATCAAAAAGTATTGAAGATATCGGGTCAAAAAAAAATGGTATATTCTTTGGTATAAAAGGCATCTATTTTGAGAAAAACAATATCTTGACCTCATTAGTTTCGGAGTAATCAATTTGTTAATTATGAAATTTATTTTGGCTATAACAAATGAACTGGTTGACAAAATGATTTGTGCCTGACGCCAAACGACGCGGATTGAAAATATATTTCGATTGAATCAAAATTTTTTTTGGATCCATCAAACCGTTTTTATTTTATTAAATAAAAACGAAAAAAAATTTGTTTCCCATTCTAACACTAGCTTCTACACAGTCCCCTACTAGCCCAGTGAAATTAGACTTTTCTGATCTAACAAAATATATCCTTCATTTTTTTTATTTTAAATCGATTTATTCTGGAGTTTTAAAGAAAATATTAAAAATCGAGAACGAGATCATATGGCATAAACAATTATTCAAGGTCAAAGTTCGCAAAAACATTTTTTTGCGAATATCGCGCTTTTTATGGCTCAGAGGCCCATTGTTGTTATTATGAAAATGAAAAATACTGAAATTCCGCACAAAAATGATCTCTGCCATTTTTTTTGTACACCCAGCGGTTTAGGCGGCAAAAATGTGCTTCAAAGTTATATAGTCCATGCATAGAATATGTGCTTGTTCTATGTATAATATTTATTATCTGATCGATATATAAAATAGAATACATATATATGTTAACTATTATACAGTATGTCTCACTTTTCATGACTGCTATATCACAGCACTCTTATTTACAATGTGATTTTTAAAAAATTTAGGTGGAAGGTACGTATTCATCAGGAGATTGTATCACGGTAAAATATTTTAAAATCCACCAGTGGCGTCCGTCGTTATGAAGAAAAATGAACCTAATTTTCCAAAAAAAGATATTAGGCAAAGTTTTAAGTGTAAAAAAGTCTCATAAGCTTATTCGTTGTTAACAAAAACTCACTGAAACCGAATTTTAATAACAGTGTATTTGGTGTCGCATAGTAGGAAAATAAAACTTTCCTTGCGCGGTAACTTCGAAGCACATTTTTGCCTAAACCGTTCGTTGTACATAAAAAATGCAAGAGATAATTTTCGTGAGTAATTTCATTATCTTTCATTTTCATAATAACCTCAATTGGCCTCCGAGCCATAGAAAGCGCGATATTCGCAAAAAACCGTTCTTTGTGAACTTTGACCTTAAATAATTTTTTATGCTAAAGTGATCTCGTTCTCAATTTTTAACATTTTCATAAAAACACCAAAATAAATCGATTTATAGAAAAAAAATGAAGGATATATTTTGTTAGATCAGAAGCCAAATCTTTGTCTAAAGTGACTGGAGTATACGGGTATGCAGAATAAACCAGTATTCACATAACCCCCTATGGCTATGAAGATTCAGTTAAAATGAGAACATAGGTCCAAAATGAATTTATTTACATACCTCGTCCTTTGTAAAATTTTACATTCAAATGGATTACATTTTCATGAAATCTATCATTCTGTTTTTTTGGAAATACTTAGCCTTTGAAACGTGTTTCGCCCTTATTCTGAGCTCATCAGAAAGGCACAAAGCCACTCACATAATGTTCCATGCAAAATTGTCTGGGTTTTTGCAAGATTGTAATCAATAATTGTACAAATAGTTTTTATTTTAGTTCTCATAGATAGGTTTTTTTCTGCTGTTTGCAAAATCCTATAAAGAATACATATCATTATTGTTAGTATATGTACTTGACATACCCCAATTACACTGCCAGCGGAATTTTTGTCTGCCAGTGTAAATGGGGTATGTCAAGTATATATACTAACGACCTATGAGGACAGATATCGATAACTATTCGGTTTAAAAAAAATGTCCACCCCATCCATATTCTCCCACCATAGTAAAAATTTTCAAAGAGAAAAAAAATTCGTAGTTATGTACCAAAAATAAAAATATTTTTACAATAAGTTCTAAATATTTAATTTTCCGTCCCCCCCCCCTACTCCATTTTTAAAGGGGTTCATAAAATAATATTGAGATATTCACTTTTTGGCACACGTATATATTATACATCTGGAACTAGATTATATTTTGAAAGGATTCCGTTGAAGAGTTGGGGGTTAAATAGGAGTAAATAAGTAAAGCAAGCTGGTAAGAGTACAAAAACTTGGGATTTGGTGTATGTATATTCTAGAATAAGCCAAGCTCTCATATTTTTTATAACTTTTTTAACCCCTCCACCATTCCCATTTCGTTATTAAAGGGGCTGATAAAATTAAATGGAGTTATTCAAAATTTGGTACATGTATGTATTATAACGACTTCTGGAACTAGATTATATTTTGATCTGATTCCATTGAAGGGGTGGGGGTAAGTAGAGGTAAATAGGGAAATATAAGTAAAGTAAGCTAACCACCTCCACTCCATTATTAAAGGGGTTCACAAAATAAAATTGAGATATTCACTTGAAAGGACCCCGCACGGAACATATGGAAATTGGCCCCCGGTTAAAGTGTTTGATACTCGGGGATATTATCCAAATATCGATGTTGATCAAAAGTTTCTATGGGCTCAAGGTAGGAAATTGGACGGTTTTCCAGATATCGGGGGTGTAAAGGGGGATGCTCATTTCTTGTGGGAAGTGGCCCCCGCTCCAGTAAAATTCGCTGGAATCGACATATGTTATTCCTCTTGACCTGATAAAAATTCTCAGGGGCACAAGTTTGAAAAATGGACAGTTTTCTAGATATGGGGGGTGCAAAGCGGGGCGCTCATATCCTTTATAGGAAGTGACCCCCAGTGAAATTCACTGGAATCGACATATGTTGTTCCTCTCGACCTCCTGATCAAAATTTCTCATGCGCACAAGGCCGGTACATGCACAGTTTTCCAGATATCGGGGGTTGCAAAGTCGACTTTGAACCCCCGATATCGAAAAAATTGTGCATTTACCGACCTTGTGTCTATGAGAACTTTTGATCAGGAGGTCGAGAGGAACAACATATGTCGATTCCAGTGAAATTCACTGGCGGTCACTTCCTATAGAAAATGAGCACCCCCCTTTGCACCTCCCATATCTAGAAAATTGTTTATTTTCCATACTTGTGCCCCTGAGAATTTTTGATGAGGAGGTCGAGAGGAATGACATATATCGATTCCAGCGAATTTTACTCGAGCGGGGGCCACTTCCCACAAGAAATGAGCATCCCCCTTTACACCCCCGATATCTGGAAAACCGTCCAATTTCCGACCTTGAGTCTATAGAGACTTTTGATCAACATCGATATTTGGATAGTATCAAACACTTTAACCGGGGGCCAATTTCCATATGTTCCGTGCGGGGTCCTTTGGTACACTTATGTATTTTAATGACATCTAATTGAGATGATTCCGTTGAAGAGGTGAGGGTGTAAATTGGGGAAAATAAGTAGAGCAAGCTAATAACAGTCCAGAAGCTTCACTTTTTAGGTATATGCTAGAAATTAACGCCTTTTTTATGACACCTGCATCAAATATTAAAATTCTATGAACCATTATTTCCACATATACTAGAGCGCAAATATAGTCCAGACGTTTTCCCCTAAAGAGACTTGGATGGAAAATCTGGATGTGGAATTAGTGATTCCTTAGGCAGCGGTTTTTTTTTAATGGAAGTGTTTTTAATTTGTCTTTGCCCCGATTTGTGCAAAGCAGGATTATTAATAAGATTAAACACATTAAGTAGCATAGATCAAGTAGTATATCGGAGATTAGAAGATCATGTCGGAGATTAAATACATTATTGCAGGTCAAGTAGTATATCAGAGATCAGAGGATCATAGAAATTGTCAAGATCAGCATGATTATGTTTATAGGAAAAGATTGTATGCTGTTTTGTGGAGGTCATTGAGGTCATAAGGTTTCGGTATAATCATTGACAGATAGGCAGTGTAAAGATTGAACAATAGTGTGATTGCATGACCCTCTCACATTAGCTATTTACTTGAGGGGTGGTAGCCGCTGCAGTTATAATGTGCTTAATATTATATTTTGCACAATTTGTCATTTTGTTTGATGTAAAGGGACTACCGAACAGAAACATAAAATCCTCCAAAAATTGTAGAACGTAGGTATCCTGTCTTTGTGTTTCGAACTGCCCGCCCGCAGAAAAGTAAATTTTGTAAATCCGTCAATAAATACAGTCCATACATGCTGACTCATCCTGCATAGTTGACATATTGGATTAAGTTAAACAATAAGCCAAATTCTCGCCCGTTATTGACTCACCTTGTATGCAAATATCCCATTAGGTCGCTTCCTCTGCCCATTTCCGACGTATCCATCCACCCCCAACCCCCAAATGACCAAACTATGAAAACCGCCGAACCGCACACCCCTTATCGACATGTTAGCAATACTCTCTATCATCTATCATGTCATTTTTATATATTTTTTTAAATGTTTGTATTACCACTCGAAATATGATTGCCCTGTATATGACCAACTATTTTTAAATTAGTCCTTTTGATATGCTAAATCACCCTGTATATTTAACTTTCGATTAAGTTAAACAATAACCCCAATATTGAACACTTTGGTTTTTATAAAACATTAGAACGAATTCAACAAAATTACAGAAGCGTCTAGTTACACGAGGCCTCAAGTCTCGAACGTGCGCAAAACGTGATATTATTTGTCTATTATTTGTCTCTATAATTTGTCTGACTATTTATTCCTTGCCGTTAGAGTTCGTCGGTAGCCGTACGGTTGGCGCAGTGGCAATGTTCTTAAGGGCCCGGGTTCGAACTGCTGCGGCCCCTTAGTTTTTTTTTCTTTAATTTTGTAACGATTAATATATTTTTTCGCAAATTATTTTCTATAATTCTTTAGATTAGGTTAGTAGGTTTTTATTCTGCTTAAAATAATTTCATTCTTTTGTGTGATATCTTTAGGTTAAGATTATGGTTTACAGTTGTTTATTTGTGGCATATTCAGATTTTCTTACCTTTTGTTGGGTATTTTGCCACTGAAAAATATTTAAAAATTTTTAATGAAAGAACCTCTGCGCCAAACGGATCAGACAGATGTTGGTTCTTGAATACTGACTATTTCAAAAAGGCTCACACCTAAAAATATAAAAACTAGAACAATGTTATAAACTAAAAAATGAAAATGAAAGCTATAGGCAGTTAACGTTTCGGAAGAAAATTTACTTCCGTTCTCAAAACTTTTTTGGCCGTTAACCATGACAGTTCTTTGTTTATGTATTTCCATAGTCACGTGAGACATTAAATAATATTTATCTTATTTTTACTTACGTCGTCTCTTAGGATGGGCAACCAACTAGTACAAAAATCTATTGAATAATTTGAAACACATCTATCCTCGTTTAATAAAATAATCGCGGATTCTTTAAGTTTTCCCATTTAATCCTGTGATTATTATTCCATGCATGTTCACAAATTTTGGATTTTTTACCTACGTAATGTTTTCTGCACTCACACGGAACACTATAAATACAATTTTTTGAATTTTGAACAATATTTAAAGGTTTGGTTTTTGATAAAACCGATCTTAGCGTGGAGCCCGTTTGAAAAACCGCCCTTACGGAAAACATATTCCAAATTTTTCGTAATTTATCCGATAAACCATGTATATATGGAATTACTGCCATTGACCTAAATACCTTAGGTTGTGATGGTATATTCTCTTTACTACCAATGTGGTCAAATTGTCAAGGCCACCATGTGCCCATGGCGTCAAGGAAACTTGTGACATATGTTTAGTAACAGTTGAACTACCGAGACGTTCTGCGATTGAAATTAGGACTGAACAACTCAAGGTTCCTGATATAGCAAAAATCATCAAAAGTTTTGAGGAATCTGAGAGTAATGATACCACCTCGGATTTTACTAAGTGAACTGATCGTGGATATATTACGTCTAGTGGCGTTTTTTATAGATATCCAGCTGATGAGGGTGTGGAAGAAGCCCAATTAGTTGTCCCGATCCATGAGAGAAAGCTAGTTTTAGAGGAATATCATGATGCGCCGACAGCTTCCCACTATGGAGCTGAACGTACTTTGCAGCGCATAGCTAAACGATATTTACTGGCCTGTGTCGTTATATCATAGATTATGTGAAGCAATGCCCAGACCGTCAAATTTATAAATCCAGCAATCAAAAAGGTTTATTACAAACATCAGTTTACGCACAAAGGTTCGAGACCCTCGCTATCGACTTGTTTGGACCTCTTCCTGAGGACGAGGATGGTTATACGTGGATATTTATTGTAGAAGATTTGTCGACCAAATGGGTTGAATTATTGGCTCTTCAGAAAGCCACAGCAGAAGAGTGTGCTCGTGTACTCATAAATGAAATATTTTTGCGCTTTGGTTTACCACGTAAAATCATAAGTGATAACGCAGTTCAATTTGTTTCCTTCGTTATTCAAAAGAAACCTTAAATATCAAGGAGTTGTTTACTGCTCTGTATTATGCTTCTGCGAATATGGTAGAACGAAAGAACTGAGACCTAAAGCTGCGATTGGCTATACTTGTTGGAGATGATCATAGATCTTGGGTTGAGAAGTTACCTACAATAAGATTCGCTATGAACACGTCTTGGTGTGAATCCACTGGACAGACAGCTGCTTATCTAACTTATGGTAGAGAACTTGATGACGTTCAGAATGATCTGAGTAGCACCCTAGAAACGGAGAATTTAGTCCCTCACATCACCCCATGTCTACGAAAAATCTCAAGCGTGGAAAAAATTCTCGGTTGATAAATAAACCAAGCAGGATCATGAAAAGGCCTATGGCGATTCACGAAAGAGAGAAATGGCCCCATTTGCCATTGGAGACAGAGTTTGGGTCAGCACCCATATTTTTAGCAGTTCTAAAAAGGGGATCACCTCTAAGTTTGTTCCAAAGAAGGAATAGTTTCGCCAGTTACCTTCGAAGTTGCCAACCCCCATGATTTATCTTTACCATTAGGCGTACATCATATGTCGGTCCTTACACCTGTACAAGGAGCACTTGAAGAAACCCCTGTGGCCACCCTTAGCAAAAGGGGACGACCGCGGAAGATTCCACCACCCACCAATCTGGTCCCTCGTCGAGACGTCTTCGGAACCAGGGGGGAGATTGTAACACCCCAACATTTAAATACCTTAGACCGGTCCTGTCGCCTGTTCATCTCGGCTACCAAAGCTTAGTTCAGTTCGTTTTCTTAACGCGAGGGAGCGCGAAAGCAGAATGACAGTTGGAAGTCCCGCGCAGAGACAATAACATGTAAGTATTTTATTTTACGTTGTAGAATGTGCTATGTTTAATAAAGTTTTTACCGTTATTTCCATTTTAATTATGGTTCCCCACACCTTATTGTTTAACTTATAGGCCGACGGTACATGACCGGTCAGGTGCAACGTTTCTAAAATGCATGCCAAACATATATATGAATGTAATTACTATGAATATGCCAGAAATGCTAATTTTAGCCAGTCGTCGCGTGCAGAAGGGTGTGCAAGTTGATTTTCCGTTTGCATAGAAAATCGATGTCTGTGAACGATTTTAAAATGAATGTCAATAGTGCCAAACGAAAAGCAGTGAAAAAAAACCTGTGGAAACTTATTGGCATGCAGTTTCCGTGCACACAACAAATTTTGGTGCGCGCATTAAATCGCAAAATTTTTTGGTATCTCCGAACGAAGTTAAAATGCATACCAATATGTTTTATAATTTGCACTGTAAAAGGATGAATTACCGATTGGCATGCAGTCTTATAATGCAGAACGTTATTAAAAGTTATTCCTAAAAATGCAAAAAAATCAGGCCTCTCCGAACGATTTTAAAATGCATGCCATTGAAGTACCTTATTGATAATGAAAAGAAAAGATGATATTAACAATTGGCATGAAGTTTCCGCGGGTTTTTTTTCACTGCTTTTCGTTTGGCCCTAATTGGCATCCATTTTAAAATCGTTCACAGACATCGATTTTCTATGCAAACGGAAAATCAACTTGCACACCCTTCTGCACGCGACGACTGCCTAAAATTAGCATTTCTGGCATATTCATAGTAATTACATTCATATATATGTTTGGTATGCATCTTAGAAACGTCGTAGGTACCTGACTGGTCATGTACCGCCGGTCTATTAATCCAATATCAAATATACATGATGATGATAAAGGTTTTTTAATAAGACTCCCCCTCCTGTATATTTTTACATATTTCAGTTCCTTATAAAAGTGCCAGTAAACTAATATAAGACTTGATGGGTTTGATCCATTTTTCTGAAAATATGTCAGAAACTAATTTTATCAACCTATCAAACCTTATACCAGTTTGCCTGTAAGGCGAGAAAAAAAATTACTTGGTAGATGATAACGAGGCGTCTCCAAGGAGCTGTCAGACCTTGTCGATGTTGGAGAGGCTTAAGTAACTGCGATGATGTTGAGAGCAATGCCGGCAAGAACAATTAGCTCCCTATAGGGTCACCTTGCAAGTAAGGTCGAAAGTGAGCGGTGAAAATTAAGGCCAGCTCAATCTCAGAATCCACACCGAAAGGGGTGGCTACGGGATTGGCTCACCTGGGGGTAATCCGAGAGAGGTGCCACGCGTTAGCTTAACTTCGCTTAATTCCGCATTGACCTCTGCGGAAAAGAAAAAAAATGGCAACGCAGGGGAACGTCGTGTGGTACCCGTAATCAGGGGGCCTTGCCTTAACTGGCCCGCCCACGAGGAGAAAACCTATACAAAAAAAACTACGGCGAAGCCGTAAAACCTGCAAGCACCGGGTGACCTCCGCAGTACATAGCCTTCCCTCCAGTATGGGCCCACTGCTGGAGGGCGACGAGTACTTGGACTTAACTCGTGGGGTAATCATGGCTGAAGTTAACTTAAATTCAAATACGAAGAAAAAGGGAGTATGTGGAACATTTTCGGTGGGACCCCAGAGATGGTCCTCAGATAAAGGGAAACGAAGGGAAGAGACTATCTTTCGCCTCCAAGGAATTGGACTACAGCATGGCAGACCCAGCTCTCCGATAAAAATGTGGGATATATCGATTTTACGTGGAATGAGGACGAGGATAGGTATGTTAATAGGAGGAACTCCAAAGAAAAGAGGAGAATGATACAAGAGGAATGCTGTCAGTGAAAGTAAGACAAACTATTAAAGAGCTTGATAAACATATCAGAACATTGAGCAAGATTGTTTCTAAAAATTCGAAAATGAAGTGCGAGATTGAAGAAGAGGCCAGTGTTCTGCGAGTCTCTATCAAGCAAGCTTATGACTGACTTGGACCAAGCGCTGCTACAATCGCTTGGACGCAGACTTGGACGGACAGGTGCTCTCGACAGTCGAGAGACAGCGACGGCTCCGAGGACGGCTCTTAGTGACGTTGAACCCCAGACGGAATTGAAAGGAGGAGGAGACAATCAACTCTCAAACCCCAGAGACAGGAGTAAGCCGAGAGGAAAAGGGAGTACAGACGGATCCAATATAAATGGACGAAAGAAGAGAAAGTCGAAATAACAAATTGGCCAGGAAGCGCATAGAGGAAATTAGACAGAAAAAAAGGTACAAGGGGTTTACCTAACTGGCCGACCAGCATTAGCCCCCAAAGACCTTTGTGAAAGTTCAGGAGGCGGTGGAAAACCCGATATGAACCACCAGCGAGGGGGATATGGCCCTGTGCTTAACGAGAGGAGATAGTACGGAAAAAGGAATTGCAAGATAATTCAAACTAAGATTCTCCGAGATAGCGGAACTGGGTGATGACGTTCAAAATGAAGCAGGCTTCGCGTACCTGAGGTACGACAAGGAAAAGTCCCGAGAGAACATTTGAAGACACCATACCGATCTGCCAAGGTAATGCAGAACAGAAAAAAGGACTATTCAAGAACAAGGGGGATCTGTTGTGGTTTTTTGGTAAATTTAAAATAGCTGTCAGTTGAATAATTGCTTCTGAATGGGTCGCCCCTAGTTTAGGATGCGACGTACTGATTGGCTAGCAAATTTATTATTGAAAGGACGCCAGCTAGCTCTTGTGACTCAAGACATGGACTCTGCCTGGATCTGGCATAGGTTATAGTAATAAGGTACGCTCTGGTAGACTTTTTTTGCACTTATTTTGTTGTAGAAATGAAACACTGAATTTATAGATAACGATCGTATGAACATAATTTATTAATGCTTATTCACAAGTTTTTTATTTAGCGTGATATTTAACCGACACTTAACTTAAGATTTGTACACTTGAAACTTTGTAAAAATCAACTATTGAGAAAGTCAATACTGTTTGGATATTCTAGAACAAGGAAATGACGTGGGATCGTGACATAATTGATAACCAATAGAAAAGTCTACGTGACTTTATGCATGTAGATCGAGTGAGTCATGAGATGACCTTGATGGCAGTAAATGTGGGGCAGCTCTTGAATCTGATTTTTGTGATATTTTAGTGCTGTAAGAGCGGCTGTGTCATCAATGAAAATGCTGACAGCGATGTCATCTGATGGAGCCTCGTTGCCATATTTGTATACAGGAAACATTTTACCGGAAATAATTTTTAATATTAATTTTTAACCCTCTTTCAAACACCGACATGTAAATATTCTCTATATTTAACTAACCCTTTAAAGGCTGATAGCTTACTAATACTGAAATTAAAATAGTTATATCAGAATCTAAATTAAATTATTTACGATCTTCCATGGATTTTTGGGGGTTAATAAAAGCCCACTTTACATTGTACACATTTTGATGCTCCATATTCACTGTCCGCAACGGTACTTCGAAATAGTTTTGCGGCATTTAAATAAACAAAAATTTTGCTTGTGCGTTTTTTGACGGATTCTTATTTTACGGAAAATTTAATTAATGTAGTATGTGAGCTGATTAATTAAATTAGTTTCTAAATAGCATTTATTTTGCCGAAGGCGTTTAATTTTGTACGGATCGACGGTAAAGGAATTTTATGGTCCTTTTTTAAGGTATTCGAAATAATTTTGGAATTTTATGAAAATTAAAATTTTGCATTCGCGGTTTTTTACAGATTCTGATTCTTAGTAAAATTTCAATAATACACTCGAGTTTCGGAAAGTTTTGATTTAAGCGGAAATAATTTAGTGTGCTTATGCGAAATACTTATCTTGGGTAAAATAGTAGATATATTTTTTTATTGATTCGCGCTCATGCGATCGTTTTGTTATTTTTTCTTATATCTTTTTGTGAAAATTTAACCCATTTTGAGCTAAAAATTAAAGGAACTAAGACAGGACAACATTTGGGGCCTGGGGCGCCCTGTATATCCAACAGACACCAACTACTTTGACTTCCATCCACCTCTCGACTGTTTAAAATTAGGTTTTGAGTTGATAAATTAAGTTAATAAAGTTAATAAATTAAGTCAATAAATTAAATTAATGTAGCTTAGTTATCTGTAATCGTCTGGTTTGTGGTTGCTGGCTTATCCTCACTTCTTGGGCTGGTCTAATTTATTCCACTTCACTTCATATATCTGTCACTGGTGCGTCCCTACGGTTTGTTGTTGCAGGGTAATTTATGAGTTTATAACATGACCCACTTGATACCTAGTACTGGGTCGGTCCGATTGCACGTGTTTACTTTCTTTTAGCAGGGTTATATTATATTGTCAGATATTTGTATCCTTTTTTCAAGTTGTTTTTATACGATTTTATTGATGCTAGAATCAAATATCGAATATTGGTTTTATGAAACAGCCAGACTTATGTTAGTTTATATCAACTAATGTAGAATTGTACATGCTTAAATTCAACACAATTTCGCACGATTTCTCACAGTTTTAACCGAGTTTATTCGAGATTTGGCAGGAGCCACTTAAACGCGCCTGTCTCCGTCGCCAACCGAACTCAAACCCTGCTGTTCAAAAAACTAATTGTTTATAAAAAAAACCTAATAGGCTTTCGGAGTCCAAAACTCAGATATACTCATGATGATACTCCAGAAGGTATGAAATCATAATTTTGCTGTTACAGAACTATGCATGTCTTACAGTTTTTTTGATTTTGCACTACTAACGATAAAATAGATTTTGCTACACAAATACACACTATTTCGATATGCTCCTATAATGCAAACATCAAACGGACATTTTCTGTATACAAATGAATATTTTCGGATACAAGTTGCCGTTAACTCCATCACATTTAGAACATATTTGAATTATAATTTTTATTATTTTACCGCTAGCTGGACATAGTGTATAATATACAATTATGGAGTTTCGTATTATTTCTGCTCCTTCTTGTGTTCAGCCTTTGTAAGGGTTCACCAACGAATAACTACTGTTAGTGATGGAAATTTCGAAGTATTGGTGTTAGTAACCTCCTTGTCCTCAGAATATTCAAGTTGTCCTTAAAATGTCACTAAAATTGCAAATGTTAGTGTTAAATCCGTCAAACTTTCTCCCCTCTTCAAATAAACCACAAAAGTTTACAAGGTAGGATAATCTACTGTTTCATTATAAATCACAGAAAGGGTTAATTTGCAACAAAGAGTTGTGCAACTTGGACAAAAATGAAGTGTTTTTTACCAACGCAAGGGTGTAAAATCGGAACCAGCAGTCAAAAATTACATATTGTTTTATTAGGAGTAAAAGTGATACTTTTGTGACGAGTCTGTAGGTTCACTATGTTCGTCCAGCAATTACAGACGAGTCACAACAGATTAATGGGTTTTACTTAGAATAATAAAACATGCTATTACTTCCACATCCACGTAGTGGAGTGGAAGTATTAGTAATCGTAAAACAAAATTGAAACATTTTCTAAAAAATATTTTTTCTTCAAACGTCGATTAGTTAGAAAAAAATATAAAGATAAAAATATCTCGAATTTCACCACCAAAAACGCATTGTGTTAATATCGTATGGCCGGAGTATTAAACAAAATAGGCGTTTCTATGGATATATTGTACTGACGTACTCTTTTTGCCGTTCACAGCATCAGACACTAGTAAATTATGCATCTAGTAGTGAAGTAACAAAATAAGCAATACATTCCCGGACGACGATGTAAATTGTTGGTCGTCATACAAACATTTTTAGAGGAATAAAACCTTTTTTTGATTGTGACTTCCGATTTTACATCCTTGGCAAAAAACACCTCACTAAATTGCAAAACCTATTTTTGCATATTAACCTCTTCGGTGACTCAAAAAATGCCGGTGAATAGTATTAGCTCTAGAAAAACCACGTTTAAGATAAGAGACAAAAAGTCTTAACAAAACATCGAAGTGAAATTTCTATTTGAATTTACCAGGTCCAGACCGGTCAATTTTTGCGAACAGATGTACTATTGACTTTGATGACATTTGTGAATTACAAAAAATATCTATTTAAGCACAAAATGGGTTATTTAACCCAATTTGTCTGCGCATGCGTCTTAGGTATATTTCTCAAATGAAAAGTCGTATAATAGTCAACAATTTTTTATGAATAGAAAACTGAAAATTAAAATTAACATTTCACGCACGTGTGCAATTTGTGGCTGACGTAGCGCATATTATTATACAGTGACAAGTTTCTAAAATTAGATATAATTTACAATATTGCGACATTGAAAATATGCGTTACTCTAACAGCTGATTGATAATAAAGTCCTGCAAAGGAAAAGTGTTATGGTTTATTAAGATATTCAAATTCTTAAAATTTGTGTTACTGTTTACAAAATTGTAATACAAAAACTTTATTAAGCGATCAACTAACTACTCGTGAACCCTTTTTCTAAAAGCATCTTTGAACATGTACCTTCAATATCATATTATACTTTAAGTTTTCGCACAAGGTTCATTATTTAACACGTCAGTGATAATTAATGGCATACTATTTTGTTTTATATATTTGTGTACATACAGTGTGTCTCACTTAAGATGAGACCACCTCAATACCTCCGTAATTGTTGGTCGAATTGAGGTGTGGGTATTTTAGTGATATAGAATAATCTTAAAGACGTTTTTGTGGAATTGAAAAGCGCACAAGCGGGTCTCTATCTTTCAGCCGATGAACTGGCTTCAAAAAAGTGAAGGATCCCAGTTCGATATGGAAGTTTGTGTTTTGTTTTTTATGAAAAAATTGGAAACAATTTTTTATAACAGCTAGTGAATTTTAAAAGTGATATATAATAATATTTCATTACAAACTATAGAGTTTTTATCCCACTGTAGTTATTTTTATTAATCTGCGTACATAAAGGGTGGAACTCTCAAAAACTAAATTAATTAAATTTCGTCAGAATTGCATTGAAATTAGGGATTTTCCCAGTTTTATTTACACTAATTGCGAGGTGAGACATAACATTTTTTTGCGTTTTGGACATTTATAAACAAACTAAGTACACAAATAAAAGTTAAAGTTAAAAAAAATAACGACTGAATATTTCCTAATATTTAGCAGGGTTGGCAAAAATTGTGTTTTTTTTATTTTAATCAAAAAACACGTTTTTTTTTTATTTAAAACAATTCAATGTGTTTTAAACATGGATTTTTAATTGCTGAAAAAAAAAACATGTTTTAAACAATAAAAAATATGTTTTTAAACTTAAATTTATACGGGCGCGTCGACCCAATACATTGTTTATTCTATAAGCCATGCCCATGTTGCATCAGAACAAGACGAGGACGATACTTGACAACGGCTCGGCCAATTCGGTGTAATAAATACGTCAAGTTGTGCAATAGTGCAATAATTGTTTGGTGATTGGTTATTGACTACACAGGCACATAAAAAAAAATCGAGTGGGAGAAGGCAGACTTAAGTATTCCCATGAATTCTGACCTGCTGAACACGAATCCGATGTCCGTTTTGCCCGATTGGCTCTTGTATTCTTCCTAACCTCAAAAAACGCCGTAAGAATGCCCAAAAAAATGAAAATGTAGCTAAAAATCTGAAAAAATTCAGAGGTACATAGGATGGCGATAGAAATCGAATGGCGCAAACCAGACATCCCTGCGGTCCTTCGTTTTCGAGATAGAGCAGCTCAAAGTCACCGGAAGGAAAAAAAATGTTTTTTTCGCACTTCTCGAGGCTCGATATCGGAAACCAAAAAAGCTGTAGAATTCTAGTTTGCGCCATTCGATTTCTCTCGCTATTCTACGTACCTCTGATTTTTTTCAGATTTTTAGCTACACTTTCATTTTCTCGGGCATTCTTACGGTGTTTCTTTTGAGGTTAGGAAAAATACAAGAGCCAATTGGGCAAAACGGACATCGGATTCGTGTTCAGCAGGTCTAAATGCATGGGAATACATAGATCTACCTTCCCGCACTCGACTTTTTTTTTGTGTGTACCTGTGCTAGTAATCGCTTTAAAATGAACACTTAAGAAAATACATAATAACAGGTACATCTTCTATATTGTTATGAATTACACCCAAAAGGTGGAAATCCGTAACAATATAATAGTAATATATTTTGTTCGTTGTACTTATACTACTATATTATTATAACTAGTTTTATTGCATTATATAAAAGTTCATATTTTTTTATTTTATTATTTTTTTTTACCTTATCAAATATAACGATGTTCCAAAAATTGTCCTTCAAACACACTGAAAAAAACGCATTAAAAAAATCATGTTTAAAACAATTGTTTTAAACGTGTTTAAAACAAATGTGTTTAAAACAGGTTACTGTGTTTTAAACACTTAAAAAACATTTGTTTAAAACATTTTGTTTTAAAACTGCCAACCCTGATATTTAGTCTCTTTGTCGATGTCAACTAGACTTGTTCCCTCTGGGTGAAAGCCACGTGCCAGAAATATTTTGGTACCATTGAATATAGAGTTATTTTTTTTTAGATTTTAGCATTTTAGCTAGAGGAGCTGGCAATTGGCCTTGCCTACTGCGACCAGTAGAGGTCTATTGTAGTACTCCTTCTTTGTACCTTAGGGCTCCTTATCCAGACATGTCCTTACTAGACTTTCAGTCTGCTTGATAAGGAACTCCTTGGCGCAGTTATCAGCCCTTCGTTTCTATTTTCTCGCCAAGCCGTCTCAGTCCAGTCAAGGCTATTACAGCTCATGACATAGACTGACGTACCTGAACTAGTGATGGGCAGAATCGGAATAAAGAATCGGTAGATTCCGATTCTTGAAAGAATCGGAATGTTCCGATTATTTTGTAAATTCATCCGATTCCCAATTTCGAAGCAAAACAAGCAGAATTCGTAGGGTTGTTGAATTTCAAATTAGATTTTAAAGCTTTAAGACAGAGTCTCCATCCATTTTTTAAATTTTTTATTATGAAATATAAAATAAATAAAATAAAGCAAAACATTTAAAAATACGTTTTACGTACGTATTTATATATATAAAAATATTGATAATTCTGTCTTAATAAACAAAATATCATATCGGTAACATATGGGGTAATATACAGTGTGTCTCACTTTTCACGGTACACACCTTTGTAGCTAAGTTGTTAATCATTCATTTTCAACCAAATTAGGATAGTTATAGGTGTCTTTTTTGAGTAAAACGAAACTTATTTCAATCATTGGCGTGCATTTTTATTAAGAAAAAAAGGTCGATATTTCGAGAAGTCAGGTTAATGACTAATAGTATGACTTCTCGAAAAATCGACACTTTTTTTCTTAATAGAGAGCACGATAATACCCTAAATAAGTCTTATTTTACCCAAAAAAAGATATAGTAAAGGTCTTTGATACCGATCCAAATTTAGTTGAAATTCGATTAGCGTTACCGTAAAAGGTGAGGCACACTGTATAAGAGAAAAATATCGACAGTGTAATAATATATCAGTTCTGATAAAAATGTAAATAAAATAAATAAAATATACTTCCGATTCCCAGTATCCGATTCTTATTCCGATTCTCAAGAGTATCCGATTCCAGGGATTCCGATTCTCAAAATTGGCCCATCACTAACCTGAACGAGAGAGAACTCACCTATCCATGTGCTAAACCCGACCGACGTTGCTTAACTTCGCCGATCGAGTGCCGGCACCCGAACTGGTGACCGTACGAGGAACTGTATAGGGTATATTATACATTATATTTTAGTGCATTCTGTGAGTCGGATTGAACCTCGAAAAACACAACCCCCAAACGACCAAAAACTACCCCCGAAAGGGGTAAACCGCGTATCCGCCATCTTCTACGAGCCAAACCTGTCTCGCCCCCGTTTTCGGGGGCTGTGCGCGATGGTGATGTCAAGACCCCTCCTCAACCCCCGCCAACCCCCTAAACGGCAAAAAACTACCCCCAAAGGGGTGAAACGCGGATAAACCGCCTTCTCTCGGATAAACAAAACCCTCTGTTTTCGAGGATGCTGAGCACGACGGTGTTGTCGAGACCCCTTTTCGACCCCCGCCAACCCCTAAACGGCAAAAAACCACACCCAAAAGGGGGTAAACCGCGAATAGGCCATTTCCTACCAGGCAAACTTGTGTAACCCCCCGTTTTCGAGGATGCTGAGCTCGATGGTGATGTTGGATCTTCTCCACGAGATTAGTCGTGTAGATTAAGTTCTTGTTTTTATGCCAGTGGACGCAGAGAAGGTATCTTGCACGTGGGCCAGCTACAGTAAAAGTGTCGACACGGAGATGCTGAAGTAAGAGTGTAATTATATTCTTGCCCGTTTGGTGAGCGAGGAGAGAACGCGATAATTTTTTCATGCTCAGCATCCTCGAAAATGGGGGGTATCACGGGTTTAGCCGAGCAAAGACGGCCTATCCGCGTTTCCCCCCTTCCGGGGGTAGTATTTGGCCGTTTGGGGAGTTGGAGGGGGTCGAGGAGGAGTCTCAACATCACCATCATGCTCAGCATCCTCGAAAACGGGAGGTAACACAAGTTTGGCTGGTAGGAAATGGCCTATCCGCGGTTTACCCCCTTTCGGGGCTGGGTTTTGGCCGTTTAGGGGTTGGCGGGAGTCGAAAAGAGGCCTCGACAACACCATCGTGCTCAGCATCCGCGAAAACGGGAGGTTTTCGCGGGTTTAGCCGAGAGAAGACGGCTTATCCGCGTTTCACCACTATGGGCGTGGTCTCTGGCTGTTTGGGGGGTTGGCGGGGATCGAGGAGGGGTCTCGACATCACTATTGTGCTCAGCATCCTCGAAAACGGGGGTAAGACAGGTTTGGCTGGTAGGTGACAGCGGATACGCGGTATACAACTTTCGGGGATGGTTCTTGGCTGATTGGGGGGTGGGGTGACCTCGGAGAGAGATTTAACGAACGCCATCGTGTTCAGCGTTCTCGAAAACGGGGGCGTGACATAGTCTCGTTATGTTAGAAAATATTTGTATTCCTGCCCGACTTACAGAATGCACTATTTTTAAAAATAAGAACCTTAAGTTAGTTGTTATATACGTACAGGCTGTCCCGTAATAACATGCTAAAAATTTAACTACCAATTCCTTATCGAAAATGAAGGTGAGTTCTTTATATAAAATTTTTCAAAATAAGACTTCCTTGTCCGGCTACATCCCCTTAAGGGGGTGTGCAAAAAAGAGGTTTTTAATATAAATCTGAAAGTAACGTAATCGGAAAAAGACGAAATTTGACACACCTCGGTTACTAATGAAAAGGCATTTAACGAAATTATTTCATCCATCTTTTTGTCTGGTACGTTTTTCTTTCAATTAAAAAAAAATCGGTAAAGGTATTTACACAGAACTTCCCTCTTTATTTGTGCATGGCGGTCACTCTAAAAAATTAATAATTACGAAGTGACATTGAAAATAATAATCGGAATATAGTTATCACTATTATTACGAAGAACACCTGATAAGTTTTGGTCAAAAAAATATATAGACTGCTCATCCAACAGCAAAAGTTCAATACTAAATAATAGGTGCCAAATATGGAAGGCTTGGGCAAATACCTTTATAAATGTCCACCATGACTGAATTATTTCTTGGGATGACCACCCTGTACATTTTTCAATAATAGTATAATAGGTGCATATGCCTAATATTATTGCCATCTGTCACATTTTCAATTCCACATACACGTAGTGGAGTGGAAGAATAGTGGTGGTTAAAAAATTTCATTTTTTTTCAATGTTTCAAAAATGTTTTAAAAAAAAATTTCAAATTTTTTTTTTTCTCTAATAGGTTTAGAATGCCATGACACGTGAAATTTTAAATTTGAACAGAAAGGAAAGTTTCCTTCTATTCTACAGTGGTATTTTTTTTTTTTTAAATTGGTTTAGAATGCCATGAAACGTGAGAATTTTAAATTTAAGCAAAGAAAAAAAAATTTTCCATCCATTTTAGTGGTAAAAATTTTTTCAAAAATGTTGGTGAAAAAAATTTTCTTTTTTTTTTTCTCAAATAGGTTGAGAATGTCAGTCATGTCAAACGGGAAAATTTGAGGGAAAAAAAATTTCCATCTATTCTAGTGGTAAATTTCTCCGTCAAGTAGTTTTTTTAGTAAATGCACCAACAGACAGACAGACAGACTGACGGAATTGAAAAACTTATATTTTCGTAATCTCCGTGATCTGAAACGTCAGAATCCGAAAAAATGTCGGAGGGTGATTTTTTCTCGAATACAATACTTCCCTTCGGTATGCGAGGGAAGTAAAAAGAGCTAAACATTATGATTCATTTAGAAACTTTTTACCTCTTGAAAAAATTTCATAGTCGACCGTTTTTGAGAAAAAAGAACTAAATTTCATCTGCCCAAGTGATTAATCAAAAGCGACGAGCACTATTATATTAATCAAAACATTAAGTAGGCTGGTATCAAATCATAATTTGACAGTATTATAGTGAAACATATTCTTTATAGGATTTTGCAAACAGTGGAAAAAACTATCTATGAGAACTAAAAGAAAAACTATACGTAAAAAATATTAATGAAATCTTTGCATTCTTTCGATAACCTGACTTCTATGCCAGCATAATTAGCATCTTCCAATTCACACCCGAATCAAGGAAGAAAAAGCCGCGGAAAAAAAAGCCGCGGAATAAAAATCCTGGAAAAAAATCCGAAGGAATAAAAAGCCGAGGAAAAAAAAGCCGCGGATAAAAATGCTGCTTTACATATAACATATGAACACAAAAACCTATCAATTATCTAAATGAACCCCATCCTGTAAACGGAAAAAAAAGCTGTGGTATAAAAATACGCGGAAGAAAAATCCGAAATGAAGTGAATCTGCGACAGTACCGAGTGCGCTAAATAAATATAATTACTTTGTATGTAAGAGTGCCAATAAAGAATGAATATGAATTAATATAATAATGGTGGTGATAAACTATGCTACAATAATTACATGTAGGTATGGATGGTCAAATCTGGTGATCGAATTTTTTATCACTTCCCGATATCCAATCATGCTGAAATTTTGCACACAACTTTGGTTCTGTAGAAAATACAATATAGCATATTCGATACTATGGTAGATCCAATATGGCGGCCACCACAAAATGCCGGATTACCTTTTTCTTGACAACCCCTTCGATATGGGTAGCAAACGAAAGGGTATATAAAGTAAAATACAACAAGCTATATAACGCCATTCTAAATCCAATATGGCGGCTGGCCACAAAATGGCGAATCACCTATTTTTTTACAATCCCCTCGACATGATTATCAAATGAAAGGGTATATAAACTAGAATACAATAAGCTGTGTAACGTCATTCTAAGTTCAATATGGCGCCGGCATAAAATGGCGGATCACCTATCTTTTTACAACCCCCTCGACATGGGTATCAAATGAAAGGGCATATAAAGTAGAATACAATAAGCTGTGGAACGTCATTCTAAATTCAATATGGCGCCGGCATAAAATGGCGGATCACCTATCTTTTTACAACCCCCTCGACATGGGTATCAAATGAAAAAAAAGTAGAATACAATAAGCTGTGTAACGTCATTCTAAATCCAACATAGCGCCGGCATAAAATGGCGAATCACCTAACTTTTCACAACCCCCTCGACATGGATATCAATTGAAAGCGTATATAAAGTGGAATACAATAAGCTATGTGACGTTCAGTCCAATATGGCGGCCGACACAAAATGGCGGATTACCTATTTCTTTACAACCCACTTATACTGGGTGAGTCACGAATTGCGCTCGCCCCGATATTTCCTAAAATATTTGGAATAGAAAATTGAAATTTGGAGGCTTTATTACACGACTAAAATGCCATCTTTTCAAGTTTGGTGCACATCCGGTTTGACCGGAAATGCCCACAACTTTCGATTTTTAAATGGAACACCCTATATATTTTTACATTTTTGGAATCTAGAGGAAATTTTGAATACAATACATCCATTTTGGTCACTTTTTGATAAACATTAAAACTTTTATTAAAAAATCTATTTCTGAATCCAGAGTGCTGTGGTGCCCAAAATATATTTTAGTTTGTGTGCTACGTTACTATAAAAATAAAAAGAGCTATGATTGCATTATTTAATTCTCTAGAGGCGTTTAAAATTTTTAAATGTGATTTTTACCCACTAACTCGGTTTTTTTAAATGGGAATTTAATCGTTCACCAACAATTTTAAATACCTCATTTTCATACGAATCTAATGATACCAAAATTTTGAAAATCCGCTCAGAAATATTTGAGATTTCAGCCAAAATACAATGCAACCAAGCTTTTAGAAACATGCGGCTAATAGATAATAGATTAGTGGGCTTTGGAAACTAAAATGGCACATTTCTGTGTAAATCTGGTAACCTAATAACGTTGGAAAAATCATAGTAGCCATTGAATGTAATAAAACAATATCAGCTGTCAAACAGACTCGTGTAGTTATAGGCAATCTTGAGCTATCAAACATTTAATAATTATTGTGAGGCAAAGAACGTTACAATTAAGTTTAGCATAGGTATGTGGAGGTAAACACAATTACATCCACAAGGACATTTGCAATAGAATGCGACATCAGTTCGGTTTTCAGAGTTTTATTTAAATGAACATAAATATCGGGCCTATAAATAAATAAAAATCAATTCCGTTTGAACAATTAAACTTAAACTAGGTAACAGTAGGTATCTTTAAAATAATTAATATAGTTAAACCATAAATTGACATTTATAGATATTGTTCAAAATGTCTACCATATTTTTCTATACACAATTCGGCTCTGCGTACAGTTACTTGAATGGCTCTACGCAATTCAGCCGGCGTTATTTCATTAAGAGCCCGTACAACTTTATTTTGCAGCTCTTCACGGGTATTTGAAGAAGAAACTTTGTTTTTGAGAGTGCCCCATACATAATAGTCGAGGGGTGTTAAGTCAGGTGACCTAGGACGCCACCTGATATGACCTTGATTTGCGATAAGGCGTTCACCATGCAAGTTGTTTAAATATTCCATCACTCTTCTGGAATTATGTGGGGGAGCACCATCTTGTTGGAAAAACAGATTTTGTAAATAGTCAAGAGGAAGTAAGTCAAGAAATTCTGCTGTCTGGTTTTGTAAAAAGAATAAATATCGTTCGCCAGTAAGTGTTCCATAAAAAAATATGGGTCCAATTATTCGATCTCCAAGTACTCCAAGCCAACAGTTAAACCCAAATCTTTCCTCAATATTCCCCCGCTCTACCAACTTCGGATTTTCTTGAGCCCAGTACCTAGTATTATTTGTTAAACATACCTTGGTTCGTAAATCTACTTTAATCTGAAAATAAAATATGAAAAGGAAAACCTGGGTTTTGTTGTACTGCATTTAAGAACCAGTTGGAATATACTAGCCTCCTGTCGTTATCATCTCCATAAAGATGTTGGTGTATTCGGTATTTATAAGACCGAAACTTATGTTTCTTTAAAATTCTGCAAACCGAAGACTGACTAATGTCGCATTCCATTGAGAATTCCCTTGTTGATGTTGTTGGGTGTACCATCATAAATCCTAATACATCAATTTCTTTGTACTCACAATAAATGTTTGATGGTCATCTTGTTGATTGGGTTCGTTTCTTAATTCTTGTTCCACTCTGGCAAACAAGTGTCTGCTTGGATGACGTCTGTTGGGATATCGTTGCTGATACAGTTCTGCAGCTGCAGTTGAATTTTTGAGACGCTCTCCATATATCAGTAACATATATCGACCTTTTCATTTCTACTAAAATTATTCATTTTCTTTAATTTTTACTCAAAGAGATTTCCTCAACGCTTTATTTTGTATCTGTCTGACAGCTGATATTGTTTTATTACATTCAATGGCTACTATGATTTTTCCAATGTTATTAGGTTACCAGATTTACACAGAAATGTGCCATTTTAGTTTCCAAAGCCCACTAATCTATTATCTATTAGCCGCATGTTTCTAAAAGCTTAGTTGCATTGTATTTTGGCTGAAATCTCAAATATTTCTGAGCGGATTTTCAAAATTTTGGTATCATTAGATTCGTATGAAAATGAGGTACTTATTTAAAAATGTTGGTGAACGATTAAATTCCCATTTAAAAAAAACGAGTTAGTGGGTAAAAATCACATTTAAAAATTTTAAACGCCTCTAGAGAATTAAGTAATGCAATCATATTGCTCTTTTTATTTTTATAGTAACGTAGCACACAAACTAAAATATATTTTGGGCACCACAGCACTCTGGATTCAGAAATAGATTTTTTAATAAAATTTTTAATGTTTATCAAAAAGTGACCAAAATGGATGTATTCAAAATTTCCTCTAGATTCAAAAAATGTAAAAATATATGTTTTGGTTATTATCAAATTCCAACAGTGTAGAATTAAGAAATATGTACAATATTAAAAAGAAAGAACACAAATTTAATATTAAACTAACCAAAGCAAAATTTTATAATAACAAGATTAATTGCGCTTCCAATAAAACAAAAGAGACCTGGAATATTATCAATTCTAAACTAGGCAGAACTACTTGTAAAAAAGACATATGTTTAACTCATAACTCACAAAAAATAAAAAATGCTAGTGAAGTCGCTACCGCATTTGCACACCACTTCTCCTGTGCAGCCACAGACAGCATCTTAAATCATTTTGGGGAAAATCTGTCATTGCCGTGCACAAAAGTGATTAAAAAAAACTTTCAAACCCCGTTTAATTCATACCCTGTTACGGCACAGGAAGTCTTAGAAACCTTAACGCAAGTAAAAAATAAAAAAACATCTGGGATCGATGAACTGTCTGTTTTATCAATACTACATATAATTGATATCATTATTCAACCATTTGTTTATCTGATAAACCAATCAATATTTCAGGGCCAATTTCCAAACCTATTTAAGACTGCTCTAATTGTACCACTACATAAAAAGGGCAATACTGATGACATTGAAAACTACAAACAAATATCATTGCTAAACGCACTATCCAAATTATTAGAAAAAATTGTTTGCAATCGCTTGACAACCTACCTTGAGTCCAACAACATATTGTGTACAACTCAACACGGATTTAGGGCAAATAGATCTACCGAAACAGCAACATGTCAAATGCTAAATTATATTTTTGAGAGTTTGGACAATGGTAAACTAGTCGTTTCATTACTTTTTGACCTATCAAAGGCATTTGACACAATATGCACAAAATTTCTAATTGATAAACTGTCCAATATAGAACTTCCAGTAAACATTCTGAACTGGATTAAGTCGTATATGGAGGGGCGAAATATGATTATAGATGTTAATGGAATCAGGTCTAAGGAGCACGATGTCAAACTAGGGGTTCCCCAAGGCTCTGTCCTGGGCCCCCTACTCTTTCTAATGTATATAAATGACTTACCTGATCATATTAGTAGCGGATTAGTCACAATGTTTGCGGATGACACCACTATCACTGTAGCAGCTGATACTCCACAAGAAATGGAATCCATAGTGAGTAGTATTATGAATGAATTTAGCGCTTGGTGCCAACGCAATCGTCTTATACTAAATGTCTCTAAAAGTATGGCTATCAATTACTTTATAAGGAAAGGCATACCAAATAACGTAAATCTAGCTCAACATATTAACTTCAGCGAGAAGGTAAAATTCTTAGGCACTTATATAGACAACAGACTTACCTGGGACGCTCATGTCGAAAGTGTCTGTGCAAAATTAAGTAAGGCATATTATGCTATCAGACAACTGAAAGACTCTCTCAATGTGTCAGGGCTGCTAAACATTTACTATGCGATGGCGTACTCTCATATGTCTCTAAACATAACCAGTTGGGGTAGCGCTCGAGAAATCCAGAGGGTGTTCATTTTCCAAAAACGGTTAATTAGGCTCATTTTTAATCTCGGTAGCAGGGAAAGTTGTAGACAAGTGTTTGCAGATCATAAAATTCTCACTGTACCCTGTATTTACATTTTTAAATGTGTTTTTTTTTTGTTAAACAAGAAATCACCCATTTATAATTGTACCACATTCTATAACAACTTGTTAACAGATATTAGGAACACAAAAAGTATTCCTGTGTTCAAAAATAAAATAAAAAACTTTTTGATAAGTGGAGCATTTTATAGTACTCATGAATATATGGAACAAGCTAACGAATAGCTTTCATATATATTATTCTTTTATTTTTCTTGACACGCCATATATACTACGTGTATTCGGTCAATAGTATTGCTGTTGCTTGTTGCTGCTGTTGCCATTGTCACTATTATTATTATATATATGTGTGTATGTGTATATTTATATGTATATATTTATTTGTTTTTTTTTCTATGTACCTTATGCTTATTTTGACCTGTCCTATATTATCTGTAACATAATCTACTGGACCAATAAATATTATTATTATTATTATTATTATTATTATTATTATTATTATATAGGGTGTTCCATTTAAAAATCGAAAGTTGTGGGCATTTCCGGTCAAACCGGATGTGCACCAAACTTGATTTTTTATTGAAAAGATGGCATTTTAGTCGTGTAATAAGGCTTCCAAATTTAAATTTTCTATTCCAAATATTTTAGGAAATATCGGGGCAAGCGCAATTCGTGACTCACCCGGTATGGGAATCAAATGAAAGAGTTTTACAAGAGTAAACGAAATGATGGCGTTTGAATAAAAAATGAGGTAGATGGGAAACTAAAAAGTAACAAAATAAATAATTTTTTTTTAATGGTTTTCTTTTAAAACTGAATTGCAGTAAAAAGCAGAAAATCATTTTTATTCGGTGATTAAATTACAAAATGATGAAAAAAGAAAACCATTGGACGCATTAACATTGTGATAAAACGTTATGAATAGTATGTTGTAATATAGCAGTAACAGCAATACTTTATATGTGACTCCAATGGTATTCTTTTCTTTTAATCATTTTGTAATTTAATCACTGAATATTATTTTCTACTTTTTAGTGGAAACAAAACCATTGTTTAAATTTACTTTTTAAATTTATTAAAACAATTTTTAGCTCACTTCCTCTGTCCGCGTCCGGGGCAAATCTTACAATAATATTTCGACTAGTTCAAGTTACAGTTCTAGCTAAAGTTTTGAAATTTTGCACACGTATGTAAGTCCGGTGACATTGATACATTGCATCTATTCTCGTTCTAAATCCAATATGGCGGAAGCCATAAGATGGCGGATTAAATTTTTCTTCGCAACCCCCTTGATATGGGTATCAAATGAAAGGGTTTGACGTGCAGAATACTGTAAATTATGTGACATCATTCTAAATCCAATATGGCGGACGCCTCAACATGGCGGATTGCCTTTTCTTCATAACCCCCTTGACATGAGTAAAAAATGAAGGGGATTGACGAGTAAAATATGATAAACTATGTGACGTCACTCTAAACGCCCCAAGATGGCGGATTATCTTTTCTTCACAGCCCCCTTGACATGTGTATCAAATGAAGAGATTTGACGAGTGATATACGATAAACTGTGTGATAGCACTATAAATCGAATATGGCGTACGCCCCAAGATAGCAGATTACGTTTTCTTCACAACCCCCTTGACATGGGCATCAAATGGAGTGGATTGACGAGTAAAATACGATAAACTATGTGACGTCATTCTAAACCCAATATGGCAGATTACCTTTTCTTCACAATCCCCTTGACATATGGGTATCGAATGAAGCGGTTTGACGAGTAAGTAATATACCATAAACTGTGTGATGGCACTCTAAATCAAATATGGCGTACGCCCCAAGATAGCGGATTACCTTTTCTTCACAACCCCCTTGACATGGGTATCTAATGGAGCGGATTGACGAGTAAAATACGATAAACTATGTGACGTCATTCTAAATCCAATATGGCAGATTACCTTTTCTTCACAAAATCCTTGACATGAGTATCAAATGAAAGAGTTTGACGATGACGATATAATAACAATATTCATATTGCCCAAGGGCTATCTCTACATTTCTTGTTGATAACACTTTTTTTCTGGTGCAATGTTATTTTCTTCTAGCTACAAAATTGTCAAAACCCAAAATACAAGGGAAGGTGTGATATAATATAAAAGTTACAGATAGAGATCTTATAGAGCTTTAAATTGGTAATAATTTTCTAGTTTTTATTTCCACATCCCCGTAGAGTGGAGTGGAAGTATATAGTAATCGAAAAAAAAAAAAAAAAAAATGTTTTCTGTTGAAATAGATTTAGAATGTCACGGAACGTCGGTCAGTCGTCTGTAACTTTTTGGCACGTTTTCCCTGGAATGGTTTAAGATATTGACTTGAAATTTGGTATTCTACAAGAAATGTGACGGACGAAGAGACAGACAGGCGGACAGATAGACAGACGGAAGAACATTTTGAAAGTTGTTCAGAATTCGATCACCAGCACAGTGATATGAATTTTTTTCTCTATGAGCAGTATTACCGGTTCTAGGTTTAGGTTTTAGTAATAAGAAAAACAAGCTAATATAGGAGTCCAGAAACTTCATTTTAAAAAGCTTTTATTTAACTTGCTTTCTATGTCAGTTAGTATATTATATTTAGGGGGTTATATCTTGCAATGAAAATGGATCCTGGCGAGTAGTGTTCAATACTGGATTCAGCTGTGCCCGAATACAGATTCAGCAGCGCACAGTGGGCCAAAAAAAAGTTTTTTCGTTCAAAATTCTTATTTTCCAACTGATTGAGATATATTTTTTTTTAAATATTCGTGTTTAAATTACGAAGAGATCTGTCATAGCCGATTTTTGAATTGTGCAAACCTGAAGACGATTAATGTGCCTAAATGTTTTTTAAAAATCTTACAGAATTTCTTTTTTAACCAATTTACATAAATCTTGCTACTCGAAGATTTTCGAGGCGGCTGATAATGAATCTGACATTCAAATTGTCGTGAACCAACCTACAAGATGGCGGAATCAATATGGCGGCTATAAAATGCTAAGAAATGTTAAAAAAAATATATTTTCGTTAAAGTTAGTAGTTACTAACAAGTTTCAAATATTACTGATTACTATTTTTAAATTCAAATTGTCTCAGTTTTAAGTTCCAGTAAGAAATTCAAGAGGGCGGATCCAAATTGGACCTCAAATAATTATTTAAATGCATTATTCTAATATTTCGTAACACCAGCGATGTCATAAGCGCTGACCGACAATTTTTAGAATAACTTTCTAATTATTGTAAATATTGTTTTACTACTTTATATTAATTGATAGACATGATGTAAATTATTTATGTATAATAGGTTATTTATTTATAATACATACTGTTAGTTTAATGAACAACTCCACAAATGATTCAATAAAAGTAAATAAATATCATTTAACCTACCTACGGCTATGCTACCGGCAATATTAAGAATCAACGAAATGCAGATAACGGACATGTAATGGTGAGCCATGTAAACAATCGACTTCTTTCGTTTGAGGTAAGTAGTAAAACAATATTGACAATAATTAAAAAATTATTCTAAAAATTGTTGTCGGCGTTTATGACATCACTGGTGTTACGAACTATTAGAATAATGCATTTAAATAATTCTTTGATTTTGATTTTGGATCCGCCATCTTGAATTTCTTACTGGAACTTAAAATTGAGACAATTTGAATTTAAAAATAGTAATCAGTAATATTTGAAACTAGTATTAAAATTAACGAAAATATATTTTCTTATCATTTCTTAGCATTTTATAGCCGCCATATTGATTCCTCCAACTTGCAGGTTGGTTCATGACAATTTGAATATCAGATTCGTTATCAGCGACCTCGAAAACCCCAGAGTAGCAAGATGTATGTAAATTGTTTAAAAAAATCTCTAAGACTTTTATAAAACATGGCCATTTAGACATATTAACGGTTTTCAGGTTTGCACGTTTAAAAAATCAGCGATGACAGACCTCTTCGTAATTTAATCACAAATATTTTAAAAAAAATATCCCAATCGGTTGCAAAATAAGAGCTATAGAAAATTTCATACCTTTTTCTGGACCATTGTGCAGCGCCCGAATGCAGATTTGGCAGCGTCCGAATGCAGATTTGGCAGCGCCCGAATGCACATTTGGCAGTGCCCTAATGCAGATTCGGTAGCGCCCGGAAGTCACCTTGCTATTCGGGAGTGCCCGAAAATTGTCTTGGTATTCGGCGGCGCCCGGAAATTACCTTGGAATCGGATAGCGCCCGAATATGGATTCGGTAACTCCCGGAAATTACTTTAGTGTTCGGCAGCATCCGAATATGGATTATGCAGCGCTTAAATATAGATTCGGCAGCACCCTAATTTTTTTTATGACATATCTGCATCAAATATATTATTAAAATTCTATGACCAATTATCTTCACATCCTAGAGTGCAGATATAGTCTCAAGATGTTTTACTTTAAAGACTCTTGGATGAGAAATCTGGATGTGGAAGTAGTGATTCCCAAGACAGCGGTTTTTTATACATGTTCTAATCTATGGGAAACTCTTTCAAATCTTAGAAACTTCCTGTATATTTCGTTTTGATAACTTGTACATCTATGTACAACTACTTGCGTGCTTAATCAAAAACCTTGGTAACATTTGTCTAGTTATTAAAACACAGTTATATGTATAAATAATGACAATTTGCACACAACTGAAGATCGCCCTGTATGGCCGATATTACTCAGTTTCAATAGGGAGTATTCTGCTATGCTATTTTATACATGCCTCAAATTTGTAACACAAATTTAAAGTCTAACAGAAGTTATCGTATTTACAATTCGCGGATTTTCTTTCTGCGGCTTTTTTTTTCCGAGGCTATTTTTTCCTAGACTCATGTTCTCTGTTTTTTATAAAGCATCTTTTTCTTCCGCGGCTTTTTTTTTTCGTCGGCTTTTTTTCCGCGGCGTTTTCTTCCGTCGGCTTTTTTTCCAGGATTTTTATTCCGCGGCTTTTGTTTCCGCATACGCACACACCCTCACCCCCATGAAACATCGGTCATTGGAAAGGGTATGGCACATCGTTTTTTTTTTTGGAATCCGCTGGTTAGACAGGCGACTGACTACGACTTCAGCGACACTCTGAGGCACGAGAGGCCGAAGCTCCAAATCCTGGATAACGGGTAAGTATAACTTAACCGTTTTTCTGTTTCAGCCCGACCTTCAAGCCACGCTGCAAGGAGACAATGACCAAAAATACCAAATTCACCCGATCTCGGGGTACCAAGCAAACAACCAGCTCGGTACCCTTATTCTAGCGCGTGCCGGCCTCTGACGCTAAAATAAGCGTCTTTGGCCGAACACAATCCTTAAGCTACACAGTTCCGACGAAATCAGAGCACATGATGCCAATTGGCACCCGACTAGTCAACATCACCCAAACCCCTCCAAACTCCCACAGGGCTTGGCAACAGCCGTTCCCTTTTACTACAGACGAATACGCTCACAGGGCCCGACTGCCAGCGAAGAAGGAAGACCAAGATAGATAAGCGCCAGAAGAAACGACCCAGCTGGCAGGATCCAACAGCCAGGAATAGGGGAGGTCTGCTAACATTAATCCGCATTTGCGGGTGGGGTAGGCGAAAAAGCAGGCCCACTCTTTACGAGGTTGGTCCAGGTCTACAGCGATGATTGGGGCAAATAGCTCAAGCTAATCATCTGACACCGTCATCTTTAGTCAAGAATATTGGCGCGGAACCAGATATAATTGCGAAGGCTCGGCTGGCGCCTTGTCCTTTATAAATTTTTGTCGTGTCCTTCAGACGCGCGATACTACGTTCATCTATGTTACCACCACACTTTGCTGTACCATGTTGCCATGTTTCATAACAGGTTAAACTACGTTTCACGAAAAGTGGTACTTTTTTGTAAATAATAATTTATTTCGCGAGAACCGTTCAGTGAACGGTAATTAAATTCGGCAATTATCTTATTAAGATCTTAAACTGGATGTATAAAAAATTTGGAAAAGGTGTTAATATTTTTTAAATGATTTTTGAGCTGTTATATTCAATAACACATCTCCCATAAGAAGTCATGTTAAATTAAAATCGTTATAAAACTGTTTAGCGAATTGATTTGATTAGGGAGATTTATAAAGACAAAGATCAATTCACCAAAATTTAATTAATTTCATAGAGTTTTTTAATCGCTCCCACTGAGTTATGTTCAATAACACTACAATACCCATAAGAACTAAGCTCGTTATAAATCAAACACGATTTAATGAATCAATTTAAAATTTATTGGAGTAATTTATGAAGACATATAAAGAACAATTTCCCAAAATTTCATTAATTTGCTAGCATTTTCAATCGCTCCCATACATCGTTAAATAATTTTTGAAGCATTTGCTAACAACAATTTCGAGAATAATTTGAATCTAGCACACCTCTCTTCAACAATTTTAAGGCTCATCAAAATGGTGACTCAAAATAATCGTGGTATCTTTTCAAATACACCAAAAATAGTCAAATGCAACTTTGCAGAAAATCCCAGCTGCTCCATTTTTCAAAATATCGACAAAAACGATATTTTTCAATAAAAATACTCCGAATTTGCGAATTATATGCATATATTTATCGATAATATTTATGTTTACATATGTACTTACACTTTGTATGCGTATGTCCAGGTATGTACATATACACTTAGGGATATATGTATATGGTTATTTCCACAAAACTCTCCCTCCCAAGACGTGATTCGTAATTTTGCTTCTATGTTAATAATAACTTTGATCTTCAGGCTGAAATTGGGGTAATTTGCATATGCGAATACAGAGAATCGTTGTAAAATTTTCGATTCTCCCCTGGTGAATTCGATTTAGTGCTTCCGGATGTCAGGAAAAATAAAAAACAACAAATGCGTGTTCAAAAAAATGAACTCTGCGTTTTCAGAGTATTTCGTAATTTGCCTTATTGTAGAGCTCTAAAATGGGTTTCAAAGGACGAAAACAGCATCTGCGGAAATTTTTACTTGAATGCATGTTACGTATTCAAAATATTAAATTTATTTCCATATATTCTTCAGAGATTCTAGACATCGAAATATGAAAAAAAAATTAAAAATCATTTAAATCAACCAGTTTATTAAGTAGTCATTTTTAAGCAGTGAACATTTACTGAAGAAATAAAAGCTGTCTTTCCCTAAGCACCTACAAAAATTTAAAAAAAAAATAAAAAATTTCAAAAATTTAAAAAAACATGTTTGTTTTGAGCGTATTTTTCAAAAAGTCATACTTAATTAGGAATAAGTTTAGTAAGTCATATTTAATCGGCTTCCGTCCTTGTAAGCCCATTTTAGAGCTCTCCAATACGGCAAATTACGAAAAACTCTCTAAAAACGCAAAGTTCATTTTTATTGAACATGCACTCGTCGTTGTTGTTTATTTTTTCTGACATCCGAAAGCACTATATCGAATTTGCCAGGACAGAACCGAAATCCACGAAAAATTTTACATCGATTCTCATTAACAGCATATGCAGATTACTCCAATTTCAACCTTCAAGTTGTTATTAACATAGTTGGAAACAAAATTACGAATCACGTCCTGGAAAGAAGAGTTTTGTGGAAATAACCATATACATTAAGGTGGAGCGAAAATGACGAAAAAATTTTTGCTTCGAATTTGATTTCTCGTATATGTGGAAAAGTGGCTACATGTAGGGACAATTTACTGTGAGAAAATTGAGCCTCATACGATTACGTTTTCCGGTGCCCCAGGCTCTTCAAATTTATGACTTTTTTCTAAATAAGTGAAACTATTAAAACGTATGATTTATGCAGCTCTTCGCTTGTTTTAATATAAAAGAACCCAGAACTCATCACGTGGAGGTGGCTGCATGTCGAGTTCCAGACCACCCACCCTCCTTACCTATACTGGCTCTTCAAATCAAGGCCTTTAAGAAGTCAGATTAGATTTAGTCTCAAATTTCGGCAAAATTTCTCGGGAAGCTATTATACATCTAATAAATCTATCTCTTGCCTCTTGCTCACAAACAGATGATGAAGCTTCTGTAACTAATTTCACACACCTTTCTACAGCCTGGGTATGATAAGGGTCATTCAAAAATGACATTTGGTCTGGAACATTAGCAATCATTTCTTTAAGTTCATCTGTATAAAATTTCTTAGTGATTGGTGGCCCGGTAAACACTGCAAATGTTCAGAAAGGTTTGAAGTTGCCACATACAGGCGCAACACTCTGTTCGCAGTAGTTAACCACCTTGAGTGAACCATTTTTCCAGGTTTTGTGTTGGCCAAATCCTCCGATATGTTGCCCTTCGATATAGACAAACGCATGTTATACTCATATTTTTGGTCTGTGGTTAACATTTGTAAGTCAATTTCGGGAAGTTCTGTGGTAATCTTTTGAAACTCTGTGACTGGTATAGATTCGCAAGATTGTAATGCTTTTCCTAGGTAGAGAGCCCGCTGTATAGATTTCCTATGAATAAGATACATGAAAAACTTTGTATGAGTGAGTAAGTACTACCACAGACCTACAGGGAGCCACTTTTCATATAAGCAAATTTTGCCCGCGTCATGGAATTTTACCGGAAGTGACGTCAAAATGGGAGGATGCGGGCAAATAAGAAGAGGCAGCCTATTTTTTGTAATAACTAGAAGGCTTATACTTTAACTTAAAAAAATTATAATTTATGTATTCGATGACTTAAGAAAACAGAAAAAAGAATACTTTAATCGAGGGTGTCTCAGGGTTGCGGGCAAATTAAGCCTGGCAGCCCACTACAATCTCATTGTATATCTCAAAAACCTACATTTTGACGTAAGTTTTATTAATGTATTCGATGACACAAAAAATCGTGACCGGAAATGACGTCAGAGTTCCATGACGCGCGCAAAATTTGCAAAAATGAAAAGTGGCTCCCTGTATGTCTCTGGTAGTATTTACTCACTCACATAAAAATTTTCATGTATCTTATTCATAGGAAATCTATACAGCCGGCTCTCCACCTATCCGATTTGGCCAGAAAACCCAGAAGGGCCAGTAGTTTCCCCATCTAAATGTTTTATTAAATGACGCAAAGGTAATTCATTTGCGTGTAACATACAAATGAATCACTTTAGTGGCCTTCCAATATGCATTTCTAGCTTTCTATTTACACCATTATGAATTCCCGTATTTACAGCGGTCCCATCAAATCCAATAGCCACTAAGTTCGTCAAATCCATATGATGCTGCAGAAACTGTATCAAATTTTCGGAAATTGCCTCTGCTGTGCCACATTGGATATGTCCAAAATACTTAGATCCGGGTTCTGAAACAATCATAATATGTTCTTCGCTAATTGTACTTCTGTGATTTTTATTACCAATTGAATGCTGAACGAGGGTATTATCTTTTCGTCCATCGAAATAAATGGCTTGTAAAAAATCCTTGTCTTGCTTGGTTCTTGAAATGCTTCGTCTTCTTTTTCTCACTCTTCTTATCTTACTTCTATCAATTGTTTTACAAGTTTCTTCTTTGGTTACCAGTCCAATATCTTTTAATACAGCAGACGCAATAATAGCAGCGGATCTATCAGAAACACCTATGCGATAGCACTCTTGTGCGAGACTTGGTAAGTTAATATGCATTTGTTTAGATCGTTGGCGTTGTAATTTTTGGACAGGCTCCTGCTTTGCATTATAACTGCCATCAATATCATCTGTCTTTTCACCATCTGAAAGTAGAAGTTGAAGGTAGCGATCTTGTTTCCAAGACTTTCCGATGTTAGGATCGCTGAATGTTTCGCGTAGCTACTGGATCAATTGTGCCAATAAACATTTTTCTCTCAGTTCTCTGGTCTACTAGAAATTCTCTTTCTCTAATTGGCACTTTGTTTTTACACTTACACAATGAAAAATTCGCGCACTTGCAGGACGAAATATCGAAAAGTTTTGTTTCTGCAATTTCTTTAAATTTTTTCACTTTTTGTCTAAGAGCATCATTCGATAGGGATTATAGAGGTTTCTTAAGGTTTTTCAATTTTTCGTGATTATTGTCTTATCATATGTAAAATTTGTTGATCTGTCAGCACGAGAATAGACGCCTTAGATCAAACAAGTTTCAGCTCTGCAATCAAAATCTCTGCAATGTTACTTAAGGTCGGTTCTGCTTTATTTTAAGCTGAATTAATTAAGGTTTGACGTATATATGCATAGTTTTTCATCACATCCGCATATGTAGGTAACGTATTTTTCCTAAACACGGAAGGAGCCCTAAATACAGGACGGTCAATATCTTTTCTAGTTTTTGGCATATTTCACAAAAAAATTCGGATATCAAAATTCACTAAATAACAACCAAAGTAACTGAGATACAATTATGCGGTTGTAAAACTATTTTCGAATGAATATCGGCAGTTTAAACGCACACTCACTTAACGACAGTCGCTGGAGAAATAATTGAATCGGCTTTGTTTCTGGCAGTCGGCGACAAATTTTGAAAGTGGTGGGGGCGCCGCTAAACGTCATCCAATCGACTCCAGGTTTTGCAGGGAATTAATATTACTTGGCCCACCACATTTCCGCATATAGGCGTTCAGAAACTAAAATGTCAGATTTTTCACTCCACGCTAATATACATATATCCCTACATGTATATATACCTAGACATACGTATACAAAGTGTAACCACTGGGTGTAATTAGTTTCATGTCATTAAGAAAAACTGGTGGTAGGGAACGACAAGACAAACAAAAAAAACCTTATATAACATGGGGCCTAAAGCTCATAGTTTTGGAGAAAAAAAAAAAAAATTCCAAAATACTTAATAACCTAGTCTGAGAACTGCTGGCATATTGGGGTAGGTTTTATTGCCTCGCGTCTTGTCGCACGAGATACTTTGACATTCCTGCAAATAAGTATGCCGACAAAGCAGTTAAAAGCGACCGACAGAGCACATCGTCATGTTTTTTGCTTCTTCGCGGCCAATTATCCTATTAGGCGTGCTATACTCTCCCTTGTAATATTCTCAATAATTTCAGTTTTGTCCTTACTTGGTAAAGAACGTACGCATGACGCGACGTACCCGTTCCTTGGTTTTGTCTGTTGCTTTTCTTTTTGAATTTTGAGCCACTTATGCTAAGATTTATTACTTAACGTTAATTCACAGTTTAGTGTGGTGTTTTAAAACGCAGATTTTGAACATTATGGGAGATTACACTTATCCAGAGCTCGCGGGTATGGACTTGGTACATGGTGGAAATGCAGCTGGTGCGGAAGAGCTTTAGAACAATTGCAATGACGTATTTTAATGTGCATAGAAACCATAAAAAATTATCCTAATTTACCAAATGTGTTGAACGGAGTAAGTATGTTATTAGTTCCACGTGCCGAAATGTGTATACGTGGAGATGGAGGTCATTTCGAACAATTTTTGTAAAAAATTCAAAAGAATTATTCAGTTATTGGGTGTTACCTATTGGCCATTAAAGGTATGATTATTATTATTATTAGTATTCGTTGTCTTGTTTTTATCTGTTTATTATTGTTTACATTGATTTTCATAGAGACCAAAGACTTGATTTTTAGTTTTCGATACCTGATTGGGAAAAATTATGCGCTCAATTTGTTAAAAAAATCAGATTTTTTCCTAACTTAAAATACACAACTATTTTCTGTTATCGTATCTCGGACATCTAACTGTTTGTTTTCCAATTTCATAAAACAATTACTAATTTTTTAAGCTTTTAACACAATGTTCCAAATGTTAATAAACCACTTTTAAATTTTATAAATTCTTATAAACGACAATAAAAGCTATAATAGCTTTGTTCCAAATTAAAAAACACATGTAAACAAATCCTATTTAAACGCCTGCGGCCATGCTATGCTTGCGTTGTGTCGAAAGAGAAGGAATTGTTTACATTTTCATAATTAGTAGTATAAAAAGTTCGATACAAATAATCCCATCAAAGTGCCGCACTTCTACCGACGGGAACACAAGTCGGGTATTACAGTTTTTTATTATTTCTAATATTCGGAACTATAACATCCATTGACCCTGAAAACAGTGGTTTTCAAATCTTTCCTATCTTAACATTAAAAACGTAAACCCAGGTCAGTTTTTTTCAAAGTGCCCCTAGAGAAAAAGGTCATATAGGTTTACTGTTTGTCTAGTCGGTCCCTATTACCAGTTTTTTTTTAATGACATGAAACTAATTACACCCTGTATTTAAACATAAATATTATCGATAAGTATATGAATGTACGCACATAATTCGCAAAATCGGAGTCTTTTTTCTTAAAAAAATAACGTTATTGTCAATATCTTGAAAAAAGGAGCAGCTCGGATGTTGTACAAAGTTGCATTTAACCATTGATGTACTTCAAAAGATACCGCTAATATTTTGAGTCGCTATTTTGATGAGACTTAAAATTGTTGAGGAGAGGTGTGCTAGAAAGAATAGGTTTCGATTGGTTTAAAAATCATTAAGAATTGTTAAAAACTAAGTCTGCAAATGTAATTGAAATATAAAATTAATCAATGTTTCTGCCCCGGAAATTCCGGGAACGGATTTCCCGGGAATGATACCAGTTTTTATAAGTTTCGTTCCCGGGAAATAACAGGATTTCCCGGACGGACACGCGAGAATAACAAGAAGTTCTAAGATAGGTATGCAGAAAAATCCAACTAGTGATAGTGATGTTACATTACTAGAATTAAGGGAAAGCGAAAGAACAAAGAAAAAAGCAGTTAGAAGAAGCTATTGCAAGTGCACATAGTCAAGTTTGTAGCACAAAAGAGTTAACTGCATTTAAATTGAAAAAAGAGTTCCAAGCTTTCGGGGCCATGTCAAGTCACACACCAAACTAGAAACTTGTCTTGTCTGTGAGACCTACGTCTACCGAGAACGAACGTGTATTTTCAATAGCAGGAAATTTTGCTACAAAAATAAGAAGTCGGCTATCTGGCAAATCTTTAACGTTTAGGAGCATTATTTGCCAAAACATAAATACGTAATAAGCATTTTTTATTTTCAAAGGAAGAAAGTATCTTTATTCTTGTGTTGTTAACGTATATTTTATTTATTGTAAAATTGTTTTTAATATGAATACGACTGAGTTCTATAAACTACAGAAGAAAATATCTTTGATTCGGAAGATTTTTTATGTTCTTTCCTGTTGTTTATTTTTAATTATAAAGAAAACATAAAACAGTTCGAGATTTTGCTTCGGCCAAAGGAAACACAAACAGATTTTTAAAAAATGTATATCTGGATGACAAGATTAACAAACAATTTGAAACAAAACAGTGTGTTTTCAGCAAATATATGTAAAATTTACTACTTCTCAGAATTCCCGGGAATGTCAATTTCTAATTCCCGATTCCTGGGAGTGAACAAAAATTTAAGAAATAGGACGTCCTAATTTTCAGTAACAAACATTTTCCGGCTTTTTTCTTACGATTTTTTGCAATGGCCAACAGAATGGCGCCTCTATAGTTAGATGCGCAAGATCATTCCAGATAATATACATACATTATATTATTGAAAAATATTAGAAACAAATCTGAGGCCTTGACTTATATACGTATATACACTAAATCCCAAGTTCCTGTACTCTTGCCTTATACTTGCTTTACGTATTTTCCCTATTCACCCTTATTTAACCCCGAACCATTCAACGGAATCATCTCAAAATATAATCTAGTTCCAGATGTCGTTATAATACATACAGGTACCAAATATGAAGTAAATATCTCAATTTTATTTTATCAACCCCTGTAATAATAGAGTGAGAGAGGTTGAGGGTGATGGAAAATATCATAAAAAAAATCTGAGGCCGTCGCTTCTAGTATATGCACCAAATCCCAAATTTCTGTACTCTTACTAGCTTGCATCACATATTTTCCCCTATTTACCCCCAACCCTTCATCGTATAAGTTATAATACATAAGTGTATAAAGTTTTAAGTCATCTTAAACCGTTCCAGAGAAATGTGCACACAAAAAAAAAGTTACAGACCGACAGACAGAATTTGTTTCCCCTCAGTTTCGTGACATTCCTAAATCCTTTTCAACAAAAAAATTTTTTTTGCGATTACTATAAATACTTCCACTCCATTATTAGGAGGGGCGAATTTGACCTAAAAATGCTCGATTCTGAAATGTAATGTTTAAAAGGATTTCAGATCAAAATTCACCCCGCCTACATGTGGATGTAAAATTGGGGAAAATAAATAGAGCAAGCTAATAAGAGTCCAGAAACTTTATTTTTGGTGTATATGCTAGAAACCAACGTAACGCCTCAATTTTTTTTGTAACTGCCTCAAATATTAGTAAAATTCTGTGAACAATACACATACACGTACTAGAGTGCAAATAGTCAAGATATTTTCCTTTAAAAAGACTTGGATGGAAAATCTGGATGTGGAAGTAGTGATTTCTTAGGCAGCGGTTTTTTGTTATATGTCATTTATACATAGTTGACTCTTTTCGAGGTATATTCGCATAGCAAAAGATTACCTGGGTAGAAATCATGTGATTTGGACATTTTCACGCGGGCTCCAGTTTCCTTTTGAAGTTGTGCGATGGTTTCCCCGCCTTTACCGATGATAGCGCCTGCGGCCACACTAGGTACCAATAATTTGAAATGAAAGGTTCCATCTCCACCTGGAAACAAGAAAACAATTATTGAATATTAAAACATTTGATGTCTGCTTTAGTGCAGAATATTGATTTTATCCTTGAAAATATTAGTGCAAGCAAGGAATTTGGCAAAGATGTTGCATTCGCCTTTTAATGGAAAATACTAAGTCTCCTGCAATAGAAGGTGTGCTACGGTCGCCATATGGAAAAATGGGGGTTCGACTTCCTATAAACACTAAAAATGATCTATCTTGTTATGCGGCTAAGAAGTCGGAGCGTTTCAGGTAAAACAGGCCCAAGCTGGTGCTGAGCTGATGTGTCTATTGCAATGAGGTAATACAATCCCAGAGGTTTTTGATTCTGGCAATTCCGGGATTGTGGTAGTAGTAGAGTGCAATTTAATTTCTCTCTCAGCCCGTTGGCACTATTAGAGTAAAATGTATGACCCACCCAGATATGTTACTTATGCCCTGTAGATTACGAATCAACTTGTAAAAAAATCCTCATGAATATAAGGGCACAAATCAAAATTTTCTAGCTAACCACACCACATGAGGCATATTTTATCCGAAAAATCATTAAATTCTCTCTAGAATTTCTATTTTTAATATACATAAAGAAACTAACTTTTACATCGGCTTATATAGTCTAATAGAATTAAGGATTGAACATGTTGTTTCACCTATAACGACCAAACCGGCTCCAATCGACGGGGGAGGGTACCTATATGAAGGATCTCACATATCCCCAGCGTATCTTTCCGAGGGGTTTTCAGTTATTAAACAAATACGGTCCCAGAAAATTTCGAGCACTCTTTAATTTGTTATAACTCGGAAATGGTGCACCTTAGTAATTCAGTAATATTACGGTCCAAATTGCGATATATCCGACAAAATTCATAAAGTTTTGAAAATTGGTGGAAATAATCAGGACAGCATATGTAATAATAAACCGAAAAGTTCCCACCCCTAAATTGTGTGCTTCATCCCCTACGACATTTACCTTTACGGGTTGGTACTTCATCGCAGATGCAATAGTATATTATTTTAGCGCTTGCTGTATTACCTACCCCCTCAGTAGGCTGCGTGTATTTTGTCGCATAACATCAAACGAACTTTTCGTGAAGAAATTGCAAACATGGGAGAGCGATTTATTTTAGCTTTATACAACTGTACCTCGGCAGAAAAAAGTCTAGATGAATACAGATTTGTCTTTTAACAGACTAGTTGGTAAAGCCAGCAACACTGTTATGTTGTCAAAACTTCCACCAACTTCTGCTGCCGCTCGGCAACACTGTTATCGAGTTTTTCACCAAATTCAAACATGGAAAAACGTGACGCTCAGAGCTACCGATTGGGGGTGGAAAAAGTTGGCGGTATATGAATCCCAATAATGACTATAAAAGAACCAGCTCCCGAATCTGTTTTAACGCTTATTTCATGTTCATGTAAATTAGGGTGCGAATACAGGTGTAGTTGCAGAAGAGCAGGCTTGCGTTGCTCTATAATGTGTTATCATTGCCATGGACAATCATGCTTGAATGTTGAATCTGTGGAAGACGACCAAGATTTATAATTAACATTTGATAATTAGTGGACTAGGTCTACAGGGGATACTACTTAAAAAAAAACGCGCCAAGTACTTTACCTCTAGGGTGGTGTGGAAATAAGTACAACACGGTCTTTTTATAGAGGTGAGGGGGTGGAAGTTGTATATTTATTAAAATTGTAAATAAATTTTAGTGCCTACTGCTATTTTAAGCGTTAAACGTTAAACTTTAAGGTAGATCGTACTGTAGAGATTGCCAGTCGGAACCAACCCTTATGTTTGCGCCATATTTCCCACGTTATTATAATTTTAGGAAAAAAGTGGTAAAAACCTTTTTGATAGAGAATTTTCCAAGGAACAATTTTGCATATAGGTATTTTTGTCGAAAATTACACCGTTGCCGAGATAATCTAGAAAAACTCAAAATGGGGGTAGAAAGGACGTCCTGGGGGATGAAGCACACTATTTAGGGATGGGAACTTTTTGGTTTAGTAATCCTTATGCTATTCCCAACATACCCACCAATTTTCAAATCTTTATGAATTTTGTCGGAATAAAAACGTAATATTCCTGAACTATAGGGTATAGGTACCAATAAACCCTTTTTGTTCCCAATTTACAACTTTCACGGATAAAAAAAATTGTTTTAATGTTTTATTGCAAAATTTTGCAAAAAAAACGCGAATGCATGCAAAACAGAGCTTTTTTCAATTACATGTATTTGTGAATAAATATTTATAAAAGTTAATTAGATCCTATATTTTACAATGTTTTACAATTTTGTGGGTCGTATGAAAAATTATTATTATTGTTATTTACGGTTTCTCCGTTGCCGGACAGGGCTTTCCGACCGATACCACACGGTATAGCCGCGCCGACCATAATTACAGCCACTCCCCACGATCTGTGGGGTTAGTTACTGTAAATACCAGAATCGTGTGCCCTAAGTAGGCGAAGGGATCCCAAGATAACCGGTTTCTGCATTTGGCCTTCCAGCCATTCGGCTGATTTCTGACAGACCGGTATGCTCGTACCGGAGATCTCGGTATTTGGTCCGTTTTTCCTCCTCTTTCAAAATGATGTTTGGCTCGGCAGGTGCCGAGAACTCGATCACAAACATCACCTTGCGTTGATGGTCGAGGAGAACTATGTCAGGCTTATTGACTTGAATTAGCCTGACAGTCGGAAACGAGTAGTTCCAATAAATTCGGCACCTCTCGTTTTCGACAACGAACTTGATGTCTCCGGGGACGTAAGGCAGCAGTGGTGTCTGGTCTATCCCGTACGAGTGCCGAAGATGATAATACAGCACCCGTAATGCCGCGTTATGGCGATAGATGTAGGCCGAAATCGCATACACCGGACATGCGGAAAGTAAATGCATGAGCGATTCCGGCGCCTGACTGCAGGTCCTGCAGTTTATATCAGGAACCTCTACAACCATTACGCGGCTTCGGTAGATTGTAGATTGTTTAAGGGGTCGCTCGGCTCTGAACAGCCCTTCTTCACATCGACCTAAAAGATCTTTTGTGGATTACCCTACAATTAGTTGTTACCCAGGACTCCCAAGCTCTTTACAAAGCTTGTGATTTTCCTGGGGGCTAATTTCATTGTCTTCAGGCGTTAATTCCACCTTTTCTAGGTACTTTAGCCTAGTGCGGACCAGCATCTTGCATTCGCAAAGAATATGTTCCGCAGTGTCTATCTGCACGTATCATCATCTGCCTTACCCATATTCTTAAAATGATATCTCAAGGGACAATGACCTGTTAGAAGGCCTGTCATCAGCCTTAAGTCGAACTTTTCAAGTTCGAGAAGCCTTGTGGCATTCTTTGTCGAATAAGTTATGAACTTTTTCGCTTGTCTTTGGCCTGGAGTATCCTCCACTAGGATTATTTTTGTTCCTTTTCCCATTTTAGGATCTCCTCCATTATGTGTAACTTAGATAAGTCACAAAATGATTCGGGCCCAAAAAATGGGGCTTCAGCACCTCTTTTTGCAAGGGCGTCAGCTAATTCATTCCTTCTATTCCCTCGTGCCCTGGTACCCACATCAAGGTAACCTTGTTGTTTTCTGCGAGTTGCTTCAGGGATTGTCTGCATTCCCAGGCAATTTTAGACTCAAAGGTGTAAGACCTGAGAGCTTTTAACGCTGCCTGGCTATCTGAGAGTATATAAATCTTTGCTCTTCGAATGCCTTTATTTATGCATTCCTGAGCACATAGATCTATAGCATAAATTTCTGCTTGGAAGATGGTTGGGGTTTTACTTAGGGCTCTGGATAGCCTGCAATTAGGTCCCGCTACGCCCACGCCAACCCCTTCAGCCATCTTCGATCCATCTGTATACCAGATAAGTGATCGGGTGCAATATTTATTTAAAAAAAATAAAACATTAACTTGTTGTTTTTGCACTTAGAACGGTCATTCAACCACTTTTCCGACTACTCTCATCACTCTAAAGCAGAATTTTCTGTTATTTTGCAACCATCTTGCATATTTAAAAAGCTATAAATAAACAATCAATTTTTGTTATATTGTAAAATCAATTAGTTCATTTTAACTTTCTATCTCCCAAACTTCGAGGGTTATTAGAGAAGTACTTTTAAAAGCTACATAATAAAATATGACTAATTAAAAAAAAAAAAACAAATTATCAAAATTTATAATTTTGACCTGAAATAAAGGTTTTTTCCGGGTTTTTGGGACATTTTAAAGACAAAATGGGACTTGTCGACTTTAAGGAAAATTCAATTTCAAAATTTAATCAAATTTTCCTTAAAGAGTATCGACTTTAGGAAAAATAACAAGACCCATTTTGTCTTTAAAATGTCTCAAAAATCCTAAAAACCCCGTTTCTCAGGTTAAAATTGTAAATTTTGATCATTTGTTTTTAATATTTTTTTAAATAAAAAATTAGTAATATTTTATTACGTAGTTTTTAAAAGTACTTTATCGTCTAATAACCCTCGAAGTTTGGGCGATAAAAATTTTAATAAACTAATTGATTTTGCAACATAAAAAGAATTGATCATTTATTTATAACTTTAAACATGCAATATTATTGCAAAATAACTGTAGATGAAAGTACCTAGTCGGAAAAACTGGTTGAATGACCTTTCTAAGTGCAAAAACAACAAACTTATTACTATTTTTTTCGAGCGATACAATTTTAGTCTCGAGGGCTCACTTTTGAAAAGGCCCAAAATGCCAACCCTCGCTCACTAAAGGTAATGTTGTTTTATTTTTTTAAATTAATATTGCACCCGATCACTTGGCTGTTGAAAAGAAGTGAAAGTTGAAGGTTCAAAGATTAATTCTCTTTTTTACTTTCCTCACATACCGATGGGAAGTATTGTATTCCAGAAAAAACCACCTTCCGAGATTTTTTCGGATTTTGACGTTTCAGATCACGTAGATTACGAAAATATAGGTTTTTCAATGGGCTTGTTCAGCATTTTTTTTTTATTTCATAAATCGAAAGTGCAAGTATAAATTAATGGATCTGCAAAAAATCAGAATGTTATTCGCACGTTTAATATCTTAAAAACCACTACAAATTTCCATCTCGCGAAAATAGGGCGTGGCCAGGCGCTACGTCACTATACGCATAGACACGGCGAACTCAATAGACTTGACGCTCCTTATTGGTTGTAATTATAAATGTTTTCGAAGTATTGTTTGTTTTGCTTACTACTTGACAGTAGGGGAGTACAATTTGGTGAAATGTCAAAAAATTACAATTTTCTCTCGCTCCTGTCGGAACAAATTTTCGATTTCGACCCTGCAATTTACGATTAGAATTCATCGCCGACCTTCTCATTTCCGTAGACACATAGAACGAACTTCCACTCGACGTATTTATTTAGTTACCAGCGTTTAAAAATTCCATGTTTTTCGACTTTTCAGGTTAAATTTGAAAGGTCCCAGAAAGCCATTTTTCTTACGTCACTTACATATAGTGACGTCACATATGAGCGCTCGGTTTTTGCAACTATTGCCAATTTCAACTCCTTATATCTGGAGAACGGAAAAAGTTAATAATACGAAATTTTAAGTGTATAATGAGAATATCGAGTACTATATGAAAAAGTATAAAAACCATATAAAAAGAATATTATGGAACAAGCCCATTCCGTCAGTCTCTGTCTGTCTGTCTGTCTCTTGGTGCATTAACTGAAAAACTACTTGACGGAGAGCAGTGAAATTTGGTAGGTAGTTGATGCTACTTTCAGCGAAGAAATGGTTAAACTTTCACTGGAAAATATACAGGGTGGACCGTCTAAAGGGTATAAATAATGAAACATTTTTTTTTTTCACAAATTAAACATTTCCACGTTTCATGAGACGCTAAACCTATTTCACAAAAAAAAAATTGAAATTTTTTTACCAACATTTTTGAAAAAATTACTAAAATAGATGGAAATTTTTTTTTCTTTTTTCAAAATTTAAATTTCCACGTTTCACAGCGTTCTAAACCTATTTACAAACAAAAAAATGTAGAAAATTTTCTTACCAATTTTGAACAAAATTTACCACTAAAATACATGGAACATTTTTTCTCCTTGTTCAAATTTTAAATTTTCACGATTTCATGGCATTCTAAACCTACTCAAACAAATTTAAATTTTTTTTTTTTAAATTTGAAAATTTTTTGAAAAAATTATACTTTCACTCCACTACGTGAATGTGGAATTGGAAATGTGACAGATGGCAATAATATTTGGCATTATACATCCCAATAAATAATTCAACCATGGTGGCATTTGTAAAGGTATTTGCGCAAGCCTTCCATATTAGGCACCTGTTATTTAGTATTGAATTTTTTCTGTCGGATGAGCACTCTATATTTTTTTGACCAAAAGTTATCAGGTTTTCTTTGTAATAATAGTGATAACTATATTCCGATTATTATTCTCAATGTCATTTCGAAATTAATAATTTTTTAGGGTGACCCACCATGCACAAATAAAAGAGGGAAGTTCTGTGTAAATACCTTTACCGATTTTTCATTTCTATATGAATAAACTGAAAGTCACAATCGCCGCTTGAAGAATAAACACAAAATGGGCCATATCTCGATCCCAAATTGAGATAGAGGCTTTTTTTTTAATTTGGATTGTTTTCAAGCACTGCAGATATGAAAACCGCATATTTCTAACGCCAAAATTCATTGAGTTACTAAAGGAAATTTCGCACTTTTTTAAAACCGCTGTAATTGTTGTAAATAATGGAAACATGTATAGACAAAAATCGTGCAAATGTAAGTTAACGTTTTACCCTATCGATTGGCGGTGATCCGATCAGTTCAATTCAATTCATTTATTAACCATTTAAGATACACATTATATATGGCAAGTCAACAAGTTACAAAGTACAAAACAGATAGACAAAAATACACAAATAAAATAAAATAATATATATACACTCATATATAAGCATGCAAACAAGGAGGTACTTAAATCTTAAACTATACTATCATGCAACCGTTACATGACTATATTAAAATCATACATAAAGAATAACATAAATCTGGTAAATAAAATATAAAATATGAAAACCTATACACAATTAAAATTTTTGTTTAAAAAGTCACTTATAGAATAGAAAGCATTTGTGAGAAGTAATTCTTTTACTTTTTTCTTAAATATGTTATAATTCATAATGTCTCTAATTTAATTGAGCAATTTGTTATATAAAATACGCAGCTATAAAACGGAGAATGTTCATATTTTGTTGTAGTGTCGAGGAATTGATAATAATTGGCAATGTTTTGTACTGTAGACACGATTTGCAGATCTAGGATCTAGTCTCAAATAATTCTAGATTTTTTTAGTGAAACATAGGGATTTTATATGTAGATACAAGGTATAGTGAGAATATTCTTGACTTTAAAAATTATCTGACAAGTTTCGCGAGGTAACAAGTTAAAGATAAGTCTAATAATTCTTTTTTGTGCTATAAATACACGTTCTCTGTCTTTAGCATTACTTCAACAAATGATATTATACGAAATGTGCGGATAAGCCAATGCATAATATGTTCGCAATAAATCATTTTCATTCAGCACATCTTTTAGTTGCAGAATTGCAAAATAAGCTTTGTTTAATTTTTTACAAACAAAATCAATATGGACATCGAAAGATAATTTTGTATCAAGATTGGTACCTAGAAGTTTACTATATTCAGATAGGGTTATATGGTTATATGGTTATATATTACTGTTGATGGTAGCACCCTTTAAAGACCAAAGTTTTTCTATTATTTAGAATCAGTCTATTTCTTTGACACCACGTGCTTAATTCATCCATGACGTTATGGACTAACTGCTCAATTTCTTTGGGGTTATCTGCCGATACTGTAATAGTAGTGTCATCTGCGAACATAATTACATGTCCACTTTTAATATAAATAGGCATATTATTTACATAAAGCAAGAAAAGAAATGGACCAAGCACAGAGCCTTAGGGAATTCCAAGACTTAATTTGCCTAATGGAGAATATTCATTGTTTAGCTTTACTTAGCAGTCCTATCCTATCCATGTACGACATGATCCAGTTTAAAATATTTCCAAGGAAACCCATACTGTATAATTTTAGTATTAAAAACTTCTTATCGACTGTATCAAACGCTTTTGATAAATCGAACATAAGTGTTACAACGTATTTACAATTATCTAATGATGAATATACGTAATTCAATAGGTGGAGGCAAGCAGTGTCCACAGATTTGTCTGAAATAAATCCATGTTGTGATGTTGTCATTAGGTTATTTACTATACGGCCGAATATGATCTTTTCTTTGATTTTTGATAATGAGCTTAATACTGATATTAGCCGATAATTTTCTGTCTCTTGGGTCTACACTTTTGAATATGGGAATTTATAGCAAGTTTTAAAACATCAGGAAAGCAACCTTCTTCTAAAGATTTGTTTATAAAGAATACAAATGGTCCGATAATATTGTCAATGATATTTGTTATTATGTTTAGAGTTAGGCCATCAAATCCAACGGAATTCTTATTTTTTAATTTATTTATTACATCATATACCTCATCCTCTAATTTCATTTATTTCATTATAATTACTATTTAGAGTAATGTTTTTGACTTCTTTTTTGTTTCTCCCTAACCTCTGTTCTCTGTTTCGCAGATTTTATGGTTGGAATTATTTATTTTATAAAAATAATGGCGGATAATAACTTTGACCGTGCCTCAGTGGCAAAGTTGATAACATTTTCGAGACATTTAGTGTTAAATAGAATTTTGCAAAAACTATCGAGCTGAATTAAAAGTTGTGGGGCTCATTTTCTTCGTAGTCGCCGAAGCTTCAAAATCATAGGATCTAATTTACTTTAAAAAAATATTTATTAACAAATAAATGTAATTGAAAAAACTCTTTTTTGGCATTTTTACGCATTTTTGCCAAATTTTGCAATAAGAAATTTAAAAAAATTTAACCATGAAAGTTTTAGATTGATATCTTGGGATCAAAAAAGGCATATTGGTACCTATACCCCAAGGGCCACCATTTCCGAGTTATGACGAACACAAGAGTGCTCGAAAATGTTTTTGACCGTATTTGTTTAATAACTGAAAACCCCGGAAAGATACGCCGGGGATATTTGAGATTCTTCATCTGGGTACCCTCCTACGTCGATTAGAGCCGGTTTGGTCCTTATATGTGAAACACTCAACTCTTAACTTTTTTAATTAATTTTATTGGACTAATATGGTAGTAAAAAACAAAAATCCTCAATCTCCCCGTTCGACTACATCTGAAAATTAATTACTTTTCGTCTACTTTTCTATTCATACGACGATATCTCCCAATAGAGAATATTTATCAAAAAAATATAATCTTTATAAAATATTTGCCATATTTTTTAGATTACAATGGTTCTTAAATCAGATTTTTTGATAATTTAATAACCAAGATATTTAATATCAATTATCAATATCAATTTTCGAAGCTTATCAGCGACGGCATACGTTCGTTGCAGATTCTCGCTCTCCCACTACTTTAAGACTGTTTCAACGAACCGTACTATCCACCCACAATGGCCGATCGTTAAATAGATGGGCACATCGTTAACTCTCGTGGTTTATGATATTTTGTTTATGACTGAAAATTATTAATTATAATTACCCTTTTTAATTAATTGATTTATAGTATGTATTTAATTTGTCAAATTAACAAGTAAGAAAGATACATTTCTTTAAGTTTAATGATGCCAAGTTAGAATCACGGTATTTTCAGTGTCAGAAGTTTTCTCAGAAAAATTAAACATTCGCAAATAAAACAAAAAGCCGTTGAAGAGCAGAACATGGCTGCAAAATGATAAATATTTGATTCTAATAATCACTTACTCCAATAATACTCATTTATATCACAGATATTAACGAATTAAATATTTTTAATAGATTTGTCGTCTCCAATTGTACCTCATCAGCATTTCCTTAAAAGAAATATTTATCAATATCTACTACCTACTAAAAAGTACCATCATTTTATTGTTAAAATATTTGAAATTATCAACCTCAAAGCTGACATCAACTACGGCGTAACGTAGCCTGCGTAGATGAAATATCGTAATATTCAAAGCGACCCGCCGTCACAGGACTCGAACAATCTTTTTTAACGGAAAAGAGTAAAGTGTATCGTTGAAATCAGAATAAGTCTACTTTCGAAAAGTATAATTAAACTGCATACCGTAGTGGAAAATAAGAAAGTCTATGAGTCAAAAGTGCAGTAAACGTCACCCAATCTGCATCAGAACCTGTTCAGCTCATGTACTGTACTAATATTACTCTTGTACCAAATTCCATCAAAATCTGTTTACTACTTTCGGTACTCTCGTGTCCCCATACATAGAGACATTTTCTAAAAACCACTTTTTCTTGTTCCAGGGACCTCAAATCGTAAAGATTCGATCTTATTTCAATTTTTTACTTCGCTCTACGCAGACGACACGGCCATAATCGCAAGATCATGGAGTGCAAGACTTGCCACCCGCAACCTCCAGGAAGCAGCATCCCTTCTGGAAGAGTGGTATAACAAGTGGAAAGGAAAGCAAAAGTCAGGAAGCAAACTCCCATAGGACACGTCTCCTTGAATGGCGAGAATATCCAATGGCACGATACCGTCAAGTACCTTGGCGTTATCATGGATCGAAGCCTGACGTGAATACAGAACACGGAAGCGGTAATACAGAAAGCGAGGACGAATAGGATTCTACTTTACCCTATGATAGGTAGACAGTGCAACTTGAGGAACAAACTCACGCTTATCAGGACCCTCATTACACCTATTCTGACCTACGCCTCCGTTGCCTGGGTATACCAAACAGCCACCAACCAGAAGAGGATACAAGCTGTGGAAAACGTCGCACCTAAGTGCGCCGTGGATACACCATGGTTTGTCAGAAACGCCGATATCTTCAGAGACCTGGAATACACCCAAGTAACTGAAGTCATCCGGGACAGAGCGCTGGTCAGACAGGCGACTGAGTACGACCCCAACGACGCTCCGAGGCACAAGAGGCCGAAGCTCCAGATCCTGGATAACGGGTAAGTATAACTTAACCGTTTTTCTGTTTCAGTCCGACCTTCAAGCCACGCTGCAAGGAGACAATGACCAAATACATCCAAATCACCCGATTCCAGGGGTACCAAGCAAACAACCAGCTCAGTACCCTTACCGTAGCCTGTGCCGACCCATGACGCTAAAATAAGCGTCTTTGGCCGAACACAATCCTTGAACTACACAGTTCACACTTCCTTCCGACGAAATCGGAGCACATGATGCCAATTGGCACCCCTGGCTTCCGACTACTCAACACGCCCCAAACCCCCTCAAACTCCGAGAGAGCTCGGCAACAGCTGTTCTCTCTCACGACAGACTAAAGACGCTCTCGGGAGCCGACATGCCAGCGAAGGAAGAAAACCAAGGCAGAAGAGCGCCAGAAGAAACGACCCAGCTGGCAGGGTCCAACAGTCAGGACCAGGGGAGGTCTACTAACATCGCCTACACCGTCCGCGTTTATGGGAGGGATAAGCAAAAAAGGAGTCCCACCCCGTACGAGGCCGGTCCAGGTCTACAGCGATGACTGGGGCAAAGAGTTCAAGCTCGACTCCTAATCATCCGAGACCGTCATCTTTAGTCAAGAATATTGGCGCCAATACTTCATATATACAGGGTGTCCCGCAATAACGTGCAAAAGATTTAAGTACCAATTCTTTATCGAAAATGAAAGCGGGTTCTTCATATTACATTTTTCAAAGTAAGCCTTTCCGGTCCCCTTACAGGGGTGTGCGAAAAGACGGTTTTTAATTCAGTTATAAGCACCAAATGGTCATATCGGTACATAATACCCCAAATTATGATTTGACGCCAGCCCACTTAGTGTTTTGACTAAAATAGTATAGTCTAAGAGCTGGCTACAGAAATTAAAAATGATAAGGTGCAGTGAAATTTTTTATGTAAAAACCCTCCTTATTAGCTGTAAAGTACCTACATAGTAGTGGCGTGTGTGAGTCGGACGAACACGTAAATATCAAATAACAAAAGTACCTCCTCCCCCGTTTTCGAGGATGCTAAACATGATGGCGGTGGTAGAATGTCTCTTTGGGGTTGCGCAACCCCCAAACGGCCAAGAACCACCCCCAAACGGGGTTAAACGCTCAGGATATAATTGTTACGGCTCAAAAATATCCTGCCTCCCATTGCCGAGAATGCTGAGCACGATGGTGATGCTGAATATTTATTCCGACCACCCGCAACCCCTACAACGGCCAATAATCACCCCCAGAAGGGGTGAGAATCTTTTTTTTATATCGGCGGCAAAACGTATATACCGCTTCGTTTTCGAGGATGCTGAGCATAGGAAAAATAATGATACTTGTCTTCTTGATTGTAATTGTCTTTCTTTTCCCTTTAGCTGCAAAAATATAATCGAATCTTTCCAAAAGCAGGTCTATTGAATAATCAATACAAACTTGTATTTTAACATAAAAAATGATTGAGAATATTTATTTTGAAGCATAAATAATAATTTAAAAAGAAACGGATGAGATGGTTGTTAGGCACGAGGTTAGGCATTAGGAATTGGAGGGGTTTGAAAAAAAAATCAGTACCACCACCTTGCTCAGTCAACATCCTCGAAAATGGGGGGGGGGGGGTATATACGTTTTGCCACTGATATAAAAAAAATATTTTCATTCCTTTACGATTGATTATTGGCCGTTGGAGGGGTTGCGGGGGGTCGGAATAAATATTCAGCATCACCGTCGTGCTCAGCATTCTCGAAAACGGGGGGGGGGGAGGATATTTTTGAGCCGTGAAAATTATATCCTGAGCATTTAACCCCGTTTGGGGGTGGTTTTCGGCCATTTGGAGGATTGCGCAACCCCAAAGAGACATTCTACCACCTTCATCGTGTTCAGCATCCTCGAAAAAGGGGAGGGAGGTACTTTTGTTACGGATCAAATTATTTCCCATTTTCGGTTTTTTTTCTCACACTCACACACGCCACTATAGTTCAGCAGCCAGAAGCCCAACCCGGAGATGGAAACGTGGGCGGGTGGGCGGCCAAACGCGTTAATTTTTAATCAAAATAAAATCTTTGAGTGCAGCTCTAAAATTTCTTGTAGTTATAGTTTTTAACTGTAAAAATTGCGTAAAATTATTGCCAGAAGTCTAGGTTGGGGATTAAACGTTGCCAGAAGTCGGTAAAGTTATAAGAATATTATTTAAATTATTAAACTTTGACATTGGTCAAGGTGTAGTTCGGGCGATTTTGTTTTTATATTTAAAGTCTTCCTATTCTTCCGGGTTTCCGGTTATTAACTTACCAGTGTAATGGAACAAAAAACAAATCAAATTCGCGAAATGTCAAGATATGCTATTTTTCGTTCGCTTCTGTCGGTTCAAATTTTCTATTTCGCCCATGCAATGGATGCCGTGAAAATGCCAATTTCTATCTTTCGATATCGACATTAGGAAGCCTTCCTGCTGATGTATTTAATTAGTTATGAACATTTAAAAATTCCACGTTTTTCTTTTTCCGACCAGAGTAAGTAATTGAAATGTCAAGTCCACCCCGACAGTAGCACAGCGCGTTAAACGACGACTTTCACAGCGGATTTCTCGGTTCGAATCCTGTACGGGTGTACTTTTTTAATTGTTTTGAACCTTTTGGCTGATATTTCTTCTAAAATTACATCGCGTTAATTTATTTATTTCTACAGTTAAAAACTATAGCTACACAAAATTTCAGATCTGTACTCAAAGATTTTATTTTAATTAGAAATCAACGCGTTTGACTGCTCGCCCACGCTTCCATCCCCGGGATGGACTTCTGGCTGCAGAGCTATGTACTTTTCAGCTAGTAAGGAGGGTTTTTACATAAAAAATTTTACTGTACCTTATCATTTTTAATTTCTTTAGCCAGCTCTCCGTCTAATAGGGCTCGTCGCTTTTTTCTCAAAAACGGTCGATTTTACGATATTTTTTCAAGAGGTAAAACAGTTTCTAGATGAATCATAATGTTCAGTTCTTTGTTTTAATTGGAAGAAAAAATAGCAGACAAAGATATTTACAAAATTAAAGGAAGAGTAGTTCATATCACCCCTTTGTATGGATGAAATAATTTCATTATATGCCTTGTCACCAGTAACCAAGATGTGCCAAACGTCTTTTCCGATTACGTTATTTTCAGATAGAAATTAAAAACCGTTTGGTTGTGGCAGGACAAGAAAGGCTTATTTTGAAAATTGAAAATTTTTATATGAGGAACCCACCTTCATTTTCGATAATGAATTAGTATTTAAATTTTTTGCACGTTATTATAGGTCATCTTGCATATAGATACGACAACTTGACATATTCCATTAAATAATAAATTTACGTTATTTATGGAGACAAGAGGCAGTTAAATAAAGGAGTAGGGGTACTTTTTTATCTATTACGTCAGTAAAGTTTACAGTCTATATAGTCTATAGTCTATTTGATCACATTTCCATACATTTATGCCTAATAATTACTACCTAATCGTGATTATAACATAGGACGCGACATAAGATGAAAAAAAGGGGAGAGAGGCAAAAACTTTTCGTTTCACCTGAGAATGACATATTTTTGTTCAAAAAGCCTAAAAAAATCAAATTCACTTGTTTTTCTCAAAAACTGAAGACCACCGAAGACCGACCTTTGGTACACGTATGTATCATAAAGAGATCTGGAACTAAATTATATTTTCAGCTTACTCCGGGGAAGGGTTGATGCATAAATGAACTAACATCTAGGTTAAAATTTTCTTAATTTACAGAGCCCTGGACGATTACAACACGTAGATATTATAACGGGATCTAGAATTAGATTATATTTTGAGCGTATTACGTTGAAGAGAGGAAGAGTAAATAAGGATGAAAAAGAGTAAATAAAGAAAGCAAGTTATATACTAGAAGCCCAATTTTTTTTACGACACGGTTAAGTGAAAGAGCAGGTGGTATGTGTCACCTGAACTTCGCCTATGTAAGCAAACACTGTTTGTTTAATAAAGTCAGTTATTGTTATTATTATTATTATTATTATTATTATATCAGTCCACCACCATTCAAGTGATTAACAATATAAAATTAAGATCTTACTTGAAATTTGGTGGATGTATTATAGCGAGTTCTGGAACTCGGTTATATTTTGAGCTTGTTCCGTTAAAGGGTATATAGGGGTGAAAAGAGGAAAATAAATAAAGCAAGCAAGTAAGAGTTCAAAACTTTGGAGTATATATTGGAAGTAAAGATTTTGGTGTATATACTAAAAACCAAAATGTCAAACATTCTTTATGACATCAGCCACTCCCACCCACATCCACTTAACAAAATAAAAATTTTAAGTGGATGTTAACAAAATAAAATTGTGATTGAGTGTGTGTATGAGAACAAATGTTATCAAAACATTTTTTGGCATCACCCAGCACCATTACCACCTTCGGGCGGACGATTTCACTTATTACATTATTAACATTCTATGTGCAATTATTTCCACATACTGCACAGGAGTGTACTTAATATAGTATAGTATATAACAAGATGTTTTCGTTTAAAGAAATTTGGATGTGGAAGTAGTGATTCCTTAGGCGGCAGTTTTCTTTAGTGAGATGGAAGCACCCAGATATCTGATCTTTGTTATTCGCGTATTTTATGAAGAAAATTCTGCTTTGGTGAAAGTCGACAACAGTAAATCTGACAAATGTCAAGTTCACAAAGACGTCAGACAGGGCTGTGGTCTGTCACCAATCTCCTTTACTACCTATTATAGTAAACATGTGATGCGATGTATTCTGGAGGACTAGCATAACATCGAATTGTCTAATGTTCTATTTTTCTCCATCTTTCTCTACATCTCTAGAACAAGGATCGTGAAAGAGATAGAGACGACGCGCGACGTTGCCTATTAATGCTTTCGAGATGTGGCCCTATTTTGGGCAAGTCATCTCACCAAGATAATTCCATGCTTCGAGATACAGGGTGTAATCAGTTTCATATCATTAAAAAAAACTGGTAATGGGGACCGACTAGACAAACAAAAAACCTTTATAACTTTTCCCTCTAGGGGCACTTTGAAAAAACTGACCTGGGTTAACATATTAAATATTTTTTTTAATATTAATGTAGAATAATTGAGAACCACTGCTTTTCTTGGTCAAAGGACTTGTAGTTCCCAATTATACAACTTCTAAATTGTCATTAAAAAGTGCAGTCCTCGACGTCACGCGCGGTGTCAAAGCAAAGGCTTTGTTTGGATCATCGACCGCCTTTCATGGACCGCCTCAACCGAACTGGGGCAATTATAAAGAGGTAAATAATTCGTTATCTTTTCCTGCACAACTGCAAGCAAATAATGGCTATAGAAGTTTAAACAGAGCATTTCTTTACATGTGTGCCTTTTAAATTGGAACAAAATATTGGAAAAATCTTTATAATTTAGAATATTTAAATGTGAATTATTAACGTTTGTAACATAAATGAGTGTCCTGGGTTAAAAGCTTACCTAAGTAAATCATTCGAAATCTGTGCATCTGCATCAATACACAGTTCGGTACGTCGAATTAAGGACATACGTACTCCATTCAACACTAAACAATAAACTATCAACTAACGTTGTCAATAAAGAAAAATAAAAGAAAAACTTGGTCCAAAATCCAAAACGGAATACAAAAAGAACGAACAAGTAAGTTGTGTCTGTACGTAATCAAGAATTTAACTACTTGAACGGTAAAGTCAATAAAATATATCTTAACTATAAATACACAGTGACCAGAAATTCAAAAATAACAAAAACAACGAACGGCGGGGCGGGTTGGACGTGTGTATGTCAAGGTACCTTTCAAAATTGTGCAGTGTTCTTGTGCGCGAATCTGACTAAAACGAAAGTCACGTTCGTGTTCATGTACATAACGAAACACCCATAGTAACTAAAATATTGCACAAGGGAGAGTCAGAGTATAAGGCAAAGACACGCGCGACAATCCAAACCTACCTCAATATTCCAGCAGTTCTCAAAAGATTTTATTGAAAATTTGCGAAATTTTTGTTTATTTTTTTTCTCCAAAACTATAAGCTTTAGACCCCATCTTATATGAGGTTTTTTTGTTTGTCTTGTCGTTCCCTACCACCAGTTTTTTTAATGACATGAAACTAATTACACCCTGTATATGACCTCCAAAATAACTCTCTAACATCTTTCCTTCATGCTATTACGTTTTCGACTCAATAATCGGAAACTCAACTAGAATAACACATGGGTCACAAAGCGCCTACCAAGTCATTATGAACGAGATGAAGAGAGAACTTCTGTTTTTATATGATCATACAACTCGAAATAAGTCTATTGTGATCCACGTTGCAAGCTATTTCAGTATTTGAGTTAGTTCTACAAAATCAAACCTGACGTTTTTAGGGCTAAGCATTTTTGGTAAAAAGGGTGTAATTAGTTTGCAAAGCCGTGCAGTCACTTAAAAGTACCTCAAGTCTTAAAATTCTAAGCACAAAAAGTGATATGTGGGGGTTCATGCATCCTGAAAAGATAGGCAATAGGATTCAAAATCAATAACTTTATCATTCTCCGAGTCATTCTCATAATGATCTTCCTCCTAACCTGACTGAAGTATAATTTAAGAAATGCCTAATATTTCATTTAAACAAAAGGTCTGTTGTAAGAATGACAAATTGTACCATTTTTAGTAAATTAAAGTTTAATAATGCCTTATAATTTATATTTTCTCATGCACATGACTCAGTTTTTATGTTAAAAAAAGTATATTCACCTGGCATTCCGTTTCCCTCATCAGAACCTCCATCTGAAATTAAACGAAAATTTTCAAAACACGAAAATTTTAAAACATTCACAGACTAAACATAACAAGAACACAGATACACAGAAAACATGTATTTCCCGAATTCTCGCGTTTTACGATTAGAAGTAAATTAAATTGTTATTCATATGGAATGTTCCAATATTTTTATAGTTAGCGATTTATTGTGGATTTTTCTAAATCTTCTAATTATTATACGTAAGTTTATGAACACAAAAATTGTAAGCACATCAAAATTAAAGAAAGAAACAGACTTACGGAATGCTAACAGCATTCAAGCTAACCAAGTGTCGAGCATTTGAAGACTAAACATCTAGTATGATTCGACATCTTCATATTATTTTTCAGAGAGCTCCGAAAAAACAAGACGAGACACTAAAGGTAAGTTGATATTATTGGTCAACGACAATACTCAGAATATCTGGTGTTGATAAGAACTTTCTCTTCGAAGGATCTATAAAACAATATATCTTTATAAAAAAAACGGCATATGAGAAAACATAAACCGAAAAGGACACTCAAAATCTCAGTAGGCAGTAAGTACCCTTAAATATCAGTTTTCAAGAATGATTTCCATAGATGAAACGAGCTCAGATAACATAATTCTTAAAATATCTCTTTTAGTAGGATTGTGAAGAAAGTAAAGCCAGATTCCAGAAATGATAATAATAAACATTTATGATGGAGAAAAAATATATTTTTAACCAAATAGATAATGTGCCGGGAAAACATGCATTAACTTTTGAGGCCGCTGGTCGTGAGTATGTAGTAAATCTTATAAATGTTATTTATTATTATTATTATTATATGATTGAGTTGGAGAGTATCATCACAACCACAAAGAAACTGAAAAGTTGTATTGTTCAAAAATCGGTTATCTGACGATGGATATATGTAATCAGGCCCCCTTCACCAGCCTTCAAATTTGTTTATTATTTATATAGCTCTATGTTGCACCATTATCTTGACATTGAAAAATTCAGTCACAAATGAGCCACTAGTGGTCAAATAAATTATCTGGTGATTGATATGTACATAAGGCCGCACTCATACACAGAGCAATTAGTGACGGAAACGCGACGGCAACTGAAGTTGCTGATTAGAGAGTTGCGGAGACAGGTTACCGCGTTGGTCGCCAGTCGCATCGCCGTCAATTTAGAATTGCTCCAGTATAAACATAGACGTTCAACTCTGTGTGTTCTTACACAACAACTCCAGTTGCCGTCACCAGTTGCTCTGTATGAGCGCGGCCTGCGTCCATACATAGAGCAACTGGTGACGGAAGCGCGACAGCAACTGGAGTTGCTGACTGGAGAGTTGCTAGTCTCTGGCGACAGGTTTATCGATGTGTTCATACCAATGCGACGCGCCATTTCATGGTCGTCATCTCAATAGGACGCTATTATTTCTGCAATATTTTTGGTATGTCATTTTCAGAAGAGGAAGCTATTGTAGCATAACCTTGTGAGGAAAAATAGGTATGTTCACATAGACGGTACAGCGTTCATCCTTACGATGTTATGAACGTGAACCATATGCCATCAGTGGCATACAATAAAAGATTTGGCAGAATACCCGGACAATTTTTTAAAATTATTTCCGAATGAGTAGAGGTAGTTTTAATTTACTTTTAAATCTGATAACCCCAAGTATCGAAAAAAAAAAACAACTAGCGAGAACCAATATCCGCTGGAGAAAGAGGTAAGTATCGGCAACTGAGACTCGAGTTTACAGCATGTTGTGACTGAAGCAATTCTAGTTACCGAATTGGTCGCCAGTCTCGTCGCCGTCATTTCAGAACTATACAATATAAACATAGACATTCAACTCAGTGTTCTTACGCTGCAACTCCAGTTTCCATCGCGTTTCCGTCATCAGTTGCTCTGTGTATGGACGCTGCAACTCCAGTTTCCATCGCGTTTCCGTCATCAGTTGCTCTGTGTATGGACGCTACCTAAGACCTCCAAACGATTTTGGATAATAAATCTTTAAAATTTTGTTATTTATTTACTTCAGTGTCAAATTCTATAAGGAATTTTTTATACATCTAACAGATCTAGGGAGTTTAGATTTGGTATTTACTGTTTCAAAATATAATGGAGCGGAAGCCAGGTGGCTTTTTGGCAACTCATCGTTACCAGAACTTTGTGTAAGTTAATTCTGTCGAAGATAAATTATGATCAAATAGACTTCTGGCATGTGTCACCCAGTCAGATTGGCCATAGTCCCGTTTTTAAATACACACATAAATTAATTATTCTGATGGGAATGTAGTCTAGATCATGTCATAAAATTATTAAGATTCGACGTTTTCAACTTTTGAAATCGCGATATTTCATATATGATGATTCGTAGGGAAACAGTTTTACGAGATAATTGCATGATCTACAAACTTTGTATGACCTATTTTTCCGATAGTACACTTATCGTTTACGACAAATACGCGAAAAACTGACATTTGTGACCTTTCACCTTAAATAAAATTTTTATCCGACATGGGATCGGTGGGGATTTTTGATATTTCATTTGTAATAGTGTATTCAAGGTCTGTACCAAATTTCAGCTCTATGCGAATTATTACGAAGTCGAATGTCTATTTTAACTGGAGGGTATGCATTTGATCCGTACATTTCTTTGTACACTTCTATCTAACTGATTTCGATGCGATTCATATTTTTAGTAGTTTTAATTAGTCTTGTATACATATTAAGGGAAATTGAAATGTTTGATCTTATTGTCTATTTGCACACAATGTATGTCCTAATATAAATTTTAGTTTTTTTATGATTTTAGTGGAGGGGTATACTTAGTTCAATAGGACATACGTTAACTTGTGTGTGTCCAGCATACACCATACATTTAAGGATAAAAATTCACAGATTTCGCAATCCTTGAAACTATCGGGACATTGGAAATGATGACACCATACATAAAACACAAACTTATTAACAGCTACGATTCGTCCCAAAAAACATGATTTTAGGTACTTGTTACAAAAATAACTATTCGCTATTTGTCGCGCTGTGGCGCTGACCACAATCGCATATAACTTCATGTTCTCCGCGCATACTCATACTGTGCACACTTGCTCAGTATTACGTCATTTGATCTCGACTCTTTCATGTCGGCGGCCTTGGATAAAACTCGTAACTTTGGGCCCATATACGAACATTACCATTTCCAATGTTAATATTATAACCAGAGATCGGAATTACCTGTCAGATTTGTGGTAAAACCAGGGTTGGCTTTAGGTGGTTATGTGTCAGCGGATAAAGATTTGCATGAATGTATGAGACAATATCTTACTTCGAAATATTTTTTCGCGAATTCCATATTATCCAAAGAAAATAAAGTCAATTTATTATAAACACTTACTCGAAGCGAACTGAAGACATAAGGGGACGTACTTAACACTGAAATTATCATACACAAGTGTTTTTCAATGCCGATTACAAGAATAAAAGTATATTACTAATATCTGTTCTAAATGTTTTGGAGTTAAACGTCGACGTCTTTCGTTGAAAATCCATTTATATTGCGAGAAGGACTGCTCGACGTCGACAGATGTAACTGGGGCATACTTAAAATATCTAAATTTTCACACCACATTCACGCCCGGTGTAGCAAAGTCTACTTTGCCGTTTAAAAGGTCTATTACACCTGTCATCATAACAAATCCGGGACTTAAAAAAAAATAGTCTGAAATTGTCTTTGTACCCTCTCAGCAATATCTCCCCGTAATTGAAAAATATATTGACGACGATCGAATACAATGTTTATTGGCATCCACTGTAATAAATTCTGATATTGAAGATCCTGTATGGCTAGTGGATTTCTTGAAAAACATCCGTGTATAGTCTCCAGATTTTCTTGAACAGTTGGATCCATAAATGCCTGTTACGCCTGTGAAATAGCAACTGCGTCATTTGAATTTAACTGTTGTATTACGGATTTCACATTTTCAAAATGACAGTAATAGTACGATGCTGCCTTTAGCCAAGTGCATCATCGTATTGTAATGGGTTCTGGAGGTAATGATGTATTTGGTACAATTTCGTGTAACAGTTGTATACGACTTAGCGCTTTAAGAAAAACTTTCTTTGCACTAGCTATTAATTTATCAACGTTAGGATAGCACATCCTAATAGTTTTAGCAATCCTATGAAGCCCATGTGCCAATCATATGTTCTTCTTCTTCTTCTTTTAGCGGGGCGCCTGGAGGTCGCCGCACTCAGGCCTTGTGGCCCATTGTGCTACCGCTAACAAATTAGGGAGCTCCCCCGTACAGACCGGATTCCAGCCCAAAGGCTGAAATCCTTCCCACGGGAGAACTCCTTATTTCCTCCAGCATTGGAAAGCCAGTGCCGAAGTGTTTGTGCCTCAGGTTCATCAGTCCTGGGCAAGAAGTGAGAACGTGGATGGAAGTCTCCTCCTCGTCCTCACAGAACCTGCAATCGGGGTGGTGTGTAGGTGTTTTTTAAAAGAGCCATGTCCGGTCAGGAGGCCTGTTACGGCTCTAATTTGCTTTCTGCTTAGACGCAGAAATTGCTTTGTTCTCTCCGGCAAGGGTCCTGCGATTAGGAGCTTCGCTTGCCGGAGTCCAGGATAGGAATCCCAGAGGTCAGTGAACTGGGAGCGAGTCCAGTTATCTATTAACCTCTTGGCTTGGGATCTAGGGTAGCCGAGAGCCGGCTCCGGACCGAGCAGAGGTTTACGAGAGCCCCTTCTGGCCAGAGCGTCGGCCCGCTCGTTACCCTCAATGTTGCTGTGTCCAGGCACCCAGAGAAGCCTGACCCAGTTTGATGAGCCAAGTTCGCAGAGGGCCTGTTTACAGTTTTGGACCAGTTTTGACTTGGTCCGATTCGATGCAAGGGCCTTGAGGGCCGCTTGGCTGTCGCTACATATATATATATGTGTTTATTAGAGTACTCCTTTCGGATATTCTCCTGTGCGCAGACCAAAATGGCAAAGATCTCGGTCTGGAATACCGTGGCGAATTTGCCCAGGGCATAAGAAAGCTCAGCCCTGGGCCTTTCCCCAAATATACCCGCTCCGGTACTTTCCTCAAGCCTCGATCCGTCTGTGAACCAGACAATATCTGCAGGCCTTAGTATGTCCTCGAGATGTCTCCAGTCTTCCCTTTTCGGGAAGACTACCTCGAAGGGTTGTGCGAAGGAGAAGGAAGGTATCACGTCGTCACTCCTGGCCTCCAGAAGTGAGTGGGCTCCTATCGCATCAGCTAGGGCCCTAGTGTGACCTAATTGTTCTCCTCCTTTCATCCACTGACCTCCACATTCCAGTCTGTAGGCCGCTTTCCGAGCCTCGGCCACAATCACTAGGTGAAGGGGCGCAAGGTCCAGAAGGACCTCCAGAGCTGCCGTGGGGGTCGTGCGTATTGCTCCTGTGACTCCTAAGCAGGCAAGTCTTTGAAGTTGTGTTAGCATCTGTCTTATGGTTGACCTGGTTGTGGCAGGCCACCAGACAACAGAGGCATACGTAATCATTGGTCTAACTATGACAGTATAGTACCACATAGCCACCCTGGGGTTTAGCCCCCATGTTTTGCCAAAGGTTCTTCTACATACCCATAGGGTTGTAGTGGCCCTTTGTACCTGTCTCTCTATATGATCTCTCCAGGTCAGCTTAGAGTCCAGGATGACCCCCAGATACTTCACTGTCCTTGAGATCGTTAGAGTCGTGTTGTAGAGTACGGGTTCGACGAAACCGTCTAGCCTGCGTCTCCTAGTAATCATCTCCAATCATATGTTACATGAAGTATCTTCCAATATGTTTCCTTCAAAATTCTTCCAGCAGCTTTCATACAATTCATTCCATCGGTAAGAAATAATAACAACTTGTCCTTATTTTCTGCATATTTGTCACCCCAAAAGTTTTGTAAACTTGAATTTACTGCGCATACCTGCTGCAATTTAAAACAATCTGTTACGTATTTCGTTTTTACTTAATGTTTCTTGATAAAACTAAGTTACGCATTAACATAGTAAAATTAATTTAGTATGTTGCATGACTTTGTTTATACTTTGGAAATGTATCAGTACGCGTTTACAATATATAATATACAGGGTGTAATCAGTTTCATGTCTTAAAAAAAAACTGGTAATGGGGACCGACTAGACAAACAAAAAACCTTTATGACTTTTCCCTCTAGGGACAGTTTGAAAAACACTGATCTAGCTTAACATATTTAATATTATGGTTGACAACTATTGAGAACCACTGCTTTTCTTGGTCGATGGACTTGTACTTCCCAATTACACAACTTTTAAATTGTCATAAAAAAAGTGCTGGCCGGCACACGCGGTGTCAAAGGACCATCGACCGCCTTTGATGTACCGCCTCAACTGAACTGAGGCAAGTATAAAGAGGTAAATAATTCGTTCTCTCTTCGTGCACAATTGCAAGCAAATAATGGCCATAGAGGTTTAAACAGAACATTTCTTTACATGTGTGTTTTTTAATTTGGAACAAAATATTGGATTGTTTATAATTTAAAAAAATTAAATGTGGTTTATTAACATTTGTAACATAAATGAGTGTCCTGGGTTAAAAGCTTACCACCTACCTAAATGATTAAAAATCTATGCATCTGTATCAATACACAGTTCGGTACGTCGAATTAAGTACATACGCACTTCGTTCAACACTAAACACTAAACTATCAACTAACGTTGTCAATAAAGAAAAATAAAATAAAAACTTGGTACAAAAGCCAAAAAGGAATACAAAAAGGACGAACAAGTAAGTTGTGTCTGTACGCAATCAAGAATTTGACAACTTGAACGGTAAGTCAATAAAATAAATTTTAACTATAAATACACAATGACGCGAAATTCAAATATAACAAAAACAACGAACGACGTGTGTACATAACGAAACACCAACAGTAACTAAAATATTGCACAGGGGAGAGTTAGAGTACAGTTTTCTTCAGATCAGATCTAGATCTAAACCTACCTCAATATTCCAGCAGTTCTCAAAAATTTTTAATGAAAATTTGCGAAATTTTTGTTCATTTTTTTATCTCCAAAACTATGAGCTTTAGACCCCATGTTATATAAGGTTTTTTTGTTTGTCTTGTCGTTCCCTACCACCAGTTTTTTTAATGACATGAAACTAACTACACCCTGTATATAAAAGACATTCCTGGAATCCGGTATGTAAATCCGACCTCTGATTATAACTAAAAACGAAATTGCAATAATTTTTTGACAATGGTATATACATCAAAAACTATTAATTTTCTGATTCATCTGCTCAGACCCAGAATCCTACATTTTTAACTTCGTATTAACCACGTAAAACAAAACTTGAAGGAGTCAGAAAACTGAAAAGAAAATTATGTCATCAGGCAAATCAGTCGAAAAGAAGAAAAAATGAGAAAAGATGAAATTATCCAATTTTGTGAAGATCCCTTTTCAGAATAACTTGTAAACTTCATCAGACCTAATTTAAATCTTCAGCAAAGAAACGATTGTGGTAACTTTTATTTTCAATATCCAGTTATCTAGATATATAAGCATATTTTTGTTCATTTCTGTTTTTTATAATTTCATTCATAATAAATGTAGACTGCATACCCATTTTCAACATGATGTTGACAATTGTATGCTCATCGTGTATTGCCATAAAAAAGAATATTTTTTTGATTTTTGAGTATTTATTTTAAAAACCATATAGATGATTAGGAGATAGTATCGGAAAGTATTAATATGAACATGCTAAAACAAGATCTTTTTAAAAAAATTAAAAAATGTAAACAATTTCTCGAAGCTGCAACCTAGAATAACGTATATAGGGAGGAAACTGCAGGTAATAAGTTTGCCATTTATAAATATTGTGGAAAATATTACATTTGTTTTCCTTTTAGAACAAAGAAATATAAAAACAAGCTAACGATTATACTCTTCGCCGATTTACTGCACCTTTTATATAATTGTTGCACATTCGATAGGATACTCTTCGCAGTTTTTTTGTAAATAATATTAGTTTTACACATTTTTAGTTTAATTACAAAACATTAAGAAAAACATTTCCTATTTAAAAACTTAACTTTTTCATTTATTTTGTTCAAAAATAGGCTTCTCCCTCTAGCCAACACTAACTTACTGTTCAAATTTCAATACAATCGGCCTTTTCGTTCTTAAGTTATCGTGCTTACAAGAAACGTGACGGACGGACAGACAGACAGACGAACGGACATTTTGAAAGTTGTTCAGAATTCGAACACCAACACAGTGATATGAAAATTTTTTCTCTACGGGCAATATTACCGGTTTTAGAAATGTGTCGATCAAATGCAATATACTCTTCGTTTTGTATTTGCGAGGAGTATAGAGGTGTTTTAAAATCTCATGAGCTGTGACCTTCATATGCGCAGAGACATAATCGCCCCTGTCGACTCAGTTACACTTCTTAAAAATATTATATTTATTGTTTATAATTTATCTCGAGCTCTTGCTTATGTATCCAGCAAGGCAGCCTCCAGTGTCTTCAAAAAAATACTTATAACGCAAAATAAACTTTGCGTTTTGCGCATTTCGCGGCTCATGAGATTCTGAAACATCTCTAATAATAAAATGCAAATTGAATGCTCGGCTAAAAACGTCTATTTAACAATTAAAAATGTAAGCTTTAGGATGAAAAAATCTGCACTTAATCTTCAGGATTTTGTTAATGGATGTTCAAAGTTTGTATAAGAATTTTGGTAAACTCAAAAAAAACATTTTTTAATACTTTCAACCTTGAAAATAGCCGTCTTGCGCTTTTTAAACATTAAATTGTGTATAATTCGGAAATGGTCAACTTTACGAAAAAATGGCAAAAGACCTTTTTAGTTTAGAGTGACCACAAAACCCCCAAAAAAATCATTTGGGTAAAAAAACGATTTTTATCTTGTCTAACATACCAGCATGGACTGGGATTGTACAGAGTAACTATACCACGACGGTCAAGAGCAACATCGTTTTTTATGAAGGTTAAACCCTCAGGTAGACAATAAAAAAGACAAAATGCATCACTCATATTTTGCAAACGAAAATACTTTGAGCACCTGCACTAAATCGTTCATAACTAAATAAATACTTCAACTGGAAGGTCGTACTATAGTGTAGGGGACCATCCATTTAATTTTACACGTCACGCAAATTTCATCGTTTTTCTACCCCTCCCTCCCCCTATGTAACAGGTTGTCACATTGAAGTCCCCCCCCTCCGTTGCGACGTCACATGTTTTACAGCATTAAATTTTAAGGAAGAATTTTCTGATTTTTGTATTTTTTTGAATTTTAAAACAACGGTATACGTAGATGTAAATAATGTGATGTCACAAATGTTTGACCCCCTCCTCCCCTCGTGTTACACTCTGTCACACTATATGGACCCCCTCCTCCCCTTCAAAGTGTGACGTAATTAATGGATAGCCCCTAGGCGAATTAGCATTTCTGACTAAAAAGTTTACCGAATGAATGGATTCTCACGAAACTTTCTGGATTCTGTTCGTATTGATGTCTAGATCACACTCTCAAAAAATATTTTGCCGCTATTGCCCCGCAATTGTTTTAAACAATGATTTTGTTGCTAATTTGTTAATTAGCAAAATTGAGGGAAATTTAAAAACCAAAACGTATTTTTAGATAATTTGACAATAAATAACTTTTTATTCTTGTAATATTTTCGAAAATATACGTATTTTCCGAGATTCGGCGGTTTTTTCCAAAAAGGGGGGAGGGAGAATAAAAAGTGACGAGAAGAAATTCACAAAAATTATGGTGAATGTATTATTAAATTTTCCGAACAAAGAAGACCCTTATCGGAAAATGGAAAATCTCGTAAACTATGAAATGTAAAATCTGAAAAAATTCAAACGTATAGGCTAAGATATTGTTTAAAATTTTAGTCTCTTGTAATTTTTTTTGTAACGTGCATATTTTCCGAGTTATCAACAGTTTTTCACGATCAAAAACATGTTTTTGAAGTATTTTGAGTATTTATCAATCATCGAGGTGTATTGGGTAAGCTAATTTTTTACTACTTTTTGCTATTTTTAACCAATTAGCACAGCATTTTTAAGTCAATATTTTATTTGTTAAAATTGCAGTTACTGAACCTACAATTATTAAAGTTACAAGTTGAAGCGGAACTTGATGTAGTTGATGTATTGTTGGTTCTTACTGCAGATGTATTTCCTCGCATACTGTTGATTATTTCACCATGGTTAACTTCATCAATGGTTAGATAGGGTTTTATGGAACCAGAGTTATTGTGACCCGTAATTTTTATTAGTTGCTGCTCTGGGATCCTTCTTTTTGCCAAATGACTCACTGTGGTTGAGCGATTAAAATGATTAGTTATCTTTTTATTTTTGGTATTCAATCCAATAGCTTGTCCTGATGATTTAGTCCATCAGTTAATCGTATTCCTGCCTATAGGCATATTGTCAAACCAGAAATCATTTTGGTCTTAAAAAAAGACGATTATTAGTTATATTTTTACCTCGTTTAGATAAAAACTCATGAAACAATCTAACAGGACATACATTTTTGTTTTCAATATTTGGCACAAGCCATTTACTACTTGTGCAATTTTTTGACCCCTTGGTTGGCCTTCCATGATTATTTTTCTCAATACCAAAATAATCTATTAGCCAAGCAGCAGCTTCTCCACCGCGCCAAGCTAACTCAACAGCTACAACATGGTAAAAAATTTGTTGAATTTCAATATGACATTTGAACATATCATTTGTGTGCCTTTTGGCTGATAACACCACATGTATGCGTGTTATAGCTGTAATCTTTTACTGATTGGATGGATTTTGACACATGACTTGAAATGGAAAATTTTGGTTGGTTAATACATTTGGTAAAAAAAATTATCTACAATATACTGCGATTTCAGCCGCTTTAGCTGGGAGCCATTTTCCGGTCCTTTAGAATTGTTCGCTCAGCATCTTGCTCTACATCCTCTATAGCTTTCAAAATTTAATCTGCTCATAAAAATTCATATACTTACGCCCATTTTTTTAAAAGACCTTAAATAGTAAGTAAAATGGAACTCAAATCATCTGCATAAAAATAGACAAGCTCATGTTATGATCAAGCGTCGGAATTTTTCAGCGCTAACAGAGTCGGACTTGACTTGATAATTAATTTTGCAAGAAATATTATAACAACAATGTTGTGTTTTGACAATTGTGAATTTGTAAATTCACTCTTTATGTTATCCCTATTTATAACATTAACATACTACCTTTCGTATTTGTGTAAAGTCATCGAGTAAAGAAATTTTTAATAATAAATAATCAGTTGGAACTGACAAAATGTATTGGAAAAGTACTTACCCCGAGACGTTTGCCTCTTTGTGGTCAGATTTAGACGACATAAAAAAGATATCAACAGCCAGCATCAGATAGATACCGTACAGCATAATGGGCATCGAATGAAAGATGTAATAGAAAATGTCTTATTCGCTATTTTATTTACATATATTTATTTGCATGGTATAAAATTATTAATCTTTTCAAATTGTCTATAATTATTTTTGTACCGCTATTGTTAAATATCCACTTTAATGCTGGAAGGGAGCGTTCTGCATCGGCAGAAGTAAGCGGTGCATGCCTCATGGCCAAATATTTGGAATGTTTGGTATTACCCAGATTACCCTCCAAAAGTTTGCTAATTGTTGCAATTCCTTCATATCCGGGTTTTTTCGAGAACGTTTAATTCAATTTGTGATATATTTTATGATCTTTTATTCCCTCTGCTTCTAATAAAATAAATATGTTTTTATTACATTGCTCCGATTCCCGGTAGTTTTCTATTCTTTCACGAGCTAACACGTCTCTACGTCTTTTAACTGTTGGCATTTTTCGTACTCTAAACTCAATAAGAACTACTCCGAAGGAAACTTACTAAATAAATAGTTTCGCTAACGAATTACGCGGAATACTAAAGTCCAGCGTACTCACGCAAACTGCTAAAATCCAGCCCACGATTAGAGATGTGACGGCAATCACCCTAACTGCTACTTATCACCTGTTCCATCAACTGAGTAATCGCTAACAGCGATTGGCGAGAAAAGAACCGATAATTAAATCACTTTTTTCTATGGTCGCAAAGTAGCGGAAGGCAGGTGGCACCGCGATTCGTTAAAAATACTTTGTCAACTTCTATATTAAAACAAATCAATTACGCACGACATTTGTTTACGTATGTATTAATAAATAATATATATAATTAATAGAAATAAGAGACAAGCATCGAAGCCGAACGGGTGGCATATAAACATTACAGTCGTATGGATATGGCAGTATTTGCGCCAAGGACTAAAAATCCATGCGCGCTGAAGTTGCGCAGAATCTAATGACATTTGACGATATCCTTTTTTTGAGGTTGGTTGTGTTGTTAATTTTCTCCATAATTTGTATTTCGTGTTTTCGTTCAGAAGTGTACAAAATGTACCTACTCTACAATTATCACAGAATGTTGACCGTTCAACGTCTGCAGGTGGTCACCGAGAAAGGCAAGGAGTATTTGCGCCGTTTTCGCAATTTAGTTTCAACGGCAAAAATGGCGCAATTGTTCCTTGCCCTTCTTGGATACCACCTACTGACTTTCAACGGACGACTTTGACCTACCTCAAAGTTTTGCAAACAAAACGTTTCATCAAATATCATAGCTGGGAAATAACTAAGATAAAAGATACTTTTTAGTAATTTAGGTACTTTTGGTAACTTAGATACTTGATCTTAGATACTTTTATTTTCAAGTAACTTGTATCTATTTTTTTGATACTTTTTACAAGTAACTAATATCTAAAGTTACTTTATAGTATCTTAGTTATTTTTAGGGTAACTAAGTTACTTTTTACTTACTTTTTTTACTTTTAGTTAATTTTATAGTATCTAAGTTACTTTCATAGTATCTTAGTTACTTTTAGAGTATCTAGATACTTTCAAAAATTATGTAAGATATTTTTTAGCAAGATACTTTATATGAAATATACAAGCTAGCGCAAATTTACACATGTCTGTTGCCTGCCTGGCTGCATTCTACGGTTCCATATCATCAGCATCAGTACAAATTTAATTGCATCTATGCAAGAGCGCGGAAAGGCGCTTGTTAACGAACGATACGTAGTAGTAGTAACGTAGTCGTGTGTCGTGTACACATTTTAATATATAGTATTACTTTTATGTTTTATGTACCATGTACTTATTATAAAATTGATAAATAGTGAACAGTTTCAACAGTTAAAGTTTGTGATTGACGATTGTTTTACCGTTGTTCTGCGAAGAAAAGGCAAGTGTTTATTTTATCTTACGGTACAACGTACAATACATATTATTATAAATATTATAATAATATACATACATTTACCATTCACCGTACCGTAACACTCGCAACAGCAAAGTTACACATTTTTTAAAGTATCATAATTTTCAATAAAATAATGTTTATTATTATAATAAATAACAATACATGATTAGTAATATTGACACTTGTCACTGTGCCAGATTAATTTTCGAGCAAAAAAACCTTTTACTTATTTAAAGTATTTTCAGCAGTTTCAGCTGCGGCAGTATCTCAGTTACCCAAAAGTAACTAAGATAATTCCAGGTATCTTAGATATTTTAGGAAGTAACTAAGATACTTGAGAAAAGTAACTAAGATATTTTTACATGTATCTCGTATATTAAGATACTTTCTGCAAGTATCTAGATACTCAAGATAACTTAGATACTTTTCTAAAGTATCTTCAAAAAAGTATCTAAGTAACTTTTTTAAAGTATCTTTCCCAGCTCTGCCAAACATATTTTTGTATAATTCAGAAACATTATAATAAAGAAATCAACTTGGTTATGTTAGATCACAGTAGAAAGAAGACCAGTAGTCCCACTTACTCTTGAGATTTGTTGTACTCGATTTTATTTTTTATGAATCCACTGCGCATCCGATATTTGTATCCCACGGCCATCCACATATACACTGGTCGAGGTAGAAAATACTAATAAACCGGCCAACACTTGCAATGACACTAAATTTTGGTTCGAAGATATTATATCCTTGGCAAATATTTTTTTGGACATTGGATTTAATGTTTACTGATTAATCAATATAAAGTGACGAATTAAAATTTGACCTACCTTTACTTAAATTTATTACATAACATCCACGTCTGACGTCACAGACTGAAAATGTATGACTATATTATTACCAAGGGGTCAAGCACCTATAAAAATTTGTGTACGGCTGCCGAATAGGCCGTGAACTATCGATTAGGCTGCTGCGCCTGCCAATTACATTAACTGCCATGTCAGGAGATTACCTAAAAGTTGTACAGCGATGCCGACGGTGGAACACAAATGTGTACAGCTTGCTACAAATAGGTGCCTGCTTGCAAATAAATGATGTGTTAGAATTGCAACTAACTGATATAGGTTATTGTCTGTTATACAAATTGAGTAACAATAATAATATCTCCTGTAGCAAAACAAAAATAATTTAGTGTGAATGTATGCAACCCGTTTGACAAAATTTGTATAGGTTGTTGCCTATGGCGGCGGCGCTATGCTGGTATCTAAGTGCACTTGGAAATGAATAGGCATAGGTATTGCAAAAATTGCCTCTTTTTTGATGAACACTACTTTTTTTGGTGACTTTTTTCCAGGCTGACTTCCTGGTGAGAGAGCACTTTCTTAGAGATAATTGTCTGGTCAAGTCTGCTAGTTATATACCTTTTTGGTTCTAGTAATAGTTATATATTGCTGAATAATTTTTATTATTGTGCCTGGTCATTTTTATAGGTATGTATATTGTTTAATAAATGTATCTAATCATGTTTGTACTTTTTACTTAAATCTTTTAATATTTTTGTAGCTAACGACTAATAAATCTACTAAAAGAACTGGGAACGTAATTATACGTAATTAATACTAATGACCAGATCCGACTCTAATAATGTATGCATATTTTTTTTTTATTTTTACATCTCTACCTAATAATTGAAGGCTGGAGAGCGGAGTTTTTTAAATAAAACTAGGAAACTAATTAAATAATTTATTCAAGTTAGCCAGTACCAGTACTTTATGAACGTCAAAAATACATACAATTGTACATTACATCATACAAAGTCAAAGTAACAAGCACAAAATCACAAAATAGTATATGATGCAACAGGCACAAAATGATGCTCATCTTGCATGAGTATGGAAGTTTGCAAGAAGAGTCGAGGGTGAATTCTGCAATTGACACTAGGGCAAAGTTACCATTTTGTGTGAGTTGCATACTACAGTTTTTGTACAACATATTGTCTCTGTTTAATATACTACAAACATTGATACAAAGAAATAATTCATTACCTAAAAAAATGCCGTCAGAAACAAACTGTTGACATTTTATCACTCCATCAGTGGACGTGAAAGAGTCATTTGAATTTTCATGAAGTTTGATAGTCGCTGTATAATTGTCATCGAAAACTTTTGAAATTTAATGTAATGTTGGGTTTTCGGACTGCTAATTTTTGTTGTAAGTCTTCCTGATCTGTCGGACTTGTAGGACGTTCAAAGCCAATCATTCCCTCACCTGCCTCGTTACCTAAATAATAAAATTAAAAATTAGTGGAGTTTTTAAATATTTGTAGGTACGATACACATATATATTCACATTTGTATTTTTGTGGAAAAATTTTAAATTTATGTCGGCAGTTAAAGTCCTCTATAAAACAATTACAGATATTCAAAGTTAACAGTATTACTGTGAAGTCTTTGGTGATGATTTAGATCTTGAAATTAATGTGATATCTTCTGGAAATAAGTACTCTAAAACTTAGACCACGTTAACCACTTACAGCCTTCATATTATTCTATTTGGTGCCATTATGATACATATAAATATTATATACATACCAAAAGCCTCATGTTCATCTTCAAAAGATAATCTCCTAGGATAATATGTTGAGGGACCAGGAGCATCAAGAACATTAATATCTTTTGAAATACTAGCAGGTGTTCTATCCATTAATGTTACTTGTGATAATAATTCTAAAATTGGAAAAGTAGATAAGTGTTGCAAGAGAATTACAAAGTATATAAGTACCTATATCTTCAACATCTCCTGTAGAATCATCATCAGAACTGTTTCTTTGTCCCTCGTATAAAACACTGTTGATTTCAAATATAAATGGAACTGCGTCTCTTTTTAGGCGATTTTCTTGAATACTCAAAATGTAAACTACATATTCTAAAATGTTCATATGTTGCAGTATGTTGAATTGTAATTATTCAAATCTGAATTTTTTACATTTGCTTTCCATAATAAGCACCTAAAATATAAAAATAATACATATAATATGTATATATGGGGTAGGTATGTAATTTAATCACTGATATAGTAGGCATAGTATTAAATCTATAACCCACTAAAAAATATCAATATGCTATGGTCAGAATAAGTTTAATTATTTTATAAGCAAACAGATGGGTATATATATATTCTCCTCTTATGTTGAGCCATAACCGCTAATACCTTATTCTCTTCTTTTTCAAATTTAGTAGGTAGTATTTAATTTTTAGAAATCTATTTTTAATTTAGGAAAATAGCAGTTACCTACATAAAATAAAGAAATTGCGTTATAAATGTGATATTTAACCATTATAATAAGTAGGGTTACCTAACCTAACGTAACCAAAAACTTTAGGATTCTATGAGCTGCTTTTATTTACAATTTAAATTTGTTGTCACATATTTTTTTAAATTTTTTAGTAGGTATACAGAATATGTAACCGCCTAGGAAAAGTATAAAACTTACCTATTTTTGTCCTTAGGAAATCTAAAGAAGGTTATCTCAGGGCATTTCCTGGAATTACGTTTGTATGCAATTTTAATCATTGTTGTAAAACATACAAACACAAAGTAAATATTGTCAGAAAGTAATTAGGCACTTTACTAAAAACAAATACTAGGATGTTAGCATAATTTCAAAACTCAAAAATAACACAATGGCGACTGCTATAGAAATAATATCAACAAACCTTACCACGCCTCCGCTGTTCACTGCGCATCAAAAATTTGTATCCCAGAAGCAGAATAAGCGCACTGTAAATTTTGACCAAGAAAAGGGGAGGAGTCGAACTACTGGTCTTCTTTCTACTGTGGTTAGATGTAACTTTTTATTATCTATTAAAAATTATAGTAGGTAGAAGTTACATGACCCAAATTCGTTTGTACATATATAACATTTTACGTGGGCTTCACGCCGTAGCCTTGAAACAACCAATAAAATACTCGTAAATACTGCCATATCCATACGACTGTAAATCATGCTTATATGCAGCCGGGTGCCGTCCCAGGCAATAGTCCCTTCAAATTAGGAAAATTGTGGGAAATTTTTCCTACAGCTAAGCCACCCATATAGAAAGTTGTCTTGGGGTTGTGTTAACATATTTTTCACCAAGCGCATGAAAAGAAAAGGGTTGTTTTTTAGATTAGATACATATATACGTTTTTTGGCCATTTTGGCGGTTTTTTGCGTTTTGCTGTAAAACTATGCACTTTTGAGAAAATATGAGCTGATTTGATATTGTAGATCTAGCGATTCTCTACAATTTTTGTTCTTTTCATTTGTTTGAAATTCCGCTTAGTTGCGCCGCTAGAGCGCGCTGAAGTTTATGTAAATGTATACATTTTTTTGCTGTTTGATTTTAAGCCAAAACTATGCATTTTATAAAAAAAATATCAAGATATCAAAGTTGTAGATAAAAAAATTTTCGACAATTTTGTTCAGTTTTTTTTCAAAGTCGCGTGGTTTTGCCGCTAGAGGGCGAAAAACATTTCTTCAATACTCTTGAGCGGATAAAAAAAATACAGGCATTGTGAACAGCTGCTCTACTTAATATTTTTTACCGGCTAAGCTAATATAGATGACATTAAGATGACATTTACAAAAAGGCCTATCACGAACACCACAGCTGAATGCGCGTAGTTCATACTATTAGATGCACCGTTCTATGCGCAGCTGTGTAAGAAATGAACGATGGGTTTCAAAAATAATAATTTTTTTTTACTCTCCAAGTTTTTATATAATTGAACAGTACTCTAAAAAAATGCATAGTTTTGCCTGTATATCAAAAATATAAGGGCTATATTTTTTCCGCTCAAGAGTATTGAAAAAATGTTTTTCGCGCTCTAGCGACAAAACCGCGCGACTTAAAAAAACAATGAACAAAATTTGTCGAAAACTTTTTTATCTACAACTTTGATATCTTGATATTTTTTTATAAAATGCATAGTTTTGGCTTAAAATCAAACACCAAAAAAATTTATACATATACATAAACTTCAGCGCGCTCTAGCGGCGTAACTAAGCGGAATTTCAAAAGAATGAAGAGAACAAAAATTGTAGAGAATCGCTAGAAGTCATATTTTCTCAAAAATGCATAGTTTTGCAGCAAAACGCAAAAAACCGCCAAAATGGCCAAAAAACATATATATGTATCTATATCTAAAAAACAACCCTTTTTTTCATGCGCTTGGTGAAAAATATGTTAACACAACCCCAAGACAACTATATGGGTGGCTTAGCTGTAGGAAAAATTTCCCAAAATCAGTGATTTTTTTCCTCTAATTTGAAGGGACTACAATGGCAATTTGTGACGAATCGAACCCAATCGTTGAAGCGATCCAAATAATGATATAATCACTGCTATAAAGAACAGTAGTTACTGAACGATCACTGTGTTTAAAAAATCGCAGTCTGTGTCATCTCTACCCACGATTAGTAGACAACCGTACAACTTTACGTGGAGGTCGATGGCGTCACTGAAACTACCAATGAACAGAAAGCACACGGCACATTATAAATGTTAATGTTGCAGTTTGCTACGTGTTTTTTAATCATTTGTTTTCTATATTTATCGTGTTTTTGTCACTTAAGAATTAGTAGTTTGTTTTTCAAATATAAATACGGGTTGTTTTAGTTAAATTCCTTTTATTAGCTAGTAGGCATGTAAATAATGTACTTTATATCTACGGATTTATGGATTTGTTGGTTTCGTAATTTGGTTAACAAATATTTTCGATTCACATTATTGTCAATCGAAAATTATTACTTGATGTTTTATGCAATAATATTTATCAATGTATTTTCAATATAATTAATTGTACTTTATTTAATGCTCCTGAGTGTGACCCTGTTATCGCTGAAAGATTCCGACCCTTGGTTATGATACATGTGACAGATATAAGATACGTGCGCTGTCAAACTCAGTCAGGGAGTGACTGTTCCCTTGCAAAGAGAAAGCCAAGTGAAAGTGGGCGTGGTTCTCTTGGGAAATAGAAAATCGTATTATTGAATACAGCTTCTCTCGGTAGGTAGAAGAACGCGCTCCTCGGTTTCATCTTTTATAAATTTGTAAAGGAACAGTCACTCCCTGGCGAAATTTGACAGCGCACGCATCTTATAATATCTGTCACATATGTCATGATCATACTTCGGATGTAGCTGCTGTCTTTTACAGACAGAGGTAGGGCTAATATTGGTATATCTACTAAAACATTCCCAAACTACAAACACAGAAAGGCATGCAACGTATTAATTAAATTTTATTAATTCTACCATGGTAATGCGTTTAGCCGGTGACGCACCTATGAAATACAAACGTAAGGCGTAATAGATTCTTTTAACTTGTAGTGCACGTGCACTTTACGCTACCTCGTCCGTCCGGTGCGGGAGGGGAGAAAATTACTACGCTCACGATGAAACAGTAGCAGACGTAACGTCGCGTGTGTTGGACGGTGGTATTCTATAAACGCTATTCCAAACTTATAGCATTCTGAGTTGTAAAAGTGTCCAGCCAAGCTACGAAATGCCGTCAACAAGTGAATTTCTTTTACCCTGTCGGCACGCGGGCAATTTACTACGACGTCTGTCATTAATCTGTGTACCTCCTTTCGTTTCATTTTAATGCAGCTGTACTACGAAGATAGAGACGTACAACACTGTCGAATGTTTGGCTTGCGCTTTTGGAAGAAGTGGCTTTCCACCACGGTTTTTTCAGTGACTGAACACCTGCACGTTTAACTTGAAACGCTGTAAAATCCGTTGGAGTTACGAAGAAAATGGACGTAAACAATGTTATAGAAAACTAAATTTTCTATAGAAATATCAGTGGTAGCATATGTCTAGCTTAAATACTTTTGGCGAGAAGATGGTTGATAGTAGTGCAATGTGTAACGGTCACGTATTGAAGGAACACTCAGTACCTTAAATTAAATAAAAGCATGTATAAAATTGGTGCATTTATAAGATTGTTTTCGTACTTTCATAAAAACGGTAAATTCTAGCAGGTAAAGGACCGTTTGACCTTTCACTCGCTACACGCGGGGACAGGGGGTGTTGTTTACTTCGTGCCGGTAAATTTTCATTGTTTTGAGTCAGTCGAGGTTCGGCTGAGAGTCGAGATATGCCATGGGAGAATAGTGAATTTGACCTCTCCGGTATAATTAAGTGGTAATCAAGTTGTTTAAGCAAGAATATTTAAAGTCTTTTTATGGTGACGATTATTCTTTTTGAGTATTGCCGTTACGTTTTATGTAAATAGTGCATCAGAGTATTGTGTAAATCACCAAGTGCAAATATTTAATAGTCAATTAAATGACAATGAATCTGTATTAAATAGCAGCAAATTGCGTGATTAATCTGAATTAGTTGCTATGATGCCATCCATGATAATTTGTGATTTTAAGTGCCCACCTAGTCTGTGGTTTGTACGTTTATAGATTGGGTGACATACGTCCATCGACGTTCAGTTGTCCAGGAAAGAAACTAAGTTTTTTATTTCATGTACTAGTTGTGGTAGCTCAAAAGGCTACGCGCGTGGAGAACAATGATTTTAGTGTTGTTAAAGAACTAGTTTCGTGATGGATTTTTCCTTCCTGAGTGAGATCGGTAAACAATTTGACCGCTTTCATGTTAGTTGTAGACATTGGCTACAGTGACTAGATTTGTTGACAATTTGGATGCCTCAATAGGCATACATAGTGGCTTAATTAGTGTGTGCTCGCTAGCAACATTTAAGGTTGTTCAGAAACAATAGAAAAACCGGTACGCGCCGAAAGCTTTTTGTATGTCTCCCCAATTTGGGTATTCGGTTGTGAAACTTTTTTGAGTTTTAAAATTTAGCGTGCCATGTCAATTTATGTAATTAGTTTAACAGGTTAATCCTTGTTAAAATGCTATTTGTTGTACAGTCCCGAGTAACTTTAGTGAGTAAGTTATAAGAGTGTTTTGTTTGTTTTTTATAACTCCGAATGTTAATAGATTATTTGTTTTAGTAGTTGTTTAATTTCATTAAGCCAACACTCATTTAAACTGGGATAGCTCGGTGTTTCCTTATTTTGCCGGGCCAACTTATAGTTTAAAGTGAGCAGAAATTGTGTATTATTTGATTTCTAGTAACCTCAAAATAAGGTGGCGTCCAACAACTATCGTTTTCGTTGAGCCTTATAGAGCTGTGTATTTATATTTTGGATAATTTCCTGTATTTGCCAAGGTAAGTGCTAACCAATATTAAGTCAAGCTATGAATGGTAATCTGCCCCCTGAGGTCTTATGCTATGCTTTATTTTGAGTTATTGATTATGATTGAGGATTTAATATAACAAAAAGGCAAGGTTATAAACTGAATAACTGTAAATTTTGTTTTCAAATTTCAATCACTCTCACGCCTAAAGTGTTTGAAGATAGACATGCCATCACTGACTTTTTTATAGAAAATTTAATTCTCCATAAAATTGTATATGTTCATTTTTTTCATAACTCTAACGGTATTGGCAGCGTATCGAGTCAAAAGTTCCGGCGTCCAATTTTACTCGTGTTTTTTTTTTGCACAATGGCCGGCAAGTTAGATAATAATATTAATAATGTACTATTTTTTTGAAAGCAAGTGTACATGTCTGTTGTTCAATAAGATTTAAGTATTCGATAAGACTTCAGCCAATCCAATTTAATCAGCAAGAGATTTACTTATGTGCCCGCAATTATTTGTAGCCTTGGTGGAAATGCAAAATTCTAATATTTTAAGTTCTTGTCGAACAGACGAACGTCATGTCTTTATTAGATCGAGCACTTCTATGTTTTACGACTTAAAGTGCTACAAGTTTCGTACGGTCTATAGTATAGTGTATTATATTAAAATGCCTCTTCCAATTGAGCCGACGATAGTGGATTCGCGATTTGGTGGACATAGAATTTGATGGTAAACAAGTGTATGGCATGAGATGTGACAAAGCAATTTCGTGGCCAAGCAAGGCTCATATTCAGAGACACATTTCTTCGGAAAATCGTAAACGGAGCGTAGGTGGCTTTACTTACAGTGACACGCAACGTAATTTTCACTTAGATTTAGTGGAATTTGTGATAGCACGTAACATACCGCGGTCGAAAGTAAACAGTCCAATTTTAAATACAACACTGTGAATGTGCCTTCCGAGAGTACAGTACGCAAAAACTATTTAACTACGGAGTACGAAAATATTAAACAGAAAATTTCTTGTGAACTGCATGGAAAGTACATAAAGTTAGCGTGGACGAAACAATCAATGCGTGGGGGTGAAAATAGTGCAATAAGTGCACACTTGATCGCCTCAAAAGTTATAGAAGCTAAAAATTATTGCACTATAGCGGCGGTAGTAAATACAAGTTTACAAAACTTGTGGGGTGACAAACATGAAGAAAATATGGACAAGTTCTTATTATTTCTTACCGATGGAGTGAATTATATGAAAGCTGCTGGAAGAATTTTGAAAGAAACATATCGGAATATACTGCATGTAACGTGTTTAGCACATGGGCTGCATAGGATTGCTGAAACTATTAGGAGGTGCTACCCTGATGTTGATAAATTAATAGCTAGTGTAAAGAAAGTTTTTCTTAAAGCACCAGGTCGTGACAGTTATTTCACGACATTCTATCAAATATTCCATTACCTCCAGCGCCCATTATCACATGATGGGGATCTTGGCTACAGACCGCATGGTACTAGTACTGTCATTTTGAAAATGTGAAATACGTAATACAACAGTTAAATCCAAATGACGCAGGTGCCATTTCACAAGCGCACCAGGCATTTCTGGATCCAACTGTTCAAGAACCTTTGGACACCATACACGGATGTTTCACACGAATTCTTCGACAGTACAAAAAAAATTCACAACTGTGTTAACAAAAAAATTTAGATTTGTTACGATGACAGGTGTGACAGACCCTTTTACAAGGCAAAGAAGTAGACCTTGCTACACCCGGCAGGAATGTGGTGACTTTGCGAAAGTTTCGATATTTTAAGTATGTCCCAGTTACATCTGTCGACGTCGAGCAGTCCTTCTCGCAATATAAATGGATTTTTATCGAAAGGCGCCGAAGTTTAACTTCAAAACATTTAGAGCAGATATTAGTGGTATACTTTTATTCTTGTAACCACCTGCAGTGAAAAATACTTATGCGTGTTAATTTAGTGTGAAGCACAGCCCCTTCCTTATACCACCAGTTGTCTTCGAGCGAGCGTTTATAATAAATTGGCGTTATTACCTTTCGATACTACAGAATTCGCTACAAAAGATTTCAAGGTAAGATATCGTCTCATAAGTGCATGCAACTCTTTATGCGCTGACACATCATCTAAAGCCAATCCTGGTTTGACGTCATATCTGGCCGCTAAATCCGAGCTCTGGTCATGACATGAGCTTGTTTATTTGTGTGCAGACGATTTCTGTTCAATTCTCTTCTTATTTGGGGTCTTTAGAAAAAATTTACGTATATAAAATGTTATTAGCAGACCAATTTTGCAAGCTATAGAAGATTTAGAGCAAGATGCTGAGTGAACAATTATAAATTTAAATACAAAAAAAACGTCAAAAAACGTTTTTTATTCATTCATGCCGAACTGAATTTCCGATACGAGCAATTTACAATGCCGATAAAATGCCAATCTTCCTTTTTACGTAGGGACATAGTACGGCCGTCTAGTCGAACTATTTATTTAGTTATGAACGATTGAATATTTGGAGCTTTAACATCTCCGACGCAATTATTTGAAATTTAAATCGATGTTCCACGGTGGTCCAGGGCGTTAAGCAGACTTCCGACTTCGGATCCCATAACGAACTACTTTTTAAATGTTTTTTAACTTTTTGGCCGACTTTTTTTATTCTAAAATTGCCTTTCGCGTATTTATCCGCGACAAACCTACAAAAATTATAATTCCTTATCATCTTGCTTTACTTTTGAGCGATAAGAGATTAATTTTTTAAATTTATTCTCAACTTTTTGGCAGATATTTTTCATTCCAAAGTTAGTTGGCTGTTATTTCTACTCAACTAACGTTTAAACATTGTAAAACGTTTAGCCTTTCTCCATTAAAACAAAATATATATTACTCGACTAGTTAAAAATTGATGCAAAGAACAAACATGAATCATCAATAACAATTGTTGAAAATTAAGGTGTCAAAATTCACTATAATTGTTTTGGCTCCTGTTTTCATGGTACACTTGGCAAAGTTTACTACTACGTTCTATCGTTTCGCCATGTTCACTCGTGTTCAAGAATACCAACTAAGCCTCCCGAGAGAAAGCAATGAAGGATTGTTCTCCGGGGAACCGGGGTTCCTTTCTCTCGCCGCGCGCCGTCAATAATAGAACCCCAGGGTGGCTTTTCCGGCGTGGTTCCTAAATAACTAAAGATTTCCCAGCTTCGAAGCATTCCGAGTAATCCACCATTACAAAGATGTGTAAATAAAATGGAATCTTATAAAAATGCAAGATGCTTTATCCGGAAGATAGTCAACACTATTAAGACGGAGGTTCCGGATGACAGGACAATTGAAAATCTGAGGAGACAAGAGCGATGCAGACACATTGGGCCTATATTGAGAGCCAAAGGAGGAACTCGTCCAAAATGGAAAGCGTGTTATAAGTAGTAGTAAGTTAATAAATATGTGTAAATACGTAACATTGTTTTTGTTTATTTATTTACTAAAGTCTTTTTAAATAAAAAACGTTTCTCGTATTTTTCTTCAGCAAGCCATAACCTAAGATACGTTTTATAATTTAAACGTATGTTGATGTAAGTTTTTTTTTACTTCAAATTACTCAAGGAACACATTCTTAAAATGTCGCAGATTCTTCCCAGGACACATTGTATATTTTATGTTTTATATTTAATTTCGGCATTCAATTTATTCTACTTTCACAAAGTAGACGATGAATCCATATATTAATTAATTATGAAATAATGAAATATGTTGTTTTTCATTATATAAACCATAATTTCTAATTTTTGTGACATTTTAGAGATTCTTCTGCATAAAAATATTATTATGTCCAAAAGCTATAATTTATTTCTTAACAGCATTTATAAAACGACGGTCAACAACAACACATTTCATATACCTCACCCAACTCACCCAATATGTCTGAGTTAATCGATATGAAACAAATCAACATCACATGCAATAGATTTCTTCAAGGCGTTGGAGAAATTCAACCACAGCTCATTACTTTAAGCTTCGTACAGACTACGGCTGCGCCTTTACTTTGCTTTACTTTACGTGTAATACAACATGTAATGCAACGTGCAATGCAACCTGTAATGCAACGTGCAATGCAACCTGTATGGACGTGAGTTGCTTGTTGTAGCTCAGCCTCGATGTTCCTGGAGCCCAGGACGTCCCAGCAGTATAGCTCATTCTCGTGATCTTTCTCTCAATTAAATGTGAAATTCAACCACAATCTTTACTCAGGGATTTCTGGGGTCGCTGATCATGAATATCGCTTCAAGAATGTTCCTCGATTGATATGAGAACAAGAGCATTCTTGCTGTCTACATCATCTATGTAACTTTATTATAATTAATTTCTTTTATTTATTTTATTTCTATCATTTATTCTTATCATTGACTTACAACATGATTATAATATATCATTATTTAAAATTATTAGACAAAATTAATAAAAATATGTATGATCGTAGTATACAATGGGTCTGTCGAAGTCTCCTCACTATGTAGATACATAGCAGCATACTTACATCAGTATGACTCTCAGGAACATACACATTTTTTGGGCCTGACTCAAATAGAAGTGAAAGATAAGGTAAATTGTTATTAACTTTGTCTAACAATTTTAAATAATGATATATTATAATCATGTTGGAAATCAATGATAACAATAAATAACAGAAATGAAATAGATAAAAAAATTCATTATAATAAAGTTAGGGAGATGACCTAGACAGCGAGAACGCCCTTGTCATACCAATCCAGGAACATTGTTGAGGGTCCAGGTACTAGTCCGGTCGTCGTAACTTTTTTCTTGTCAGAAATTTAAAACAGCAATTTTATTGACTATTCTTACAGAAAAATTGCGCCGACATTAAAAAGTTTATAAAACGCCGGCTTCATTGTTAAATGGATCCAAAACGGATGAGGGAGTAGGCGCCGGTGTATACGGCCCAAACTGCAGGCTGACAATAGCCTTGGGTCACACTCCCACCATCTTTCAGGCAGAAATATATGCCATAGATCTTTGTGCTCGACAGTGCATAAATAAAGGCACACGGGGATCAAGAATCTATATAGTTTCAGACAGCCAGGCAGCACTCAAAGCTCTGAGTTCATTCACCTTTGAGTCACAAATTGCCTGGGAATGTCTACAAACAATAAAGCAACTGGCAAGAAACAACAAGGTCAACTTGATGTGGGTGCCAGGGCATGAAGGAATAGAAGGGAATGAGATTGCGGACGACCTTGCAAGACAGGGTGCCAAATCGTCATTCATCGGACCAGAACCGTTTTGTGGGATAGCAAGAAGTAACACGACGGAGGAGGTAAGAACATGGGAGGATGAACAAAAATCCTCCTACTGGAACTCAACTCCAGGACAAAAACAAGCGAAAAAGTTCATTACTTATTCGCAAAAGAGAGCTAAAGAGCTACTTGAACTCAGCAAAAAGGAATTAAGACTACTAACAGGTCTTTTCACGGGTCACTGCCCATTAAAATACCATCTTAAAAAAATGGGCAAGGCTGAGGACGAAAGTTGTCGATTCTGTACAAAGACAACCGAAACGTCGGAACACATACTTTGCACATGCGAAGTACTAGTCCGGCAAAGGCTACAACACTTGGAACAGGTGATTCTGACACCTGCAGAAGTGTCAAAGTTAGCCCCCAGGAAAATTCTAGGATTCTTTAGAAGCCTAGGATTGGATGGGAACATATAGATATGGGGTAATCACAAAAGATCTTTATAGGTCGAGGTGAGGAGAGGTCAAACACCTGAACAACCCAACTGTAATCTGTAATCTGTAATCATTGTTAAAAACAATGGTTTTTAGCGAAAATTCGCATTTTTTTATGTTTCTTGACTTTTTAACGAAAACGGTGCGTCACGTCGCGCGTCGGTTCAAAAAAAGTCAAAATATAAAAAACTAAGAGTTTATCAATACACGTCGTTTGAGACTTGTAGCAACCTTTTATCTTTGACCGTTTAATTGTTATAAACAAATTAAGGGTCCTAAATTAACACTATTTTTCCTGTTCAACAAAAGGTCATACGGATATTTTATTGTAGTCAAAATGTTGCATTTTGCTCATAATATTTCAGTTTTTCTTCTGTGTCGATATCTCGCGTGTTTTGCAATTGCTTAAACAAGTAAATAAGCTAGTTTGTTTATTAAGGATTTCCAACTTTCCATGGGATTTTTGGCACTCTCCACCCCAAGTAATCGATAAATATTGATAAAAACTACCATTTCTATGTGGTCTCGGCGCATTTGTTTTTTTTTAGCCTACGCCGTCAACGTTTTTTTAAAAAATTGCTCAGTAAACAAATGAAATATTTCGGCTCAGGAACGTCGTATCGAAGTGCAATTGTCGGCAAATGAAAGATAATAAAAGAAAATTTTGAGCCTAGATAGACCTTGATCCGTTAACTAGAACCGGAGATATAGACCATTTTGCGTTTACGACGGTCAATTGTTTATTAATTAATTTTTTTTAAAATCTTGTGGCAATATTAAGTTAATATATTAAACTAACTAGTTTTCAATTGTCACACAAATCCATAGGTTTTTTCATAAATTTTTTGCTTTTATAACAATTTATGAACGCCGCACGTATTTTAGTGTGTGTGAGACTGTGTAATTAGTTTCAATAATCACACGTCTTCATGTAGAATTGATCGGGTTAATCAGAAAAAATATCCTCATGGAAAAATGTCCGTAGCGTACCACTTTTTTGGTAAAAAATATCAGAGGACATGCTCGCAGGGACGCCACTGGTGGAGCGATAAAATAATTTTTCTAATTAAAATATGTGGTTTTATATCCTATTAACACATACCAAAATTGAAAATAATATCTAAAATACTTTTTGATATATTAAAAAATAACGATTAGAAAAAAAAATCGACCCACTGTACCAAAGAATTTAAGCCGTTGCGGACATATGTTCATATGAACATTTCTTCATAAAATGACCTAAACTCCCTGAAATATTAGCCCGTCATTAAAGAACACCCAAAGGTACCGATTGTTAAAAGGAAAGCATCCACAGAGAGAAAATCGCGGCAGCTCGTGGCCCTTCCCTTCCATGGCCGGAAAACACTTTTCCCCGGAAAACTCGACTTGGTGTTGACCTGCTGCACTGAAAATAGGTCAAAAGGTACCTAATGTTAAAAGAAAAGCATCCACAGAGGTGATTTTCTCTCTGTGGATGCTTTTCTTTTAACAACAGGTTGATCCACTTTCGCGGCAGCTCTTGGACCTTGCCTTCCACGGTCGGAAAACTCGACTTGGCGTTGAGCTGCCGTGCCGAAAGTGGGTGAAAGGATACCTATTGTTAAAAGAAAAGCATCCACAGAGAGAAAATCGCGGCAGCTCGTGGCCCTTCCCATCCACGTTCGGAAAACTCTTCCCCCGGAAAACTCGACTTGGCATTGAGCTGCCGCGCTGAAAGTGGGTCATATTGTTAAAAGAAAAGCATCCACAGAGAGAAAATCGCGGCAGCTCGTGGACCTCCCCTTCCACGGTCGGAAAACCCTTTTCCCCCGGAAAACTCGACGTGGCGTTGAGCTGCCGCGCTGAAAATAGGTCAAAAGGTACCTATTGTTAAAAGAAAAGTATCCACAGAGAGAAAATCGCGGCAACTCGTGGCCCTTCCGTTCCACGGCCGGAAAACTCTTTTCCCGCGGAAAACTCGACCTGGCGTTGAGTTGCCGCGCTGAAAATAGGTCAAAGGGTACATATTGTTAAAAGAAAAGCATCCACGGAGAGAAAATCGCGGCAGCTCGTGGCCCTTCGTTTCCACGGTCGGAATACTCTTTTTCCCCCGGAAAACTCGACTTGGCGTTGAGCTGCCGCACTGAAAATGGGTCAAGGGATACCTATTGTTAAAAGAAAAGCATCCACAGAGAGAAAATCGCGGCAACTCATGGCCCTTCCCTTCCACGGTCGGAAAACTCTTTTTCCCTCCGGAAAGCTCGATTTGGCATTGAGCTGCCATGCCGTGCTGAAAATAGATCAAAATGTACCCATGGGTAACAGAGAAGCATCCACAGAGAGAAAATCGCGGCAGCTCTTGGCCCTTCCCTTCCACGGTCGGAAAACTCTTTCCCCCGGAAAACTCGACTTGGCATTGAGCTGCCGCGCTGAAAATTGGAGGGCCACAACCCTTTGCATGTACATTTCAGAGCCGGAAAATTTTTTTACATCGGAAAATTCGATCCGGAAACGAGCTGCCGCTTTCCACCCCCGACAGGCTTCTTCTACTCCTTGAAACAAGATAATCCCCGCCAGCGGTGGCGCGGCCGCTCGTTGCGTTGCCGTTTCAGACCTAGTGTGAATCTGGGGTGCTAACTCTGGGCGCCAACTTTATGTTCATTTATATCTTGCCTTTTTTGTCCGACGCACCGCTTTCGGTAGAAAATCAAGAAACATTTTAAAAAATTAGAATTTTCGCTAAATACCATTGTTTTTAACAATGAAGCTGGCGTTTTATTATTTGTTTAATGTCACCATCGTATTAAGCGCAATTTTTCTTACAAGAATACTCAATAAAATTGCTGTTTTAAATTTCTGACCAAAATCGATGATTTTGGCTTTACGACGACCGGCCTTATACATCGAGGAGCTTCTTGAACATTATATTCATGATCAGCGACCCCAAAAACTCCAGAGTAACCAAGTTGCGGACTGCGACAGGGTGACGCTCTTTCATGCATATTGTTCAAACTAGCCCTAGAAAAAGTGATAAGATCGGCCCAAATTAACACAACTAGAACAATTTTTAACAAGAGCACTCAAATGCTCGCCTTCGCCGATAATATAGATGTTATTAGCAGATCAGAGCGACCGTCAAAGAAGCATACGGGGCACTGACAGCAGCAGCAAGAGAAATTGGTTTGGTGGTGAACACCAATAAAATTAAATATATACGTACACTGCAGCCAGTACAAAATAGAGTATTACAAGTCGATCAAGTGCAAATAGAGTCTGTTGACGAATTCATTTACTTAGGATCAATAGTAAACACTCAAAATGATATAACAGCAGAAATAAATCGCCGTATACTCCCAGCAAATAGGTGTTACTTTGGGCTGGCCCCACAACTTTGATCAAAAAATATATCTCGCCAAACAAAATGCAAACTATATAAAAACACTTATATGTCCGGTACTGACGTAAGGGTCTGAGACAGTGTCCATGTCTCAGACCCTTACGTAACAAGAAACAGTGAGGAACTGCTGGGATGTTTTGAACGTAAAGTTTTACGCAAGATATATGGTGCTATGCGTGATAACGGGGTTTGAAGAAAACGCTACAACTTCGAACTCTACAGACTCTACAAAGACCCTCATTGTAAAAACGATCAAACTTAGCCGCTTGAGGTGGGTTGGACATGTACTCAGAATGGATGCGGGAGGCATATTTACAGACACTAACGTATGTTAACACCAGGGTGTTAAAATCACTAAGCTTTAGCACAAACAGTACATTTACGCATGCTAGTGATGTTGACACTCGTAGATTACATTACTAGGTACCTATCCCTTAAGCTCCAGGAGGTCACAATTGTGACTTCCTTATGTTTATGTTCCATAAAGCTCAAAATGAAGTTTAGGTGCGATCGCTCCTGAACAGTACAATTGTGACAAGTATTACTGGTTGCTTGCAGTGCATAATGGTCACAGTTTATGGTTTGTATTTATGCAGGGAGGTTTTATGTGATTGTGGGATTCTGCTAAGATGTCAGCCAAACGTAAGTAATCCATTTTTTACTTAAAAAATGCGTTTAATAATTGTTCTATAGGTGAAATTATCTAAACAAAGTACAATTCACTTGGTAACATAATTACCAGCAGCTTTTCGTAAAAACATGCCGTTTAGATTAGGTTTTAGTTTGACATTCACAATTGTCATCACTGGGAGCTAACACTTGATACCACAGAGTATTATTATCAATTTTATATAATTTTCTTTCTATTTTACAGAACATACTATTGATCTGGAAAGGATACAAAATAATCCTGATGAACTGTACGAATTATGAGATGAAACTGGGTCTGATTTTAATATTGATAAAGCTGATGATTTGGAGGAAGATGCCTTTTCATACGAAGATCAGGAAGAAAATCCAGAAAATAACAGTGATTCTGATAGTGTTTCGGATAACAGTGAAGCTGGAAATTCCGACAGTACTGACGATAATGAGCCTTTGGCTAGGTTTGTAAAACCTCATTGGAAACAGGGTACTTTCGTCAGCAAAGATGATGCAGTGGACGAAATGTATGTAGATGGGAATGAAATACTAACTCCCTGGCAATATTTTCGAAGATATCTAAATTATGTTTTTTTTTTAAATGGGAGCCGAATAACAAAACCAATGGATCTCTTAGATTTTCGGTTAAATCTAGGGGAATATTTAGTATCTGGAGCAAAGAAACGTTGTTCAAATGAGGAAGAGCAAATCTTAACTGAAGAAGAGCAAGTCTTAACTGAAGAGAAAGAAAACGAATGAGCAGCAAAGAAGAGAAAAATGGCAGCACTAATGCCTTGTCTTGATAAGAGATATGATGGTTTCGACCATTGGCCTACAAATGATGATCTAAAACACCCGGCCCATTGCAGGGCTGACAATTGTTACAGCCGATCTAGGATAAGGTGCACAAAGTGCAATGTTTATTTGTTTTGTAACAAAACTGAAAATTGTTTTTTAAATTTTCATAAGAAAAAATAAACTTTCAATATTCATAAAAATAAGATCTTCTATTATTTTTATTTGAAAATATTATTTCACATTTGTTACTATCAGTCTTGACTCCCGAAAGGTACAATTGTGTACGTCCTGAAAATCCTATCAAAATATCCTGAATTTTTTTAAAAGTATTTTTAACATTAATTTGGAGCAATTTTATTGACAAAATATGATTATCACTTTTATATAGCAATTTTAATTTTCTGGGAGTCTAATGGGCAAAAAGGGTTAATTTATTTAAGTTATTAATATGACAATAAACAATAAAACGTTGCTGAAATATAGGATTTTTTTTTAATACCAACGATAAAATATTTGACGTATATTTTAAAACAGTCATTAAATGAGCGGACCCATGCCTTTAGGGTTAGGTTGGTTTTGTGAACACAACCCCCTACGGGGGTTCTTCTTGTTCTCATTGCTACCTTTGTTTTAGACGGCCGTCCATGCTGAATCCTCCGCGACCCGCAAGGTAGCCCTTCACGATGTTTCCTTCTGCTGATGGTAGTTGGTTGGGCTTTAATTTTTCTGCCTATAAGTAGGGGCTGTTTATATACTGACATGCAAAAATTTTTAAAAATCTAATGGAGCTTCGATTTGGTTTAGTTTATTGTTAACAAGTCCTAGCATTTTCTTCATATGACTGTTTTGATTGGAAGTAATTTAATAAATGAAAACCAACGGTACACTAGCGAACATACAACTAACTGCATCACCACGCGAGATCAAGGTCCAAGGGTCAAAATTTGCGCATCAAATGCTTGCATATTTTAAAACTAGTGTCAACATCCATTAGCGTACGTAAATGTATTGTTGGCGCAAAACCCTAGTGATTTTAACGCTCTGGTGTCAACATCCATTAGCATACGTAAATGTACCTCTTGTGCAAAAGATTTTAACACCCTGGTGTTAACATACGTTAGTATCTGTAAATATGCATCCGGGAGACCATGCGAGAATAAGTATGCTCCAAAGCCCACTAGCGCAACGACGTAGAGGAAGACCTAGGGTACAATACCTAGATGATGAGAAAGAGGAGTTAAGAAACATTGATGTAAGAGGATGGAGACGAAAAGCACTGGATAGGGACGAATGGAAAGAAGTCCTGGAACAGGCCAAGGCCCAACAAGGGCTGTAGCGCCAATATGATGATGAACCAAATTGGGCCAATTTCCACTACGGATGATCGAATAATGATTTTTTTAATTACGTAAAAACTGCACTCGAAAAAATACATTTTCTCGACGCACAAGTGCAATTTCCTATTTGTACAAGGTTAAAATAGGTAACAAGTTGAATAAACGCATCAAGGCATCAAATGCAAAAAACCGCATTTTGATCCGTCTTAATGCACAGGTTTTCAATAGTTTGGCCTATTTTTGTGCTAAATTTCCTCGACTATTTCTGAGAAGGATAATGTTAGAGACATGACCGTGACTACCCTTGAGAGTTGAATAAAATACTTTTAGGCGACTTCGACCCTTCCTACCCCGTCAAATGACTAAAACCCATCATTTTCGCGCGTATACTTTCATTAGCTCGGCAATAGTTAGAGTGAAACGGATGGAACTTTAATAGGTTTGAATTTAGATCATGGAGATTTTTTATCAGGATGCCAAAATCTATAAAATCCTGCAAATTTGGCCGAAATCCAATTTCCATAAGATTAGTACGGAGTCCTTGAGAGATAATTGTACGCTCTATAAGATTTATAATTTTTTTTTTATCACTCAATCAACAGTTTGTGATATATTTTGAAAAAAACATTTCAAAAAAACGTTTAACACCCCTGTAATTAAAAAACTACTGATTTCCCAAAGAAAAAATCGGTAAAGGTATTTACACAGAACTTCCCTCGTTATTTGTGCATGGCAGTCACTCTAAAAAATTAGTAATTACGAAATGACATTGAGAATAATAATCGGAATAGAGTTATTGCTATTATTACAAAGAAAACTTGATAAGTTTTGGTCAAAAAAATATACAGATTGCTCATCCAAGTTCAATACTAAATAGCAGGTGCCACATATGGCAGGCTTGCGCAAATGCCTTTACAAATGCCCACCATGACTGAATTATTTCTTGGGATGACCACCCTGTACATTTTTCAATAAAAGTATAATAGGTGCATATGCCAGATATTATTGCCATCTGTCACATTTTCAATCCAACATTCACGTAATGGAGTGGAAGTATGGTGGTGGTTAAAAATTTCATTTTTTTTTATTTTTCAAAAATGTTGGTAAAAAAACTTTCAAAATTTTTTCTTCTAAAATAGGTTTAAAACGTCAAACGTGAAATTTTAAATTTGAGCAAAAAAAAGTTTCCATTTATTCCAGTGTATTAATTTTTTTTCCAAACTGGTAAAATGTTGCAAAAACTTTTTTTCCGAAATTGGTTTGGGATGTCATGAAACGTGGAAATTTTAAATTTGACCAAAAAATTATTTTTCGTCTATTCTATAGTAGTGATAAATAGATTAAAAATGTTTTCAAATTTTTTATTTTTCAAAATCATTTTTAAATTTGTTTGAATAGTTTTAGAATGCCATAGAAACATGGATAGTTTAAATCTGAACAAAGAAAAAAAATTGTATCTTAGTGGTAAAATTTTTTAAAAATCGTAAAGAAAATTTCTAATTTTTCTTTTAAATGGATTTAGAACGCTATGAAACGTGGAAATTTTAAATTTAAAGAAATTAAAAAAAAATTCATCTATTTTAGTGGTAAAAAATTTTTCAAAAATGGTAAAAAAAATTATCAAAATTTTTTTTATTTTGAATCAGGCTTAGAATGCCATGAAACGTGGTAATTTTAATTTAGAGAAAGAAAAAATTTTTTCATCTACAGTGTGTTTCACTTCTCGTGAAGACACCCCTGTATCTTCTTTATTTGTGGCCGAATTAATTTCAAAATTTTATGAGGTATACAACTCTGTAAGGCGACTTTAATCAACACATAAATGTCGTTTAGATATAAAACCTCGGCTTACTGCGATAAAAAGAAAATCGCAATTTTCGAGAAATCATAGTAGGCTTAGATATAGACGAAAATTTTGTTAATAAAAGTTGTCCAGAATCACTAGATATGCCACCCTATAAAATTTGGTGAAAATTGGAATACGTTGAAAAAAAATTTTTTTGTTTCACTTCTCGTGAAGACACCCCTGTATCTTCTTTATTTATAGCCGAATTAATTTCAAATTTTTATGAGGTATACAACTCTATAATGCCACTTTAATCAACACATAAATGTCGTTTAGATATAAAACCTCGGCTTACTGCGATAAAAAGAAAATCGCAATTTTCCAGAAATCATAGTAGGCTTAGATATAGACGAAAATTTTGTTAATAATAGTTGTTCAGAATCACTAGATATGCCACCCTATAAAATTTGGTGAAAATTGGAATATGTTGAACAAAAAATTTTTGTTTCACTTCTCGTGAAAACACGTATCTTTTTTATTTGTTACAGAATTTCAAGACTAATTTATTTTAAAAAAATTATCAGTTACACAGCGATATTGTCCAAACATACGGAGAGAACTTTTTCCAACAAATGAGTCGTGCACAATTATTATTAAAATTATTTATTAAATAAAAGGTAATGAAACAGTATTTACAGTGAATGACTAAAATGCCACTTATTATACTATTATATTCGGCCCCTTTCTACTAACCCACCCTCAAGTGTAATACACTTCTCAATCCGCTTTCTGTTATTTATTACAACTCTTCGCAGTTCTTGAGCCGTAACTTCTAAACACGCGTGCCTTATCCTCACACAAAGCTGCTCCACATTTTGAGGTCTGGTCTTATAAACTTTATTTTTAATATGACCCCAAAAATAAAAATCCATGGGAGTGAGATCAGGAGATCTGGGTGGCCAATGTATTAGAGGGCTATTTCGTCCTATCCATCTTTGGGGAAAATGTTCGTTCATCCATGCTCTTACTACTACGGAATTATGGATAGATGCTCCGTCGAGTTGGAAATACAATTGTTCCAAAGGAAAATCGACTATTGCATTCCACAGATCATTATTTAAAAATTGTAGCATATGTAACGCATTTATATTTTGAAAAAAGAAGAACGGCCCTATTATTGTTTCATTAAAAATTCCACACCACACATTTACCTTCTGGGAATATTGCCTTTTACAAATAAAAAAAAGGAACAGTGTTACAACTTGATATGTAATAAAAAGTGGCCCTTTTAGCGTTTTATTGAATCATGATTTTTGTTCACGACTTTCGTTTGTTGGAAAAAGTTCTCTCTGTGGGTTGGATAAAGTCATTTTATAGAGTTGTATAATTGATACATTTTTTAAAATAAATTAGTCTTAAAATTCGATCACAAATAAAAAAAAGATGGGGTGTCTTCACGAGAAGTGAAACAAAAATTTTTTGTTCAACATATTCCAATTTTCACCAAATTTTATAGGGGGGCATATCTAGTGATTCTGAACAACTATTATTAACAAAATTTTCGTCTATATCTAAGCCTACTATGATTTCTCGAAAATTGCGATTTTCTTTTTATCGCAGTAAGTCGAGGTTTTATATCTAAACGACATTCATGTGTTGATTAAAGTCGCCTTACAGAGTTGTATACCTCATAAAAATTTGAAATTAATTCGGCCACAAATAAAGAAGATACAGGGGTGTCTTCACGAGAAGTGAAACAAAATTTTTTTTTTCAAAGTATTCCGATTTTCACCAAATTTTATAGGGGGGCATATCTAGTGATTCTGAACAACTTTTATTAATAAAATTTTCATCTATATCTAAGCCTACTATGATTTCTCGAAAATCTCGATTTTCTTTTTATCGCAGTAAGCCGAGGTTTTATATCTAAACGACATTTATGTGTTGATTAAAGTCGCCTTACAGAGTTGTAAACCTCATAAAAATTTGAAATTAATTAGGCCACAAATAAAGAAGATACAGGGGTGTCTTCACGAGAAGTGAAACACACTGTATTTTAGTATTGAAAAATTTTTCAAAAATGTTGGTAAAAAAATTTCAAATTTTTTTTTTTCAATTAGGCTTAGAATGCCATGAAACGTGGAAATTTTAAATTTGAAGAAAGAGAAAAAAATTATTTCATTTTAGTAGTAAAAATTTTTTCAAAAATATTGGTGAAAAAAATTTTCAATTTTTTTTTTCCTGAAATTGGTTAAGCGTGTCATGAAACGTAGAAATTTTAAGTTTAAGAAAAAAAAATTTTTTTCATCTTGGAAAAAAATTTTTCAAAAATGTTCCTGATGAACTGTACGAATTATGAGATGAAACTGGGTCTGATTTTAATATTGATAAAGCTGATGATTTGGAGGAAGATGCCTTTTCATACGAAGATCAGGAAGAAAATCCAGAAAATAACAGTGATTCTGATAGTGTTTCGGATAACAGTAAAATTTTCAAAATTTTTTTTTTCTGAAATAGATTTAGCGCGTCATGAAACGTGGAAATTTTAAATTTGAGCAAATTTATTCCGTTTAGACGGTCCACCCTGTATATTTTCCAGTGAAATTTCTACCATTTCTTCGCTGACAGTAGCGTCAACTACCTACCAAATTTGACTGCTCTCCGTCAAGTAGTTTTTTAGTAAATGCACCAACAGACAGACAGACAGACAGACAGACAGACAGACTGACGGAATTGAAAAACCTATATTTTCGTAATCTACGTGTTCTGAAACGTCAGAATCCGAAAAAATCTCGGAGGGTGATTTTTTCTCGAATACAATACTTCCCTTCGGTATGCGAGGGAAGTAAAAAAATTAATAAAAAGGAATGGGAAATTTAGTTCTGAACAAAAAGGTCATTTATAATGTCGTAGGATCAACGATTTCCGAGATAATATCGAAAAACTGTTATCCAATCCAACGCTGATGCACTAGAAGGTCAACTTTTTGGTTTACATCCGTACCCTCGTATCTCCGAGAAAAACGTTTTTACTTCCACATCCACGTAGTGGAGTGGAAGAATAGTAATCGTAAGAAAATTTTCAAACTTTATTTTGTTGAAATAGGCTTAGAATGTTATAAAACGTGGAGATTTTAAATTTGAGCCTCCGATTAAAGAACAAGTTATAATAAATACCTTGGTTGCTCCTTAGTCACATTATATAGCCATAGAAAAGGATATATATTCATAGCATTCCCTATGCAACAGTGGGTATGTATAGAAGGGTAAATATTTTCATCAAAATATATTTCTGTAATTCCTGCAATACCTGCTATTATACAATGTGATGTAGGCATGCAAAATTACAGTAAGATAATGCTTGATACATTTCAAATTTAATTAACCTTAACTTTTAAATATATCTATTGACACAAATCTATAAAATGTCGAAATCATTCATAAAAATTACATTTACAGTATACAAATAATAAGAGGGTAAATTATACATATTTGCATGGCTACATTGTAAATATTGAATGTTGGTCGTTATAAATTATTATATTTCTGCACTATTGAATGGCATATTTAATAAACACACCACAAACTAGACAAGCCTCAAATTAAATGTCAAGATTGGGATAGAGTTACATATTTCAAATAATACACACATGCATTCGTTCTAGCCAATATTACCTTGTAGAAGCTGGAAATTGAATTGTTATTGTTAGACAATGGGATTAAATATGCTACCCAAAACATCCTTGCTCACCGAGTTACCAAGTTGGGTAAATATTCGCAACCACCAGATGTACAGAAAGTTAGAGAAAAAAAATATTATATCGTAGTAAAGCATCTTTATTTATAAATACCAAAACAGACAATTATTGATTTTTAAACACTAAAATTTTTGACAAAATACTGTTTATTCTTTTAATTTTCTGGTTTCATAATGAATTCTGACACTAAAATATTTACCAAGTATTAGTTTTATAATTTCCATCGATATTGTTTCAACTTTCCCCACCACCTCCACTTCATTAATAAATGGATTGGTGAAATAAAATTGAGATATTCACTTGAAATTTGGTACACGTATGTGTTGTAACGACATCTGATTGAGATGATCCTGTGGACCCAAGCTAATAAGAGTTCAGGGTTCAGAAACTTCATTTTTAAAAGCTTTTATTTAACTTGCTTTATATGTTAGTTGGTATGTTTGGGTCAAATTTTACAATCAAAATTAATTCTGGTGGGTAGTGTTCAACAGTGGATTAGGCGGTGCCCGGAAATTGCCTTGGTATTCGGCAGCACCCAGAAGTCACCTTGGTGTTCGGCAGCACCCGCATATGGATTATGCAGCACCCAGAAGTTACCTTGATATTCGACAGTGTCCGCATGTATATTCGGCAACGTCCTAATGTGGATTCGGACGTCCGGAAATTGCCTTGGTATTCGGCAGCGTCCGGAAGTTCTGGAGGCTAGGCTGGCATTCGGCAACGCTCTTTCATTAAAATTCTATGACCAACTATTTCCACATACTAGAGTGCAAATACAGTCAAAATGTTTTCCTTTAAAGAGTCTTGGATCGTAAATCTGGATGTGGAAATAGTGATTCCTTAGGTAGTTTTTACTCTTACAATGCCTCACCACTCGTCTGCTCTTTTTCAGCGATGTTTGACTTATTCTCCAATTATGTACAATTCTAAATGTTTAAACCTGTATGTCTTTCGTCGTCAAATGAGCAAATGCTAATTGATTGCCAATTACAAACTTCCTAACACATTCATGTACGTCGTTGCTTTGTATATAATACTTTCATGTTACAATTACAATTTGTAGTTATAAATTATAGTTACAATTTATCATTCAGTAATATTTTATAACACTGTTCGATCACTTGTAGAGTTGCTTAAGTGTAAGAATAGCCGTCTGGCTAAACATTGCTTTCTAAATTGTACAAATGTACAACTATTTTTTTTTGGTGTCAGGTTCGGTCCTAGGCCCAACTTCCGGAAACCCACAAGAAACGGCTAACGGCTGGGCCTGTCGACAGAAAATACTGGCAGGGGTATTTTTGGATTATTCTCGACGTCTGGTCACATATATCACATTGCAAGCAAAAGTTTCAACAAAGCATCGAGGTGGAATTTCAATTAGAATTTACCAAGTCACATGACAGCTTTCATCGCCCAGCCCGGACATAGTAAGCCTTGTTCACCCCCTCCCTTGCACCTACTGAAAAAGAGCGAGCAAAAAGTCCTGACCGGTCATTTTTTGTAGCGTCCATAAGGCAAGTGACAAAAATTCGCTCAGACACGTCAATTTTTAAATACGTTTAACATTAAAAAAAAAATTAGTCATTGGCAATTTTTTTCAAATGACAACCCCCATTTTTGAAAATGTCATTTGAAAGAGCACATTTTTCTGAGTAGAGTACGTTAAATTCTATGGCATATTGTATGACGAAAATATCGAAAAAAAAAAGTATTTGACATTAATAGCACACATGTGCATTACTTATGGTTGAACCCTGGTAGAGAAACCTTTTTACGATTTACACTTTTTTCGACTTTACGCTTTCTTTTCTTTTACTTAGCAGCGCGGAGTTGGCTGTAACACGTTAGTCCTTGATTGTCACATTGTATTTAAAGTTCTGACAATGAAACTTTTAGGCAAGTGAGGCACCACGAATTGAAATTTTGATGATGATTGGCTATGGAGACACGTCCTGAACACAAACATTGGTTTGTGAATTATTTAATGGTAAATTCACCTACTACACAATCAACTGTTAGCAAAACAGAAAAAAAAATCGGGGATTATGGTCATGTAAACGATAATTTCACGAAAGATCGTCTTGCAATTTCAGAAAATAAACAGATGTTTTATTGACAATGGAGAACAATTCTCACAAACCTAGTGGCGAAGTCGCAGCAGAGCAGTCAGTCGACTGTTTTATAATATTTGAAAAAGAATAAATGGCACCCATATAAAGTGAATTTAGTTCAAGAGCTTAATGAAGATGATTTCGACCGCAGAGTAAATTTTTGCGAAACCATGATGGAACGATATGATACCAATTCAATTTCTTAAGTCGAGTAATTTCCTCTAATGAGGTCACCTTATGTTTAAATGGCGCTGTGAATAGGCAAAATTGTCGATATTGGTCACATAAAAATCCACAGTAAACGATGGAGGCACCGAGTTTCAGAAAGTTAATTTATGGCCTGGAATTGTTGGGACTAAAATAAGGGTCCATTTTTACTGAAGGTTCATTAAATGCTGAAAAATATTTGGAGCTACTCCAACAAAACATAATTCCAGGACTTGTTGCACTGAATCCAAATGGCGAAAACCCTAACGTACCGCAAAACTCCATATGGTTTCAATAGGATGGTGCTCCACCACATTATTTGGCAATATAAACGAAATTTTCCCACGTAGATGGATTGGTAGACGCGGATCAATAGAATTGTCAGATAGATCTCCGGACCTGACCCTATTGGATTATTTTTTTATGGGGTTACCTTAAATCCAAAGTTTATTTTAATAGACAGGCAAATGTTGAGGATTTAAAAGACAAAATTAGTTATGAAATTGGAAGAATTGGGCCTGAAACAATTACTAACGTTTTGAGAGAATATTAGTTTTGGCTTGGACATCGCCAAGAATTAAATGGCACGCAATTTGAGCATTGAATTTAACAATTTCTTGCTGTATTTATTAATTCTTGTATTCTTATTCTATTACATTGTTATAAGTAGTTAATTTTTTTCTCTCGATAATTTCATCATGCAATATGCTATAAAATTTAAGTTATTGTATGCAGAAAAACGTGATCTTTCAAACGACATCTTTAAAAATGCCGATGATGTTAAATGTTGCTGGAAACTTTTTTTTGCATAAACAAATTGAGAAATGCTTAAAAATCGACGTGTCTGAGCGAATGTTTGTTACGTGCTTTGTAACGATTTTTAGGAATTTATTTCAACCTTTACGTGTCCACTGTGTATTATTATTATTATACTCTTCGCGATTACAAAAACGAAGAGCATATTGCATTTAATCGATACATTTCTAAAACCGGTAATATCGCTCGTAGAGAAAAAAATATGTCTGTCTGTCCGTGAGTTTATTGTCAGCAAGATAAGTTAAAAATGAAAAGATCAATTGTATTGAAATTTGGACAGTAAGTTACTGTTAGCTACTGTTTTTTAACAATATTGATCAATAAATAAAAAAATTATGAAGTATAAAAATTAAAAAAAACAATTTTTTAATGTTTTTTAAATAAACAAACAATTCCAAAACTAATATTATTTGCAAAAACACTGAGAAGAGTATTCTATAGAATTTGCAACAATTATATAAAATGTGCAGTAAACAGACGAAGAGTATAATGTCATATTATGCATTTTTTATAATAAAGTCGATGTTATTATTATTATTATTATTATTAATATCTACATAGGTTTATGTTTATACTTTATGAAAAGAGAAGTAAAGTGAAACTTTTTGCAATCTGCGTAATAGATCGACAACGCAGAGGTTACGTAACATATTCTAAAACTGTTCTACACTAAATTATGTTAGTAGGTCTAGGACAACGAGTTTCTTCAAAGTATTGATTGTAAAGTGTTGACGCTGGCGTTACTGAAATGGAGAGTCGAGTCGTGGAGAGCTTAACAATAGAAATTCATTTTATTTAATAAATGTTTTTTTTTTAAATATAATAAGGTGGCCGAATACAATTTTAATTTGTATGTTCCTTCCCTATCACTTACAACAAAGTTATTATGTACTTTTAAATATTGCTCTAGTATTATCGGTCCATTTTATTACATCCTTGGAGTTAAATATTTGAAGTATGTTAATGTATGTAATTTACTTTCCAAATAAATACTAACATAAAAGACACATGATACTTACCTTGTTGGTTTCTAAGAAATGCGTCTTCGTCCGAATCCTCCCGTTTTTTTTTATTTATCGAAAGCGGGCAATTTAAGCATCTTGTGCCATTTGTAAGCTGTGCAAGCTAACTTTTCTAGTCACAAGTTACCACATATTTCTTCTCCAGCACAAAAAATAATATTTAACGATTCTTTTCAAGTTAGGGGCTGATTCACACACAAAAATGTTGTTTAATTTAAACAAATTATATAAACAGTTCCTTTGATTATTAACATAAATGCCCCTTTTAGTCAAAGTGCCGATTGACTTTATAAATTATTTTGTTAAATAAAAAAAAATGTGACATCTTATTAAATTTATCAATAATTAACTTTATATTGTTTTGTCAAGCCATCTCAGTGCATTTAGATTCCACTATAACTTGAAAAAATATGTTAGTTGCATTGCAACTGGCATATTTTCTGAGAACTTTACATTTTGTTCATTTAAATAAAAAAAAGCTGTCTAAGGAATCACTACTTCCACATCCAGATTTCCCATCCAAACATCTTTAAACGAAAACATGTTGATACTAAAGTATATCTCAGATTAGAATGCAATTTACGTTATGAGCGGAGAACAGTTAGGCATATGGGAATTCCCAAGTGAAATCTCCACCGAGGCCGTCTCAAGGCCATTGGTACACAAAATAAAAATTAACGGTTTAAATTCACTTTCATTTAGCATTTGTCGATCTTAATGTATTTAACATTTAATTTATTTAATTTAAATCACAGCATAAATGTTCTTATTTTATTGAAGTAAGAATAAAATACACCAAATCCCTTCTGATTTACTAATCTTCCCTGCGTCAACTTGGCTTGCAAATGTACCAATCAAAGACAAGGACACACGTTCCCTATCTTTAGAGGCATTGCATTTTAAGCTGAGATAAAGCATACATTTGCATCTAGTCCAGTGTTTGACGATTTTTCGCTTAGAATTCTTTCGGATAAAACCGATTGACGGAAAATTTGGATAATAAGTAGGGAATGGCTCAAGGAACAAAAGTTATACCAGTGCCGATGTGTACTTTTAACCTAGGGGTGGATGCCACCCCTTCGCAGAGGTGGAAATTAGTAAACTCAAGATAACCGAAATCGATAGAGGGATGAATTCTAAGCAAAAAATGTTCTATGGAGTTTTTTCGATAAATAAATATTTTTCGACTTATTTGCGATTGAAAATGTTTCATCTAAAAAATGTATGTTTTAGAGCGATTTTTCACTAATAACTCGGAAATCTTATGTTTTGTCAAGGAAAATCATCAGGACCAAAAATTAAGTTTATAAAACAAGAAATCGATTGTTTTTTTAATTTTTGTAGATGTAATACGAACCGAGTCATGGCTCGTTGAAAGTGACTATTCGCCGAAAACTGAATTCGAAACTTTCAACTTTAAATAACGAAAAAATTACGAATTTTTGGCAGACCGTTTCTAAAATACTTGAAAAGATCTTTAAAATGAGCTTTAGTAAAAGCCGTTAATATTTAAAAACTTACTTAGTTATGATGAAAATAAAATGGTTGTCTCGTATTTTCGGAAAAAAAAAATCAGCAATGAAACCAATGGCTTGCTTAACCGCAAGAATTGAAATTAAACGTAATCCATTTACAATTTACTTTATTTAGGTACTAACAATATGTTCTAGAAGTTTGAACGGTTTAGAATGCCTAGATTTGACAACTTTGATTCAATTTTGAAATGATTTTTGAAATTTTTTCTTTTTTTCATAATAATTCGAAAACTAAAGAAGATACGTAAAAATGCTAGAGTGCAGAAATTTTTTATTTATTTATTTATTAAATCAAACTAATTGAGATATCACCGTTTTAAGTTCGCAGAGGGTAACTTCGAGCCCTCGAGCCCTTTAAACTTAAAAGCTTCAAAAACGAAGGGTTCAAGGAAGTACAGCCTTGTAGCCCCTTAAATTCTCTGCAAAATGTTTTTTTGAGCGATTAGATATCTTAAAAATTGATGAAGTTATCGTTAAAAAACCAATCGAGTTTTTCGGTGAAATTTTCGGAGCATGTTTTATTCTTGACAATTTTGGATCGCTTATAAATACATCTAATTTTTTGTTTCTGCATAGTGGTATTGTAATTTTTTTTTTTTTGTACAATTAGTGCAAACAATTTTTAACTATTTTTTTCAATAATTTTTAAGAGCTTTTTTTGAAAATGGAATGTGCTAGTGATTCATTGAATAGCGGAGGCGAGAACACAAAAAATAGATGTTTTATCTGTGATGATAAACTCAGGCGTGCTTTTTTTTGGTAGGCAAAAAAGGTTTACTAAAATTAAAAGTAGCTTCAGTCGAAAGAGGTGATAAAAAATCATCAATTTTAAATAAAGCTGAACAAATGTACGTGTATGCTGATTGTCGTCCAGTTTATCCACATGATCATAACATCCAAGCAGAAAAAAGCTAGAACTAGAAAAATCTCCTGCAGTTCAAAAATTTAGCCACTCTAGAAAAATGCGATTATCTAATCCTACTTTTAACTGGAAGACAAATTGTTTTATATGCGGAAGAGAAGCAAATAACGTGAAAAAATACATTCTGTTGCAGATTATAAGTTTAACGAAACGGTAATAATAATGAAAGTCATAAAAAATAATAAAGACGATTTATCTCGTTCATTTCATACTTGACTTGCAAGTATATTAGATTTAATGTATCTACACGTGAAATATCATGGTAATTGTTTCAAAGATTTATTAAAAAGTTGATAGATCAGATCGATAAAAAATATCGAGTGATACGTGATTGATACGGTGATGGAACAAATTTTTGAGTATATTGAAAATAACAACGACTGCCAGTTCTCTTTACAAGAACTAAAAAATATTCTAACAGATTAACATATTCCGGATGATAAAACAATTTAAAAAACCGCTAAAAAACAGTTGAGATCACATAATTACATCAAGTAAATTAGGGGTATACTCGACATCAGTTTGTAGTTATCGAAAGAGTGGACGGTATTGCACATATGTACTGGATATCATGGCAGTAGCTTTCTCAATGCTCCAAGTATGGAAAATTTTGTGGACGATGGAGAAGGAAATAAAATAGAAACATCAATAAATATTCAAACTTATTACATTAAAAAAAATCTTATTAATTTACTTTTGTTGCTCATTTGTTGATAAACTTCTTTCTGTCCATTTTTGTTGCTAATTTGTTGCTAAATTGCTTATAACAATTTTCATGAATATTCAACTTCATATATGAAATCTCTGACTTTGAAAACCCCTAAAAGCCATTTCTAAGTGGAATTCAAAATTTTATCTTATTTATTAATTTTAGTTGCTGATTCGTTGCTAGTTTGTTGCTTAAAATCAAAAGCACACCTTTGGACCATGTAGACACTGCAATACTATCAATTACGAATCAAATACCATTTATTTCATGAAAATCGATCTTTTCTAACCGGAGTCTGAGGTTTTGCACATATCTCTTCTCATTGGACTAATTCCAAGACGTGGGAATAATTGCGCATAGAATTTTAATAATATTAATATATTTGAAATCCTCTGCACCAAGATGGTAATGGAAGAAGTTAATGCCAAAATTTCTTCTGGTCTTGTTCTCGTACACACTAAATCACAATGTTTTCTTGTTAATCCCTTTAATAGACGTCGTAAAAAATTTGAGTCCTTGGCTTAAGAGTATATACTTACATCAAATTACAAGTTTCTGAACTAGCTTCTTTACTTATTTACCCAGATTTAACACTATTTACACCCCAACCTTTAAACAGAGTAAGCTCTCAAAAAGTTCTAGTCGTCCTACGTTTACATCATTCATTAGTTTTCAAGGAGTCTATTCCACATGCATACTCTTCTATGGCTCGAAACAGATCGTTTGATAAAGTCATTTCAGAAGGAGAAATGTTGAGAAGATCAATGAATGCAAGTTGAAATTTCAATTGTTTTTTTTTTTAATATCAAAGGGCCTCTTCTCTCCTTTTCTGAAAAGGGGCCATCCATTAATTACGCCACACTTTGAGGGGGGTCCATAAAATGTGACAGAGTGTGACAAGAGGGAAGGAGGGGGTCAAACTTTTGTGACATCACATTATTTACATCTACACGTATACCATTGTTTTAATTGAATGGAATTTAAAAAAAAACAAATCAGAAAATTCTACTTCAAAATTTAAAATGTGAGACGTTACAACGGGGGGGCTGACTCGAATGTGACAACCTGTTACATAGGGGGAGGGAGGGGTTGAGAAATTTGCGTGACGTAATTAATGAATGGCCCCAAAAAGCTGGATTATAATTGCCAGTAAATACGGTACAGACTGTAAGAGCTCGCGACAACTCTTCCCCAACATTTTTATAAATTTCATTAATATTTCAAATTTGATTTTTCTTGCTGGTACTCATTCTACCACAATTTCCACATTCGATTTGAGATACTTCATAGTTATAGGTACATCTGAGTCTGTACAGCGGACTATTATCGATAATTTGTATTGAACTGGCGTATAGTAAGGGGTCCAAAGCTTTAAAAATTGAAATGACCTATTCCAACAAGGTAAATGATTTTTGAGAACGAATTCAGAAAGAGGGTCCTTAGGGGCATCAGAAATGACTTGTTGGACTTTTGTTGGCGCTTGCACAACTTCTCCACAAGAAAAAAACGTGGCGGAATGTTATTTCAAGAATTTGTGTTTTTAAACGCTTACCTCTTGCTAAAAAATTAAATACTTGCGTTATCGATCTGATTTTTTGTATCTATATACTAGACATGAGCGCGTCTATATGTGCTAATAAACCTTCAAAATCACTTACGGTCTTTTTCTAAATAATACAAGAATCACATGAACGAATTTTGTGTGTTTGAAATTTCGACGTGAGAGCAACTATATTAAATGCTCGAAATACGTATATATTATATGCGTATGAAATATGATCTAAAGATCAAAAAAGTTTTTGCAAAAAAGATTAGCTCGATATCTTAAACAACTTTCGAGATATTGAATTTTAAATTCGACCGTCTTGTGACAGCGCGCAACTTGATAGCTACGGCAGGGTTCGTTCTGTGCAATTGTGGATAGATACATATTAGTCTAATACCTAATTTGATTAAGGTATTATATTATTCTTGATCAGTAGGATCAGATTGCCTGAAGATTATTAGACAGTTATTTAGGTGCAGTAAATACGTGGTTTTAAATTATGATGTAATTGGTTAAATGCAATATACTGGCTCTCCTAAACCAAAATGACGTACTTCAGTATATGATCATTTTGAGATATTTGACATTTTATGCCGCTAATCTCAGCACTACCTGTTTTTTTAAATATTTTCATTCTATTTTTGGATTTAATTCTATGAGACACATGCGAAAATAATGGTTTATTGATTGTTGAAGAAAGTCGGTCATTTAACAAAGATACTTTGAAGTACAACCAAATCGTTAATAAGTTATACAAAATCGAGTTAAAAAAAATTGGCTGAAAGTTCAGATTTAAAGAAAGGTATGGTATGACTTAAGAAACCATCAGAATCCTCTGCATTCGCCATAACAGACACAATTTTCATTCCAAACTGGAATAACGTTATACAAAATATCAAAACTAAAGCCAATCATCTAAAATATATTTCTAAAAATTGGTGTAAATAAGAACATAGGTTGCCTAAAAATGTGAACTTGGACTCCTTCTGTCTAGCATTAAATTTGAAGTGCCATCATCAAGAAGCGAACGCAATAATATTTGCGTAAGGTATGTTTAATTTATGCAAAATAGAAAACCTACAAAAGTTGTGTGGGTATACGACAAAGTATACCGAGTATAAAGAGTATTCACGAAATCAATAATTAATTAGGTGAAAAATATGAAGAAGAAAATATTGTAAAAAATGTACTACTGTCTGCCTATGCATTGTGTGTCCTGTCAGTTATTCTTTCCGAAGGAGAAAAGTTAAGAAGTTACAGTTGCCGTAAGAATCTGTATGGCCATAATGAGTTTAAATTCTTAGATTTACCAACGCAGCATTTATTTTCCATAAAGTTATTAGAGTTACGTTCATTGCGTCCTACAAAAGAGCTTTCTTACTGCATTTAAAACGGCCATTAAGTCCCGTGGTTTAGTATGCTTAGCATAGCTTGTAATTGAAGTACATAGCGAAACAAGTTCAAACCCTGCTTACTGCGAAATAATTTTAATTGCAAAAATTATTCACAAGAAGTGGTATAAACTGTCCTATACTTCCCTTGCCCAACACAAAATCCTAGATTTTAAACAAATTACCTTGGTTATTTGAAAAGCGGAAGAAAACACATCACACTTTCCCAGAAAATTTGGATATCTGATAGAGAATAACCAAATAAAACCACAAATGATGACAAAAAACCACAAGTGGTTTTAAAAAAAACAAAAAGTGGAATTGTAAAGTAAAGTGTGACCTTTGATTTTAAGTGGTATAAAATCAAAGGTGTGACTAAGAATGCGCGTCCACTTAATGTTCTGTTGCATGTGTCTGTGCAGCTTTTCCTAACAAATGTTAAGGGCAGAAATAATACAGAGCAGTTGTTAACAGACAGTGATTCTTACTAGTAATAGTATAATGCTTTGTCCATGCTTACTGAGCTGTATAATTATGCATTATTATTATTATTATTACTTATACAGTACACGTTTTGTGTATGTGTTTTTATTTTATTTTTATATTTGTACCACAATGATGGTATACTTAATAAATAATATCTCCATATATAACACCTTCATAATCTAGAGATCTAATAGATCCTCTGCCAAATGACTTTCATTTTACATATTAATATTTTTGTAAAATTGCAAATAATAATTAATAACGCAATATAAAAAATGTACTGGCTTATTATCTTGATGCATTGCAATTAACCAGATAGCAGTACGCCAGAAAACAGTCGCATGCTAATAGGAGTATCACGAATCTAAATTATGGTTTAATTTAAAAAGTATGTAACTCAAAAACTGTATAAGATATGGAGTTTTATTTTCCAAAAACTCTTTTGATCTTTAGACCATATTTAATTCGCATATAGTACATAAAAAATTGAACATTTAATATAGTTGCTCCGTTGCTCGCACGTCGAAATTTCAAACATACAAATTTCGTTCCTGTGATTTAGGATTTATTTAGAAAAAACCGTAAGTGATTTTGAAATTCTATCAGTGCAGATAGATGCGCTCATTTTAGTAGTATATAAATATACAAAATCAGATCAATGTCACACGTAGTTAATTTTCTAGCGACAGGTATAAGATTAAACACAAATTCTTTAATTAACGTTCCGCCATCTTTTTTTCTTGTGGAGAAGTTGTGCAAGCGCCAACAAAAGTCCAACAAGCCATTTCTGATGCCCATTAGGACCCTCTTTCGATATGCGAGCTCAAGAATTATTGCTGGAATGGGTTACTTGGCGATTTTGCGGCTTTCGAAAGAGTGGACGGACCCTCTACTAGTATGTGGTGGATAATTTTGGTATCTGCCTTTTCATGCATACAAGACGAATAATTATAATCTATGGTCCTCTTCATCTTATTATTAGAAACTTCAAAAACGTAGCCACAGTCGTGGTTGAGTTTTACAGTTTTACCTTCACTAAACATTGTAAATTCGTCATTCATCCAATCTTGAATAAGAAATTCAACAAACTTTTGGAGTGTTATATTCTGCGAATTTTGGACGCTCATATACGTACGGGTGTGTTTATATTCTTTCTCAAAAGTTTAAGATTTTGGTGTCTAAAATGTGTGAGGGAAGGCCGGTAATTCTCCTCACTTTGAATGCATCATATGATATGAATATATTTTTTTAAATTTTCATCGAATAAAGAAAAATAAAAAGGGGAACAAATGATAAATGAGATCAGATACAGTTAAAAGGGAGTTACTGTGGTAGTGTGGTATTTTATCAAGCAAATATAAGTTTGAAAGCGATATATCTCCCCAAGAACGCTGTTAGCGAGTGATGGCACATTCAGGATTGAAGGGGGGCTAGGGGGTGGGGGATCGTCCGTTTAGGGTAAAATCGACTTATTATTGTTAGTAGACATTAAAAAAGTTTTCTGATTTTTTTCGTACAAAGATAATTTGTGGCAAAAAAACCACCCAAATCCTCCTTTTTGGTCGTCATGAAACCGACGATTTCCACGTGTCGGACTGGACAATCTGAAAATACATTTTGTCGGACAATTCGAAAATCGGATTCTACATATTTTTATTAAGCAATCTTGAAAAAATCAGCTGGTTATCAATACAGGTGGTAGACCCCTTAAGGCTCCAAAATTTTGTCGGAAATTTTTTTTCTCGCGCGTTTCATCAAGTTCTCTTGCGACTACATTTGGTAAAAGTACCGTGTCTATAAATTTTTCATACAACGGGAAATGCACGTCTTTCGGAAAAATGGGAGGGGGAAAGTTGCGTTTACGAAAATTTTCGCAGAGGAAAGAAGCGGTAGACTAGGCGCAATTAAGCCATACTATTAGTACCTATAGTAAAAATAATTTCAATTTTTTTTTATAGGTTTAAAATTTGAACATTTTAAAATTGAGCGAAAAAAATTTTTGTTTCATTACCTATTCCCTTTAAACGGTACACCCTGCATATTTTTCAGTGAAAGTCTAGCTATTTCTTCGCTGGCAATAGCATCAACTACCTACCATATTTGATTGACTGTTCTCCGTCGAATAGTTCTTTAGTTAATGCGCTAACAGATAAACAACAGACCGACAGACTGACGGAATAGAAAGACCTTTATTTCCGTAATCTACTAAACCTCTGAGGGCGATTTTTTCTCGAATACAATACTTCCCTTCGGTATTCGAGGGAAGTAAAAACAGCTGCCTAAGGAATTACTAATTTACATTCACATTTCCTATCCAAGTTTCTTTAAACGAAATCATCTTGGTACTATATTTGCACTCTAGTAAGTAGAAATGATTGCCCATAGAATTTTACCCATATGAAAGCAGCAGTAAAAGCTAGCAGTAGATTTAGCCGAATATATCCGAATGGGATTATACCCCATTTCGGTATATTAGAAAATTATTTTTTTTAATTTGCTTTAATTATGGCAATGTTTAGGTATTGCAGATTTCTAAATTAAAGAAATGAGTGAATGACTGTTATCCCTCAATTAATAAGGGCGAGAATCGCCTTTAAATTAATTAAAATACTGTAACGGGCAAGAACATTAGGTATACGTAAAATTATATTTGACTAAGATTGAAGAAACATGGCTATTTTGGAAAGGGCGAGTGTTGTAAACAAACATTAAGGGTAAATGAACTCCCGATATGATGAAAAATTAATTTATTCCGTATTGGCATCAGTTAGAGATTCGCTGATTATCAATAAAATATACGGGGATATCCATTGTCTTCCAGTTAGAACTTGAACCTTTTCGGTCAATTCGTCGCGGCAAAAACCGCCCCTTGAATGTTATATACTATTTTAAGAAAAGCGCCCCAGTATATAAGGTAATTCTGGTAGAAAATTGACGAAAGATAGCTTAAACTATTCTAAAAAGCGCAAGCTTTGCAAACAAACCTTCAGGGTAAAAGCGACCCTCGACATTATGAAAAATATACGCTGATATCCACTGTCTAGTTAGAACTTGAACCTTTACGGTCAATTAATTGTAGAAAATTAGCGAAAGATAGGTAAAACTATTTTCAAAGCGCAAGATTTCCAAGCAAACGTTGAAGGTAAAATCAACTCCCCGATATGACGAAAGATAATTTTTTTCTGTATGGGTATCGGTTAGAGATTTACTGATTCTCAGTAAAATATACGGTGATGTACATTATCATCTAGTTAGAACATGAACCTTTGCATTCAATTCGGCAGAGCAAAAACCGCGCTTTATATTTTATACAATATTTTAACAAGAATAGCACCTCAGTTATACATAAGATAATTAGTGTAGAATATTGGAGGAAGATAGTTAAAACTATTTTCAAAATCGCAAGCTTTGCAAACAACACTTGAGGGTAAAATCAACCCCCCCCCCCCCCCCATATTATGAAATTTATTTGTTCTCTATGACAATCGATTAGTTTACTGATTATCAGTAAAATATACCGTGACTTCCATTATCATCCAGTTAGAACATGAACCTTTGCATTCAATTTGGCAGGGCAAAAATGGCTCTTTAAATTTAATATTTTAAGAAGTAGTTGTTGTAGAATATTGGCGAAAGATAGCTAAAACCATTCTCAAAAGCGCAAGCTTTGCAAACAAACCTTAAGAGTTAAATCAACCCCCGATATGATAAAAAACGAGTTCCTTCTGTATGGGCATCGGTTAGAGATTCACTGATTACGCAACCCCACAAAAAAAGTTCAAACCCAAAAACTAAACATACCAATCTTAATGTATTTTGACCTCCTGAATTCGATGCCGCCATCAGAATTTCATTTTAGCGTAGGTTTTTTTTTATCACAGATTTTAAAATAAAAAATGCAATTTCAAGGATAAAATCTAGGATAAAAAAAATCCAGCGATAAACTGAAGTTCTGATGGCGGCATCTAATTCATAGTACGGCAGTCCGTGGCCAAAATCAACTGTTATCACCTAATGCTAATTTCGATCATTGGGTTATAGTTTATTACAACACAAAACCGTTTTTCCTCTGAAACAAACTCCCATAACGTTACAGTAGCCGGGAAAACGTTTCCGTCCGTTAACGGAAATTTTATGTTACATAATTTTAATAATAAAAATCAAAATTGTATAAGAAAATAGTATAAACAAGTTTCTCCCTAATGGCTGAAACCTTTTTTAAATTATAAAATATGGTTCAATTAATCGGAAAAAAAATGAACGGACATTTCCTATGCTGTACAGCTCGAAATGCAGTGCGCTCGCATGTTGACGCGGCGGCGCGCGTACTTAATAGAGATGCTATATATACTAAATTCATCTCGGCGCTATGACGCGCTTCATAGAGGTGTTATACCCCTCCATTACCCAAGGCACCTACATAAACATCTCTAATAATAATTCTAAAATAATTCCGCGTTGTACACTAACATCAAAAAATCAGTTTGTACTTCGACATTCATGAAATTCTCGTTTCAGTGCTGCTTTCTTACTCATAGGGGTGCGTCCGGGGGGCTGAGGGGTACTGAGACTACTGGCATTCGATTAAGCGACCAAAAAAACCATAAGGAGCGAAGTTTTACGCTGCTGTATCAACATATGACACTTTGCGCTCTTGTTATTGAATTGCGACGGAAAATGATATTTTCAACATATCAAGTTGAAAATTGTCCGTTCATATTTTTCATACATGTTTTTTGATATACAACATTTTGATTAGAGAACGGACATTAGGGAGTGCCAAAATTAGCCTAAAAAAACGCAGAATTGAAATGCAAGTACTATGATATGCAACGATTAGAACGTCGATCGTTATTTTTTTGTCGTAGAAAAGCTTCAGAAATAGACGAGAATTGTCGGAATTGACATTTGGCGATGACACGAATTTCCACTTGTTCCCAGTTTTCAGTATTTAACCCCTTATATCTTCACGGAGCTCAAATTTCAGTTTTCATTTTTTCCTCGAACTATGCATATTTATGAACACCAAGAAACAGTAAACGGACATTAGGTGATTACTCAGATGACTCGTTATTTCTTACATGTTGAAGGATACATTTCAACACTTTCGCGAGGCTAAAAATTTCCGTCGCTCTGAACTTTTTTTATCCTTGCTCAAAGATATGAGAATTGGCGCGGGAATCTCCCATTAGGCGATAAGTCGAAAATTTTGGTGACGGGTTGCCGTACTATCAGGAGGTCAAAATGCATATAGATTGGTAGGTTTAGTATCTGGGTCTGAACTTTTTTTGTGTGTGGCTGCGTGGCCAGAGCTATAGGTACAAGAAAAAAAAAGTTCAGACCCAGAAACTAAACCTACCAATCTTCAAGTATTTTGACCTCCTCAATTCGATGCCGCTATCAGAATTTCATTTTAACGTAGGGTTTTTTTAATCTTATATTTTAAAATCTAAAAATGCTATTTCAAAGATAAAAATCTAAGATAAAAAAAAACAACGATAAAATGAAATTCTGATGACGGCATCGAATTCAGGAGGTCAAAATACATAAAGATTGGTAGGTTCAGTTTCTAGGTCTGAACTTTCTTTTTCTTGTACCTATGGCTCTGGCTCGGGCTCTGGCCACAGGCACATACACAAGTTTTTTGAGGTTATGGCAAAATCCTGATGTGATGGAGTTAAACAGACCTCGGACTCGGATTCAGCGACCCCAAAAACATATAGTGAGCATGGTCAGATCCCCAGGCCAGAAAGAATTTTTTTGTGTGGCTGTGTTATGACACACACATTAAAAATAATAAATTCAAATATTTCATTTAGATTCGATATATTCGTACAGAAACACAAGAATTCAAGAATTATAAGAATGAATACGAGATTTTTAAGTAACATAACTGAAAGGAAATTTTTTCAAATTTGTATCAGAAATAAAACATCATAATGCCTAAAAGTAATGATAATATGAACTAGTACATACATAACAAATTAATTGCTAAGAGAAAAGTAAACACAAAAATATATCAATATCTGTTTAAAAATCTACTGGAAGATAATACAATATTTTGACATAAAGTGGATATTTTGTCACTATACTTATTTACTGACCATTTTTAAGGAAAATTGAAACACCTTATTTACCTATTTTGTGAGTTAAGCTACTTATATACTCTTATTGCTAATATCATAATGTGTCCTATAAAAATAACATTAATTGGAGAATTATTGTCGATAAAAAAAATGCAGAAAAAACTATTCGATTGCACACCTATATGAACTTTTAAAATGTTATATAATGTTCTTGTAAATAATGATGTCTCGGAACATTTTCTTTCGCACATGCAACTAATTACGCGTCGTACTTTTTGCTGCACGGCAACGACAATGACTGTTGCAGTTATAAGTTTTACATTTACAAAATGAATGTAAATTGAAACTTTTAGGCTTTGATTATTTGGTCATGATTATTGGAACCATACTCTTGTCTAATTTACATTAACCAAAATGAAAATATTAGGCAGATGTGGATGAATCTCATGAGATGTTTTATAAATTGCAATCTGGATGAAATCTCTTCGCATGATATAAGAAGTCATTTTCTGTTGGAGGACGAAATAATTTGAGTAATTGTAGGCAAAATTTAAGATCCTTAACAAAGAGCCCTAACTATCGATCTTTCGATCACGTATTCAGAATCAGAAAGTCGATTAAAACATTTGTGTTTTCAACTTTTCGTCGCCTTAGCTTAAATTTTAAATTGTATAGAAGTGGTTGCATCTACTAAAACCGCATTGTCCTAAAATTATGATTAACAATAAGTTGTTTTTGGCAAATTGGGTGATATTAAACTGAAAATAGGTGTAAGTTGCACATAATGTATACATGATTGATGAAGAATATTCTTTGCTAAAATTAACTTAATAAGGAGACCTCTCCTGACTTGGTGCGTTTCCCCTTGCTCTTCTTGCTTCCCCTTGCTCCCCACTGATCTTGCCGCCTTGCTCACTCTTAAGGTTTGTTTACAATGGTCTTGCTGTATTTCTTCAATAATTGTCAAATATTATTTTATGTTACATCTAATGCTCTTGCCCGTTACAGTATTCTAATTAATTTAAAGGGCGATTTTTGCCTTTATTAATTGAGAGATAACTACCTTTAAAAGAAACATGCAATTGATCATCTTCATATTTTGAGGTGTTAGAGAATTTCTACATTTTGCCCGATATTCACCGTATCTTCTTCAGCTTCGAATTAAGTATTTCAATTAGGGTAAGGGTCAATTTGTTCTTGAGGGTTGTTTCCTCATTTATTTCATCTATACATCTGTAATATCTAAACATAGCCATTATTAAAGCGAATTTAAAATTTTTCTTTTTCTATTATTTCGAAATGAGGTATAATCATCCAATTCGGGAACGTTCGGTTCAATCTACTGCTAAATTTTACTGCTGCTTTCGCATAAGTCGTGACTGAAAGATTAAAATTATGAGGTCCCAAAACATTTCATGTTGCATTTTAGGATACCTATCCAACACCTCATTTGAAGCGGCAAGTGTAATGTTTTTTCTTTTCACCATATGGGTCAGGGGTCAAAAATGTTTTTTCAATAATCTCTTCGTATCTGTTTTTAGGTCGTCAATTTACATCTGTATACGAAATTTCCTTAAAATATTGAATAGATGAAGGAAAGGGTACAGAATATGTGAAACACTGTTAAGTTCTGAATTCGATGTTTGTTTTGTTAAAGGTAGCTACTCACACGCCTGCCGCAGGGGCAATCTAGGGTGTAGAAGTGAGGTTGACCCTTAATTGCCTCCTTGTTTGTAACGTGTGTAGGCAAGCAGTGTCCATTTCCTAGATTGCTTCCTTTGCAGGGCGGCAGGCCGCACCGGACCTTCCTAGCTTCCTAGATCAGCTCCAGCCGCCCTGCCGCAACTCGTATGTGTAGCGTGATTGGGGCAATTTCGACTCAGTTTTCTAGCGAAACACGCGCGGAGTGCTTGTTGGAAAAAGACAAGGATCAAAAGCATGAAGGTTGGACGCGGGTGATAGAAGTCTATAAAGACCGGCCCCACATGTGTAACCACATCTTCACCCAGTACATCCTTTTTCTTTTTTTTTTGCGTTGCCACCACGGAAACAGCCAAGGCAATGCCGATATTTTGATTTTTTCAAAGTGTTGGAGCCATCTTCACAAATTGAAGCGACACCTTTGACATTCACTGTAACACTGAACGGCAGGTACGTGTGTAGAGAAGCCTCCTAGATTGCCCCGTCCGCCCTGCACCCTAGATTGCCCCTGCGGCAGGCGTGTGAGTAGCTACCTTTAAGGTAAATACGAATATAATGGAAAAAGACAAGAGTCAAGAGCATGAAGTTTGGACGCAGGTGATAGAAGTCTGCAAAGACCGGCTATAAAGACCAGCCCCACATGTGTAACCACTTCTTCACCCAGTACTTCCTTTTTCTTATGGAGATGCGCTCACGAAGCGACGTGACTCAAGGGTGACCTTTTAGTTCCGCCGACCGGCAACAATTGAGTGACGAAACTGTCACCGCGTCTTAACTTTTTTATGAACCAGCGCGCACGAGTGACAAAGTCACCGCGAGACCACGAATATTGCGTGAAACACGGTACTAAGAAACATTTTTTAGAACATACCAACCAAAATGGAGACGTCATCTCAACGAAATTTAAATGAAATTTCCCTTTGAGTTGTCTGTTGCTTCAAAGCGGATGGACCCAATAACATCTTTTATATTTCTTTTTTCTATAGCTGCTTTCGATTACAGTGAACATAATAAACAGGATTTCAATGAACAGAATCATAAGATACAAAATTGCATGGTAGGGACAGAGAGAACACATGCAACAGGTTCGTATGATTACGAATCACTCTGCAGAAAGAAATCAGCTTATTTCTTAAAATAAGAGCACACACCGCTGCAGACTCCACGAAATCCATATCGACAATACAGTTTTTGTGGTGACCATCACCACTCGTGAACGCACTCATTAATGACTAGGTGACCACAACAAACGAACGAACAAAAACATAAACACTGTCTATTTGTTTTTTTTGCTGCTGCTTGAATTTATTTGTGATATTGTGGTTGAACAGATGCACACAAGTGCGCGTTAAAGTACTTACTAAACTGATGTTATAGTTCACTCCATATTTATACTGCTACTGCACATAAAAAACTCAAAGCTGCTGACCGGGTTGCGTAATTTCAAAACATACTTCAGCACAACGCCAGACCCGCCCATCCAAATGCTCATTGGTTATTTCAAAATATACTTACGCACGACGGGTTTCTGCAAAATGTACTTCAACACATTTCATAACTCAGAACATTAATTGCCAAAATATACGCCAGCACAACGAGACCTTTCGAAACATACACCGTTACAGCGCTTCCCAAATGATTGCGCTAATACAGCACTGTTATTCTACTGCAAAAACAATATAACCTAAGAAAAACATTGCAATGTTATTGGAGAAGTATCGCTTGTATTTGTTTTAGTGAATTTTGCCAATAATTATGGAAACATTAAAACTTCTTTTAACTAGTATTGTCGGTAAACAAGGGAATGTGCCGTCATACAGACCTTAATAAACCCACGAGATTGTGGATCCAAAGCACTCCCTTATTGCCAATATTTTAAATAATGGGCCAAATGATAAAATACATTAAATATTTACCTATTTTTCATGGTCGCCTTTAAGTTTTGTTAAAATTTTAATGCATTTCAGTTACTTCCTTTGCTTTCACTTTTACTCTTAAAAGTAAAAAAGTTACTTTTGTCTCGAACGAATTATTTCCAACTTGTTAGGAGAATCTTTAATTTTATAACAATATGAAGTGGTAATAAATTGACAAGATTTGGTTTTACAGCCAGTTCCATAATTTGACTTTTATTAAAGCCTCCTTTAAAGCTGATTATGGAATTGGCTGTCACTGTTTTACTTTATTATTTAAGGCATGCAAAGACGATTTTTTTGTTCTGTAACGGTGTATGTTTCTAATGGTCTCGGTCTCGTTGTGCTGGCGTATATTTTGGCTGGAAATGTGCGTTATGAAATGTTTTGAAACGAAGTACATTTTGCAGAAACCCGTCGTGGGTAAGTATATTTTGAAATAACCAATGAGCATTTGGATGGGCGGGTCTGGCGTTGTGCTTAAGTATGTTTTGAAATTACGCGACCGGGTTAATACGTACATGGGAGACCGGGGCATACTGAGTTTTTCTAGACTAGATTAAAACAAATATAATGTATTACTTAATAGATAAAACATCATTACTCTCATGTAAAATATGTTCTGAAATCTTAATTAAAAGAGGCGTGTTTTTGATTATTTCTTATCTTAATCATGATAAGAAATAATCAAAAACACGCCTCTTTTAATTAAGATTTCCAAGTCTTGTAATATAGTTACGCGAATCACCCCTAATAGTCCATGAAAAAGTTGTAAAAAAGCTGAAAATATCAAAAGTGCTGTGACAGGGACGAGATCTGAGTACCCCCCGGTTTTCGAGGGTGCTGAATACGTTGGTGATATTTTTAAGCCTCCAACCCCTTGGGAATTACATCTAAACGGAAAATACCATCCCCTTTTCGCGTTTTCCATTCTAGGCATGCGAGGGCTTGTCGGATTGAATTTTTCGGGTAGGCCGTATGGACTTTGACCCTCCAGCATATTTTTCAGCCCCCGGAGTTGAAACTATCCCCAGATTTTTTAATTTACCAGAAACGTCATTAAGACTCTACCTAAAATACGATTTTTAAACCTATAGTATATTTTGTTCATTCTAATACGCAAAAAAATGAAATACGGCTCTGTCTGCAGGTACTAGCGCTGTCTTTGATATTTGGATACTTAGCTGGTTTTTATAGCCTATTTTATGTGCATTAAACAAATGGAAACCGCTATATTCATAACTACTCATATGTAACAAGCAAGAATCCTTGTATGTCGATTGTATATAAAGACTTTTTTTTCTATTATTTATTTAAAAATGCATTAGGGGTTAGGTTAGATTACCGATGCAATAATTTTATAACGAAATATAATGATATGTTTGTGGTGGAAAATTTAGTATCATTCCTGGTACTTTCTATTTTTTTTTTTTTTTGCTCCGTAATAGTATATGCGACGCGCGACGTTTATTGACACCATAATGTTGAATGAATCAAAGTCCACACTTGTGTACTTTCGTCTTCAACTTCGTTTTCAAATTTCAATTTCAGCATTGCGAAGTATAGCGCATACTTTAGATTAAATGCGTTTGTAGCGGGTATAAGCGCTGCAATTTTAGTGCTGAAAGAAATAAGAAAAAGACGTGTAAATAAAACATTCAGGAGATCGATATGGCGATTAACATGGATCCCTGTAGCGCATGCATCTAATGCACGTAAAGCGAACAAGTGTGGGCAAACCGCAATTAGCACTAGTCCCTAAAATACCCAAAAATGTGGCTTATTTTTTGTCAATGTTTTTTATTATACAATCTGTCCGTTTTAAGTGGACCACTCTATATATCTCCGTTGCTATTGAAGATATCAAAATGGTTTCGTACCTTGCCTGTAACTTATTGGAAGGGGTATCCTGCGGTAAAAACAAATTTTCCATCCAAGTCCTACTTTGCGACTTACTGGTAAAAAAAATAAATGAAAACCAGCCAAAAGCGTGTTAGGCACGCACACAATAGGGTTCCGAAAGCACGAAAGGCGGCTACAAACGTAACTGCATACTTGAACGGTATACATGCGCAAGTTTATTGTACAAGTATACTGGAACGCGTATTATAAAAATTACGCAATGTTCAAGTATGCAGTTACGCCTGTAGCCGCCTTAACATTCTTTTCAAGTTTATGCTGTATACCTACGTATTAAAAGCTGTTTCACCTTGACAAATTTACTTGTTCCCTAATAGTTAGTGAGCTGGTGGTCATACGGGTATATGATTTCATTGTAGTTAACGACAAGCTAACCGTTATACTCTTCGCCGATTTACTGCACTTTTTATATAATTGTTGCACATTCTATAGGATACTCTTTGCAGTTTTTTTTTATAAATAATATTAGTTTTAGACATTTTTAAATTAATTGCAAAACATAAAAAAATAAAATTTTCTTGTTATTTAAAAACACTTTTTTATTTATGGATCGATTTTGTTCAAAAACAATAGGGTTCTTCCTCTAGCTAACCCTAACTTACTGTCCAAATTTCAATACAATCGGACTTTTCGTTCTTGCAAGAAACGCGAAGGACGGACGACGGATGGACAGGCAGACAGACGGACAATTTGAAAGTTGTTCAGAATTCGATCTCCAACACAGTGATATGACATTTTTTTCTCTACGAGCAATATTACCAGTTTTAGAAATGTGCCGATCGAATGCAATATACTCTTCGTTTTGTATTTACGAAGAGTATATTAATATGGAATGAAGGTATTGATATAACTGACCGATTAGAACAGCTACCGAGTTTGGTTGAAGCTTATTTTTTAAATAAATGAATGTCAAATTTGCACAAAAAATAGTGTTTCTATTTAATTTATCGTTTCAGCCATTGCTATCAAATTGTTTATTTATAAAAAAAAAAAATCAAAAAACGGTTGGTTGAAGCCCATCCCTCTGAATTTTTTATAAAACTAATTGTTAACTTGCAGAAAAAGAGCGCTATTAAGCCAGTTCATTGTACTTCGCATCGGTTTTAATTTGTTAGTTTTTATATCCATAAGTAGAGAAAAACATTGGCTGACGTGTATGTTGCTGATTTTCATAAATATTCCCAATTTACTCCAAAAAATGTCAAAGTAAGAAAATAGTCCAATCAATCGGGGTTTTTGCCCTTCAAAAGTTGTCTAAATGTTATTTGTGGCATTATCTTATTTTTTTTTTCCTTCTTCAATTCTTAGGGACTTCCTGCCACATGTATGTTTTCTTTTTAAGCAGTGCTCGGGGAATATACAAAATATCACAATTAACCAGTATGTTACTGGTAAATAACCTCTACGCCTGTGACTTTTACGTCAAAGGATCAGTTATCAGTTAAAGGTTGCTTTTTTAAATAAACAACACAAATAAGTATAAAAACTTGAAATTAAATATTTCGCCGACGTTTCGGAAATCTATTCTGTTTCCTTTTTCAAAGATTTTTTTTTGAAAAATTTTTTTTGCTGTGTATGATAAACACACAGCTCTAAGAATGTTTCTTATATTCAATATCCATAGATACTTACTATTTACATAGAACTGTTGATATAGTTAACAATTTTTTTAGTTTTTATTCAATGTTAAGTTTGTGAAGTTCTTCTTTTAACATTGGCAACCAAGTTGTCGAGGGGTAACTCACGAGGCAATATTTCGTCCCTTAACATTGGCGATCTAGTGGTGATCGGTGGTGGTATAAGACAATAAGTGGCGATATGTAGTCTAAAGAGGCATTATTGGTTATATCGTGGCAATACGTGGTTGTATACTGGTGATCCGTGGATATCTAGAGGTGATATCGGTGGCTGTAAAGTGGCGATCTGAGGAAATACGTGGTAATCTCCGACAACATCGCACTAGTTCGTGAACCTTCGACGGCAATCGTATCGTCAGTTGAGACTTGCGCAACCGCATTCGTTACTCCACCCAAAACTCCACCACTCCAATTCATTGCGCGGGAACAATGCAGTGCTGGGTGCCAATTGTGTTAATTCAGATTAATATTGATCAGGTAAGTAAAATTTTCTATAGTATATAGTACCTTGGTAAAAGCACACTCATTTTTCAATAATAATTATTATCAAGGCAGAAACAAGATACGATTGGGAGGATTCTTTCATTCAAAAAACTCTTAGGAAAAGGAAAAAAAGCTGAATACATTTCTACATCGGTGAACTTTGGAACCAACAAAGCAAAAATAGGCGCCCTGTGCAATTGGTACACTTTACAAGGAAATAGTATTTGCTTAACAAATTTGGGAAACCACAGTTTCCATGATGTAGAGTTTTATGAATGTACAATTCCCGAGCCACAACCCATGATGACATCTGATTCCGAAACCATGAAGTCGAGCTTGAAATTTTCGGTAACTCCTGATGTTACTGGTATTATGAAATTGCCCAAAAAAGAAGAAACCCAATCGCACACAAAACCCGATTCTGATACGGACTTTTCTGACCAATCTAGTTTGGAAGACACATCTGATGACATTTCAGAAAACAACAGAGCACCGATGAAGATTTCTTGGATAATCAATGAGAGTAAAATCTCAATTAAAATGGAGAATTATTACGCGGTGTCATATCTTACCAACTGGTATATCGGCAGCGTGATAAAAATTAATTCCAATCGAGACACCGAAAAATATACAATTAAATTTTTAAAGCAAGAACCGGACAATTTTGTCTGGCCAAAGCCAGACGATACTCAATTCGTAGAAAGAAGTCAAATATTTTATGGTCCCATTAAAATGATGGGATACAAGCCACTGCATTTGTCTAGGCATGATCGGGCTAATATTATTAAAAAATACAAAGATATTAAAAAAAGCTACAATTATTAACTTATCGTACCTTGTACTTATTGTACTCGCTACTGTACTTTTAGTTTCATTTTATTTTTTAAATGTTACGTTATGTTGTCCTTTATTCAACTGAGAATATATTTTGTTTTGTTTTTAATTTGTGATCATTAAATATTTTTACGAATCTTGAAGTTTCACTCGACATTTCCAAGGCAAACATAAATACTAGATGAAATAATAAATAATAAGTATAATAGAATAGAATAGAATTTATTGGTGTGTTTGAATAAATAACGATAAATAATCATTACACAAGTCAAAGTTTACATAAAGTAATTCAAAAGAACATTACAATACAATTATTAAAAATATAATAAAATTTAGAATTATAAATAAAAATGGAGCATACAATGCCAGAGCTGAGAACTTCATAGAAAAGGTTTCAAGATTACAAAACACTCTCTAAAAATTCATTTAAATTATTAAATGCAGAGTTACTAAGATTGCTTCAATTTTTACTTTAAATGAATTTAATGACATCATTTTCAGGTAATTTGTTATAAAATAACGGACGATAACAATCAGTTTTTTAACCTTAAATATTTAAGTGAACGAGTATAAATAATCGTCCTGCAGGTTGTGCTCTTTTATTCTGCTCTCCTGTCCAAAGCTGATGACGGAAAAATAATATAAAATTATGCTTCAACTAGGAAAATTAAGTAATCGCTGGGTGGTGGGGTGATCCAGATGTGGTATTATGGCGGTAAGTGGCGATCTAGTGGAAATATGTGGCGATCCTAGTGGTAATGCGCGGTAATCCGGTGGCATTATTGGCGATCGACTGGTGGTTTGGTGGCAGTATGTGGCGATCAACTGGCGATTTAAGGCAATCCAGTTGCAATTTGGAGTAACAAAGTGGTAATATAAGGTGATATTACCTAAAATGGCTGTATTTCGTACCCAAAATTTCGTGTGAGTTACCCCTCGCAAGTTGTACAGACATCTACGGAACAATTCGACACGCATCTATCCCCATTCAATAATATCGCGGATTCTTTAATTTTTCTTGTTTTGCTATCTGCCTCTTTTGTTGAAATTTTTGCCGAGTCCCAGTTTATTCTGTGTCCATTCAAAAGTTGTAGTAGTAATTATTGTTTCTTTTAAAAAAAGTCGGCAACGCTCGATCCTACGAGAAAAATGATACAAAGTTCAAAAGTATAACATTTCCTACATTTTTTGTATATACACTTTTATTGCAAGTCTAATAGTTAAACAGAGACAGAGAATTAAATAACACATACCAAACCAGTGTGTATAGAAAACAAACACACACACACAGATACTTAAATGTTTGTATGACAGAGCCAAAATTATTTCTTCAAATGATGTAATATTAAAGAACGAAAAGCAATTTATAAAAACTGTCTTATTAAATAATCAATATCCTTAGAGTTTTGAGGATAGTCAGTTATTGAACATTGGTAGTAGAGAGAATATACTGTCACAACTCGCGGTATTTAGGTCAATGGCAGTAATTCCATATATACATGGTTTATCGGATAAATAGGGGGAATAGGTTTTCCGTACGAACGGTTTTTCAAACAGGCTTCACATTCAGATCAGTTTTATCAAAAACCAAACCTCTAAATATTGTTCAAAATTCAGAGAATTGTATTTATAGTGTCCCGTATGAGTGCGGAAAACATTACGTAGGTGAATCATCTAGATCTTCCAACGTAAGAAAGACTTGGTGAACATAGAAATTATGCTAGAAAGGGAGAATTTGAAAAATTCAAAATTTGTGAACACGTGTGGGATAATAATCACAGGATTCAATGGAACTCGGCGAAGATTTTGGAAAAAAAGAGCAACGGAACTAAAAGAAAACTTAAAGAATCCGCGATTATTTTATTAAACGAGGATAGACGCGTTTCAAATTATTCAATAGATTTTTGGACTAGTTGGTTGCGCGTCCTTAGAGATGAAGTAAGTAAAAATAAGTTAAATATGGTTTAATGTCTCACGTGACTATGGAAATACATAAATACAGAACTGTCATGGTTGCCGGCCAACAGTTTTGAGAACGGAAGTAGATCCTCTTCCGAACGTTAATTGCCTATAGCTTTCATTTTCATTTTTTAGTTTATGACATTGTTCTAGTTTATATATTTTTAGGTGTGAGACTTTTTGAAACAATTAAGTATTCAAGAATCAACCTCTGTCTGATCCGTTTGGCGCAGAGGTTTTTTCATTAAAATTTTTTAATATTTTTTAGTGGCAAAATACCCAACAAAAAGTAAGAAAATACGCCTACCAAATTTCAAGTGAATGTATTGTTATGAATTACACCCCCTTGGAATTGGAGATGATACGCCTATGCCTACTAATTGTGACTGGGAGCTGTCAGAATGAAATGGACTTTTTCTGGAATGTTGTTGGAGAAGATTCTTGATTGTTTCTAGATGGATCTAGAGAGTCAAATTCGGAGTATATAAGGCGCGATTACCAGCGCAGAGGGGGAAGTTTATTAAGAAGTTCATAGAAGTGACGTTCGGTAAAAAAAGTGAGGTTATTTTGAAGTATTGTATAGACAGTAAATTATTAAATAAAGTGTTAGTGTTTATCTCTTGTTGAAATTATTTTAGAACCCACGGATTCATACAGGGCGTTTCCAAAAAGGTGAATAAATGCGACAGTATCAATTTTATTTTATTAACCCCTTTAATAATGGAGTGGGGGCGATGTGGGGCAATTGTCAAATATTATAAAAAAAATGTAACTTATTAATGTAAAATGTACTTATTCTTCCCTATTTACCCCTATTCACCCCCCAACTCTTCACCAGAGTTAGCTCAAAATATAATCTAGTTCCAGATCTCGTTACAATACATAAGTGTAACAAAGGAGGAGGGTCCCTAAGGCCGGTTTTCGACCCCCTTCAATTTTTGACAAAAATAAGTGAATTTGATTTTTTTAGACTTTTTGAACAAAAATAAGTTATTTCCAGGTGAAACGAAGTTTTTATATTAGTATCCTGTACTTATCTTTCTGAAAAAAGGGGTGGGGCGCTTAAAAACTTTGTTTCACCTGGAAATGACATAGGTATTTTTTTCATAAAGCCTAAAATAATCGAATTCACATATTTTTATCAAAAATTGAAGGGGGGGGAAAGCCGGCCTTAGGGACCCTCCTCCTTTCAAGTCAATATCTTAAATTGTTCTAGAGAAAACGTGCGCACAAAAAAAGTTACAGACAGACCGACAAATGAAAAAAATTTTTCAATCAAATTTCAAATCTCGACGTTTCATGACATTATAAACCTATTTCAACTAAAATGTTTGATTTTTTTTACGATTTCTGTACTTCTACTCCACTGCATGGATGTGGAAGTAAAACTACACCAGATTGTCCATAGAGGCATTTGATCATGTGATTAATGCCATCAGAGACAGTTTTTCGCAGATTGTGGTGACTTTCATTAAGGTACCAATATCAGTTGAAGAGCATTTAGTAATCATTCAAACAATCAAATAAGCTGATTTTTTTCAAGAAAAAATAACCTTTGTTGACTCTTAAAATGGAGAAAACGGCGGCGGAAATTTTGTTCTCTTGGGGACAAATTCTACTATAGTTTATTTCAATTTAAAATGCAGTGCTTGTACATATATGGACCGTGTGTCCTTGTCTCGGATTGGTACAACTGCAAGCCAAGTTTACGCACGAAAAATTATTAAATCAGAACAGATTTAGTGTATTTTATTCTTACTGCAACAAAATAAGAACATTTATGCTGTAATTTAAATTAAATAAATTCAATGTATTTATAAGATCGCCAAATGCCAAATGAAAGTGAATTTAAACCGTTAATCTTTATTTTGTGTACCTATACTAGCCTTAAGACGGCCTCGATGGAGATTCCACTTGGGAATTCCGATGTGCCTGTTTAAACTGTGCTCCGCTCATAACGTTAGCAACTGCATTTTAATCCGAGATATACCAGTTTATCTCAGTTTAAAATGCAGTGCTTGTAAAGATAGGGAACGTGTGTCCCTGTCTCTGATTGGTACATTTGCAAGCCAAGTTTACGCAGGGGAAATTAGTAAATTAGAACAGATTTCTTTCTTATTTTATTCTTACTGTAATAAAATATAGAACATTTATTTATGTTGTAATTTAAAATAAATGAATTCAATGTAAATACATTGTACTACTACTACTACTACTACTTATAAGATAGCCAAATGCCAAATGAAAGCGAATTTAAACCGTTAAATTTTATTTTGTGTACCAATGGCATTGAGATGGTCTCGATTAGGCGGGTCGAATTAGATTTTAAATCTGAAATCCTTTTAAACATTACAATTTTTTACTTAAAAATAGATAAAAAATTATTAAATAAAAACTCTCAAGTCTTTATAGATTCGAAGATACGGAACATAGTTTTTTTATTGCAAAATAGAAAGCGGAACCCTGTTTTTTCTTAGTTTATCTTAAATATCTCGTAAAATACACCTCGAGTCGATTAGACTCGAGGTATAATGATCAAATTTATTCCCAAGAAAATTTCCTATAAAAATGGACTAGGCACTACGCAAATTCGCGAAACTTGTTTACTATTGCAAAATTAGCAAAGAAGGTGGAAAAAATGAAAAATTTTCAAATTGCAATAACTAAAGTAGCCATTGGGATGCCTAAATAGTGGGCGCAACCCCGATTCTCCAATCCAAAATGGCGGCCTATCGTAAATCTCCAAAGTTAAAAATTGGAAGTTTGCCGTTTCGATAAAAAAAAACCGATCGACATGAAACCTATTGCAATCGGCTAAATATACCAGTATCTTCAAATGTACCAAAACTCAGATTTTTTTATAGCCAAATAAATTTTTTATTTAGAAAAAACGAAAAAATTATCGTTGCTGAAGATCGTATCTTCGCGAATTTTCAGTTTAAAGATTTACAACTGTTGGAGTATACAACCAGATATACATTATAAAAAGAAGACGATAGGTGTCAAATTAATTTAATGAATGTCAGTGAGTTTTATACTTAATAAAACTTTGTGTATTTAGTTTCTGTTTTTACTGGAGTATAATCATCTACGATCTACGAGACGTCCCAATAGGTTATGGGCCCAGGAAGTGCTTAGAGAAGAATAGAAAACTTGGAAAGGATAAAACAGAAGTTAGTAAAACTTTATTAAAAAAAAAAAAAAAAAAAAAAAAGGAAAACGCTATGAGCGGAACTAGTATATGTCGCATTGAATCCTTGAATAAAGAAAACTTCGATACCTGGAAATTGCAGGCGGAGGCATTACTAATAAAAAATGATCTCTGGGATTTTGTAAGTGGGACAAAAGTGAAACCGAAAAATGATGAGAGTGCTGAATCATTAGCTGCTACTGCTGTATGGGAATCTACAGATAGGAAGGCACGTGCAGATCTAATTCTTGCGATTAATCCTTCAGAATTAAAGCAAATAAAAGGCTGTATAACGTCAAATGACGTATGGAAAAAATTGCACGAGATTTATCAATCCAAGGGTCCTGCTCGTAAAGCAATGCTGCTGAAACAATTGATGTTACAAAAATTAGAAGAAGGTGAAGACGTACGAACTCACATAGAAAAAATTTTTGATGCAGTAGATAAGCTTCAAGAAATGGAGGTTGAAATCAATAAAGATCTACTGGCGATCATGTTACTTTATAGTTTACCTCAAAGTTATGAAAATTTTCGATGTGCTATAGAATCACGTGATGAACTTCCAACGCCAGACAGTTTGAAGATAAAAATTATCGAAGAAAATGATGCAAGAAAGAACAAAGAACACAGATCGAACGGGAATGCCATGTTTATTCGTAAAAAATACAATTTTAATAAATATGTAAAGCCAAAGAAGGTTGAATCTTATAAGGAAAGTCAAAATTCATTTGTAAAAGATAATTTTAAATATAAATGTCACCGTTGTCGAAAAATAGGACACAAAGCTGTAAATTGTCCCGTCAAAGGAAATTATTCACAACAGAATGCTGGCAACGTAGCAGAAGTTGGTTTTAACGTAAAACCTGAAATATTGGAATCTATTTTCAATACAAGTCAAAAAGTTGAAAGTAGCAAATGGTGTTTAGACAGCGGTTGCACATCCCATATGTGTCCTCAAGAAACAAAATTTGAGAATTTGGAGAATTCTGCATGCAAGCAACTAAACCTGGCTAGTAATGTTACTACTAAAGTTTACGCCAAGGGAATGATAAAACTACCAATAAATTGCAATGACGGTAAGAGAATTATTAGCTTGGAAAATTCTTTACATGTGCCTGATCTTCGTACTAATTTAATGTCTGTTGCAAAAATAACCGAAAAAGGTTTTGATGTGATTTTTACCAGAAACATTGCAAAAATAGTAGACAGAAATAAAGATGTATTACTGGTTGCACATAAAACAGATGGTTTATACTACATTGAAGAATCAATGGAAAATGTAAATTTGGCAACAATAACGTCCTCAAATATGGAGGAGTGGCACAAGAAAATGGGACATTTGAATGAAAGAGATTTAAAGAGAATTGCTGAAAATGGAACAGTGGTAGGCATTGAAATCGGGAAGCGGGAAAAATTGACTTCTTGTAATACATGTTTATTGAGTAAGCTCACTCAAGCTCCATTTCCATCCAATTCAAGCCGTAGCTCAGAGATGCTGAATATCGTTCATACTGACATTTGTGGTCCGATGCGTCCTACGTCAATTGGTAGTTCAAGATATTTCATTACGTTCATTGATGATTTTTCACGTTGGTGCGAAATAAAATTTTTAAAATCAAAGAGCGAGGCACTGGAAGCTTTCAAAAGTTATAAAAATTTTGTTGAAAATCAAACAGGAAGAAAAATCAAACAACTACAATCTGACAATGGAAAAGAATACATTAACAGAGAATTTGATAAGTATTTGGAAGATAATGGAATCAAAAGAAGACTAACAGTTCCGTATACCCCTGAACAGAACGGAATTTCTGAACGAAAAAATCGTACATTGGTAGAGATGGCACGTTGTATGATGATCGAATCAAATTTATCGCCAAAGTTTTGGGCAGAAGCAACGTTTACTGCAAACTATATTAGAAATAGATGTCCATCTAAAAGTATAGACAATAAGACACCGTACGAATTTTGGAATGGAACACCCCCAAATGTTAATTATTTTCAAATTTTTGGCTCTAAATGCTATGTCTTAAATAAATCACCAAATAAGGGAAAATTTGATCAACGCTCTGAAGAAGCTATTTTTCTTGGATATTCAGAAACGTCAAAAGCATACAGAGTTTGGATGATTCAAAATAAAAAGGTGCAGGTTGCCCGTGACGTAAAATTTCTCAATGAATATCAGCAAAACAAGACACTCATTGAGTTTACGCCAATAGCTGAAAATGAAATCGGTAAAGGATTGGAAATTGTAGTAAATAATGAAAATGAAAATAGAATTCAAGAAATAGATAATGAAACTGAAAATAGAATTCAAGAAATAAATAATGAAGATGAAAATAGAATTCAAGAAATAAATGATGAAAATGAAAATAGAATTCAAGAAATAAATAATGAAGATGAAAATAGAATTCAAGAAATAAATGATGAAAATGAAGGAAATGAAAATCCTGTTGTAAGTACAAAAAGGGGAAGAGGAAGACCACGGATTGTACGAATTGGAACAAGGGGAAGACCGAGGAAGATATATAAGGAAGTTTTAAATGACATTGAAGAAGAACAAGAAAACCAGGAATTTACAGCATTAGCTGAAATATCAGTAAAAGAAGCATTGTCTAGTTCTAATGAAAATGAATGGATGGACGCAATTCGAAGTGAAATAATCTCTTTATTAGAAAATAATACATGGAAACTTGTTGATAGACCAGAAGAAGAAAATATAATTGGTTGTAGAATGATATTAAGGAATAAATTAGGAGCAAATGGAATGTTAGAGAAAAGAAAGGCTCGACTTGTTGCAAAAGGATACACGCAGCGTCCTGGAGTCGATTTCGATGAAACATTTTCTCCTGTTGCCCGGTTAACTTCAATTCGTACATTATTTGCTCTGGCAGCCGAACACAAATTGGTTGTGCATCAGTTGGATGTCGTAACGGCTTTTTTGCATGGTGATATAGAAGAAAACATTTTCATGGAAATACCAGAATTTTTTGAAGAGATATTGCTCCAAATTGTCAATGATAAAGGTTACAAAAACGAGACAATAAAAAGAAATGCAAGAAGAATGCTAGAAGAGTTACATGATGGAGGTAAAGTGTGCATGTTACAAAAGGCTTTATATGGATTAAAACAATCAGGTCGTCAGTGGAATAAGAAACTGGACAAGAAACTCCAAGAAATAGGGTTAAAATCTTTAAATGGAGACCCGTGTGTTTATACAGCAAAACAAGGAAGTGATATAATGTTAATTGCTGTATATGTTGATGACTTGATATTGGCTTCAGGAAATAATGATTGGATAACTGATATAAAACGAGATCTAATGAAAAAATTTAAAATGAAAGATTTTGGAAGAATTCACCATTGTCTCGGAATTGAAATTGAACAAAGTAAGGACAACAGCATAATCAAGATTTCACAAAGCATATATATCAAGAAAATTTTAAAACATTTTAATATGGAATTATCAAAACCAGTTAATACGCCGATAGCACCCAACGTAAAACTAACAAAGCCCGAATCCACTTCTGAAGAGGAGATGAAAAAGTATCCATTCAGACAGTTAATAGGATCATTGATTTATTTATCAACTGGTACCCGTCCTGATATAGCATTCACGGTGACTTATTTGAGCCAATTTAATAACTGTTATAATCTGGAACATTGGAAGGCAGCAAAAAGAGTCCTGCGGTACCTCAACGGTACAACTTCATATGGATTACGTTATGAAAGGTCTGGAAAATCTGTAGTTGGTTTTGTCGATGCAGATTGGGGTTCATGTTCTCAAGATAGAAGATCATACACCGGCTATGTTTTTATGCTAGCTGGAGCTGCAATTAGCTGGGAAGCTCGTAAACAAAGAACGGTAGCTTTGTCTAGTACTGAGTCCGAGTACATGGCATTAACTGAGGCAGCTAAAGAAGCTGTGCACTTAAAAAGATCTTTAAGTGAAATTGGATACGTAAATGACGATTTTAAATTTATCATATTCAATGACAATCAAGGTGCTCAGAAATTGGCGAAGAATCATGTTTTTCACTCGAGAACCAAGCACATAGACATTCGTCATCACTTCATACGTGACGTCTTAGAAACTGAAAATCTTCAACTTAAGTATTTGCCAACAGAAGATATGGTGGCGGATATATTTACTAAAGAGTTAAATGGACCTAAGTTCAGCAAATTTCAAAAGGACCTGGGTTTAGTAGATTGTAATAGATAATGAGATAACTGGTTGAGGGGAAGTGTTTTAGTATACAACCAGATATACATTATAAAAAGAAGACGATAGGTGTCAAATTAATTTAATGAATGTCAGTGAGTTTTATATTTAATAAAACTTTGTGTATTTAGTTTCTGTTTTTACTGGAGTATAATATTCATCTACGATCTACGAGACGTCCCAATAACAACCAAGTGCATTTAGTTGCGCTTAAAAAAACATGAACTTGGAAAAAAAGTTTTCTAGGACCAATGGGAGCCGAGATACGCCACTTTTACGTTTTTATCGATAACAACCATTCTAATCAAAATTTTTACTTGAAACTTGGTATGATGCAAATAGAATGCTTCATTTATAAGTACAATTTTTGTCGATCCATTTTGATCAATTCTTCATTGTGAAAGTATCGATTAATGAGCGCGCAAAAGCGTACGGTGCGAAAGACGAGCGAAAGAGAAGGGCGCTGGGACGTCATGGCGCGCTGTCGCTGCAGCCACGTTCGGCTTTCACAGCCTCTTAGTTGCTTAGAACACACCTATAAAAATTAATATTTTTTTTAAATAACGTATTTTTTTCTGAACTGTTCGATGGTGTAAACGAAATTTCGACCGATAGTGGCTACCGGCTTCAATAATTAGCAATTTTATGATTAATTTTCACTTTTTTTGATTATGTATGCATGTCTTTGATACTTTTAATAATATTGATGACTTTTAACAACTAAATAGGTGTACGGAATTTCATTGCACATAAGTTTACTATATCGTATAACATACTGTTATGAATTACACCCCCTTGGAACTGGAGATGATACGCCTATGCCTACTAATTGTGACTGGAAGCTGTCAGAATGAAATGGACTTTCTGGAATGTTGTTGGAGAAGATTCTTGATTGTTTCTAGATGGATCTAGAGAGTCAAATTCGGAGTATATAAGGCGCGATTACCAGCGCGGAAGGGGAAGTTTTATTAAGAAAGCAGTTTATAAAAGTGAACAAGTTGAAAAGTGAAAAGTGAGGATAAATAAGAAGTAAATAAAGTTTATTTTGAAGTATTGTATAGTCAGTAAATTGTTAAATAAAGTGTTAGTAGTGTTTATTGCTTGTTGAAATTATTTAGAACCCACGGATTCACACAGGGTGTTTCCAAAAAGGCGAATAATTCGCGACAATACATATTCTTGTAACTGAATCTTTAGTATTATTTCTATAAAGTAAATAAATTAAGGCAAGGAAACAAATAGTATTCAATAAAGTAAATAATTTAAAGTAAATAAATCAAAGTTAATAAATAGTATAACTACTTACATTAATAGTACTTACTCAAATACTTAAATACATCAAAACATATTACAAAGTTACAAATTGTCAATAAATTTGAATTATTAAATTGTCGAAAGAAAAATGTTTTTATTTTATTCACATATTGTGTATACGATGATTTTTATAATAAAATACAAAAAAAGTAAATGTATCGTCTTTATGTGACTGCTCAATTATTTATAACCCTGTATTTGCAATTAATATCGATCTGTTGGTGAAAAATATCAATATTATTAAAAGTATCAAAAACTTGCATGCATTATCAAAAAAAGTGAAAATTAATCATAAAATTGCTAATTATTGAGGCCGGTAGCGACTATCGGTCGAAATTTCGTTTACACCATCGGAAAGTTCAGAAAAAACACGTTAATTAAAAAAATATAACATATTTGTAGGTGTTTTCTAAGCCGAGTAATCTAATTTGCAACTAGAGTCTACGAAAGCCGAGCGCCGCTGCAGCGACAGCGTGGCACCACGTCACAGCGCCCTTCTCTCGTCTTTCGTACCGTACGCTTTTGCGCGCTCATTAATCGATACTTTCACAATGAAGAATTGATCAAAATGGATCGACAAAAATTGTAGGTAGTTATAAATAAAGCATTCTAGTTGCATCATACCAAGTTTCAAGTAAAAATATTGATTAGAACGGTTGTTATCGATGAAAACGTAAAACTGGCGTATCTCGGCTCCCATTGGTCCTAGAAAACTTTTTTTCTAAGTTCATGTTTTTTTAAGCGCAACTCAATGCCCTTGGTTGCAAAACTAAAAATTCGCGGAGATACCATCCCCGGCAACGATAATTTTTTCGTTTTTTCATAGATACCTACTGGTATATTCAACCGATTCCAATTGGTTTCATGTTGATCCGTTTTTTGTTTTTTTTCGTCGAAACGGCAGCACTTCCAATTTTTAACTTTGGAGATTTGCGATAGGCCGCCATTTTGGATTCTTAGAGGGTGAGGGTTGTACGCACTATTTAGGCATCCCAAAATTTCATCGCCCATAACGTAAAAAACTACATTCTAATCTAAGATATACTATAGGTTCGACTTTGAAAGATCTAGAAACTATAACATGGCCTTGATTAACATTCAAAATGAAGTAAACGGTTATGAGAATACGTTTTTTTGTAGGTTTTATTCTTGATCGCTGCAAATGAATTTTTTATCGAAAAAAAAATGAAATAACGTGGCAACGCCACAGTTAAGTCCAAAAACAATATATACATGGATAGAGAATTAAAAGTCAAATATAAATATATAAAAAGTGGATGTTCCATTTAAAAAAAGTAGTTGCCTGTCACCACTGTGAAACACCCTGAAGATTTGAAAATTTTAGAATGTATTGCTCTTGACTTCCTATCATTCGTATCTAAGACCATTTTTTCAAATTTCCAACTATTGAGGAGTTATTGCCGTCCACGTACTAGGGGCTCACCCTGTATATCAACCTGTATATAACCTATTATTACTAACAAAATATTGTTGATTAAATGTTATCCTCAAAATTTTAAGCATTCTCACTACTTTCATTGTTTACATAGATAAATAGTCAATACTGTCTTAGTCTAATTTTTAAATGACTTTAAAAACGAGGATGTTCTCAATTCAACCCCTATGTACATTTTTTCACATCTTGAATACACAGATACCATCATACATCCTTCACTGCCACTCATAATTGCAATTATATGTAAGTAAGCATGCAAGATGCAAGGCTCTATAGCATGCCCCGGCCTTCGACTACAATTAGGATGTTGCAAAAACCAGATGCACCGTATCAGGAGGTATTTCTTATTGCATTTCAGAGGATTCCTATGTTGAATTACAGTAAGACATGCGTAGGATAAAATAGCGTTTATTTTCGGCACTCGTTAACGTAGTACAGCGTCAGGTGTATTATGCAATGGTAAACAATGCCAATACGTTGTCTCTTTCTAGTTTATTCATTGATGTTGCACTGATTCTTTTCATACTGTAACCTTTATAGTAGAATGTAACACTCGAATTATTTTGACTTTCGTGAAACATTAAATCATCAAAATGTACTTGACATGAATGTATATCCTCAATGCATCTCGCGATACCAAATTATGAGAATTACATTAATATTGTTTTCGTTCTGGTTTTTTAAATTTTAATTTGTGACATTATAATAACAAAGTCTGACAATTTAAAACTTCAAAAATATATATACAGGGTGTCTCTAGAAGGTGCGGAAAAAATGCTACCACAAATTGCTGAGGCTAAAGTGGATGATTTCGGAGATACAGGGTGTCCAAAGTTCAATTTGGTTTTAATTTTTCATAAATAGGTATTTTTTTAAATAATTGTCGTGTTGTCACAATATTCGCCTAGGGGGGATTTTGTGGGGTGACAAATTAAAATCTGCCCTCATTTTCACTGTACAATTTAGAAGGCGCCACCTGCGATACTTTGCATACATTTAAAACGAAATAACTTTTTTTGAGCCACACTGTATTTCACTTTTAAATAAACATTCTTATTCTCCAACGTCTTTTACCTAAAAAAGGTATACCTGGTAAGGGTTGATTTCAGTTATTTCGTTTTAAATGTATGCAAACTACCGCAGGTGGCGTCCTCTAAATTGTACAATGAAAATGAGGGCAGATTTTAATTTGTCACCCCACAAAACCTCCCCTAGCCGAATATTGTGACAATATATTTAAAAAAATATTTACGAAAAACTAAAACCAAATTGAACTTTGGACACCCTGTATCTCCGAAATCATCCACTTTTGGACTAAGGTAAGTTGGGTTAGATCATCATATTTTAGCCTCAGAAATTTGTGGTACTATCTTTTCAGCACCTTTTAGAGACACCCTGTATATATATACAGGGTGTTCCTTAATGACGTGCTAATATTTTAGGGTGTGATTTCTTAGGTCATTTTATGAAGAAAAGTTCATATGAACATGTCCGCAACGGCTTCAATTTATTGCTACAGGGTGTTGAAACATTTCTTTTCTAATCGTTATTTTTTAATATCTCAGAAAGCATTTTAGATATTATTTTCAATTTTGGTATGTGTTAATAGGATATAGAACCACATATTTTAATTAGAAAAATTATTTTATCCCTCCACCAGTGGCGTCCCTGCAAGCATGTTCTCTGATATTTTTTACCAAAAAAAGTGGTACGCCACTAACATTTTTCCATGTTGATATTTTTCCCGAGATTTTTCCTGATTACCTGATCAATTCTACATGAAAACGGTCTCTCTGACATTACGAATTTACTTTTGCAGAGGAAGCATTTTTTAGACGTAACTTCATAGAAAGTCAAACATGAACCTAAAAAAAAACGAGAAAATCATCTTAAAGAAGGTGTAGACATTCAGGTGTATTGATTTAGTTCTTTAATGGATTGCTCCTGAAGAATGCATATACATTTAAAATAATTACTTCTCCGAAAAACACATTTTTACCTGAAAGGTTGTTTTATCTTAAAAACAATTTATTAAAATGTATAAGGATTCGAGAGTTGACTAACTCCTAAGGTAGACATACCGTAGGAGTCCCCGAAGAAAACGCAAAAAGAATCGGTTAAAACTCCGTTAAGCTCGATAAAATTTAAGTAATCGGTAGGTCAAAAAATTCTGCGTAAAGTGAAGTGCCATAATAGAAGAAAACGTACATACCGAATTAATAATTGAAAGTTACTGGTAAAGTGTTTGTTAATAGTACCAAAAATAAAGTGCACACGTGCAGGGCCTTAGTTTGGCCGTCGTCAACGGAATCAGACCGATGTATACCTGCGACCCTTTCAAGTAGTTGGTTATTGGTAAATAAGGCTGAATGCTAAATGTCAAATGAGGGACACGTGTTTATAAACCAATATAGACATATCAGCGGTATTGTGACTTAAAAGTAATAAAACTCCAACTAGAACTGTTTTCGGAGAGTGGAGTGTGGGAATCCTACAGAACAGAGAGGGAAGCTGTCAACATATACACGGGCGAAAAAGATTAGTAATATTAGTTTATTAACTCTTATTAATTATTATAAAATCTAATTTAATTTCTTAAATTAAAAATGTATTAAACATAAAGCAGATCCCACAACAGGAAGGTTTCAACTGGCAGCTGTCACATGATGCATATATTGGCTTTATTTACGAATACAAAAATATTTCCCAGGTCAAAGTAGTTGAGGTCTGCTTGATATACAGAGTGTCCCAGATGTTCTCCTAGATCTGTTTTCTACTTTTTGCCGATTTCACTTTTTATTTTGCTCTACCTTGACAGATCGATATACAGGGTGTCTCAAAGGTTCTCTCGGGGCTCTCCCTTGCGCTCCCACCATAAATGGATATTTACCTGCCGAACGGTTAATAAATAAGAGCTTAAAGCGAGCTAATGTATGTCTTGGCAAGCAGGCGGGGTGGACGCACTAATGCGGGACGTTGAAACGAAAACACAAACTTGAAACCATATCAGGACGCAAGTGGACAGGACGAGGCGTACACTGCTTGATTCAGAAACAGAAGACTCAGAGGAAATAAACAAGATGATGATAGATGGAAACTTAAAAGAAGCATCTCACAAACACCTACACTTCCATCCTATATTACTACCCCATGCGTCATGTGGATCTCGCTGTTGGATTGGTTTCTAGCATACACTCGGAAAGTGAAGTTTCTGGACTCTTATTTTCCCCAATTTGCACCTACCATCATCTATCATCTCAATCTGATCAATTTCAAGTGAATATCTCAATTTTATTACCCTTTAATAATGAAATGAAGGTGGCGATGGTGGGAGAGGGGGTTGAAGAAATCTACTTACCACCCACTCCTTCAACGGAATTATCTCAAAATAAATATAATCCAGTTTCAGATGTCGGTATAATGCATACGTATACCAAATTTCAAGTGAATATCTCAGTTTATCAGTTCCTTTACTATTGGAGTGGAGGTGGTGGAGGGGTTGAAAAATGTGAGACCTTCACTTCTAGTATACCGGGTGAGTCACGAATTGCGCTCGCCCCGATATTTCCTAAAATATTTGGAATAGAAAATTGAAATTTGGAGGCCTTATTAGGTCGAGAAATATTTGTCTAAAGACAGTATGATTCAGTAGTTCATACTTAGGCAATTTATTAATGCATTTTTTTTAAATTTTGTTTACGCCGCACTTTAATTGTTGTAGTTATTTTGTGTGATTTATGTAAACCCGTGTGGTTGTAGGCAACACAACGAACTCGACAACGAACGAGTTAAGGTTTTGCTGGCGAAGTGGGTCATTTTTATAGTCATTTTTATTTATTAGAGTGTAAAAAAGGGGAAACAAAAAAGTGCACTGTAGATAGACATTAGACAGACATATAGTTAGATAGAAATTAATTAGCAGAGTAGATAGAGTTTCATTTTAGAATTAAGCGAAAACATTTTCTTAAATTTATTTTGATATCTAACAATTACACTTGCATTGTGATATAGTGATTCTGCATAATGTATTGCCGTCACCTAGTTTAATCCTCAAAATCCCACACCTAATTTCATTTCATCTCCCGGCACTTGTGTAATGGTTCAGTCACAAGGAATAAATTGGTGAGTTTTGATTTTAGTTTTTATAACATTTTTCGATACAGAATTTTACAGTCCAAATTCATAGTCATTTTAGCGTTATACCAAACATATTTATTACCTATACGTAAACTATCTGTCGTGGTTGCATGCAATAATGTATTCGGCATTAAAACAAGTCTAACTTATACTCTTCGCGAATACAAAACGAAGAATATATTGCATTCCATCGGCACATTTCTAAAACCGGTAATATTGCTCGTAGAGAAAAAAATCTCAAAAAAATCAAGACGGTGATCGAATTCTGAACAACTTTCAAAATGTCCGTTCGTCTGTCCGCTCGTCACGTTTCTTGTAAGCACAATAACTTAAGGTGGCCATCCCCTAAGAAAGAGACATCCGATAGGGAGATATTTATTATTTTTGCCCATTAACTTTTTTTTCCTAGTAAGTATATTTAAAGAAACTATAAGAGTACGTAAGTAGGACCATAACAAGACTATTACTATGAATTTTCACTCAATGATTTCAGTGGTTTGCAAAATAGCTAGATTTAAAACTACGAAGTAAAAAGATTAACATAATTTTTACATTTAAATCTAGCTATTTTGTAAACCACTGAAATTATTGAGTTAAAATTCCGGAAAATTCATAGTAATAATCTTGTTATGGCTCTACTTAGGTACTATCTTACAGTTTTTTTTTAATATACGTACTAAGAAAAATAAGTTATGGTCAAAAATAATAAATATTTCCTTATCGGATGTCTCTTTCTATGGAATGGCCACCTTATGAACGAAAAGTCCGATTGTATTGAAAATTAAGTTAGTGTTAGCTAGAGGAAGAACCCTATTTGGAAAAAAGTTGATCCATAAACAAAAAAGTTATTTTTTAAATTATTTTTTTTTATGTTTTATAATTAAACAAAAACTGTCTAAAACTAATATTATTTACAAAAAACAAAAACTGCGAAAGGTATTCTATAGAATGTGCAACAATTACTTATATAAAAATGCAGTAAATCGGCGAAGAGTATAATGGTTAGCTTGTTACTTTTATTATTGTATGCCTCCACAAACGCATAGTTTTGGTGTTCATCATCAGATTGACAAAATATGATTGTATCAGTTATGTAAATATAAATGTTATAAAAAAATTTGAGGCCTTGGTTTCTAGTGTATACAACAAATCCCAAATTTCTGGACTCTTACCAACTTGCTTTACGTATTTTTCCCTATTTGCCTTCATCCCTGCACTGGAGTAAGCTTGAAATATAGTTTAGTTCCAGATCTCGTTGTTATAATTCATACGTGTACCAAATTTCAAGCCACTATCTTAAACTGTTTCAGAGAAAACGTGTGCCCAAAAAAGTTACAGACAGACCGACAGACAGATTTTTTTTTTTCGCTCAAATTTAAAATCTCGACGTTTCATGACATTCTAAACCTATTTCAAAAATAAAAATGTTTATAATTTTTTTACGATCGCTGTACTCCACTCCACACGTGGATGTGGAAGTAATTACACCGAGTTATGAAAAAATACATCTCATTTATTAATTATTAAAAAATATATTGCTGTATAGGTTATCCAAAGTCAGTTTGAAAAACATAAAAAAAGACCGACAAAGGAATACTTCTTAACAGGAGAACTGTCATAAGCGCCGACCGATAATTTTTAAAATCACTTTTTAATTATTGTAAATATTGTTTTACTACTTTATATTAATTGATAGGCATGACGCAAATTATTTATTTATAATACATTATTTATTTATAATAAATAATGTTAGTTTAATGAAGAACTCCGTATATGATTTAATAATAGTAATAAATATCATTTAACCTACGGCTATGCTACCGGCAATTATGTGAATAAACCGAATCAGGCAGAGGGCTTGTAATGGTAAGCCAGGTAAACAATCGATTACTTTCGTTTGGTGAACTATATTCGTATACACCTACTGATATCGTTTGCGATTTTCAAGTACGCGGTCTCGGGTGCCATTCTAGTTAATAACAGAAATACTATACTTCCACTCAATTACGAGGTTGTGGAATAGTCTAATATTGATTGTTTTATCAGTTACAATAAACGATTTATCTATCGACATTACACTTTTTTTATTTAATTACTTACGTTGGATGGTTCACAACATTTGCTAAGTTATATTGGAAAATTTGGAGATTTTGACCAGTTTAAGCTTATTAGCTTATTTGGTTATTTTTTAGGATTTTAAAAATTTTTGATTAAATTATATAAAATGTTAAAATTACCATAAAAAATATTTCTGGTATATTCAATATTAATACACAATAGATAATGGATAAAATTAATGCGAGAATTCGATTACAGATAGCGAGGTGCACTCAGGTCATTCTTAGCTAATGTTATTCAATGGTATTGACACTATTGACGCATGGATAAACCGTCAAAGTGAAAAAAAGACCGATACTGGAGTGGAGGAGTCAGAAAAGATGTCGAGATCGTGTTGAAACCTATGTATATGTACCTCCCGTTTTCGAGGGTGCTGAACACGAATAAGATAGTAAACACAATTTTTAACCATGCGCAACCACCCCTTTTGAGTGTTTTCTTACACCAACGCTCGGCATTGTGTGTTTCAATGGAAAACGTTGAAAACTTCATCGGGATTGAATAACGGAGGAAGAGGGTAATGTCAGGTACAGGACTTCAACAATCCTTGGGGACTGAATATACAAAATTGATTTTCTTTATCGTTTCGGTTTCGACGCTACAAAAATTATTGCCAGAAGTCTAGGTCGGGGATTAAACGTTGCCAGAAGACGACAACGATGTAAGAAAATTCTTCAAATTATTAAAATTTGACAATGGTCAAGGTGCAGTTCTACGATTTTGTTTTTATATTTAAAATCTCCCTATAGAATAGCGGCAGAATGACTACTAGTGCTTCAGTGGAGCATTTCCGAATTACTTCCTGTGGCTTTTATATTTATGTGTATGCATCGATTTGTTTATTTCCTGATTTTACAAAAATTTAATAATTGTTTGTTGCCGCGACTGTCATATACAGTAAGTACAAACAATTCCGTAGTGAGTAAATGTAATGTTCGAGTGAATATTATTTTTTTGTTATGTTAAAACATTTTTTTGCGTAGGTGAGATGACATTTCATTTTTGTAATATATTGTATATGTGACTAAACAATTAATTATTAATACTCAATGAAAATTTACCGTTGTTTAGAGTTTAACATTGACTTTTCTGTCGGGCCCTGGTTTGAGTAACAAGGTGGAAAAATTGATTTCGCGAAACTAGGGCTTAAAGGATGGTCCGATTTTGAATTATCTATAAAATGTGCAAATCTTTGAGCACTTATTCGGTTGCCATAAGGACCCCCCTGAGCTATAAAATTAATGAACAAAATTAGTATTTTCTCAGAATATTTTGAATTGTTACTACACACATATCTTGTATTTCATGCTTTGATCCACTTTTCCCTCTGCTCCAGTTTGTACAGACTTGTTAAAGGAGATTTTCATTTCGGAAAAATTGCCCGATCGATGATTTTTCTTGAAACGTGTGGAGAACAAAATATCGAAACGCCACCGCGGGAAATTGTGCAGCATTTCCAGCGTGAACGGACGGCCGACGTAGCGCGATTGGAGCGTTAATTAACAAATTACTGCACATATTATATATGTTTCTTTCATGAAATTGTGTGTTCTTTCCAATGGTTTTGTTAGTTCTTTCATGCAAATTTAATTCAAAAACTTATCATGAAGTAGGTATCGTATTGCACCTAAATTGTTTAATAAAGAATTTTCCACACAATTTCTCGCGGTGGCATTTTGCTTTTTTGTTCTCCACATCTTTGTGAACACATTCCAACAAAAATCATCGATCGGGGAATTTTGCCGAAGTTTGGGTCCTTTTTGTCTAATTTGACTCCCCTATGTGAGAAATTAATAAAACTTTATATTTTTAGTATTATTCGATCTATGTCCACAGTTAACCACGCAACAAACATCTCCTCATGATTTTTCCATGATATTAGCCGGAGATTATGTTACACAATAACAAACACTAAACTGCTGATTTTGACAATGTCAATTGTAGCTGCGGCGTTCCCAACACTTCCCAGATTGGTGGCATTAAAGTAAACCCAGAGATTTGCGCATTTTTAAAAAGCTTATAATAAAATATTTATTAAAAACAAGGATTCTCCTATTCACGTACGTGTAAACGACACAGGAATTAACTTTCTACTTGGCCACTACGAGCGCTAGCTGTCGCGTACAGATAAGCTCCGCCTTTCTGCCAGTAGTTTATTCGTCCGGGTTTTCCGGTTATCAACGTACCAGTGACATTAATGGAACAAAAACAAATCGAATTCGCGAAATGTCAAAAAATGTTATTTTTCATTCACTTCTATCGGCTCGAATTTTCGATTTCGCCCATGCAATTAACGATGTCGTGAAAATTCCAATTTCGATCTTTCGATATCGATATTAGGAAGACTTCCTGCTAATGTATTTATTTAGTTATGAACATTTAAAAATTTCATGTTTTGCTTTTTCCGACGAGACTAATTGAAATTTCAAGTTCACCCCGACCGTAGCACATCGCGTTAAGCGCCGACATTCACAACGGATTTCTCGGTTTGAATCCTGTACCTACAGGTGTACTTTTTTAATTTGTGTTGAACTTTTTGGCTGATATTTCTTATCCTAAAATTGAATCGCATTTATGTATTTATTTCTACAGTTAAAAACTGTAACTACACAAAATTTCAGAGCTGTACTCAAAGATTTTATTTTAAATAAATACTAACGTGTTTGGCCGCCCGCCCACGCTTCCCTCCCCGGGATGGACTTCTGGCTGTAGAACTATGTACTTTTCAGCTAGTAAGGAGGGTTTTTACATAAAAATTTTCACTGCACCTTATCATTTTTAATTTCCGTAGCCAGCTTTCCGTCTAAAAGTACATTAAAATATTTGTCATTGTGGATTTTTTGTACGATAAGCGATAGGTGTCGATACCGAGGAATAAAATTAAAATGAAAAAAAAAATCAAAAATAAATAATAATTTGGCGGTTCGCGAGAAAATCAACTTTGAAATTGTAACCAATAATTTTGATGCGAAGTGATTTAATATGCGCCGTGGAAGCTGCGTGGAGATCATGTGTTCTCCTGGTTCCAATGGAATCGCGTAAATTTTATATTGTGTTCCTATACTAACAAGCTCTAGTTAGATATCATAATTGGAAAGAAATAAGTTTTCCATCCCGTAGCAGGGTTGTTTGAATTTGTCCAAGCGGACAAAATTGGACGATTTTGTCCAATTATGTCCGCCCGGACAAAATCAAAATTGAACAAAATTGGACAAAATCAATTAAATGAAACGAAAATTTAAAAAACATATATTTAGATATGTTAATATAGTAAAGTGCTAAACAACAGTTAACTGATGAATCAATATTCAGTAACGTATATACAAGGTGGTCCAAATTTTTTTCCCGATATTTCTGTGGATGATAGTACTTACATCCAAAAATAATGATAGTCTTTTTATATAAACGTATTTTCGAAAATAAATAATAAGAGATATTATCAAATACACATTTTAAACTTAGCCGTAGGCTATCAGGACACTAGTGTACATTGTATCAGTCAAACCCTCTCTTATGTTGCAGCAGCATTACCAAAACATTCCCCCAAAGTTAAAACTACGTCTGTTAATTCAGAGAATGTGTAATCACCCATGTTTAAATAATATAAACAATTAAACTGAAATTGAGGAAAAGAATCAAAATCTAATAAATATAAAAATAAATGCACGTTGTTCTTTAAACATAAATTAAGTACTCGAGAACGGCTTGGTTTATCAAAATGCAATAAGAATATCTGTTTTATTTCTAATGATCTGAAAATTAGTTTTTTACAATAATTTTAGAAATTTGAAAAGAATTAAAAGTTATGAGGAAAATACTGACAATCACCCCCTACAACTGCACCTTAAACAGAAGAAAGAGTTTGACTGATACCATGTAAACTAGTGTCCAGATGGCCTACGACTAAGATTAAAATTTTAATTTGATATTGTCCGGTTTTATCCAGTTTTATCCAATATTGTCCACGTCCTGGACAACATTTTAGAAAGTGGACAAATTCACAACCCTGTCCCGTAGGAGGTACAGTCTACCATTTCTACCATTTAAGAGTGTAGATAGGGTCAAATCGTCCTTATATTGCCAAATAACAATGTGTACGCCCTCGCTAGCGGCTGTAAGTATCCCCTTCGACGTTTCTTCACTTCTTGCGCGCGCACTTTTTCTTTATTTATTTGTTCCAAACCTCGATCCAAACGCTGTAATTAATAATAATAAAAACCGTTGGTATTTTTTAGTTTTTTTTAAGGAATAACTGTTGATTTGTTTATGTGCGAAAAAGACTAACTGAACAAAGAAAGATAATTGAACAAATATGATGGCACACTTTGGTAAATAATTACCTACAAAGAATTTCAAATCAATTACAAAAATTAAGACATATAAAAAAGTTATTCGTTCATATCTAGAGTCATATCCCTACAGTATTATACAGGGTGTCCCGGAATTGAGTTCCCGGACGGGAACCTGTGCTTCCTGAGATCATATTGGGCCTGTATAACCCAACTTACCTTAGTCCAAAAATGCATCCCTGAAGAAGTACATTTTCTTAAAGTGAGAGAGAGAAAAACATTTCCAATAATTTCCGTTATATTTTCAAGTTTTCATGGGACCTGTATCCTCTATAAGTAATCTATGTAAGCTTGATAACAGCTAAATATCTTTTGTTTCTCAAACGCGACAGGTTTCCTGTTTCACAAGCACCTATGACCTACAGAGAAAAAATGATAATTCTTGATTTTTCGTTGATATTACACAAAATTGTAAAAGTATTCATTTGTGTACTGAAACAGGTGGACGTCATGTGGAGGATTTGTTATTAATGTATTTTTTAGGATAAACTGTAATTTTCTATTATTACAACATTTTACTCTAGAATTGTAAATAAATGTTAAATACAAATGGAGGAAAAAACGATAATTTCTTGTATTTTGATTAATACAAAAAATTTTAAGAGTACATTTTTGCAGCCCTTTCAATGCTCTGCAGAAATATTCAAGCATTCCGTAATTTTGCAGGGCGATTAAAAGAATACAGCCAATCAAATATTCAAATATATTATGAAAAAGAATTGAGAAACAAAAGATATTTGGTTGTTGCCAAGTTTATATAGAGATATAGCTCCCACCAAGATTTAAAAATATTATCTCCAATATAACGGAAATTATTGAAAAATGTTTTTCTCTGTCGCACTTTAAGAGAATATACTTCCTCAGGGATGCATTTTTGAACAAAGGTAAGTTGGGTTATACGGGCCCAATATGAACTCAGGAGTCACAGGTTCCGGTCCGGGAACATAATTCTGGGACACCCTGTATATAAAAGTGTGGAGTTATTTTCGAAAAATTATTACATCTTAAAATTAACGTTTTCAAATTCAGTTAGTAGTTTCCAATAGACAAATATTGAACACATATTTTTTTTTTCAAGGTTTTCCGCTCCTCCGTTTTTAGATATTCACCATTAAAGTGTCCAATACATTTGAATAGTCGATATAGGTATTCAAAATAGAACGATTAAAAGTGTAAAAGCATAGATATCAAACTTTTATAAAAAAGTACTCACTATTATTTATACTTGCGGTCCTGTATCAATATCAGTTATAAAATAAACATTAAATTTTTTGACAATAATGGACAACCTCTTATTAAGTTCAAGAAAAAATCATCAAATTAAGTTAAAGATTTGTCATGTATATATGGTTAGACCTTGTATATCTACATAATAAATATTATTTCGAGTACCTAGTAGGTAGGTATCAACTTTTAATCAGTTTATGTACATACGTATTAGTTATTAATTAGTACATATTAGCTTCTCGTAGTCTTCGGGCAGTTTTGTATTTGAAATAGATAAGTAGGTAATTTGGTATTTAGAAAATAACTCATTTGAATAAATTCAACCAATAACAAATTATTTCACTCATTAGGTAGGTAGTAAGTAGATACGTAGTATTTTTTATGATTTTGAAAAATTTTAATATATCAAAAAAATTAAAGACAATAAGTAAGTACCAAAAATTACAGTAGGTACCTATGTTTTTTTGGTATATTGTTAAGGTTGACGCCAACATTGCGAGAACTCGATGTTACGTTGCTTCATTGGAATGCACATCATGATGTGGCATTTCACCTATCGACGCTGACCAGATTTTTGGTGCCTTATAATTCGATGAAGAAAACATATGGAATGGTTACAGAGGGCGTACTTTTCTTAATTACAAAATAAATAATATTTCCTTTTTAAATCCCGAAACCCGTCCATAATGACAAAAACTCACCGGTGGTTGGTAGAATATGCACCAAATTCTGAGGAAAAAAAGACCTTAAATCGCCGCTTATCATTTAAACACATTTATATGTCTGCTATATTTAAAACACGTGCTAAAATTCAATAGGTCACTCTTGCGTGTGTTGTCACGTCACCTATTTTTACATGCTACATAAGTCGTTTCGCGGCCACAATCAATTAACCACCTCAGACCGAACAGCTGATCGAGTAAACTAAGTCCACCGCGGCAGAATCACACCCACCAGTGAAACCAGGAGTCGACAGCAGCATTACGCCGTGGTGGCGATTGATTCGTCCTACAATCCAGGTGAACGTTGGATATCAACAACTTCCTAGTTGCCGCCGTTCATGGCCATATTAACAATTGTATTTGACACAGAAAAACTGACATTTCTACATACGCAAAACGTCAGCGCATAATTGCACACTACTGGCAAACAAATAAATCTAGGACACAAGCAACGCCAATAAAATACAAGGGTTTACCTGAGCTAAAATGCGACCGCTTTGTATCGCCATTCTCTGTATCTCCATCGAGAGGCCTTTTCCTGGAATCCGCGATCTCTGGTGACGGACACGTATCCATTCCCGAATCAGCGGCCATCTTATAATTCAGTTGTCCATTAACATATAGCGGGAATGTTGATGAAACACTGCACTAAACTGCGCGCACACAAAGTTAAACGAAAACGACACAAACTTGCCTTCGCGCACACTGCTCGGAGACTGAATACTAAATTTTAAACGAAGACATGGACATGGACATGTCGCAACTCCACGGAGCGATGATTAGATAGTGACTCCATAATTCCCCACTTTAATATAACGACCTTCAATAGCTTCCTATAATCCGCCAATTTGCACTTCTATAGTTGTAACATTTAAAGCATAACTTCTTCTATTAGGTATATAATACGCATTTGCCATACAGGGTGAATATAAACAACGCTATACAGAGTTGGGTCATTCTATATACCTAGACGAAAATATGTAAATATGTCATGGTCATTCTAAACAACGTATGTACCTACGTACATCCCAAAATGCACTGATATTAAGGCGTTACATTGTTATTTTATTGGTTCAAAATGAGTGGAATTTTTTAATAATAAATTTAGCAGAAAATGAGAATCCGACAAATATAAATGCCAAAATCCATATTGATAACTCTTACATAATATCAGGGATTACTGTATAACAATGATCCCATAAAAGCGAAACAAAAGATGTTTTTTTTTATTGTTTAGACACGGAAAAATTGTTTATTTCATCTAATGAAATCTAGATTATATAATTAATACGTCTTTATAGTTCGAGAGCCAGCTGCAATCAATAACCTTAATAACCTAAACAAGCGGCATTGCAGTAAACCATCTAAAAAGGTAGAGGGAGGTATATAAAAGAGATTCGCTGTTGCGAATGGTTGCGATGCCTATAGCTATCTCGTATCTCGCGCGGAAGTGGGGGAAAATCTCGAATACTTATTTTTGCCCCTTCCCCAGGAAAAGCAAGTGTAGTAAACCCCTGGGGGAGGTTGAAGATGTCCCGAAAAGGTGTTTTAACGCATTTACTGCATCCAAGATGGCGCGCAACCGGAAGTGGTCCGGATCCCGTTGGGCGGAAATGCAGTAAACGATAGAAATGGATTTTCTGGGTGTCCACAAAAAAGTCATTTACTGCATCCTGGGCCACGCGGCCCATGGCCCATGAAAAATAATGACATAGGGCCACTAGGGGGGGCCCGGCACCCCAACAGGTAAAATCAAATACGCGATTTACTGCATCTGAATCCGCCCGCGGACTGCGGGGGGGGATCGCGAAAATTGGAACGTCAATTGCGACATGAAGGATTTAAAATTTGGCAAATTTGTACCCACATATTGTTAATTAGGTTATAAACTAACAAAAAATTACTTTTACTGCATCCCCACGACCACCACTTTTGCCCCCGCTCCCGACATAATGCATTTTCCGTCCTCATCGTGCAGTATTCGATCCAAAAATAGTGATAAATTATCATTCATCGCTGCCACAACATGAACCGAGGCTAAAAAAATCCTTTCTTGTCCTCCCGTGGGGGGGATTCTTTTTCGTCCCATCTTGCCCAAAAACGCTTTGTACGAAAAGAAAACATTTTTGGACTTTGGACTTTTCTCCAATTAAAAACAAAATGCAGATGAAAAAAAATTTTTTTTATGCAAATCAGATACTTGAAAATGAAATTGGTGGAAAAAAAATTTTTTTTTTAGGACTGGAGGAAAATTTTTTTCCTCACAAAATTTTTCAACCCGGCAACAAAAAGTTGGAATTTGACAAAACTTGCGCAAAATTTAAGCAAATTTCTAACGAATTTGGAACAAATTTCTAAAGAATTTGGAACAAATTTCCATTCTGATAGAACTTGAGAGAATTCAAGTAAATTTGACGAAGTGTCAACTCAGCCAAACTTGTACAAATTTAATTTTAGAAATTCACGTTTAGTTTCCAAAATAGTCTAAATACTGGCCAGAAACTGGCAATTTTTGTCCCCCAAAAATCGAAAATCACTCGCAGCGGATCTAAACTTGAAATTCGGTGTATGTCCTAGAAGCCTAAGATTTTTTAATAATATTTTTCAACCCCCCACCACCCTTACTCCATTATTAAAGGGGTTTATAAAATAAAGTTGAGACATTCACTTGACATTTGGTAGACGTATGTATTATAACGACATCTGGAACTAGATTATATTTTGAGATGATTCAGTTGAGGGGTTTGGGGTTAACTAGGAGTAAATAGGGGAAAATAAGTAAATCAAGCTGGTAAGAGTACAGACATTTGGGATTTGGTGTATATACAAGAAACCAACACCTCAGATTTCTTTCTAATATTTAAGGTTAACTAGAAACTTCATTTTTAACGTATATGGTAGAAACCAACGCAACGCCTCAAACTTTTCTATGACATCTTATCCAAATATTATTATATTTCTATTACCAATATTTTCCACATACTAGAGTGCAAATCTAGCAGGACGTTTCCTTTAAAGTGACTTGGATGAAAAAACTGGATGTGGAAGTAGTGATTCCTTAGGCAGCGGGTTTTTTGAGGAAAAAGTAAAAAAATATGTATATATTTTTTCGCCAATTTCATTTTCAGGTATCTGATTTGCATAAGAAAAAATAATTTTTTTTCATGTTTGATTTTTTTTGGACTTGGAAAAAAGTCCAAAGTCCAAAAATTTTTTTTCCGTACAAATCATGTTTGATGAAAATAATAGCCTTTGCGACGAAAAAAACCTTCGTCGGTGCGGCAAAGAACAAGGATCCCGACATTTTTTATACCGATAATAAGTTTGGAATAAAGTATACAGGCCTATACTCTCTCGTATAAATAGGTTATCCAAAGTCAGTTTGAAAATCATAAAAAAAGGCCGACAAAGAAATACTGCATAACAGAAAAGATGTCATAAACGCCGACCGATAATTTTTAGAATCATTTTTTAATTATTGTAAATATGGTTTTACTACTTTATATTAATTGATATAGTCATGATGTAAATTATTTATTTATAATAAATAATGTTAGTTTAATGCAAAGTAAATAAATATCATTTAACCTACGGCTATGCTACCGGCAATTATATGAGTAAACCAAATCAGGCAGCTGGCTTGTAGTCAGGTAAACAAAAGGGTGGGCCGAAAAATTTTTTTTAGAAATTGAAAATATATTTATACAGAAAAGTTGTGTCATGGACTCATTAGTACTCATGAATTATTTCATAATTTTAGTAAACTATTTAGCCGGGCCCCCTGGGTCCTAAATGGGCCAAACTTTATCTTCGAGAAATCAGTTAAATAGTGAGGAAATGGTACTTCATAACTTACTGAACATCCAAAAAAAAATGCTGTGTCAATGTTTTATATTTAGCCGACCCCCTCTGGCCTTAAACATATATAAACACAGGGTGAAGAAACTGTGTGATTCGGTGTATTGAAAGTCGTATAGGTAAACCACTTCAGTGGAGTATATGTCTGCTACACTCAAATTAATTACCACTACATCTTCTGCAGGAACGATGGTCAGACAACAGGACCATATTCGTTCTCGGGGCCCACAGGATCACTCCTAAATGGCTGAGAAAAAGCCAGTTGTAAATTTTACGTCCATTACAGTATCGATTACAGTATCGATTAATTTAGATACGATTGAAAAAGATTTGAGCACAGATCAGAAGTATCTGTACAAAATGGCTAGTTAGTGCAATAAGAGACAGTCATTGCAGCGATACTTTAGCGAGAGAGAACCCAGGAAAAATGTCTCACGTTAGGTTACTGACTACAGCCAATAGGCTGCTGCGGCTTTATACTGCTACCCCAGATCCACCTGAAAATCTTGAGACACTAGCTAAGTTTACTGTTAAAGTTTATTCAATAATGTGGTTTGAAATAAAAACAAATCAACTTTGTCAGTACGGTGCAATGCATATATGGAAGACAATAAGTCTACCAAGAGAGTTTTCAAAAAAGATAATTGATAGAGTATTGTGGAAAATGCCTACTTTGCCCATTCGGAAAACATTTTATTGGCAATGCTGACAGACCCCAGAGAACATGTAAGAGAATTAGCTATTGGAGAATTATAAAAGCCAGAAAAGTCAGAGCAGTTCTTTAGAATTCCAACCATAAATTTCAGTCACTGACTACATAAATTTAATAAATTGGGGATAATGCAGTGTTACAGAACCTCCTCTGACAGTGAATTCAAGTGACAAAACCTTGAAAGATCCATTTCATAGAAGACTTTTCATGTCACACTCAAACTGTGGAGCGATGCGTCAAAGTTATAACTGACGCATCATCAAAAGTTTGTGGCGAGACCGCAAGAGATGGGTACATTAGAACAAAATCAATTAGAATTAGAAGCCAGGAAAATCTGCCTTCTTTTGAGAATTAGAGTCAATACTATAGTGCTCGAAAAAGTAAGTAAAAATTAAAAACAGTACGGGTTGGTGGGTGGATGGTGATTTTACCTAATACCTAACTAAAAGACTACCGAATTAAGCAAAAGGTTGGGTTTTTTATAATGGTAAAAAAATCTTAAATTCTAAGGGGGCCCGGCTAAACTTTTAAAAGTTTATATTTTTTACGTAAACGGCTAGATCTATAATTCAACTATTTTCAACTAAAATTTTTACGAAAAAATATTTATTTTAAGTGGCAAGGCATATTGAAATTTATGGCCCATCTTTTTTAAGGATAACACTATACAGCCTTTTCATAGTAATATATTATACTTGATTTGTAAAACAAAAAATTTACCTAGTAAACAATCGACTACTTTCGTTTGAGGTAAGCGCATAACATATCTGGTGAACTATATTCGTATACGGATATCGTTTGTAATAATTCAAGTACGCGGTCTCAGGTGTCATTCTGTCTTTAATGGCCATAAAAAAATCTTTTATATCAAGTTCTAGATGTGTTAAACGACATTGAAATACCTAGATACATCCATGACATCGCCGCAAGCCACTATATTATTATAACAAAATTACGAGGTATATAGTAAGGGCATTTTGGTGGCGTAAATTTAAATTGTGTACATCTAGTAGGAGCGCTGACGGACACTGGTGAACGATAATGATCAAAATATTCACTCGTAAGAATCAATTCTTTGGTCTTTGGTTATGTCAAAACTGATCGTCTGCCGTCTCAAAATGGTAGCATTAAGTTGTGGGGTGTATTAGAAAAGGGGTTGTTTTAGGTTTTGGTGAACCATAGTGATCAAGAAAAATAATGCAAGGGTGACTAAATACAACTAGTGTAGATGGCTTTTCCACCTAGGCAGACGATTTCTTCGGTAGCTTTGTATATGGCAGACGTCGCTGAAAATGGCAAAAATCACGTTTCGATGAACGACATTGATCAAAAATAATTTTGGCGCCAATCGATTCTGTTATTTATGCTGAAACAAAAAACACGGTAGCAACTTTCGAGCAGACGCTGTCAAAGTGGCAGGTCGAGTTTTGATGATGAATCAATAAAAATAATCTCATATATTATATTACAAAAAACTATTTTACATGACATTTTGACATGTTGGCCCAGATAAACAATTCAGGCAACTTTCGAGTAGAGGTTGTCAAAGATCTACTTAGTGGTTAATAAAATAAAAATCGGATTTTTAATAGATTTATTGCTTCTTAGGTAAAAAACAGTCCAAATTGACAAAAATCATAGAAACATATTATTTTCAAAACATAATATAAAAGTAAACTAATATGTATAAATATAGCGCACGGAGCATAAAAATGGCTCATTAATAAAAGGAACTCAAAGAAACTAGAAACTAAAATGACACAGTGATATCACTAAATCCTACATTAGTACTGTATCACAAGGAACACATAATTATAAAACGAAATTGTGTGGTAATATCACAAAAAACGTAAAAAGATTATTTATAAAAGGAGCAAAGCTGGCAAATATAAAAATGAAAAAGTTATGTACAGTACTTGTAGGTACACATGTAAAATAAAATAAACATAATACAAACCAAGATACAAGCATTCAGAAAAATATAAACATTTACAAAAAGAGTACTACTTAACTCCATAAATGCCCGCAATAATTTTACAATCATAATCTTCGTCGCTGATTGACCCAACAAATGAGAAATCGTCGTCACTTTCGACATCGTCATTTTCGCTACTTGAATGCAGGATATCTTGTAATTCGTTGGGCGTTTGTGGGCCTTTAAACCAACAAGGTTCTTATTTGTTGCAAAAAATAAAAAAAAAATTGAATAACCCGTTTTTTTTTTAACTCAGGAATCATAATTAACCCCTGTCAAGTTCTCTTCTCTCTTTTTCTTTGGAGTTCTCTGTGTTTTGATTAGTTGATTCAGATATCTCTTCGGGAAGAGGCTCAGAAGGAGGATCAGGAAGGATGTTTTTTTGAAGATATCTGGTGAAGGGTTGAGGGTTAAATAGAGGTAAATAGGGAGAAATATGTAAAGCAAGCTGGTAAGAGTACAGAAACTTGAAATTTGATGTATGTACTACAAGCCAAGGCCCCAAAATTTTTTTAAATATTTTTCAACCCCCCGCCACTCCTACTCCATTATTAAAGGGGTTGATAAAATAAAATTGTGATATTCATTTGAAATTTGGTACACCTATGTATTATAACGCCATCTGGAACAGGTGTATATTTTCAGATGATTCCGTTGAAGGGTTGGGGGTTAAATAGGGGTAAATAGGGGAATATAAGTATAGCAAGCTGGTAAGGGTACAGAAACTTGAAGTTCGGTGTACGTAGTAGAAGCCAAGGTCTCAGATTATTTATAATATTTTTCAGCCCCCCACCACCCCTACTCCATTATTAAAGGGGTTGATAAAATAAAATTGAGATATTCACTTGAAATTTCGTACACGTATGTATTATAACGACACCAGGAACTAGATTATATTTTGAGATGATTCCGTTGAAGGGTTGGGGGTTAAATAGGGGTAAATAGGGCAAAATAAGTAAAGCAAGCTGGTAAGAGTACAGAAACTTAAAATTCGGTATATGTACTAGAACTTAGAAGCAAGGTCTCAGATTATTTATAACATTTTTCAAGCCCCCCCCCCCCCCCTCAATTATTAAAAGGGTTTATAAAATATAATTGAGATATTCACTTAAAATTTGGTACACGTATGTAATATAACGACATCTGGAACTAGATTATATTTTGAGACGATTTCATTGAAGGGTTGGGGGTTAAATAGGGTTAAATAGGGGAAATAGGTAAAGCAAGCTGGTAAGAGCACAGAAACTTGAAGTTTGATGTATGTACTAGAAGCCAAGGTCTCAGATCATTTATAATATTTTTTAACTCCCCACCACCCTTACTCCATTATTAAAGGGGATAATAAAATAAATATTCACTTGAAATTTGGTACACGTATGTATTATAACGACATCAGGAACTAAATTATATTTTGAGATGATTCCGTTGAAGGGTTGGGGGTTGAATAGGGGTTAAATAGGGCAAAAAGTAAAAATATCCCACCCCCTCAATTATTAAACGGGCTTATAAAATAAAATTGAGATATTCACTTAATATTTGGTACACATATGTAATATAACGACATCTGGAACTAGATTATATTTTGAGATGATTCCATTGAAGGGTTGGGGGTTAAATCCTGTTAAATAGGTTTAAATAGGGGAAAATAAGTAAAGCAAGCTGGTATGAGTACAGAAACTTGAAACTCGGTGTATGTGCTAGAAACCAAGGCCTCAGATTATTTATAATATTTTTGAACCCCCCCAATACCTCTACACCATTATTAAAGGGGTTGATAAAATAAAATTGAGATATTCACTTGAAATTTGTTACACGTATGTATTATAACTACATCTGGAACTAGACTATATTTTGAGATGATTCCGTTGAAGGGTTGTGGGTTAAATAGGGGTAGATAGGGGAAAATGAGTAAAGCAAGCTGGTAAAAGTACAGAAATTTGCGATTTGGTGTATATACTAAAAGCGAAGGCCTCATGTTTTTTATAATATTTTCTATCCCCCCACCACTCTTTCCCTTATTAAAAGAATTGATGAAATTAAATTTAGATTTTCACTTGAAATTTGGTACATGTATGTATTATAACGATATCTTAAACTAGATTATATTTTGACATGATTGCGTTAAAGGAGTGGGGGTAAGTAGAGGTAAAAACCGCTGCCTAAGGAATCACTACTTCCACATCCGGATTTTCCATTCAAGTCACTTTAAAGGAAACATCTTGACTAGACGCACTCTAGTATGTGGAAATTATTGGTAATAGAATTTTAATAATATCTGGGGCAGATGTCATAGAAAAGTTTGAGGCGTTGGTTTCCACCATATACGATAAAAATAACATGTTTAGTTTATTTACCCTACTTATTTTCCCCTATTCACAACCTGCCACCTCCCACCTCTTCAGTGGAATCATCTCAATCTGATGTCATTACAATACATAATTGTATCAACTTTCAAGTGAATATCTCAATGAAAAATGTTATTAAAAAATCTGGTGCTTTGGCTTCTAGTACATACACCGAATTTCAAGTTACTGTACTCCTACCAACTTGCTTTACTTATTTTCTCCCATTTACCCCTATTTAACCCCCAACCCTTCAAAGGAATCAGTTCAAAATATAATCTAGTTCCAATGTCGTTATAATACATACGTGTACCAAATTTCAAGTGAATATCTGAATTTTATTTTACCAACCCCTTCAATAATGGAGTGGGGGTCTGAAAAATATTATAAAAAATTTTGAGGCCTTGGCTTGTAGTAGATACATCAAATTTCATGTTTTTATACTCTTACCAGCTTGCTTTACATATTTCCCCCTATTTACCCCCCAACCCTTCACCGGATATCATCAAAAAACAATCCAGTTCCAGATCTCGTTATAATATACACTTGTACAAAATTTCAAGTTAATATGTTTAACCGTTCCGGAGAAAACGTGCGGACAAAAAAAAAGTTACAGACAGACAGAAATTTTTTTTTCGCTCAAATTTAAAATGTCGACGTTTCAAGACATTCTAAACCTATTTAAAGAAAAAAAAAATTTGAAAATTCTTTTACGATTATTGTACTTCCAATTCACTACGTGGATGTGGAAGTAATAGGGAAAAAATATGAAAATGTAAGTAAGCCATGCTGCTGGTGATAGTACAGAAACCTGAAATTCGGTGTATGTCCTAGAGGCCAAGGCCTCAGTTTTCTTAACAACATTTTTCAATATAAAATAAAATTGAGATATTCACTGAAAATTTGGTACACCTATGTAATTTAACGACATTCTCAGATTTTTTTTATAATATTTTCAACCCCCCAGTACCCTTACTTCATTATTAAAGGGGTTGATAAATTAAAAGTGAGATATTCACTTAAAATTTGATACACGTATGTATTATAACGACATCTAAAACTAGATTATATTTTGAGATGACTCCGCTGAAGGGTTGTGGGTTAAATAAAGGTAGATAGTGAAAAATAAGTAAAGCAAGCTGGTAAAAGTACAGAGATTTGGGATTTGGTGTATATACTAGAAGCGAAGGCCTCATTTTTAAAATAATATTTTCCATCCCCTCACCACCCTCTCCCTTATTAAAAGATGAAATTAATGTTAGATTTTCACTTGAAATTTGGTACATGTATGTATTATAACAATATCTGAAACTAGATTATATTTTGACATGATTGCGTTAAAGGAGTGGGGATAAGTAGAGGTAAATAGGCAAAAATAAGTAAGGCATGCTGGTGAGAAATCAGAAACTTGAAATTCGGTGTATGTCCTAGAGGCCAAGGCCTCAGTTTCCTTAATAATATTTTTCAACCCCCCCACCACCCTTATTCCATTATTAAAGGGGTTGAGGGAGATATTCACTTGAAATTTGGTAGACGTATGTATTATAACGACATTCGGAACTAGATTCTATTTTAGAATGATTCCGTTGTAGGGTTGGGGGTTAAATAGGAGTAAATAGGGGAAAATAAGTAAATCAAGCTGGTAAGAGTACAGAAATTTGGGATTTGGTGTATATACTAGATACCGAGGCCTTCATTTCTTTCTAATATTTTTCAAACCTTCACTCCATTATTAATGGGATTGTTAACATAAAATTGAGATATTCACTGAAAGTTAGTACCACATCTGATTGAGATGATTCCATTGAAGGGATGGGAGGTGGTAGGTTGAATAGGGGAAAATAAGTAGTGTAAACTAGAAACTTCATTTTTAACGTATATGGTAGACACCAACGCCTCAAACTTTTCTATGACATCTACCCCAAATATTATTAAAATTCTATGATCAATAATTTCCACATACTAGAGTGCAAATCTAGTCAAGATGTTTCCTTTAAAGTGTCTTGGATGAAAAATCTGGATGTGGAAGTAGTGATTCCTTAGACAGCGGTTTTTTTACGTACAGAAGAAAGTAGTTTGCTCTTATGAAGAGTTTGTTGCGTAAATAATTTAAAAGTTTTGTTTTCATTCTTTGATATTTTTTTCATTTATATGTAGGTATCACACATTGCTTTTCTTCTAAACCCGAAAGGGGTTCTAGTTGATTTTCATCCAACACGGGAAGATTTAAGCCATCTTCTTCAGAAGGAATCGCGAATTGATTATCGTCAAAAAAATTAATCTTTAATGGTCCAGCTTCTTGATCATCCTACGGTAAAAATATTGTATTTAAAATGCTTTTGATTGATTCTAATTAGCATTTCATTAATTAGATCATATTGTAATTGGCTAATTTGACGATAATGAAATGCGAGAATAAATGCGAAAATTATAAAATATTGCGTGCACCAATAAAAATTTTCAAAATACAAAATTTTCTTTTTTGTCTTGTTGGGAAACGTCAAATGATATCAACTAGATAAGTAGATATAAACATTACTATTCACAATTCCTTTAAAAAGGTATAATAATTTTTTTAAATTTTAATCATCTCCTGATGATGCCAGTTTGGACACTTGCTAGAGTTTATGTTTTTTTTTAATGAACGTCAATAATATTCATTTCGTTTTATAATTATGTAAGTTCCTTGTGATACAGTACTAATGTAGAATTTAGTGATATCACTGTGTCATTTTAGTTTCTAGTTTCTTTGAGTTTATTAATGAGCCATTTTTATGCTCCGTGCGCTATATTTACACATATTAGTTTACTTTTATATTATGTTTTGAAAATAATGTTTCTATGTTTTTTGTTAATTTGGACTGTTTTTTACTTAAGAAGCAATAAATCTATTAAAAATCCGATTTTTATTTTATTAATCATTAGATCTTTGACATCCTCTACTCGAAAGTTGCCAGCATTGTTTATATGGGCCAACATGTCAAAATGTCATGTAAAATAGTTGTTTGTAATATAATATGAGATTATTTTTATTGATAAATGTCGTTCATCAAAACTCGACCTGCCACTTTGACAGCGTCTGCTCGGAAGTTGCTACCGATTTTTTCGTCTGCCTACGTGTTTTTTGTTTCAGCATAAATAACCGAATCGATTGGCGCCAAAATTATTTTTGATCAATGTCGTTCACCGAAACGTAATTTTTGCCATTTTCAGCGACGTCTGCCATAAAGCTACCGAAGAAATCGTCTGCCTAGGTGGAAAAGCCATCTAAACTAGTTGTATTTAGTCACCCTTGCATTATTTTTCTTGATCACTGTGGTTCACCAAAATCTAAAACTACCCCTTTTCTAATACACCCCACAACTTAATGCTACTATTTTGAGACGGCAGACGATCAGTTTTGACATACCCAAAGACCAAAGAATTAATTCCCACGAGTGAATATTTTGATCATTATCGTTCACCATAGTGTCCGTCAGCTCTCCTAGTAATCTGTCTCCTATGTGATAATCTGTCATGCACATGACCAGGTGTTTTGTATTTTAATATTTTATAGAAAAACACGTCGCATGCAGTTCTCTGCGATTGAACATATTGAATCAGTGAGCATCTCTCAGTTTGTGCGATACTCGTTCTGTACGTTCAATGCCGAAAATAAGTCTCAAGCAACTGTTTTGGGTCTTTTGAATCCTTTTTGTGTCAATGCTATCTAGGCAGGGGCCATACACGTTATCGCAGTGATTAAAATGAGAGAGAACCAATCATTCACACAATACTGTTTTTTCATATCTTTACTGTCTCTGACATCTTTGAAGCGTAGCTTAGAATCAATGATAATCACACCTAAGATTCTACAAGAATCACTGAATGTTACTGCATCGTTCCCAAAGAGTATTTTCAATAATTTCTAAAGCAGTGTGCCTGTTATTTTCGCTTCCAAACAGAATAGTACAAGATTTATCAGCGTTGATTTTTAAGGCATGGTTGTTAGAAACATTTAAAATTGTATTTAAATCTTGATTAATTTTTTCATTGGCTTCTACTATTTATAACATATGAAACGAGTAGTAAAGTTTGATATCATCCGCGTACAGGTGGTAATTACAATGTTCGAAATAATTGTAAAAGTTACATGTATAAATTGTATCAACAGGGGGCCTAAAATACTCCCCTGAGGGACGCCTTGATCAACTAGTTCCACATTAGATTTAAGATTATTCAACGAAATCTGCTGATATCTCTCTAAACGATAGGAGGTCATTAGAGAACAGGCATTGTCACCGAATCCTATGCAGTGCAAAGATTGCGGTAAGTATATTGTGTTTCAAAATATCGAACGTTTTAGAATTATCTAAAAGGATACATGCACATATAGTTCAGTCAATAAAGTAAAAAATACACCAGAACCTCGCAAAAAATGTTATCTGAGATTTTCCTTCAGTAACTGTTAGTGGGAAGATTAAACATCACAAAACCACAGAAATCAGTTCTGGGGTGCCGCGCAACCCCCAAAGAACCACCCCTTCGGTGAAAAAAAGGCTTATTTTACTGATAACTCGTTAACCGTTGAATATATAAAAAAATTGCTCAAAAGAAAGCTTGACTAATTGCCTAAAAAAAAGTCCTCTTATAATTTTCCTGTTTATGCCATGGTTTTCGAGAAAATCGATATTGACAAAAATTGCAAAATTTGAATTTTTAATGCGCGCGAATGTTCGTTTATTTGAAATTTCTTGGGCGCGGGGCAATAGAAAAAATGGAATTGCTCAAAAACCAAACAAACTAGGAAGAAAAATCAAATTGGGTCTTAAAGGGGATATACAATACTCTCTTGTGTTGCCATTTTTTATGACTATTGATATTTATTGGTACATAAAAATAACAATATGATATAGTTATCTGTTGATTTTTTGTACATCTAACTATTCACGGGCCCATAAAAAATAACTGACTTTAGTTATAAATGCATTGTCTTTTAGTTCAAGGTAGTACTTCAATGCAGAAAAAGTTAGGAATAAAAATATTCACATTTGCAAATTTACCAGCATGTTGAAGTAGCCAAGAAAAATCCAAAAAAGGCTGCATATTCAATTTTTTGATGATATGTTTTTATGCAATTTTTTAACTATTAAATGATTAGAAACAATAGTTATATGATATATAAACTCAAATAAAACTTTTTGAGCAATATTTTCAGACATTTGGGTATTTTTTTAATTTTTAGGAAACAATGAATAATTTGCCAAAATTTGGTTAATTTCAACATGGGCTGGATTTTGTTACAAATGAGGACCGCAACCAGACCACCTCCACCCCCTGTTTTTGAGAGTGCTGAACACGAATATGAGGGTAAAAAAGGTTGTTATTCAGGGCATCCCCTTCAGACGGTCAAAAACCACTCCTTTTATCGGTTTTCGTGCTCGAACGCGTGACAGCAAGGGTTCCAATGCGAATTTCTGCAGATTTAACCGGGACATGATAAAGTGCGAAGATTAATGTCAGAGACAAGATCATCATCATCCTTGGGAGAATGATAAAATGTATCTCTTCTCGTTGAAACTTTTACCCTTAGTCCCTTCAAATTAGAAGAAAAATCACTGATTTTGGGAAATTTTTCCTACAGCTAAGCCACCCGTATAGAAAGTTGTCTTGGGGTTGTGTTAACATGTTTTTCACCAAGCGCATGAAAAGAAAGGGTTGTTTTTTAGATATAGATACATATTGCTATGTATTTGCAATGTTGCATATTTGTGTTGTGGAGTTATTTATGTCTTCCAGATTTGGTAAAGAACTGATGAGGCAATTGAAATATTTTGAATTGTTATTTAGTTGTTGTAGTTTGGTAGAACTGTTTTTAAGTTAGGGAATTTGTTTTATAGTTTTTATATGTCATATGTTGAGGTTATTATAATTTAATGACACTGACAATGAAAATTCTAATTTTGGGCTGAAGGGGTCAGGTTTGTAATAATAATCTAAATTTAGTTGTTTTAAAAAAACTTTGGCTTCTTGATTGAAAAAAAAAAGAATGAAAAAAAAAAGAAAAGGGAAGATCAATAGATACGGGTAGGGGATTGAGAAGATTGAAAAAGAATTAAAAATTTGAGAATTTTGGAGAGAAAAATAAGTAGAAGAAAGAAGATCAATAGATACGGGTAGGGGATTGATAAGATTGAAAAAGAATTAAAAATTTGAGAATTTTGGAGAGAAAAATAAGTAGAAGAAAGAAGATCAATAGATACGGCAGATACGTGAGAAAAGTTTTGAAATTTGGAAAAGAAAATAGGTAGAAGGAAGGAGATAAAATAATTTGAAGAGAAGAAAAGAATATTAAGGCTAGTCGGAGAAGTGAAAAAAGTAAAGGAAGAAATAATTAAGAGGAGTTGAAGGATAGGAATTGTAAGGTGGAGAAAATAAGTAGAAGGAAGGAGTTAAATAGTTTGAAGAGAAGAAAAGAATATAAAGATTAGTCGGAGAAGTGAGAAAAGTGAAGGAAGAAATAATTAAGAGGATTTTAAGGATAGGAATTGTAGCTACGAAGAAAGAAATGAGTGAAAGGTATTAAAATCAAAATTATTTATAAATTATCACATTCATATAATTATATCAAGAAATTAAAGGGTTGTAATAAATAAAAATTTTAGTCAATTGAAATTTTAATTTTATATAAAAAAAAAGGAATTTCCAACATAAAAACCTGAACCTGCAATCTGAGGTGGAATTGCATAGCCGGAGCTACAGAGATAATTAAGAATTGAATATTGTTGTTTTAGTTAGTGGTATTGATTTGGAAGATATAAATGGTTTCACATCAAATTTTTAATGTCATAATAATAAAACATAACAATATATATGTTTTTTGGCCATGTTGGCAATTTTGAGAAAATATGACCTGAAAATTTATACATTTACATAAACTTCAGCGCGCTCTAGCGGCGCACTAAGCGGAATTTCAAAAAAATGGAGAGAGCAAAAATTGTAGAGAATCGCTAGATCTACAATATCAAATCAGGTCATATTTTCTCAAAAATGCATAGTTTTGCAGAAAAACGCAAAAAACCGCCAAAGTGGCCAAAAAACATATATATGTATCTATATCTAAAAAACAACCTTTTTTTTCATGCGCTTGTTGAAAAATATGTTAACACAACCCCAAGACAACTTTCTATATGAGGGGCTTAGCTGTAGGAAAAATTTCCATCAATTTTCCTAATTTGAAGGGACTACCTCCCCGTTTTCGAGAATAAAATACTTTTAGGCGACTTCGACCCTAGGCCCTCAAATGACCAAAACCCACCTCTTTCGCGTGTATACTCGGCAATACTTAGTTAGAGAAGAATGGATGGAAATTTAATAGTGGTTGAACTATACATTAAGGGTGACAGTCAGGGAGGTTTGGGACAAACCCTAAGTGCGGATTCCACTCTCCCAGGGGGTGGAAAAGTGATTTGACTCATCTCTTCTGTTTACATGTTTACCCCCCACCCGTTTCGAGGATGATGACGGCAAAAAATTCTTTGAGATTAGTTTGACCCTGCCTACCCCCGTAAACGGAAAAAAGTCACCCCTTTATAGTGCATTCTTTCAGTAAAGCATTATAATGCTTATTTGGAGTGGGGTGGGGGTGGCTCGAAGTATTATACAAGTGGAATCAGAACGAAGCTTTGGGAGTTTTTAGATCCATGGGAGTTGATTCGTTCCTGTCAGAGGGTGGGGTGATCTTTTTATCTCCTGCTTCTGAAAGTGGTAGATAATAAGGAAAATGCATACAGATGAGGAACATGTTTGTTTTAGTTTATTGAATACAAAGAATACTGCTTACAGTATATTAATTTAACTTGGGACGGTTACAAATAAAATTCCATTGTTCATTATCTTAGAAATGCACCCGAAATTCACTACTATCTTCTTCTCTTTCACTGTATTCATCGTCCATTTTCGATTCGGTGTCATTAATCAAGATTTTACGTATGTAATTTAAAAAAAATTCAAATTCAACAATATTATTGTAGTCAGGATCGTTTGTTTCTGTAGGTATTACATCCTCTTCATCCTCTGCTGGACAATTCTCGCAATTTGTACATTTACAATCCTCTAAAACGGGGAGGGTAAAAGTTTCAACGAGAAGAGGTAAATTTTATCATTTTCCCACTCCCGGGAGGGGGGTAGATTCAACCCCCAAGGGTGGTGATGGTCTTGTCTCTGACATTAATCTTCGTCCTTTATCATGTCCCGGTCAAATCTGCAGAAATTCGCATTGAAACCCTTGCTGTCACGCGTCTGTGCACGAAAATCGATAAAAGGGGTGGTTTTTGACCTTAATAAAAAAAAATTACCCTCAATTCGTGTTCAGCACCCTCGGAAACAGGGGGCGGAGGTGGTCTGGTTGCGGTCCTCATTTGTAACATGTTCGTCCGACTCCTTGACTCCACTAGAGAGAGCAAAAGCAGAAAGCAAACTCCCACAGGACATGCTTCCATGAACTGCGACAACATCCAATGGTACTATACCGTCAAGTACCTTGGCGTTATCATGAATAGAAGCCTGGCGTGGAGACAGGACACGGCAGCGATTATACAGAAGGCGAGGACGAGAAGTAATCTACTCTATCCAATGATAGGTAAACAAAGCCATCTCAACCTGAGGAACAAGCTCACACTCATCAGGACCCTCATCGCACCCATTCCGACATAAGCATCCATTGCCTGGGGATATCAAGCAGGCACCTACTTCAAGAGGATACAAGCCGTGGAGAACGTCGCATTCAGGTGCGCCGTGGATGCACCATGGTTTGTCAGAAACCTGAAATACACCCCAGTAACTGACGTCATCCAGGACAAAGCGAATAATCTATACGCCCGAGCAGCAAAGCATGGGAATCCGCTGGTCAGACAGGCGACTGATTACGACCCCAACAACGCTACTAGGCACAAGAGGCTGAAGCTCCAGATCCTGTATAACGTGTAAGTATAACTAACCTTCCTTGATAATGGATAATGACCAGAATACTCAAATCACCCGATCCCAGGAGTACCCAGCTAACAACCAGCTAAGTACCCTCCCAGTAAACATTCTTGCAATGTTTACATTGCAACTATATAATATTAGAAGAACATATTAATATAAAGTATTTATGTTAGTTTTATATAATAAATATATAAAGTGAAACACTTAATTTGAAAGTAATATGTTTACATGAGAATGATATAATATTGGAAGAACGTATTAATATAAAGTGTAGTTATACCAGTTTTGTATAATAAATATATAAAATGTAACACTTAATTTAAATGCAATGTTTTTACATAATCATGATATAAAATTGGAATAACATATTAATATAAAGTAGTTATGTCAGTTTTATATAATAAATATATAAAATGTAACACTTAATTTAAATGTAATGTTTTTACATAATCATGATATAAAATTGGAATAACATATTAATATAAAGTAGTTATGCCAGTTTTATATAATAAATATATAAAATGAAACACTTAGTTTAAATATAATATTTTTACATAACCATGATATAAAATTGGAAGAACATATTAATATAAAGTAGTTATGCCAGTTTTATATAATAAATATATAAAATGAAACACTTAGTTTAAATGTAATATTTTTACATAACCATGATATAAAATTGGAAGAACATATTAATATAAAGTAGTTTTACCAGTTTTATATAACAAATATATAAAATGCAACACTTAGTTTAAATGTAATATTTTTACATAACCAAGATATAAAATTGGAAGAACATATATTAATATAAAGTAGTTATGCCTGTTTTATATAATAAATATGTAAAATGAACCACTCAATTTAAAAGTAATATTTTTACCTAACACTAGTAAACCAGTAAACATTCTTGTGATATTTATAATATTTACATATCAATGCTATAACATTGGAAGAACATTATAAGTAGGTACCTATCAAGAATCATTCAATAAAATGTAATGATAAAAAATATGAAAAATGTAAACAATTTTCTTGACGCTCAGTATAATTGAATGTTATAATAATTGTACTTACGCAGTATTGTAAATTATTTATAATTTATTCTGTATAATTTTGGTGGTACTTGTATTTAGTCCAGTAAGTGAGGGATTTTATCTACAAAAATTATTAACAGCAAACCGAGGTATGCAAAAAATCGGAAATTTTCCGTAGAATTCAATGAACTATTTTTAAAACAAATGACGAACTTGCGTCCTCTTCAAAATGGCGGCCAAAGTTTGCGAAAAACAGTTTTTTGCGTTGAAAAAGAAAAGTTGGCGTCGCACAAAAAAAAGTTTAACAGCACAATTGTGTAACTTTTTAATACAGATCGAGCCCGCCCAGTCCAATCTCCGAAAATTGCAAAATTAATTAGTTATTGCAAAAAAGACGTTAAAAATCGCATTTTTTTGAAATAACTGTATCTCCGTGAAGAGAAAATATTCTTTAACGAAACTTGGTGAAAGCGTAGTCCAGGACATGTCGAATAAGAACATTTTTACAGATTTGCAAAATATTGCAAATTTCTTGCAAAAATCGATTTTTTCGAAAAAAACGCAATTTTTTCAATGTCCAATAGCTCATACAGGCCATCATATTTCTATACCGCACCGGTCCGAAAAGTTTCTCTAACAATTGCGCTAACCTGTGCAATTATTGCGCATATCACGAAACGATCCCTAATATGCGAAAAATCGGTCAAAAATCGATAATTTTTTTTACCCCAAAAAAAAAATTGAATATTTTTGAGATTTTAAATTATATTGCAATGTCGTTATTGCCAATAGATAGCTGGCATTTTTCTACAAATTTCCAAAAAAAATAATTGCTCTCCGACCTTCTGAAGCCGAGTTAATTTTTTTAAAGAAATTCTAGTGGAGCCATTTTTTTAAGTAAAGGGCTGAAAACGGATAAAAGAACACGTTACAAAAGAACAATCAGTTTGGAAAATAGAACAATAATAATTAATACTTAAATTAAAACAAAAGAAAATGCAACTTAAAAGATAAACAAATAAGGAAATTGAACCGTAGTCTCGAACTTAAGCAAGAAAAATTACTTTGTTAAAGGAAAAAATCATTTACACTCAAATTCAAACTGATTACCAGAAGGGCCAAAAAATACAATAGCCTTAACTAGCATGAAGTTAATTATTTCTTTATAAACTAGTGCAGAAACGCCAGTTGCCAGTGACAATATGAACGAGGTAACGTTTAATTTGAGAAATCTGACGACATGAAGTTAAATTTTATAACAGAAGCTCAAAAATGCTAGTGAGAATACTAAAGTTATCACGATAAAAGTAGGCCGATGTCACACCACCAGTAGCTGATCGGAAAGTGTCTTTCTTTCCGGACGGGATTATCCTTGTCAATTTTTAGTTAGTGGTCCTTATCCACCCCAAAGCAATCTAGATCAATGAATGAAAGTCCGCCTCTTTTTAGAGGCATCAAGTCATCCGGAAGGTTGCGTCCTCTATAGTAGAAATTATGTACCGACATAGTACTCGCCTGGCAAGTGGCGTTCTCTTTAGTAACTGTGGCCAAGTTGGCTTCCCTTCAGTATAACACGTCCATTTAAGCAACTTAAAATATTCTACATCTAAGCTAGCTAATTATACCTATTATTAAAAAACCTATTTCTTTTACGAGTGGACTTAGAAAAGGAAAAAGCAACTAGTTCCTACCTAATGTGCAGTTTGGGGAATTCTTGTAATCAATTACCCCTTTTATGATTTGATTATTTTACACATTCACCTCATTTAATTACCCGCGCGTTTGATACATTTCTAATAAAAAGCAATTTGACGATGACATCGATCGTAACGGATTTTTATCAGTTTATGAGGGGTATTTTACTGGTAATAAAATATTTCCGATTTTGCAAATTTACTACAGATTACTTCATAGCTATGGCTGAAAAAATCTAATAGTACATCGCCCGCCTCGATAACATTTTGGGGTTTGTCAAAGTAATTTTAATTCCTTTACGCTTTATTACATTTGTTACATTACCAAAGAAACATCAAAATTTTATTATGTCTCATTTATGTATTCGAATTGTTTTTGTAGAATACGTTGCGAACCGGTACCTTACAATATTCTCGGCATTTGGAATGAATTCGTCCAGGAATTGCACTATTTAAATGAACTTGAAATTCCGAGACATGTTTTACCAATAACACATATTGAAAATATAAGTATTGTACAATAACCACTGCAAATTTCAGCCCTTTACCTTAAAAAATGGCGCCACAAGAATTTCTTAAAAAAAAAAAATTATCTCGGCTCCAGAGTCCGAGGGCATTTTTTTTTCTTTTGCAAATTTGTAGAAAAATGCCAGCTATCCATTGGCAATAATGGTGTTCCAATATAATTTAAAATGTCAAAAATATTCAAAGTTTTTTGGGGTAAAAAAAATTATCGATTTTTTGACCGATTTTTCGCATACTAGGGATCGCTTCGTTATATGCGTAATAACTACACAGGTTAGCGCAACTGTTGAAGAAACTTTTCGGACTGGTCCGATATAAAAATATGAAGACCTGTATGAGCTATTGGACTATGAAAAAAACGTGTTTGTTTCGAAAAAATCGATTTCTGCAAGAAATTTGGAATATTTTGCAAATCTGTAAAAATGCTTGTATTCGATATATCTTGGACTATGCTTTCACTGAGTTTCGTTAAAGAATATCTTTTCTTCACGGAGATACAGGTATTTCAAAAAAATGCGATTTTTAACGTCTTTTTTGCAATAACTAAATAATTTTGCAATTTTCTAAGATCGGACTGGGCCGGCTCGATCCGCATTAAAAAGTTACACAACTCTGCTATTAAACTTTTTTTTGTGCAGCGCCAACTTTTTTTTTAACGCAAAAAAACTGTTTTTTGCAAACTTTGGCCGCCATTTTGAAGAGGACGCAAGTTCGTCATTTGTTTTAAAAATAGTTCATTGAATTCTACGGAAAATTTCCGATATTTTACATACCTTGGTTTGCTGTTAATAATTTTTGCAAAAAAACGCGATATTTTCGACAGATTTATTGGACTAATTGATTTTTCGGCAATTTTGACAAAAGCATATACTTATTATCTCGAGGTACGTTTCTCTAACCATATTGGCATCATCAGGAGATTAAATACAATTTAAGAATACACCAGTTTTTATCGATGAAACCTTCCAACTTTGCTACTGGGCAATAAATAATACGAGGGAGTGGTTTTGGGAATTTGAGGGTGATTAGAATGGCATTCTATCACCACAAACATTAGAAAATAAGTCCGTAATCTTTGACTATAATGCAAATAGGAGTACCGTCATCTACATTAAATGAAAACTGATTTTTTTCTAAATTTAATTTTAAAGCATCCAACTCCCTTTCTTGAAAGAATATTTTTAAATAATTTTGTACGGTTAAGGCTAAAAGGGAATATTGTGCTTAAACCGGATACTCAAATGTCAATATTAAATACAGTCTTTAAAGCGAAATTGACATGAAGGACAATAGCCCAGAGGAAGCGTACTGTGCTACCAACCGTGAGGACGACGGTTCAAATCCCACAGCCCGCGGATTTTTCAAGGTAAGTGTTTAAAATTCTGTTACAGTGTTAATTATATGTATAAATAAATATCGAACATTCGTAATTAATAGAGACGTAAAATGAATAAAAACCGAAAGATTAAATAATATCCGCAAGTGAAAACATTTTTTTAATTAACGGTTAAAGCATGCGGTATTTTTTATATAAAAGTGTTATATAACTTTTACATAAGAAAATAATATATTATTTATATAAAAATTATGTAGGTACACATGAGGCGAACATTTTATGTTACATTCATACATGAAATGAACTCACATGTTATGTAAAATGTTACATAATAATGTAATGTATTTTTATGTAAAAATAATTACTTTATTTTATATAAGAAAATGAAGTATTTTGTATGTAAAAGTGTTCTATAACTTTTATATAATAAAGTAATATATTATTTACATCAAAATTTTGTATACATGAGGCGGACAATTTATGTTGCATTTATACATGAATTTAACTCACATGTTATGTAAAATGTTACATAGGAAGTAATATAATAACATAATAATGACGAAAATATTATATAAGTGTTTACTGGGCTTACCCTAGCCCATGCCGGACTCTGACGCTAAAACAAGCGTCCTCGGCCGAACACAATCCTTGAGCTGCACAGCCCAAAAATCCCTTTCGACGAAATCGGAGCACATGATGCCAATTGTCACCCTAGGCTCCGACTAGTCACGCACCCTCAAACCCTTCCAAACTCCGAGAGGACACGGCAACAGCCGTTCCCTCTCACGACAGACGAAAGACGCTCCCGGGAGCCAACATGCCAATGCCGAAGAAAGAAACTCAGGACAGAAGAGCGCCAGGAGAAACGATCAGCTGGCAAGGTCCAACAGCCAGGACCATGGGAGGTCTGCTAAATTCGCCTACACCGTCTGCATTTGCAGGGGGTAGTCGTAAAAAACAGGCCCACCCCCAGGTCTACAGCGAGGACTGGGGCAAAGATCTCAAGCTCGACCCCCAATCATCCGAGACCGTCATCACAGCCAAGAATATTGGCGCCGACGACATTTACAGCGGATTTCTCGGTTCAAATGTCAATTTTTAATATTATTTTTTGTTTTCATTACATACAACATACTGCAATGGCATGGATTTTAGAAACGTTCAAAAATACCTGAAATTTTTGCACGGTTTGCAATTACTTTTGATAACATTCTGCATTACAAAACTGCATGCCAATCAGTAAATCGTCGTTTGGTAGTGCAAATTTATCACAAAATATATTGGTATGCATTTTTAAAGCGTTCAGGGATAACTGAAACTTTTTTTATTTTTTGGAATAACTTTTAATAACGTTCTGCACTATAAAACTGGTAGACTAGTGCAAATTATTCATAAAACTGATTAACGTGCGTTTTAAGTCGTTCGGAGAGACCTGAATTTTTGGCATTTTTAGGAATAACTTTTAATAGCGTTCTGCATTATAAAACTGCATGTCAATCGGTAAATCGTCGTTTGACAGTGCAAATTTATCATAAAACATATTGGCATGCATTTTAACTTCGTTCAGAGATACCAAAAATTTTTACAATTTAATGTGCACACCAAAATTTGATATGCGCGCGGAAACAGCATGCTCATAAATTTCCGCTGGATTTTTTTTCACGGCTTGTCGTTTAGCACTATTGACATCCATTTTAAAATCATTTACAAACATCGATTTTCCATACAAACGTAAAATCGACTTGCACACCCTCCTGCACGCGACGACTGCCTAAAATTCTCTTTTCTGGTATATTCATGGTAATTACATTCATATACAGGGTGTAATTAGTTTCATGTCATTAAAAAAACTGGTGGTAGGGAACGAAAAGACAAACAAAAAAACCTTATATAACATGGGGTCTAAAGCTCATAGTTTTGGAGAAAAAAATAAACAGAAATTTCGCAAATTTTCAATAAAATTTGTTGAGAACTGCTGGAATATTGAGGTAGGTTTAGATCTAGATCTGATCTGAAGTAACTCTCTCTTGTGCAATATTTTAGTTACTGTGGGTGTTTCGTTATGTACACACGTCCAACCCGCCGTTCGTTGTTTTTGTTATTTTTGAATTTCGCGTCATTGTGTATTTATCGTTAAGATTTATTTTATTGACTTACCGTTCAAGTTATCAAATTCTTGATTACGTACAGACACAACTTACTTGTTCGTTCTTTTTGTATTCCTTTTTGGCTTTTGTACCAAGTTTTCATTTTATTTTTCTTTATTGACAACGTTAATTGATAGTTTAGTGTTTAGTGTTGAACGAAGTGTGTATGTCCTTAATTCGACGTACCGAACTGTGTATTGATGTAGATGCAGAGATTTTGAATCATTAAGGTAGGTAGCAAGCTTTTAACCCAGGACACTCATTTATGTTACAAATGTTAATAAACCACATTTAAATTTTCTAAATTATAAACAATCCGATATTTTGTTCCAAATTAAAAAACACGCATGTAAAGAAATGCTCTGTTTAAACCTCTATGGACATTATTTGCTTGCAATTGTGCACGAAGAGACAACGAATTATTTACCTCTTTATACTTGCCTCAGTTCAGTTGAGGCGGTCCATCAAAGGCGGTCGATGATCCTTTGACACCGCGTGTGCCGGCGAGCACTTTTTTATGACAATTTAAAAGTTGTATAATTGGGAACTACAAGCACATCTACAAATCCATTGACCAAGAAAAGCAGTGGTTCTCAATAGTTGTCTACCATAATATTAAAGATGTTGACCTAGAACAGTTTTTTTCAAAGTGCCCCTAGAGGGAAAAGTCATAAAGGTTTTCTGTTTGTCTAGTCGGTCCCCATTACCAGTTTTTTTTAATGACACCAAACTGATTACACCCTGTATATGATTAGCATGCATTTTAAAAACGTTGCACCTGACTGATCATGTACCGCCGGTCTATTATGGTACAGGAGTCAGCATTCAGCATGTAATTACCTGACATACTTGTAACCGCTAGAGATATTATCAGTTCTGTTCCTTGGGACATTCGTTTAATGCACATAAAAAAGGCTATATAATCAGCTACCCAAATATCAAAGACAGCACTATTTCTGCAGACAAGGTACTACAGAGCCGTATTTCAAATTTTTGCATATTAGAATGAACAAAATACTAGTATAATATTTTGTTCATTCTAGATTTAAAAAGCGTATCTTCGATAGAAACTAAATGACGTATTGCTAAATTAAAAAATCTGTTTTGTATCAAGATTGGAATTATCTGATGCATTGGTGGACACATTGCTCGTCCTTCACAGCAATGACAGTAAATCCAAAGCATGTCTCTGTTTATCTTTTCCTTAGGTATGACGTTTTAGTTAGGGGTGATTCGTGTAACCATATTACAAGACTTGAAAATCTTAATTAAAACGGGCGTGTTTTCGATTATTTCTTATCTTAATCATGTCAGAAGATATTTTACATGGGAGTAATGACGTTATATTTATTAAGTAATATTTGTTATTTAATCTAGTCCAGAAAAATTCAGTATGCCCCGGTCTTCCTATGTATTAGCTCTGTTGGCAGCTTTGAGTTTTTTATATGCAGTAAAAATATGGAGTGAACTATATTTTCGGTCTCCGTTGACCGTTGGTCAAACTGATTCAGTTGCCATGGAAACAATTATGCTTAGCAGACAAAAAAGTAATATGAGAAATTTTCTTAGAGATGGAAACATTTTTTTTATCGACTACTTACCACTTAGTGAATGCAAGAAAATAATTAGCATACATCACGGTTAGTGGAGGTCCAGATGGAGAGCCGGTTATTGGAAGTATAGCGCCAGACATTTTAAACCTGCAAGGTGTCTATCTTTAAGCCATGATTAGTAAATGTTTTGGCTGATTATCTTAAAAATAATTGATTTAATTTATACAAACCGCTGTCTAAGAAATCACTACTTCCACATCCAGATTTTTCTTCCAAGCATCTTTAAAGGCAAATTTCTTGACTATATTTGCACTTTAGAATGCGGAAATAATTGGTTATAGAATTTTAATAATATTTGGGACAGATGTAATAAAAAATTTACAGAAGTTGCAATTTAGCAAGCTTCGCTAAGATATTGAAAATGAATGAAAAATTGATCAAATACACAAGTTTTACAAAATCGGGGCCAGGCGTCAGCCGGCGTAGAGACGACAAAATGGAAGAATATAAATCTAGGTGTCAAAATTTATTAAATTCAGAATTTAAAAAAAACGACGCCATGTGTATCGAAGTAAAAATGCAATAACATGAATTTAGGTGTCCAAATCCATCTAATACACAAGTTTTACAGAAACGACGTTGGGCGTAGATCGTCGTCGGCACATAAAATGAATATAAATTCATGAATATGAATCAAGGTATCAAAATTTATCAAATATATTAGATCCACAAAAACGACGCTAGGCGTCGGTCGGCGTCGAGACGTAAAAATTCAAGAACATGAATTTAGATATCTAAATTAATCAAATACAAGTTTTACAGAAACGACGTAAGGCGTCGCTCGGCGTCGAGATTTAAAGACACAAGAATATGAATCCAGGTATCAAAATTGATCAAATACACAAGATTTGCAAAATCGACGCTAGGCGCAGGTCGGCCTCGAGTCGTAAAAATGCAAGAACATTAATTTAGGGTCATACACAAGTTTTACAAAATCGAGACTAGGCGTCGGTGAGAGCCGAGAGGAAAAAATGAAAGAATATGAATCTGGGTATCAAAATGTATCAAATTCAGAAGTTTTACAAAAACGACGATAGGCGTCGGTTGGCGTCGAGGCGTAAAAACGCAAGAACATAAATTTATATATCAAACTTTATCAAATACACAAGTTACACAAAAAACGACGCTGGGTGTCGGTCGGCGTGACAAAAACGAAACTAGGTGTCGGTCAGCCTCAAGACGTAAAAATGCAAGAATATGATCTAGGTATCAAAATTTATTAAATACACAAGTTCTACAAAAACAACCATAGTCGTTGGTCGGCGCTGAGACGTAAAAATGCAAGAATATGATTCTAGGTATCAAAATTTATTAAATTCAAAATCATATTTTGATCTTTCAAAAAGTATGCGATGTAAGAGCCTGAACGCTTTCGTGTCCAAAAAAACAGCCGAATTTCTAAGCGTTACACAAATCGCTACTAGACCCCCGTATTACCGTTACATCTTCGATTTGTTAAACATTTTCAATGTTAAAAATTAAGGCATTGATTTCTAGCACATACGCCAACAATGAAGTTTCTGGACTCTTACTAGTTTGCTCTACTGATTTCTCCCAATTACACACCCCCTCCACCCTTTCAACAAAAAATACACCTGTATTACACCCCCTTGAAACTAGAAATTGATACGCCTATGCCTAATAGTGGGTGACTGGAAACTTGTAGAAAGAGATAGATTTTTCTAGAGTCTGATGGGAGAAGATTCTTGATTGATCTAGAGGCAATTTCAGAGTATATAAGGCGCGATTACCGGCGCAGAAGAAGTTTTATTAAGGAGAAGTTTTATAAAAGTGAAGAAATTTGGCAGCGAAAAAGTGATGTTAAATATAAAGTAAACAAAAGGTTATTTTTGTTAAATAAGAAGTTTTGTATAATCAGTAAATTGTTAAATAAAGTGTTAGTGTTTATCTCTTGTTAAAATTATTTAGAACCCACGGATTCATACAGGGTGTTTCCCAAAGGGCGAAAATACGTAACACTGATGTCAGAAGCGAAATTTTAACAAGAGGATTTTTTCGGAAGTTCGAGGGTTATTTTCGAACAGGAAAAACAGTGGTTAAGTGACAAAGACTGTAGATAAGACAATTTTTCGTGCTGTTTCGAGATTTTTGGACAGTTACATTACCGATATTGACGTGATTGTTAAATTTTGCTGATTTTATCGTAATTATATGCCGGTAACGACCAGAAGCATGGCATCCGAAAAACAAATACAGGACTTATTCGTACAAATGCAAAAAATGATGATGGACCAAGAAAAGAAACGCCAGGAAGAGAAAGAAGAACAGGAAAGAAAACGGCTGGAAGAGAAAGAAGAACAGGAAAGAAAACGACAAGAAAAAGAACAAAAACGTCAACAGGAAAAAGAAGAACAAGAACTAAAACGTCAAGAGGAATTAAGAAAAATTCTTGAGAACGACGAAACGACGCGACGTCAAGAGGAAAACAAGAGCAAGAGAAACGACATCATGAAGAAGGCTTGGACATTAAACAACAAGTCAGTGGAGTCAAACAAGAGGTAAGCGAAGTCAAAGGAGAAGTAAATGAAGTCAAAGAGAAAATGCACCAGGTAGAAGGAGAAATAGACCAACTTAAACGACAGTTGAGGGAAAGAGGAAACCAGCAAGTGGTATCATCAGGCCAGCGATTAAAACTTCCCTCCTTTGATGGTCAAAGTTCCTGGATGACTTACAAGACACAGTTTGAGGCAGCAGCGAGTGCAAACAACTGGAATGACGAAGAGAAGGCTAAGGCATTAATCGTGGCTTTAAGAGGCCAAGCATTGGAGTTGCTCCAGACAATTCCGGTAGACCAACAACGGAACTTTAGAGTTTTAGAAGCTGCCTTGGATCTACGATATGGCGATCAACACTTTGCTCAGGTATACCAGACCCAGCTGAAATTGCGCGTTCAGAAAGCTAGAGAGAGTCTGCAAGAATTTGAAGCTGTGGTGGAAAGACTGGCACATTTAGCATATCCTACTGCGCCAAGAGAATTTAATGAGCAATTGCTATCCCGACATAACACTAGTAGTGAAGTTTTGGTGCGTGCATTAGAAGTAAAAGCCATCTACAGGGATACTCCAAAGTCAAGAGTGCGAGCTATGATGCTTGACGAATCTGAGCCAGAAAAGGAGAACCAAAGCCCTACGTTGACCAAGATAGAGAGAATGATTACTCAACTACTGGCTAAATTGGATACTGTAGGAAGACAAGGAAAGCCAAGCGGGGGTATTAAATGCCACAACTGCGGCAAGATAGGACATGTGAAACGAAACTGTCGACAGCAGAACTCGGAGAGACGAGCAAATGCTGTAAATGTAGAAGAGCAGCAGGAAAACTAAAGATAGCCAGCACCAAGGGGGCTGTGCTGGCTAGGGAACACGGTGGCCCAAGAGAAATAAAGATTTCCCAGCTGCGAAGAATTCGAAATAGTCTGCTGTTGCAAGGATATGTGAATGGAAGAAAGTGTGTTTATTATTGACATAGGTGCTACGTCATCAATAGTACGGCCAGGGTTTATATCGGGCTTGCAGATTAAGAAGAAGCAAAATGAAGTATTTATTCGGACAGCCACGGGAGACAGGGCTGCGGTCCATGGAGAGGTCAATTTGGAACTGCAGGTTGGACGGTTGAGTTTCAATTACAAGGTCATTGTGGCTGACATTACAGATGATTTCATTTTGGGACTGGACATCATGGGAGAGCAGAGGTTTATTGTTGACGTAGGGGAGCGAGTCTTGAAAATTGGAAATGAGAAATTTATCCTGGCAACCGCAGACGACCAATTCCATAAAGCGAGGCTATTGACAACACAGACGATGAAGATTCCTGCTCATTCGAAACAAATAATCGATGCTGCCTTGGAAGGAAATCCTGGAGGTTACCGTGTTGGCCTGGTTGAAGGTGATGAGTCGATTAAGTCCCTAACCAATATTATTGTGGCAAGAACTTTAACCCGGACTAAAGACAAAATCCCAATTGGAGTCGTTAATTTAAATTCGCACGCAGTGACAATCAAAAAAAGGCAAACCGATTGGCTCCTATGAACCGATCACATGGGTAGCAAGGTGCGAGGAACAAACGGAGGGAAATTCATCTATGAATATAGATCAGGAAGTTTTGACCTTGCTGAGTTCCCAGTTGGAGCATTTATCTAAGGATGAACGGGGGGGGAGTGGAAAAGGAAAGTTCAGTGTTTGCCAAGAATACAGAGGCTCTTACAAAAACAGACATAGTCCAGCATCGGATAAATACTGGTGACTCACCCGCTATTCGACAACAACCTAGGAGGCTTCCGCTAGCAAAACAAGAAGAAGCCTCGACAATGATAGATAAGATGCTACAAGATGGGGTCATTGAGGAGTCAATGAGTCCCTGGTCATCGCCAGTAGTTTTGGTTGCCAAAAAGGACGGAACTTTAAGATTTTGTGTCCATTACCGAAAATTGAACGATGTGACGAAGAAAGACAGTTACCTATTACCCCGGATTGATGACACGTTAAGTACATTGGCAGGTTCACGATGGTTTTCTACGTTAGACCTTAGGAGCGGTTATTGGCAAGTGGGGCTTCATCCTGATGATAAGGAAAAGACAGCGTTTTCAGCAGGCAGTGGTCTTTACCAATTTACGATGATGCATTTTGGACTTTGCAATACTCCAGCCACTTTTGAAAGATTGACGAAATTCGGACTACGAGGGCTAACCTGGAAGACGTGCCTGGTTTACCTTGACGACGTGCTGGTTATGGGACGAGACTTTACAGAACATTTGAAAAATCTTCAAGAAGTATTTGGGCGAGTAAGTAATGCACACCTGAAATTGAACCCGAAGAAGTGTTTACTATTTCAGAAAGAAGTCAAATTCCTTGGTCACGTTGTGTTGGGTATACAAACAGACCCCGACAAAATTTCTGCCGTACAAGATTGGCCAAGGTCATCTAATGTTCATGAAGTACCAAGCTTCCTTGGCCTCTGCACTTACTATAGACGCTTTGTGGAAGGGTTCGCAGACATTGCGAAGCCATTGCACCGGCTAACAGAGGAGAAAATTCAGTACTAGTGGACACCGGAGTGTGAAACGGCATGGAGAAAATTGAAGGCAGCTCTATGCACTGGTCCTGTGCTAGTATACCCACAACGGAATGGACTTTTTATTTTAGATACGGATGCCAGCAATTCTTCGATTGGTTGTGTGCTGTCCCAAATTCAGAACGGAGAGGAAAGAGTGATTGAGTACTTCAGCAAGGTGCTCTCCAAACCAGAACGAAATTATTGTGTAACCAGGAAAGAGTTATTGGCCATCGTCAAATCAGTGGATCATTTTCATAACTATCTCTACGGACGACATTTCAAAATCCGGACCGACCATGCTGCGTTGAAAACCCCAGAAAGTCAACTGACTCGTTGGATGGAACGACTGCAACAGTACGACTTTAAAATCAAGCATCGACCAGGAAGATCTCATAAGAACGCAGATGCTTTATCTAGAAGATCGTGCAAGGACGACTGCAAGCACTGCCGCCATGTGGAGAAACAGCAGGGCACGGGAGTAGTCAACACTATTAAAATAGATGTTCCGGATGATTGGACAACTGAAGCCCTGAACGAGAACAACTGATGAACGAACAGAGATCGGGGCTATATTGAAAGCAAAGGAAAAAAGAATTCGACCAGAGTGGAAGGATGTTTCGGACAAAGCAGTTGGATTGAAGGCTTTGTGGGCACAGTGGGATTCACTTAGAGTTATGAACGGGCTGTTAAGGCTGTGTTATCAATGTCAAAATACCGTGTTCACAGTCGTAAATCTTTCAACATATTGTTCTCAAAAACAAACCAACAAAAATCGGATTTAAATATTAGAACTAGTTAACTTCAATCTAGTACGTATCATATTTTATATTTGAAAACTAAATGAAATTAAATATTTCCTTTGGATTATTACACGCGAACGTGCCACTCAATCGTCCGTAATTCACCATTAATTTTTTTATATTCTTTAATGGTGCACAAATATTCAAATAAAATATGATACGTACTAGAATAAATATATTAAATGTAAAAAAAGTTAAAAATCGGCATAATATTTGCTCCTAAGGGAGATTAATATGAAAAAATGTATCCAATTTTGCCAATTTAATTGGACGGTTTACTAATAGAGGGCGAAGCAATAGCTATTCGAAGTACCAACTATGCTTCAAATCACTAAAAACTGCAGGGTCGAACTTTTTGTTTTCTCTACCATTTGAAATGTAGCTTAAAATAATTTAAATATACTTACCAATTGAATTGTTAAATTTCTAGAAGCCCGGGAGGCAGCGACAGATTTTTCGCGTTAATATCTATAAAGATTTTTTTCCAAAGAGAGTTTAGATAGTATCTATAATGAAGGTGCAATTCTACCAAACTCTTAGTGGTGCATAAATGAGTAAAAAATTAAATATTTAAAATTTCGTTTTTCGAATTGTCACGAATTGTCACGAATTGTCAAGAAATGATGATTCGCCTTCGCTCCTGCCGGCCCCAATTTTCGATTTTCACCTCGCGGTTCATGTTGTACGGTCATTGCCGACCTTCTCCTCGCCATCGAGATATAGAACGGGTCTCCGACCGCCGTATTTGTTCAGTTCTTACGTTTGAAAAAGTGACTTGCGGTCGTGCTAATCGGCGACTATTTTTAAGTGGTTTCCCGAGTTCGAATCCCGCCCGGGGATATTTTTTTTTTTTCGTTTTCAATTTTTTGGCACATATTTTTGATTCTATAATTGCGATTTGCTCCGTTCTATTACATTTCTCGGAGAAGTTTTGCATTTTCCGCCGCGGAACATTAAGATGCTCTATTTGGATCCAAAATCTCATTCTACCTCAGGGTGGCTAAATCTTTGGTAGACGTTGCAAAAACGGCAATACGTAGTCAAATCACGACAATTATATTCCTCATTAGTATTAATAAACAGACAGATCTGTTAGAACTGTTAATAAGCTTTTATTTACTCCATTATATTATATTATTGTTATGAATTACACCCCCTTGGAAAAGGAGATGGCACGCCTATGCCTATTGATTGTGACTGGAAGCCAAGAGAATAAAACGGACTTTTCTGGAATGTTGGAGAAGATTCTTGATTGCTTCTAGATGGATCTAGAGATTCAAATTCGGAGTATATAAGGCGCGATTACAAGCGCGGAAGGGGAAGTTTATTTGAGAAGTGACACGTTCGGGAAAAAGTGAGGTTAAAGTAAACAAAGTGTATTTTGAAGTATTGTATAGTCAGTAAATTGTTAAATAAAGTGTTAGTAGTGTTTAATCTCTTGTTAAAATTATTTAGAACCCAAGGATTCATACAGGGTGTTTCCTAAAAGGTGGAAATCCGTAACATTTTGGTGTCGGAAGCGGAATTTTGACAAGAGGATTTTTTCGGGAGTGTTGAGAAGACTGGGACAGTATTCTCGGAGTTAGTGCTAACACAGGAAGGACTAATTTACTGGACATTGTTCGAGGTTTATTTTCGAACAGGAAAAATAGTGTTTAAGTGCATTTTTGAGACATTTTTGGAACATTTTGTTGGACATTAGAGGTTAAGTGACAAAGACTCTAGATAAGACTTTTTCGTGCCGTTTTGAGGGTTTTCTGGACAGTCCCATTACCGATAGTGACGTAATTATATTAAACTTATTTGATTTCAACGTAATTGTATGCCGGTAACGACCAGAAGCATGGCATCCGAACAACAAATGCAGGACTTTATGGCCCAAATGCAAAAGATGATGATGGATCAGGAAAGAAAGCGCCAAGAACAAGAACAAAAACGTCAAGAAGAATTAAGAAAAATTTTTGAGGATCAAGAGAGAAGACGTCAAGAGGAAAAACAAGAAGAGGAGAAACGACATCAAGACGAAGAGAAACGACGTCAGGAAGAATTGAGAAAAATCATGCAAGACTTGGACATTAAACAACAAAATGAGAGAGACCAACTAAGGAAAATTATAGAAAGCCAACAGAATGCCATATTTGCCGTCACTGAAGAACTTAAAGATAAAGTCGAGCAAGAAGTAAGCGAAGTGAAAGAAAAAGTAGACAAGGTTGAAGAGAAAATGCACCAGGTAGAAGGAGAAATTGACCAGCTTAAACAACAGTTGAGGGATAGAGGAAACCAGCAACTGGTATCGTCAGGCCAGCGATTAAAAATTCCCTCCTTTGATGGTCAAAGTTCCTGGATGACTTACAAGACACAGTTTGAGGCAGCAGCAAGTGCAAACAACTGGAATGACGAAGAGAAGGCTAAGGCATTAATCGTAGCTTTAAGAGGCCAAGCGTTGGAGTTGCTCCAGACAATTCCGGCGGACCAACAACGTAATTTTAGAGTTTTAGAAGCTGCCTTAGATCTACGATATGGAGATCAACACCTTGCTCAAGTATACCAGACCCAGCTGAAAGTGCGCGTTCAGAAAGCTGGAGAGAGTCTACAAGAATTTGAAGCTGCGGTGGAAAGACTGGCACACTTAGCTTATCCTAATGCGCCAAAAGAATTTAAAGAGCAATTGGCAGTGGGGGCATTCCTAGACGGGATAAGGGACGAGGAGATCAGGCGAGTCCTCAGGCTATCCCGACATAAAAGTAGTAGTGAAGCCTTGGTGCATGCATTAGAGGTAGAAGCCGTCTATAGGGATACTCCAAAGTCAAGAGTGCGGGCTATGACGCTTGAAGAATCGCAGCCAGAAGAGAGAGACCAAAACCCTATCTTGAACGCGATTCTCAAAACGAATAAAATGATCGGTCAATTACTGGCTCAATCGAATCCTCCAAGAAGACAGGAAAACCAACAAAACAGAGAAAGGCCAAGTGGAGGTATTAAATGCTACAACTGCGGCAGGATGGGACATATGAAACGAGACTGTCGACAGCAGAACTCGGACAGACGAGTAAATGCTGTAAATGTAGAAGAGCAGCAGGAAAACTAAAGATAGCCAGCACCAAGGGGGCTGTGCTGGCTAGGGAACACGGTGCCCCCAGAGAAATAAAGATTTCCCAGCTGCGAAGAATTCCAAGTAGTCTGCTGTTGCAAGGATATGTGAATGGAAGAAAGTGTGTGTTTACTGTTGACACCGGCGCTACGTCATCAATAGTGCGGCCAGGGTTTATATCAGGCTTGCAGATTAAGAAGAAGCAAAATGAAGTAATTATTCGGACAGCCACGGGAGACAGGGCTGCGGTCCATGGAGAGGTCAATTTGGAACTGCAGGTTGGACAATTGAGATTCAATTACAAGGTCATTGTGGCTGACATTACAGATGATTTCATTTTGGGACTGGACATCATGGAAGAGAAGAGGTTTATTGTTGACGTAGGGGAGCGAGTCTTGAAAATTGGGAATGAGGAATTTATCCTGGCAACCGCAGATGACCAATTCCGTAAAGCAAGGCTATTGACAACAAAGACGATTAAGATTCCTGCTCATTCGGAACAGATCATCGATGCTGCCTTGGAAGGAAATCCTGGAGGCTACCGTGTTGGCCTGGTGGAAGGTGACGAATCGATTAAGTCCCTAACCAATATTGTTGTGGCAAGAACTTTAACCCGGACTAAAGATAAAATCCCAATTAGAGTCGTCAATTTAAATTCCCATGCAGTAACAATCAAAGAAGGCAAACCGATTGGCTCCTATGAACCGGTCACATGGGTAGCAAGGTGCGAAGAACAAACGGAGGGAAATTCATCTACAAATATAGACCAGGAAGTTTTGACCTTGCTGAGCTCCCAGTTGGAGCATTTATCTGAGGATGAACGAGAGGAGGCGCTCAAGTTCCTGGAAAAAGAAAGTTCAGTATTTGCCAAAAGTACGGAGGCCCTTACAAAAACAGATATAGTCCAGCATCGGATAAATACTGGTGACTCACCTGCTATTCGACAACAACCTAGGAGGCTTCCGCTAGCAAAACAAGAAGAAGCCTCAACAATGATAGATAAGATGCTACAAGATGGAGTTATTGAGGAGTCAACAAGTCCCTGGTCATCGCCAGTAGTTTTGGTTGCCAAAAAGGACGGAACGTTAAGATTTTGTGTCGATTATCGAAAATTGAACGATGTGACGAAGAAAGACAGTTACCCATTACCCCGGATTGATGACACGTTAAGTACATTGGCAGGCTCACGGTGGTTTTCGACGTTAGACCTTAGGAGCGGTTATTGGCAAGTTGGACTTCATCCTGATGATAAGGAAAAGACAGCATTTTCAGCAGGCAGTGGTCTTTACCAATTTACGGTGATGCCTTTTGGACTTTGCAATGCTCCAGCCACGTTTGAACGATTGATGGAATTTGTACTACGAGGGCTAACCTGGAAGACGTGCCTGGTTTACCTTGATGACGTGCTGGTTATGGGACGAGACTTTACAGAACATTTGAAAAATCTTCAAGAAGTATTTGGACGAGTAAGGAATGCACACCTGAAGTTGAACCCGAAGAAGTGTTTACTATTTCAGAAAGAAGTTAAATTCCTTGGGCACGTAGTGTCTTCAGAGGGAATACAAACGGATCCCGATAAAATTTCTGCCGTACGAGATTGGCCAAGGCCATCTAACGTTCATGAAGTACGAAGCTTCCTTGACCTTTGCACTTATTATAGACGCTTTGTGGAAGGGTTTGCAGACATTGCGAAGCCATTACACCGGCTAACAGAAGAGAAAGTTCAGTACCAGTGGACACCGGAGTGTGAAACAGCATAGAGAAAATTGAAGGCAGCTCTATGCACTGGTCCTGTACTAGCATACCCACAACAGAATGGACTTTTTATTTTAGATACAGATGCCAGCAATTCTTCGATTGGTTGTGTGCTGTCTCAAATTCAGAACGGAGAGGAAAGAGTGATCGAGTACTTCAGCAAGGTGCTCTCCAAACCAGAACGAAACTATTGTGTAACCAGAAAAGAGTTATTAGCCATCGTCAAATCAGTGGACCATTTTCATAAGTATCTCTATGGACGACATTTCAAAATCAGGACCGACCATGCTGCGTTGAAATGGCTGTTGCAGTTGAAAACCCCGGAAGGTCAACTGGCTCGTTGGATAGAACGGCTGCAACAGTACGACTTTAAAATCGAGCATCGACCAGGAAGATCTCATAAGAACGCAGACGCTTTATCTAGAAGACCATGCAAGGACGACTGCAAGCACTGCCGCCATGTGGAGAAACAGCAGGGCACGGGAGTAGTCAACACTATTAAAATAGACGTTCCAGATGATTGGACAACTGAAGCCCTGAGACAAGAACAACTGAACGATGCAGAGATTGGGGCTATATTGAGAGCAAAAGAAAAAGGAATTCGACCAGAGTGGAAGGATGTTTCAGACAAAGCAGTTGGATTGAAGGCTTTGTGGGCACAGTGGGACTCACTTAGAGTTATGAACGGGTTGTTAAAAAGAGCATGGGAGAGCCCGGATGGAAAGCAAGTTGCTATGCGTCTAGTGATTCCCAGGTGTCGAGTACCGAAAGTACTTCAGGAAGTGCATGATGGAGCATCCGGCGGACACTTCGGCGTTAACAAGACCCTGAATAAAGTACGTGAACGATTTTACTGGGTAAATAGTCGTCAAGATGTTGAAGCGTGGTGTCGTAATTGTAAAATTTGTGCAGCCAGTAAAGGACCACAGACTAGAAGTAGGGGTGCAATGAGGCAATATAACGTCGGGGCTCCTTTTGAGAGGATTGCGATCGATATAGCCGGACCATTCCCAGTAACCAAGGATGGTAACAAGTACATACTGGTTGCCATGGACTATTTTAGTAAATGGCCTGAAGCCTACGCAATTCCGAACCAGGAAGCGGTTACTGTCGCCAAAGTCTTGGTAGATAACTTGATATGTCGGTTTGGTGTACCCCTGGAGCTGCATTCAGATCAAGGGAGAAATTTTGAGTCAGGGGTATTTCAGCAAATCTGCAAGTTATTGGGAATACACAAAACACGGACGACAGCCCTTCACCCGCAATCAGATGGAATGGTGGAGCGACATAATAAGACTATGAAAGAACATCTCTCTAAAGTCGTTCATAAAAATCAACGTGACTGGGATCTCCACATACCGTTTTTCCTCATGGCATATAGAGCTGCTATCCACGAAACTACAAAACAGACTCCGGCTCGTGTAGTATTTGGACATGAGATAAGACTGCCATGTGATTTGATGTTTGAAACGCCAGGTGGAGAACGGCTTCCTGTGAACAGCTATGTAGATGAAGTGAGTGAACGGCTAAGGAATGTCCATGACTTAGTTAGAGACCAAATCACCATAGCCAGTGACAGAATGAAGGCTCGGTATGACCGTAAGGGTAGTTCAGAAGGATTCAAGGCAGGAGACCTGGTTTGGCTGTACAACCCACAGCGGAAGAAAGGAAGGTCACCGAAACTTCAACCGCCTTGGGATGGACCGTATACTGTTATTACCCGAATTAATGACGTCGTCTATCGAATTCAACGAAGCAAAAAGTCCAAGATGAAGATCGTGCATTTGGACAGGCTGGCGAAATACATCGATGATTCTGAGTTGCCTGATCGGGACGATCAGGCTTAAGGAGGGGGCAGTGTTATGAATTACACCCCCTTGGAAAAGGAGATGGTACGCCTATGCCTATTGATTGTGACTGGAAGCCAAGAGAATAAAACGGACTTTTCTGGAATGTTGGAGAAGATTCTTGATTGCTTCTAGATGGATCTAGAGATTCAAATTCGGAGTATATAAGGCGCGATTACAAGCGCGGAAGGGGAAGTTTATTTGAGAAGCGACACGTTCGGGAAAAAGTGAGGTTAAAGTAAACAAAGTGTATTTTGAAGTATTGTATAGTCAGTAAATTGTTAAATAAAGTGTTAGTAGTGTTTAATCTCTTGTTAAAATTATTTAGAACCCAAGGATTCATACAGGGTGTTTCCTAAAAGGTGGAAATCCGTAACATTATTTTGGTAAGGAAATTTTTAATTTTTAATCGAAATAGTGCAGATTAATATTTCGCGGCGGAAAATGCAAAACTTTTCAGAGAAATGCAATAGAACGGAGCGAATAGCAATTATAGAATAAAAAATATCTGCCAAAAAATTGAAAACGAAAAAAAAAAGTATCCCTTGGCGGGATTCGAACCTGGGAAACCACTTAAAAATAGTCGCCAATAGCACGACCGCAAGTCAATTTTTCAAACGTAAGAACTGAATAAATACGGCGATCGGAGACCTGTTCTATGTCTCGATGGCGCGGAGAAGACCGGCAATGACCGTACAACGTGAATCGAGAGGTGAAAATCGAAAATTGAGGGCGGCAGGAGCGAAGGCGAATCGTCATTTTTTGACAATTCGTGACAATTCCAAAAACAAAATTTTCGTCCATCTATTTTTTTCCTTAATTTTTTACTCATTTATGCACCAGTAAGAGTTTGGTAAAATTGCACCTTCATTATAGATGCTATCTAAACTATCTTTGCAAAAAAATCTAGCTTTATAGAAATGATTTCACGAAAACTGTCGCTGCCTCCCGGGCTATAGTTTATTCTACATCTGCAATAACTTTTTGTTAGTAACATTGCTAGTAAATCAGGAGCATATCTAATAACAACATATCATTACTGTAAAAAGTAATTTTTATATGGACTAATGTACCTATTTTTAATCCAGATTGTGAAAAATCAATGTCACGCGGGATTAAAAAGAACTTTGATCTTGTGGCATATAGACAAACTATCTTTGCATACACTTTAATAGTGTAGATCGTAGATAATCAATCATTATTTTGAAAGAGTAAAATGTCTCTTTTACTCCCCGAAGGGGAGCTTACATTCTTTCTGGGAGCAAAAATGACACGTTAGTCTTTGAAAATGATAACTAAACTATCAGTACAGAAATATTGTTTTGAAGAATTCCGATTTCCTCATTTCCTCAAGCACGCAAAAGGTCTTTCCATTGTTTTCCTCTGGTTTTTGTAATTTCCTTTTTCAAACATTATAATTTTATGGTTATTCATTGCTTGTCGTGTGTATGTGTTTTCGTGATATTTCACTTTCGGCGTGAAAGTGATCATCATCAAGTGACAAAAATTTGATGTTTAAGGAAAAGCCTGCAAAAGTTCGCACCCGTAGTGCGTAGGAAGACGAGAGAAATCGATTGGCGGACACCTGAGTGTTCCATCTGCGTTGTTCTTCTGAATAGGGCCTTCAGAAATTTGAAAATTTGTCCCATTTTCCATGTTTGCGTGTTTTTCTTTGAATTTTCCTTTCGGTGTGAAAGTTGTCATCATCGGGTGACAAACAATTCGATGTTTTAGGAAAAATCTTTTAAAAAAAACAGGGATACGCAGTAAACGGAGAAAAATCGAATAGTGGACACCGAAGTTTTCCATCTGTGCTCTTTCTCTGAATAGAGGCCTTCGGAACAGTTTCCCAATAGAAAATGTCAAATTTTCCGTGTTTACGTGTTTTTCGTGATATTTTACTTTCGGTGTGAAAGTGTTCATCATCGGGTGACAAAAATTTCGATGATTTAGAAAAAAATGTGAAAAGTTCAGGGGTAGGTATGAAGGTGAGAGAAATCGAATGGCGCAAACCGCTCTTTATCTCGTTACGTTTTCGAGATACGATCGCGGGAAGCGGTCCTTAGTTTCCGAGATACGGCCGCTCAAAGACTCCGGAAAGTAAAAATCGAAGATTTTCACCTCTTCACCTAGTCCCACACTTTCCTTAAGGGTACAAAAAGGATGAAATGGTTTATTTTTGCGTATAAATCGAGAACGATGAGAGATATGGAAAAGGTTTCAGATAAAAAATGTAGAGCTAATAATTTGGCTTACGAAAGGTCATATGCGTTTACATCCTATTTCTGATTGTTTGACTGTAAGATCTGTCTGACTTTTAGGGGATGAATGGAATAATAAAAAAATCGTTTAAAATCGAAAAGTTTATACATTTTGTTATTTCTTTTCTGAATCACCTTAAAATAATTTCAACTTTCTTTGCAGAGATAAAGTTCCTCTGTTTGTTTAGATAGAAGTTATAAACATCTGAATTTTTAAATTCACGACTTTTCGGGGCTAAACGTTTTAGTTTAGCAACACTGACCTCTTAATGAAATTTCTTTAAAAAAATTCCATTACAGTTTTTTTTCTCACACATGCCAACGTTGATATCCAAATATGATTACTACAATTCCTACGATTTTTATTTCACTCGACACCACTGCAATATAGTCGTTGTAACTTTCTAGAGAAAATTGATCCCTCTTGTACTCTTAATCGATTGCTGATTAAATTTCCAATCCGATAATTTTCCGGTAATTTTTGCGTGAGATATGGACCGCTAAAGTGAGAATTTCGAGGAATTAGCCCTTCGAGCTACACTGTCCAGCTTTGAGGACCATTTCCCCCAAACAAAAAATCTTACGAGCTCGATGGCATATTTTGCTATTTAAAATCGAACGAGAAATCGAGTGGCGCAAACTGAAAGTCGCTGCGGTCCTTCATTTCCGAGATACGGCCGCTCAAAGTTAGCGGAGAATGAAAATCGAAGTTTTTCACCGCTTCCACCGAGAACGAAAGGAGACACAGAGTTGCGCTTTGCGCCATTCCATTTCTCCCACCTTCCTACGTCCTCCTTAATTTGTTTAGATTTTTTCTGAAACGTAGAAATTTTTTCACCCGACGATGACCACTGTCATTCCAAAAATGAAATGTAACAAAAAACGCCTACTCACGAAAAATGTAACATTCTATCACGTTTCGAGGATCCTACCTATATAAAGAACACATAAAGAGAACGCCACTGTGCTCTATTCGATTTGTCTCCCATTACTGCATACCCCTTAATTTTTTCAGACATTTCCTAAAACACCGAAATTTTATCGCCCGATGATGACCCTTCCGTACCGAAAGTGCAATGCTACATACTAGAAATGTGACATTTTTTCGATTTCCATGGACCCTATCCACATAGAGAACGCAGACGGAGAACGCCACTGTGCGCTATTCGATTTGTCTTCCATTATTGAATGCCACTGATTTTTTCATGTTTCTTCTAAAACATCAAAATTTTGTCACCCGATGATGATCACTTTTATACCGAAAGTGAAACGCCACGAAAAACATCTACACACGAGAAATGTGGCATTTTTTTACTTTCCAAGGGCCCTATCCACATAAAGAACGCAGACTGAGAACGCCACTGCACGCTATTCGATTTCTTTCCCCTTACTCTGTACCCCTGTTTTTTTTCAGATTTTTCCTAAAACATATAATTTTTGTCGCCCGATGATGACCACTTTCATACCGAAAGTGAAATGCCACGAAAAACACCTACACACGAAAAATGTGACATTTTTTTACTTTCCGAGGGCCCTATCCACATAAAGAACGCAGACGGAGAACGCCACTGAGCGCTATTCGATTTGTCTTCCATTATTGCATACCCCTGATATTTTTCATATTTTTTCTAAAACATCAAAATTTTGTCACCCGATGATTATCACTTTCATACCGAAAGTGAAATGCTACGAAAAACACCTACACACGAAAAATATGACATTTTTTCACTTTCCGAGGGCCCTATCCACATAAAGAATGCAGACGGAGAACGCCACTGTGCGCTATTCGATTTATTTCCCCTTACCGCGTACCGCTGATTTTTTTCAGAATTTTCCTAAGACATCGAAATTTTATTGCCCGATGATGACCACTTTCATAACGAAAGTGAAATTCCATGATAAACACCTACACACGAAAGAAGTGAAACTGTTCTATTTTCCGAGGACCCTACCCGAAGAAAAAACGCAGATGGAAAACTCCGGTGCGCGACATTCGATTTCTCTCCCCTTACTGAGTACCACCCCTAATTTTTTCAGATTTTTCCCAAAACATCAAATTTTTGTCACCACATGATGACCACTTTTACACTGAAAGTGAAATGCCACAAAAAGCACCTACACACGAAAATCGATGAATAACCATTAAAATTTGAAAAAGAAAATCACAAAAAACAATATCTAACAATAATTTAAAATATTACTGCGTTATTAGATTTTGTAGATAGTTGCGATGGCTGCCGCCTAACGTAACCATGAATTGTTTAATTATTTACAATCATCAAATCCTATTTCAAAAGTTACAAAGTAGATAGGAACTGAATCATTTTTTATTCACTGCTGTAAATCTAGTCAAGGCTTCCCAATAGTGTCCGTACGGCCCTGCACAATTCTGTTGCCAACAACTGATGATGAAATCACTACTTATAGCTAGCCAATTTATGGTTCCTGTTATATCGGCATAACCATTAGTTCGCTTTTTCTATATACGAATTTACTGTGGCGTGCAAACACATCCTTAAAGAGAGCATGGGAGAGCCCGGATGGGAAGCAAGTTGTTATGCGTGATTCCCAGGTGTCGAGTACCGAAAGTAGGTACTTCAGAAAGTGCATAATGGAGCATCCGGTGGACACTTCGGCGTTAACAAGACCCCGAATAAAGTACGTGAACGATTTTACTGGGTAGTAAATAGTCGTCAAGATGTTGAAGCTTGGTGTCGTAATTGTAAAATTTGTGCAGCCAGTAAGGGACCACAGACTAGAAGTAGAGGTGCACAATCAGATGGAATGGTGGAGCGACATAACAAGACTATGAAAGAACATCTCTTTAAAGTCGTTCATAAAAATCAACGTAACTTGGATCTCCAGATACCGTTTTTCCTCATGGCATATAGAGCTACTATCCACGAGACTACAAAACAGACTCCGGCTCGTGTAGTATTTGGACATAAGATCAGACTGCCGTGTGATTTGGAACACCAGGTGGAGAACGGCTTCCTGTGAACAGCTATGTAGATGAAGTGAGTGAACGGCTAAGGAATGTCCATGAGTTAGTTAGAGACCAAATCGCCATAACCAGTGACAGAATGAAGGCTCGATATAACCGTAAGGGTAGTTCAGAAGGGTTCAAGGCAGGAGATCTGGCTGTACAACCCACAGCGAAAGAAAGGGAGGTCATCGAAACTTCAACCACCTTGGGATGAACCGTATACTGTTATTACCAGAATTAATGACATCGTATATCGGATTCAACGAAGCTAAAAGTCCAAGATGAATATCGTGCATTTGGACAGACTGGCGAAATACACTGATTCTGAATTGCCGGGACGATCAGGCTTAAGGAGGGGGCAGTGTTATATATTACACCCCCTTGAAAGTAGAGGTTGATACGCCTATGCCTAATAGTGAGTGACTGGAAACTTGTAGAAAGAGATAGGTTTTTCTAGAGTGTGATGGGAGAAGATTCTTGATTGATCTAGAGGCAATTTCAGAGTATATAAGGCGCAATTACCGGCGCAGAAGAAGAAGTTTTATTAAGGAGAAGTTTTATAAAAGTGACGAAATTTGGTAGTGAAAAGTGAGGTTAAATATAAAGTAAACAAAGTGTAAATGTTATTTTGGTTAAATAAGAAGTTTTGCATAGTGTTTATCTCTTGTTAAAATTATTTTGAACCCACGGATTCATACAGGGTGTTTCCTAAAGGGCGAAAATACGTAACAATACATATATATATACCAAATTTCAAGTGAATATCTCAAGTTTATTTCATCAACCCCTTTATTAATGGAATGGTAGTGGTGGGAGGTTGAAAAATATTATAAAAAAATCTGAGGCCTTTGTTTCTAGTACATACACCGAATTTCAAGTTTCTGTACTCTTACCAGCTTGCTCTACTTATTTTCCCCTATTTAACCCCCAACCCTTCATGGGAATAATCCCAAACTATATAATCTAGTTCCTGATGTCATTATAATATACCAAATTTCAAATGAATATCTAAATTTCATTTTATCAACCCCTTCAATAATGGAGTGGTGGGTGGTGGGGGAATGGAAAATATTATACAAAATTTTGAGGCCTTGGCTTCTAGTACATACACCAAATTTCAAGCTTCTGTACTCTTGCCAGCTTGATTTACTTAATTTCCCCTATTTACCCCAATTTAACCCCCAACCCTTCAACGGAATCATCTCAAAATATAATCTAGTTCCAGATGTCATTATAATACATACGTATACCAAATTTCAAGTGCGAATACCTCAATTTTATTTTATCAACCACTTTAAAAATGGTGGGGGTATTTACCCCTATTTAACCACTAACCTTCTAACGAAATAATCCCAAGATATAATCTAGTTCCTGAATATATGCGTATACCAAATTTCAAGTGAATATCTCAATTTTATTTTATCAAACATTATTAAAAAACTAAGGCCATGGCTTCTAGTACATACAAGTTTCTTAGCTTGTTTTACTTATTTCCCCCTATTTTCTCCTATTAACCCCTATTTACCCCCCAACCCTTCACCGGATATGTTCAAAAAACAATCCAGTTCCAGATCTCGTTATAATATATACGTGTACAAAATTTCAAGTCAATATCTTAAACCGTTCCGGAGGAAACGTGCGGACAAAAAAAAAGTTACAGACAGACCGATAGACAGAATTTTTTTTTCGCTCAAATTTAAAATCTCGACGTTTCATGACATTCTAAACCTATTTCAAGAGAGAAAAAAGTTAATTTTTTTTTACGTTTACTGTACTTTCAATCCACTACATGGATGTGGAAGTAATTAAGTTTTCACTACTAAGAAAAATTCTTATATCACTTTTCTTGTTTGTCATGCTCTAATGGACTAGGACGCAGTTTTTTTTTGCTGGAATCAGTTCAGAAGACACTATCGATTATGCAAATTCATGGTCTGATATTGTTTAAAACAATATTGTCCATAACAAAAGGAAATATTAAAATTTTTCCATCAAACAATTTTTTTTCATATTTGTTTACCGATTTCCAACAAGAAATGTTCGATAACTTTTTTTTGTAAAGTTGATATTTTCAATGTTATTAATTTTAAAAAATTGAAAAATCATCAATTTCTCGCCTTTGACGCTCTCAAAGTATAATAAACAATGTTTTCTTTACAGTACATAGTTTTTTATAATATCTTTAGACCTTACGAACTTCCAGAAAGTTATTGAACTTGTCGGAAAACGGTAGAAAAATAGTTTAAAATAAATGTAATATTTCCTTTTGTTACAACCAAAATTGTGTTAAACAATATCAGACCAGGTTACCATGCGATAACATGGATTTTTATAATCGGTAGTATCTCCTGAACTGATTCCAGTAAAAAAGCTGCGTCCGAAATGTATTCGATAATCATGGGCAAATATCGGCTGATCTAAAAAGGCAAAGGATTATCATGTCTCTAGCGGTTACAAATTACACGCTGGCTCCTGTACCATGGGCTTGTTCAGCATTTTTTTTTTATTTCATAAATCGAAAGTACAAGTATAAATTAATGGATCTGCAAAAAATTAGAATCTTATTCGCACGTTTAGTATCTTAAAAACTATTACAAATCTCCATCTCACGAAAATGGGGCGTGGCCGGGCGCTACGTCACTATACGCATAGACTCAGCGATCTCAGTACACAGAAAAAAATGTGTGTGATATTTTACCACAATTGTAGAAAATTGTACTCCAAATTGGTCTTAAAATGGTGACAGGAACAATTTGTGCAAATAAATAATACATTTTTGGGGCAATGATTTTGTACAGTTTATGTATTAACTTTGTTTGAAATTTTTGTACAAACTTGAAAATCACATAAATTGAATTCTTTACAGATTTGAATTATGGTTGCATAAAAATACATAATTTTATTCCACTTGTGGAACAAATCTCTGAACAGATTAAGTTAGTTTCTACAATTTGTGTGAAATTTTTAAATATGTTCTGAAGGTTTCCCAAACAAACATTCACATCTAAACCTCTTCATTTGTAAAACATTTTTACAAAAAATTGTGCTCTTAAGTGACACAATGTTTCTAGTTTTTTAAGAGGATGTGTTTTTAATTTTCCACAATTTCTAAATGAGAAATCCACAAATTGTATGTTTATTTTGTCAACTTTGTAATTCATTTTGCACAATATATACACTTAATTCAAAGAAGCTGTTCAGTAATGTATGAACTGGGGTTAGTTTTGCACAATTTATTACTCTATAATCTCCAAATTATGTACATATTTTTTGGTTCACCGTGCACTCATTTCACACACTATATGTACCCACTTCATTTTAATTGTATTATTCTGTAACACAGATTGTGAAATAGTATTTCCAAAATTGGAGGTATTCCTAAAGGATTTCAATAAAAAAAAAATTAAAGAATAAATATTTTATTTTAACAGAACAACAATACATAAAAGAGCATGCATTTATATATTATCATATGGTAAATGAAAACATTTCTATTTTTTTAAATACAAATAAATTTTATATGCATAAAATTCTAGTTGAAAAGAATTAGGTGGCTTATATGTATGCTTAAAATAAGTCCATTTAATAATTCTAAATTGGAAGGCTTCCAGTGCTTCTTCTTTTTAGCTTCTATTAACGCAGTTTGTAGTAATAAAGCTTATGTCGTAGTCACGTCATATTCTTTAAAAAAATAACATTTATCAGTTCATCAACAAAATCAAATGTATTGCTTACCATCAGAAGTGTTATCTTCGTTTTGAAGCAGTTCTTTTACAAGTTTGCCTTTTGGGTCTAATTGTTTAGGAACAGCTTTTTGTCGCTTCGCATAAGAAAACAAAATTACTCTTTAGCTGTAAACGAAATCAAGTACTAGAAGATAGGTATCATGCATTCTTCGCATATAAACAAGAAGCCATTTTTATATTTATATGTTAACGAAGTTAATTTAAAAGAACATATATGCAAATCTGTAACTCTGTATGAAGTACTTACCTATGTGAATGCTAGAATTAGATCTAGGAAACCCCACTTGGTTAATAAGTTCTCAACAAATTCCATCAAAAATGTAAGTACTTGTATAATTCGGAAGTGTACGTCTTCACTTAACAAAATGCCACCTGGATCTGATGCGTAATTGCCTGCGCGTATATGCGTAGCGTGGCCGGCGCGGTCAGTACAATTTTGAACCAATAAACTTTAGGTGAAACAAATTAAACAATTATACAAAATTTTAAAACAATATCACCAAACTGATTGTGAATGGTATGTCATTAAATTGTGCAGTTTGTGCGGGCGGCATAGATTACTATTATTGTTCAGCTGAAATAAATATATTGGGACTCCTACTTTCACAAGTTTGTCAACAACCGTTTATAAAATAAAATCACATTTTTATATTACACAAGTTGTGCAAATCCTTTAAACAATTACTTAAAACTAATTGTAAATAGAATGGCAACAGAATATATAGTTTGAGGATACTATTAACAATTAATTAAGTTAAATTTGCTATGATTTATTGAGAAAAAATAAACAAATTTAACTCTAAATTTCGTCAATTTGTTGGTCGAAGTTTCCAATAAATTCATCGTAACTAAATTTTTATATTGGATAAATAAAACGCACAAGAATTATGCACAATTAAAATGTATAAAACTATATAACGTTGTGCCTTAAAATTGTACAATTGTTTTAAAAAATGTAACAAGACGTTGTTCCACAACATTGTGCAAAACGTTCCAAGGCGATTTCTCTCTGTGTAGACTTGATGCTCCTTACTTGTTATAATTATTAGTGTTTTCAAAGTATTGTTTGTTTTGTTTACTACTTGACAGTAGGGGAGTACAATTTGGTAAAATGTCAAATAATTACAATTTTCTATCGCTCCTGCCGGGACGAATTTTCGATTTTGACCCTGAAATTTACGATTAGAATTGATCGCCGACCTTCTCCTTTCCTTAGAGATATAGAACGAACTTTCACTCGACGTATTTATTAAGTTACCAGCGTTTAAAAATTCCATGTTTTTCGACTTTTCAGGTTAAATTTGAAAGATCCCAGAAGCCATTTTTCTTACGTCACTTACGTATAGTGACGTCACATATGAGCCCTCGGTTTTTGCAACTATTACCAATTTCAACTCCTTATATCTCGAGAACGGAAAAAGTTAATAATACGAAATTTTAAGTGTATAATGAGAATATCGAGTACTATATGAAAAAGTATAAAAACCATATAAAAAGAATATCATGGAACAAGCCCATTAGATTAATTGATTTTTTTAGTTTACACATTTTTTTCTACAACAATTACATCAGTTACTTGTAAGTAAATAAATAATCTGAATATATTTTATATCATGTACAAAAGCAGTATCAATATTAATCGATTAATTATCTAATCTATCGATTTAGAAAATATATTAAGTATTACAGTGATTACTTACATTCTTTATCTTTTTCTTGCAACATTTCGAAAACCAAATCTGATCCATTCATGAACTGAAAATAGAAAATGAAAAACTATAATTATTTATCATAAGTACACAAAAATATAAATTGTAATATATTGGGCGTTTTCACATCTACCGACACCGATCACAGCACGGCACCGACCCGATACGACAATGGGAGATGCTCCTTTTTACATTTGGCCGGCATGCTGGGCGAGAATCGGTTGTGGGCTGTGGGCTAAACTAGAGTAAATGAAAACTGTAGACATCATATAAATGAATAAAATTCGGCTACGACACGAGTGGCGTGTTTGCTCCTTACAGCAAGTCTGCACCTACACCGACATGATACCGATATGTCGGTAAGTGTGAAAGCATATCGCATTAACTTACATGAGATTTCGCCTCCACCGGCATCGGTATCGGTGTCGACGTGTCGAGTCATTGCCGTGTCGGTAAATGTGAAACCACCTATTATCGTTGGGTTACTAGAAAAAACATGGACTATTTTTATTATATTGTTACGCATTACACTCCCCCCTCTGAGGCCTGGCGAGTGATACGCCCGTGTTACTATAGTCTGTTTTTAAACCAGAAGGAGCGTTTTAAATTCAACGCGTTAAATCATACATCTGTGATTGGACAGGCCCTCGCCAGTTTTACACAAGGCAATAGTAGTAAATTTTGACATATAAAAATTTTAATTTCGTGTTATAAATTATTTGGTTATAATTTCTATTTTAACGTTTGCACATTATATATCAGTTTTGAATCCCTTTTGGATAAATCTGAAGGTAAAAGTGGCTAATTACTTGGTGCCTTTATATTGCGTAAATGGTATGGATGCTATATAAAATATGTAGAGGTCAAATAGAGGTCGACGCATTATATAATGTAATAAAATACACACAAAAACACACACACACACACACACACAGAAACAGAGGTGTCTCTGAATAGAACTTAGAACAATAATATTTGACATTGGTCAAGAAAACTAAGGTTATAATTTTATAAAAAGAAGTTAGCAGAATACCTTTCCCTAAATACACATGTTAATGTTAACAACTAGCAACTTAAGTAAACTAGGCCAGTGAAATTAGTGGTTTACTAGTAAGGAACATCGTCTTGAATTTGATCCCTTTTTAAATAGTGGGAACATTGTTAAATCGACATTTAAATGTGGAAAAATTATGAAAAATTAGTATTTTTAAAAGAAAAGCTCCAAGGCTATCATCAATAGAAGTATCCGTTTTCTTCTGGTGTGTAAATAAAAAACGGTTAACAAATTGGTTAATTATTTGTTTAAGTAACGGCAAAATACTCTCAAAATTTTGAAGTATTTTTCATTTCGTGAAAAAGGATCTTGCATCTTTGCAACTTTCAGAAAATATGTCTCTTATAACTCTCAACTTACCAAAAAAATTTTGTCGAAAAATATTTATTCCTAAACGAGAAAATCTATTTGTTTATTAAAAACACCTTAAGTAAATGTTTAATGCATTTTGACCCCATTCCCATCGACCAAAATGGTTCATTTTTTTGTCGAGACTTTTATGAAACTGTTGTGGCAATATCATATTTTTATATTTTAGACCTCCAAAATGGCGTCGGAAAAAGTATTATTTTGTTGGGGTATTTTTTTGCAAATATCTTAACAACGAATAAAATTATCGGCACAAAACTTTGATATCGGAGTTGTTGGTAATTTAACACATAGGTACATTTAAAAATATGCTCTAGCACGTTTAGAAGTCAAGATTATTTTCTTTGTGTTAAATTCGCCAAATATTTATTTATAAACATTAAGGGTCGAAATTGATATTATATCTAGTTGAATATTTGAGTTTCGTAATTCCATCAACTTTAATATAAAACGAGTGTTCTACAAGTTGTACCCTTGTTCTACTAATTTTAAATTGACCATAATCGCTGGAGAGAATAACGAGTCATCGATGTCGCAACAAAAATTAGTTGTACCTCCGTCAATTGTGACTCAATTTCAACATTTTCTTTAAAATTCGGGGTAATGTGTAAATATACATTTTCTCGTTAACGAATAAATATTTTTCGACGAAATTTTTATGGTAACTTGAAGGTTTTATAAAAGTGGCAAGGATGTAAGAGCTCCTTACACGAAATGAAAAATACTTTAAAACTTGGAAAATTTTGACGGTATGTTGCCATTATTTAAATAAATTATTAACCAATTTGAATCAATACGGTCTTAAATTAATCGTTTTTTATTACCTACACACCAGAATAAAAAAATGGATATTTTTATTGACAATAGTCTTGGAGCTACTTTCAGAAAACCCCATTCTTCATGATTTTTTCACATTTAAACGTCGATTTAGCAATGTTTCCACTATTTAAAATGGGATCAAATTCAAGGTTATGTATTTACTGGTAAAGCTATCCATTAAACCATGTGGCTTCCTGTGGCGAATTACGTCTAATTTGCGTCTGCTTTTGACTTTTGTCTAATTCCACTGGCCTAAACAGGAAACAATAGAGTAGATACGGTGCAACAAGACGAGTGGTAGGTAGTCTTGGTTTAAAAATCACTACTTCCACATCCAGATTTTTTCATCCCAGTCACTTTAAAGAAAATATTTTGACTATATTTGCACTCTAGTATGTGAAAATTACTGGTCACAGAATTTTAATAATATTTGGGGCAGATGTCATAAAAAAATATTAGAAAGAAATCTGAAAACTTAGTTTCTAGTATATATACCAAATCCCAAGTTTCTGTACTCTTACAGCATGCCTTACTTCTTTTTCGCTATTTACCTCTACTTACCCCCAACCCTTTAACGGAATCGTGTCAAAATATAATCTAGTTTCAGATGTCGTTACCGATGGAAAATATTTTTAAAAATTTTGAGGCCTTGGCTTCTAATACATACACCAAATTTCAAGTTTCTGTACTCTTACCAGATTGCTTTACTTATTTTCCCTTACTTACCCCTATTTAACCCCCAACTCTTCAACGGAATCATCTCAAAATATATTCTAGTTCCAGATGTCGTTATAATACAAACGTGTATGTACCAAATTTCAAGTGAGTATCTCAATTTTATTTTATCAACCCCTTTAATATTGGAGTAGGGGTGGTGGAGGTTGAAAAATATTATAAAAAAATCGGTAAAGGTATTTACACAGAACTTCCCTTTTTATTTGTGCATGGCGGTCACTCTAAAAAATTATTAATTACGAAATGGCATTGAGAATAATAATCGGAATGTAGTTATCACTATTATTACAAAGAAAACCTGATAACTTTTGGTCAAAAAAATATACAGAGTGCTCATCTCACAGCAAAAATACAATAGTAAATAACAGGTGCCAAATATGGAAGGCTTGCGCAAATACCTTTACAAATGTCCACCATGGTTGAATTATTTCTTGGGATGACCACACTGTACATTTTTCGATAAAAGTACAATAGGTGCATATGCCAAATATTATTGCCATCTGTCACGTTTTCAATTCCACATTCACGTAGTGGAGTAGAAGTATAGTAGTGGTTAAAAAATTTCATTCTTTTTTTAATTTTCCAAATGTTAGTAAAAAAAAATTCAATTTTTTTTTCTTCTGAAATGGGCTTAGAATGTCATGAAACATGGAAATTTTAAATTTGATCAAAAAGGAATGTTTCCTTCTATTCTATAGTAGTGGTAAAAGCTTACATTTTTTTTTATTTTCAAATTTTTTTTTTAAATAGATTTAGAATGCCATGAAACATGGAAATTTTAAATTTGAGCAATCCATCCATCTACTCTAGTGGTAAAAAATTTTTCGAAAATGGCGAAAAAATGTTCAATTTTGTTTTTTCTAAAATAGGTTTAGAATGTCATGAAACGTGGAAATCTTAAATATGAGCAAAAACAAATTTTTTCATTTTATAGTAGTGGTAAAATTGAAAAAAAAAATAGGTTTAGAATGCCATGAAACGTGGAAATTATAAATTTGAACAAAGAAAAAAAAATTCCATTTATTTTGATAAAAACTTTTTCAAAAATGTTGGTAAAAAAATTTTCAATTTTTTTTTTCTGAAATAGGTTCAGAATGTCATGAAACGTGGAAACTCCTAATTTGAACAAAAAAAAAAATTTATTTTCATTATTTATTCCCTTTAGACGGTCCACCCTGTATATTCTCCAGTGAAAGTTTAATTTTCGCCGACAGTAGCGTCAGCTACCTATCAAATTTGACTGTTTTCCGTCATGTAGTTTTTTTAGTTAATGGACCAACAGACAGACAGACAAACAGACATACAGACAGACAGGCTGACGGAATTCTACATGATCTGAAACGTGAAAATCCGGAAAAATCTCGGAGGGTGATTTTTTTTCGAATACAATACTTCCCTTCGGTATGCGAGAGAATTAAAAATCTGAGGCTTTAGCTTCTAGTACACACACCGAATTTCAAGTTTCTGTACTCTAACCAAAGAGGTTTCAATCTATGACTCTAACCAACTTGCTTTACTTATTTTCCCTTATTTACCCCTCAACTCTTCAACGGAATAATACCAAAATATAATCTAATTCCTGATGTCTTTATAATATATATGTATACCAATTTTTAAGTGAATATCTCTATGTTATTTCTTCAATCACTTTAATAATGGAATGGGGGGTGGTGGGGGGAAGGAAAATATTATACAAAATTTTTTAGGCCTTGACTTCTAGTACATAGACCGAATTTCAAGTTTCTGTACTCTTACTCGCTTGCTTTACTTATTTCCCCCTATTTACCCTTATTTATCCCCAACCCATCACCGGATACGTTCAAAAAACAATCCAGTTCCAGATCTCGTTATAAATACAAACGTGTACAAAATTTCAAGTCAATATCTTAAACCGTTCCGGAGAAAACGTGCGGACAAACAAAGTTACAGACAGACCGACAGGCAGACCGACAGACAGACAGAAATTTTTTTCGCTCAAATTTAAAATCTCGACGTTTTACCTATATTTCAAGAAAAATAAATTTGAATTTTTTTTACGATTACTATACTTTCAATCCACTACGTGGATGTGGAAGTAAAATTAAACCTGGATTACTTATTCATGGTTTAAAATGAGAACGGCGCAAGTAGCTATTATTTTTAATAACTTACATTTATTGGCCGATTTCTGTCAAAAACATTAGAGTTCTTCCTCCAGCTAACACCAACGTACTATCTAAAACTTTCTACAGGAATGCGATGGAGGCACGAACAGATAAAAGGATATTTTTAAAGTATTATGATCAACACAATAAAGTTAACTTTTTGCTCTACGATCCATATTAACAATTTTATCTCTTCGCCTAACAATGCGGATTCTGTTGGCGATGCATGTGTCAGTATTCTTTACAATATTTAGGTGTTTGTAGAAACCACTTCAACCTTAGTATTGTAACGGTCACGTTTTGTAAGAACACTCAGTACCTTAAATTAGATAAAGCGCGCGACTGTTCTATTCATTGTTTAAATCTTATCGGCTAATCATGACAAATTGTTGACCAATAGCGTAGTAGCTTGCAGTACGCGGGCATATTCCTACGCCAAGTCGGCAAGGGCCAAGGGGACATTGGAAAGATGGCGTAGAGGCTGGTGGCCGTGTATGGCCGTAATAATTAAAAGCCGCCATATATTTGCAAATATCTGTATATAGTGATTAATAACAGCGAATAGAATCAGTAAAGGAGTTATTATAGTTTATATGTTATGTGTTATTGTGTTCCATTGCCCATATCTACAGCAAGGCAATGTTTTCGACGAACTAGCTGTAAGTACAGTCTTTTATATTATGTATGCCTCTCGTGATGCAAATAATGCTGTTTGAAGCCACTTGCGACAATGAAGAATTATTGATGGCTTCAACACCTCATTCCACGTTTGGCCAGTAATATTCTTTGTTGTATCCAGTGTTAGCGTCCGGTAAAGACTTCTCTTACCCCGTGACAAGACTATAATAGTGCGTGAATGCCGTGAATAATTTCATGTGAACGTTATGTTTGCGTAACTATATAGCCCGGTTTTTAAAGACATCTCCCTTGTGTTTTGGGCATAAAAACCTAATGTACGACCACCGAACCAGTCTATATCGAAAATATTAATTGTCGGACCATTTTTTTGTTATTAACTTTACGTACAGTTAGTAATATTTTCCTGTTGTGTGTCTTAATTGTTATCGTAAAAATTATTTATCTTACTGCTCTGGCCAGATCGTGTTTAGTTTAGTTTACTTATTTACCGTATACGGATTCTTATTGTGTACAGTTTTGCTTTGTAAGTATTTTGTTATACGTCAGTTGGATTTTTAATGATTTGTTTATATGATAATTCTGACGAAAGTTTTTGTAAAGTTTACTCACAACCCTGATGTCAAATTGCTCTGCTTTGTTTGTGTATTTTGTGTAAATCATTAACTTTAATGATTATGAAGTTAAATTCAATGATTTGTTTTATTTTCCCTTAAGAAATTATCACGTTTCAGTATCACTTTAGAGGTGTAATCTCCCTGAGGTCCATTTTTTAGTAACATTTTTATTTACTTACTAATCGATTTTTCTCGAAAAGAATTGAATCATTCCTCCTGATAAAACAAATCTATCGTCGAAGTTTCAATACGATCGCATTTTCCGATTTTTTAAATCGTGTGTCCAAGAAACGTTACGAATAGACAAGCAGATGGACGGATATTTTTGAAGTTGTTCAAATGCATTATAATTTTCGTTTATGTATTTACGAAGAGTATAATAGCAAGAAATATGTAATAAAACATTTAGATAACATTACAGTGATAACAAAATTTTGTTCTTAGTATCAAACAAATGTAAAAAATTAATGAGTTTTTCGTTGCTGAACCTATTTAGGCGAATGTAGAAGGTACGTAACTTTAATTCAATACAATGAATATTATCCTATCTATTAATTTTTAATTAATACTCATCACATGTTAAGATTTTGACGTTAAGTAAGGTTACCTACCTATTAACAAAAATTTAAGCATAAATAAGATATATAATTTTTTTACTTACATTGATGTCTAAGAGAACATATAATTTTTCTGTATTATTTCTTCTTTAATTTATATTCATGAAAAACACACAAAAATTTTTAATGACACGACGAAATGAACGAATTTGAAAAATATAAGAAACAAATGATACTATTAATAATACATTTGTCAAAAGTTACTGGGTTATGTTATTGAAATATAGTTATTACCCCAACGTAAGAAGTTGGTATAAGTGCGTATATCTTATAATGACGTATTTAATTTTCTTTCTAATGTTTTAATATAGTTATATATCCCTTAAAATTCAATCATACGTTCCGTAATCGAAATATACGAAACTACATCATACCTTTGATTTTATACTACTTTATAGTATAAAATCAAAGATCATACCTATGGTACGGTATGCGGCAGTCCGTTACCAAAAACCCCTATCAAAGCAGCGAACTTTATCGTAGAGAAACTCTATAGATTATGAAATTCTAAGACACTTTTTCATATGACAAAAGTTCGAAAAACGATAGGGGCGGCTGGCAAACGACTTTCCGTCGTTTTCCGTTGGCTGCAGCTGCGCGAAATCGAACACCGTAGCAACCTTCCAATTACAATGTATGCAAATATAAAAATTAATTTGTCAAATGAACGTCAAATTTAAAATAATATTTTTCAAATAAATTTTTTGTCATTATTTCGATCTTTGTAACTCGGCGTATCAGTCAAAAGGGCAGTTCTCAATTTTTCCCCATCATATTTACTTCCCTCGACAAGAAGACAAAAGAAACTGCCTCGCTGCGAAGATCGGTTATTCAAATGTTCAAAGCTCCTTTAGGACAGGTTAAAAGTTCCGCCACCCTGAACATTTCTTCTCGGCTCTCCCAGAACTGATGAGAAATGCTGGAATTATCTTCGCTAAAGTAACTGGAAAATCTTGGTAGCGGGCTATCGTACCTCACACTAATCAGCCAAAAAAGAGGTAGAACCAAGTAGAACATTAAACTTTCGTTTATAAATCCAATTTATACAACGTTAATAATTTTTAAATTTTCTTAGTCTAGATTTAAAGTTTTAATATTAGCAAATCGAATTTAGTGATATTATTTTTCTGCACCTCATCCATTATAGTTTCAAGAAATTGTACCTATTAAATGGCATCTGCATTCAGCGTGACTATACTTTCTTTAGCAAATTACCCTGGTATTGGCAAAAATCTACTGAAACCTAAGAACTTGATTTGGAAATTATAGTAAAAATCTACTTTCCATCACTTGCACTAAAATGATATCAACTAAGAAAAAAAAATTAATTCGTTAATGAAAAACAGCAATTTGCACCACATTGTTTAATACTAAACCTTCGTTAAATATATAATTTCTCTTGCACCGCTCATCTTGATTTTTTTTTTAATTGCTCATCTTGATTAAAATGGCATAAACTAACGTTAACTTACAGCCGTTTGCACTATACAGTTTATCAGACGATTAATATAATATGCTAATATAAAATTTTCCTTGCACCATTTGTTAATCCTAGATTAACTTACAGCCATTTGCACCGATGAATAAGTAGTAAGTAATCATAATATAATCATAATGAATGAGTAATCATGCAAGATTTAATATGTAGGTAAACTATTTTACCTCTCGTCTTGTTGCACCGTATTCTATTGTCTTTGGCTTACTTAAGTTGATAATGAATGTGTGTATTTAGGAAATTTGGTATTCTTCTATCTTCTCTTTATAAAATTATAACCTAACCTCTCTTGACTATTGTCAAATATTTGTTTTGTTCAGAGACATGGTAGGTTTTGTTAAGCATGTCACTGGGCATATGAAATCGTATTTCACGACATTTTTTCGTGGTCTGGACCTTTTTAAATTAAAAAAAGGGAAAATATTGTATTTTAAATAAAATGTGTTTTTTTTTGTTTCCACGGTCATATCTTCAAAACTAATGTTGCTATCGACGTTTTTTTTTTCAATTAAAGTTCACACAATAGCGCTTTTAACTATACTAATGGTTTTTACACACTTCGCATTTTCATTTCCTTAAAAATTAGGAAAACTAGATATTTGAATTTTACGTATTACAATTTTCACCAATCGACAAATTTTTTTATTTTTGAAAATTTTTATACACATACAGTGAAGCAAATGTAGCCCAAACATTAGAAATGTTTTTGATATAATTATTTTTTTCCCAATGTGTATCGTTTGGCAACAGCGATTTTTTTTAAAGCGCACTAAATTAGTCATATGTATTACTGCGGCTCACAATCTAGGTACGTATACCGCGTATGGAAGGTAGGATAAGATGCGTCTAACTAATATACTATTAACATGTATTGATCCCTCACCTTAACCGCGAATATCTCAAAATCGGAGGAACGGAAAAAATTGAAAAAATTATGAATATTGTAAATCATTCACTGAAATTTGAATAATGTACATTGGACTGTTTTGAAGTGCTGCTAAGTTATATTGAAAAATGTCCTACTTTTTAAGGAAATTTTGATAATACCAGTTTTAAATCCATTATATATTTGAAAATATGCCTACTATATAAATATTTTAGATGCCGATAAGGCATGGTATTTTTTGTAGGAGGAAATTTTTTCATGATTTTTTATTCTAAGATTTTGCAGTTATTCTAAAAAACGTGACATCATGTTTATTCGGTTATTTATCAAGGTATTTACAAAAATTTTGATAAAATAGTTAATTATATAAAATGTAAGCATTTTTAGAAAAAAGAATTGGTATATATCAAATATTAATTTAGTTATCAAGTTCAATGGATAATATTATTGCCCGCGTTCTGCAATATTATCTATTGCACTATTAACTAAATTAATATTTGATACATAGGTACCAATTCTTTTTCTGAAAATGCTTACATTTTATATAATTAACTGTTTTATTAAAAATCTTTTAAATACCTTGATAAATAGCCGAATAAGCATGAGGTCATATTTTTGACAATAACTGCCAAATTTTAGAATAAAAAATTATGAAAGAATTTCCTCGTACAAAAAATGCCGTGCTTTATCGGTATCTAAAATATTATTCATATAGCAGGCATATTTTTCAAGATATAATAAATTTAAAACTGGTATGGTCAAAATGTCCATAAAAAGTAGGGCATTTTTCAATATAACTCAACTCAATAACCTCAAAACCGTCCAATGTACATTATTCAATCTTCAGTGAATAATTTACAATAGACACATAATGAACACATATTTTTTCAAATTTTCTCTGGTCCGCCATTTTTGAGATATTCGCGGTTGAAAAGAGGGGTCAATACATTTGAATCGTATATTAGTAGTTTGCGGGATTTAGAGTATACGTATAAATACTTTTAAATAAATGCGATGCTGTAGAATATTCGCAATTTAGTTTTCTAAAATAATGGAGTGCATTATTTGTAAGGAAATTGCGCGGGATGATGACAAATCTGTGGTACCAAGACCTAAGATACAAGGTTTGTTGTCACTAATATCTAGTGCTGAAAAAAGACGACATCGCGGAAACATTGTGTCAGAAAAGATAATATTTTAAATGACGAAATTCAATTAAAATATCATATAGACTGTCGTATAGGTTGACAAGTTTTGAAAACATGAACGTTTTTTGCAATCATACAGTGCCGTCGCGCCGCGCCGATTTGCAACAGATGCTGCACAGTACTTAATCGAATACGAAATATTAATAAAAGCTGGAGGATTTAAATGAACAGAAAAAGTAGTTTCACTACATAAACGTCATTCAGAAATGACTAAAAATCTATTTAGCGAACAGGAAGATACCAGGCCGGTTTTGCATGCAAGGTACGAAACTAAATTAAAAAATCTGCGTTTGATGTTCTTAATAGTATATTATGTAACAAGTTTTATAAACGTCATTTTAGTCACGAGTTTTATTAATCGCGAGCGACGCGTAGCGGAGCGAGTGTTTAATAAAATGAGTGACTAACAAGTTTATAAAACGTGTTGCATACTATACTTTTTCTACGACAGCAAATATCTAAATAAAAAATTTGAAAGTTATTTTAATATTTCATTTATTAACGTATCAATAACATGGTAACAGTAAAAAATAATAAATTACTTGTCTCTTGTCAAAACGCGTCGATTTATTTTGACAGATTGATGACAAGAATTACGGAAAACTAACTTGATTTTTGCCATTAAAATATCTAGAATTAACCTCAGCCGTGACTAATATCTCGTTGCTAAGTTCAGCCTGTGACTAAAATGCACGAAGTCACGGTTTGTCGAAAGCGTGTTTAAAGGATTATTTAGCGTCATGGAAACGTATACGATAAACGCCATTTTAAAGATGGAAGTAGAAAAAGAATATTGTTGTTTTTCAAAAAATATCGGAACTGCCATTGATGTCTAAAGACGAAGCTTTAAAAATCTTTACAAAATTGATTCTAGTAACTGTACAAAAACAAAAATTAACAAATTCAGATATTAAACGACCTGAGGATCAAATTAGCAACAACAACAAACGGAGCTTCCTTCAACTGAAGGCACCTTTTACCACCCCTTCTTAAGGTAAACATATATATTTAAATAATAGATTTCCCATCTAATACATTTAGTTATCTATTGCAGGTTTATGTATCCACTTAGAATATCGTACAGAAGCAATATGCCAACTACACTTATAAATGCACATGGTTCAGGACGGAATTTAAGTGACGATGTTTGGACAATATTTTCATTAAGTATTTATTGTTCAGATAAAAATTGTGTTATTTAAAGGTTTCGATGAATGTACAGACAAACTAGAATGCTTTTAACGCAGGGCCTACGTAACTAAATACTCATTTGTCAATAGAAAAATAGTTGCAAAAAAATAAAGTTGTTTTATTCCTGCGTCTTGGTTTAATTCAATCGAAAATGTGTAATAATCTACTTATTAGGTAGGTACTTACTTTATAACAATGATTTATATTTACCTGCTTTTATATATTTTTTACCTTAAAACAACACAAGGTAGGTTTATACCTTAGGTTCGTACCTATTTTGGAGCTGTTAATAAAAGCCCGATTAGTACACAACACCCGTAGTCCGCAGGCGGTAAGCAGTATAATGAGAGCCGGGCGCGCAAGAATATGTTTTAGCCCGTTTTAAAAAAATCGCTGACTACATACTATAACCTGCACATCAAAAATTATGATTGTAAAAACTTTTTTCATATATTGGCTTCAATTTATTCACAGCATGTATATACATATTTTCATAAATAAAAATTTTTCTCGCTTGCTGAAAAATACATTCACGAAAATAACAACTTTAAGTTTGCTATTATTTTAACAATTAAAAAATATATATTTTATAATCACATTGTACATAGTTAGAAGCGTTATTGTGTCTATTTCAATCTAAAAAAAAATCAGTTCCATAGCATAATTATTTTTAAAGATATAACGGTGGGGACGTTAAAAAACATGTTTCATGGAAAAATCATTTTTTTACAGTTTTTTCAAAATAAAAAAGTTCCTGACCACCAGAAAATGTCGTGAAAAGTGGTTTCATGTACACGATCACCTAATTAAAGAATCGCACCAAGTCTGGTTTGGTTCTACGCCAGTTTTTTTTTCTCGGAAACTAAGCGACTTTGCTTCCCAATTTTACTCGCCTATATTGATATTATGATTTGCTTATCCAACTAACCTGACAATATGGATTGGTGATAAAGCCAAAACACTATAAAGTTTTAAATGGGACGCCTATTTGAACTTCGTAATAGCATATTTTTGTAAAGTTATACAAATATATGTAAACATTTCGGAAGCATCAATAAACTATTTAGGTTTTAGGTTGCTAGTTATCAATCAGGGATTTCAATATTTGCTGGGTTATTGTTTATAATAGTGCTGCAACCTTTTTAATATAAGCCTCGGATTTTAATAAAAATGTACAAATTAAATAACGAATATAATGTTTATTTATATAGTTATTCTTATTTGCTATTATTTAATGGGAAACATTTTTTTTAATAAAGTCCAAGTATTTCTCCCATTCAAATAATAGGTATTTATCAAAAATTTGTTACCTACTTCTTTCTTACAATTTTGGTCAACGGCATAAGGCAGCACTTCTAACGTATACAAGCTATAACCATTATACTCTTCGCCAACTTACTGTACTTTTTTATTAATTGTTGCACATTCTATATATACCTACAGGATACTATCTTCGCAGTTGATTATAAAATTGCAAACCCTTTGAGAAAAGATGATTTCTACTATATGGTTAGTCGATATGTGTTTTCGATGTAGAAGTTGTGGTTATTTCTCTCTAACAAAAACACAATTATCGATTGTGGAAGCCGTTACTTTGTGATAGTTAATCATGACGATATGAGAAGGAAAACTACTTTGTTTTCTACCACTAAAATTTATTGTAACATACACGTTACTGCAGTTTCGGTACTTTAACCTACCATTTTCAAACGTTGATTCAAATGAATGAATTCATTTGAAACACAAATTATCTAAAACATGTTTTGGAGCTAGGCATTTCACAATTTTAAAAATCAAAAAGAATACAAAATTGTCGAATTCCATAGTTTTATAATATGCCATGTCGAGACGTGGATGTTCAATATTTGCAATGAAATTGCTAGTATATTTAATCAAAAAAATATTTTAACGCATGGTTTTAGTAGGTATTCTTGTAACAGAAATATATCTATATATAGTATGAGACGCGCAAGATCAGTCTATCTCGTGAAACGCGTACCTACCTAATATCGTCACGGAATCGTTTGCTTTACGTGTTATACATAAGGTCGCAAACAAGATATTTATATCGTCAAAAATATATTGATATATGGAAAGTCGTGATCACGTCACGCTTTTCTTCCAACTTTATTCACAGTCGTTACTTGTGATTTTTTTAATATCAGTGATTAAATCACAGTTCGCGATATATCACCCATTACTAGAGTCGAGTTCCGGCTACAAGCCGCCAAGCCGGTATACAAGGGAGAGGTGAATTGGACCGCCCCGATTTGATAAAGTGTATTTTAACAATGTTGTTATTTGATTATATTAACCGCCCTCAGTAATTAAAAGGGTATTATGAGCTGTCGTTTAGAATGAACGCAAGAATTGTTTGCGAATCCCAAATCCTGTATGAATTAGGTTCTGAAACCTGATGAGGGTTAACTACTGTATGAAATATTTTGTTTTCGTGTTTAATTATACGTTCTAATTTTTGTTAACGTACGTTTTTGTACTGTTTAGAAGTTAAGTTAGCTAGATAGGTTTTCGTATTAACTTGTAACCCAAAAAGTTAATAAGATTATTTTGTTTCCATGGTGTTTAATTTTGATTTATCGCTCATTCAAATTATAATAGCTCGGTGTTTCCTTATTTTGCCGGGCCTGGCTATAGTTTGAAGTTACAGGTAATATTTGTTTTAGTTGCTTTCATGTACGCAAAATAAGGTGTGGCGTCCAACTATTTTTTGTTGAGTTTTTCAGAACCCTATATTATCTTTTCTGAATTTTCTGTTAGTAAGTATTTGCCAAGTGATAACCAATATTAAGCTAAGCTATCAAGAATAATCTTCCCCGTGAGGTCTTAAGTTCTATTTTGAAATATAACAAAAAAGCAAAGGTTATAACACTTCGCAGTTTCTTTTGTAACTAATATTTTTTTTCAATTTATTTAAAAAAATAATAACTTTTTTATTTATTAATAGATTGTGTTCAACCCATAGGGTTCTTCTTATAGCTAACAGTAATTTACTATCCAAATTTCAATACAATCGAACTTCTCGTTCTTAAGTTATCGTGCTTACAAGAACGTGACGGATCGACAGACGGACGGACAGACAGACGGACGACCGACAGACGGACGGACGGACATTTTGAAAGTTGTTCAGAATTCGATCACCCACATAGTGATGTGATTTTTTTTCTCTACGAGCAATATTACCGATTTTAGAAATGTGCCGATCGAATACAATATACACTTTGTTTTGTATTTGCCAAGAGTATAATAATAGTCCGGGAGATCACAATACCGAGGGTGAAAGAGCTTTCTAAAATTTAATATTTAATAAACAATTAGTTTATTTATTAGTTTATTCAAAAATAATGGTCAGCCTGCGACGCGCTGATAGAAGAGCGAGCAGTCAACTTTCATTTTCGAAGCGGACCCGTGTCGCTGGAGAAGCGAAATCCTTGAACTATCATACTTTGGCGGCCGCTATCTCACTTAAAAATTACCAGATCATACCCTAATAGCACATGGACGTCCCGAAAACGTCCCAAGAACGTACTCACAGGACATGAAAACGTCCCGAGGACGTACTCTACCGACGTAAGACGTCCCGAGGACGTTTGAGGGACGTTCCGTGTCAGCAAAACGGGGTGTCCCGAGGACGTCCCACCCAGGACTTATGTGGGACGAATGTAGGTTTAGAGAGGACGTCCTGAAAACGTTGTTGGGACATACTATGCAAAACATATAGGTACCTCCCCCTCCACCACTTTTAAGGTGTATTCACAGCAGAGGGTATTTATGTTCCTTTTTGAGTTTTCTAACCACATGCATTTCTTTCGAAATAGAATCCAGTGATTGGATTCTATTTCGAAGGGAATAAATGTGGTTAGAAAAGCCAAAAAGATAAAAAAATGACAATATACATGTAATTACCATGTAGAAAAATTATTCAATTAGATTGATTTTAAAACTTTTAGTACTTTTATTTATCAACACCAAATGACAAATTTATGCGAACATTTTATTTCTATTGTGCTATTGAAAAATAAGTTATGGCATGGCATTTGTATTTTTTTAAAATTAACTTCTTACTCTACAAATTCAAGTGTCAAATGTCAAAAATACAATTTTTATGGGATTTAAAAGTTATATATTATAATACCTAGTACAGTATAATATAGTTATATATACATTAAGTCATATTGAATATTATAAGAAATAAGCCAAGTATGCAATAAAACGTAAGATAAATGTATATCTCACCTTTTCTTAACGTTTTGCACACTTCGTCTTTTTATAATTATCTTATAGTTTATATTATTTTCTAATATTCTCTTTTTCTTGTTACCCTCTCTGTTCTTTTATTTGCCCTCTTCAATCACGATGTAATAGCCATTTCGGTGTCCTTCCAAGACTTTGAAGCGTTAGCGACTGCAGCAGCCCCTGTGCAAATAAAAGAAAAATTAACATTTCAGATGAAATCTTGGCAAAAAATATTAAGACTAATATATGCCACTTGATGGCAAGCTTATATTTAAAATAAATTGTTATAATTTTCTTGGTGTCCTATTTAAAAAAAAATCACAGTTTAAATGTGAACATTTTTTTGTTTGACTTTTGCATTTGAAAGGTTCCCTTGTTCATTTAAAAATTTTAGGAACACCTCTTTATATGAATGATTGATTCTACAAATAATACCAAAGACCGAGAGAAGCAGAAATATATGTTGACTAATGCTACCGCAGATTATAATAACAATATTATAAGTTTAACGTTATATTTTTTGGCAATATTATTACAGAATTCAAGTAAAGAAAATGGCTATGGGTTAAGATGCATTAGGATTTACGGTTAGAAGCAGGTTTATTAGGTTGAACATTGATGATGTATAAAAGTTTTTGTACGTACGTACAGCATAATTTCAGAAAAATATAACAAATAGGGCATATATAAGTTACAAATTTGTAAATTTTCCTCAAAAAGTACCTTTATTAGTTTTTTTCCTTATATTGGTTTACTGAAATCCCTAAATATACTTTACAAGTTTGTTGATGTTTTCTGGCGAATGTTTTTATTACTCGATGTATCAAACCTTACCTATTAAAAGTTTCATCACCTCCACTTGTTCATCAGAGATGTCGAACCATATATAACACTTCGTTTAACACACTGCATCAGTAGGTACTTCTTTTCAATTTTTACTTCCCTCGCATACCGAAGGGAAGTATTGTATTTATAATGTTTAACCAACAATCTTCTTTTAAGTGAATAAGTTCGCTCCATGATAAACAACTAAAAACTACATACTCAGGTTCACGGGTGATCTCCCATAGAATTTTAACAGATCCAAAATAAGGTGGGTGGTAGTATATTTATTATAACCTACAAATAAGCCGCACAAAATTTATCTAGAATAAAATATCGATCTAAATAGTTATATAATTAATAAATCAATTAAATAGACTTACCTGTTTTTGGTACTTTCTTTTGTAGCAGTTAAAAGTGACTAGTGCCAGTGTGTGGAAGAAATAAAAATGCAAAGAATTTATATAAATTCTTTGTAAAAATGACGCAATGCCTGCCAAATTGAATTTCCCAGTTTGAAGTTTGACAGCAACTGAGTAACATTACATAAGCTCTGCTTAAATATTGCGGTGAAAATGGCTGTAATATAACCGAAACTCATGAAAAAAATAGTTGAAACGAATATAAGAATTCTGAAATCAGAAAAATCAAATTGACAAAATTTAAATGGACCATGAAATATGAAAATATTTTGTTATCAAAAGAAATTTTGTTAGTAAAACTTTTTAAGGATTGTAATTTCATTTTTACAGTTTTTAATTTCCTTTTTTAATCATATCCTCATCTGCTCAAAAAAAACATCACTCCTAGAGGTTATTTCACAAATGTGTTTAGGTTTGTCTTGACTAGACTCTAGCAGGATGTCCTCAAAACGTTTTATTCAGAACGTTTTAGGGACGATAGCAAACGGACGTCCTTGGGACGTACCATGTAAACCCGGGACGTTCAGACCAAACGAGGACCTAAGTGAACGTCCTGGGGACGTTTGGTGTTATCAGGGTATTGTGCCTCGCATCATCGGATTGTAATTTAATTTCCAATGATCAAGCAAAAGGAGGAGTCAAATTTGTCTGGAAAAAGTTAGAGTGGTTTATGCGAAGATATGTCGAAATCGCATACATTTTTTAATATTACCAATGGTATGGTTTTTCCAAAAAAATGAAAGTGCCCGCAAGAATCTGAAAAATTCAGTGGTACATAGGAAGGTGAGAAAAATCGAATGGCACAAACCGCAGCTCTGTATCTCGGTTCGTTTTCGAGATTGAGCCATCGGAAGTAGGTAAAAAGGCGGATTTTTACCTACTTCCAATGGCTCAATCTCGGAAACGAAACGAAATAAAGAGCTACGTTTTGCACCATTTTATTTCTCTCACCTTCCTACATACCCCTGAATTTTTTCAGATTCTTGCGGGCACTTTCATTTTTTTGGAAAAACCAAACAATAGTATTAAAACATATACGTGATTTCGACATCTCTTTACATAAACCGCTCTAACTTTTTCCAAACAAAATTGACCCATTCCTTTTTTTACTTGATCGATTGGAAATTAAATTTCTAATTCCATGATTTGGGGCACGACATGTTCCGGTAATCTTTAAGCGAGATAGAGACCGCCAAAATAAGAGGTCAAAGAATTTCGCTTCTCCAGCGACACGGATCCGCTTCGAAAATGAGAACGGACTGCTCGCTGTTCTATCAGCGCCCAGGCTGACCATTATTTTTTAATAAACTAATAAATAAACAAACTAATAAATAAATATTATATTTTAGAAAGCTCTTTCACCCTCGGCGTAGTGACCTCTCGGGCTATTACAGTATTTCTAAGGAGGTAACATTTTTAGGTACCTGGGGAGTCTAAACATACTGAATATGTCTGTTCAATACTAAACAGTGCATATTACACCATATTACAACTAAAACAGTCTTAGATTGTTCTGAGAGGTCATGGCAGTAACAGAAAGAGAAATAAATCAATACATTCTGAGCTATTACTTGTAAATCAAGAGTCAAGCTTGTCATTTCTTTATTTGTATTTGAATATATGACTCCCCCCACCCCCGCAGGTTAGGGCCTTTGTACATTGCACAGTCTTGCTATGCCATAACTCCGCCACTGAAAGCTATATCTTCTTCTCTAAGCAGTTGTAAAGCTGGTCTAATAATTATCTTTGCTATATGGAGCAAACCTGGAAGGTTAAAGTAGTAAATTAATACCAAATGTTATTGAATTTTGAAACGGAAACATTTTAAAAATTTTATAGAACAAGAATTAGGCATCGTTGAAGTCTATCATTACCATGTATAGTGTTATGAATTACACACCCTTGGAACTGGAGATGATACGCCTATGCCTACTAATAGTGACTGAAAAGACTCTAGAAAGAGCCATGGACTTTTCTAGAGTGTGGTGGAAGAAGATTCTGGTTCAATTTAGAGGTAATTTCAGAGTATATAAGGCGCGATTACCTGCGCAGAGGGGGAAGTTTATTAAGAAGGCAGTTTACAAAGTGAACAAGTTGAAAAGTGAGGTTAAATATCAAGTAAACAAAGTGTATAGGTTATTTTGAATTTGAAGTATTGTATAGTCAGTAAATTGTTAAATAAAGTGTTAGTGGTGTTTATCTCTTGTTGAAATTATTTAGAACCCACGGATTCATACAGGGTGTTTCCTAAGAGGTAGAAATACGCAACAATAGTAATGGCAGGAGATATTGGAGAGCAGATGCGAAATCATCGGGTCATCGAAAAGCGTGCCGATAAAGCAGCTAAAGGTGACAGAAGTAACCAACGGCCATCGCTGCTCTCGTTACCCCTCCGTTTTCCTATGTCTATGTATATATATATATATATATATATATATATATATATATATATATATATATATATATATATATATATATATATATATATATATATATATATACGTATGCAGAGTACGTTGTCATATCCGAAGTAGGTACTAGCTACACGCTGTCACCTCATATATAACGCTGCTACATCCGATTTCGGAGGTGACAGCGTTTTGCCTTGTTTTCAACTTTATAAGCTTATAGATGCCATCAGAAACCTATACTCAAATTTTTGTGTGGAGGTCAAAAAGTTACGTCTACACCCGCAAATTAAATTTTTAGTTCCACTATATATCAGTGGCGCTGCTATCGACTTCATTTGTATAATAGTTAGTGCGTTGATACATCCGTCTATATATAGTAATTTTAGTATGATGTATTATACGCTATTACATCCAAATATTGGCAACATCGCAAACGCCAGAATGGCCATTTATTAAGTGTTTTTAAAAAATGTATCGGGTTTACAGGATTACAGTATGCTGAGTTGGGCGCTGCTTAGAATATTTAAAAATGTGTGGGTCATCAGTTATCACGTAAAATTCTCTTCCGCTTCCAAATGCTGACGCGTTCTAACCTTTTTGAGGCAGATAGTTGCTGTTTTTTTATCGGTAGACTGTATAAATCTGAATAAGTACCTAGCCTGGCGAATACAAATATCTTCTGTTTATTTTGTTAGTCGAGAATATTTTTAAAAAACAGGTTTTTGAAAACACATAAAAAATATTCGGATAAAGCTGTAAACATAAAGTTATTTGTCGATTTGTTTAAATCCAATTTCAGAATAATTAAATTTAACCTCTAAACTAACAAACGTCAAAGGAACTAACTTACTCCTTTAAACCCAAAATATTATAATCGTATTCTTAGAAATTTTCTAAATTTTTTTCTATATAAAATTTTCAACAAATTTTTTTTTTCAAAAAAATTATTATTTTTTTTAATAGGTTTAGAATGCCATGAAATGTGGAAATTTTAAATTTGAACAAAGAAAAAAAAATTCCATATATTTTAGCTATAAATTTTTTTTTTTAAATGTTGGTAAAAAAAATTTCTATTTTTTTTTCTGAAATAGGTTTAGAATGTCATGAAACGTGGAAATTTAAAATTTTAGCAAAAAAAATTGTTTTCATTATGTATTCCCTTTAGATGGTCCAGTGAAAGTATAACCATTTCTTCGCTGACAGTAGCGTCAGCTACCTACCAAATTTGACTGTTCTCAGTCAAGTAGTTTTGTAGTTAATGCACCAACAGACAGACAGACTGACGGGATTGAAAAACCTATATTTTCGTAATGTACATGATCTGAAACGTTAAAATCCGGAAAAATCTCGGAGGGTGATTTTTTTTCGAATACAATACTTCCGTTCGGTATGCGAGGGAAGTAAAAAATGTATTAAAATAATTATTTATTCATGAAAATAACGATTCGTGTACACAATTTTTTTACCAAATATGTTCTGCTATGAGCAGTTTATTGTCGCTTTTTTTTTAATTTTTAGAAGCGGTGCTCCTTAATTAAAAAAATAAAGACTTAAGAATGCAACGTTCAGTGGCGTTCACTGTTGAAACGTATTTCTATTTCTTACGTATTATTCATTCAGTTATTGCCACTGAGGAAGAGATATTGGTTGTTTATTTTATTATTCCCTGAAATATAAATTGTTAACACAAAAAATCGTAAAAGTGAATTGAAAACATTAATTTTTTCTACAAGCTGCATGTGTTACTCATGTTGATACAAAATTATCTATGAAAATAAAAAGATGTAACTTATTGTTGTGCAATAAATATCGGCTAGTAAGGACTTAATGGATTTCCCACAATAATACATTTATTTGACTTAAACTTACCGGAAAGATATTTAATCTTTATTCTAATTCCATAATATTGGCGTTACTTTTATGAAGCCTAACCTCTTGATCATGAAAATAATAGTATATTATTCAACGAGCATATAATGATGGCTATTATTCACGATGGTGAAGTTTAAGACACGAGCCGCAGGCGAGTGTCGTAAATCACCAGAGTGAATAATAGCCATTATATGCGAGTAGAATACTATACTTTGTCCACGACTAATAAATAAGTATTTAATATTTAATTAATTCATCTTCATTTAATTTCTCCTATTTAAGAAAGATTCATAAGTCACTATATATAATTTTCCGATTTTTCGGGTAACAAGTTTAATGAGGCGATTTTTGCAGCTTCCTTTATCTCTGACGGTGTCAAAGAAATCTCGTTTTCACTCTCAGTATCAATTTATTTAATTATATTATTCGTCTTGAGTCCCTAATATGTAAAATTATTGAAAATAACGTTGGCGTTGAAATCACACAAATTTTGACGTTTCAAATTAATTACAGAATACGCTTTGACACATTGGCATGGCTTACTAATAAAATAATACAGTTTGTAGACACATAGCTAAATGGTTTCAAAAACAATGAGGATTGCCGCGTGTTGCTAATAGATGATGCTTTGAAAAAAACTTACTAATGTAGCTTTTAACTGTTCATTAAAGTACCTCTTCTGCATGTACCATTTGAGTGCTTCCTAGAAAACTTAGAAAAACAACACTTGTTTTTTGGTTGCTGCAATTTTGACATTTTAAATTTTTAGTAAAAAGTCACTAATGTCATTTCTTATAAACAACTGACTGTCCTTATTATTCACTGCATTCAGTGAATAATGAAATCATTATTCACTGCAAGGAATAATGGATAGCATTATCCTTGAGAAAACACATACATAATGAGTACATTATTTACTAGTCGTGGACAAAAAGTTATTATTACATACTCGCGCTTCATAATGAGATGTCATTGAAAGCTCGAAAAACGTCCAAAATATCAGATAACCAACAAATGCTATGCATGCTATGTTAGAGAGATCTTTGATTCAATTTACTGTAGTATGTTTTATCTAAGTTTTATTTAAATGTTATGCTGAACTTGAACTAAAAACAAATATAATAATAATAATAATAATAACATTTATTGGCCATTTGAGATACATCGAGGTATATATGGCAGGTCATAACATCAGTAGAATACATGAAATGTATGTCAATAGTACAATTCGTATAAAATTATAAATAAAAGTTTATGAAATAATTAAAAAACACTAGCTATTATAAAATGTAGCTATAAAGTCATATATATCAAAGATCTACATTATAAAGTAATATGTTATCAATCCTATTAATAAATATTTTTATTTTCTGCTCTTGTTGCCACAATAGGTAGGTCAGAATTATAAATATATAAAATTTTGTTAACAAAACATAAAATAAGAATAGACAATAAAAAGACAACATACAATAGATATTTACAAACAGTGCCGAGAAGTAAATTTAAGTATTTTTGATTTGTTGTCGATTTACTTATTGAAAGAAAGGTGTACCACTGGATTAAAATAGAGATGATTTTTTTGTTAGATGTCTATCAGCTATTATTTAGAAACGTTTCAAACTCTTTCAGATTATAGAAACAGTTTTCTATAAGCAACTTCTTTATTTTACTTTTAAATTTTAAGTTTGTTCTTATAATCTGTTGATAATAGGTTGTAATATATGCACCCAGTATATATGGGTGATTTTTTTAAGTAGCTGTGGTTAAAGCGATTGATATGTATGTGATTACTGTTCCTAGTGAGGTATGTATGTATGTGATTGTTACTCACAAATTGATTTTTATGCTCGTGTATGTAGCATAATAACTTTAATAAGTATATCCCTGTGAAAGTTAATATCTTTTTGCTCTTGAAGCTGGCTCTGCAAGATTCCATATAAGTCAAATTAAATATAAGTCTAATTATCCTTTTTTGAATAATAAAAATTCGATCAATTTCAGTCGCCTGCCCCCAAGATATTATATTATAGGCGATAGCAGAGTATACATTAGCATAATACACGTTTAGAAGTGCATCTTCAGTTAGAGTGTTTTTTAATGTAGCAATGAAAAAATACGACTTGTTCAATTTAGCGCAAACTTTATTTATGTGATTGCTCCAACTAGTTCTATAATCTAGATAAGTACCAAGAAACTTCGTATCCAGTGATATTTCAAGAACTGTGTTGCTTAGTTTAAATCTCCATTCTGTGTTGGGGTATTTATACTTTCCTGAGAATTCAACACATACCGTTTTATTAACGTTTATGATTAAGTGATTAGAAGCACACCAATTAAGAAATTGCTCCATCACTTTGTTCACAGTGGTATTTAGAGCATCTTTACATTTATCTGCAATAATTATTGTTGTGTCATCCGCATACATGATCACTTTTGCATCTTGTATGTGGTTTGGTAGATCATTTATATATAACAAAAAGGCATTGGCTCAAATAACGTTTTGTTTTCGCGATCATGTTAAACGAAAGAACCCACCACCTCCTTGCTTTTAAATATTGCTTCTTTAAATATTTTCTGAATACCAATACCAATACATTGAAAACTATATTCTTTAAAGCTATCTCGACGAAGAGGACATTGTTTTTGGCATTTTTTCAAATATCAACAATTGATTGTAATAAAGTTAAGAAAACAATTATGTAGATAGTTTAAATTTAGTTAATTTATTAAGAAAGTTTTAATATTTAAGTTGAAATTATATCCAGGGAGTTGTATTATTCGATGGACAAAATATTTTTAAATGTTTTTCGAAAAATAAGAAAAAAGATCCTATAACAGATTTAGAAGCGCTTCACTTCGGAGATCTAGTGATAAAATTAATTTTTATTCTCTTCAGTATTACGGTTTAAAGATAATTAAATTAAATTCGATATAAAAAACACTTTTTGGACTTCCCACCAAATATTTTTATTACCATTCGAAATAATCTACAGGATGATATTTTTTTGGGAAACAGGACCCCCTTTGGCCTGCGAACTTTTTTTACGTCGATACTAACTGTCCTTTCACAAAAAGACTTTTCTTTTTATCATTTAACTTTTTGGCCTGTTGCATTTTTTTGACATCTCGTGCTCCTTGGGCGATATTTGACAAAATGCAGCTTGGCTAAATTCTTACTATGGTCAATATAGTTATTTTTAGCTGAAATTGTATTATTTAAAATTCTAATAGTAAAACTCATTATTTTGAAAAAACTAAGGTTTTGGAGAATCTTGGAAATTATTACTTAAAGTAATAAGAATATCCCATAGGTACTCCTATAAGCGTTTCATTTGCCGAATTCGAATAAATTATCTTTAAAAATGTGAAGGATAAATAAGAATATCAGAGAGAAACTCTCAGACTTATGTTATGTCCATTTCTTTCTTATCTATGATCATAGAATAATCTGTAAAATTTTTCCTGTCGAATATTTTAACTTCATTTAATGGTATTGACGACGTTTTCACAAGCTTGCTAAGTACTGTCACAGTCAACAACATTTTTAAATCATATTAACAATTTACAGAGCAATACATTTAAAACAGGTAAATAAGCTATTAATAAAATTAGTTTTATTGGCACAGATACAAAACAATATATTAAATCGACACACAGATCAGCATTAATTCACAACACATCGAAACTTCTTTCATAACAACGAATTAAATATAATTAAGCATATATATGGCTTTTACCACTTTTTATTAAATATAATAACTTGAAAGCTAAGAAGCATGGAAGAAAACTTTAGAATTAGTATTTTATCATTACCATTTACCATTTAATGCTAAAATATAAAAACACGAAATAATATATAAAGTGCATATAATCTATATTCATTTCAATAAATGTGAAATGTGTTCTAAATATTGAAAATAACTAACATCGTGAAGGTGAATCATTCAAAGTAAACTCTAGATATTCGGTATCATTTCCGCGCTATTTTTATGGAATTTAACTGGGAGACCGTAATAAAATTTTACCTAGGGACTTGTATAGTCTGTTTAATAATAAGAAATACTTGGAACACTGAGTCCTTTTTTAAATTGAAAGCAAAGTACGTATTACGCACGTTTCTTAAAGAAATCTTGAGCCGCACTTTGGTTTCAATGAAAGTGAAATTTTCACTAAGTGAAAAATGTTTGTTAATGACATAAGATTTTATTTTCAAAATAAATGTAAATATATTATTGTATGCACATAAATAATCTGTTAAATATTCAATATCTCATTGAACATGTTAAATGCCCAAATGATAAAGAATTATAGAAAAATTACAAATGCATTATGATCCTTAATTTGATGTAAGGCAGAATACTTGTAATTAGGAGCCACATTTTATTCAGTTTTTTGATGAAGCACAAAAAAATACGACTTGCAAAATATCGAAACTAATTAATATACAGTTTATCTTTCAGGTTTCAACGAACTTCACATATATTAGGTGATATGTCAATTTTATTTTCAAAAACTATTAAGACACTTCTAAAAAGCTTATTTTGAAACCAAAATATGATTCATATGCGTCCAAATAGTTTAAAATAATTTATTTCGGTTTCACATCTTTGATTGAAAACAAAAATCCGCTGCCCGAGGAATCATTACTTCTTCATCCAAATTTTCTATCCAAGTTTATTTAAATGAAAACATATCGATATTATATTTACACTCTAGTGAGTGGAAATAATTGCTCACAGAATTGAAAAAATATAATTGAACTCGTCTACTCCGAGGTAATAATGAAGGTAGTCCAAAACTTTTTGAGAACAGGTTATGCGGAGTGACAAACGTTATAAAAAAAATTGAGGCCTGGCTTCTAACACATACACCCAATTCTAAGTTTCTGAGCTCTTTACTTATTTTTACCTCAATCCTTCAACAGAATCATCTCAAAATGTAATCTAGTTCCAAATGTTGTTATACATGTACCATGTTTTAATTATGTTTTTCACTCTCACTCCATTATTAAAGATATTAACAAAATAAAATTAATATGTTGACTTAATATTTGGTATGCGTATATTGATAATTAATCGAATAAATATAAGATCACGTTTTTGAGAACAACTGCAAAATTTTAGAATAAAAAATTATGAAAAAATTTCCTCATACAAAAAATGCCGCACTTTAATGGTACCTAAAGTATTATTTACATAGTAGGCATATTTTTCAAGATATAATGGGTTTAAAACTGACAGTCAGAATTTCCTTAAATAGTGGGACATTTTTCAATATAACTTAGCAGAACTTCAAAACTGTTCAGTGTACATCATTCAAATCAGTGAATGATTTAAAATAGAGATATAATACATAATTTTTCCAATTTTTTCCGCTCCTCCGTTTCTGAGATATTCGCGGTTAAAGTGAGGGATCAGCACATTTGAATCATATATTAGTAACATATGTACACCAATAAATATAATTTTCGTTCTCATTTTTTATGTTTGCAAGCTATGTGCTAATTATTAGGAGAATTGAGTACGTGGATGTAATTTGAATACATCTTGGGAAAGGAATGTGCCGATTCTATGGCTCCTTTCGAATGAAAATAAAAAAATATATAATTACTTATTCATGAAAATAATGATTCGAGTACATAAACTTTTTGCCAAAAATGTACTGCTATGAGTAGTTTATTTTCGAGTTTTTTCAATTTTTGGTGCTCCATAACTAAAAAAATTAAGACTTACGACACAATGTTTAGCGAATGTTCACTTTTGAAATTTGTATTTCTATTTCTTATATATTATTCGTTCAGATACTGCCACTGTGTACAAGTGAATTGAAATCGTTAACTTTTACTATAAGTTGCATAATATGTTACTTATCTACGGAAATACAGAAGAAGTTTTATGTAAATATATAGGGTGTCTCCCTTAAAACTCCTGCTGCTATTTTATTGATAACTAAAAGAGATATTTGAATTATGTACATAGCTATGACCAGAATATGTAAGTAACTTCAGTTTTTAATAATAACGATCTCTCTACAAATTAAAGCATACACATGCATGGCATAATCTGAACAATTTTCGAAAAATCAGCGGTTTTCGAGATATTTCAACTTAAATATTAAAATTTTCTTAATAAGACTCGCCATAACATTTTTTAAATAAACTGATTTAAAATTTTGTGAATAACTGTTTTATTAACTTTATTTGATCAACTGCTAAAAATAATATTTTCTCAAATTTTACATGAAAATATATAGATGCCTCAACAAATAATAATGCACCTATCTAAAACTTATTTTAAAAAAGTTATGGCATTTTTCTTACTTAAAAAAATTATATGAAATGTAAATATCTGTAAAATCAGTGTCTTCTCGTAAATTGTTCATATTACAAAAGTTGCTTAGAGTAGGTATATTTTACCCCACATGCACCTCTTTTCAAGGTTCCTGATGGTTCCTTCAGGTTCCTCATTTTGATGCAAAAAATACTCTAACGTTTGATTCACTAATGAAGATTTCGATCTCAAATATTAGGGCAATAGACGTGTAAAACAGGTTTGTATAACATTCGAGCTACTGTTTCTTATTAAAAATAAGTAGGTAGTAGACTGACAAAAAGTAATACATAAAGACTGAAAGAATTTTAAAAATATGCGTTTTTTAAGGTGGATGCGAAATTTGTTAAACATTTTAACATTTTCCGATTTCGCTAAATTATGTCGACATAAGATTATTAACCAAACATTCAAAAGACTTAATCCAAATTCTTATTATGCGTGATGTTTATGAGTATATTAAATATATGCTAGGAATATACCACATTTATAGACTGTTTATAGCACCTTCTGTGCTAGAGATAGTTTTCAGACAATATAGTTTTCAATGTATTGGTATTGAGAAAATATTTAAAGAGACAAAATTTAATAGAAAGGACGGTAGATAACGCATTATTTTTTTGTTTATCATGATCGTGAAAATAAAAAGTGTTAAGCATTACGAATAGATCAAATTTATATAAAAAATACTACAGTAAGTTGCATTAAAGATGTCTAGAACAGAGCATATTTGTTGGTTTTCTGACATTTAGGATGTTTTTCGAGTTTTAAATTACATTTATTTATGAAGCGCAAGTATGTTTTATATACATTTTTATCGAAACAGATCTCCGGTTTCTTTTCGTATTTCACCAAAAAGATGTAATACACTATATAGATACCAGGCTTTATAAAAATTACGTTAGTATTATGGAAATACAATAAATATTAAATATTTTTCGGTCAGGATTCTGTCAAATAAATGTAAATTATATAATTTTATGTACTGAACGTAATATTTTGGGAAACCCATGAAGTCCTTACCTACTAGCCGATATTTATTGCACAGATGGATTTATTATCGAAAATCCCTTAAGCTCCTACCAGCTGAAATGTTTCTAAATAATTTAGTAGCCATAACACAGAACAATGCATTATATATTTGTAAATACAGGGAGTTGGCGAAAAATAAACAAAAATATTCCATTATATAGGATTAGAAATGCATCATTTCGGAGATCTACAGTGATAAAATTAATTTTTATACTCTTCAGTTTTACAGAGTTTTAAAGATAAAATATTTAAATTCCGTATAAAAAAATCGGTAAAGGTATTTACACAGAACTTCCCTCTTTATGTATACCGGGCGGCCACTCTAAAAAATTGTTAACTGCGAAACCACATATGAGAATAATAATCGGAAGATATTATTACAAAGAAAACTTGGTAACTTTTGGTCAAAAAAATATACAGAGTGGTCATCCGATAGAAAAATTCAATGTTAAATAAAAGGTGCCAAATATGGAAGGCTTGCGTAAATACCTTTACAACATGGTTCAATTATTTTTTAGGATGACCATCCTGTTATAACAGGTGTCTTCCTTGTCAAGAGCGTTAACTATATGTCAAATATTATTGCCATCTGTCATATTTTCAGTTCCATATCCACGTAGTGGAGTGTGGAGTGGAAGTATAGTGGGAAGATACAAATGAATGTTTCAAATAAAAATTGTAGATAATTAAGTTATCTATTGACCCGTTTAAATCTCAATTGGGCACAATTTACCTCCTTATCCACGTAGTGAAGTGAAATTAAAGTAATCGTAAAAAATAATTCAATTTTTTTTCCTTGCAAAAATCAGTTTTTGTTCAGAAAGTAGTTATTTTGTAAATATTATTGTTTTTTTTAAATCGCCTCGTCTACTAATTAAATAAAACCACTTTGAATTTCGTGTTGATAAGTTGAGTAGTTTAATTATTATAAATAATTATTTCGCGTGCCGCTCTTCTCCGCGTTTATTGGAGAAATAGCAATAAACAATTCAAGTAGTTCAATAGATAACTTTGTTGTCTACAATTGTTATCCGAAACATTTTATTGTATCTTTTCAAGCAAAAAGATTATCGCGAAGAGACCTGTCTTTTGCCAAAATTTTATTGGCTGCAGAAAAATAAACAGAAGAGATTATTATTCGTAAATATTGGTACATTTTTCGTGGAGTAAAATTAATCAAAACCTTAATTAATTAGCTAATCAAAACTTTTTTTGTTTTCAACTAGGTTATGTAATGAAATAAAAGAAAGTTTTCCAGAATAGGGTAGCCGCTTTGTCCTATGAATCCCTAAATAATGAGCCAATTTATGTACCTGACGCCAATTTTAAATTTCATCTCAATAAATATAAAAAATATCGATTCAATGTGTAGGACAAAATGAGAGATGAGGAAATTATATAGAAAAAATGTTTTATGTATTTCCTGTAGATATCATGGTACCATTAATTTCTCGTTACTTATATAATGTAAAATTGGTTATGACTGGTGAATTAAATTCGATAGATTGAAATCGACGAACTCGTACTGGAATTTACACCACACTGGACTACACTGAAAGGCAAAGAAATCGGAATAGACATTTTGAATAGTTAAATGGAATATTGTTATTTAAACAATTTACGGTGAAGAAATATGAAGAGATGGAATAATGTTCCATATACCGTTCACTGCGTTAAAAAACGATAAATAAATATGCACGCCTCCTCAGGTTCATTTGCAATCAGTATTGTTCAAGTTTCAATTAGGACCTGGCTTAATTGTTGTACAGTTAATATGTATAATAAAAGAATATGTATAATTAGTCACATAAAATATATTGATTTGAAAAATATTAAAATTAAAGTTAATTTAAAAAATCTTTAAGAGGCCTAACTACTGTAATTTTAGATTTCTAGTGTTGAACAGAGTACAAGATATTTATTTAAAGAGATTACATTTTTTTTATTATACACATTGCGTTTTAATATTTCTAACAGTAATAATGTGTATGAAAACAAATATTGAGGTAAATATTCCTAAAAAAAAGTTTTGCAGCAAGAACAATTATTGACAACGCAAGTAAAAAGCCTGCTAATACAGCGAAACCCAATTCAAACTATCAAGAGGGAAAGAATGTGGACAGAATTAAGGTAAACAATAAAAATAAAGAGAAGGCAATAGCTAAAAGATATGTTTTAGGATTGGTTAAACAATAGTGATTTTGGCAATTTGTCAGTACTAGAGCCGCAACAATTAAAAGATGAGAATGAAGTAAACTGTTGGTGACAAGTCGTTTACAGTTTTACAACCCGTAAAGGTTAAAAGTAATATAAACATCAACTGTTATTCAATAGGTACTAGTCCCGACGCAGACGTAGATTTTTGAAAAACTACACAATTTGATCGGCTGCCTTCGGAGCAAATGTACTAATTTATATTTGTTTTAAAGACATATTTTTTGAAAATTACATATCTGTTAGTTGTTTATTATTTATTCGAATATATTATTTATTAATTCACATTATGTAATTAACAAGTTCTTAAAGTAAAAGTATTTTTTGAAAATTTTGATGTTTAGATTATCCTTAATATGAAAAAGAATGATAAAATTTATTTTTGACATGTGTATACATATTTATTTATAAAATATTAAGTTGTATAAATAAGTTTTTAAATTTATTTAAATCAGAGGTTTTAACAATCTGTTTCGTAAATACGTTTTGATAGTGGAGATAAGTCTTTACAAATAATACTGAGGGAGATGGAATGTATCTTTCTCTTGGTTTGTTCAGCAGTATTTGTGGATGACAGTCGAATTTAGAGTTAAACTTTACTATAAATTAGTAGGTACAACATTAAAGTTTTTTTATGTCTAAGATCATATTATAAATATCAAAATTTTAGACAAATACCTTTATCATTATCATTGATAAGCCAAACATATTTTTTGTATTGATTGATTGATTGATTTGCTAACGTAAGATGGGCATTGCTGCCGATTCCGGGCATCCATGGAAGTTCGTTCCAACACGCAGCTTGGTCGTCCGTCGAACACGCCCAATGGACGGCCATACCACGTGTCAGAACCAAATCTCGAATGTTTTATATACCGCCGAACCGGCTGCATACGCCTGGTTGGACATTGGATATGCTTGTTGTCAGCAGCGAGTGCCGCATGGGGTGGGAATACAGGATGGGAGCTGTAGGTGTTTGTGAGATGCTTTTTTTTAAGTTTCCATGCATCTATTAAGTTTCCATCTGTCATCATCGACTGGGGTGTGCAGGTGTTTGCGAAATGCTTCTTTTCAGTTTCCATGCTTCTTTTAAGTTTCCTGTATGTAAAAATTAAAAATAACATGGTATAAAGGTAAAAAGTGGTAAAATCGTAAAAAAGTAGGTAACTGAACGACTGTATCTCAATCAATCTTTATCACCATTTTAACGGAATTACGTCAGCTTTCCTTTTTGTGAACGAATGCCTATACCTAAATCCACTCAGAGAAAAGTTATACACAAACATTAAAAGAAAAAGAAAGAATCGAAAATTTTCGATTTTTAAATAGTTTTTTTGACTTATTTTCTTTAAAAAAATTGTTGATTTAGGAAATTTGATTGTCTACAAAGAACCGAATTATGTGTATATACTAAAAATGTATAGCTTTTGAGTGATAGTTAAAAAAACTACAAAGTAGACAAATTACTCCGTTCTCAAAAATTTAAGCCTAAGTTTAATAGCACTTTATGGATTTATCATTTTTTGTGTACAATTGAACATATGAAGCAATAAAATATCTTCAACGAATTAGTTCCTTATTTAGTTATATAGTCAAGAGCCTAGAGTGAAGAAAATGTAATTGACAATAAATGAATTATGTGTAACCAGACCCTGTGTTTCTGTTATCATTTTATTTATTTAAAGAATACGATTCCTAAATTGTAGTTCCATTTGTCACAAATATGTCATTGAGTGTATGTGCTACATAAGCTCATGAGCTGGTACCTGTTGGTAATATACTTGAAAATGGTGGTAATGTATTTGAAAAATAAAATACATTTATTTCGTATTTAAGCATTTTGCTTTAAAATCAGTTGTTAAACAATAAATAAGGCAAATGTAATTTAATTTGATGTCTTACCAAAAGTCAAGTAAAAATGAGAGAAGAGTTGTACCTTTGTTTTTTTTATTTTAATCAGAAAAAGACTAATACGATTCAAATGTATTGATCCCTCACTTTTACTGCGAATATCTCAGAAATGGAGGAGCGAAAAAAATTATGTGTGTATTATGTCTATTCTAACTCATTCGTCGATTTGAATAATGTACTTTGAACAGTTTTGAAGTTCTGCTAAGGTATATTGAAAAATGCCCTACTTTTTAAGGAAACTTTGACCATGCCAGTTTTAAATACATATCTTGAAAAATATGCCTACTATATAAGTAATATTTTAGATACCGATAAAGCACGCCATTTTTTGTACCATGAAATTTTTGTATATTTTTTTTTATTTTGCAATTATTCTCAAAAACGTAACCTCATATTTATTCACTTATTTATCAATGTATTTAATTTTTCTTGATAAAATAATTAATTATATAAAACTAAAGAATTTTCAAAAAAATCGGTAAAGGTGTTTGCACAAAACTTCCCTCCTTATTTGTGCATCTCGGTCACTCTAAAAAATTAATAATTCCGAAATGACATTGAAAATAACAATCGGAATATAGTTATCACTATTATTACAAAGAAAACCTAATAAATTTTGGTAAAAAAATATACAGATTGCTCATCCAACAATAAAAGTTCAATACTAAATGACAGGTGCCAAATATGGAAAGATTGCGTAAATACCTTTACAAATGTCCACCATGACTGGATTATTTCTTGGGATGACTACCCTGTACATTTTTCAATAAAAGTTTAACAGGTGCACATTCCAAATATTATTGCCATCTGTCACATTTTCAATTCCTCATTGACGTGGAGTGCACGTATAGTGGTGATTAAAAATTTTTTTTAAATTTTTCAAGTGTTGGTAATATTTTCAAATTTTTTTGCTGCTGAAATATGTTTAGAATGTCATAAAACGTGGAAATTTTAAATTTGTGCAAAAAGATTTTTTTTTCCATCTATTTTGGTGGTAAAATATTTTTCCAAGATGGTAAAAAAATGTTGCAATTTTTTTCCAAAATAGGTTTGGAATGTCATGAAACGTGGAAATTTTAATTTTGAGCAAAAACAAATTTTTCATCTATTCTATAGTAGTGAGTAGATTAAAACATTTTTCAAAAATATTTTTAAATTTGTTTTTGTTGAAATAGGTTT